>OX352762.1:33802897-35137879 GCA_947095585.1 Nephrocerus scutellatus
TTTGGTTTATTTTAAACCATGGCTTAAATCAATTTAAACCAAATGTTTTCTGA
Organism: Nephrocerus scutellatus; assembly: GCA_947095585.1. Lineage (NCBI taxonomy): Eukaryota > Metazoa > Arthropoda > Insecta > Diptera > Pipunculidae > Nephrocerus > Nephrocerus scutellatus. The sequence goes on from OX352762.1 coordinate 33,802,951, forward strand.
AATTTCTTATTATTCACTTGTAATTTTTATTCAAATTAAATTTTTTTTGGTTTATTTTTTTGGTTTAAAAGTGTTTAAACCACATTTTTTAACCGAGTGAATAATATGGCCGTTATAGTCTACAAATGGCGCTGTTAAGTTTACTAAACTATTTTCGTAACATTACCCTCACCTTAATTATGTTCGTCCCGAACAAATTCAACACTCCACCTGACGTTGTACCCTGTTAATCTATCGATGTGTGCAACTTTCATTTTACATATGAGGCTTTGTTGAATCCGAAAACTCCATCGGTTATCTTTTTGATAATCTTGTAAGGACATTCCCAACTTTTCTGTAATTTTGGAGAATTTCCTTTTTTAAATTCTCTGTATTAATTTCTTGTGCACGTGCCTGGCTGGCTAGCTGGCGGACCAAATCTTGTGACCAATTTATTAGCCTGATTTTATTAAAATTTTGAACACATGTGTATCTCCGATAAATCCGAATTCGGTGGGCTCTCATGCAAATATTTTACAAAATTTAACTGATTTTCTTTAAATTTTATACACATGTGTATCTCCGATGGACAACACTTTTGTGATCAGAACATGGGGCTCCCATACAATTTTTGTTTATATATACCCGATTTTCTTCAATTTGTATACACATGTGTATCTCCGATTAGATAACTTACAATACAAGAAAAATTTAACTTTTTACGTGCTGTTTTTTCCTTTTGGTATTGTAAAACTAGACGAAGTCATCTTCCTGAAATCCTTCACAGTTAACACGTAGGTTATATCATCAGGTTGCTGGCATCCACTCTGTTGCTCCTTAGTAGCATGAACATTGATCATCCTTAGTGTTCGATCGGTTTCCTGTGCAACTTGCTCATTTAGTGGCGCTACAACCTTGTAACGATGCATTTTCACTCTAATTGTTTGTTGCGGTACTCTTCTAACAGCACATTTCTCACAGGTTCGGCACAAGTTTTCATCTCATCACATATCTGACCGATCGATTTCTTACTGTATCTCGTGTCTTCTAAATGCCCAAATGTATCTACTTCTGGTGCACCACTGTGTGTTCCGTGAATAACCTCGTTCATTGGTAGCACTATCCTTGATGAGTTCCTCTGACCATCGGCAGATTCCCATTGCTTTACCAGCAGTCCATCTTCCATTTTCAATGAGTTCCTTTGAGCCCAGAAAGTTTTTACTGTAGGACTTGCTGTTACAATCTCGTGGCACTGCGGTCTTCCTCCTTCCTTGCATGCTTGGAGCAATTTAATCGGCACGCTCTTGTTCTTCCCTTAACTGCTCTTTCATCTAGACCGTAACTCGTGAAACAACTAAGCAATTCTGATTTTGCGATCTGTATTTGTACTGGGGGATACAACACTTCCTGAATAACCCATCATTGTTATTGTCAGTAATTTTGATTAGTACTTCCAGATTACGCTTGTTTCTTCAAATAATAACATCTGGTGCGCCATCATAAGATGTAGACCCAATTATGCAATGGTTTTTTGTAAACAAGGTTTTTTAATATTATATACAGGGTGATTGACACGAAGTGTTACCAAAACAAAACGCCACAGAATTTTTATTTTTTTTATGATTTTTATTGAATTAAAGTAAAAAATGTTCACAATTATTTAAATTTTCGAATTGCATTAGCAGTTTTCAATTTGGCCGCCCTTAGCCGCGCATATGGCCGACGAAGCTATTGCATGCAGCATGAAAGTGGCTCTGTGGTATATTGTCCCATTTCTGGCGAAGCGCTTGCTTGAGATGATCGACACTTTGGTATTTTTTTGTCCCAACCTTGCTCTTCAAAATACCCCAAACCGAGAAATCTAACGGATTTGCATCCGGTTAATTTGATGGCCATTTGGAAGTGGAAATGAACCGCGAAACGTTGTTTCTCAGCCAATCTTGATTGACGCGCTTTATGACTCGGCGCCGAGTCCTGGTGAAATATCCAGGCTCTACGGCCGAAATGTTTTTGTGCTTCAACGCTCCCTCCAACACATGATCCCGATAAATTTGAGCATTTATCTTGATGCCACGGTTAAAAAAAACGAGCGGTGAACGGCTTTCGGACGTTACGGTAACCCAAACCATCACCATGGGCGGCGCTTGGTTTCGAGTGGCAATCCGTTGGTCCAAATTTTCAGTAAAACGGCCGGGCAAGTAAATCCGGTCGTTTTACTTGTTCACACATTGCTCAATAACGAACGGTGACTCATTGGAGAAAACCAAATTAAGCACATTGCCACTTTCGTGCAAGCGTAACAACTCCTTTGCTCTTTCCACTCTAACTTTTTTTTAGCATCGGTGAGTTGGAATTTCAAGGCCTTTAGTCCAAGATGATCTTTCAATATGTGCTGCATCCGTTCGAGCGAAATTTTCGCCTCACGAGCCATTTTTCTGCCGCTACGGCGCGGATTCCGAGCCAATTTGGCCTTCACATTCCAAATGATATCCGGCGATGTTACAGTGCGTTTCGGTCCAGCACCATGGCGTTTTGCAATGCTGCCAGTATCGTTATAACGATTTATGGTGCGATACACAAACGATGTGAATAATCATATGCAGATGTTTTAACTGGTTAACAATCTGCGGCTGTGGTTTTCCAGCCAAAAATAGAGCAATCACACTATTACGCTTGAATTCCATTGCGGATAACTTTTTTCTGAATATTTCCCACTAAATTGCTTTTGTACGCTTGTAAAGAATGGAATGAACTGTCATAAGTGTAAATTTGATAGGTCTGTCATCATTGGTTTGACAGCAATGATAGTCTGAAGTTGGTAACACTACCAGTAGGTAGCGCTGTTAAGTTCACTAAATCTATGTTCGTAAAAATATGTTTATTGCTACATCCTTACTATCCTTACTAATATTATAAATGTGAAAGTAACTCTGTCTGCCTGTTACCTTTTCACGGCTTATTTTTCTTTTTAAATATTCTTAATAGTCCGGGGATGATTATAGGAACTTAGAAAATTGGAAAATTCTGGAAAAACTTGGAAAATTCGGGAAAAACTGAAAAATTCTCGTTTTCTATAGGATTTATGTATGAACTCGCGACCATAACTCACGATTCAAACACGTTTTTATGTATAGGGCCCGGAGGTTAAAGGTTACAATTTTCGGTCAGTGGCGGATAGGTGGGGCTGGAGCTCAATGGTGTGTGGAGTTTTCCGTGTGGGATCCGTCAGTTTGGTTGGGTCAGAGGGGCGCCAGACAACCCCTGTTATTTTAGCTTTTAGTGGGACTAAATGGTGTCTTGGGGGTGGTGGTCGGCGAGGCCCGGGAAACGTCGGGGTTAGCAACTAGTAGTTCTATAAATAAAAAATTAAAATTATTCATGTTAATTCTCTAATCGGAAATATCCATGTCTGCAAAGTTTGAATAAAATCGGATACCTTGACCCTTCGGAGACACAAATGTGAAATTTGAATAAAATCGGGTCAATTTTGAAAAATTTATATGGGAGCCCATCGGCCCTGGGACCCGAATACTTGCAAAGATTTACAAAAAATGTTGTCGTCAGATATGCACATTGTACAAATTTTTAACAAAATTGGGGTCGTTTTTAAAAATATTATATGGAAGCTGGCCTCCCCCTTGCCCCTGGGGACCGATCACTTCCAAATCACAAAAAGTGTTATAATCAGAATACAGATGCCTATAACGCTTAAATAAAATCTTAAAAATTGATCGCAAAATTGGCCAGCCAGCCACAAACAAGCAAACACACGTGCATGTAACTATAGAACAAATAAAAATTGCTGAAATTTTGTTAATGAAAATCTGGAATATTGAAAAAACCCAAAAGACCATCAAAACTCCCACCAAAAGATCCCCGAAGGACCCCTCAAGATCACTTCAAGACCCCATTAGGACCACATTGAAGACTCCCTAAAAGATCCCTCAAGAGCCCTCTCAAAACTGCCTAAAGACGACATTCAAACTCATCTCAAGACCACCCGAAGACCCCCTCATAGCCCGCGTCAATACCCCTCAATACCCCTACTTCTCAAAACCACCTCAAGACTGCCTTAAAGCTCCTTAAAACCATCTCAATATCCCCTCAAACCACCAAAAAACTCTGCACGATACAACCATGGACTGTGCAGTAAAAGTTCAAGCGGGCGCTGGCTCCATGGTTGCTATATTGTCGTTCAGCCCAAGCGTCGGGCTTATTTCAAAGCATTTTCTTTTTTCTACACATCACACGCTACTCGCAACACGCGTCGCACGCGAGGTATCAAAATTGGCCGCTGATATTGAGCTCCTCACAAAATTTTAACCCTCTAGAACGTGCGAAAAAGGCCTTAAGAGATGGCACTCGCCCTAAATCCGCGTTTTGATGCAATATACACCCCGTTGCAATTACTGCAAATACAAAGAGGGTAATCTGATCGCCGATCTTAAAGGCATCTTAGGAAGAGTAAGAGTACTTTCATGAGTTGTTAAATGGCCACCTAACTGAGGAGTTCGAGGCTCCACCAATGACTGAAGACCACACTATGCCGCCGCCACAAGCATAGACGAAGTTAGCAGAGCGATAAATCGGCTCAAAAACAATAACGCCCCGTGATCAGATGGTACCCCAGCGGAGCTGATTAAAACAGGAGGTCCTGCAATACACCAAGCAATTCATAAAATAATAATGAATGTATGGGAGGAAGAAGCGATGCCAGAGAACTGGCAAAGAAGCATCCTGTGCCCCATACATAAAGGAGATATCAACATGCAGAATTATCGTGGTATAACGTTGTTGAGTACCGCGTATAATATTTTTTTCAGGATAGCCCCATACGCTAAAGTCATCATTGGTCCATACCAGAGTGGCCTCATCCAAGGCAAATCAACAGATCAGATTAACACCCTTAGGCAGGTGATGGAAAAATGTCTAGAGTTTTGAAACTCACTACACTATATTTTTATAGACTTTAAAGCCGCCTATGATAGCATAGTAGAACTTTATAAAGCGATGAGAGAATTTGGCATCCCAAATAAACTTTCTTATATTGGTAGGTTGACCATGACCAATATTATAAGCCAAGTAAAAATATCCGGATCACTATCAAGCCAATTCCACATCTATAACGGGCTCCGACAAGGGGATGGACTGGCCTGCATCCTCTTTAACCTGGCGTTGGAAAAAGTGATCCGAGACTCCGATGACGTAACGGCGAGAGGAATCAATCCATTCAGATACTGGGTTAGGCATACGATATTGACATAGTTGGTAGACACCCAAGAGCGGTACAGGAAGGTTTCAACCAGATCGAGTGGGCGGCACGAAATCTGGGGCTGCACATAAATGAGAGCAAAACAAAGTACATGGTGACGACGTCTGCGAGTAGAAGATCCAACATTGGTCCCGCAATTAAAATAGTGGAGCGCGAATTTGAAGTAGTGCAATACTTTAACTATTTTGTGGTCAACTGTAGCAGCCGATAACAGCATGGAACCAGAAATACGCGCACGGTTGCTTAAAGCTAAAAAAGACTACTATATAGTCAAGACTCTTCAAATTCAGGAACTAAACCATAACATCCAAGCAGCTGATATATAAGACAATGGTCATACCAGTACTTACATATGGATCCGAGACTTGGGGGCTTAGCAAAAAGCATTCTGACCTCTTAGCCGTGTTTGAGAGGAAAGTCTTACGGAGAATTATTGGCCCCGTATGTGGGGAAGGACGATTCCGGAGACTCTATAATGATGAGATTTACGAGCATTACCGTGATGTCGACATCGTGAAGATATTTAAGCTCATTAGGCTCCGGTGGGCAGAACACCTAGTTCGCATGAGTGAAGAGGATCCTGCTCGAAAGTCCAATTTTATTTTCATGGTTGAACAAAATCGGCTAAATTTAGATAAAATTTATATGGGAGCACATATGTGTGCAAAGTTTGAATAAAATCGGGCTTTAGGAAGTGGATAAAAAGTTGATCACAAAATTCCGCCAGCCAGCCAGCCACAAATAAACACACTGACACGCGAAGTTAAAATAGAGAAGTAAAAAATACCTACAAAACGATGCCATATATGTTTCAAGAAAAAATAAAAACAACCCATAAAAATTAAAAATTTTCGTATAAATTTTCTAATCGGGAATACATATAGTGCAGTTTGAATAAAATCGGGTAAATTTTCAAAATTTTTGTTAGAGAGCCATTTCACCATTCCATTTCACTTCCAAATTTTTAAAAAAAGTGTTGTTCATCGTTCATTTGATACATGCGTATAAAATTTGAAGAAAATCGGGTACTTTTTTCATAAAATTTGTATGGGTGCCTCCCGACCCATGGCCCGTTCACTTCCAAATTTTTACAGAAAGTGTTGTCCATCGAAGATACATGTGCGTATAAAATTTGAAGAAAATCGGGTAAATTTAAAAAAAAAAATTGTATGGGAGCCCCCGACCCCAAGGCGCCAGGTTTCCTAAATTTTAATAGAAAGTATTGTAATGGTAAATACACATGTGTGCCAAATTTGAATAAAATCGGACTTTAGGAAGTGTGTTAAAATTGACCACAATATTCTGCCTGCCAGCCACCCAGCCAGCCACGGGCAAGCGAAGTCAATATAGAGAATTTAAAAACGACATCAATAAAAATACAATGCAGTAAATAAGTAAGTTAGTTGAATTAAGCATAAAACATTTATGTCTCGTTTCATTTGCTGGGTTCATTTGCCGGTGAGCTAAGATTTCTCTCTCGTGGTTTCAGTTTAACGTTGCATTTGCGAACTGTGCCCGGAGTACGGTTTGAATTTATTTACCTTTGTTTTGTAACCGATAATGTTACTTTGCTACCCGTCAGCAATCGGGTACATAGGGCACTCACCTCGTTCACCTCGAAAACTCTATCACTTTGAAAGCTAACCTATGGGTATGGTTTCGGATACGGCTTGTGCAATTGGAAAGAGACATTAGTAAACAAAATACACACATATTAAAGATGAAATGAAATGTTCATAATCTATTCGACTTTTATACTATTACGCAAATTCATGGAAACATTGTGAAATGGCATTAATAATGATTGTGTAAGTCGGAGTAATGTACATTGAGGTGTCTTGAGGAAGTTTTGAGAAGGGTATTTAGTGGTTCTTATTTGGAGTCGTTAGTGGATCTTGAGTCTTGAGAGAGTATTTTGGGGGGTTGTAACGAGGTCTTTTTTTATAATTCACGCACGCTAAAGGGTGTTCGCACCCTTATAATGCTTGGCTATATGCTTGGCACAGCGTGGGCGTTAAGGAAAAGGAGGAAAAAAGAGGACATGTGTATGAGCTTGTGTTTTGAATGCCTGTCGATCATAGTGATGTGGGAAGACAAAGCTTGTCAGAGCATTCCATATACGTGTTATACGGTTGAAGAACGAATCCCTGAATTTAACTGTACGTCCGAAGATGGGCTTGAGGGTAAACTGATGAGCATTTAGAGTGCCACGAGTATTGCGGTTGAATTCAAGGAGAGGTGGCATACAGCTGGCTATTTCTCTTTAGCACCGCTGGTGGAAGAAGCGATAAAAGAGTGTCAAGCAGGAAACGTTCCTGCGGTGTTCAAGCGAATCTATTGAATTCGCTATATTTGCGTCACCGATAAGTTTTATCGCGCGGTTTTGTATTCTATCTAGCTGATCCAAGGTAGTTTTAGGCGCACCAGAGCAGATATGGCAATTTTACTCAAGTTTAGGGCGAATAGAAGCCTTGAAGATAGTAGCCAGATCAGAGGGAGTGACCGGGCTAGAAAACCTAATCATTTCGCAGCGTTTTTGGCGACGGTAAATATATGGTCGTTCCAACGAAGCTTGTCGTTAACGCACATACCGAGAATTGCGAGATTTTCAGTTTCCCAGGTGCAAGTGCTATTCATGGATAATGGCATGGGATTTAGGATTCGCTTAGACGACAGGAGACAGCATTGGGTTTTGGCAGCGTTAAATTCTACTCGATTGTTTTCTCCCCATTTTATTATGCTGTCTAGGTCAGAATTTAACATGCTTAACGTACGTTGTTGTTTAAGTTCCACATGAGAAGTGGAAGGACGTTCCTTAAAGTTATATGAGAAGCTGAGAGTGCTGTCGTCAGCGAAAGAGTGAATTGGATTAGAAGTCGCAGATAAGAGATCATTAATAAAAATGAGGAAGAGAGTCGGGGACAAACAGACCCCTGGGGAACTCCAGCATTTAAGTGATGTTTTTTAGACTTGAAACCGGCCAATACAACTTGTATTTAGCGGTCCAAAAGATAGCTTCTAATCTAGCAGATTATCATCGACTCCATAAGCACGCATTTGGACAAAAGAGCTTCTTGATGCCAAAGTCTGTCAAATGAATTAGAAATTTCGAGTGCAACAGCTTTGCTTTCTCCAAATTGATGCAAAGGCTGGTTCCACTGTTCGGTGAGATATACCATCAAATCACCAGTAGAACGTTGCCCACGAAATCCGTACTTCCGGTCACTAAGAATTTCGTTGGTTTCTAGATATTTCATGAGCTGAAAAATTATCAGCGTTTCCATGACCTTGGAAATAATGGATGTAAGTGCTATGGGTCGGTACGAAGAAGGAGACGACGGCTTGCCTTTTTTGGGTATGGGCTGGACAAAGGCTGTTTCCAACTTCTCGGGAAGAGTCCAGAAGAATAGGTGAGATGGAAAATCTTACGCAACGGTAATGCCAGCTTGGAAGAACACCTCTTTAGAACTAATGGGGAAATACCATCTGGCCCAGCGGATTTGTAAATGTTGAGATCGTTTAAAACTCTAGCAACTGCACGAGTACGAATGACAACTGGAGTGTCATTATAAATGAGCATTTGAATTTACGACGAGGCTGTATTTTTGATTCTTTTTACGAAAGACCAAAAATGTAAACTACCTTTGGGACATTGTAGTATTTCTGTCTCAATTTTTGTTCGTAGGCGAATTTGACTCGCCAAAGATTAGCATTGCAATCATTTCTGGCTCGTTTAAAATTTGTTCGGTTTTCCTCAGTAGGGTTAGCTTTGTAAAACCGAAAGCAAAAGTCTCTAATCCTAGAAGCGATTTACAGCTGGAGTCATACCATCCATCTTCCTTTGCTTTAACAGACGTATTCCTGGAGTGGATAAAGTCTCTCATACCAATAAGGATGTTGTTTGTTATTGCATCAACGGCGGCATCCACGTTGCTATCACGAAACAATAGGGACCAGTTAATTTTCCCAAAGAAGTTGTTAAGGCCATCCCAATTGGCTTTCTCGTAGTGCCATACTGTTTTTTGGGGAATTTTTTTCTCTAACTACGTGGTTTATTAACGAGAAATTAGCTGATACAACACAATGGTCAGACGAGCCTAGAGGCGATAATATATTGACAGAGTTATTATCAGGACGAGAGCTAAGAAACAAGTCAAGGATGTTTGCGGAATGATTTGCAATGTCAGCTATTCTTGTAGGCTCATTAACAAGCTGAGTAAGGTGATCAAACTCAGCGAACATCTCAACACACCTTAATTCGGGTGTTATCTGGCCAGAATGGCGAAGCCACCCAGAATTGTGTACATTGAAATCGCCCGCAATAACGATTTCAGTTTAACGATACTAGTATTTTGTGAAAATTCTTAAAATTGAATCAGACAGTGCATCAAACTCGCTGTGAGTTGAAACATTGTCTAATTTAGGGCAAAAAAAGAAGTAGTTTAAGTTGCGCTCCTGCAACTTTACTCTGAGCCATTAAATTCCAGATTGGAACGTTGGCTGAATTGAGGCAAAAGCTGAAACGCAACGCAAATATCTGAGTTTCACTCAGTTCCAGAAGGCCAGAAGAAGGTCTATGAACAATTGCATATGTAAACACAGCGAAAAAATTCGTTCTCAGCCCACGTATGTTACTGAGATCCACTCTGAAATCACATATAACTACAAAAAAAAACCCATAAAAATTAAAATTTTTCATCTAAATTCTCTAATCGCAGAAATTGATATGGGAGCCCCTCGATCCTGGGTCATTTTTTTTTTTTTCAGGAGAAAATCATCGAAAGAGACATTTGACATCAAAATGTCACATCATTTTATTCTGAGCACTTAGAGCACGCTCATACTCTGAGCAAATAAGAAACACGAGCATTTTTCTTGAGAACTCTTTGACTGCTCTGAACTAATTTATGAAAACGCCAAATGACAGAATATTGTGAAAACTTGTTGTTCTATCTGTAAGTTGATATCGACAACAAAAAAAACGACATCAATAAAAATACAATTCAGTAAATACAGTAAATACAGTACAGTACAATTCAGTAAATAAGTAAGTAAGTTGAATTAAGCATATAACATTTATGTCTCGTTTCATTTGCTGGGTTCATTTGTGCGTGAACTAAGATTTCTCTCTCTCTCTCTCTCTCTCTCTTCACCACCAAAACTATGCCGACTGCGCAGCACACACCGCACACAGTCATTAAAGTAAGACGCTATCTGATGCCACTATATGATATTTAAAAAAATGTATAAGGGCCTTGGGCCCGATCACTACCAAATTTTAGTGTGTAAAATTTGAAAAAAATCGGGTAATTTTAATTTTAAATTTGTATGGGAGGCCCAGAACCCGCGGCCCGATCACTTCCAAATTTTAAAAGAAAGTAGTGTCACCGGAAATACACATTTGTACAAAATTTCAGGAAAATCGGGCCTAAGGAAGTGCGTTAAAAATTGATAATTAAAAAAAAATTGTATGGGAGCCCCCCGACCCCGGGGTCCGATCGCTTCAAAAATGTTTCAAAAAGTTTTGTCCATCGGAGATACACATGCGTATAAAATTTGAAGAAAATCGGGAACTTTTTCCATAAAATTTGTATGGGTGCCCCCCCGACCCAGGGGCCCGATCACTTCCAAATTTTTACAGAAAGTGTTGTTTAACAAAGATACACATGCGTATAAAATTTGAAGAAAATCGGGTACATTTTTTAAAAATCTTTAGGGGGAAAATGGAGTCTTTAGGAGGTCTTAAGTGAAGTCTTAAGAGTATTTTGAGGGGTCATAAGGATGGTTTGTAGCGGTATTGAGAAGGTTTTGAGTGGGGGGGTTGGAGAGGGTCTTGAATGGGATATTAAAGGGGATCTTAAGGAAATCGTTAAGGGAGGTATTGGGAAGGGTCTTCAGGGGTTTTTGGATGGTCTTAAGTTGGTTTTTGAGAGGGTCTTGAGGTCTTGAGGTGGTCTTGGGTGGTTTGAAGGCGATCTTTAAGGGAGTTTAGTGAGTGGTCTTGGGGGGTTTTTAAGAGCATTCTGCGTGCGTCTTAATGGAGTCTTAAGGTTGTCTTGAGGGAGTCTTAAGGTGGTCTTAGGGAAACTAAAGGTGGTTTGAGGGAGGCCTTGAGGGGTTTTAAGTGAATCTTAGTGGGGTCTTGTGGGGTGCTTAGGTGGGGTCGTGAGGTGGTATTATGGTGGCCTTGAGGGTGTTTTTGAGATGGGCTTGAGAGGGGTCTTTGGGGCGTTTTGAGTGGGTCTTCGAAGGAGTCTTAAGGGAGTTTTAAGGTGGTATTTAGGGTCTTGAGGGGGGTCTTATTGTTGCCTTGAGGAGGTTTTAAGGTGGTCTTGAGGGGTTTCTTAGAGTGTCTTGATTGGGTCTTGAGATGGTCTTGAGGGAGGTCTTAAAGGAATCTTCAGTGTGGTTTGAGGGGGTTTTGCGGGGTTTTGAGATAGTCTTTGTGGAGTCTTGAGAGAGGCTTAAGGGTTTCTTTATAGGGGTTCTTGATGGGGTCTTGAACATGGTCTTTATGTGGTCTTGATGAGGGCGTCTTAAAAGGATCTTAAGGGGGTCTTGAGGGCGGTCGTCCGGGTGGCCTTGAGGGGGTTTTTTTGAGGGTTCTTTCGTGGTTTTTTTGGAGTCTTTTAAAGGTCTTTTGAGGCCATGTGGGTGTCTCCATATACCATCACATCTTCATATTATTGAAATTGAATATACATATTTCATTAAAAACGCGAGAAGCTAGGCCTTGGACCGCACCGGTCTATCCCCTTGATTATTTTTATTAAAATATATTATAAAAAAAATATTTTTAAAAAAAAAAATTATGTTTTTACAATCTTGTCGTAAACCCCAAATGCTTAGCGTGCTTCTTTTAATTTATGTTATTTTTTTAAGCTTCAAATATTCGACATTTCCATAAAAAACATTCCAGCAATTTTCATTTATTTTGTTTTATGGGGCAACCCCCATATCTACCACTTATTTCATTTTCTACCTTTTAGGGGCTAGTTATGCTTCAATAAAATCATTTTTTTTAATATTTTTTTTTATATTTATTTTTGCCACCTTCTAATCAAATCTAATCTACTCATATGTAAACTTACATAAACACCGACATATATTCTACATACATATACATATATTTATTTTTAATACAAATTATAATTTTTGATTTTGATTTCAGGTTCTCGTTGAAAAGCTACTACGTTCATGTCCAGACATTAAAAATATATATTTGCTGATCCGGCCAAAACGTGGTCAGGAGGTTTCGGCTAGACTTAATGAATTACTTAATGCACCGGTATATATGTTGTATAGTTGAACCAATTAAAACTAAAATGAATTGTTTTTCTTGATTATTATAGCTTTTTGAAACAATGCGAAGAGACAAACCAAAGGAATTAAGTAAAGTTATACCAATTTCTGGTGACATCACATCTGAGGAACTGGGAATTTCTGAGAGCGATCAGGTATGGGTATTTTATACCCCACAGAATAAGTGTTTGTAGTAAAAATATAATCGTTCCTAGGCTTTATTATGTAGGACCGTATCCATCGTATTCCATTCAGCTGCCACAGTTAAGTTTGATGAAAAGCTCAAATTATCTGTCACTATCAATATGCTGGGGACAAAACGTTTAGTGGAGTTGTGCCATCGCATGATGTCGTTAGATGTAGGTGCTGCTTAGTAACTTTTTAACCAGCAACCTCACAGAAAGATTCTGGAACCTTTTACATTGGCAATTCTATTTTATCTGTAGGCTCTAATCCATGTGTCCACTGCCTATTGTAATTGCGATCGAACCGACGTATCTGAAGTTATTTATGCTCCTCCATACAATCCCGACGATATTATATCCCTAATAAATTGGCTGCCCGAAGACATGCTAGATCAGGTAATAATATCAGTTAGATTTATATAAGATAGTCCTATTTCTTATGAAGCAAAGTCCCACTCGTAAATTTATTTTACAGCTTACGCCCACACTAATAGGAAAACGCCCAAACACATACACATTTACAAAAGCCTTAGCGGAGCATATGTTACTCAAAGAAGCCGGAAATTTACCAGTTGCAATTGTAAGGCCATCTATAGGTAAGTTTTTGTTGGTACTTTTTTAAAAAATTATTAATAAACTTGGTGTTAACAGTAATTGCAAGCTTAAATGAACCTTTCGCCGGATGGGTAGATAATTTCAATGGACCAACCGGTCTTGTCTCGGCTGTAGGCAAAGGTCTCTTCCGAACGATTATGTGTGAAGGAAACTTTGTCGCTGATATGGTACCTGTTGATATTGTGATTAATTTAATGATTGCCGCAGCATGGAGGACAGCAACTGCGAAACCTGACAACCTGTTAATATATAATTGCTGTACAGGACAGCGGCATCCTATAACGTGGGGCACATTCGTAAAATATGCGATCGCACATGTTCGAAAGCATCCGCTAGGTATGCAGTAATGCTATCCGCTTAGCCGGCTAGACATTATATATATAAATTTAATTTGATTAATTTAATTATTTTTACTGTTTTTTTTTGTAACAGAGGGCTGCCTTTATTATCCAACTGGAGTGCTACGAATGAACAGACCATTGAATAAAATCCATGGCTTCCTTGTCCATTACATTCCAGCATATATTTTGGATATATTTGCAAGACTAATGGGAAAAAAGCCATTGTAAGTATACCCGAAGAAGGTTATTATAAAGTCTTAACGCCAGCACTGCCTGTGAATTGTATCACTTTAAGAAGTATGTAACATAATTTAAGCCTAATCCAATCATACATACCAACGGAAATGTGTAATTTTTAAATTCTCTATATTAACTTCGCCCGAATCTTGCGATCAATTTTGAACCCACTTCCCAAAGCCCGATTTTATTGAAATTTCCGGAGACAACACTTTCTATTAAAATTTTGGGCCCTCGGGGCTCGTCGTGAGACCCCATAAAATTTTTTCAAAAAAATAAGTCCAATTTTCTTCATATTTTATAAACATGTGTATCTCCGGTGGACAATATTTTTTGTAAAGTTTTTGGAGTGAACGAGCCTTGAGGCCCGAGAGGTGTCCATATAAATTTTTTAAAAATTAGCCCGATTTTATTCAAATTTTAAAGATGTGCACCTCCGATGGACAAAACTTTTTGTAAACTTTTTGGAGTGTTCGGGTCCTCAGGCCCGAGGGGTGGCGATGTGCCCATTTTAAAAATGAGCTCGATTTTCTTCAAATTTAAAACACATGTGTATCACTGATTTTTTTGAGTGATCGCGCCCTGAGGCCCGAGAGGTGTCCATATAAATTTTTAAAAATTTAGCCCGATTTTATTCAAATTTTAAACACATGTGTATCACTGATGGACAAAACTTATGTAAAATTTTTGCAGTGATTGGGCCCTGTGGTATCCATGTACATTTTTTAAAAACTAGCCCGATTTTCTCAAATTTTATACATATGTGTATCTCCGATTAGAGAATTTACAAGAAATATTTTAATTTTTATGGACTGTTTTTTCATAAAAGCTTTTATTTATTTAATAATAATAATATTCGGTGCGACAGACCATTGCTTTTTGAGTTATTTGCAAAAACTCGAAAAACTTTCCAAGTAAACTGTCACTTCCGGTTGTCAGATTTCCGTCAAAATCAACTCGCACTTCAAAATTTATGTATACAGCTTAAATATAAATTTTCATCCCCATAATTGTATCCGTCTGGGCTGTAGAGGGGACACAGACAGATAGACAGAGATTTATACTTCCTTTTATATGTAAAAGAAACTAAAATCAGCCAAATCGGTCGAACCGTTCTCAAGTTATAAGTGATATTTCATACATGCGGCAATTGCTTTTTGTGTCTTTAGATAGATAAAACATTGAAAGAACACCATTGATAGATTTACTGATAATTTTTTTTAAAAATTCAGTATAAATAAGTAAAAAATAATTACAAAATGACACAGTTTCGCTGTATTTTTGCAAATATATGCTTGGATATTTCACATTTTGCAAACTTGCAGTGTTGCCCGATTACCTTATGACTCAAACACATATGTATGACATATTCGTCGACTAGAACTTTTAGAGATTGACCCAATGGCTCATATAAATAAATTATTTTCACACGCCCATAGACGAAAGTGACTGTTCCATACACTTTAACCTTGCTTCGTAAGTAGCCTTTACACACTCTAGTGAATTAACATAATAAATACTTTTGTTATTTACTGCAGTCACAGCGAACACACACATTCCCAGAGTAATTTTGCATTGCGCATAACCGGTTCAGCAGAAAAACCCGGTTTTGGTCGTGTGTATATTACTCGCAGAAAAGTGCTCATCGTCATAAACTCCACTTTCCTCGCTCGTTATATAATATACTGTTATATTAATTATTTGTTTTAAATCCATTTATGTATCAAAAAAACTATTGTTAGTAATAAATATTTACTATCTATATTAGTTTCAACTAGCACAATAACTTTACTGGGCTTTCACTTCTTTTCGTATCTTATACTATTTGCTTCTAACAATTTTTATACTACAATAAATACCTACAATTACAATTTGAAGAACAAGAATTTAGTGAAAACTGTCCCAATATGGTCCCGTTTGGAACTGAGGCTGTAGAGGGAATTTCCTAATAAGATTGACAGTGATATGGTAAATTCTAGACTCCGGAAGCATCCAGAAGTTTTGCCAAAAATCAATATGTTGTGTAATATGCTTACACGCTCTGAGGCACTTCTTCTCGAAGGCGCGGAATTTTTCCATTCATGAGGAGCTAATAATCTACCATATTGGATACGCATACGTCAGAATTTGACGTACAAATGCCTCGTAAGAAATAAATTTCCCATAAATTCTCCAGTAGCGTGCGTAGAAGAGCTTTAAGACGCATAAATGCCGCAAGAATTTGTCTAATTGTACACCCAAATAGCGCACTACATCCGTTATTAGGGTTTGGTGACCATTTGCACCAGTTATCAGTAACATTTTCCAATTAAATCGTAGACCAAGACTTCCGCGTCTTAAAGGTGTAACGAGGTTTTTCCCAGCCGGGGTATCCTCAGCGTGATCAGGGTTCTTATAAAAAAGGGCCGTTACAATAACATTTATTTGTTTCAGAGATTTATATTAAATGTTTATTCTTTTTCTTAAAAATTATATGTTTGTGATAAAACTATGATAAAACGACTTAGGTCTAAGTTGGTAAACTGCGAGTTCGTGGTGTTGTGAAAAAGGGTACTTTGCTAGATCCCGTTCCGAGGAGCCTGTGTGTCCAAGTGTCTGAACCAGTTATAAGGATACGTTCACGTTCAGAGGAGTCTTTGTGTCTAGTATTCTGAACAGTGAAAAGGATACCTTGCAGATCACGTTCAGAGGAGTCTTTGTGTCTAGTATTTTGACTAGTAAAAGGGATACTTCGCAGATCACGTTTAGAGCCGTCTTTGGTTCTAGTATTCTGACCAGTAAAAAGGATACTTCGCACATCACGTTCAGACGTAGTCTGTATCGGTCTATAGGTCTATATAGAAGGAAGAGACTGCTTGTATGATTTCTGTTTCCTTTTATACAATTTGAAACGGTTCAGAAATTGTAGAAATCGTGAGAACCCCAAGCTTGGTTCGTTCCCACGATTTGTCCAGAATCCCGTTGTGTCCGTTATTGTTATACGGTATCTTTGCTTGATGTCTTGTGATCTTTTGCTCGTGTATTGTTGTTTTTGTCTGCGCATATGGTTTCCTTTTTGTTGTTAAATTCTCTATATTAACGTCGCGTGCACGTGGCTGGCTGGCTGGCAGATTTTCTGATCAATTTTTAACCCACTTCCCAAAGCCCATTTTATTGAAATTTTGCACGCATGTATATTTCCGGTGACAATACTTTCTCTCTTTCATAGAGATCGGGCTGCGAGATCGGGGTGATGCGTTGTAAGCAGCGCTGCTTGCTTTACGATTGGGGTTGTTTTGTTGTTGTGTTGTAGCAGAGAGTATAGAGATATCAAGAGGAAGTAGAATAAATATTTTTATACAATACTGAATGGTTCCGCAATTGAAATGTGTTGTACACTCAGTTGTGTGAGTGCATTCTTAATTTGTGTTTTGTACAATATTACGAGTATATGAAGAACTGGTTACGCACTCAAGCCGTGCGCTGTGGCTGCTATGTTTTCACCAACAAATGGGGAATTTCACCACAAAATCGACTCTCCGATCAGAAATTTAAATTTTTAAATTTGCTTGCCCGTGGCACGTCTGTCTGTCGGTCGGTTTGTCGTGGAATATTGCGTTCAATTTTTAACCGACTTCCCAAAGCCAGATTTTATTGAAATTTTGTACACTTGTGTATTCCCAGGGTCGTGGGGTCCCATACATTTTTTTTTACAAAAATTAACCCGATTTTCTTCAAATTTAATACACAAAATTTTTTTTTTTAAAAATTAACCCGGTTTTCTTAAAATTTTATAGAAGTATGTATCTCCGATGGCCAACACTTTTTGTAAAATTTTTGGAGACTCCGGGTCACAAGGTCATGATGCCCCAACAAATTTTTTAAAAAAATTTACCCGTTTTTGTTCAAAATTTATATACGATAGCTCCATGGACAACACTTTTTGTAAACATTTTGGTGGCGCCGGTGTCGGGGGGACCCAAAAACTTTTTTAAAAAATTTACCCGATTTTCTTCAAATTTTATATACGCGTGTATCTCCGGTAGACAACACTTTTTGTAAATCTTTTGGATACGCCGGGCCCAGGGCCATGGGGCCCCAACAAATTTTTTAAAAAACTTAACCCGATTTTCTTCAAATTTTATATGCGAGTGTATCTCCGATGGACAACACTTTTTGTACAAAATTTTGGAGACCCCAGAGTCATGGGGCACTAACAATATTTTTAAAAAAATTAACCGGAATTTTTTCAATTTTTACACACGGCTGTACCTCCGATGGACAACAATTTTTGTAAATTTTTTGGAGACCCCTGGCCTCGGGGTCGTGTGGCACTATACAAATTTTTTTAAAAAATTAACCCGACTTTCTTCAAATTTTATACACGTGTGTATCTCCGATGGACAACACTTATTGTAAAAATTTTATAGACGTGTTCTTCGCTCTAGACGGAGGGAACCTGTTGAGTGCGTACTAGAAATGCCGACGGCATTTGATTTAAATGTGGATTATGAAAGATTTCTAATGTAGTAATATTTGTGTGAGAGTAATTCGACCCACGCCTTGACGAATTTGTTCCTCACAAAGGAGGGGTGAAACTGTATAACGTCACATTTTGATAAGCTGATGTTAAGCTTCCATGTTTCGCAGTAAGTAGGCGAAGGTCCCTTACATTTGTGTCCAAATTATACATGCGCAACACAAATGGTCACGAGAAGCTAGGCCTTGGACCGCAACGGTCTGTCGCGCCGAATATTATTATTATTAAGGAGTGGATGGCTGTCAATGGAACAAAAAGTTCATATACATTTTTTAAAAAATTATCAGATTTTCTTCAAATTTTATGCACATGTGTATCTCCGATGGACAAAACTTTTTGTAAAATTTTTGGAGTGATCAAATATCAATAAATACAGGACACAAATTTTTTAAAATAAATTTCCCGATTTTCTTCAAATTTTATACACATCTGTAGTTCCGATGGATAGCGTTTTTTGTAAAAATTTTGGATTGATTGGATCTCGGGGTCGGAGGCCCCATACAAGTTTTTTAAAAAATTTACCCGATTTTATTCAAATGTTATATACACATGTGTATCTCCGATGGGCAACACTTTTTGTAAAATTTTTGTTGATTTTATAGTTTTCATTTTATAGATATTAGTGTCGATTCTATGGTTTTCGGGGTCGCTCAGTTGAATGGTGATGGTAAGACAGCTCTGGGGGGATGGGGTTGATAACTGAGGTTGGTGGGGTGACCGATATTAGTGTTGATTCTATGGTTTTCGGGGTCGCTGAGTTGATTCGTGATGGTACGACGGCTCTAGGGGGTTGGAGTCGATAACTGAGGGGGGTCGCCAATATTAGTGTTGATTCTATGGTTTTCGGGGTCGCTGAGTTGAATGGTGATGGTAAGACAGCTCTAGGGGGATGTTGTCGATACGTAAGGGGGATGGCCGATATCAGTGTCCATTCAATAGTTCTATGGCCACTGAGACTAGTAGTGTTGGTAGGACACTCCTATGGAGGGTGGGTGACCAATATAAGTGTCGATCCCATAGTTTTCGGGGTCGCTGAGATGAATAGTGGTGTTTAGAATGGTACTCGGCGACCATTTGACGACGAATTTGGGGTTGAGGACATTGTCGCCCCTACTTCAAATTGGAAAAGATAGATTAGTAGCCGTGTTTTATGGTTATATTAAATTGACATCGATTTTTGAAATCTGCGCAGAACTAATAAATTCTATTTATCCGGCTGTTTCTCAAAACTATAACATGTTGTACCGGCTGCGAGAAGGGGCCGTTCTTGGTGACATGGTGATGGTGACACCCACGAAATAAACAATGAAATACTTGTCATGTTATTAGGCACAGTTACTAAATATAACAGTAAAGATACCGTTGTAAATACTGATGAGGAAGTTAATTATCTAACTGAGTTCCTAAACTCACTTAATTCGTCTGGATTGCCACCACATCGTCTTACAGTTTGATCTCCAATTATTTTACTACGGATTCTCGACTCGCCAAAACTTTGCAACGGTACAAGACTGGGCTTAAAAGAGATGCCGGGCAATATAATTGAAACGACTATCTTTACTATGTAAATTTAAAGAGATTGCAATTTCCAGTAAAGCTTGCGTTTTCGATGACGATCAATAATTCGGACAGTACTACGGAGTATAGATTTGAGATCGCCATGTTTTTCCCACGGAAAACTTTATTTTGCTTGCTCTGGGTTGGGTTGACCTAAGAATTTATTTATTCTTGGTCTTGAAGTTGAAACTAACAACGTTGTATACAACCAAGTTTGGTTTTAAATTAATTTTTTGTATATTTATTTAATTTTATTTTATAATTTGAATACTATAGCTATAATTTAAAATATATTTTTTAAAATAAATTTTGTTAATGAAAACTGCAAGTTTACCTTATAGATAGATATCATTCTTTTTTCTACCCCTGCCTAATAGAAGATTGGGATGAATAAATACCTGGGCAACGCCGGGTAATCAGCTAGTAGTATATAAATCTGATGAGCTTTAGACTTGTGCTCCTATCGATGGCTCATGGCCCTGTTGCCCTTGTTGTTATAGCACACATCCGTTTGTATTGCACATACAACATATGGACATATGATAGTTTTTGTGTTTTATCTTCGACAGAAGTAGTACCCGATGTATGTTCAATATAAATATCACCTTACGTCCATTGATCTTGCCCAATGTTTCCAACTAACAAGAAATAATACTTTTGGCTGGTATATGCGAATGCATTTGAATAAATTTCACTAGAGATGGAACCAGATTTAGGGTCCTGTCCATGGAATAATACCTGATATTGTATTGTTTGGCTTATAATTGAATAATAATCGATACTTGAAGTATTTATTATATCTATTATCTATATCTATTATATTATAATTAATCCAAGTCATTAAAGAACGTATTTAATAATATAAGAAAAGCCCCGGTCAACGATGGGGCTTGATATATTTAGTAACTTACGAAAGATTGGAAAATATGGCTTAGTTCTCTATATTATCTTCGCGTGCCTGTGGCTGGCGGACTGGCTGGCTGGCTGGTCAAATCTTGTAATCAATTTTTAACCCACTTCCCAAAGCCCGATTTTATTGAAATTTTGCACACATGTATATTTCCGGTGACAATACTTTCTATTAATATTAATTTGAGAGTGATCGGGCCGCAGGGTCGGAGGGCTCCCATACAAATTTTTTTTCCCGGCATCAGATCATTTCATACTATAATGACTGTGTTCTGTGTGCGCTGTGTGCTGTGGGCACCGCTGCTTGCTTAACGATTGGGGTTGTTTTGTTGTTGTGTTTCAGTGCTTCGTATGTGTTTTTATATTTCAGCATTTATAGTGGAAATATACTTTTGGTTATTAGATAATTTACATGAAAAATTTTAATTTTTATGGGTTGTTTTATTAATTTCTACCCTATTTTAGTGGTACCTGGAAATTCATTTTACTCGTTTCGTTACATTCAGAATTACATTATATTTTCAAGAAATTATTTAAAAGTTAAACCATCCATTGTAATTATACTCAACGGAAGACAAACAATAATCAACAAGCAATACCAACTAACTAACAATGACAAGACCACATATTGATAGAAACAAAACAAATTATGATGTGAACAGTAATAAAACAACCCATAAAAATTAAAAATTTTTAAAAAAAAATTTTGGGATCCCGGGCCCGATTAATCCAACAATTTTACAAAAAATGGAGTTGTGTTCACAACACGACTTTCTTTTACGCACAGGGCCGGAATTTTCAGTTAATATATATTAAAATTTTTTTGTTAATTTTTTTTATTTCATTTCTTTTGCACTTAACAGATTTCTCAAAAGTGCTATACTTTGAGAAATCTGCAAAACTCGAAAAACTGTAGAAGTAAACTGACACTCCGGTTGGCCGATTTATCCCAAAATCAACGCAAATTTACGTACAAGCTAAAAATATGAATTTTCATCTCCATAAATTCAGCCGTCTGGGCGAAGAGTGGACACAAACAGACAGATTTTTTTTGCATTTTCTGATTCAGAAGATACGGAAATGCGTACATCTGCAAAAATCCCGAGTTCGAAAATTTTCATGATTACTATACTTCCTTTTACTATGTAAAAGAAAGTAAAAGTGTTTTATATCGGAGAAACACATGTATATAAAATTTAAAGAAAATGTACTAAATTTTTTTACAAAACTTGTAAGGGCCCAGGGGCCGACCACTCCAAAAATTGTAAATCGGAGATACACAAGTGTTTAAAGTTCGAAGAAAATTGGGATTATTTTTAAAAAATTTATATGGACAAAAATTTTATATTCGTAAAAATTTTACAAGAAGTTTTTTCAATGGGAGACACACAAGTGTTTAATATTTAAAGAAAATCGGGGTTTTTTTTAAATGTTATATGGGCCTCAGAGCCCGATCACTGAAAATTTTTTACAAAAAGTCGTTTACATCGTAAATACACACAGGTGTTTAATATTTCAAGAAAATTGTGTCTATTTTTAAAAAAATTTATATGGGCACCCCTTGGGCCTTATCACTCCAAAAATTGTAATAAAAGTTTTGTACAACGGAGATACACATGCGTATAAAATTTAAAGAAAATCGGGTAAATTTTGTAAATTATTTGTATTATTATTACGAGGCCCGAGGTGCCCCAAATTTTAATAGAAAGTGTTGCCATGTGAAATACACATGTGTGCATAGTTTGAATTAAACGAGCTTTATGAAGTGGGTTAAAAATTTATCATAAGATTTGTTGTGCCAGTACGCCAGCCAGTCAGCCAGCCACGGGCACACGAAGTTAATATAAATAAAGAGAATTTAAAAAATACTATATACCCTAAACTGAAACTCGAATTGGAATTGGAAAAAAAACAACCCACAAAAATTAAATTGTTCATGTAAATTCTCTAATAGGAGATTCATATGTGTTTAAAATTTTTGTCTATCAGTAATACCAATGTGTTTAAAACTTGAAGAAAATCGAGGTAATTTTAAAAATGGGCACGCTTCGGGATTCAGGGCCCGATCATTCCAAAACTTTTAAAAAAAAGTTTTGTCCATCGGAGATACACAAGTATTTTAAATTTGAAGACAATCGGGTTAATTTTTAAAAAACTCATGTGGGCACCCCTCGAGCCTTAGGCCCGATCACTTCAAAATTTTTATAAAAAGTTTTGTCTATCGAGGATACACATATGCTACATATGATACACAAATTTTGAAGAAAATCGGTCTAATTTAAAAAAAAATTATATGGGCACTCCCCGGGCCCCAGGGCCCATTCGCTTAGAAAAGGTTAAAAAAGTTTTGTCCACCGGAGATACACATATGCTTGAAATTTGAAGAAAGCCGGGTAAATTTTTAAAAAAATTACGTGGGCACGACTCGGGTCTCAGGGCCCGTTCACTCCAAAAATTTTACATAAGTTTTGTCCGTCAGTGATACACATGTGTTTAAAATTTGAAGAAAATCGAGCTAATTTTAAAAAGAAATATATGGGCACACTTCGGGCCTCAGGGCCCGATCATTCCAAAACTTTTAAAAAAAAAGTTTTGTCCATCGGAGATACACAAGTATTTTAAACTTGAAGACAATCGGGTTAATTTTTAAAAAACTCATGTGGGCACCCCTCGAGCCTTAGGCCCGATCACTTCAAAAATTTTATAAAAAGTTTTGTCTATCGAGGATACACATATGCTACATATGATACACAAATTTTGAAGAAAATCGGTCTAATTTAAAAAAAAATTTATATGGGCACCCCTTGGCCCTGAGGTCCGAAGGGCTCAAAATTTTAACAGAAAGTGTTGTCCATCGGAGATACACATGTGTATAAAATTTCAAGAAAATCGGGGCAATTTTTAAAAATTGTATATGGGCACGCCTTGGCCCTGAGGCCCGAGGGGCCCCAAATTTTAATAGAAAGTGTTGTCTCCGGAAATACACATATATGCAAAATTTCAATAAAATCGGGCTTTGGGAAGTGGGTTAAAAATTTATCGCAAAATTCCACGAAAAACCGCCCGACCGACCGACCGACCGACAACCGGACGTGCACAGCCCAACGAAGTTAATATAGAGAATTTAAAAATAGTAAAGTGTTTAAGTAAGCTTAAGTTCGATTCCCCACATCGTAGATGGCGAAAATAGACCCACCGAAACAATTTTTTACTCGTGAAACATCTTGTACATATAAGATGTCGTATGCACATAATATGTGAGCAAAGTACACATTTTACTTAGATGTACGTACGAGAATATTAAACTAATTTATGGGAAACCGCCTAAAACTGTAATTCGATGCGTAATATACAGTATGTTTTGTCGGTAAATTACCGGCCGGAAAATTCGGAATATTAATGTAAAATTATCGCAAAAAATCCTTTAAAGTGTGGGTCTAACTGTAAAACTTTGCAAGTTATTACGTTTTTAATTATTTGAGTACCTTTTCACATTTTTCATCATATCTTCCAAGTTATGGGCTCGATTTGAATTCTGTTTTTGGTTTTTGAAAGGTTTATGAGTCAATTTATAAGTTAATTTGCACACCTAGCCAAGTAACAAATTATGGGCCAATAACATATTTTACTTAATAAACCTCTACTTTTTTAAGAAATTAGCTGTAAGTCAAGAAAATGTCCCATTAACATAGTTATTTTCTTTATTATTATTAATCTACAGCATAATATCTACAAATTCACAAAATATTGTTACTACCTAACTCATAAAATGTTCGAACAGCAATTTGTTGAACAAAGGGCGTTTGTAGCCTTTTTCTAAAAAAAGCTGTTAGGTATGCAGAGGATTTTTTACGATTATTTTACATAAATATGACGATTTTTCCGGCCAGTCACTTGTCGACGAAACACACTTTATATAATATGGGTTTCATTAACGATTAATTAATGGCAAATGTTTTAAAATTAAAATTTGTACACTTGCTGGTTGGAATAAGGCTATTTCCTTGTTATATATACATATACTGTGTCAAAACGTTTCATATTTACAGGTATATATTGCATTTAAAATGAGGAATCTTATTTTATATTCACTATAGACCAAAAGGAAACAAACCTAATAATTTAAAATTAAAATTTTGCATTTATTTAATTACTGTTTTAAAACTAAACTAATTGTTATAATTTGTGTTGGGAATACCATAGATTATTTGTAAGGAAAACTAAAAGATTATAAAGTGTATTTATTATAAAATAATGAAAACGTGTTTTGTTAAATCTATTTTTCGTTTGCAGCATGGTGAACATCCAAAACAAAATCGCAAAAGCCGTGGAGTGTTTAGAGTACTTTGCTACTCACCAGTGGAGATTTAGGGACGACAACGTTCATATGCTACTAAACAATTTAAGCCAAAAGGACCGTGAAACATTTGTGTTTGATGTTAGAACTATCGTTTGGGAAAAGTACGTCGAAAGATATGTACTCGGCTTCAGGGAGTTTTTATTCAAACAACGACCTGAGTCATTGCCATCGAGTAGAAAAAGAATGCAAAGGTTTGTACACGAAATTCTTGTTATGTTTTTAGGAACTACGTAACTTGCAAGTTTACCTTATACACTGTTCGCTTTCAGGTTATATTACCTTCACCAACTGACCAAAGTACTAGCGGTAATTTTCACCTGGCGTTTCTTGATGTCACGATCAAAAACATTGAACGATATTTGGTCAGCATTTCTGGAAAATGTTTTAAAGTTCGCACGACTTGTACCATTTTTGTAATATCGATGGATGATTCTTCCAAAATCTCCTCTTTATATTATATATATGTAACACAAAAATATTGTTATAAATTATGAATCCATTCATAATGTTGTACATTGTTTTGCAGTTTATCTATCCTATTTATTAATTTGTATTTTCTTTTTAAATATATATGTGTTTTATAATATTTTTAAAATGTTTTTGGTCTGTTTTTGTTTTTTGTTCTTTAGTAAACTTTAAGAGAGAATTTGGGAAATCCAGTTGAATAAGACATTTTTACGATTTTATAAATTATCTATAAAATACTATCCAATAAACTTGAAAAAAAAAATATTAATTTATTAAAAAACTAAATAATAAAACTTTCAGAAAACAACAGCAGATTCCAAATAGAAAATAATAATCTGAATGAAAAATTGTCGATTTGATGACCTACTTACTAATTAAAAAGAGCAGACATGCAATTAAATTTTTGCAATTCCGAACAGAATTTTTATTTGATTTATAAAATACTACGATCGCTATGCTGTCACAGTAATATAAAAAAAATCACATTGTATTTTTAAAAACAAAATATCGAAACATTATTAAACATATACATACGAGTACATAAACAAATGCATAAACAAAAACACAAAGAAATACATAAAGTGCTTGTTGTGTTACTAAAATGTCAAAGTTAATCATAAGCTAAAACTAAATAAAAAAATTATACGAAAATACTCACAATAGAGAGAGGAGACGGAGAAAAGTAAAAATAAACACCACTTACGAAGATAATTAAATTTAAATTAGACTCAAGTTTCTAGATATAAAAAACAACTATTGTACATTGATATTTAATATTTTTTAGATTTGAAATTAGTTAAAATTAGAAGAAAAAAAAAACAATAACTACCTTTAAATTAATAACATACGATTAAGAAGAGAAAGATTGAAAAATTTAAACACAACTTTCATTCCATCCAAGTAAAAAATAAAAGAAAAACATACACACACACAGTCTCACAAGCGAATAAAATTTACACCTCGATTTCAAATTTACAAGATTATAAAAAAAAACAAATTAAAAAAATGCAAAAAGTGTTAAAATAGAGGTTACTTTACTACGCTAAGTTCTTAGTAAATGTCTTCTTAATTATTAGAAAAATTTTCATTGATATCTATACTTGTCAACTTAACTACCTACGTATTTTGGAAGTGGCTATAAACATCTTTGGCGGATCAGAATATTGTTAAAATGAGTAGTAGTTTAACAAAAGAAAAGCAGGTTTACTTTATTAATTCGTTAAACAAACAATTTATCAATGTAACAACGTGTTGTAACAACCAGACAATATGATTCAAAATAAAATTGTTATGTGATTGTATTGTATTGTTTTCACAGTTTTTTACATTTCAATTTCACTTGTATATCTACAAAACATAAAATCACTTTAGATATATATGAGGAATGTTCGCAAGCATTGCATGATTATATATGTACTTTGATAAAATCGGTCATAGAATATTGTGATGAAATATTTCCATACAATCCGTGTCACATGTCACATAGTTAGTACTACTTGTAGTGCCTTCCTTAACGCCAACGATTAACGACCGACATAATCTAATCCAAAACAACCAGTAAAAACCGGGAAGTTATAAGTTTGTCGGATTCAAATGGAACAAAAGTGGAATAAATTATATATAAAATACTGGGTAAATTGATTTATATGGATACTCGTATGCAATATATAGTTTAGTATATACATGCACGTTGCCTTATAACACGTTTGCGTTCGGGCATTCGCTATTGTGTAGTTTCAAGTGTATTTGATGTAAATAGAATAATGAAGACGCAGTCACACAACCAAACATTGCAAACACAAGATAATTATGGCAACGTGCATTGCTGACCATTGCACTACTGACCATTTGATGTCATGACCTTTGTGTTAAATTCGGATTTAATTTACTATTAAAAGCTTATTATTGCGAAAAACGTAAATAATTTTTTAATGTGTTTAGATATAGTATTATAATAAAAAAAATAACGGAAATAAAAAAATTTAGATTGGAATGAAAGGAAAAACAGATAAAAATGGAAAAATTAATGCGAAAAAGTTAGCAATAGTATTAATGTAGACATAAGAACAAACAAAATAAAGTTGCTTCCTTTAAAATGTTTGTAAAATATTTTTTTCAAAACATCTAAAAAAGTAAACAACCAAAACATTACACAACATTAACAACATTGACACCTATAACTCTATTAACATACTCGTATGTACGTAAATGAATATAAATATCCATGCATTAATAATATACGTACGTACGTATTAGCAATTTAAACCAACACAAATTCATAGAATATTAACGTGAACCATAATTACTTCACATATTTTTTGCTACAGAAATAGTGTGTTGACTGAAAAGTAAAATACATATATACATAAATAGTACTTAAACAAGACGAAAAACGTAATGAACACACACACAGATAGGTGTTTCGTGCTATTAATGTTATTAACAATACAACAAATAATTTATTCCTCTTATTGCTATATATAACTAATATATGCTGCTACCAAGTTCATAAGTCATAATTCTACAAAAAACAAAGCACAATGTAGTTGTTTTGAAACTAAAAACACGTTTCCTTAAAAACTCTAAAAAGACCTAGACGAGGTAACTTATTTTAGTTTTGTTTATTTTATGAACATAGCAAAATATGACTATTTTTTAATAAAGTTGTAAATTATAAATTATGCACAAAAAGAAAAGAGTATAAATTCGATATAAAGTTACATTTATTTAATTTACATTTACTGTTGTGAATCATTATGGCATTTTTGTTTATATTTTTCTAAATGTAATCTAATAAAATCCTATGATATAAACTCAACAATGGCATTTTATTTCTGCAACAAAAAGATCCTTATTTGATATTTTTGAATTTTAATTTGTGTAAATTTACAAGTCACTTCGATTAGTGAACAATAACATATATTATTATATTAGATAAATACAAAACTATCACTATCATTTGAATAACAACAGAAATTGAGTCGATAATGATAAGTGTGCATATTCGCGTTTGGTAATGAAAACCAAAATTCATAACAACAGAAAAATAATGCAAAACAATGCCTCAAAGAATTTAAGTGACAATGTGTTTTGACTTTATCTGTGAAAATGGCAAATACAATTTTAGTAAGGCAAAAACCTGATATTTAAATGATATAAACAAAACGGAAAAAACAAACGCTGAAAAAACAACCCTTATTATATAATGATAGTTATTAGCTGTATTGCTTTGGCAAAACCAGCTTGGCTTACAACAACAATCACATAACCATAAAGCCGAAGTAAATCCAAAAAATTTTCAGGATTAAGGAAACTGAAGCCATTTTATAGTTATGGTGCTCACCGTAAGGCGGTAAAACCAAAAGCTGTTGCTTTGAGATATTAAAGTAAAACCAGCTTAGCTTTACCAAAGATAGTAGATCTCATCATTATAAAGTCTCCTGAATCGTCTTCCTCACATACGGGGCCAACAATTCTCCGAAGACTTTTCTCGAACGCGGCTAAGAGGTCAGAATGCTTTTTGCTAAGCATCCAAGTCTCGGATCCATATGTAAGTACTGGTATGACCATTGTCTTATATATCTTATATATATGTCTTATATATGACAGACTATAGTAGGCTTTGTTGGCTTTAAGCAACCGTGCGCGTATTTCTGGTTCCATGCTCTTATCGGCTGTTATAGTTGACCCGAGATAGTTAAAGGATTGCATTACTTCAAATTCGCACTCCACTATTTGAATTGAGGGACCAATGGTGGCTCTTCTACTCGCAGACGTGGCCACAATGTACTTTGTTTTGCTCATTTATGTGCAGCCCCAGATTTCATGCCGCCTACTCTATCTGGATGAAAGCTTCCTGTACAGCTCTTCGGTTTCTACCAACGATGTCAATATCGTCAGCGTAAGCCAGTTTCTGAATGGACTTATAGAGGATTGTTCCTCTCGCCTCTCCTTACGACAGAGTCTCGGATCACTTGCTCCAACGCCAGGTTGAAGAGGACGCATGCCAGTCCATCCCCTTGTCAGAGCCCGTTATAGATGTTGAATGGGCTTGATAGTGATCCGGATATTTTTACTTGGCTTATAACATTGGTCATGGTCAACCTACATAGTCGTGTCAGTTCATTTGGGATGCCGAATTCTCTCATGGCTTTCTGGCTCTGGCTATGCTATCATAGGCGGCTTTACTAATGACAGTATTCTTAAGGCGTGTCCATTTCTCTTCTACCCCGACATCTCATCCCCAGGACTTACTCTTCCTGCATTTAGGGGGAGTCCTATCGCTTGACCGTAGTTGTTTCTGGTCTCTTCATTGCGAAGGGCAGCCGTGTTGACTCGAATCTGATTCGCGGATGCAGTCTTTTGTGATGATGCAATCCGCGCTCGGAGCACCATACCAACAAGACAGTGGTCCGAGTCGACGTTGGCACTTCGGTACTTTCGTACCGTCATCAGGTTCGGGTTGTGGCGGCGGTCTATCAACACGTGGTCTATCTGGTTGCGAGTGGCTCCATCGGGAGATACTTGGCTTTGTGGATATTTTTACGCGCAAACCTTGTACTCGCAACGACCAAATTATTGCTTGCTGCCATCTCTATGACTCGTTGTCCGTTTGCATTAGTGTTCTCGTGTAAGCTATGGGTGCCAATCTACTGCCTGAATACTGGCTCCCTACCTATTTTAGCATTCATATCCCCCAGAATGATTTTTACATCATACTGAGGGCAGGCATGGAGTTCCCGTTCGACTGATTCAAAGAATTCTTCTTTTTCATCATCTGGGGAATCCTCTGTAGGTGCGTGAACGTTTATGAGGCTTATATTTTTAATTTTGTCCCGCACGCGAAGGGTGCATAGCCGTTCATTTATAGCTTTAAAGCCGATAACGGTGGTTTTCATTCTTTTGCTGACTAGAAACCCCACTGAGATATACCAGTGGACAAACTAACAAACACACGCACGCGTAAAAAAAATCCTTTGCCCTGATTATTAGCTTCACCCTTCGGGCTCGCAATAAAAAAGGGCGTTGAAAAAGGCAATCGTCAGCTTATGATATCTTAATTGCTGGCCTTCTCGTAGAACAAGCCGAACTTATTGTTGAAGATTTCGTCAAACTTTTCGTTTGTAAATCCTCTGATATTTATGTAACGGTGGCTCGATTTCTTGATGTCTCAGGCCTTGCATTTCCAGACTTGGGTTTTTTCCAATTAATAACCGGAATTCCTCGCCATTTTAAAGAAGTTATCGCTTATTGGCAGCAGACTTGCTGCTTCGTGAAGCATTGTGCTCGAGACAAACTTGTAGCCAGAGTCCTGTACAGGATTCGAATAAATATGCTTTAGTTATTCCAGTGCGGAAAAAGACAATAATTCGTTGACTAGGTAGTGCTGGTAATCTGGTTAAGTCGGTCAAAAGAAAAAGGCGAGAATTTTGAAAATCATCAACAAATAGATCTAACCAGAGTATTTCAAACAGAGTGAAGATTAGTTATAAAGAGACCTAAGATTCCAAACTACGAATTATATTTTTATTATCTTCGAATTTTGCTTTACTAATAATAGGGTAATGGCAACGAAAGTATGACAAAAATGTTTCAGTGCTAATTTCTCAAGATTCCTTGCAAATAGAACGACAACCACCGTAGTCGTACTCGCACTCTCGCACTCGTAGGATAGTTTATGCCGTTTATTATTTTTTAAAAATCAAGAAAATCAGGCAAATGGTTAAGCTGAAAGCATTGATATCATTTAATTAAATTCTAATAAAAACAAAATTTTGTAATGAAATATTAACGATATTTCATTGGGTTGCCATGTAATATTATTGGCAACGTAAAATCATGAGTCAACGTCATTTGTTAATAGTCCATTACTACAGACTGTATGGTCGCAGGAGTGGAATAACATCCTATAGAGTGAAAAGTGGATATGGCAGGGACTGCAACCTATCCAGTGCTGCGCACGTTATGGATATAACAAGCAGCGCTTTAACCAATATAATCTGAGAAGAACTCCTATATCTGGTTTGAAGAATACTGATTGATTTTATTTAGATTTCGTTCCTTATTATACAAAATTTGTTATACTAATACTTACATACTATATGAATCTATATAATAGGAAAATAGGGTTTTTACATAAAGGGGTGTTTTACTTTACTTATTCTATCAATGCATTTGACCCTTATTCTGAGTATTCAAATGCATTCGGTGCTTATCATAAAAAGTGTGATTTTATGGGTCATAAATATTGTGGCTTATCGCTAATGCTTACTTTAAATGTTTCAATAGCTGGTGCATGTGTGTATTTCTGTACATGGAAAATAGTTTTCTTATCGTTTTCTTGGCGTGGTGGGTGCTATGGTAGGTATACACTACAATTTATTAATTACGATATTTATAATCAAGTTGCAAATTAAATTTGAACGCACATTTACACTTGCTCCTGGCAACCAGCAGTTAACGCCTTTTTCTCAGAGACAAATGTTTAACGGCATTTAAATATTTTCACAAATAATATATGTGTCGTAAAGTGACTGCTGTCAAATCTTAAATTTTTTGACAAAAATGTTAAAAAGAAACAAAAATTTAAACAACTAGAGACATTTTATTGGTACCAGAATAGGAATAATTTTACAAAAACAATGCCATGCATTCCGAATAATTTGTTTCAACTTTTTGTAGGAATGAAATAATTCTATTCTGCTTTTTATTGTTACTTTGCCTGTTCAGTGTTCAACTCATTGGTTTTTTCCCATTTCGTGGGTATTTTAAAGTTTTTAATTAAAAAATGGAGGCGTGGGCACAACACGACTTTCTTTTACGGACGGGCCGGAATTTTCAGTAACTATATATATTTTTTGCATTTTCTCATAGTAGTTTACTACTACGACTACCACTTCCGTTTGGCCGATTTTCGCCAAAATCAACTGGGCCCTCCCAATTTATGTAAAAAGCTTAAATATGAATTTTCGGCTCAATCAATTCAGCCAGACACACAGATAGAGATTTTTTTTTCCTTTTTCTGACTCAGGAGATACGGTAATGGGTAAATCTGCAAAAATCCCGAGTTCGAAAATTTTCATGATTACTATACTTACTTTTACTACTAGTAAAAGAAAGTAAAAAGGAAAAGAAAGAACTTATTTAATCAGAACGAAATTGTGGGACTGCTATATTTCCAAATTTAATTGAAATGGCAAAGTATTGATTGTCTCTAGCTCACTGTATGCTGCGTCAGAGCACATTTCCATAATTTCTGATGTTAAATCAAACTAGTAAATGTAAAAAACATGTATAAACTTATATCTATATAATCTATCTTCTGTATAAATAAAAATGAATGTTGGTAAGCGCAAAACTCGAGAACGGCTCGACCAAGTCGGCTAATTTTTTTGTATGTTCCATAAGGTACACGGAATGTTTTAATAAATACACACTTTTTTGTTTTTTTTTAGCTGTCAAACAGTTGACGTAAATTGTCAACGTCAATCTAAACAAAAAAAATGCGCGTTTGAATTATTTATTTATGATTATCATTCAAGTTGATTAGACTGTCTGAATATGTGTGAACATGTGAAAAAAATAATAATAATAATAAAGACAATGTTATAGTAATAATTAATTCTTCTGTGCGTGGCTGTTCTTGGTTTTTTTAAAATCTCTATATTAACTTCACTTGCCCGTGGGTCGGTCGTCGGTCATCTGTCGTGGAATCTTGCGATCAATGTTTAACCTACTTCCCAAGGCCCGATTTTATTGAAATTTTGCACACATCTGTATTTCCTGAGACAACACTTTCTATTTGAGGACCGTCGGGCCACGGGGTCGGGGGGCTCCCATACAAATATTTTACAAAATTTTACTCGATTTTCTTCAAATTTTATACACATGTGTATCTCTGATGGACAACACTTTTTGCAAAAATTTTGGAGACCCCGGGCCTCGGGTTCGTGGGGCCCTATAAAATTTTTTTAAAAAAATTAACCCGATTTTCTTCAAATCTTATATACGCGTGTATCTCCGATAGGCAACACTTTTTGTAAAAATTTTGGAGACCCCGGACCCTGGCTTCGTGGGACCCCATAAAGTCTTTTTAAAAAAATTAACCCGATTTTCTTCAAATTTAATAAACGCGTGTATCTCCGATAGACAACACTTTTTGCAAAAAATTTGGTGGCCGGGGTCTTGGGGCCCCATATAAATTTTTCAAAAAAATTAACCCGATTTTCTTCAAATCTTATATACGCGTGTATCTCCGATAGGCAACACTTTTTGTAAAAATTTTGGAGACCCCGGACCCTGGCTTCGTGGGACCCCATAAAATGTTTTAAAAAAATTAACCCGATTTTCTTCAAATTTAATAAACGCGTGTATCTCCGATAGACAACACTTTTTGCAAGAAATTTGGTGGCCGGGGTCTTGGGGCCCCATATAAATTTTTCAAAAAAATTAACCCGATTTTCTTCAAATTTTAAACACATGTGCATAACTGATGGACAAAACTTTTTGTAAATTTGTTGGAGTGATAGGGCCCTGAGACCCGTGTGGTGTCCATGTAAATTTTTTAAAAATTACCCATCTCTATTAGAGAATTTACATGAAAAATTTTAATTTTTATGGGTTGTTTTTTTATATTTTAACTTCTCTTGGAAACCAATTGTGTGTTCCGTGAAGCAAATGGAAAAGTGAAATTAGCGCCATTGGTTCCACCACCTGAGGTTTCAGAAACTGGAACTGATTCTATACATTTCCTTACAAACATACAAAAATATAACAAGGGCTTCATAATTTTTTAATGCCGTCTCGATCATAACTAACGATAGGAACGACATTAATTTTTTTTTACTTTTATGTTGATTCGCGATCTCTTCAATACAAGTCGTTATTTCATTTCTATTCCAATAAATTCCAATTGTTTGAGTTATGTGCGCAAGTGTCATTTGACAGCTGATCCATGTTGCACGGTCTTTCTTTTGCGATCTGTCAACGCATTCCGATGATTCCGACCGACATGCCATTAGACTTTAAGCACTGCAGTTTCGCGTGCGGTTTGTATTACAATAAACAAATCACACGGGCAGTCAATGAGTGTTTGAGGCATTTACCTTGAAAATCTATACGTATCACGTGGTCAATGATATGTCGCCTGTTCCAGTGTCGGAAAACCATCAGCGTTGTTTGTTAACGTGCCAGACGTTGAAGTAAAACTTCTCTGATGTTTTGGAAAAAAAAACCTCCAAAAGACCATCAAAAGACCGCCACAATACCAAAAAGAAAATTTCCGAACGACCCTTAATAAAAAAAGAAACTCAAAAATCACAAAAAAACATTAAAGACCCCCCAAAAGATCCTCAAAAGACTCTCAAAAGAAGCTTTAAAAATAGTCAAAAAAAACACTGAAAAGCCACAAAAACCCCTCAAATAACCCCCAAAAGACTCTCAAAATACCCCCAAAAGATCCTCAACAGACCCTCAAAAGACCCTGAAGAGACCCCCAAGAGACCTCCAAGAGGCCCCCAAAAGACCCTCAACGCTTAAAAACGTTTAAAACCCAAAAATAACCCATAAAAGAACATCAAAAGCCCCAAAAGACCTCCAAAAGACACCAAAAAGACCATCAAAATACCACAAAAAGATCACAAAAAGACCCTCAAAAGACCTTCAAAAGATCCCTAAAAGATTCCCTAGAGGACCATGAAAAGACTATACCGAATTTGATACAAATCGGTTGAGAAAATTTAAAAATCTTACACAATAATGTGACTCAAAATCGCAACACAAACGAAATAGTGACATTGCAATAGAAATCGAAATGTGAGCAAAATACATTCATTGTAATTTCAAATTTAATAAAAGATAATAAATCATTTGGTTGACGTTTTTTTCTCACTTTTACTTTGATTTAATATTTCGAAAAATTTATTGAACGTGGGACAGGACAACCTCTGTCGGGTCAGCTAGTAACATAATAAATATTTATCAGTAATGCCTGATAAGATCCGTATTTTAACATAGAAGTAGAAGATCCGTATCTTTACGGTTACATATTGAAAGAAATTACCTTGGTATTAAATAATAAATGCACGCTTTTAATCACATATGTACACTCAGAGAAAAATCCCATAAATTAAATATGATTTCATATTGCTTCAATAGTTTTTTACTACTGTCATTTGTCAATAGGATGAATACCTTTAAAACAATTATTTGCAAAGTATTGAATTAATACCGTTTTGTACTATTATTTTGATTAAATTTAAATTTTTTTTAATTTTTAATTGTATATACTATAATTTCATTACCATGCATCATGTTACTTTAAAAAGACATACCCTATTGTAATATAATGGAGTAACTGTTGAAATAAAAGGATAGTCGTATTGAAAAGGCTTATTTAATTTTAATAGTGGACATTATTACTTTAATGGGGCAAATCTTATTGTAATATAAGTAATAGGGATTACTATTAAAACAAAAAGATAGTCGTATTTAATAAGCTTATTTTATTTTAATGGTTGAACATATTACTGTAATGAGGCAAACCCTATTTCAATATAATAGGGTAAATATTAAAACAAAAGTATATTCGTATTGAACACGCTAATAGTATATTTAACGGTATATTTAACCGCATGTTTATTTTTAGTTAAATGTAATATTACTTTGATATACAAACCCTAGAAAATAAAACTCAGGTAACATTAATAGAATTTATTACTGTTTATATAATTATTTTTAATTATACATTGAAAATTAAAGATTAATGTATTCCATTTTGCTTCATTTTTCACATTTTACTTTATATATACGTATACATTAAATTTTTTATCCTAAAGGCCTTTATCCCATTATTAAGTAGATGTAAGTGAATTGGCGGACCGTCAAACTCAAGAAGGTTGTTTAAAGAAAATAAATCCATATGTTTATCTACTATATACGATTGGTAATGTTCACTAAAATAATTAATATAATAATAATAAACAACAGATGTTGTGAAATTATAAAGTATAACGTTACCACTTTGAAATAATAGTGCAAGTATGGGAAGAAGAAGCTATGCCAGAATACTGGCGAAGAGGCATCCTGTGCCCCATACATAAGAAGGGAGATATCACAAAATGCAGCAATTATCGCGGTTTAACGTTGTTGAGTACCGCGTATAAGATTTTCTCCTCTATCCTTCAAGGCAGGATAGCCCCATACGCTAAAGTCCATACCAGTGTGGCTTCATCCCAGGCAAATCAACAACTGGTCAGATTTACACCGTAAGGCAGGTGATGGAAAAATGTCTAGGGTTTCAAAATTCACTACACCACCTTTTTATAGACTTTAAAGCCGCCTATGATAGCATAGCCAGAGTAGAACTTTATAAAGCCATGAGAGAATTCCGCATCCCAAATAAACTGACACGGCTATGTAGGTTGACCATGACCAATGTTATAAGCCAAGTAAAAATATCCGGATCACTATCAAGCCCATTCAACATCTATAACGGGCTCCGACAAGGGGATGGACTGGCCTGCGTCCTCTTCAACCTGGTGTTGGAGAAAGTGATCCGAGACTCTGACGTAACGGCGAGAGGAACAATCCTCTATAAGTCCATTCAGATACTGGCTTACGCAGACGATATTGACATCGTTGGTAGAAACCAAAGAGCTGTACAGGAAGCTTTCATCCAGATAGAGCAGGCGGCACGAAATCTGGGGCTGCACATAAATGAGAGCAAAACAAAGTACATGGTGGCCACGTCTGCGAGTAGAAGATCCAACATTGGTCCCTCAATTCAGATAGTGGAGCGCGAATTTGAAGTAGTGCAATCCTTAAACTATCTCGGGTCAACTATAGCAGCCGATAACAGCATGGAACTAGAAATACGCGCACGGTTGCTTAAAGCCAACAAAGCCTACTAAAGACTCTTTAAATCCAGGAACTTAACCATAACAGCCAAGCTGCTGATATATAAGAGAATGGTCATACCAGTACTTACATATAGATCCGAGACTTGGGTGCTTAGCAAAAAGCATTCTGACCTCTTAGCCGCGTTCGAGAGAAAAGTCTTACGGAGAATTGTTGGCCCCGTATGTGAGGAAGAACGATTCCGGAGACTCTATAATGATGAGATCTACGAGCGTTACCGCGATGTCGACATCGTGAAGAAAATTAAGCTCGGTAGGCTCCAGTGGGCAGGACACCTAGCTCGCATAGGCGAAGAGGATCCTGCTCGGAAAGTCCTTTGCGGTAGGATTTATGGAACACGACAGCGAGGCCGGCCAAGCCTACGCTGGAAGGATGGCGTAGACCAGGACGCCCAGAGTTTAGGGACGCCAAACTGGATGACATCGGCTCGAAATCGGGACCGGTGGTGAGACTTTTTGCGGGAGGCCAGGCCCGCAAAATATGATGATGAACGTTACCACTTGGTTGAATCGTGCTACATGACATTTCGATGTACAATCGGTTGACCCCGGCTATGGTCCAAGTTTTTACAAAAAGTGTTGGCCATCTGAGATACACATTGGCTTTAGGAAGTGGGTTAAAAATTGATCGGAATCGCAGCCAATGCAGAATCAATAAAACACTCCAAAATTTTTAAGTTTTCACTTCACGTATGATATCACTTCAAAACACAAGAATCAGTAAATAATGTTTACACAAAGAGAAGACTTTAGTCTTCCACAAATTCTGAAACGATGATTTTATCTGTGCAAAGACGCAACAAGTTATCCAGACATAACGGATTAAAATTCCAAGTAAAAATTGGTCGGTAATAATGGAATCTTTTTGTTTTAATAATATAATAGTATGTACTATTAAAAGAATAGTGTGTACTATTATGATAATAATATGTACTATTAAATCAATAGTCTGTACTATTATGATAATAATATGTACTATTAAAATAATATTGTGTACTATTATTATTATAATACGTAGTATTAAATCAAAAGCATGCATACTATTGAGGGGATACTTCAATTGATTTCTATTGCCACGTTAGAGCTATAGGCAGAGAGTTGCAATAGTTAAACGTAGATGCCTCTTTGGCATTGAAAAAAGCACGCATCAGTCGCTCCACACCCGACCCGCGAGACGCGTAACACGCGGGATCTCAGAACTGTCCTATGAGATTAAGCTGCTCACGAAATTGCACCTTTCCAGCACATGTGAATGCGGTTTAAAATGACCTCAAATAAATCGAAGAAAACCATGCATAACACGAGCCACACGCAGTTCTCGAAACGTCACACGCGGTATCTCATAAATGTCCTACGAGTCAAAATTTGAAAATAGACTCGAATGTATGTATATAAAAGTATGTTTATTATAATCTATATTAAATACACATAAACAACTAGCAAAAGATTTAGAAGCAGAATCAGAAGGAGGAAAGTATAACCTTTTAAGTATTTCAGGGACCCATTAGTCTTCTAAACTAAGGTCATCCCTATTGACTCCAAATGATGTACATAAATAATTCAATAAGACATTTACTATTAATAAATAACTATTTTAGGACATTAAAATAATAATGTAGTCCTATAAATACAATATGGAAGAAACTATGAATTCAATGGGTTTTCTAGTTATATTAATTATGTGTATAATCAAATAGCAATATTATCTTCCCTATTAAATTAATAGTATATAAAATTGGAAAACCATTGAATTAATATGAAAAACTCATTAATATCCATACTTTAACATCAATAACTGTCCTATTAACACATTAATAGGACACTTTTTTCTGAGTGTATTATTTTTTATTGTCCAAAATTGCAACGCGTCACATACTTGTTCATTCTCCAAAAAAACTAACAACATGACAATGAAAAGACGATGTATAAAGCAATGAATAAAATGATGAGTCCTTTTCTCAATCTTAATAATACCGAGTCTTAATATGAATCTTTATAATCTTTATAATAATGAGTTAAACTGAATATTATTTGGAATTTCTTTTTTTTATATGATAAACTTATTGCCAAGGGAGAACTCCCTGAATGACTTGCGCCACGGAAATAAGCTGGGCTAAGCCCTTTATTAAAATACAAAAATCGAAGGAATGTAATTTACAATTCACATTCCTCACGTTTGTAGCCGGTTTCAATTTATTTTCTTAGAATTCTCTCTGATTTTTTGAAAAAGCAAAACGGAAAAATATTACGAAAACTAAAAACGACGCGACTGCAATGCTTTAATCAATGGATCGTGGTCAGGGAAAACTTCAAAAAACCTTGACCAAGAAAATATTACAAATAATTACTAAATTTCATGGAACCTCTTTAGACTGTAGTCCAAATCTGTTCTTCCGCAACTTGACGTTTTTCTTGAAGGCCAAGTGAAACGTGTTGGATTCGTCTGTAGTACCAGGCCTTACAAACGAAAATGGCACGTACAACTATCGAGCCGAAAGGCTTGACAAAATTCTGCTTTGTGGATTTTTGTATGTTGGCCAAGACCTCGAGCAAACTTCCAATTTAGGTTTTTGAATAAAATTTTCCATTTGGTTTTTTTTCGGTTTTCATTTTGAGATTGACCACTTCCAAAATATGTCCAAACTCCACTCGTTATGGTATAAAACCGCTAAGTTTGAAAGCGATCGGATGAACGGTGTGGAAACGTCTAAGGGACATGCATACATTCAAATTTAAATTTTAATAATATAGTTTTTTAAGTACGTTTAGTTTTGAAATTCATTATATTGTTATGAAATTCAGGCTTTCGAGTTCGTAAAGGATTTTGCAAATAAAACACAACACAAGTTTATTATAAACTACAAATTTAATAAACAAACATTTAAAATAATACAAGTTCACAATTTATATTGGTGATAACTTTAAATGTACACAAAAACACTTATTACAACAACTCTTGTATTCTCTATAATGCTCTTAGTTGATAGCAGTATTACTGGGTCTTGAAGGGGTCTTAAGGTGGTCTTGAGTTGATCTTAAGGGGATTTTGGGAGTGTCTTGAATGGAGTCTTAAGAGGGATTGTGGGGGTCTTAAAGGGGTTTAAAAGCTTGAGGGGGCTTGAAGGGGTCTTGAGTGGGGTCTTAGGAGCGTTTTGAAGGGTTCTTATGTGAATCTTTAGCGGGGTATTGAGCGGGTTTTGAGAGGGATTTTGAGAGATTCTTAGGTCTTGAGTGTGTTCATAAGAGGGTTTTGTAGGGGTCTTAGAAAGGGTCGTGGAGTGGTCTTGAGGGGGTCTCGAGGGATTTTTGTGAAGATCCTTAGTGGGGTTTCAAGGGGGCCTTTAGGTGGTCTTGAGGGGTTCTTGAGAATTTTGAGAGGGTCATGAGTGGACTCTTGAGGGGATCTGAAGAAGGTTTTGAGGGGGTATTGAGGGGATTTTGAGAGACGCCGTGCATTTTGCAAAACCATTTTTTAAAATAAAATATACTTTTATTTTAAAACGTTCTTATTAGCTCGCTTTCGTGTATGTCTGTCTGTGCGGGTGGAATTTTGAAGTTGATTTCAAACTAACTTCCCATTGAGCTATGCTAAATGTGTATATCCAATTGTCCACGGATGCCCTAGCCACCGTGCTAGCTTCCTGGTTTCCGATGGGATATGTTTCTGTCCGTTTACTGAAGTAATCAATGCACACGAGTATATAGCGATTTCTGTGTCATGTTTCTGGGAATGAACCAGCTATGTAACTTGCCACTCGCTCGAATTGTGCTCCAACATTGTACTTTAGCATATTTCCTCAAGTTTTTGGTTGTGGTCCTTTGCTTGCAGCGCACATGTCACACGTTCGATACCAGTCTTCCACATCTTTGCGGCAATTGACCCAGTAGAAGCGATTCCTGACTTTACCCATTTTTTTTTCACGCCCAAATGTGCTCCCGATGTACCACTATGTATTTCTTGCAGGACTTCTTTGACTCGGTTCGTTAGTAGCACAATCTGTGATTTTGTGTTTCGACCATCAGCCGATTCCCATTGCCCTACCAGCAGTCCATCTTCCAATTTCAATGACTGCCATTGAGCACAGGAGTTTTTTACTGTAGGACTTGCTGTTGCAAGCTCGTGCCACTCCGGCCTTTCTCCTTGCTCTATCTATTGAAATATTAGAGCAATCGAATCATCGCGCACTTATTCTTCCCTTAGCTGCTCTTTTGTCCAGCGATCTTCGACTTGTAGTCTTATTTATGCAACTACTTAAGAGCACTCTTGTTTTCTTGCCTTGTACAGTGTTTGCATTGTCGTGCCCAAGGTCTTCTTGATAATCCATCCACATTATTAAGCAGCATTCCTTTTCGATCCTCTGTCCTGAATGAATATGCGGGGACTCGTTCGATCCATCTAGCCACTTGACCTTTTGGATCCCTGAACTGCATTAGCCACTTGAGTGCTGCATGATCAGTTCGAAGAAAAAACTCTTGACCATATAGGTACTTGTGGAGGAGTTTGACGCTATCCAAAATAGCTAGCAATTCCCTTCGGGTGACACAAAAGTTTTTCTCCGGCTTAGAAAGCGAACGGCTGTAGTACGCTATTACACGCTCCTTTACATCTTTATTCTGTGATAGAACCGCCCCTATTCCCGCATTGCTCGCATCAGTGTCCAGTATAAAGAGTTCTCCTGGCTGTGCTAAAATTGGAGAACTGCACAGCTTTCCCTTCAGCAATTCGAATGAGTTCTGGTGCTCACTCGACCATTGGAACTTTTGGTTCTTCTCAGCAAGGCGATGAAGGCTTCGTGCAACATCTGCATTAACCGTCGATAGTAGGAGCATGGTTCCAGAAAACGCAGCTCATGTAAATTCTTTGTTCCGGCCATTCGTTAACAGCTTCCAGCTTCTTGGGATCAGTGCGTACTCCTTGACTGGAATCAATATGGCCTAAATAATTCTTTTCATTTTTGAAAAGGCTACATTTCAACGGACTCCACATTAATCCGGCAGCTTAAATGGTTTCCAGAACTTGCCGAAGATTATTCACGTGCTCATTAAATGAGTGACCAAAAACAGTGATGTCATCCAAATAGACTAGACATGTCTTCCAGCTAAGGCCTCGCAAAACATGTTCCATCAACCGCTCGAACGTAGTAGGAACGGCATTACAAAAAGTTGATAAAAGCTGTTTCCTGCAGTAAATGCACTCTTTTCCTTGTCGTTGTCATGAGTTGCTATGAATTTTCTGTATTTAAGCCAGTTTGTATTTTTGTTTGTTAAATTTGCTGAGGAATCTAGTGATGCAGGGGTCTTTCTCCAGGTAATTATAACCGG
This sequence comes from Nephrocerus scutellatus, assembly GCA_947095585.1. Taxonomy (NCBI): domain Eukaryota; kingdom Metazoa; phylum Arthropoda; class Insecta; order Diptera; family Pipunculidae; genus Nephrocerus; species Nephrocerus scutellatus. The sequence goes on from OX352762.1 coordinate 33,845,932, forward strand.
GGAATGATCAGATGAGAGCTCTTGTGTTGATTCTACAATAAAGTTTTTTCGATTTAGGTTTCTTGTAATGCTGCAGTCCACCAGGTCTGGACTTTTTTGTCGATCTGAAGGCCAGTTTGTTGGATTACCAGAAAAGATGGCATCGAAACCTGAGTTAGATTCTAGGTTCCAGAGCTTATTGCCCTTTGGGCTGATAAGCCTAGTAAGTATAGTAAGTATATTTTGTAGTAACCTGCTGCCAGAAATATTTCTCCAAGTGTTTTGAATAATTGCTCTTCTGTTACATAGTATCGCGGAGGACAGTATATAGCGGAAATAGTAATTTTTTCTGGTAATTCTTTCAGGCAGATAGGTAGCTGCTTCTAAGTATTCCTTACTGTATTCTTCCATTAAATTGTGTCTTACCTTCTGTCAAATTATAATACCGGTTCTTTCGCGTGCTTTGCCTGTTGCGTGTTTTGTGCAATAAAAGATGTAATTCTTCCTTCTACAGCAATTTTTTTATTTAGATGAGTTTTGGAAACCAACATTACATTAATGTGGTTTCTCTTTAGAAAGTACTCAAGTTCGAGTTTGCACTAGATCAGACCATTTGCATTCCAATGTCAAATATTTATAAAATTCATGGCTTTGCTTGCATTACCATAGTTCGGCTTTTCAGCATCTCCTGCATATTGTTTTGCATATTTGTCATTTTTTTTTATTTGTATAGCATAAAAACGTTATAATGTCTACATGAAGTCGCACAATTTACAGAGATATGGTATATATATATGCCTTACTACTAAGAAATTATAAAGGAATCTAAATATATGCTATTAAAGAAAAAGTAATTTGAAGGAAAAATCTATAGAAAAAACCTATAATCTAAATAGTGTGCTTAAATATAATGTTATATGACACTAATAAATAAGCTTAAGATTATAAGACTAGATTAGAAAAAACGATCAGTAAATAAATAAATACATATATAAGTAATTATATAAATAAAAAAAATAAATATCTTTTATGAGGGAAACATTTGATTCCTCATGAATTCATTTATTGTTTGCATGAAAGTTTCTAATCGCTGTTCCAGTTTACTCGATTAGAGCAAGCTAGAGGAAAATGACTTGACGGTTGGTTATGCCACACGTTTGGAATGCCCAAACTCCTGGCAGTTTGAACATTGAACGGGTCCGCTACGCTTTTGTGGTTCTTCGACTGAAATCTTGCGATTTAAAAATATGTTAGATTATAAATAGGATGAATTTAATTTTTTTTTCGCAACGAAAAAGTGCCTGGGGCTTATTTTCTCTATTTTTAATGCTGTAATTATAGCTGACTTTGAAGCCTTTCATTTCAAGTGCTTCTTGAATTTCAGATGTTTGAATGCTGTGCTCGATACCTTTGATAACTATGGTTAGCCCTGTACAGCTTTTTAGTTTATAGGTGTAAAAGCTCCTTTTGTTTTTCTCTAGGTCTTATATGACTTTAGAAAAAAGTTGTTCATCGATGGTTTGTACCTACCTTGGTCTGGGAGATATTACCTGTATTTTTGTTTGTTTGTAACTACCCTAGCCCATATGACAGACACTGCGACCTGAAAGATCTATTGTGTCATAGGGTTTGTTTATTCTAAGAGACGTACCACCTCCCTAATGAACGATAGTACATTCTTAGTGGCGGAATTACTCAACTCCACCGTCGAGCATATTTCCTTGTGAAAGATGCGTCTCCTCAACCAAAGTATTGCTGGGCATTCACAGAGAATGTGCGCGGATGATTCTTCATCCCCCGAGCAGAACCTACATTCTGCCTCTGACCCTACACCAATTTTGTGCTGCCTGGCTATCTGAAAAGATATATAATATAGCGCCATTCATTTGTTTACAAAGTTAATTTTGGCTATACCTAGATAGGCAATTCTTTGTGGCTTCTGAAGTTTAGTTGCCGTTGTCCGTTCAAGAACTTTCGGCCACCAAACGATGGCCGCGTACGTGATAATAGGTCTCACCATCATTGTATACATCCAATATTTTAGGATTTAGACCCCAAGTTCTGCCATAGAGGCCTATAAAGCCCTTGTGGCGCGCTCGATGGCGGACTTGATATGAGAATTCCAGTTTAGCCGTTTATCAAGGATGACGCCGAGATATTCAACTTCACCGAAATAATATAACGTGGTGCCTTTGATGATGATAGGTCCCAAAGCAACCAGTGTTCTTTTCGAGAAAGACACTAGAACGGTTTTGCAAGGATTGATAGAGAGTCCTTCTCTGCTGAACCATTCTAAGACGTGTAGCAAAGCACGATGAATGATATTAGTGATATTCGTGCAGTGCTTACCACTCGTCTAATCGTACAATCGTCCGTATAACCAATGGCGATGTAGCCTGATCTGTGAAGATCGACTAGAATATTGTCAGTGACTAGTGACCACAGAAGGGGAGAAAGCACTCTTCCGTGAGGACATCCCTTAACTGCTGCCACAGACACTCCTCCAGAGGAGAAAACAATATCTCGACTTTCAAGCATGGCCCTTATCCAATGATTGATCGAGACTTCGATACCTCTGCCACTGATCTCCCTTGAAATAGAGTCGTAGCCAATGTTATCGAAAGCGCCCTCAGTATCGAGGAAGGCACACAGGGTCACTTCCTTGGAACGAAAATTTCCTTCTATCTTCTTTACAAGATATTGAAGGGCACCTTCTGCGCTTTTGCCTTTCCTGTACGCAAAATGACTTGAGTGCAGAGGGTTAGATAATTCTAACCGGCCTCTAATATGACCATTAATAAGTCTCTCCATGGTTTTGAGGACGAATGATGTTTGACTTATAGGTCTGTATGATTTAAATATATATATAAATATCACATTTACCTGTCTTCAGATATTAGGAATCTACCCCCAGTTTTTAGTTGGCTCAAAATAAAGCAATATACCCGGTAGGATTGCCTTCTGTAGGTAGAAGCGCTAGAAAAATCCCATCACCGCCGGGAGCTCTGAACGGTTGTAAAGAACCTACTGCCCAATTAACCTTATCCAGACTGAAGATTTTACCGGATTAACTATTTACCCTGTTATTAATACAGACCCTTTGATCAGATGTGCTTGTGTACATGTACGTGCGAAATGAAGCGGAACCCCACCTTCTGATTGTATCCTCACGGTCCGACGTGTAGGTGCCATCAGGCTTTTTTAATAAACCTACACAGTTTGTCTGATTAACAAATGCCTTGTGGATTCGTGCCGCTACTGGCAGTCCAACAATGTTTTCGCAGTATTTCCTCCATGTGGCACGTTTGGCTCGTCTTAATTCAGAGTTGTATTCTGTAAGGGCGAACCTATATTCGTCCCAACTCTTCGTGCTTTTAGCAGCGTTGAAAAGTATTAAGAGAGACTACATGAAAATGTTTACCACCAGCAATTTGCGAAAGATGTTTTACCATATGTCGTTGGAGATACTTTCTCTAAGATAAATTGGTGTGGGCTTATTGCTTTTTAAAATGGCTGATCATTATCCGCTTCGTCTGGTAGAATGGCGAAACGATTTTCGGACTTTGAGCTGTCAGCAACACTTTTATGTCTCTTGGCACTTGGAGCTATTTTCGAGGATTTTGGGCTATGTTTGCGCTTAGTTACCATAAGATATCTATCTATTCCAGTCTGAGAATGCTCCTTCTGTGTGGAAGTCTTGTAAAATGCGCTAGTTTTTTTTTCTTGGAAGGAAGCGATTTTATAGCGGGATCTCTGCTAATGGGACTTTTAATTTGCCGGTTCTGTTCTTGTTGATTATTTAAAATTTTGGTTGTAACTTGTGAATTGGCTTCTCCTGTATGAGGAGGGCGACCAGTTTCAATATTTAAACATAATATATGTATACTAGCTGACCCGACAGAAGTTGTCCTGTCCCACTTTCAATAAATTTGTTTGTGTTTGTTTTGTGAACTTGTGAAAAGCTATTTGAAATATTAAATCAAAGTTAAAATTAGAAAAAAAACCTCAAACCTCAAAAATAATTATGTTTTGCAATTTTGAGTCACAGTATTGGTCACATTATTGTTACATTTTTAAATTTTGGGAAATAAGTCATTCTCTACCGATTTATATGAAATTCGGTATGGTCTTTTGATGGTCCTATGGTGGGGGGTTCTTTTGGGGGTCTTTTGAGGGTCTTCTGAGGGTCTTGTGAGGGTCTTTTGTGTGTTTTTTGAGGGCCCTTTGAGTGTTTTTGGGGGTCTTTTTAGGGTTTTTTGAGGGTCTTTTGAGGGCATTTTTTGGAGTCTTTTCGGAGGTCCTTTCAGGGTCTTTTGGGGTTTTTTTGGTGAGTCTTTTGTAGGTCTTTTGGGGTCTTTTGGGGTCTTTTGAGGGTCTTTTTGTGGTATTTCGGGGAGTCTTTTGAGGGTCTTTTGAGTGTCTTTTGGGGTGTTTTGAGGGTCTTTTGATGATCTTTTGGGGGATCTTTAATGATTTTTGGGGATTTTCTTCTCTTTTCTTTTCGGGATCTTAGGGACCTTTAGATGGTCTTTTGAGGTCTATGCGAACTATGACGAACATCATAAAATAAAAATTAGCCAAATCGGTTCAGCCGTTCTCAAATGTTTTTCTGGATAGGAACACCCTAATAACCTAGCGGTATGATATATACTTTACGACCTATTCTCATACCTACCAAATATACATAAATAGTTTCATAAAAATCGGTCGAGCCGTTTCGGAGGAGTGCGACCACAAACACCGTGACACGAGATTTTTATATATTAGATAGATATTTTCTTAAGTTAAACTTTGTTTAGTTCGAATTCTAAGCTAGGAGTGCTGGAAGGAGAGCTTCCTCAGAATATTATAAGATGATGATTGGATTTTTTTTTAAATTTCATTGTTATTTATTATTTTAGTTGGCAATGCTGGTGAGTACTATTTTGCATCTTTGTTGGGCATTGTCGCACAAACAGCTGATTTTGAGCGCCAATTTTGCTGTCGGTGGACAATTCTAATACAAGATGTTTAAGATGAAAAAATAAAAAACAATTCACCTTTGAATTTCTAACGTGGCTAGAAATCCGATTTGCTGTAATGCAGTCGGTGAAGTTCTTTCCAATGGTATGTAGAGATCTTTGAAATTCTTCGCGAATAAATAAGGAACAAAAGACTACTATGTTAATTTTTTAGAAAATATTTAATATAAAAGATAACACTACTTTAATTTTAACATAGGTGGAAACTATAACTTTAAAGATTAACAATAGTGTTATAAAAACTCATTGAGTTATAAATCCAGAAACGAAGTCCTCATCTTTTTAGCAGTCACCTTCGTTCTCTGCTCATAGCACGTCCCACACATGCAGTGCCTTTAGCAGCCGGTACCATGTCCACAGTTTCAGCAGTCCAGTCAGCAGTAATCCGATGCTGCACACACCCGTAACGGCGATGAGTAGCTTTGCTGGTGTCATCCTTTGCAATTATCAATAACCTGTGCTGACTCGCCTATTTATCGGCAAGTAGGTAATACTCTACGCGACAATTACCCGTAGGATGATTCAACCGACCTAAAAACGAAATAATGCATATGCATCAATCCGACGCTCAGGAATTTTGTTGACCGCTGATGAGACCCAAGAACGACCAAGATAGTTATTAAAGGATTGCACTACTTCAAATTCGCGCTCCACTATTTGAATTGAGGGACCAATGTTGGATCTTCCAATCGCAGACGTGGCCACCATGTACTTTGTTTTGCTCTCATTTATCTGCAGTCCCAGATTTGGTGTCGCATGCTCGATCTGGATGAAAGCTTCCTGTACAGCTCTTCGGTTTCTACCAACGATGTCAATATCATCTGCGTAAGCCAGTATCTAACATGCCTAAGGGTGTAAATCTGATCAGTTGTTGATTTTCTTAGGTTGAAGCCACAATGGTATGGACGAATGATGACTTTAGCGTATGGGGCTATCCTGTCTTTAAGGAAAGAGGAGAAAATCTTATACGAGGTACTCAACAACGCTATACCACGATAATTGCTGCATTTTGTGATATCTCCCTTCTTCTGGCATAGCTTCTTCCTCCCATACTTGCACAATTATTTCATGAATTGCTTGATGTAATGTGGGGCCTCCTATTTTTATCAGTTCCGTTGGGATCCCATCAGATCTCGGGGGCTTATTATTTTTGAGCCGATTTATTGCTCTGCTAACTTCGTCTATGCTTGGTGTCGGCAGCATAGTATGATCTTCGGTCATTGGTGGAGCTTCCAATTCCTCAGTTAACTAGCCATTTACCAACTCATGAAAGTGCTCTTCCCATCGCTCTTAAATGCCTTTAAGATAGGCGATCAGATTACCCTCTTTGTCCTTGCAGTATATGCAACGCGGTGTATATTGCGTCATACCGCGGACTCTTTGGTAGAACTTCCGCGCCTGGTACGGTCCTCGCTCTCTGTACTATTCTAGTTCACGGACGAGATTCTTCTCCCAGGCTGCTTTCTTTCGCAGGTGAACTGTTTTTTCATATCTTCTGAGTTCTTTATATTCATCTTCGCGTGCCCGCATTTTACGAGATTGTTGCATTGCTCGGTACGCAACATTCTTACGTTCAGTCGCTACCCTACATTCGTCATCGAACCAATCGTTCCGATCTCTACGACTACTGCCTAAGATGGAGTCTAATGACAGAACTGTTAAGGCGTGTCCATTTCTCTTCTATGCCCGACATCTCAGCCCCAGGACTTACTCTCCCTGCATTTAGGGCGAGTCCTATCGCTTGACCGTCGTTGTTTCTGATCTCTTCGTTGCGAAGTGCAGCCGTGTTGACTCGAATCCGATTCGAGGATGCAGTCTTTTGTGATGATGCAATCCGCGCTCGGAGCACTACACCAAGAAGATAGAGTTGAACCAGAAAGGAACTCTCCGGGTAAGCGTTGTCAAATAGATATAAAGTGTTTTACATTTTGCAGGTCAATTAGAGCTTTTATCGGAGAGTCCATCCTATTCCTCGAATATCGAAGCAGGTACGTCCCTTGGAAAACGAAAGCAAAAATATATATCGTACAGGAAAAAACGCTTAAAGGAAGAGATAGACATAAAAAAACAACCCATAAAAATTAAAATTTTTCTTGTAAATTCTCTAATCGGGGATACACACACACACACACACTGCGTGCTCGTTTTGTGGCAAAATCATCCACTAAATGACGCAGCGGCAGCGAACAGCGCTGCACACTAAGCACAGAGCTCAGACTTTGCCCTGATCTGATGCGATACATATTTAAAAATTGTATATGGCGGTCCCCAGCGGGCCGATCACTCCAAATTTTTACAAAAAGTGTTTTACATCGAAGACACACATGTGTACAAAATTTAAAGAAAATCGGGTAAATTTTGTAAATCAAATAAAACTGCATTTTGTACAGCTTCATTTGCATTTGGCCATTTAACGTATTCGTGACCAATAGATATGACCCTTTATAATATTCCATGCCGTCGAACATGAAATCCCAAATAAATTGGAGATCTCTCGGAAAGTATTTGTGTTTGCCATATACCACAGAAATACAAATATTTCAACTTCCGGTGAAGATTTTGGCAGTCCTCTCTCCTCTCGTTGTTGTGATTCGAAACCGCTCTGATAGCTTGTATCGATCTAAAAGTATTAGCAAAATATATATTTAGGTAATTGTTGTAAATTAAATTCAATTCTAGCTATTCTACTTATCTACTTATTAAAATTTGTGCAGTTGATCGACGTAGTCTAAAATGTCTTTTGAAGTCCGAATTGCTGTAACTATTAATTACTTCCTTGAAATCTTTGATTTTTTGATGGATTGCAGGTAAGTTATCGGTATTAAACGAGGAATCCGTGCTTTCAGCATTGAGTAAAGAAAAACCTGATGAGCTGCTTCCGTCGCTATCATCTTCATTTTCAAATAGGAACTATCGAATAAACAAATACAGCCTAAATTAAGTTAATAAAAGCAAATGTACATATTTACCTCAATTGCAGCTGGTTCCATTTTAGCTTTTTTTTTTTTTTAAACGTCATATTCTGACGACTAAGTTTCAAACTATTACCAGAACAATTTTTCGTTGATCTCGACTGTTTTATTTTAATTGTGTGATCTATATAGATCATAGGTAATAATAAAACACGGCTAACTTCGCGTGCCCGTGGCTGGCTGGTAAAATCGTATGATCATTTATTCAAACTTTGCACACATGTTTATCTCCGATGACAACACTTTCTATTAAAATCTTTCAGTTAAGCTGCCGTCAGTGAGAAGTATTGATCCCTGTGACGATTTATGGCCAGAATTTCAATAACCGGGTTTATGATCAGAAGTGTGTTATTGATGATCGAAGGAAAAGGTATAAGATAACAGAATAAAGGATTCTTGTTCGATTAGTGGAATTATGATGACAAACCTAAGGTGATTGTTATTAGCTCCCCCCTTCTCTGTTAAGATTTTGTAGAAGTGAAGAAAATTCTCTTGTTCGAATGGTAATGCTTGTCAATGGTGCGTTTGATTTTTGATGTTGATGATTTCTGCCTTTAATTGAGTTTGTGTTAGCAAGAGCGGACTGATGGTACCATAGTGAGCGTCTGTTAAGGTAGGTAATATTGCGTTTTTGATTCGTTGCAAGTTTGAAGCTGAGATTAATAGTTGCGTTGTCAATGACTTTAAAGTTTGAAAAACTATAGATTAATGCGTTCCTATATTTCGAGATGATCCTGCTTCATGATGTTAATGGTGGGTCTATGATGGATGTCAAAACTCACTACACCATCCCTTTATAGACTTTAAAGCCGCCTATGATAGCATAGCCAGAGTAGAACTTTATAAAGCCATGGGAGAATTCGGCATCCCAAATAAACTGACACGACTATGTAGGTTGACCATGACCAATGTTATAAGCCAAGTAAAAATATCCGGATCACTATCAAGCCCAGTCAGCATCTATAACAGGCTCCGACAAGGGGATGGACTGGCCTGCGTCCTCTTCAACATTCAGATACTGGCTTACGCAGACGATATTGACATCGTTGGTAGAAAGCAAAGAGCTGTACAGGAAGCTTTTATCCAGATAGAGCAGGCGGCACAAAATCTGGGGCTGCACATAAATGAGAGCAAAACAAAGTACATGGTGGCCACGTATGCGAGTAGAAGATCCAACATTGGTCCCTCAATTCAGATAGTGGAGCGCGAATTTGAAGTAGTGCAATCATTTAACTATCTCGGGTCAACTATAGCAGCCGATAACAGCATGGAACCAGAAATACGCGCACGGTTGCTTAAAGCCAACAAAGCCTACTATAGCCTGTCAAGACTTTTCAAATCCAGGAACTTAACCATAACATCCAAGCTGCTGATATATAAGACAATGGTCATACCAGTACTAACATATGGATCCGAGACTTGGGTGCTTAGCAAAAAGCATTCTGACCTCTTAGCCGCGTTCGAGAGAAAAGTCTTACGGAGAATTATTGGCCCCGTATGTGAGGAAGGACGATTCCGGAGACTCTATATTGATGAGATCTACGAGCGTTACCGCGATGTCGACATCGTGAAGAAAATTAAGCTCGGTAGGCTCCGGTGGGCAGGACATCTAGCTCGCATGAGCGAAGAGGATCCTGCTCGGAAAGTCCTTTGCGGTAGGATTTATGGAACACGACAGCGAGGCCGGCCAAGCCTACGCTGGAAGGATGGCGTAGACCAGGACGCCCAGAGTTTAGGGATGCCAAACTGGATGCTGCCTCCCGTAAACCGCCAAATGAGGAGCTCTAGGTGGGACAAACTTGAATGTTATGCCCTTGTCGCTGCTTGCTTTAATGATGGTCTGCTTGGCTTCTGGTCTATACAATGCGCCTTGTAAATATTGAAGCTGGTTTCTTGCCCCGACGAAGTTGTTTGCATTGTCGAAACATATTCTTAACGCTCCAAATGTATTGCCTTGGTTGTGAAGCAACAGAAGACTGCAAGGTATACTCTGTGGGGTCTTTTTCCTCTCATTTTGTAATTCACCCATAGTGGTCCGCAAAAAACCACACCGGAAGTTATGAATGGCCTATCTGCTGGAAGGTGTTAGGTGTTTAGTCTTAAAAAATCATTAAAAATTCAAAGAACCACTCTAAGCATTTGAGGATTAAAAGCAGATTAAATAACCTCAAATGCTTAGAGATTTTTTTAAGATTATAATATTTCAGATTTTCATTAACAACATTTCAACAATTTTCATTTATTTATGACTGTTTTAGTTGCTATAGATCTACCACCTATTTTATTTTCTACCTTTTAGCGGGCTAGTTATGTTTCCATAAAAGCATATTTTTTAAAAAAAAATAAATTTTTGTATTTTATTTTATACTTTTTAGTTTTTAATAAAATATATATAATTACAACTAAAAATTTTACTTTTTTTGTAATATTTTTTTATTCACACATCCATTTGTTTCTAATATAAAACAAGTGTACAATGTATATTTATTAAGCAGGAAGATTAAATGATTTAGTTGTTCTTGTGTCTCGATAATTTTCAAAATGATTCTATTTCAGCAAGAGTAAACTATTTTTCTTCCAGTATTTTATAGAATAATTAATTATTATTTTAAGGTGATTAACTAATAAAACGTCCAATAATAATATTTAGCCTAGTATATGTATATACTGTGAATAAAATGAACTTTTTTAATTATACATTTTTTATTTAATTATTATGAAATTATATTTCATACGTAATTTAGTTGAGGCAATAATTAGTTGCTGTTGTATCTTAGCAATTTTCTAAGTCGTTCCATTTCAGCAAGAGCATCGTTATTACAAATTTGTCCTTCAATAAATCCATTAGGAGCAATGATGGATGTCAAAACTCACTACACCATCCCTTTATAGACTTTAAAGCCGCCTATGATAGCATAGCCAGAGTAGAACTTTATAAAGCCATGGGAGAATTCGGCATCCCAAATAAACTGACACGACTATGTAGGTTGACCATGACCAATGTTATAAGCCAAGTAAAAATATCCGGATCACTATCAAGCCCAGTCAGCATCTATAACAGGCTCCGACAAGGGGATGGACTGGCCTGCGTCCTCTTCAACATTCAGATACTGGCTTACGCAGACGATATTGACATCGTTGGTAGAAAGCAAAGAGCTGTACAGGAAGCTTTTATCCAGATAGAGCAGGCGGCACAAAATCTGGGGCTGCACATAAATGAGAGCAAAACAAAGTACATGGTGGCCACGTATGCGAGTAGAAGATCCAACATTGGTCCCTCAATTCAGATAGTGGAGCGCGAATTTGAAGTAGTGCAATCATTTAACTATCTCGGGTCAACTATAGCAGCCGATAACAGCATGGAACCAGAAATACGCGCACGGTTGCTTAAAGCCAACAAAGCCTACTATAGCCTGTCAAGACTTTTCAAATCCAGGAACTTAACCATAACATCCAAGCTGCTGATATATAAGACAATGGTCATACCAGTACTTACATATGGATCCGAGACTTGGGTGCTTAGCAAAAAGCATTCTGACCTCTTAGCCGCGTTCGAGAGAAAAGTCTTACGGAGAATTATTGGCCCCGTATGTGAGGAAGGACGATTCCGGAGACTCTATATTGATGAGATCTACGAGCGTTACCGCGATGTCGACATCGTGAAGAAAATTAAGCTCGGTAGGCTCCGGTGGGCAGGACATCTAGCTCGCATGAGCGAAGAGGATCCTGCTCGGAAAGTCCTTTGCGGTAGGATTTATGGAACACGACAGCGAGGCCGGCCAAGCCTACGCTGGAAGGATGGCGTAGACCAGGACGCCCAGAGTTTAGGGATGCCAAACTGGATGACATCGGCTCGAAATCGGGACCGGTGGAGAGACTTTTTGCGGGAGGCCAGGACCGGACCCCAGTTGTAGAGCCAAATATGATGATGATGATGGATGTCTGGTTTTTCAACATAGTCAATAAGTGTGCCTTCTTGGTTACTTGATCGCTGGTTTTAGACATCTCTTCTGCGTAGTGGGAGTGAAGAAGTCCAAATAAAGAATGCGCTATATTACCGATAATGTTGTATGCTTGTAGACTGCTTCTAGTGTTGATTCAGTTGATTACATAGATGTTGGAAAGCCATTGTTTATTGTCAAATGCGTCTAACTCTTACCGGATTGGTGCTAAGTCATCGTTGTAAACATTGAATTATATGGCAAACTTTGTCGTTTTGTTTGTGCTTTTGTCGTATTATGTACTGTGGGCTGGGAGTGTAAAGTTGGCTTCTCTGATTCAGGTGTTATTGGATAATCATTATAAGTTTCTTTAAATAATGGAGCTATACGATGAATTGGCCGCTTCCATGTTCCTGATCTGGCTTTAACGTTGACTACCCGAACGATGTTATCGTCGCACTTGAAAATTCAATGACTCTTCACAAAGGCAATTGTAGCGGTAGCGTTGTCTTATTTGATGATAACCATGTCGCCAACCTTTATGTTTTTATTCTGCTGTTTCCATTTATGTCGATGCTTCAACCCGTTTAGGTGGTCGTTTGAATATATATATCGATTTCCATCACGACGTTAGATTTGTTTTTATTGGAACGGTATCACTGTCGACTTTCGCTATCAACGGTTATCCAATTAGCAAGTGTACTGGTGTTAATGCAGATAAGTCATTTGGATCGGACGAGAGAGATGTAATTGGCCTCTAATTCAAAATAGCTTCAATTTCGATGATAACGGTTTCCACATCTTCGTGTGTAAGTGACGCTGTTGAAAAATTGCTGCCTCCCGTAAACCGCCAAATGAGGAGCTCTAGGTGGGACAAACTTGAATGTTATGCCCTTGTCGCTGCTTGCTTTAATGATGGTCTGCTTGGCTTCTGGTCTATACAATGCGCCTTGTAAATATTGAAGCTGGTTTCTTGCCCCGACGAAGTTGTTTGCATTGTCGAAACATATTCTTAACGCTCCAAATGTATTGCCTTGGTTGTGAAGCAACAGAAGACTGCAAGGTATACTCTGTGGGGTCTTTTTCCTCTCATTTTGTAATTCACCCATAGTGGTCCGCAAAAAACCACACCGGAAGTTATGAATGGCCTATCTGCTGGAAGGTGTTAGGTGTTTAGTCTTAAAAAATCATTAAAAATTCAAAGAATCACTCTAAGCATTTGAGGATTAAAAGCAGATTAAATAACCTCAAATGCTTAGAGATTTTTTTAAGATTATAATATTTCAGATTTTCATTAACAACATTTCAACAATTTTCATTTATTTATGACTGTTTTAGTTGCTATAGATCTACCACCTATTTTATTTTCTACCTTTTAGCGGGCTAGTTATGTTTCCATAAAAGCATATTTTTTAAAAAAAAAGAAATTTTTGTATTTTATTTTATACTTTTTAGTTTTTAATAAAATATATATAATTACAACTAAAAATTTTACTTTTTTTGTAATATTTTTTTATTCACACATCCATTTGTTTCTAATATAAAACAAGTGTACAATGTATATTTATTAAGCAGGAAGATTAAATGATTTAGTTGTTCTTGTGTCTCGATAATTTTCAAAATGATTCTATTTCAGCAAGAGTAAACTATTTTTCTTCCAGTATTTTATAGAATAATTAATTATTATTTTAAGGTGATTAACTAATAAAACGTCCAATAATAATATTTAGCCTAGTATATGTATATACTGTGAATAAAATGAACTTTTTTAATTATACATTTTTTATTTAATTATTATGAAATTATATTTCATACGTAATTTAGTTGAGGCAATAATTAGTTGCTGTTGTATCTTAGCAATTTTCTAAGTCGTTCCATTTCAGCAAGAGCATCGTTATTACAAATTTGTCCTTCAATCAATCCATTAGGAGCAATCTCGTCAATTTCAATACTATTTAATGATGTACATCGACTTAAAGCGACGAATTTTTGTCCAGGTGCAAACTATTTTGGTCCTAAATTAACTTCTGCTGATTCAATTGTGCAGCCTTGAAGTTTATGCACTGTCACTGCATAACATGGTACAAATGGAAGCATACGTCTTTCAATAGGTCCATATCCAAAGATGGCGTCAAAAGTTAATTCAATTGGTCTAATAATGTGGTTTGCAATATTATTGTCGAACTCGATTTCTACACTTGGAATGTCTTGAGCATAAATCTGACCATGTGTTATACCAGGCCATATAGTATTAATTATTTTACCCATACTACCATTTACTAATCCATGTGATATATCATAATTTCGTCTAAGTATTAATCGTAAACCTATATACAATGTTATTTCTTTTGGAACTCCAACAGTCTTATTAATTTGCTGTGGTATAATATTTTGAAGAGGGCGTTTTTTATTTCGTGCATCCTGTTCTACTAAACGATCTTGTGCTACTACGACATATTTTGTGATAGTTAAATCTACTGAATTAATAACTGACTCATTATATTTTTGTACTAATGCATTTGTTGGTAAAATTCGCAAGGCTCGTCCCTGTGCGAATTTATTTTCTTTTTTAAATGTTGATTGTTTTGAAACTAATAATCTATATTGTTCAACAGTGAGACGTCCATCACGTAAATTATTTAATATATCAACAAATTTTCTAACGAGGCGTTGTCGTACAATTTCATTTTATTCACAAAAACTAAATTGTTTGAATAAATGAACACAACCTTCAAAATCATCAGGCTGTTGAAAAATTGGGCAATCAACAACAGGTGGAATTTGCATAAGATCTCCAAACAATAAAATATTGAGACCACCAAATAATAGTTCATTATTTTTTATTTCTTGTAGACGATAATTTATATGGACTAACATTTCATAAGGAGTCATAGACACTTCACAAATAATCATAAACCGAACATTTGCCCATTGTCGTCGTAATGTTTTAAGATATATCCCAGTAAGTTTGTGATAATCAGGCATTTTATGGGTTTTTTGTATTGGAAGTTTTAATAAAGAATGTAAGGTTAAACCATTAACAAGTAATGGAGCAGCACTAGTTGGAGAAGCAATTATAACGAAAATTCCATTGGTATTAATAATTCTATGGCCACGTTGAATTTCTTCAGTTATTAATTTTAAAGTAAAAGTTTTACCAGTACCAGCACTTTCTGTAAGGAAAAGTAGTATTGGAACTGGATTTTCATAACTTCTCGTAAAATTTGTCGTTTATATTAAAGGTCAATAAGCGACTGGTACTGTACATTAAGTCGTTGAACATTCATTTCAAAAACCTTGTCAGACATTTGTACTGGATGAATATTTTCAGGAAGCTCTGCAATCAAATCTTGATCGATTGGATTAATATTTTCGTCATTAATTGTGTTCATATGTTCTAAAGGCGTGCTTCTAATTCTGTTAATTCTGTCCTAGCGTCAAATGCAGATCTAACAGATTCGTAATTTAAAACAAGATTTGATTTTTGTCTAAAAGTTATATGACATACTAATTGGTTATATAAATAAGAATCAAGATCAGTACGTACAGAAAATTTGGGAGTTTTTACTAAAGCTGCTATTTTACGTTTACGCATTCTACTTCTACGTTGGCCTTTTAGTTTGTTTTCTACGAATATTAGAAATAGCATTACGAAGAGTTTTGTCAAGCGTTAAGGGCTCCCCTTAAGATACGTATTTTGCAATATTTAGTTAGTTAGTTTAGTTAGATAAGACGTTTATTTCATAAATAGTTAGGTTGGTTCATATTTAAACATGGTTTTCGAGCCTATTCAGGTTCGGTCGTTATTGACCGTCTACCAGATTGACATTTTGGATTTCTACATAAAATATGATTTTACCAACATAGTAGATTTATAAATTTTAAATATAAAGAATTAACAATAATATAACTAATTATAATGGCGTTTCAATTTTGAAAACTTTCCTCCACGATACTGTTATGTTTTTACTTTAATTTCTTCTAATATTCAATAATTAAAACACTACCTCTTGCTATTTGTATCTTTATTCTTTCACTGTCACAAAATCATTATCATACTCATATCATTACGGGATGTACATATATACATAACATCATCCCCTTTTTGACATAAGACTACATCTATAAATACATTATGTTAATCAATCCAATTTTCTATTATAAAATGTAGAACGATAAAATATTAGTATTTTATAATATTAATATAACAATAATTGCTGTAACTTAAATAACTATAATAACTATAAATAAGCACAAGGACTTAAAACTTGTATTTTGGTTTTGACAATGAGTCGTACTGAAAACGATTTGGAGCAGATTTTATTCTACTGGATTTTCTCAAAATCGTATCCATTTCCTCATTTTTTTCGTCACTCTTGCTAACTTCTCTTTCTGTGCGTGCTGTTTAAAACTTTTCAGCTTCTCCTTCAAATAAGGGATGATATTTATCGTCTAAAGTAGATTTTCGTATTTGATTTTCATGCACCAATCGTACTGTATTATTTACATTTATCAAATACGTAAATCTACTTATTTGTTTAATTATTCTTCCAGGAATCCATTTGATGTATTCCTTGAAGTGATTTCTATACATAATTTTTCCTCATTTGTTAAATGTTTTGTTTTTCTTGAAACTAACATTATTTTCATACGTTTTATTCTTTGCCAAATTAATGGAAGCTTTCTTTTTTGGTAAAGTTCTCGTGGTAATATTTCGTTCGCTTATGTTAGGGTTTATCGAATTAAGACATGTACGCGGTATGAAATTAAACAAAAGTTCTGAAGGATTTTTCCCAGTCATCGTTGATGGAGTATTGTTATGTGACATAAGTAAATTATTCAATCTATACTGAATCGACATTTTCTGTTGTTTAGTGTCATATAAATATTTAATTAGATAATTTTTCACCGTTTGTACCCCGCGCTCTGCACAACAGTTAGACTGCGGGTGGTAAGGAGGGGAATGTATAAATTCAATATTATTTGACTTGCAATATTCCGAAAGCTTATGAGAATTAAATGGTGGCCCATTATCCGCTACCATTTGATGGGGTAAACCAAAATACACAAATAATTCACTCAAATCCTTTATAACTTCTACCGCATTTGATAAAGTATTCAATAGCTTTATATCTATAAATTTACTGAAGGAATCGACTATAATTAAAAATGTTCGACTTTGGAAGCAAAATAAAATTTAAATGGAAACTCTGGTGGGGTCCATTTAGACACTACGATTTCTTTTTTTACTTTTTGGGTTTGACAACATACATAACATGATTTTACAAACTCCTCACTATATTAAGTGATTACCACCAAAATAATCCCCGGACTAGCATTTTCATTCGTACTACTCCCTCATGATTGCTATGAATCCATCCCAATACTTTGTCAATTTACATGGTATAACAATTCGATTACCATAAAACAAAACTGAATCCTGTATGTATACTAAAATTACTCCGTAGCTTATGATAATACTTTAAGTTATCAAATATTTTAACAGGCCAACCGAACTTGGTGTAATCATAAATAGCCGATAGTGTAGGATCTTCTTTACTATACTTTTGAATCGTACTGGTATCTACATTAACTTGATCTGATAATTCTAACATATTTATTGAATCCGGGCTTACCTCCGATTTAACTGGAAGTGGTAGTCGGGATAAGGCATCTGCGTTTGCCATTTTCCTCGCAGGTCTATATTCAAATTCATAATCGTACATCGATAACAGAACTGTCCAACGTTGAAATCGTGATGCAGCTACCATGGAGGTACTCTTCTTTGGATTGAATATTTCTCTTAAGGCTTGTGAATCTGAACATAAAAAAAACCGATGACCATAAATGTATTTATGGAATTTTTTTACAGCAAATACTATCGCTAAGGCCTCTCTATGAATTTGGGCATAGTTTTTCTCAGCAGGAGTCAGTGTACTCGAAACAAACAGCACAGGTTTTTCTTCACCATTAACTATGTGAGACAAAACCGCGCCCACTCCATAAGGACTAGCATCGGCCGCCACAACCTTTGGTTTACTTGGGTCGAAAAGTTCCAACAGATTATTTTGAACTATTAGTTGTTTACATCGTGTAAATGTTTTTTCACATTTGTTAGACCATTTAAACGGTACGTCTCTTTTAAGTAGACTATATAACTCCTTCAACTCAGACGATAAGTTGGGAATAAATCGTCCATAGTAATTTAGCAACCCCAGAAATGATTGCAATTGTAATAAATTCATTGGGCATGGCGCCTTAAGAATTGCATCAATTTTATCTTTACATGGACGAATACCATCATTCGATATCGTATGACCCAAAAACTTAACACTATCTTGCAAAAATTTTGATTTGTCTAGATTGACTTTCACATTATACCTGTTAAGGCGATCTAAAACTTCTTTTAGTAATAATTTACCCTCTTCAAATGAACTACCTCCTATTAAGATGTCATCTAAATAACATAAGACTCTGTCTAACCCATGGAATATTTGATCCATTACAGCCTGAAAAATGGAAGGTGCGCTTTTGACTCCAAATGGTAAGCGTGTATATTGATACAACCCCTTATTAGTGTGTATAGTTAATAAGCGGCGCGAACTTTCCGTAACTTTGAGTTGTAGATATGCCCCACTTAAGTCGATCACGCAAAAAACTTTTGATCCCGCCAACTTCGCAAATAGATCGTCAATGCGAGGCAAAGAATAATGTTCAGTTTGTACAAACCTATTGATTGTCACTTTACAATCAATGCATAACCGAATATTACCGTTAACCTTTGGAACTACAACCACTGGTGAAGCCCACTCACTGGTTTTGATGGGTACTAATATACCAGAATTGCATAAGGAGTTAATTTCCTTCTCTACTATTGGTCGTATATGAAAGCGTACGGTGTATGGCTTGTGGAATATGGGGATATCGTCCGGCTTTAATACAATCTCGGCTAAAAAATCTCTAACTGGTTCTGCAGAGGCTGATAGTACGTTGGGATAAAACTTCTCAATATACTCTTCAATCGGGACACTATCAATTTGAAAATGTCGACTCACCTGACTGATGTGCAAAAACTCGGCAAACTTATCTCGCCAGCCGGGAATTAAAATATCCATCCAATTTCTAACAAGTAAGGGTAATAACTCCTTCTTACTATTGATCACAATCAACTCCATCAACCTCTCTTGGGATCCTTCAGTATTTCTGACTTTTACAGAAATTCGTCCAATAAGATCTATGACTTTCCACTGACTTTTTCTAGTTTTATATTCTTAAAATACTTATTATACTTAACTAGGGAAATACATGAGACACATGCCCCTGAATCGGCTTCCATTTTTATTGGTTGATTATCAATGTACAGTTCGACAACTAACGGATTGTCTGACATTATTGGCTTTAATAAATTTCCATGTAACCCCCTTCCAATGATTGATGTTCTGTTATGATTTATAGAACACGTTTCTACTTCTTCCATTTCTGAGCATACAGTTGAATTTTCTTGACTAGCGGCCATCTTTTTGTATTCCACGTGATGAATCGATAACTTCTTTATATTTAATTTATTATTGGTTCTATTCGGCGATTCACTTGACGAGCGAATTGCTGATTGTTGTAAGTTACACATTCTGGAAGTGTGGCCCCTTTTGTTACAGTTGAAACACTCCCAATTTTTTGCTGGACAAAAACTAGGGTTATGGCGCTTTCCACATCGGTAACACTGCATACTATTTCTTATGTGCCACCCTCTTGATCGTTGACTCGCCATACTTCTATAACTAGATTGACTGGAGTTAGCTTCTTCTTCTACTAAACTGACTCGATGACTGGTTACGACTTGATATTCGCCTACTTAAACGGTTCGATGTTAAGCTGCTGCTGCTAACTGATTGCAGTTTGTAATCGGAATGATTAGATTTTTCCTGTTCTGCTAACTCCCAACTTAGAGCAATATCGGAGGCTTTTTCGAATTTTAGGTTTAGGTGAAACTTATACCGTTCCGGAATTTCATTAACATCAGGTGTAAAGTGTTTTTTAGAACGGCTATAATCTGCACATACGACTTCTTTGAAGGTTGTTCTGGTAGCAATAATTTCTTTAAAATCGAATACGTTAAATGTGAGAACAAATGAAACTTTTTTTTCTTCTGTTACATCATTCAATGAAAAAAAATGATCCATACGTTCAGCATATTCCGTAAAATTATCTTCTAAGACATATGGTTCAATGTTGCCGATCATCATTACATGTAATTTGGCTTCTGTATCCCTTTGCTTTACAAAAACTTTTTCCTCCGTCATACGACTCTCTGTAGGCGGCTATATACAAATCCGCCGCGACGCTATCAATTTAAGTAACGGAATCACACACTTGTAATAGAACAGGTTTTTGCTTAATTTAAACACGCGTATTATTTTTATACGATTTACTTTTCTGTTTTATTAAAACTTTTGATTTTCCTCGTCGCCAAATGTTATGTTTTTACTTTAAGTTCTTCTAATATTCAATAATTAAAACACGACCTCTTGCTATTGGTATCTTTATTCTTTCACTGTCCAGACTGTACTGAACTCATCACAAAATCATTATCATACTCATATCATTACGGGATGTACATATATACATAACAGATACTTTTCTATAAATTAGTGTAGTGTAGTTTTATAACACGTTCCACCAATATTCTCCATTTAGAATACTCAGTGTTCTCTCCTCGTCCAGCTCAGTTGCCACGAAGTATACCAGACGGTAATCTTTTAAAGGCGTATAGCTATAAAGTGCAAAACGTCCTCCCCTACATTAAAGTTACACATATCGCAAAGGATTGGTAGCTCAGGGCGATGCGAAAAAAAAAATTGAGTGCGATCAGCTCACCTCTTAGATTAGATATTAGATATTAGATTTATTTTGTCGATTGAGTTGCTGTTTAGAAAGTATGTTTCATCTTGCAGATCATATCCATATCGGGAAAACTAAATCTACAGTATTCTGCATGCTTATATAAAGAATGTCGATGTGTTTGGCAATCTTTAACTAATTTATAAAGCGCTTCATCTGCATTTGAATCAGGCAATCGACAAGAAATAATTGAATTTAGTAAAGATACAGTTTCAGGATGATAACTATGATAATTATGGAAAATTTTGTACCCAAGTAACCATATTAAGGTGAGGAGAACATCTCTTCTGGAACTCTATAGGCCACCAAAAATCATTAACTTTACCGCCAAATAATTTATGATCGTTAAGCATAACTTGCAATAAAGCTGGAACTCTATTTGCAAAGTGTCTCATTACAACAACAGGGTACTTTTCAATCATTACTTGAGTATCCTCAATTTTTAGGTAGTATATTGTTGTCGTCCATCAGTTAAAAGTAAAGCTCTTCTCAAGTCATGCCATTTTAAATAGTTAGGACTGAAAGTCAAAAAGAAACTCGGCGGACCTAATTGTTTAATCATAGCAACAATTTCCTTACCACAGTCTGTAAAGTATGCTCCTGATCCCCGAAGATTTTTAAAATATAAATGTAAATCTTCTACAAAATGTCTATTTTGTCTTACTTTTTTTCCACAAACGTTAATATTAGATTTGGTTACAATATCATCATAAAAAAAAAAATTTTTTTTAATTGTTTCTTTTTAAATCATAAAAATTTAAAAGAAAAGAATCAAATTGCAAATCTTTATGAAAGGCCTGAATTGGAGGAAGTTACGAGGAACCGCAGAGAATCATCAAGAGCTCCATTTGAGTCCAGCTTTTTGCTCATCCTTGGTGTAATTTTTGGCGTTGGAGCTTATCGGCTCGATAGTTGTGCGTGCCTTTTTCGTTTGTTAGGCCTGGTACTACAAACGAAACCGGTACAATTAAATGTCGAGTTGTGGGCATTCAAGAAAGAAGTCAGCTAGCTCCTGAAAGACCGAATTTTTCAATAGAGGCTGCAAGAATTTTAAAGGTTCACTATGTCATTTTTTTTGTAATATTTTCTTGGTCAAGGTTTTTTGTAGTTTTCCTTGACCATGATTCATTCATTAAAGCATTAGTTTCGTGAACGTTTTTTCCGCATTGCTTTTTTCAATGAATCAGGGAGAATTCCGAGAAAATAAAATTGAAACCGGCTACAAACGTGATAAATGTGATATATTGTAAATCACATTTCTCCGATTTAATTCTTAATATTAATAAAGGGCTTAGCCCACCTTATTGCCGTGGCGCAAGTCATTCAGGGAGTAATTCCTTGGCAATAAGTTTAAATATAAAAAAAAAAAAAAAGCTAAAGAATAAATTAAATATTCAGGTGTTTGGAAACGTTTATCACTACCCATTATTCTTGTTTGAAAAAAGTCAAGTGGAGTTATATAGACTTGACGATGTTCTTGAAAACCACTAATTCCATATGGGAATAAATGAAACCACGCAAGTTCTTCTGACTTTAATTCATTAGAAACATTAACAATTGAATCCGTTTAACGTCTAATTTGGTTTAAATTAATTTCGTCCTGCCGATTTGGGATTTCTACAATATCTGAAACAATTGGATGATTTCTCCGAGAGACAAGCTATTTGCGTTACCACCAACTTTACCAAAAAATTCAGGATCATTTGAAAAAAACAATGTACTCCTCTGTTAAATAGTTCTGTACAACTAGGTAGTTCATTCACATATAAATTAGTACAATTTGCTCATATAAATTATTACCGTCAAGAAGTAGTTGGCCAATAGAAGTCGAAGTCCAGTCATTGATTGGTAACAATTTAAATTTTACAAGAGCAGCAGTCATTACAGTACATTGTTGCCCTGCATGTAATCGACATATTTGATTAGCCTGATGGAAATGAGCGAAAACATGAGTTTGATGGCCTTTTACTTTTCATTCACTTTCGAAAACTAGAAAAGGGAATAATTTGTGGTACACCACAAATATTTTTAAAGTTAATTTTATCAGGCATTCGAATTGTTACGTCGTTATACAGCAGTTTCAAGTCTAGAAAAGTCGATATTTAATTGTCTAATTGTATTAACATTTTCCAAAAATTCTGTTATTGCTACTAAGCCACATTCGTCAATAGGTCGAGGTAATAATTGATCAGATATTTCTTGGTCGTCTTGAGCAAAATAGCTTGTCCTTTAAGTAATTTTTGTCCAAATCTCAATCATCAAGTTTTTTAATTTTAAGATATAAGTTAATTCGGGAAATTAATCGACGTTCAACAGAAGTAAGTAGTGTAATTTCATCAGGTATTTTACCGGGATCAAGTGCATTCCAGTAGGCTCTAGAAGGATTCTTGATTTCTGATTATTAGTCAAATGAGTCTTGCAACGATTGCATAATTTTAAAGAAATATTTTGTAATTCAGATGGTAAATAATAGATGGTAATTAGGTTAATGTGTGTCTTAAAAAAACCACCCATAAAAATTAAAATTTTTCATCTAAATTCTCTAATTGCAGAAATTGATATGGGAGTGCAAAATTTCAATAAAATCGGGCTATTGGAAGTGGGTTAAAAATTGATCAGAAAATCTGACCAGCCAGCCACCCAGCCAGCCAGCCAGCCACGTGCACGCGAAGTTAATATAGAGAATTTAAAAAGATGAGCGTGTAACCTTTACGCGCGGTTGAAGTTAAACTTCTTTGACGTAGTGGCCGACATTACGATTAAATTAAAAGGCAATAAAACAACCCATAAAAATTAAAATTTTTCGTGTAAATTCCCTAATCAGGAATAAAATATATATAAAAGTGAAACTTTGTATGTATGTATGTATGTATGATGTATGTATGTCCGGTATGGACTGCCAAACTCTTCAACCGATCGCGTTCTAACTTTGCATATGGGTTTCCTACCATAATAGGCACTGAATAGGCATATTTTGAAAGTGGTCAGACTCCTAGATCAAGGGGTCACCATACGATTTTTTTTTATTGTTTTAACAAATTGCATGTTTTTATGAATCGATCGCGTTCAAACTTTGCATAGGGTTTTTTTACCATAATGAACACATAGTAGGCATATTTTGAAAGTGGTCAGACGCTTCGGTCAAGGGGTCACCATTTCACAAATTGCATATAGATGTTTTAAAAAAATTAATCCGATTTTCTTCAAATTTTATACACATGAGTCACGAAAACTGCATTTGTTTGATTAGTAGTTATTTTATTGTACACTCAGGGAATGTAAAATGTTAATATCAGCCACATTTTTAAACTGAATTTTATGAAATTTTTAAGATATATTATTGGCAGGTAGGGGAAAGTTATAGGTATAGATGGAAGGGGAAAGGTAAAATTTTAATATGAGATTAACAAACGTATTTTTAAAAAAATGTCAACGTAAATTATTGGCAGGTGAGGGAAGGTTATAGGCTATAGTACTCCCGTCAACCCGGGGGTTCATGTAGTCGGGAATAAAATCGGGTAAATTTTTTAAAATTTTTCTGAATGGGCCCCGATCACTACAAAATGTTGTCCATATAAAATTTGAAGAAAATCGGGTACTTTTTTAAAAAAAATTTATGGGTGCCCCTTGACCACGGGGCCCGATCACTTCCAAATTTTTACAGAAAGTGTTGTCTATTGGAGATAGATATGCGTATACAATTTTAAAAAAATGGGTAAATTTTGTAAAAAAAATGCACCCGAATCGCTTGAGAAATGGGTTGGTCCACAAAATTCCAGACCCTATTGGCCAGATCACAGAATAAGTCTCATAGTCACATCTTAGTCTTATATACCGAACTTCATAACCTCGCTTGAGAAATGGCTTGGTCCACAAAATTTCAGACCCTATTGGCCAGATCACAGAATTTTCATTGGAACAAGTCTCATAGTCGCATCTTAGTCCTACATACCGAATTTCATACGAAATCAACATCCCACTCATAATCCTCTTTAAACCCTCTCAAGACCCCCTCCAGACCCACCTGAAGGCCCCATCATGACTCACCTCAAGACCTACCATAAGACCCACATCAAGACCCACCTGAAGACCACCAAAAGAGACCCCGCGAAAAGTCATCCCCAGGAAAACAAGTATGAGACTTGCTCACAGATTTGTAATGAAAAAAGCGTGACAGAATGTATATATATAAAATAGAGAATTTATTTGTTTGTATATTTGTATATTTGTGCCTAACTAGCTCTGGAACGCCTTGACCAATTTCAACCAAACTTGGTGTACATATTAGTTACTATATGGAATCAAATATAGGTGGTGGGGGATAGCAGGTTTTTGGCTGTGGGAGGCGTGGCAGGCGATTTTAGTGTGGGACCCACCGTTTTTAGTATCGCCGAGACGAATAGTGCTGGTAGTACACTGCTATGGATGAGTTTTGTTCCCGCAGGGGGTGGGTGACCGATATTAGTGTCGATTCTATGGTTTTCGGGGTCGCTGAGTTGAATGGTGATGGTAAGACAGCTCTAGGGGGATGGGGTCGATAACGGAAAGGGGGTGGGTTACCGAAATTAGATTCGATTCAATGGTTTTCGGGGTCGCTGAGTTGAATGGTGATGGTAAGACAGCTCTAGGGGGATGTTGTCGATAAATGAGGGATGGTGGGGTGACCGATATTAGTGTCGATTCCATGGATTTCTGGGTCACCGAGTTGAATTCTGATGGAAATACAGCTCTAGGGGGATGGGGTCGATAACCAAGGTGGGGCCGATATTAGTGTTGATTCTATGGATTTCGGGGTCGCCGAGTTGAATGGTCATGGAAATACAGCTCTAGGGGGATGGGGTCGATAACGGTTGGGAGGGGGTGGGGTTACCGATATTAGTGTCGATTCTATAGTTTTCGGGGTCGCTGGGTTGAATGGTGATGGTATGACAGTTCTAGGGGTATGGAGTCGGTAACTGAGGGGGGGGGACCGATATGAATAGTGGTGTATAGAATGGTACTCGGCGACCATTTTGCGACAAATTTGGGCATGAGGACCCTGTCGCCCCTACTTCAAATTGGAAAAGGTAGATTAGTAGCCGTGTTTTATGGTTATATTAAATTTACATAGACATTTTTGAAATCAGCCGCCGAACTAATAAATACGTTTTATCCGGCTGTTTCTCAAAACTATCACATTTTGAACCGGTTGCGAGAAGAGGCCATTCTTGCTACTAAAAATGGATACACCCACGAAATAAACAATTAAATACTTGCCATGTTAATAGGCATAGTCACTCAATATAAGTGTATCGATACCGCTGTGAATACTGATGAGGAAGTTAATTATCTAACTGAGTTCCTAAACTCACTTAATTCGTCTGGATTGCCACCTTACAGTTTGATCTCCAATTATTTTACTACGGCTTCTCGACTCGCCAAAACTTTGCAACGGCACAATACTGTGCGTAAAAGAGATGCCGGGCAATATATTTGAAGCGACTATCTTGACAGAAAAGGCATAGTGTGAAACAGTTTTTATACCACGGATAGCACTCATTTCGACGGATCTTACTTTTAAATTAAAGAGATTGCTATTTCCAGTAAAACTTGCGTTTTCGATGACGATCAATAAGTCGGACAGTTTATTAAGTACTGCGGAGTATAGATTTGAGATCGCCATGTTTTTCCCGGACAACTTAATTTTGCTTGCTCTGGGTTGGGTTGACATAAGAATTTATTTATTCTTGCTCTTAAAGTGAACGTTTTAAATTAATTTTATGTATGTTTATTTAATTTTATTTTATAATTTAAATAGCTGTAATTTAAAATATATTTTATTAAATAAATTTTGTTAATAAAAACTGCAATTTTACCTTATAGATAGATATCATTCTTTTTTCTACCCCTACCTAATAGAAGAATGGGATGAATAAATACCTAGGCAACGCCGACTAATCAGCTAGTGACATATAAACCTACAGATAGACACAGGCAAGTTAATATAAAAGCATTTAAAAACAATACGTGTAACCTTTACGCGCGGGTGGTGTCCTATCGCCCATTCTGTGGCTATTAGTGATGGATCAACTGCTCGCCAGGCTAGAAAACAACGGCCTAACTACTATTAGCTATGCGAGAGCACGATAACAGATCGTATGCAATTTGCCCTCAAACAAGTCAAAGAATGGTGCAAAGAGGTTGGCCTAAGCGTCAATCCTGAAAAGATAGTTTGCACCCTATTCACCAAAAGACAAAGAGTAACGTTACCAGCAATATAGTTCCAGGGCAAAACCCTTCAATTAATGCCAGAAGCCAAATATTTAGGGTGGTGTTTGACAAAAAACTAACATGGAACCCCCACATATCATATATTACAAACAAAGCTAATAAAGCTTACTTTACCTGTCAACGTATGTTTAGCAAAACGTGGGAAATAAACCCCGCAAATTACTCTTTAGCTACACCAAAGCATAATCAGACCCAGGATCACATACGCGGCCCTGGTTTGGTGGCTAAAACAGAGCAATCAACGACACGCTCAAAACTGAACAAGATACAAAGACTCATTTGTCTAAGTGCAACGGGTGCAGTTAAGAGCTGCCCAATGGCAGCTCTGGAAAAACTTCTAGGTGTTCCTCCCCTGCACATACACATCAAAAGCGAGGCTGTATCAAGAGCCACAAAATTAAAAATTCTTGAACAAATAAAAGCAAACAAACCAGGACACTCTAGCATTATAACCAAAACAGACTTGGAATATGTAACTGTCCAACCATCAGACCTAATGATAAAAACAACTAATTTCAAAAGGAATTTTTCGATAAAAATACCCGATCGGAATCAAGTTGAAAATATCATAAGTACCATTCCAAACCATGCATCCATCTGGTACACAGACGGATCAGAACCGGAGCAGGAGTATTCGGACCCAGAATCACACTACGAATACCCCTAGGTAGATCTCCAACAGTATTCCAGGCAGAAACTATACAATAGAAGCCTGCGTCCTGGAATGTACTAAAAGAAGGTACAGAAGGACCGAGATCTATGTGATCTCAGACAGTCAGGCAGCACTGCTAGCATTAAAAGGTTCATTCTTTTACTCTAAAACAACGTGGAGTTGTTTCTGCCACTTAGAATAACTGGCCAAAAACAACAAAATCACACTAATGTGGTCTCCCGGACACTCAGGCATATCAGGAAACGAGGCAGCAGACCTATGCGCAAGAGAAGGCGCAGAAGGAATTTTCACTGGTCCAGAACCCAACATTGCCTATTCCAAATGCCATATCAACAGAAAAATTAAAGAGTGGGAAAACGCTACTATCGAATCGGAATGGAATTCTTCGTCTGGACTGAGACAAGCCAAGAAGCTTCTAAAATACAACATTGGTCATATAGACAGGGCCATCAAACTAAGAACACTAGTCTGGTATTTGACAGGACATAGCCCATTCCATGACCATCTTTTGTAAATGGGCAAATCCCAATCGGACCGCTGCCGATTCTGCAACGAGGCAAAGGAAACGTCAGAGCACATACTCTTCGTATGCGTAGCCCTCACCCAGAAAAGAATAAAACATTTGAAGGCTTATACAGTTCCATGGCCGAACGCCATTCACGAAGGAACTGAGCAATCACATAATGTGGTAAAATCAGGGACGCATTATAGACCTTAAGGTCGCAGTGCTCAAGGCTCTGTAGCCACACCTAATATAATAAGTGTAAGGTGGGGCAAAAAAACCCTCAAGAGACCCATGAAAAACCCCAAAAGACCATCAAAAGACCCCAAAAACCCCCAAAAGAATCATAAAAATACCCCAAAAAGGCTCAAAAAGGACTCATAAGATACCAAAAAGACCACCGAAAGACGCTCAAAAGAATCTTCAATATATCGCCGAAAGACCCCAAAAAGTCCATCAAAAGACTCTTCAAAAAACTCCCCAAATACCCGAAAAAGACCCTCAAAGGCGCCTAAAAACCCCAAAAAGAACCCTTAAAAACCATCAAAAGAACCCCAAAAGACCCTCTCTCTCTCTCAAAAGATTCCCAAAAGACCCTCAAAAGACCCCCAAAAGACACCCAAAAGGCATTACCGAATTTCATTAAAATCGGTTGGGAAGGGGCGGCTTTGGCAAAAGCAAGAACACTCTTGCTATCCTTGCCCATGCGTAAAGCATGTTTAAGTCGCCTTCTCTCTAGCGAGTTTAATTTAATGAAGACACCTCGGTGTTGTTGGATCAGTAGCTCATCTAATGCCTTTCCAATAGAAGAGCATCCGGATTTCTCCGAGATGACGGTACATGCATCAACGATTGGATGCGTCAGAATCAGAATTGTCTGATTCCACGTCCTCAGTTCTGACGCCATCGCGAGTTACAGATGGGGCCCGTATGGCTACGCCGTCTGAACTCTGGCTAGGGTTCGGCCGACCGACCAAGAAGTTGAGGCCTACACGGGGTAGAC
This sequence comes from Nephrocerus scutellatus, assembly GCA_947095585.1. Taxonomy (NCBI): domain Eukaryota; kingdom Metazoa; phylum Arthropoda; class Insecta; order Diptera; family Pipunculidae; genus Nephrocerus; species Nephrocerus scutellatus. The sequence continues at coordinate 33,875,191 of OX352762.1, forward strand.
CATCGAGAGCTCAACAGCTTCTCTAGATACAGAGGGACGATGTGGCCACCATACGTCTTTCTTTTACTGACGAGCCGGGAATCTTTAGTAAATGTATAATATATTAGGATTTAAATTCCGGACGGGGCCGGTTTTTTTTTTTTTTTTTTTTGTAATTTTTTTTGCATTTTCTCATAGTAGTTTACTACTACGACTACCACTTCCGTTTGGCCGATTTCCGCCAAAATCAACTGGGCCCTCCCAATTTATGTAAAAAGCTTAAATAAATTAAATTTTCGTCTCAATCAATTCAGCCGTCTGGGCTGTAGAGTGGACACAGAGCCACAGACAGACAGAGTTTTTTTTTTGCTTTTTCTGACTCAGGAGATACGGTAATGGGTAAATCTGCAAAAATCCTGAGTTCGAAAATGTTCATGATTACTATACTTACTTTTACTACTAGTAAAAGAAAGTAAAAGGTCACCCATGACAGAGCCCGGTATGCTATGGGAAGGCTAGCTGAAACCGAAGATCGCCCGGTATTCAGAGTTCGTATGCTATCAACTAAGCATCTATCGGCGTATGCTGTTCCACCTTGGATTAGGATAAGCTTTTACTGAGGATAGGACAAATCCCTTGCCTCAAACATCCTCCTTTACCCGGGCTTGGGACCGGCATGTTACCATAGTAACAAGGCGGAGCTAAGTACCAGAGTATACAGGTAAATACTTTCATATGACTCACCAACTAACAAGTACATACAACTCCAACCATACATATAAGTACATACAAGCACAACTACTATGGAACAGCACAACATATAAGTTTTATGAATAAGTTCCGCATAATTTTATAAACAATATTACTTATACTGAGATACAGATAGCGCTGTAAAGTTAACTAAATCTTTATTCGTACCATTACCCCCACCATAATTCTGTTCGTTCCGAACTGATTCTACTCCTCCTGACATTGTACCTTGTTAATATGTTGATGTGGACAACTTTCACTTTTGCTTTGTTGAATCAGATATACTACATCGTTGATCCTCTTGATGATCTTGAAAGGGCCTTCCCAGCTTTGCAGTCATTTCGGAGATTTTCCTTTTCTTCTCTTGGCTTTGTAAAGCCAGACTAAATCTGCTTCCTGAAATCCTCCACAGTTCGCATGTAGATCGTATCGCGTTTTCGTCCACTTGCTGGCATACATTATGTTGCTACCTACTGCAGCATGAACAGTGATCATCCTTCATGTTCGAGCAGTTTCCTTTGCAACTTGCTTATTTAATGGTGCTACAGCCTTGTACTCATGCATTTTCCATCTGGTTGTTCGTTGCGGCCCTCTTCGAGCAGCACATTTCTTACACGTTCTCAACCAGTTCTTATCTCTGCGGCAATTGACCCAAAAGAATCGATTTCTTACTTTATCTAGTGTCTTGTTTATGCCCAAATGTTCTCCTGATGTTCCACTGTGTGTTTCGTGAAGAACCTCGATCACCTGATTCGTTAGTAGCACTACCTTTGATTTGGTGCTTCGACCGTCGTTCCCATAGTTTTGCAAGCAGTGCATAGGTATTCCATGTTCAATGAGTTCCACTGAGCCCAGTAACTTTTTACTGTAGGACTTGCTGTTTCAATCTCGTGTCACTGCGGTCTCTCCCCTTGCTACCTCCATTAAATATTCGAGCAATTGAGTCATCACGTGCTTGGTCTTCTCTTAGCTTCTTTTTTGTCCAATGAACTTTCATCTGGACCGTGTTTCGCTAAATAACTGAGCAATGCTGATTTTCTGTCTTCTGCTGTGCTTGGACTGGAGGGCACATCACTTCCTGAATGACCTATCATTGTTACTGTTGGTAATTTTGATCGGTATCTGTGATATCTGGTGCGCCATCATAAAATCGAGACCCAATATGCATTCATCGTTCACACGAGCAACAATTAACAGATGTCTAAACCTCAATCCTCGACTCGACTCGTCCCTGGGATATTCCCTTGACTTCACAGCCTTTGCCTTGCAAAGCTAGTATATTGCGCCGCCTTATTGAACTGTAGTTGAATAATCTAATCAGATTCTTGTCACCGTGTTTCCAGTGCTTGATTCCTTGAAATACTAAAAAAAATACCAGGCTTTTGACATCTAAAGCATTTGGATTTGGAAATAGATCTGGATTTTCTGTCGTATTGAAATCGTCCAGTTGATGATTTCCGGATCTCTTCTTTAATTAGGGCTTTTATTTATGTGATGTTCTCCGTTTCCAGCTTGCGCAGCCTAACCAAATCCAAGGACTCAATGGCTCTAACGGCTTCATACTCCAATGTCAATGCCAATACTTCATTCATTGTTTTTCCTCTCACTGTTGTCGTCAAATGAAACTTTAATTCGTCGTCTCGAACAGCATTAATAAATGCATCTATATCAGTTGGAACTATATGGAGCTGGAACTATATCAGCTGTAACACTGTAACATGTTTTCAAATTCAGTATCACCATCAAACATAGAAGGTTTTAAAATGTCTTTCTGGATCCTAGAAGATTCTGAAATGAGTCTGAAACTGATATCGCTCATGACTTCTATTTGCTCATCCCACTTGTCGCTTAAGTGATGCGTTAGTTCAGAGGTAAATCCTCGAAATATCATCAAGAGGATCAAGGTATAGTATATCGGATTCAACAAAGTCCCAGATGTAAAATGAAAGTTGTCCACATCGACAGATTAACACGGTGCAAAGTCAGGAGGAGTACTGAATCTGTTCGGGACGAACAGAATTAAGTCGGTGATAATGTAACGGTGGGCACCGTGGCTTAGTGGATAAGAGCATGGCTTCTGAGCAGGAGGTTCGAGGTTGGAATCCCAGTAACACCAAACACCATTTTTCACGGTGTGCCACCTGTCGCAAAAGTCTGACAAACGTCCGAAAGCTTCTCAATTCGCTGTTCGGATCCGGCATTAAATTATAGGACCCTCCATTTGTGTGCAAAAATATACATGCTCAACACAAATAGTTGCGAGACGCTAGGCCTTGGACCGCAATGGTCTGTCGCGCCGAATATTATTATTATTAATGTTACGAAAATAGATTTAGTACAGTTTACAGCGCTACCTGTATTTGAGTATAAGTAATATTTCTTAGTAAATTATTAAATATTTCTTAAACTATGTGGATCTTATTCATATAAAGTTATATGTTCTATTCCATTATGTAGGTGAAAGTAGTTATATGTGGTAATTTTATGTCCTTATATGTGGTGCTGTACTGTAGTATAGTAGTACTTGTACTGGTATGTACTCATAAATGTAGTTGCACTTTTTTTAAATTCTCCATATTAACTTCACTTGCCCGTGGCACGTCTGTCTGTCGTCGGTCGTCTGTCGTGGAATCTTGCGATAAATTTTTAACCCACTTCCCAAACCCCGATTTTATTGAAATTTGGCACACATGTGTATTTCCGGAGACAACACTTTCCCATACAAATATTTTATAAAATTTACTCGATTTTCTCCAAATTTTATACGCATGTGTATCTTCGATGGACAACACTTTTTGTAAAAATTTTGGAGACCCCGGGCCCCGGGTTCGTGGGGCCACATACAATTTGTTTTAAAAAAATTAACCCGATTTTCTTCAAATTTAATACACATCTCCGATGAATAACACTTTTTTTAAAAATTATGAAGACCACGGGCCCCAACAATTTTTTTTAAAAAAAATTACCCGATTTTCTTCAAATTTTATATGCGTATGTATCTCCGATGAAAACACTTTTTGTAAAAATTTTGGTCGCCGGGGTCGTAGCGCCCCATAAAAATTTTTCAAAAAATTTAACCCGATTTTCTTCAAATTTTATATACATGTGTATGTCCGATGGACAAATTTTTTGTAAAGTTTTTGGACTGAACGGGCCCTGAGGACCGAGGGTGCCCATATAAATTTTTTAAAAATTAGCTCGATTTTCTTCAAATTTTAAACAAATGATGGAAAAAACTTTTTGTAAGTTTTGTGGCGGTGACTTGTGAAATTTTTTTTTTATTAACGAAATTAATATTTGTAAATTAAGAAGCACCCGGTATCTACTGCAAGGCAATTGCCGCGCAGTATCATGTTATTGCTAGGACGTAAATATCGATGCCCATATAGAGTGATTGATAGAAAGGAATTTCAAGGCCAAAAATTCCAATTATTGGAATTTTCGATAACAAACGGCATGTTTCCCACCAACTCGGCACGAATTTTGGTTTCGACGCATACGTTTGATGCTGTCGCTAAAGGAAGAGAACATTAGCAGAGTGAAAAATTTAACCCCCCCTCCCTCGACTGACTGACCAACCGCAAACTCCATATGAGAACCACCGAGCAACATCAATCCACAAGTGGTTGGTGCAGCGGGCCTAAAGAAAAAAAAAGGAGAGAGTTCGGTTGGCTACTCGTCACTAATGGGTAATGCACAAAACCTTCTCTATAGAAAGCCCAACTCAATGCATACTAATGCTGTAAACCAATCCAAAACGCGTCTGTATTTTGGAATGTGAATACAGTGTACAAAAAATAAGTAGTCGCAAAGAGCGAGAAACGTAAGATGTGGTAGTGGGAAACGACAAATTTTATATGGATTTTGCTCTTTAGTTGATTACTAATACAAATACAAATACAAATTTGGATAGTATTTGTGTACGATCGGAACAGTTGGGCTTTCTATAGAGAAGGTTTTGGTAATGCATGGTGAGAGTGAGCGACGTGTAAATAGATATTCCAGCGAAATTCGTGTCGGTGCATCGACACAACGAGGCCACTCAATTAGTCAGTTGGTAATTTCTCTCGTTCGGTTTCGGTCACTAAATTCGCAGGCATAGCAATACAGGCTCACCAATATAAATGTATAATGTATAAAGTTAAATTCATTTGATAAAATGGAAAAGGTAAAAGTGAATTTCATTAATTAATACTTATATCTTCGGAAAAAGTGTATAGTTTTTTGCCAACTGGAAAAAATTGAAGAAATTAAAAAGTTTAAAATTATCAAAAATTACCTATCTATACACTTACCCGTTACTTGCAGCGCGTGCAAAATGGTGGACAAAAACCCACGCCCTCCTAAATAGTTTTCTTTATGAAAAATAATCTGAAACGTGTAAAGAAATGAGCTTTGTAACATTATTAAATTTTCAAGCATAGTTAACAGTTGGTAATTTCTCTCGTTCGGTTTCGGTCACTAAATTCGCAGGCACTTAGAACATGTACTAGCAGTCGATACCCTACGCATAGCAATACAGGTTCACTGAAAAAAATTTATAATGTTAAATTCATTTGATAAAATGGAAAAAGTAAAAGTGAATTTCATTAATTAATACTTATCTCTTCGGAAAAAGTGCATAGTTTTTGCCAACTGGAAAAAATGGAAGAAATTAAAAAGTTTAAAATTATCAAAAATTACCTATCTGTACACTTACCCGTTACTTGCAGCGCGTGCAAAATGGTGGACAAAAAAAAACCCACGCCATTCTAAATAGTTTTCTTTAGAAAAATAATCTGAAACGTGAAAATCTCGGTCACTAAATTCGTATGCACTTAAAACGTGCACTAGCAGTCGATACCCTACGCATAACAATAAAGGTTTGCTGAAAAAAATTTATAAAGTTAAATTCATTTGATAAAATGGAAAAAGTACAAGTGAATTTCGTTATTTAATACTTACCTATCCGGAAATCCGCTTATGATCTTTGCTACCTAACAAAATTGGAGAAATTTAAAAAGATGAAAAATATCAAAAAAATACACAGCTATACAATTACCCGTTAATCACGCATCTATACCTACTTACCGGTTAACAGCCACGCTTGCAAAAATGGCGGACCCCACGATCTATTACCTAAGGAACCGCAAGGTGACAAGGACAATCTACAGAGCTAGAGAAACAACTAACATGGCCGTTGACGAAGGTTCCTTAGAAAAAACAAAATTTTATGAATCCTTTTTTTTGTATTAATTAACATAAATCGACTTCTTTTGTTATCCCTCATATCGGTGAAAGAAGGGCACACCCTTTATCCCTTTTCTGTCTGCTCTTAATAAACTTAACATTAACTATTGCCTTCACAGCTCTATACTTCGGCCTCGACAGCGCTGGCGATGACGTCGTTAAGCTACGTAAAAACAAGAAAAGAAAAAGGTAAATTTTTGACAATATTATTTGACACCCTAAAGAAAACCTTATGCTTCTTTTATGAATTCCTTCACCGATCCTCATGTAGATTTTTTTTCCCTTACGGATTTTATTATATTCATTAAAATTCATTATATTTTATTATATTATATAAAAAAACATGGATCCTCATGTAGATTTTTGTTTCCCTTACGGACTTTATTATATTCATTAAAATTCATTAGATTTTATTATATTATATTAAAAAAACATGGTTAACGATCCTCATGTAGATTTTTTTTGGTTTCCCTTGCGGATGTTATTACATTCTTTCTTGTATGAACTTAAGACGGTAATTGATTAGTACTAAACGTATACCGTACTCGACATCACCTTCGGAACTCCGACAGTGAGTCGTTTACTAAACAAGTGGAGGGTCTCCTCCGAACCGACTCTGTCAGACCACAGATTAATCATGTTTGAATTGGGAGGGTTATTCATAGGGGAAAGGGTTATCAGAAACCCCAGAAGGGCAAATTGGGAAAAATTTAGAATCTATTTGCAAAGTAATCTTATACACGCTTCAGTTCAAAGAGTGGCCAGCTGCCCGCACGAGCTAGAATGCGCAGTAGTAGAAATGAATAGGGCAATCTCGGACGCATATGAGTCGTGCTGCCCGATCAGTTCACCCAAAGGGAGTAATGAAGTTCCTTGGTGGAACGAAGAACTGTCAGCCCATCGTAGGCAGGTAAGAAAACTTTTCAAGACCGCCAAGAGAAGGGCAAGTGGCAGGAATACAGGAAATCACTCACGGCATATAATATAGAAGTGAGAAGAGCAAAGCGCAGAAGTTTTCGTAACTTCTGTGAGGAGGTAAAAAACACTAAGGAGTCTGCCAGACTTTACAAAGCTATGGCTAAAGACACTAGTTGTTTCAAAGCTTCACTGAGAAACCATGAAGGGAAGTTCACAGAAAACGAGGAGCAGAGAGCTCTCCTCCTCCTGAATAGTCACTTCTCGGGGAGTACGGTGAACAGAACCGAATCTGATAGGGACTTATACTATCGTAGATTTAGTAGAGAAGACTGGAAGAAAGCCTCGGGGATATGCACTGAGCAAAGAATCCGGTGGGCAGTTAAAAGCTTCCAGCCCTTCAAATCAGCAGGTGTGGATGGGATAATCCCAGCAGTCATGCAAATGGGGCTAGACAATCTCCTCCCATACCTTCTAAGAATATTCAGAAGTAGTCTAGCACTCGGGTATATACCGAAAAGCTGGAGAAGGGCTCGGGTGGTATTTATACCTAAGGTAGGGAAGAAGGATCCAACACACCCAAAGTCCTACAGACCAATCAGCCTCACTTCGTTTGTCCTAAAGACTATCGAAAAGGTTATCGACAACTATGTAAGGTCGACTACACTGGTAAAAGAACCGCTGCATTCCAGTCAACACGCATACAGAGCGGGCAGATCTACGGAGACCACACTGTGGGAACTGACGGAAAACATAGAGGGCTCACTCGCCAGTAAGGAAATCGCTCTATGCGCCTTCCTGGATATCGAAGGGGCGTTTGACAACGCATCACATGATGCGATATGAAATGCTCTGGAGAAGAAAACAGTAGACGGCACAATCAGTAAATGGATGTGCGATATGCTAATCACCAGAGCAGCAGAAACCATAGTCGGTGACAAAACCATTATGGTTAACACAACAAGAGGGTGTCCACAAGGAGGAGTACTTTCCCCTCTACTGTGGAGCATCCTTGTAGACGGACTACTTCAGCGACTAGCGGAAGCAGGAACTGTATCTCAGGGTTACGCGGACGATATTGTCATTGTGGCCAGAGGGAAGTGCGAGAAAGTTCTATGTGACATAATTCAAAATGGACTAAATATCACAAGCAGATGGTGCCACGAGGTGGGACTTAGGGTGAACCCAAGCAAAACCACACTGGTTCCCTTCACTAACAGAAGGAAATTGGGGCGAATGCGACCAATAACCCTCAATGGTGAAGTGATCCCAATCAGCGAAGAGGTCAAGTACCTTGGTCTGATATTAGACAAGAGACTGCTATGGAATAAACATCAGCAGGCAGTAATAAAAAAATCTAAGAGAGCGCTCATGGTGTGCAGAAGGGTGGCAGGCAAATCATGGGGAGTAAGCCCCAAGATAATGCGTTGGATGTACACTATGATAGTTATACCAATGATCACCTACGGAGCAGTGGCATGGGCAGGTAGAACCAAGCTAAGCACCACTAGGAGAGAATTGGAGAAGGTACAAAGACTCGCTTGTGTCCTAATCACAGGAGCTATGAGAACCTGCCCAACGGCGGGAATGGAGGTAATCATTGGGCTACTCCCGCTGCATATAGTGGTAGAGGGCAAATCCAATGAAACCCTAGTACGCCTTACCAAGGTTGGCTGCATTACGGGCAGCAGAGCAAGGAGCTTAATGAATTCACTGGCCAAGCTAACCCCTGTGGCATGCATGCCATGTGACAACATGGTGCAAAAGCTGGAGTTCAAAAAGAACTATGAAGTCAAACTAAGCACCAAGTCGGAATTCAGGTCCGAAACAGACTACAAGATACACCCAGGAACTATAAAATGGTATACGGATGGATCAAAGAAGGCGGAGGGCACAGGTGCGGGAGTAATAGGGCCACGAACCAAGTACTCTGAAGCAATGGGCCATTATCCGAGTATCTTCCAAGCAGAGGTACACGCCATCGAAAGATGCGCTCAATTCAATCTGAATAAGAATAACATGAGGCAGGAAGTAGCCATCATGTCAGACAGCCAAGCCGCGCTAAAAGCTTTAGATGCAGTCCACACCACGTCTAGACTGGTGGAAGAATGCAATACAAGGCTAAACAAACTTGGTGAAAACAACAAAGTAAAGTTGTACTGGGTGCCGGGACACATCGGTATAGAAGGTAACGAACAAGCGGACAAGCTCGCAAACAAAGGGACAGAGACTCCGCTTGTAGGGCTGGAACCCTTTTATGGAATTGGGTACCGTATTATGCGTGAAGAATTACGTAATATAAGTAAAGAAACCGCTTCAGTAAGATGGGAGGAACTCCCAAGTCTACGACAAGCGAAAGAAATGTTGGGTGGCTATAACCCGAAGAGGTCCCGATCAATAATGGGACTAAGTAGGAGTAATGTTAGAATCATTACGGGGTTCCTAACAGGGCACTGCAGGCTGAAGGGACACCTAAAGAAAATTAAAGTAGAAGAGGATGACAGCTGCAGGCTATGTGGAGAAGCGGAGGAAACCCCGTGGCATCTTCTCAACGACTGCGGTGCAACGATCCGCCAGCGGAGGGGCCAGCTGGGAACTCACGCATTCTCCGACACTGCACGTCATTCATTAGAACCTCTCCATATCATTAGGTTCCTAAAAGCCATTGGTATGGAGGGAGTGCTCTAGGGTTGGGCAGGCACCGTCCCTACAGCGCTAGTCGAGGGGGGGCGCAATAGATCCACAAGGGTCGCAGTGCCGTTGATTTACCCTCATATCAACATCATCATCATCAAACGTATACCGGATATTAATTGTAAAATCAGCTTAAGATAATGAACTATATAAAAATAAAAATTATTAAGAATAAGGATAACTTTGAAACAAAAATTAGTCATTATTGAACAGAACGGTCTCTTTCTCTCCTCTCGGCTTGGTCTCCCCTCGGCAGCATCTCTGGTTATGCTTGGTTCCCCGACTAGGGAACTGACAAGTCCATATTGGTAGTCGCGTAATTCTTTTGGTGATTTGGTTCCCTTTCGATCCACCTAATTTTGCTTTCCTCTCCCTCAAAAAGAGCACGCACAATATTTTTAATTTAAATGATAATCGACAAATGGTTGGAATGGCCGGCAAAGACCGGGTTCGGCCGCAAGGCCCTTATACATTTTTTAAATATCTATACTGGCATCAGATATTCGTCGCCCTTTATGGACTTTGTGCGGTGTGTGCTGCGCAGTCGGCTGCGCTGCATGGTGGTGGAGAGAGAGAGAGAAATCTTAGCTCACGCACAAATGAACCCAGCAAATGAAACGAGACATACATGTTTTATGCTTACTTCAACTTACATTTTTATTTACTGAATTTTATTTTTATTGATGTCGTTTTTTTGTTGTCGATATCAACTTACAGATAGAACAACAAGTTTTCACAATATTCTGTCATTTGGCGTTTTCATAAATTAGTTCAGAGCAGTCAAAGAGTTCTCAAGATAAATGTTCGTGTTTCTTATTTGCTCAGAGTATGAGCGTGCTCTAAGTGCTCAGAATAAAATTATCTGAGCTTTTTCAATTTTAACATCAGATGTCAAATGTCTGTTTCCATGATTTTCTCCTACAATAAAAAAAAAAATGGCCCAGGATCGAGGGGCATATCAATTTCTGCGATTAGAGATATTCTTGTGATCTATTCTGTGTGATATTCTTGAGGTTGTCTGGGAGCACGTTTGCCATAGGTGGAACACGTATCGCTCAAAACTCCCTGGCAATAAAACCCCCATAAATATAAAAAAAAATTTCCTGTTGTCGAGTTCTTAGACTAACAACTGGACAGTACAACGTGGCTACTACGTACTTCCGAGATAGTTACCAATATTTTTTTTTGTTTGTTTCATCTAATGGTTCTCTCCGAATATCGATCATTGGATAGATTCAAAAGAAAAAAAAACTTAATTTTGCTCATTGATAACTTAGAGAAAGTATTTCGCTGCGCATCATTAAAACTCATTCATTACCCTATCAGCGTCTATTGGCGTTGTTGATTATTAGTTTAAGACCATAATTTTAAGATCGATCTCGCGAAATTGGAGCATTTTGTTTGTATGATTAAATCTCCCTTTGGAGTTAAGAATTTTAGGGTTAAACCCTGGCTTCGAATTTTTTTTACTTTTTCAGAAACCCAAAACTGCGTCTCTAAAGTCCACTGGTATTAGAAAACTTAAGTGGAAAGTTTTTTTCTGTTCTCGCGAAGAACCCTTATTCATTTTGGGGAAATTACGACGAAATACGCTCGTCTTCATGTGGTAATCACGTGAAGAACCTCCTGGTCGTTTACAGTTCTGATTAACCCGTTAATTTATTTTGCTCGTAATCATTTCAATCCTATGATGGCGGTCCGACGTAGTCTAGAAGGTCTTAAAAGGCCAAATGTACCTTTAGAGGTGATTGCACACGAGTCGCTTGAATGTCCACTGTGCAAAATTGACATAAACTGTAGTGCGGAGAGCGTAATCACAACTTGCAATCACGCTTTTCACAGATATTGCTTGACGGAAACCCTCAAAAGCAAGGAAATCTGCCCCGAATGCAATCTGCCGTGCTTGCTGCATACGTTGCGGCCGTTTGTGGTTCGACCTGGTTCCAGTGGCGCGGGTGGCATCGAAGCGGTGGATGGCACCAATGCTCATAACACGCGCAAAAGATCGAAAAGGAAACCACCACTTCGACTTCAGCCGAGCGCACAGAGGGGTCAGCAAATTGGAGATTCATTGGTTAATGAGGGACTGGGACGAAAATCAGAAGATGCCTCGGTCACTGAGACACATACCCGGCTATCCTTACCAGGCAACACTGGTCGACAAAATCAGAGAGAGTCCAGTCTAGTGACTATGATACAGCGTGTGATTGACTCCATCGACCAAATTCAAGGATCAATGCTGCAGCATGTAACCCAAGACCTTTCACAGCTTATCGAGACCAACATCGAACGGTGCTTTGATAAGTTGAAACTACAAGATAACGCATCTAGGACTAACGAAGTGCCAGCTAACACGCCCGACTTTGATAATTATCCGTGGCCGCGCGAAATCCCATTCGAACCAAGGGATCAAAATCCGCAGACTTCATTCCCAGCTCGTTCATCTCAATTAGATATAAACACGTAAAAGTGTCCAATATCATCTCGAGTTGGCATCTCTAATTCGAAGGATCGTCGGATGGTCTAACGGTGGATAATTTCATATATCAAGTACAGTCTTTGACTCAGCAAAGTCTAGATGGAAACTTCGAATTATTATGTAAAAATGCACATCTTTTGTTCAGGTGCAGAGCCACAGAATGGTTTTGGAGGTTCCACAGATCGCATCCGTTTTTCGTATGGGACGATTTAATCGACTACCTGCGACAACAATACAAGGACAGCCGGTCGGACTATGACATTCGCGAAGCCATTCGATGCCGGAAACAACGGGACAGAGAGACATTTGACGAATACCATGACTCGATCGTTAGGCTGACGGACAGACTCAGAATGCCAATCGCTGAATCGGACCTAGTAGAAATCCTAATAAGAAATCTTCGTTCGGATGTACGACCTGAAATCCTTCACTTAGAAATTTCCTCCGTGTCCATGCTGCGACGAGTGGTTCAGCGACGGGAACGCTTCCTAAATGATGTTTACCGAACCACGCCAATCGTCAAACCAACATATCCTAAGCGTCAGATTGCGGAGCTGAATAGACCGGTAAACGAGGATGTCATTCCAGTAACGACTCACTCGCCTCCGGATCCTCCTAGGGCCACTTACCACGAAGGTCAACCCTCTCAGAAGGTAGTATGTTGGAACTGTGACCTCGAAGGTCATCGATTTGATATGTGCCTGGAACAGCGAAGAATATTCTGTTATGGTTGTGGGGCAAAGAATCTTTACAAACCCAACTGCCCTAATGCAACCGTCAGGGAAACTGGATGAGGGGTGTGAACCAAACCACCAGTTCACACCCACGTTAGACCCAAACACTACTAGAATTGACCACCCCGGGGGGATAAGTTCGCCACCACCAAAAGTGATTCTAATGAGAAACCGTAAAGTCACAAATTTGGAATCGTCTCGTAGGAAAGCGGATGTGACAATGACCCCCATAGAGCCATACTGCAACCGATTTACAAATTACCAGTTGGCTCGTGCTAGAATTTTTGAAACGATGGATGGGCTGGAACCGACGCCACCCAGTCGATCCTCGAAGAGGATAAATGAGTTGTGGAAGAAGGTCATAGACAACCGGATCTTGTTAATGAGCGCAATCCTAAACAAAACCAATGATGCCAGACCGTACGCTTCAGTCACACTGTTAGGGAAAGAACACATAGGGCTACTGGACAGCGGCGCTTCCATCAGTTGCATTGGCGGGTCACTAGCGACTAGCGTCCTGCATAACAAAGTGGCTCTTAGACGTTTCGATTCATCCCTCAAAACAGGTGATGGAAAGTCTCAAACGGTCTGTGGGACTTTCAAAGCGGACATCGCTTTTCGGAACAAGACCAAACGGTTGACTTTGCATGTGGTTCCATCCTTGGGCCAAGATTTATATCTAGGCATCGACTTTTGGAGGGCGTTAGATCTAGCTCCAGACATCGTTTCAGAGATAAACGTCGAACAAGTGAGTGATGCTTTGCAAAATAGACATCACTTGAATGATTCGCAGTTAGTCAGAATAGAGGCAGTGAAAAACTTATTTCCATCTTACGACACCGAGGGATTGGGGAAAACCTCACTGGTAGAACACACAATCGATACCAACGGGTGTAAAGCCATAAAGCAGCGGCACTACCCGGTGTCACCGGGGATTGAGAAGCAGATTTTCGATGAACTGGATCGAATGCTGCGACTAGGGGTGATTGAAGAGTCCCAAAGTTCGTGAAGCTCCCCCGTAGTCCTAGTCCGGAAACCGGGTAAAGTGAGGCTTTGCCTAGACTCACGAAAATTAAACGCTGTGACCGTTACTGATGCGTACCCCCTCCCACACATCCAGGGAATTCTGAGTAGGTTGCCACGGGCAGAATTCATATCCAGCTTAGACCTAAAGGATGCGTCCTGGCAAATTCCGTTGGAAGTAAATTCTCGACAGAAGACGGCCTTTTCAGTTCCCAAGCGCCCATTATACCAGTTTAAGGTTATGCCCTTTGGGCTTTATAACGCTCCATGTGTCGTTTGATGGATAAAGTCATCCCCGCTGACCTCCACGATAGAGTATTTGTATACATAGACGATCTGCTGGTCATAACCGATGATTTTGACAGCCATGTAAAAACACTTCAGGAAGTCGCAAGACATCTCCGTCGGGCTGGTTTGACACTAAACGTGACCAAAAGTAAGTTTTGCCTTACCGAGGTTCGATATCTTGGCCACATCATCGGAAATGGCGGTTTGAGAACGGACCCCGATAATATACAAGCGATTGTGAAGTACCCTGTTCCGAAAACCGTGCGCCAGCTCAGACGCTTTCTCGGCATGGCCGGTTGGTATAGGAAATTCATAGCTAATTTCGCAGTAACTTGTACACCGTTGACAGACCTATTAAAAAAATCTAAAAACCTTCAATGGAATAGTGATGCGCAGGCTGCCTTCGATGCACTTAAGGCCAAACTTACTTCGTCTCCCGTGTTGTATACCCATTTCACCAAACCGTTCATGATTCAGTGCGACGCTTTACAAACAGGAGTCGGGAGTGTTCTTGTGCAAAACCTGGACGACGGTTCTGAAGTGCCGATTGCGTATTGGTCACAGAAACTCAACAAGGCCCAACGTAATTATAGCGTAACCGAGCAAGAATGCTTGGCCGCGGTGCTTAGCATCAAACACTTCCGCCCCTTCGTTGAAGGACTTGATTTCACCGTAATCACAGATCACGCGTCTCTGCAGTGGCTCATGCGCACTGACCTCAGTGGTAGGCTGGGAAGGTGGGCACTTAAGCTGCAAGGTTACAAATTTGAAATCCGTCATCGTAAAGGGTCAGAACACAAAGTCCCAGATGCGTTGTCGAGAGTGCATGAGGATGTTATCGCTTCGATTGACTTGTTAGCGCCAGAAATTGATTTGAAATCAGCAGAGTTCACCTCCTCTGATTGCGAATACCGGAAAGGACAAGTCATCAAAAATAGCGCGATGCTGCCAGATTTGAAGGTAGTAGATCGATTTCTGTACAAGCGGAAAGAATTCTGCCGTGGTGAAGAGTTGCATGAACAGTCAGTGTGGAAGTTATGGGTTCCTAAGAATCTCACAAATAAAGTGATCGAACGAGCACACGACGCCCCGACGTCAGCACACGGGGGGTATCAATAAGACTTTTCAAAGGATAAAAAACATTTCTTTTGGCCACACATGTTTGCGGAAGTGCGAGATTACGTCCTGAATTGCGCAGTGTGTAAAACCACCAAACACCCTAATGGACCGTTTTAATGGCTTTACATGGATTTAATTGGGCCTGTCCCACGATCAAAGGTTGGTCACATCGGATTGTTAGTTGTCTTAGACCATTTTACAAAATTCCACTTTCTGCTGCCGCTAAAGAAATTCGTCGCGAAGCCTATCATTGAATATTTGAGAAACCACCTGTTCCCCACCTTCGGAGTACCTGAAACCATAGTTAAGGACAACGGAGTACAATTTAAATTTAAGGACTTTAATAAGCTTTTGACCACATACGGTGTGAAACATACGTACACGGCACTCTATTCCCCTCAAGCGAATGCGTCGGAGCGAGTAAATCGTTCCTTGATTGCTGCCATCCGAGCCTGCATCAGGGATGACCAGTCAAGCTGGGATTTGAGCCTCTGCCACATAAGTGCATTGCGGAGTTCCGTACACGCTTCTACGGGATTTCGCCTTACTTTCTAACGTTCGGCCATGATTGTGCACGGTGACAGTTATGAACTCTTGCGGAAATTAGAGTTACTGGAACCACCAGATACTTCGTCCACCACGAGGAAGGTTTGGCCCAGATCCGTACTAAGGCAAAAGATCAAATGAAAAAGGCTTATGAGGTGAATGAACGGAAATATAACACTCGATCGAGACCGGTAGACTTTCGAGAGGGACAAGAAGTCTTTCGGCGAAACTTCGCACAGAGTAATTGGCAGAAGGGTTTAAACGCCAAACTGTCGCCAACTTTCTTAAAAGCTCGCATAAAAAAAAAATTAAGGGAGCTGTTATTACATGCTTGAAGACCACCAGGGAAAACAGATAGGAATATACCACGCGAAAGACATCAGGCAATAAAACTGAGGTACTAGGTTTGTCACCGGTTTTCAGCCTTTCCGAGGTCTTTGGGTTAAATCTCCCACGGAAATCCTGTTTTGTGGCGGTGACTTGTGAACATTTTTTTTTTATTAACGAAATATTTGTAAATTAAGAAGCACCCGGTATCCACTGCAAGGCAATTGCCGCGCAGTATCATGTTATTGCTAGGACGTAAATATCGATGCCCATATAGAGTGATTGATAGAAAGGAATTTCAAGGCCAAAAAATCCAATTATTGGAATTTTCGATAACAAACGGCATGTTTCCCACCAACTCGGCACGAATTTTGGTTTCGACGCATACGTTTGATGCTGTCGCTAAAGGAAGAGAACATTAGCAGAGTGAAAAATTTAACCCCCCCTCCCTCGACTGACTGACCAACCGCAAATTCCATATGAGAACCACCAAGCAACATCAATCCACAAGTGGTTGGTGCAGCGGGCCTAAAGAAAAAAAAAAAGGAGAGAGTTCGGTTGGCTACTCGTCACTAATGGGTAATGCACAAAACCTTCTCTATAGAAAGCCCAACTCAATGCATACTAATGCTGTAAACCAATCCAAAACGCGTCTGTATTTTGGAATGTGAATACAGTGTACAAAAAATAAGTAGTCGCAAAGAGCGAGAAACGTAAGATGTGGTAGTGGGAAACAGACAAATTTTATATGGATTTTGCTCTTTAGTTGATTACTAATACAAATACGTTTTGGATAGTATTTGTGTACGATCGGAACAGTTGGGCTTTCTATAGAGAAGGTTTTGGTAATGCATGGTGAGAGTGAGCGACGTATAAATAGATATTCCAGCGAAATTCGTGTCGGTGCATCGACACAACGAGGCCACTCAATTAGTCAGTTGGTAATTTCTCTCGTTCGGTTTCGGTCACTAAATTCGCAGGCACTTAGGACATGTACTAGCAGTCGATACCCTACGCATAGCAATACAGGCTCACCGAAAAAAATGTATAAAGTTAAATTCATTTGATAAAATGGAAAAGGTAAAAGTGAATTTCATTAATTAATACTTATCTCTTCGGAAAAAGTGTATAGTTTTTTGCCAACTGGAAAAAATTGAAGAAATTAAAAAGTTTAAAATTATCAAAAATTACCTATCTATACACTTACCCGTTACTTGCAGCGCGAGCAAAATGGTGGACAAAAACCCACGCCCTCCTAAATAGTTTTCTTTATGAAAAATAATCTGAAACGTGTAAAGAAATGAGCTTTGTAACATTATTAAATTTTCAAGTATAGTTAACAGTTGGTAATTTCTCTCGTTCGGTTTCGGTCACTAAATTCGCAGGCACTTAGAACATGTACTAGCAGTCGATACCCTACGCATAGCAATACAGGTTCACTGAAAAAAATTTATAAAGTTAAATTCATTTGATAAAATGGAAAAAGTAAAAGTGAATTTCATTAATTAATACTTATCTCTTCGGAAAAAGTGCATAGTTTTTGCCAACTGGAAAAAATGGAAGAAATTAAAAAGTTTAAAATTATCAAAAATTACCTATCTGTACACTTACCCGTTACTTGCAGCGCGTGCAAAATGGTGGACAAAAAAAAACCCACGCCATTCTAAATAGTTTTCTTTAGAAAAATAATCTGAAACGTGAAAATCTCGGTCACTAAATTCGTATGCACTTAAAACGTGCACTAGCAGTCGATACCCTACGCATAACAATAAAGGTTTGCTGAAAAAAATGTATAAAGTTAAATTCATTTGATAAAATGGAAAAAGTACAAGTGAATTTCGTTATTTAATACTTACCTATCCGGAAATCCGCTTATGATCTTTGCTACCTAACAAAATTGGAGAAATTTAAAAAGATGAAAAATATCAAAAAAAATACACAGCTATACAATTACCCGTTAATCACGTATCTATACCTACTTACCGGTTAACAGCCACGCTTGCAAAAATGGCGGACCCCACGATCTATTACCTAAGGAACCGCAAGGTGACAAGGACAATCTACAGAGCTAGAGAAACAACTAACATGGCCGTTGACGAAGGTTCCTTAGAAAAAACAAAATTTTATGAATCCTTTTTTTTGTATTAATTAACATAAATCGACTTCTTTTGTTATCCCTCATATCGGTGAAAGAAGGGCACACCCTTTATCCCTTTTCTGTCTGCTCTTAATAAACTTAACATTAACTATTGCCTTCACAGCTCTATACTTCGGCCACGACAGCGCTGGCGATGACGTCGTTAAGCTACGTAAAAACAAGAAAAGAAAAAGGTAAATTTTTGACAATATTATTTGACACCCTAAAGAAAACCTTATGCTTCTCTCATGAATTCCTTCACCGATCCTCATGTAGATTTTTTTTCCCTTACGGATTTTATTATATTCATTAAAATTCATTATATTTTATTATATTATATAAAAAAACATGGATCCTCATGTAGATTTTTGTTTCCCTTACGGACTTTATTATATTCATTAAAATTCATTAGATTTTATTATATTATATTAAAAAAACATGGTTAACGATCCTCATGTAGATTTTTTTTGGTTTCCCTTGCGGATGTTATTACATTCTTTCTTGTATGAACTTAAGACGGTAATTGATTAGTACTAAACGTATACCGTACTCGACATCACCTTCGGAACTCCGACAGTGAGTCGTTTACTAAACAAGTGGAGGGTCTCCTCCGAACCGACTCTGTCAGACCACAGATTAATCATGTTTGAATTGGGAGGGTTATTCATAGGGGAAAGGGTTATCAGAAACCCCAGAAGGGCAAATTGGGAGAAATTTAGAATCTATTTGCAAAGTAATCTTATACACGCTTCAGTTCAAAGAGTGGCCAGCTGCCCGCACGAGCTAGAATGCGCAGTAGTAGAAATGAATAGGGCAATCTCGGACGCATATGAGTCGTGCTGCCCGATCAGTTCACCCAAAGGGAGTAATGAAGTTCCTTGGTGGAACGAAGAACTGTCAGCCCATCGTAGGCAGGTAAGAAAACTTTTCAAGACCGCCAAGAGAAGGGCAAGTGGCAGGAATACAGGAAATCACTCACGGCATATAATATAGAAGTGAGAAGAGCAAAGCGCAGAAGTTTTCGTAACTTCTGTGAGGAGGTAAAAAACACTAAGGAGTCTGCCAGACTTTACAAAGCTATGGCTAAAGACACTAGTTGTTTCAAAGCTTCACTGAGAAACCATGAAGGGAAGTTCACAGAAAACGAGGAGCAGAGAGCTCTCCTCCTCCTGAATAGTCACTTCCCGGGGAGTACGGTGAACAGAACCGAATCTGATAGGGACTTATACTATCGTAGATTTAGTAGAGAAGACTGGAAGAAAGCCTCGGGGATATGCACTGAGCAAAGAATCCGGTGGGCAGTTAAAAGCTTCCAGCCCTTCAAATCAGCAGGTGTGGATGGGATAATCCCAGCAGTCATGCAAATGGGGCTAGACAATCTCCTCCCATACCTTCTAAGAATATTCAGAAGTAGTCTAGCACTCGGGTATATACCGAAAAGCTGGAGAAGGGCTCGGGTGGTATTTATACCTAAGGTAGGGAAGAAGGATCCAACACACCCAAAGTCCTACAGACCAATCAGCCTCACTTCGTTTGTCCTAAAGACTATCGAAAAGGTTATCGACAACTATGTAAGGTCGACTACACTGGTAAAAGAACCGCTGCATTCCAGTCAACACGCATACAGAGCGGGCAGATCTACGGAGACCACACTGTGGGAACTGACGGAAAACATAGAGGGCTCACTCGCCAGTAAGGAAATCGCTCTATGCGCCTTCCTGGATATCGAAGGGGCGTTTGACAACGCATCACATGATGCGATATGAAATGCTCTGGAGAAGAAAACAGTAGACGGCACAATCAGTAAATGGATGTGCGATATGCTAATCACCAGAGCAGCAGAAACCATAGTCGGTGACAAAACCATTATGGTTAACACAACAAGAGGGTGTCCACAAGGAGGAGTACTTTCCCCTCTACTGTGGAGCATCCTTGTAGACGGACTACTTCAGCGACTAGCGGAAGCAGGAACTGTATCTCAGGGTTACGCGGACGATATTGTCATTGTGGCCAGAGGGAAGTGCGAGAAAGTTCTATGTGACATAATTCAAAATGGACTAAATATCACAAGCAGATGGTGCCACGAGGTGGGACTTAGGGTGAACCCAAGCAAAACCACACTGGTTCCCTTCACTAACAGAAGGAAATTGGGGCGAATGCGACCAATAACCCCCAATGGTGAAGTGATCCCAATCAGCGAAGAGGTCAAGTACCTTGGTCTGATATTAGACAAGAGACTGCTATGGAATAAACATCAGCAGGCAGTAATAAAAAAATCTAAGAGAGCGCTCATGGTGTGCAGAAGGGTGGCAGGCAAATCATGGGGAGTAAGCCCCAAGATAATGCGTTGGATGTACACTATGATAGTTATACCAATGATCACCTACGGAGCAGTGGCATGGGCAGGTAGAACCAAGCTAAGCACCACTAGGAGAGAATTGGAGAAGGTACAAAGACTCGCTTGTGTCCTAATCACAGGAGCTATGAGAACCTGCCCAACGGCGGGAATGGAGGTAATCATTGGGCTACTCCCGCTGCATATAGTGGTAGAGGGCAAATCCAATGAAACCCTAGTACGCCTTACCAAGGTTGGCTGCATTACGGGCAGCAGAGCAAGGAGCTTAATGAATTCACTGGCCAAGCTAACCCCTGTGGCATGCATGCCATGTGACAACATGGTGCAAAAGCTGGAGTTCAAAAAGAACTATGAAGTCAAACTAAGCACCAAGTCGGAATTCAGGTCCGAAACAGACTACAAGATACACCCAGGAACTATAAAATGGTATACGGATGGATCAAAGAAGGCGGAGGGCACAGGTGCGGGAGTAATAGGGCCACGAACCAAGTACTCTGAAGCAATGGGCCATTATCCGAGTATCTTCCAAGCAGAGGTACACGCCATCGAAAGATGCGCTCAATTCAATCTGAATAAGAATAACATGAGGCAGAAAGTAGCCATCATGTCAGACAGCCAAGCCGCGCTAAAAGCTTTAGATGCAGTCCACACCACGTCTAGACTGGTGGAAGAATGCAATACAAGGCTAAACAAACTTGGTGAAAACAACAAAGTAAAGTTGTACTGGGTGCCGGGACACATCGGTATAGAAGGTAACGAACAAGCGGACAAGCTCGCAAACAAAGGGACAGAGACTCCGCTTGTAGGGCTGGAACCCTTTTGTGGAATTGGGTACCGTATTATGCGTGAAGAATTACGTAATATAAGTAAAGAAACCGCTTCAGTAAGATGGGAGGAACTCCCAAGTCTACGACAAGCGAAAGAAATGTTGGGTGGCTATAACCCGAAGAGGTCCCGATCAATAATGGGACTAAGTAGGAGTAATGTTAGAATCATTACGGGGTTCCTAACAGGGCACTGCAGGCTGAAGGGACACCTAAAGAAAATTAAAGTAGAAGAGGATGACAGCTGCAGGCTATGTGGAGAAGCGGAGGAAACCCCGTGGCATCTTCTCAACGACTGCGGTGCAACGATCCGCCAGCGGAGGGGCCAGCTGGGAACTCACGCATTCTCCGACACTGCACGTCATTCATTAGAACCTCTCCATATCATTAGGTTCCTAAAAGCCATTGGTATGGAGGGAGTGCTCTAGGGTTGGGCAGGCACCGTCCCTACAGCGCTAGTCGAGGGGGGGCGCAATAGATCCACAAGGGTCGCAGTGCCGTTGATTTACCCTCATATCATCATCATCATCATCAAACGTATACCGGATATTAATTGTAAAATCTGCTTAAGATAATGAACTATATAAAAATAAAAATTATTAAGAATAAGGATAACTTTGAAACAAAAATTAGTCATTATTGAACAGAACGGTCTCTTTCTCTCCTCTCGGCTTGGTCTCCCCTCGGCAGCATCTCTGGTTATGCTTGGTTCCCCGACTAGGGAACTGACAAGTCCATATTGGTAGTCGCGTAATTCTTTTGGTGATTTGGTTCCCTTTCGATCCACCTAATTTTGCTTTCCTCTCCCTCAAAAAGAGCACGCACAATATTTTTAATTTAAATGATAATCGACAAATGGTTGGAATGGCCGGCAAAGACCGGGTTCGGCCGCAAGGCCCTTATACATTTTTTAAATATCTATACTGGCATCAGATATTCGTCGCCCTTTATGGACTTTGTGCGGTGTGTGCTGCGCAGTCGGCTGCGCTGCATGGTGGTGGAGAGAGAGAGAGAAATCTTAGCTCACGCACAAATGAACCCAGCAAATGAAACGAGACATACATGTTTTATGCTTACTTCAACTTACATTTTTATTTACTGAATTTTATTTTTATTGATGTCGTTTTTTTGTTGTCGATATCAACTTACAGATAGAACAACAAGTTTTCACAATATTCTGTCATTTGGCGTTTTCATAAATTAGTTAAGAGCAGTCAAAGAGTTCTCAAGATAAATGTTCGTGTTTCTTATTTGCTCAGAGTATGAGCGTGCTCTAAGTGCTCAGAATAAAATTATCTGAGCTTTTTCAATTTTAACATCAGATGTCAAATGTCTGTTTCCATGATTTTCTCCTACAATAAAAAAAAAATGGCCCAGGATCGAGGGGCATATCAATTTCTGCGATTAGAGAATTTAGATGAAAAATTTTAATTTTTATGGGTTGTTTTTTTTCTGTGTGATATTCTTGAGGTTGTCTGGGAGCACGTTTGCCATAGGTGGAACACGTATCGCTCAAAACTCCCTGGCAATAAAACCCCCATAACTATAAAAAAAAATTTCCTGTTGTCGAGTTCTTAGACTAACAACTGGACAGTACAACGTGGCTACTACGTACTTCCGAGATAGTTACCAATATTTTTTTTTGTTTGTTTCATCTAATGGTTCTCTCCGAATATCGATCATTGGATAGATTCAAAAGAAAAAAAAACTTAATTTTGCTCATTGATAACTTAGAGAAAGTATTTCGCTGCGCATCATTAAAACTCATTCATTACCCTATCAGCGTCTATTGGCGTTGTTGATTATTAGTTTAAGACCATAATTTTAAGATCGATCTCGCGAAATTGGAGCATTTTGTTTGTATGATTAAATCTCCCTTTGGAGTTAAGAATTTTAGGGTTAAACCCTGGCTTCGAATTTTTTTTACTTTTTCAGAAACCCAAAACTGCGTCTCTAAAGTCCACTGGTATTAGAAAACTTAAGTGGAAAGTTTTTTTCTGTTCTCGCGAAGAACCCTTATTCATTTTGGGGAAATTACGACGAAATACGCTCGTCTTCATGTGGTAATCACGTGAAGAACCTCCTGGTCGTTTACAGTTCTGATTAACCCGTTAATTTATTTTGCTCGTAATCATTTCAATCCTATGATGGCGGTCCGACGTAGTCTAGAAGGTCTTAAAAGGCCAAATGTACCTTTAGAGGTGATTGCACACGAGTCGCTTGAATGTCCACTGTGCAAAATTGACATAAACTGTAGTGCGGAGAGCGTAATCACAACTTGCAATCACGCTTTTCACAGATATTGCTTGACGGAAGCTTGACAAAATCAGAGAGAGTCCAGTCTAGTGACTATGATACAGCGTGTGATTGACTCCATCGACCAAATTCAAGGATCAATGCTGCAGCATGTAACCCAAGACCTTTCACAGCTTATCGAGACCAACATCGAACGGTGCTTTGATAAGTTGAAACTACAAGATAACGCATCTAGGACTAACGAAGTGCCAGCTAACACGCCCGACTTTGATAATTATCCGTGGCCGCGCGAAATCCCATTCGAACCAAGGGATCAAAATCCGCAACTTCTTTCCCAGCTCGTTCATCTCAATTAGATATAAACACGTAAAAGTGTCCAATATCATCTCGAGTTGGCGTCTCTAATTCGAAGGATCGTCGGATGGTCTAACGGTGGATAATTTCATATATCAAGTACAGTCTTTGACTCAGCAAAGTCTAGATGGAAACTTCGAATTATTATGTAAAAATGCACATCTTTTGTTCAGGTGCAGAGCCACAGAATGGTTTTGGAGGTTCCACAGATCGCATCCGTTTTTCGTATGGGACGATTTAATCGACTACCTGCGACAACAATACAAGGACAGCCGGTCGGACTATGACATTCGCGAAGCCATTCGATGCCGGAAACAACGGGACAGAGAGACATTTGACGAATACCATGACTCGATCGTTAGGCTGACGGACAGACTCAGAATGCCAATCGCTGAATCGGACCTAGTAGAAATCCTAATAAGAAATCTTCGTTCGGATGTACGACCTGAAATCCTTCACTTAGAAATTTCCTCCGTGTCCATGCTGCGACGAGTGGTTCAGCGACGGGAACGCTTCCTAAATTATGTTTACCGAACCACGCCAATCGTCAAACCAACATATCCTAAGCGTCAGATTGCGGAGCTGAATAGACCGGTAAACGAGGATGTCATTCCAGTAACGACTCACTCGCCTCCGGATCCTCCTAGGGCCACTTACCACGAAGGTCAACCCTCTCAGAAGGTAGTATGTTGGAACTGTGACCTCGAAGGTCATCGATTTGATATGTGCCTGGAACAGCGAAGAATATTCTGTTATGGTTGTGGGACAAACAATCTTTACAAACCCAACTGCCCTAATGCAACCGTCAGGGAAACTGGATGAGGGGTGTGAACCGAACCACCAGTTCACACCCACGTTAGACCCAAACACTACTAGAATTGACCACCCCGGGGGGATAAGTTCGCCACCACCAAAAGTAATTCTAATGAGAAACCGTAAAGTCACAAATTTGGAATCGTCTCGTAGGAAAGCGGATGTGACAATGACCCCCATAGAGCCATACTGCAACCGATTTACAAATTACCAGTTGGCTCGTGCTAGAATTTTTGAAACGATGGATGGGCTGGAACCAACGCCACCCAGTCGATCCTCGAAGAGGATAAATGAGTTGTGGAAGAAGGTCATAGACAACCGGATCTTGTTAATGAGCGCAATCCTAAACAAAACCAATGATGCCAGACCGTACGCTTCAGTCACACTGTTAGGGAAAGAACACATAGGGCTACTGGACAGCGGCGCTTCCATCAGTTGCATTGGCGGGTCACTAGCGACTAGCGTCCTGCATAACAAAGTGGCTCTTAGACGTTTCGATTCATCCCTCAAAACAGGTGATGGAAAGTCTCAAACGGTCTGTGGGACTTTCAAAGCGGACATCGCTTTTCGGAACAAGACCAAACGGTTGACTTTGCATGTGGTTCCATCCTTGGGCCAAGATTTATATCTAGGCATCGACTTTTGGAGGGCGTTAGATCTAGCTCCAGACATCGTTTCAGAGATAAACGTCGAACAAGTGAGTGATGCTTTGCAAAATAGACATCACTTGAATGATTCGCAGTTAGTCAGAATAGAGGCAGTGAAAAACTTATTTCCATCTTACGACACCGAGGGATTGGGGAAAACCTCACTGGTAGAACACACAATCGATACCAACGGGTGTAAAGCCATAAAGCAGCGGCACTACCCGGTGTCACCGGGGATTGAGAAGCAGATTTTCGATGAACTGGATCGAATGCTGCGACTAGGGGTGATTGAAGAGTCCCAAAGTTCGTGAAGCTCCCCCGTAGTCCTAGTCCGGAAACCGGGTAAAGTGAGGCTTTGCCTAGACTCACGGAAATTAAACGCTGTGACCGTTACTGATGCGTACCCCCTCCCACACATCCAGGGAATTCTGAGTAGGTTGCCACGGGCAGAATTCATATCCAGCTTAGACCTAAAGGATGCGTCCTGGCAAATTCCGTTGGAAGTAAATTATCGACAGAAGACGGCCTTTTCAGTTCCCAAGCGCCCATTATACCAGTTTAAGGTTATGCCCTTTGGGCTATATAACGCTCCATGTGTCGTTTGATGGATAAAGTCATCCCCGCTGACCTCCACGATAGAGTATTTGTATACATAGACGATCTGCTGGTCATAACCGATGATTTTGACAGCCATGTAAAAACACTTCAGGAAGTCGCAAGACATCTCCGTCGGGCTGGTTTGACACTAAACGTGACCAAAAGTAAGTTTTGCCTTACCGAGGTTCGATATCTTGGCCACATCATCGGAAATGGCGGTTTGAGAACGGACCCCGATAAGATACAAGCGATTGTGAAGTACCCTGTTCCGAAAACCGTGCGCCAGCTCAGACGCTTTCTCGGCATGGCCGGTTGGTATAGGAAATTCATAGCTAATTTCGCAGTAACTTGTACACCGTTGACAGACATATTAAAAAAATCTAAAAACCTTCAATGGAATAGTGATGCGCAGGCTGCCTTCGATGCACTTAAGGCCAAACTTACTTCGTCTCCCGTGTTGTATACCCATTTCACCAAACCGTTCATGATTCAGTGCGACGCTTTACAAACAGGAGTCGGGAGTGTTCTTGTGCAAAACCTGGACGACGGTTCTGAAGTGCCGATTGCGTATTGGTCACAGAAACTCAACAAGGCCCAACGTAATTATAGCGTAACCGAGCAAGAATGCTTGGCCGCGGTGCTTAGCATCAAACACTTCCGCCCCTTCGTTGAAGGACTTGATTTCACCGTAATCACAGATCACGCGTCTCTGCAGTGGCTCATGCGCACTGACCTCAGTGGTAGGCTGGGAAGGTGGGCACTTAAGCTGCAAGGTTACAAATTTGAAATCCGTCATCGTAAAGGGTCAGAACACAAAGTCCCAGATGCGTTGTCGAGAGTGCATGAGGATGTTATCGCTTCGATTGACTTGTTAGCGCCAGAAATTGATTTGAAATCAGCAGAGTTCACCTCCTCTGATTGCGAATACCGGAAAGGACAAGTCATCAAAAATAGCGCGATGCTGCCAGATTTGAAGGTAGTAGATCGATTTCTGTACAAGCGGAAAGAATTCTGCCGTGGTGAAGAGTTGCATGAACAGTCAGTGTGGAAGTTATGGGTTCCTAAGAATCTCACAAATAAAGTGATCGAACGAGCACACGACGCCCCGACGTCAGCACACGGGGGGTATCAATAAGACTTTTCAAAGGATAAAAAAACATTTCTTTTGGCCACACATGTTTGCGGAAGTGCGAGATTACGTTCTGAATTGCGCAGTGTGTAAAACCACCAAACACCCTAATGTCTCCTTAAGACCGTCCATGGGTCAGCAAAACACTTCGGTAAGACCGTATTAACGGCTTTACATGAATTTAATTGGGCCTGTCAAAGGATAAAAAAACATTTCTTTTGGCCACACATGTTTGCGGAAGTGCGAGATTACGTCCTGAATTGCGCAGTGTGTAAAACCACCAAACACCCTAATGTCTCCTTAGACCGTCCATGGGTCAGCAAAACACTTCGGTAAGACCGTTTTAATGGCTTTACATGGATTTAATTGGGCCTGTCCCACGATCAAAGGTTGGTCACATCGGATTGTTAGTTGTCTTAGACCATTTTACAAAATTCCACTTTCTGCTGCCGCTAAAGAAATTCGTCGCGAAGCCTATCATTGAATATTTGAGAAACCACCTGTTCCCCACCTTCGGAGTACCTGAAACCATAGTTAAGGACAACGGAGTACAATTTAAATGTAAGGACTTTAATAAGCTTTTGACCACATACGGTGTGAAACATACGTACACGGCACTCTATTCCCCTCAAGCGAATGCGTCGGAGCGAGTAAATCGTTCCTTGATTGCTGCCATCCGAGCCTGCATCAGGGATGACCAGTCAAGCTGGGATTTGAGCCTCTGCCACATAAGTGCATTGCGGAGTTCCGTACACGCTTCTACGGGATTTCGCCTTACTTTCTAACGTTCGGCCATAACATGATTGTGCACGGTGACAGTTATGAACTCTTGCGGAAATTAGAGTTACTGGAACCACCAGATACTTCGTCCACCACGAGGAAGGTTTGGCCCAGATCCGTACTAAGGCAAAAGATCAAATGAAAAAGGCTTATGAGGTGAATGAACGGAAATATAACACTCGATCGAGACCGGTAGACTTTCGAGAGGGACAAGAAGTCTTTCGGCGAAACTTCGCACAGAGTAATTGGCAGAAGGGTTTAAACGCCAAACTGTCGCCAACTTTCTTAAAAGCTCGCATAAAAAAAAAATTAAGGGAGCTGTTATTACATGCTTGAAGACCACCAGGGAAAGCAGATAGGAATATACCACGCGAAAGACATCAGGCAATAAAACTGAGGTACTAGGTTTGTCACCGGTTTTCAGCCTTTCCGAGGTCTTTGGGTTAAATCTCCCACGGAAATCCTGTTTTGTGGCGGTGACTTGTGAACATTTTTTTTTTATTAACGAAATATTTGTAAATTAAGAAGCACCCGGTATCCACTGCAAGGCAATTGCCGCGCAGTATCATGTTATTGCTAGGACGTAAATATCGATGCCCATATAGAGTGATTGATAGAAAGGAATTTCAAGGCCAAAAAATCCAATTATTGGAATTTTCGATAACAAACGGCATGTTTCCCACCAACTCGGCACGAATTTTGGTTTCGACGCATAAGTTTGATGCTGTCGCTAAAGGAAGAGAACATTAGCAGAATGAAAAAATGTAACCCCCCCTCCCTCGACTGACTGGCCAACCACAAACGCGATATGAGAACCACCGAGCAACATCAATACACAAGTGGTTGGTGCAGCGGGCCTAAAGAAAAAAAAAGGAGAGAGTTCGGTTGGCTACTCGTCACTAATGGGTTATGCATGGTAAGAGAGAGCGACGTTTAAATAGATATTCCAGCGAAGTTCGTGCCGGTGCATCGACACAACGAGGCCACTCAATTAGTCAGTTGGTAATTTCTCTCGTTCGGTTTCGGTCACTAAATTCGCAGGCACTTAGAACATGTACTAGCAGTCGATACCCTACGCATAGCAATACAGGTTCACTGAAAAAAATTTATAAAGTTAAATTCATTTGATAAAATGGAAAAAGTAAAAGTGAATTTCATTAATTAATACTTATCTCTTCGGAAAAAGTGTATAGTTTTTTGCCAATTGGAAAAAATGGAAGAAATTAAAAAGTTTAAAATTATCAAAAATTACCTATCTATACACTTACCCGTTACTTGCAGCGTGTGCAAAATGGTGGCCAAAAACCCACGCCATCCTAAATAGTTTTCTTTTTGAAAAATAATCTGAAACGTAAAAATAAATGAGCTTTGTAACATTACTAAATTTTCAAGCATACTTAACAGTTGGTAATTTCTTTCGTTCGGTTTCGGTCACTAAATTCGCAGGCACTTAGAACATGTACTAGCAGTCGATACCCTACGCATAGCAATACAGGTTAACTGAAAAAAAATTTAAAGTTAAATTCATTTTATAAAATGGTAAAAGTACAAGTGAATTTCATTAATTAATACTTATCTCTTCGGAAAAAGTGTATAGTTTTTGCCAACTGGAAAAAAATGGAAGAAATTAAAAAGTTTAAAATTATCAAAAATTACCTATCTGTACACTTACCGGTTACTTGCAGCGCGTGCAAAATGGTGGACAAAAACAAACCCACGCCATCCTAAATAGATTTCTTTTGAAAAATAATCTGAAACGTGAAAGTCTCGGTCACTAAATTTGTATGCACTTAAAACGTGCACTAGCAGTCGATACCCTACGCATAGCAATAAAGGTTTGCTGAAAAAAATTTATAAAGTTAAATTCATTTGATAAAATTGGAAAAAGTACAAGTGAATTTCGTTATTTAATACTTACCTATCCGGAAATCCGCTTATGATCTTTGCTACCTAACAAAATTGGAGAAATTTAAAAAGATGAAAAATATCAAAAAAATACACAGCTATACACTTACCCGTTAATCACGCATCTATACCTACTTACCGGTTAACAGCCACGCTAGCAAAAATGGCGGACCCCACGATCTATTACCTAAGGATCCGCAAGGTGACAAGGACAATCTACAGAGCTAGAGAAACAACTAAAATGGCCGTTGACGTAGGTTCCTTAGAAAAAACAAAATTTTATGAATCCTTTTTTTTTGTATTAATTAACATAAATCGACTTCTTTTGTTATCCCTTATATCGGTGAAAGAAGGGCACACCCTTTATCCCTTTTCTGTCTGCTCTTAATAAACTGTAATGATTTATGGTGTGTTATTCTTGAAGATTCCTGTTTGCTAATTGTTCTTCTTCTTCTTGCTGCTTCCATTGTTGTATCTACCTACGTAGCTACACCAATGGCCATAGCAGGGCACAGGCGGATCGCGCTATTTCTCAAGCGCATGTGCTGCAGTTGGGGAAGGCTATTGGCGATGTGCACGCCTAGCGATGCTCTATCTAGCTCGTCGGGATGTGGGGGGGTTCTTGCCGGCCACTCCAACTGTGGTACCATTACACAAAATTTATGCGTGCACGTTAGGAGGGGAAAAAAAGGAAAGGGTTCGAAAAGGTATCCTCAGGCTATTGCCATGACCTTGACATTTGCCCCCTCGGGTGGGCCACCAATGATCCTGGAAATTCATTTCGCGAGGGCAAGGAGTTCCTATTTCAACCACACAAAAAAATTTAAAAGACGAGACGACAGGATCCGTTGCGACCGATCCGAACAAGGACCAACCATTTGAGACGTTCGTGAGGAGAGAGAGAAAACGCCACCAAACCTTCTTCAAGGATTACTCATTACTTTTTTAATTGCCATTAAATGAGTGCATACTTATGTATGCATTCATATATTTATTTTATTAATTCCAAATTATTTCCCTCCACCCGCTTAAACTAATTCTTAATAACATAGGAGAAATAATCAAATATATAAAAAAATTATTTGTTTGTTTTATATACTTTAAAAAACAAATATAATTTATTATAAAATACTGACATGAAAATTTCTCATCCAGGGATGAAATTAAATTGTTTTATCTTTTATATACATAGTTATATATATTTTTTTTTCTAATTACCTCCGATCATCTCCTCCGACAGCGCTGACGTAGTCGATGTCTGGCGGTGGCTGTAAACAAAAGGTTAGTGCTTAACGTTTCATGATAGGCTAGTAATCAATTGAACAAAAAAAAACAAAGAATAGAAACCCGACAAAGAAAAATTATTTATAATTAATAACGGAAATATCCTCCAATCGCTAAAGGCACTGGAAAAAACAACAAAAGGTATATGTGGCTATATCCCCGTAGCAGGGTCAATCAGGCGTCGTGCTGTCTAATCCTCCGATGCTCCATTTGCAGAATCCTTCAGACAGTTGAAATATGTAATGTAAGTATCCAACAATGCTTTTATATACAGATATGTTTCCAGGAACCAAAGAATAATTCTTCACAATTACCAGGTAAGTGCTTTAAGTTGCATGGCCTTTATCGCCAATGCCGTTTCATTGCCATATGGAAATGCCAATGCAAATTAACTTCCAATTTAGGAACGATTCGCGAACCGACGCGCACTGGCTGAGCCACCATTTTGAAAAGTTTCCTTTTTACAGGAGTTATACTTTTTTTTAAAGGTAAATATAAAATTTTATTTTTTTTCAGGAACAGATAATAAAAAAGACTTTGGCATATAATCACCCGGTAAATCTTTCAAATAATTTGGCCTTTATCGCCGATGATTTATATTTTCAACTTGATAAGTTAATGCCGAATAACTTTTAATTTTGGCAATATTCGCGAACCGACGCGCACTGGCTGAGCCACCATTTTGAAAAGTTTCCAATTTTCAGGAGTTATACTTTTTTTAAAAGGTAAATATAAAATTTTAGGTTTCAGGAACAGATAATAAAAAAAAGACTTTGGCATATAATCACCCTGTAAATCCTTCAAATAAATTGGCCTTTATCGCCGATGATTTATATTTTTAACTTGTTATGTTAATGCCGAATAACTTTTAATTTTGGCAATATTCGCGAACCGACGCGCACTGGCTGAGCCACCATTTTGAAAAGTTTCCTTTTTACAGGAGTTATACTTTTTTTTAAAAGGTAAATATAAAATTTTATGTTTTCAGGAACAGATAATAAAAAAGACTTTGGCATATAATCACCCGGTAAATCCTTCAAATAAATTGGCCTTTATCGCCGATGATTTATATTTTTAAATTGGTATGTTAATGCCGAACAACTTTTAATTTTGGCAATATTCGCGAACCGACGCGCACTGGCTGAGCCACCATTTTGAAAAGTTTCCATTTTTCAGGAGTTATACTTTTTTTTAAAAGGTAATTATAAAATTTTATGTTTCAGGAACAGATAATAAAAAAAACTTTGGCATATAATCACCCGGTAAATCCTTCAAATAAATTGGCCTTTATCGCCGATGATTTATATTTTTAACTTGTTATGTTAATGCCGAATAACTTTTAATTTTGGCAATATTCGCGAACCGACGCGCACTGGCTGAGCCACCATTTTGAAAAGTTTCCTTTTTACAGGAGTTATACTTTTTTTTAAAAGGTAAATAGAAAATTTTATTTTTCAGGAACAGATAATAAAAAAAACTTTGGCATATAATCACCCGGTAAATCCTTCAAATAAATTGGCCTTTATCGCCGATGATTTATATTTTTAAATTGATATGTTAATGCCGAATAACTTTTAATTTCGGCAATATTCGCGAACCGACGCGCACTGGCTGAGCCACCATTTTGAAAAGTTTCCTTTTTACAGGAGTTATACTTTTTTTAAAAGGTAAATATAAAATTTTATGTTTTCAGGAACAGATAATAAAAAAGACTTTGGCATATAATCACCCGGTAAATCCTTCAAATAAATTGGCCTTTATCGCCGATGATTTATATTTTTAAATTGGTATGTTAATGCCGAACAACTTTTAATTTTGGCAATATTCGCGAACCGACGCGCACTGGCTGAGCCACCATTTTGAAAAGTTTCCATTTTTCAGGAGTTATACTTTTTTTTAAAAGGTAATTATAAAATTTTATGTTTCAGGAACAGATAATAAAAAAAACTTTGGCATATAATCACCCGGTAAATCCTTCAAATAAATTGGCCTTTATCGCCGATGATTTATATTTTCAACTTGATAAGTTAATGCCGAATAACTTTTAATTTTGGCAATATTCGCGAACCGACGCGCACTGGCTGAGCCACCATTTTGAAAAGTTTCCAATTTTCAGGAGTTATACTTTTTTTAAAAGGTAAATATAAAATTTTAGGTTTCAGGAACAGATAATAAAAAAAAGACTTTGGCATATAATCACCCTGTAAATCCTTCAAATAAATTGGCCTTTATCGCCGATGATTTATATTTTTAAATTGGTATGTTAATGCCGAACAACTTTTAATTTTGGCAATATTCGCGAACCGACGCGCACTGGCTGAGCCACCATTTTGAAAAGTTTCCATTTTTCAGGAGTTATACTTTTTTTTAAAAGGTAATTATAAAATTTTATGTTTCAGGAACAGATAATAAAAAAAACTTTGGCATATAATCACCCGGTAAATCCTTCAAATAAATTGGCCTTTATCGCCGATGATTTATATTTTAAACTTGTTATGTTAATGCCGAATAACTTTTAATTTTGGCAATATTCGCGAACCGACGCGCACTGGCTGAGCCACCATTTTGAAAAGTTTCCTTTTTACAGGAGTTATACTTTTTTTTAAAAGGTAAATAGAAAATTTTATTTTTCAGGAACAGATAATAAAAAAAACTTTGGCATATAATCACCCGGTAAATCCTTCAAATAAATTGGCCTTTATCGCCGATGATTTATATTTTTAAATTGATATGTTAATGCCGAATAACTTTTAATTTCGGCAATATTCGCGAACCGACGCGCACTGGCTGAGCCACCATTTTGAAAAGTTTCCATTTTTCAGGAGTTATACTTTTTTTTAAAAGGTAATTATAAAATTTTATGTTTCAGGAACAGATAATAAAAAAAAACTTTTGCATATAATCAATATATTTAACGTCGCAAAAAAAAATGCGAATCAAAAAAAATAATTTCCAAAAAAAAAGGACTGTGGCGAATTTGCTGGACACTGGACACGCACAAATTTGGGGCGACCGACACCAATGATATCTCTGACCAACTGTCGCTCTATTTAGTTCCTTCTCAACTCCACTCTTCAGCTCTTCCTCGGCATGACGTAGTTTGACCACAAGACCAGGGTTGCCGTTGTGCGACTTTAGTCGCAGATTGACAATATTTTCACGCAATGCGACCATGAGCCCACGAAACGAAAATTTGTAATATTTGTCACTTTTTTAGAATTTAGAACTTCGAAATCAAATTGCTCATGCAACCCCGACGACTATTTGCAGCACCAAATTAAATGAGTCTCAGCCCTCAACCTCCAGGACTTTGTAAAACCAATTTGACCTTTGATTCAAGTTACTGCTCAAATATTGATTCTTGATTCGAGTTCTACCCAAGACAAGGTGTCTCCCCAGGCGGCAGAAATTGGTGTTGCGACGCTTTGTCAAGAAATGATTTAATAAATGAATATAAATTACTTGAGTCAATAGTTCAAGGCAAGAGTTTTTTCAAGATATTTTCAATATACAAAATTTGGAAGGGTTTCGGTACAGAGTGGGAACCAAAAAAAAAAAACCCCCTGGATGAATACATATACATTTGTGGCAGAAATTGTCACGCTTCCTCACAGCAGTGCTGGCGCTGAAGGAATATTTTTAAAGTTAATACTGATGAAAAACCGATTAATTTTAAATTTTTGCGAACTTCTCAAAAATAGTCAGCGGCAACCCTGCACCAGACTATCATTGGTGTTGCTAAATATATTCTCTCACTCTCTGTTCTCTCTCTTTTTTTTTTCTACTGAGGGGTTAGCCACTTGTTGGTGTTGCCTGTTAATGGAGTTAAAGCGGTGTAGCCAAAAGAGCGAAAAGAAAGAGGGGGCAGCGTTGGTGCACAAGTTAACACGGCAGGGTGATTCAAAACACAAGTATGTTGCATTTTGTTTGTCTCCAGTACAGATGCCAGGAAGTGTAAGTGTGATAACAGCTGCACCCGGTGAGGTGTCGGAATATGCTGCAGTCGTTAGAAAACATTTCCAAGAGAGTGGAAAAAAATTCCCCACGCATGATGGTTAACTACTGTCGGTAGGAGTTGAATTAACAATCCTAAAATTCTCAATAATTCACTTTCGGTGTAAACCAAACCCAAGTTAAAGGTACATCGACAACAATGCAGTATTTTTTTTGAATTTTATTTTTGGACGTAGGTCGTCGCCACCACAAAACAGGATCTCCGGGGTTCCATGTCGAAACACCGAGAGGCTGAAACGAGGCGACCATGGGGCTGGCAGGTTATTACTGAGTAATATCTTTCGCGTGATATGTACCTATCACCTTACCCTGGAGGTCTTCCAGAATGTACTGGCAATTTCCTAACTTTTTCCCAATACGCGCTTTTACAAAGGTTGGAGCTAGTTTAGCGTTAAATCCCTTGGACCAGTTGCTTTGTGCAAAGTTTCTTCGGTATACCTCTTGTCCCACGCGGAAAGTCACATTTCTTGACCGAGTGTTGTAAACCCGTTCATTTGCCTCGTATGCCTTTTTCATATTTTCTTTAGCTTTACTACGTATCTGGGCCAAAACGTCCTCGTGATCGATGAAAGTATCGGGTGACTCCAACAAGTCTAATTTTCGCAGGAGCTTATAACTCTCCCCGTGCACCACCATGCTTTGGCCAAACGTTAGGAAATAAGGCGAAAATCCCGTTGCGGTATGTACAGAACTCCGCAGTGAACTACTGATATGGTTTAGATTAACGTCCCACCCCGTTTGGTCATCCCTAAGGAAGATACGAATTGCTGCGATTAAAGATCTGTTCACTCTTTCGGACGCGTTTGCTTGCGGCGAATATAGCGCAGTATATGTGTGATCAACACCATAGGTGGCCAGGAGTTGGTTAAAACCATTACATCTAAATTGAACACCGTTATCGGTTACAACGGTTTCGGGTACTCCGAAGGTGGGAAAGATGTAGGTCCTAAGATACTCAATAATGGGCTTCGCATCCAACTTTTTTAGCGGTAACAGGAAGTGGAACTTGGTAAAATGATCCAAAATAATGAGCAACCCGATGTGTCCCATTTTGGAGCGGGGAAATGGACCAATCAGGTCCATATACAGACGTTGGAACGGTCTTAGAGAGACATTTTGCCGACCCATGGGTGGCCGCAATTGAACATTAGGGTGTTTAGTAGTTTTGCAAATTTCACAAGTCAGGACATACTCCCGCACATCCGCGAACATACGAGGCCAAAAGAAGCTCCTTTTTATTCTTTGAAAGGTCTTGTTAATGCCCCCGTGTACTGCAGACACGGAGTCGTGCGCTCGCTCTATCACTTGCTTAGTGAGTCCGGTGGGAACCCATAATTTCCACGCGGATTGCTCTTGGGCTTCGTCGCCGTTGTAAAATTCAGTGCGCTTATACAGATATCGACCGACTACTCTTAGATCGGGCAATCGGTTACCGTGTTCAACAACCTGCGTCTTTAGTTTCTCATATTCCACCGAAGAGAATTCGGCCGAGGAAAGATCGATTTCGGGTCCCGGCTTTTCTATTGAGGCAAGGGCATCTTCGTATATCCTGGACAGCGCATCGGGAACTTTGTTTTCCGAGCCCTTTCGGTGACAAATGGAAAATTGGAAACCCTGAAGTTTTAAGGCCCACCTGCCAAGCCTACCACTGAGATTTTTCTGCCGCATTAGCCACTGCAACGAGGCGTGGTCGGTCAACACCGTGAATTCCAGACCCTCTACGAATGGACGGAAGTGTTTAATACTGAGCACCGCCGCTAGGCATTCTTGCTCGGTGACACTGTAGTTGCGTTGCGCCTTGTTGAGCTTTTGAGACCAATAGGCTATGGGCGCTTCCGACCCGTCGTCGAGCGTCTGAACCAGAACGCTACCTATCCCTGACTGACTAGCGTCACATTGTATGATAAACGGTTTTGAAAAATCTGGTGGATACAACACGGGGGATGAAGTAAGCTTAACTTTTAGCGCTTCAAATGCCAATTGGGCTTTAGTATTCCATTGTAAACTCTTGCACTTTTTTAATAAATCGGTTAGAGACGTACAGGTCGTGGCAAAATTAGAAATAAATCTCCGGTACCAACCCGCCATCCCCAAGAAACGACGAAGTTGACGCACTGTAATGGGGGTAGGGTAGTCCACTATCGCTTGAACTTTTGCGGGATCCGTTCTTAGTCCACCATTCCCGATGATGTGTCCGAGGTATCGGACCTCTTTTAGGCAAAACTTGCTTTTGGCCACATTCAACGTTAATCCCGCGCGTCTGAGATGTTTCGCGACTTCTTGGAGCGTATCCAAATGCCCTTCGAAGTCTTCCGTTATTACTAACAGGTCGTCAAGATAGACGAAAACCCGTTCGTGAAGCTCTGCTGGAATGACTTTGTCCATTAACCGGCACATCGTTTGTGGTGCGTTACACAGCCCGAATGGCATTACTTTAAATTGATAAAGGGGGCGCTTGGGGACAGCAAAGGCCGTCTTCTCTCTAGAGGTAACTTCCAAGGGAATCTGCCAAAAAGCATCCTTTAAATCTAAGCTGGAAATGAACTCGGCTCGTGGAATTCTACTTAAGATACCTTCTATATGTGGAAGAGGGTATGCGTCAGTTACTGTTACTGCATTCAACTTCCGGGAATCCAGGCACAACCTAATCTTTCCGGGTTTCCGGACTAAGACTACCGGAGAACTCCACGAGCTTTGTGATTCCTCGATCACTCCCAGCTTTAACATTCTGTCCAGTTCGGTGAACAGCTGTTTTTCGATCGCCGGTGACACAGGATAGTGCCGCTGCTTTATCGCCTT
Source organism: Nephrocerus scutellatus (assembly GCA_947095585.1). Classification (NCBI taxonomy): domain Eukaryota; kingdom Metazoa; phylum Arthropoda; class Insecta; order Diptera; family Pipunculidae; genus Nephrocerus; species Nephrocerus scutellatus. The sequence goes on from OX352762.1 coordinate 33,913,169, forward strand.
GCAGTCCTTGGTGTCTATTACGTGTTCGACCAGCGCAGTTTTCCCGAGGCCCTCTGTATCATAAGATGGGAACAAATTCTTTATTGCGTCTAATCTAGTTAGCTGTAGTTTCGTCAGGTCGTGCACATTTAACAATTCATCAGTTGCCTGAGTTACTGTCACCTCCGAAACTATTTCAGGGGCTAGCTCAAACAATCTCCAAAAGTCGATCCCCAGATATAGGTTTTGGGCTAGTGAGGGAACCACATATAAAGACAATCGTTTGGTCTTGCCCCGAAACACGATATTCGTTACCAACAAGCCACAAACCTTTTGCGAATTCCCGTCGGCCGTTCGGATGGGTGTGACGAACCGCTTTAAATCAATTTCGCTATCTAATACCTTGGATGCCAACGACGCGCCAATACAGCTTATGGAAGCACCGCTGTCCAGCAACCCGACTGTCTCACTGCCTAACAAGGTGACGGTGGCGTACGGTCGGGTGTCATTGGTTTTGACCAGGATAGTACTCATCACCAGGCTACGGCTTTTCCTGACTTTGTTCCAGAATTGTTTTATCCGCTGGGACGATCTGTTAGGTAAAGTTTTACTACGGTTGGCATTCGTTTCAAAAATTTTTGCCCGGGCCAGATTATAATCTTTAACGCGGGTATGGTACGGCTTGATAGGGGACAATAGAGAGTCTGTCCTTTTTGGTGGCAAACCAATGACAGGGTCTGTTCGGTCGTTGACTAGAATCCGCTTTGGTGATACGTGACTCCGTCTAGTAGGATTGCCACACAGGTTGGTGCTTTGGTTTAAAGTGGGTGTGAACGGGTGTTTCTGTTCACACCCCTCGTCCAGTTTCCCTGCCTAGTACATTTTTGGCAGTTTGGCTTGTAGACGTTCTTAGCGCCACAACCATAGCAAAAGATTCCCCGCGGTTCAAGGCACATATCGAACCGGTGGCCCTCTGCATCACAATTCCAACAAATCAATTTTAAAAGCGCAGTGTTCTCTTGACGAGTGGACTTAAACGGGTTCGCGAGCGGGGAGGCTGTCGGGCTAGTCATTTCCTCACCTACTGGTTGTGATAGTTCCGCAATATTGCGCCGAGGATATGGTGTTCTGGTGGTGGGTACATTTCTATAGATATCATTCAAGAAGCGTTCTCGTCTCTGGACTACCTTGCGCAGCGTGGGCACAGAGCCAATATCTAAGTGCAAAATCTCGTGTCGAACTTCTGACCGCAAATTCCTTATCAGAATTTCCACCAAATCTACTTCATTGATTGGCGATCGAAGCTTATCAGTGAGCCGGACGATGGAGTCGTAGTACTCGTCGAACGTTTCTTTTTCCCGTTGTTTACGGCACCTAATAGCCTCTCGAATATCATAGTCAGTCCTGCTATCCTTATACTGTTGGCGCAGGTATTCAATCAATTCATCCCATATGAAAAACGGGTTCGATCTGTGGAACCTCCAGAACCACTCCTTGGCTCTTCCCTTAAACAATAAGTGGGCGTTTTTACACAACAACCCAAAATTTCCGTCCAGACTCTGCTGCGTTAGGGACTGCACTTGATAAATGAAATTATCTACAGACAACCCATCGGACGATCCTTCGAATTGCAAATGCCAGCTCGAAATTATGTTAGCCACCTTTACGGCGGTGTTGACATCTACTTGAGAAGAACGGGTTGGATAAGAGGTCTGAAGGTTCTGATCTCTACGCTCGAATGGCATGTCACGTGGCCACGGGAAATTTTCCCAATCGGGGGTATTAGTGGGCGCCGCCGGGGCTCTATGCTCACGTTCTCGTAAGTTCAACATGCCAAAGCACCGTTCCACATTGGTTTCGATAAACTGAGAGAGGTCTTGTGAAATTTGTTGCATCATCGACCCTTGGATCTGGTCAATGGAATCGGTAACCACTTGCTGGATCGTTGAGATCAGGCTGGAGTCTCTCCTACCAGGTCTCACCGTGAGGCCAGGTAGGGAAAGTCGAGAGCGAGTGTCGGTGTCAACTAGGTGTTCGGGTTCTGTCCTTAGACCATCAGAAGTCGGAAGATTTCCAACTCGTTGATCTCTTTGTGCGTTGGTTTGCAATCGCACTGGAGGCTTTCTTTTCGAACGGTTTCGAGTATTATGACTATTGGAATCGTCAACGACCCCATCGCCACTAGCTACACTTAACATTGGTCGGACCCCGTATGGTCTCAACGAACTCAACACGCAGGGATGGTTGCACTGGGGACAGATCTCGGAACTTTTTAGCGATTCAGCCAAACAATATTTGTGGTAAATGTGTTTGCAGTTGGTAATGACACTCTCCGCGCTGCCGTCGATTACAATTTTACAAATCGGGCACTCATGTGTTATGGTTGCGGCCGCTTCCATGGACACCAAAGGCCTTCTAGGTCCCTCGAAGCTACGTCTAACGGCCATTAAGGAGCGCTGGAAGGTACGATCAAGAAGGTTATAATTTTGCTAGCTAGTGTTACGAATCTTTGTTAATTACTCAGATGTCGGACGTAGAAACAATTACTTGGTTGGTAGGAGTGATATTGACCAGGAGATTCCTTGCCAGTTTAACGCGAGAAGCCGAATGTAAAACGCCCCGATTTGGCGCTGAAACTAAGTGTACACTAAATCGACAAACAGAAGTTTATTAGCGACAAAAAAGGTACGCCTTTCAATTAGTCTTCCTAAGACTAAAAAGCTTTATGGGCACAATTGTTGGGCCTTTTTTAAAAAAAAATTGTGAATCGGGTTCAACCCTACGATTCCTGGATTGTAATAGAAATATAATTAATAAGAAACAAGGCCCAGATTTCCCGAAATCTGCCTGAAATATATATATGGTCTTAAATACCAATTCCAAAACGCCCGTAAGCGTCCTTAGGATAATATACGAAGTAAATATATGTACTAAAGCACGTCATCAAAACTTAACATAAGGTCCACGAAACCAAGAACAATTTAATTTAACTACTAGTGGAGCGCCACCAATAATTTGGGGCTTAAATTTTTTTTTTTTTTTTTTTTTTTTTTTAAATAGAAATTACGCCTTCGGAACCTCGAGGAACCACTCAGCATACGCCTGATAAGGCCAAAAAAAAAAATCTTATTAACTTCAAATATCGTTTGAGGATTTTCAATGATGTTCTTCAACCTTTGCGGTAACGTTACCTCGTTACCACCGAAATTAAACGGGGAAAGAACAACAGAAATAATATTATTGAGACAATTGTCAAACTAACCGGACTAATAATGGGTTCAATTTGGCATTTCTCTCTCTCTCTCGCCTCTCATCCTCTCATTCAACAATGAATCAGGATGCTTTTGACAGCTTTCCTTCTCTCTCATGGTCAGGGACCCTTGCCCTGTCGGCCAGGTCTGACAAGACAAAAAAAATTTAAATAATCCGTACCTTTTGTTGGCTTGAGGAATTATTTGTTAGGGTAAACTGTGGTTTCATAAAAAAAAACTAGGTTTGCCAATTGAAGGGAAAAATTAATAAGCCAAACTAATTTCTGAATGAGCATAGGCTTTCGTTACTGGGTACTGTAAGACATTTCTGGTCAGGTATTCAACCCGTGCCAAATCCTGTGGTTCCGAGCCAAATCGAACAGCTCCAACGCGAAGCCCATACCTTGATTTGTCCTGCGCGAGTTGCTGTCTTAAGACCTAAACTTAACGAAGCAATCAACCGAAATAAAAATGCAAACTTGTAGAAATTTCCGGTCAGGCATCCAGCAGAGTTTCGCCAGGTTGCCTGCAATTCCGGGTGAAATCGAGTCCACACTGGTCTCAGAGGAACTGATTACACAGGACCGCATCAAACGCATCGGTCAGGTTTCCAGCCGTTTTACGCCGGCTCACCTGCCTTACCAGATGCTTCTTAAGTCATCCAGCGGCATTGGTCAAGCGCTCAGCAGTCAGACGCTAAATCGCCAGAATTTCCGCATACAACTGGATAGACCTGCTATCGCCAGGCTATCAGCCTCCCGCTGGACGAACAAAATTAATAAGTGTTTTCAAACACTGATTTTTATTAAACTAATACCAAGGGTTAAAATTTGAAATGGGAATAAAGCTAATTTGTTTGCGAGACCCATAAGAATTCTGACCGACGCCTGAACTATTTCGGGCCCCACGTTGAGCGCCATTTATGTAATGGTGTATGTATCGCGCCAACGTGGCTAAACAAGAAAATTAAGCGAGCAAAATCAATTAATATTAAAGATGAAATTGTGGACATCTCGACCACAAGATAATTCAACTGTTCTTTGGGCAGGCCGTCTGCTTACAGTAAACGTCTGCCACTCCACAAGAAAGTCCGATCATCCTGAACAGCCGACTGAAGTCCTGATATAAGGGAAAATAACCTTGCTGCGGAATATCTTAGAAAAATATTGAGGGTTTTGTTTAGACCAGTAACTTTGGTCAGGAATTCAGCTAGAAGCTCCAAATTACCTGCGATTCCAAATGAAACTGACTAACTGTCCACGCTCGGTTGTAAAAATGAAGTCCTATCGACAATTATATTAAGCAAAAAGGGAAATTTGAAACAAACAAAGTTTGTGGAACCCAAAAGAAAATCAGAAGAACTGACCTCTTTCGGGCCCCACGTTGGGCGCCATTTATGTAATGATTTATGGTGTGTTATTCTTGAAGATTCCTGTTTGCTAATTGTTCTTCTTCTTCTTGCTGCTTCCATTGTTGTATCTACCTACGTAGCTACACCAATGGCCATAGCAGGGCACAGGCGGATCGCGCTATTTCTCAAGCGCATGTGCTGCAGTTGGGGAAGGCTATTGGCGATGTGCACGCCTAGCGATGCTCTATCTAGCTCGTCGGGATGTGGGGGGGTTCTTGCCGGCCACTCCAACTGTGGTACCATTACACAAAATTTATGCGTGCACGTTAGGAGGGGAAAAAAAAGGAAAGGGTTCGAAAAGGTATCCTCAGGCTATTGACATGACATTGACATTTGCCCCCTCGGGTGGGCCACCAATGATCCTGGAATATCATTTCGCGAGGGCAAGGAGTTCCTATTTCAACCACACAAAAAATTTAAAAGACGAGACGACAGGATCCGTTGCGACCGATCCGAACAAGGACCAACCATTTGAGACGTTCGTGAGGAGAGAGAGAAAACGCCACCAAACCTTCTTCAAGGATTACTCATTACTTTTTTAATTGCCATTAAATGAGTGCATACATATGTATGCATTCATATATTTATTTTATTAATTCCAAATTATTTCCCTCCACCCGCTTAAACTAATTCTTAATAACATAGGAGAAATAATCAAATATATAAAAAAATTATTTGTTTGTTTTATATACTTTAAAAACAAATATAATTTATTATAAAATACTGACATGAAAATTTCTCATCCAGGGATGAAATTAAATTGTTTTATCTTTTATATACATATATATATTTTTTTTCTAATTACCTCCGATCATCTCCTCCGACAGCGCTGACTTAGTCGATGTCTGGCGGTGGCTGTAAACAAAAGGTTAGTGCTTAACGTTTCATGATAGGCTAGTAATCAATTGAACATAAAAAAAAACCCAAGAATAGAAACCCGACAAAGAAAATTTATTTATAATTAATAACGGAAATATCCTCCAAGCGCTAAAGGCACTGGAAAAACAACAAAAGGTATATGTGGCTATATCCCCGTAGCAGGGTCAATCAGGCGTCGTGCTGTCTAATCCTCCGATGCTCCATTTGCAGAATCCTTCAGACAGTTGAAATATGTAATGTAAGTATCCAACAATGCTTTTATATACATATATTTTTTCAGGAACCAAAGAATAATTCTTCACAAGTACCAGGTAAGTGCTTTAAGTTGCATGGCCTTTATCGCCAATGCCGTTTCATTGCCATATGGAAATGCCAATGCAAATTAACTTCCAATTTAGGAACGATTCGCGAACCGACGCGCACTGGCTGAGCCACCATTTTGAAAAGTTTCCTTTTTACAGGAGTTATACTTTTTTTTAAAGGTAAATATAAAATTTTATTTTTTTTCAGGAACAGATAATAAAAAAGACTTTGGCATATAATCACCCGGTAAATCTTTCAAATAATTTGGCCTTTATCGCCGATGATTTATATTTTCAACTTGATAAGTTAATGCCGAATAACTTTTAATTTTGGCAATATTCGCGAACCGACGCGCACTGGCTGAGCCACCATTTTGAAAAGTTTCCTTTTTACAGGAGTTATACTTTTTTTTTTTAAAAGGTAAATCTAAAAATTTTACTTTTCAGGAACAGATAATACAAAAAAAAACTTTGGCATATAATCACCCGGTAAATCCTTCAAATGAATTTGGCCTTTATCGCCGATGATTTATATTTTCAACTTGATAAGTTAATGCCGAATAACTTTTAATTTTGGCAATATTCGCGAACCGACGCGCACTGGCTGAGCCACCATTTTGAAAAGTTTCCTTTTTACAGGAGTTATACTTTTTTTTTAAAAGGTAAATCTAAAAATTTTACTTTTCAGGAACAGATAATACAAAAAAAAACTTTGGCATATAATCACCCGGTAAATCCTTCAAATGAATTTGGCCTTTATCGCCGATGATTTATATTTTCAACTTGATAAGTTAATGCCGAATAACTTTTAATTTTGGCAATATTCGCGAACCGACGCGCACTGGCTGAGCCACCATTTTGAAAAGTTTCCTTTTTACAGGAGTTATACTTTTTTTTTAAAAGGTAAATCTAAAAATTTTACTTTTCAGGAACAGATAATACAAAAAAACTTTGGCATATAATCACCCGGTAAATCCTTCAAATGAATTGGCCTTTATCGCCGATGATTTATATTTTTAAATTGATATGTTAATGCCGAATAACTTTTAATTTTGGCAATATTCGCGAACCGACGCGCACTGGCTGAGCCACCATTTTGAAAAGTTTCCTTTTTACAGGAGTTATACTTTTTTTAAAAGGTAAATATAAAATTTTATGTTTCAGGAACAGATAATAAAAAAGACTTTGGCATATAATCACCCGGTAAATCCTTCAAATGAATTGGCCTTTATCGCCGATGATTTATATTTTTAAATTTATTTGTTAATGCCGAATAACTTTTAATTTTGGCAATATTCGCGAACCGACGCGCACTGGCTGAGCCACCATTTTGAAAAGTTTCCATTTTTCAGGAGTTATACTTTTTTTTTAAAAGGTAAATATAAAATTTTAGGTTTCAGGAACAGATAATAAAAAAGAGACTTTTGCATATAATCAATATATTTAACGTCGCAAAAAAAAAATGCGAATCAAAAAAAATAATTTCCAAAAAAAAAACTGTGGCGAATTTGCTGGACACTGGACACGCACAAATTTGGGGCGACCGACACCAATGATATCTCTGACCAACTGTCGCTCTATTTAGTTTCTTCTCAACTCCACTCCTCAGCTCTTTCTCGGCATGACGTAGTTTGACCACAAGACCAGGGTTGCCGTTGTGCGACTTTAGTCGCAGATTGACAATATTTTCACGCAATGCGACCATGAGCCCACGAAACGAAAATTTGTAATATTTGTCACTTTTTTTAGAATTTAGAACTTCGAAATCAAATTGCTCATGCAACCCCGACGACTATTTGCAGCACCAAATTAAATGAGTCTCAGCCCTCAACCTCCAGGACTTTGTAAAACCAATTTGACCTTTGATTCAAGTTACTGCTCAAATATTGATTCTTGATTCGAGTTCTACCCAAGACAAGGTGTCTCCCCAGGCGGCAGAAATTGGTGTTGCGACGCTTTGTCAAGAAATGATTTAATAAATGAATATAAATTACTTGAGTCAATAGTTCAAGGCAAGAGTTTTTCAAGATATTTTCAATATACAAAATTTGGAAGGGTTTCGGTACAGAGTGGGAACCAAAAAAAAAAAAACCCCCTGGATGAATACATATACATTTGTGGCAGAAATTGTCACGCTTCCTCACAGCAGTGCTGGCGCTGAAGGAATATTTTTAAAGTTAATACTGATGAAAAACCGATTAATTTTAAATTTTTTTGAACTTCTCAAAAATAGTCAGCGGCAACCCTGCACCAGACTATCATTGGTGTTGCTAAATATATTCTCTCACTCTCTGTTCTCTCTCTTTTTTTTTTCTACTGACTACGGTGTAGCCAAAAGAGCGAAAAGAAAGAGGGGGCAGCGTTGGTGCACAAGTTAACACGGCAGGGTGATTCAAAACACAAGTATGTTGCATTTTGTTTGTCTCCAGTACAGATGCCAGGAAGTGTAAGTGTGATAACAGCTGCACCCGGTGAGGTGTCGGAATATGCTGCAGTCGTTAGAAAACATTTCCAAGAGAGTGGAAAAAAATTCCCCACGCATGATGGTTAACTACTGTCGGTAGGAGTTGAATTAACAATCCTAAAATTCTCAATAATTCACTTTCGGTGTAAACCAAACCCAAGTTAAAGGTACATCGACAACAATGCAGTATTTTTTTGAATTTTATTTTTGGACGTAGGTCGTCGCCACCACAAAACTTAACATTAACTATTGCCTTTACAGCTCTATACTTCGGCCTCGACAGCGCTGGCGATGACGTCGTTAAGCTACGTAAAAACAAGAAAAGAAAAAGGTAAATTTTTGACAATATTATTTGACACCCTTAAGAAAACCTTATGCTTCTCTCATGAATTCCTTCACCGATCCTCATGTAGATCTTTTTAGTGTCCCTTACGGATTTTTACTATATTATTTCTTTTATGATCCAATTAAGATGGAAATTGATTAGTAGTAAACGTATTAATAATATTATTTGAAAGACCAGCTTAAGCTAGTGTACTAGATAAATAAGGTTATTAAGACTAAACTTAATCTGAAAAAAAGAAAAGAAAAAAAAGAGAACAAAGGAAAAACTTGGTTACCGATCCTCATGTAGATTTTTTTTTCCCTTACGGATTTTATTATATTCATTAAAATTCATTAGATTTTATTATATTATATAAAAAAAAACATGGATCCTCATGTAGATTTTTGTTTCCCTTACGGACTTTATTATATTCATTAAAATTCATTAGATTTTATTATATTATATTAAAAAAAACATGGTTACCGATCCTCATGTAGATTTTTTTTGGTTTCCCTTGCGGATGTTATTACATTCTTTCTTTTATGTACTTAAGACGGTAATTGATTAGTACTAAACGTATACCGGATATTAATTGTAAAATCAGCTTAAGATAATGAACTATTTAAAAATAAAAATTATTAAGAATAAGGATAACTTTGAAACAAAAATGAGTCATTATTGAACAGAACGGTCTCTTTCTCTCCTCTCGGCTTGGCCTCCCCTCGGTAGCATCTCTGGTGATGCTTGGTTCCCCGACTAGGGAACTGACAAGTCCATAAATGGTAGTCGCGTAATTCTTTTGGTGATTTGGTTCCCTTTCGATCCACCTAATTTTGCTTTCCTCTCCCTCAAAAAGAGCACGCACAACTCCCCCCCAAACCCCGACGAGCTAGTTAGAGCACAGCTAAGCGTGCACTCCGCCGTTGACCATCCCAACCTCCGGCTAAGCGTTTCAACAGCCGCGTTTGAACAGTCCAAATCTACCCATGTTTAGAAGTTATCGCAAACAAGGGTAATCTCAGACTGGTTATCGTCAAACGCTTAAAAGGATACAAATACCAACGAATTAACAGCAGCAACAAACCAATAGAAATCGTTACATTAAACTGGCGCCCAACGTGGGGCCTAAGTGTAGTGTGGTTTGTTGTCTTGTTAGTGTAAATTACCAAAAACATCTTAAACGGAAATAACATCGTTACAGTTTTTTGTAGTGATCGGGCTCTGAGACGCGTGTGGTGTCCATGTAAGTTTTTTAAAAATTAGCCCGATTTTCTTCAAATTTTAACACATACCCATCTCCTATTAGAGAATTTACATGAAAAATTTTAGTTTTTATGGGTTGTTTTTTTTTTACTTTTACTTTGACTTTTTTATACTTGGTGTTTGGTAAGTTATAGGAAAGAGTTTACCAGTAGTTTAGTTTAGTCATCGATACTTATCAACTGAATCTGTACCAGAGTACAAGCAAGTAGAAGGAATAGTGTAATTTTGTGTTATTGTGAATACAATTGTTATATGGTTTAAAGTAAAAGTAATTCTTCTTTCTTTCCTTTACTCCGCGGGGGAGCATTGGGCTTCTATAAACGCCCGCCAACGAACTCGATTTAACGCCCGAGGTTTCAAGAGACGCTACTCGGTCCCCTGGGATCTTACTTCCTCTTCAATTGAACTTTTCCATGTTTTGCTAGGACGGCCAACTCGACGGCTTCCTTATGGAGTCCAGTCGAGCGCTAGTTTCGTAATGTCGTCCGCTGGCTTTCTCAGAGTGTGGCCAATCCAGCTCCATTTTCGTCGTCTGATGGTGAGCGCGATTGCTTCCTGCTGTGTTACTCTCCGCAAGTCTTGATTGGTGATAATGTCCGGCCAACTTATTCTCAGTATCCTCCTTAAGCACTTGTTGACTAAAACTTAGAGGCGCGTCGCAATTGACTCTGTGACTTTCCACGTTTCGCAGCCATACAAGAGTACTGAGAGAACGTTAGATCTGAAGATCATTAGCTTTAGATTCCGGGAGATTTGCGAGGAGTTCCAGATATTATTTAGCATGATATAGGAGTGTCGCACCTTATTTACACGAGAGCAAACATCCGAGTCAGCACCACCATTTTTTGACATCAAGCTGCCAAAGTAACAAAACTTATCGACTTCCTCTATCTAATGTCCGTCAATCGAGAGATCACATGTTCCACTAGCGTTAACGCGAAGTAGTTTTGTTTTTGAGACGTTAATTTTTAAACCCACTTTGTTAGCGTAGAGTTCTAGTGAGTTTAATTTTCGCTCCATGTCACCTAGCGATTGTGATAGGAGACAGATATCATCGGCATAGTCTAGGTGTTCCAGGCGGTGAAAAACATTCCATGTCAAACCCGATGGAGTACGGGCTACTATTTTCATCACCCAGTCGATGACAGTTGTGAAAAGTAATGGTGAGACGGTGCAGCCTTGCTTGACTTCCGAATAGATGTTGAAAGGTGAGCCAAGATGACCGTTATGAATGACGCGGCATGTTGAGTCGCGGTACAACTCCTTAATGATATTGATGATTTTTTCCGGAACACCATAACTAGACAAAATCTGCCACATCATGTTTCGGCCTACGCTATCAAAAGCGCGTTTATAATCTACAAAAACAATATACAGAGGAGAGCGATACTAAACTGATTGTTTAATGATTATACGCAGGGTGTTAATTTGATCAGTTCAAGAACGGTTTGGGAGAAATCCTGCTTGTTCATTTCTCAAGATTGGCTCTAACGCATTCTGTAAGCAACTAGCTATTATAGAGGAGATCACTTTGTTTATGGTGTTTAGCAGGGTTATTCCTCTCCAGTTTTCGCAATTTCCAACCTCTATCAACATTGACCTTTGGCCCACGGAAAAGGACACGATTTGGAACTTGGAACATTCGCACGCTCGTCAAGACAACAACGCTTGCTCAATTAGCAAAGGAATTTCGTAAATACCATCTAGAGATTCTTGGTCTTAGTGAGGTAAGATGGCCTGGAGTAGGGGAAACACGAACATCCACCGGCGAGTTTCTAATTTTTTCGGGTAAGCCTGCAGGAGAACATCATGCAAATGGAGTGTGATTTCTACTCTCTAAAGCCGCGAGAAGATCGTTACAGGACTGGCGAGCAATATCTGATAGAATTATTATTGCAAGATTTAAATCTGCTGTTCAACAGGTCGTGTTTGTTCAAGTTTACGCACCAACGGAACAAGCCACCTCTGAAGAAAAAGACTCGTTTTACTTGCGTCTAAATAATTCATTAGATCAACTACGGAAGAGTGACATCGTTTTTTTGATGGGTGACCTTAACGCAAAGGGATTGGGAACATGTAATGGGAAAACACGGCCTTGGTTCTATGAATAACAACGGCGAAAGGTTTGCTGATCTATGCTCTGATCGCAACCTAATCATTGGAGGCACAATTTTTCCCCACAAAAACATCCACAAAGCCACCTGGACCTCTCCCGATCACATGTACAACAACCAGATTGATCACATCGCTATAAGCCGCAAGTGGCGATCATCTTTGCTGGACGTTAGAACCCGAAGAGCAGCCGACGTCTACAGCGTCCACAACCTTGTGGTTGGCAGTGTGCGGTTGAAGCTGAGAAAGCCAGCTGTAGCAGCACTGAAAGACCCAGATATGAAACTGCAATATGTATCCCGCGTACAACAGTCTCTCTCTGAGATACAGCCCCAAACCCTAGAGTCTAAATGGGAGAAAACAGTAAATGCGTATACGGAAGCAGCCTCATCCGTTTTAGGTTATCCCGACAAAACTAGAAAAGAATGGATATCAGATAGCACATGGAACACCATTCGTGAACGCCAATCCATCAAAGCAGAGTTAAACGCGGCCTCGGGTGCCGTGCGAAGCGCATTAGCGCGGAAGTATAGAGATCTGGACCGACAAGTTGGCCGTTCAGCTAGGAACGACAAACGAGCATGGCTAAGCGACATCTCAACACAAGCTAAGCTAGCCGCTGATAGCAGACAATATAGCACAGTCTACCAACTCGCTCGTAAGCTCGCCAACAAGAAACACCACATCAACTACCCTGTTAAGGCAATAGATGGCTCTTTGATCCTTATGGAGGAACAACAATTAACTCGCTGGACAGAGCATTTTAAGAATGTTTTGAATTGTACTTCGCCAGGCACGTCCATCAACCCACATATGCACCCTAATAGGCTACTTAACATCAGCGTCGCTACTCCTTCGTTGGATGAGAAAAGGACAACAATTCGTTCACTGCAATCAGGTAAAGCAGTAGGAAACGACAATTCTACCCAGAACTCCTCCAAGCCGACGTCGAGTTAACTACGCGAACATTGCATGCGATATATCAAGATATCTGGGAATCTGAATCCATTCCATCGTCCACTAACAGCATATCCACGTGGTCTGGATATTGCTTCAGCTAGTATGATCACAGAGCAGAGGTCAAATCAACACAGATTTGCCTTGAAACATTTTTTGGTGTGGAATAAGCCCACGTTATTGCCGTAGCGCAAGTCATTCGGGGAGATTTCTCTTGGCAATGAATTTATGATAAAAAAATTGTATTATTATCTAGTTTATTCTCCAAGACTATTTTTTTTTAATTCTCTATATTAACTTTTCGCATACCCGTGGCTGGCTGGTCAGATCTTTTGATCAATTTTTAGCCCACTTTCCAAAGCCTGATTTTATTGAAATTTGTTTATTTCCGGTCACAAAACTTTCTATTAAAATTTGAGAGTGATGGGGCCTCGGGGTCGGGGGGCTCCCATACAAATATTTTACAAAATTTACCCGATTTTCTTCAAATTGTTTATACATGTGTATCTCCGATGCAAAACACTTTTTATAAAAATTTTGGGCCCCGGGGTCGTGGGTCCCCAATTTTATTTTAAATTGAAATTAAATTTTTAATTAGGAATAAATAAATATTTTAAAAAAATATGCGTTTATATCTTCAGAATGATTTTCATATAAGGTCATAGAGTTCCCATTTGATAAATTAAACAGAGTAAATAAATATTAAATGTATTCTTCAACCACTTCACCTAGCTGCTAAATTACAACTAACTTAATTCTATCTTAGGTATAATATGAAACTTTGTTCTTTTGCATTATCTGGAAGGGTGTCAGACATAATTCTTGGAATTTGTATTTAAATTTATTAGGAAATGGAATTGTGCTTATTGTATGTTATGTATGTGTGTATGTTAATGAAAAATAAAAGCCTATTGTGCAATTATGTTTTTGGAAAAATAAAGTGTTTGTTGTGCAATTACGTTTGTAGGTAAATTAAGTGTTTGTTGTGCAATTACGTTTATGAAAAAAGTGGAATGCTTATTGCGCAATTATGTTTGTCTTTGGTAGTTGTCTATATATGTTAACACAGTATTTACCGAAACCACTCGCTCATACTAACCGAAATCACACATCCGGCACATGCAGCATATTTTCCAAATTCATTTATCCCACGCGTGTACCTACTGAAGATTACATTGTACCTGAAATTCCATGAATTACATACGCCCTCAAGTAGTGCAAAAAATCCCATTTTCTATTGTGGAATACGCCCTCATGTAGTGCAAAAAATCCCAGTTTCTGTTGTGAAATACGCCCTCAAGTAGCGCTAAAATCAGGAAAATCCATCTTTTACGAATATACGACCTCAAGTAGTGAACAAAAAAGAAGGTACCAATTTCTGTTGTGAAATAAGCCCTTAAGCAGTGCTAATAAACAGGAAACCCAGTCTATGCGCTCAAGTAGTGCAACAGCAACCGGAAAGCTAAACACTCCCTGCGAAGAAATTATCAAGGCCCCCGAGTAACTGCCAAAGCAGAAAAAAAGGGCTCTGTTGCCGCCAGCCGATTCGGAGTATGATCATTCAACTTATAACGTATGTCTAAAATTTATGAAAATATTCCTTTTAAAAAATATATACAAACAAATATAAAAATAAGAGAACGAATATATTTTCAAGCTAATTACAAGTTACTCTTTGTAACATTTAACTACATATAACAAATATCATTTCGAATTATTCAATTATAATATTTCTTTTTTTTACAAAGAACAATATTACGAGAACAAATATCCCTTCCAGGTTACTGCACATTTTTAAATTCTCTATATTAACTTCACTTGCCCGTGGCTGGCTGGCTGGCTGGCCAAATCTTGTGATCAATTTTTAACCCACTTCCTACAGCCCGATTTTATTGAAATTTGTATTGAAACATGTATATCTCCCAAGACAACACTTTCTATTAAAATTTGAGGCCCCTCGGGCCGCGGGGTCGGGGGGCTCCCATACAAATATTTTACAAAATTTACCCGATTTTCTTTAAATTTTGTACACATGTGTGTCTTCGATGGAAAACACTTTTTGTAAAAATTTGGAGCGATCGGCCCCTTGGGGACCCCAATATACAATTTTTAAATATCGATATATCGCATCAGATCACGGCAAAGTCTGAGCTCTGTGCTTTGTGAGCAGCGCTGTTCGCTGCCGCTGCGTCATTTGGTGAATGATTTTGCCACAAAACGAGCACGCAGTGTGTGTGTGTGTGTATCCCCGATTAGAGAAAATTTTAATTTTTATGGGTTGTTCTTCAGAATATAAGAATAAACAAAGTGAAATTACTTCTACAAAATATAAAATTTAATTAAATCCAGTATCTATAAAAAAAACATTTTGTAAATCGTTAATCATCATGGCAAATCCAAACAATCTCATTCGACCAGCGGTACTTAATGCCGACAATCATCAACCGCAACACCAAGTCCAACCTCAGGTCCAACCTCAAGTTCAACCTCAGATTCAACCCCAGATTCAGCCCCAAGTACAACCCTACAATCCCTTCAGTCGAACTTATTCACATGATCATCAACATTGTAACCGAAGTCTTTAACAACGAACGTAGCAAAGTAGAATGGTTAATTCCATGATAAATCCTAACGCCGACCTTTTATCCGGAGAAGACCAGACAATAGATCTCGACCGTATAGAAGACCATAGCGAACTAGATAAAATCCCAGACGTCGTGAGATGTCTACCAGGGAAATCAGGAGAATTCAGCTCTTGGCGAAAGAGCGTAGACAGAATCCTCAGTATCTACGAACCTATAAGGGGGACACCCAGATACTATGGTATCCTCAATATCATCCGCAATAAAATCACAGGAAATGCCGATACGGCACTCGAATCCTACAACACACCGCTCGATTGGAAAGTAATTTCCAAGTGCTTGTCGCTGCACTATGCAGACCAAAGGGATATTGGTACACTATTGTACCAGATGACCTCCCTTGCACAATGGAATTCCACAATACAGGAATTCTACCAAGCGGTGTACAATCACCTTACGCTTATCCTAAATAAAATCTCCAGCATGAATTTAGGCCCGGAATCTCTGACAGTGCTCACACGTCCATACAGGGACAAGGCTCTGGACACATTTGTGAGAGGCCTTAACAGAGACTTACCAATGTTTTTAGGAATAAGGGAACCAACTGACTTACCTCAGGCTCTAAACCTGTGCTGTAATTTGGAAAATCAACAATTCCGATCAAACTACGCAAGTAACAGACAACATCTTTTTAGAAGGCAAAACAACCAACCAACTCCACCATGCGGAAATATCTCTCATATCACATATCTGATATCACAATATCAAGTAGCCAGGAACAATAACTATCCCAACCCAAATTTACCACCACCATTAGACCATTAGCACCAAAACCATTACCCAGACCTGAACCCATGGAGTGCTCCACGGTAAGGTAATTCCAAAGGAATTTTCATATCGATACAATGAACCCTACACCTGTAGAGGAGGAAGCACCATCTCTCGACCCACAATCAAATGGATACGGTTCACCAAATGATAACTTTACATTCTATCAACAAATGGATGACGAAGAAGCGAGGAATGACGCGATATGATTATGGAATATATGCGCCATCAAACTGAATCTCTGCCCGAACCAGGCTTAGAGACACAGTGCACCAAGAACTCCCACAATATGAGTAGAGCGACCTACATTTTTTAAGGTTAACCCATTCTACGTTGCCGTATTTTCAATGTAAGACGAAGAATAGAGAAATACTGAACTTTTTAATCGATACAGGATCCAGTAAAACATTCAGCCACAATTAGTCGAAAAACCCTGCTAAATGAAGAATCATTTTTTGCCACTACCATAACGGGTGACATTAAAATCACCCAACACACACTTCTAAACCTCTTTGGGCAGAAAGACATCAACTTAAAATTCTTTATTTTTCCAAATCTCAATTCCTTCCATGGCATCTTAGGAAACGACAGCCTTAAGGAGCTATCCGCCGTTATCCACACAACAAACAAAGTTGTCGACTATAGAAAACTAAACGCGGAAACCATTGCTGATCGTTATCCAATCCCGGATATAAGCGAAGTTCTCTCACAATTAGGAAATTCCAAATATTTCACGGTCATCGATCTGAAGAGCGGCTTCCATCAGATCCCTCTTAAGGAATCCGATTGGGAAAAGACAGCATTTGCTATTAATAACGAGAAGTACGAGTTTACTCGGCTCCCGTTTGGATTAAAAAATGCACCATCGATATTCCAACGTTCGCTCGACGATATCCTCCGTGCTCATTTAGGAAAATCATGTTACGTCTATATTGACGATATTATTATTATTTTTTTAAAGAAAAAGTTGAATTTTTGGGCTTTGTCATATCATCGTCTGGTATAAACACAAACCCCGAGAAAGTTAATTCAATAGTAAATTTCCCTGCTCCAACAACCATTAAAGAATTAAGATCATTCCTTGGACTATCCGGATACTATAGACGTTTCGTAAAAGACTACGCGAAATTAGCCAAACCTCTCACATCTCTACTAAGAGGAGAAGAAGTTCGCATGTCAAAATCCTAGTTCCAAAAAACCCCCATTTCTTTATCAACCGATGCCATTCAAGCATTTAACAAAATCAAAAACTCACTCACTTCTAGAGATCTCATTTTAACTTACCCCGATTTTATAAATCCTTCGAATTAACGATCGACGCATCAAACTTCGCGTTAGGAGCCGTTTTATCGCAGGAAGATAAACCTGTTATGTTCATTTCTAGATCTTTGAATAGAGCCGAAGAACACTACGTGGCAAATGATAAGGAGATGTTAGCCATCATATCGGCACTCAATTCCTTAAGAAATTATTTATACGGCACCGCACATGTGAAAATATATACAGATCACCAACCGCTGACATACGCGCTCAGTTGTAAAAACAACAATTCTAAGATTAAGCGCTGGAAAGCAATTCTCGAAGAATACAACTATGAGTTGCACTATAAGCCAGGTAAAAGCAATGTGGTTGCAGACGCGCTGTCGCGCCTCCAACAAAAAACCCAGATAAACCCAACCATGACCTTACATAGTGCTCTTAGTTCATCACATAACCCCGCAGTCGAATCCCCAATCAACGTATTCAAATTCACATAATGCTGTACATCGGAAACATAAATAGTTACGAATTCAAAATTCCCGTTCCCACATACCATACCATAGACATGTTATTATACGACAAGAGTATACCGAAGCAGAAGTAATCTCAATTCTTAAACAATACCTAAACCTAAGCGTTATCAATGGCCTTTTTACATCAGAGGTAATTATTTAACTAGCAGAAGCAGGCAAAATGAGGAAATCATAAAAGAACACAAACGAGCTCATCGAAATAGCATCGAAAACAAAATCCAATTTCTTGAAAAATTTTACTTCCCTAAGATGAGAGCCAGAATTCAGGCAGAATTCAGCCAGAATCGTAAATAGTCTATAAAGAACAAAAATACGATCGTCACCCTAGTAGACCAAAATTTAAAGCAACCCCTATAAATACCACAATTTTCGGAAGAAATAGTACATCTTAACATCTACTCGACTGATAAAAATCTTGTTCTGACGGCAATAGATAAGTTCTCTAAATTTGCTCAAGTCCGCATTTAAACTCAAAAGCCATCGAAGATGTTAGAGAACCATTGCGACAGCTAATGTTCGCTTTTGGAGTCCCTAAAATGGTTATTTTCGAGAACAAAAAAGACAACTCAGCCTGCATATTTTTCATGCTCAAAGACCAATTGAATATAGAAATGTATAAAACTCCGCCGTATACTAGTGTATTAAACGGACAAGTGGAACGATTCCACTCTACCCTTGCGGAAATAATGCGTTGTCTGAAAACAGAACGCACCCATCAATCCTTTACGGGACTTCTAGATCGCGCTGTCTACAAGTACAACTACTCAATACATTCGTTAACTGGAAAGAAACCGATAGAAATGTTCTTCGGTAGAACTGTTAGTACTGACCCAGACTCTTATGAGCAAAGCACAATTTAATAAAAGAAAATCGTATACCTAATTTGATAAAGAGCAAAGCTTCAAGTTGTCTAGTCATCAACAATCAAGACATAGCCACCCTCGAAGAAATACTCCCCGGAACAATTCTTCTGAACCAGTTGAACGGATCCATCCTCATCAGCGGTGATCAGGTAAACCTCACCGGCACATTCATCGTACAGTATCACAACGCTTCGATCTACGTTGCTGGACAAAACTACAGCTCAAGCGAAATCCCCACATCAAAGCCATTACCAGCAATAGTTCAACCAGGCCAATCGGAAAAAACTTATGAGGAGTTCCTAACTCTCGAAATGATGAAAAAACTACACCTGAAAAACACACAGCAAATAAACCAGTTACAGGACATCAAAAAAAAGCACCTTATAACCAACTCCAGCCTCATATGCATCACCGTGTTCACGCTTATAGTGATCATCTTCCAAAGGAACAATCAAACGAGATTACTTTTCCATGAATTACATTGCACCTGAAATTCTAAGAACGAGAAGCGAACAAACAAATTCTGGGTGATGACCGCAAGACGCTGACGATGCAAATAGCAACACATCAGACCAGACAATGGACGGAATAAATAGCTATGTAAATTAGATTTAGTTTTGAGTTATATTTTATCAGCATAATAAAGAGCACCGGTTTGCTCCCTAAAATAATCGTTTGTGAACTTGTGAAAAGCTATATATCTAAATGTCTATGGCGAATTTATAAAATAAAAGTTAGCCAAATCGGTCCAGTCGTTCTCAAATCACTTCACTTTAAAACCTATTCTCACACTTACCAAATATACAAATTAAACTATTTTAAATTATTAATAGTTTTTAAAAAATATTCATCAGAGCAGAGCTCTGATGTTCTTTATTAAATGAGTACAAGATTAGAACTGAACTTAAAACTAGATACATTGGTTCTTTTATAATAGTAAATGGCATTGGCATCCCAAGTAAGTCATCATGGTCATCCTGACGAATTATTGATGATGTCAGCAGAAGTGAAGGCTAGCGTATCAGACAACTCGTAATGTAGATGAATTTATGATGTTTATGTTGTGTGTGGTCGTCGTCCGATGAATTGAAACATTGTACGTGATTTATGCGTTTATACTTTGTAAGTTCCGTTATTAGTGTCAGCACTCAGACGAAATACTTTGTATGACTTCTGCCATCCGGTCTTCTGCATACAAATGTAATAGCTGCCAATAGGATAATTATTAAGATGATGTTTATGGATAGGTTGATTTTGTGTTTGGTTTGGAGTGAGTCGATTTCTTCT
This sequence comes from Nephrocerus scutellatus, assembly GCA_947095585.1. Lineage (NCBI taxonomy): Eukaryota > Metazoa > Arthropoda > Insecta > Diptera > Pipunculidae > Nephrocerus > Nephrocerus scutellatus. The sequence goes on from OX352762.1 coordinate 33,933,465, forward strand.
GTGCGGTTGACATATAGCTCTTTAATCATCTCCAGGGATAGTACTTCTTCTATTTTACTTTGTTTGTGGGATGGTTGTAGTATTGCCGGTAATGGTTGATATTGAGTTACTTCTTTAGCCAGGATTGTTTTTCCGTTGACCTCAATGGGGGTGTTGAAGTGTTTGATGATGAAAGTACCTCTAAGCATCACGGTTTCATTGTTGATCAGCACTGGTCCATCGAATTGGTTTAACAGCAAGATTCCTGGTGCGACTTCTTCTACTTCTGGGACATGTTCGTTGTTGACGATAGTACAATTAGCTTTCTGACTCTTTATTAGCTTTGGGATGCAGGATGCATTTCTTAAGTTTTGAATATTATTATTATTACAAATTGATAAGTTGTTATATGTTTTAAATTTTTTTGAGATGCCATAAAATTCTTCATTACATTCTATAATTGATTCAAAATTAATTTTATTTATTACTTTCTTAATTCTTACTGGTTTTAAAATTGACAAGTTACATGTTTCTACCTTGGTAGTTGGAAAACTTAAAATATAAATCAAATTTTTATCATTTGATGCGATTTTAATTTCGGCAAATTCTAATGCTTCATCAATGTTTGTGTATGGAATATTTTCAATTTTTAATATTTTTTCCGCTATATTTATTTCAGTATTGGATAAAATAAAGGAGTTTACTATGTTAGCTTTTGCCCAATGAATGGCGTATGCAACATTAATGATTTCTTCTTTAATTATATCTAGTTTATATTTTATTCTCATAATTATTGTGTTACTATTTTTCTCTTTTTCTTTAAACATTTGAAGTAAACTATTTGTTGCGTTTGTTAGTTCATTTATTTTTTCCATAGATATTTTATTAATAATGATTTGCTTATGGTTATTTTCTAATACTTTATTTATCTTATCTGTAATTATTTCGTAGTCATGGTGGTCAGGATTACCTGCTATCCACTTCCATGCACTACCTATAAAATCTAGCGATCTTTTGGTTTTATTATTAATTCTAAGTCTAGATAGGTGTGTTTTAATTCTTAAAATGTCATAGGAAAGGACAGGATGTAAGGGATTCTCTTTTGGTACGTATGATCCTAGCATAGCTTCCAGGTCGTTTATTATTTTTTCATACGCTTCTATTTCGATCAAATGGATGATCTTAAATGATCCATTTTGCAATTTTGCACGTCCCGCGTTGATTTTAATCAGCTGGGAGTTGGAATAGTCCAAAATTTGCACATCTGCTTTGCACAGTGGAATCAGTGTTCTATTGAAAAATTTAGTTTTTTATAAGGCTTTTGTGAATGGTTCTTCCTGAACGTGTTAGTATAGTACTATTATTGTTTTTTGCAACTATTTCTTTTTTATACCTAGGCGATAACTTATTTCCTATTCTTTTATTAATTCTTACGAAGATCTCGTCTCCTTCAGAATAATTTTTTGGGGGTGACTTGTTTTTATTATGATAGTTAAGGTCAGCGTTTTGTTGTTCTTCAAGTCTTTTAATGTTTTCCTGTCTTTCTATTTCAATTTGTTGTGGGTCAGTGGTTACGGTTCGTCCAAAAAAGAGTTCTATCGGTTTTTTGTTAGTAGTGGAGTGTATTGAGTTGTTATACTCATAAACGGATCTGTCTAATAGTTCTTGAAAAGATTCGTGCACATTTTCAGATTTAAGGCAACGCATGATCTCACCTAAAGTAGAGTGGAATCGTTCCACTTGTCCATTGGCAGAGCTTGTATAGGGTGGAGCTTTAAATATTTTTATGTTGAATTGGTTTTCAAGCATAAATGTAATCGGACTGGAATTAAAAGATTTTTCGTTATCGAATACTATTAATTTTGGTACGCCAAATGAAAGTAAGAGTTCTCTGAGTGGCTGCTTAATATCTTCTACAGCTCTGGAACGTAAAATTTTAGTTTGTGCGTACTTTGAGAATTTGTCTATAGCCGTTAGTATTATTTGTTTGTCAGTAAAATAAATGTCAATGTGTAAAATATGTCCTGGATGTTGAGGTATGGGAGTAGCTTGTATCATGGGTTTATTGGGATGGCGATCGTATTTATGTTCCTTGCACGTCTTACATTGCTTAATGATTTTACCTATTTTTGCTTGCATTTGGGGAAAGTAAAAGTTCTGTAGAAGCTGTATTTTATTTTCTCTGATGCTTCGATGAGCACGATTATGTTCATTTATTATTTTCGTCGTTTGTTCAACTTCGTCAGTAATGTCGGTTACCATCTTCCGAGCAAATCGTATTCGGTATTGACTAACATGTTTGGTGTAAACTTCTTGTATAAGACCTAAAGTTCTTTCGTCTGTTTTTAATCCGTTGATAACTGATGGGTTTAAATAACGTTTGAAAATATGTATTAATTTTTCTTCGGAGTATTCAGGTTCAGTTATGATATGGCGGTGATAGGTAGGGAAGATAATTTTGAATTGGTAAGTGGAAGTGTTATCTAGATCTAGGAAAAGCTGATTTTTAAATACGTTAATTGGTTCTTTAGCTATTTGTATTAAATTTTGACCTGAGCTTTCGTCACTATGTTGTGTCACTGTCATTGAGTTAATTTGGGATTGGCGAGGAGGTCTCGACAATGCATCGGCTACGACGTTCATTTTACCTGGCTTATACTTCAGTGTGTAATTATATTCTTCAAGTATTACCTTCCATCGTTTTATTTTATTATTAGTGCTTTTGTTGCTTACTGCATATGTCAAGGGTTGATGGTCTGTAAAGATTTGAATTTTTGCGGAGCCATACAGGTAATTTCTCAGAGTTTTAAGGGACCAGATAATAGCAAGCATTTCTTTCTCGTTGGTAGCGTAGTGTTCTTCTGCATTGCTTAGTGTTCTTGATATGAACATTATCGGTTTGTTGTCCTGTGCTAACACGGCACCGATTGCATAGTCTGAAGCATCGGTGGTGAGATGGAATTCTTTATTGTAGTCGGGGTAAGTGAGCATTACGTCTTCTGTTGTAAGTGAATTTTTTATTTTATTGAATGCATTAATGGCTTCCTCATTGAGATGGATAAGCTTTTTGCTTGAATTGTGTTTGGACGAACGTCCATCTTCCCCCCTTAAGAGGGATGTGAGGGGTTTTGCCAATTTGGCGTAGTCTTTAATAAATCGCCGGTAAAACCCAGAAAGACCGAGAAATGAGCGTAAGTCTTTTAGAGTTCTTGGACAAGGAAATTTCATTATTGCTTCTACCTTTGCAGGATTTGTTTTAATTCCGTCGGATGATACAATAAAACCCAGGAATTCAACTTCCGTTTTTAAAAACTCACATTTGTCAAGTTGTACTTTCATATTTGCTTTTTGCAATGTACAGAATATTGTTTCTAGATTTTCTAGATGGGTTTGAACATCCTTGCTGAAGATGACTATATCATCAATGTAGACATAGCAAATCTTTCCTATGTACTCGCGCAATATATCGTCGAGTGCTCTTTGGAATATTGACGGAGAATTCTTGAGACCAAATGGAAGTCTTACGAATTCGTATTTGCCATTATTTACCGAGAAAGCGGTTTTTTCAATATCGCTTTCCTTTAACGGAATTTGATGGAATCCGCTTTTTAGGTCAATAACAGAAAACAATTTATTCTTTCCCAATTGGGCAAGTACTTCATTTGTCTCCGGAATCGGGTAACGGTCAGGAATTGTAACTGCATTCAATTTCCTATAGTCTATTACCATTCTATACTTTTTTTCACGAGAGGCGTCGAGTTTTTTCGGTACAATCCATATGGGAGCATTATAGGGTGACCGTGAAGGTCGGATTATACCATCGGTTAGGAGTTGTTTAATCTGTTTTTCTACTTCATCCTTTAATGCCATGGGGTATGGGTAGCTTTTTGAATAAATGGGGTTCTCATCATTTGTCCTTATTTCACCTTTAACAGTAGTCGTAAATGTCAGTTTCTTGTCCGGTTCTGTAAATAAGTTCGGGTATTTCGAAATTGTTTTTAAATGTTTACTCGATTGTTCTTGGTTTAAGTGGGAAGTCCTTATATCTATCTTGTTAACAGATTGCGAAATATGTTGTTTTATGGGGATTTTAATTTTATTGTGTAATATAATGTAGTTTTCTGCAGTATATATTACTGCATTGAGTTCTGTGAGACTGTCGTTACCAATTATACCGTGGAATAATTTAAGGGTTGGAAGAATAAAAAATTTGAGACATATATCGTTAAGGCCAAAGAGGTGCAACATGGCATGATGTGTTATTTTTACATCGCCACCTATAGAGTTAGCAAAAAATGGATTTTTATTACAAATAGTTTTATTTACACAGTTCGGGTGAATATAGTTCTTATTAGAACCTGTATCGATTAAAAATTTTAGTGTGTTTCCGCTCTTCGTTCGGTACTCAAAATATGGAAGCGAAGAGCTGTTCAATCTAAAAAATGAATGTCATGAGCTTCATGGGAGATTTCGGTGTTATTGGAATTTACAATATCGGGTTCTTGATATTCATATTCCTGTAAGTCACCAATTGTTCCCAAGTATTCAGCCAGAGTTTGGTCGGAGTTTCCGTCTCCTAATCTAATGCGTTCGTCATCCTCTTGTTTCTGGATGCGCAACTTGGGTTGTCGTATGGAAAGTTCTTTGCATTTTATTTGGGGTAGGTCCTTGGGTTGTCCAGTTGGGTCTCTTAGTTGCAGTTTGCCAATTTTCTTGGGGTCGATTAGTATAATTAACTGCGCGCGACTGAATGGTGCTTGTGTCCATCGGTTCTGGTCGAGGTTGTGGTCTAGGCGGTGGTCGCATAAAGTTTCCTTGATTTTGGTTGGGTTGGTAATTGCGATTTGAATATTGGGTTTGGAATGGGGTGTTGTTAAATTGAGGGGGTCTGTTATTAAAATTATTAGTTGGTTGTGGAATATATGCAAGTTGTGGGAAAAAGGGGACGTCATTTGTTCGAAGGTGTAAATTGTTATTAGGTCTTCGCGGAGGAAGTGTTGGAGGATTTGGGTGATGGTACTGTGGTTTTCTTGATATTCCCTGGTGGTTTATGGCATAGTTGGACCTATAATTCTGGTTCTCTAATTTTAGACATAGGTAGAGGGCTTGTGGAAGGTCAACAGGTTCACGAATTCCGAGGAGCCTAGGCAAATCTCCTTTTAGACCACGTACGAAGGTATCCAAAGCTTTGTCTCTATAATTTTTTGTAAGTAAAGTCATTGCTTCTTGGCCAACTTCCATGCAACTGATTTTATTTAGAATCAAGGACAAGTGTGAATACACTGCTTGATAAAAGCCTTGTACAGAATCATTGCCTTGTACTAAGGAAATCATCTGGTATTCCAGTGTTCCCAAATCACGCTTGTCTGCGTAGTGCAATGTAAGGCAACGCGATATACACTCCCAATTAAGAGGTGTATTGTAGGATTCTAAGGCGATATCCGCATTTCCTACAATTTTGTTTCTTATGACGTTTAAAACGCCGAAGTATTTTGGTGTACCTTTGATTGACTCGTAAAGCCGAATAATACGATCCACGCTCTTTTTCCATGAGCTGAACTCGCCGGGCTGACCAGAGAATTCTCTGAGACAGCGAACTACGTCCGGTATCTTATCGAGTTCCGATAAATTGGCCTGATGTTCAGGGTTTATCGTTTGGTCGATTCCTCTGGTAAGATCCGTATTCGGATTTAGCATGTTTTGGATCATGCTTCGTCCTTCCGAATTTATGACTTGGCTAACAATTGAAGTTATAATTGTTTGAAGTTCCGGTGTTAAACGGATTTTTGATTGATTGACTCGTAAAGCCGAATAATACGATCCACGCTCTTTTTCCATGAGCTGAACTCGCCGGGCTGACCAGAGAATTCTCTGAGACAGCGAACTACGTCCGGTATCTTATCGAGTTCCGATAAATTGGCCTGATGTTCAGGGTTTATCGTTTGGTCGATTCCTCTGGTAAGATCCGTATTCGGATTTAGCATGTTTTGGATCATGCTTCGTCCTTCCGAATTTATGACTTGGCTAACAATTGAAGTTATAATTGTTTGAAGTTCCGGTGTTAAACGGATTGGATTGTTAGTGTTAGGGGAATTGGATGTGTCTGGAACATTAAGCACCGGAGGTCTAAGTATATTTTCATTTGCCATTGCTTATGTTTTATATTCACACACAAATAACGAAATGGAAAAATTATTACTCTCTATTACTTAGTATTACTTTAGTATTCTCTTTAGTATATTCTTTAATAATATTTATTCATTACTTTTTTTCTTATTTAAAGTTTTAAAATACCAAATTTTTTCTTTTCTGTATGTACTTTCAAATTATCGGATTCACTTAACTTTTAAATTGAATTTAGATTTGCTTAATTTTTGTGGTAATTTTTAAGAATAATGGTTTGTATCAAAAATTTTAATAATATAGGATTAAATAAAAAAATATAGTAATAATCTTACAGTATAAAAATCAGGAACATTGCTGGTTTTCTTCGTACGAGAATGTCGTATTGTTGGATCTGGAGCGATGCGGCTAACGTTCTACGACGTTTCCTTTTCCTCCGTTTTAACGGCTACTAAGGGGCCCTTTTTTTGTTTCACCACTCTCTATGATCGTTTAAAAAACGCTGTTGCAAGTCCTGGGGTTCGGGACTCAGGAGGCACTGCTTTAGGGCCGTTTTTCCACGCTGAATAATTTTGGAATTGAGAATTTTGAGCTTCTTGAGGTCACTTCTCTATTCTTCTTAAAAACACAGCACTACTTAAGGGCTTTTTGTGTTGAAAGAAAAAAATTTTTTTGAGCTGCTTGAGGTCACTTTTTTATTTTAATTTCACTTAAGAAAGAACACTTTTTCTTTAAATTATTTTTCGCGTACCTGAGCCCCACACGTTGGGCGCCAATTAAACTATTTTAAATTATTAATAGTTTTTAAAAAATATTCATCAGAGCAGAGCTCTGATGTTCTTTATTAAATGAGTACAAGATTAGAACTAAACTTAAAACTAGATACATTGGTTCTTTTATAATAGTAAATGGCATTGGCATCCCAAGTAAGTCATCATGGTCATCCTGACGAATTATTGATGATGTCAGCAGAAGTGAAGGCTAGCGTATCAGACAACTCGTAATGTAGATGAATTTATGATGTTTATGTTGTGTGTGGTCGTCGTCCGATGAATTGAAACATTGTACGTGATTTATGCGTTTATACTTTGTAAGTTCCGTTATTAGTGTCAGCACTCAGACGAAATACTTTTATGGAGCTGCGTCCAGCGGATGTTTACAGAGCATTCTTGCGAATGTGCGGCTTCAACTTATTCGTCGTTAACTTACATAAAAAATTTCATAACAATCGGTCGAGCCGTTTCGGAGCAGTTGGAGGACAAACACCGTGACACGAGATTTTTATATATATATGTATTATATAGAAGAAGTAGCTACGATAAAGTCTACGATGGCTGGCTGGGAGACACACCAAATCCTGTCATCAAGTGTTAACCAACTTCATAAAGCCCGATTTTATTCAAACTTTGCACACATGTGTATTTCCCATGACAACCCTTTCGATTGAAATTCGTGGCCCCAAAATTTTTTTTTTTAAAATATTAACCAGATTTTTTTTAAATTTTATATACGTGTGTACCTCCGATGGACAACACTTTTTGCAAAAATTTTGGTGGCCGGGCCGTGGGGCCCCGTAAATTTTGTAAATTTTTTAAATTTTGTAATTTTTTTGAGTGAACGGGCCCTGACTCCCGAGGCTAGCTCATATAAATGTTTAAAAAATTAGCCAGATTTTCTTCAAATTTGATATATAGTTGTATTACTGATAGACAAAAATTCCGCATGTGTATTTCCGATGGACAACACTTCTTGTAAAACTTTGGAAGTCATCGGGCCCCGTGGTGAGAGAGCACCCATACAAATTTTGTAAAAAAAAATTTCTTAAAATTTTATATGCATGTGTAACTCCGATGAACAACACTTTTTATAAAATTTTTGGAGTGATCGGTCCCCGGTGTCAGAAGGACCCATACAAAATTTAAAAAAATTTACCCGATTTTCGTCAAATTTAATACACCCATGTCCTATGGACAACGCTTTTTGTAAAAAGTGTCACCACGGCCGAGGGGCTCCCATATATTTTTTTTTTAAATTGGCCCAACTTTCTTCAAATTTTATACACATGTGTATATATATATTATATGGAAACACTTTTTGTGAACATTTTTGAGTTATAGGGATAGGAGGCTCCCAAACAATTTTTTTTAAAAATTTACCCGATTTTATTCAAATTTTGCACATTGTGTATCCCTGATTAGATAATTTACACGAACATTTGGAGTTTTTATGGGTTGTTTTATTTTAATACAAATCTCAACAATGATATTTCAACCTTCTTTTGCTTACATTTTTTGGCTAACGCCGGGAATCTCGCCGAACCCCACCCCAAGACACCGTTTAGACCGTTAGACCAAAAGCTAAAATAACAGGCGATGTCTAGTTGCCCCTCACACCTTACTGACCCAAGCAAACTGACCGCTATATATATAACAACATGTTCGAATAAATAAATAAATCCCAAAGATTCTTGTAGATTGTCCGCTACAAAACCAATTAATTCTTGCGGAAAAGAAACTAATTATTTAAAACTTAATTTTAGCAAGATGACTGAAAAAAATTTATATATTTGGTTTTGTTTCTGGTATTATCCTCAAAAACTTTGTCGTTGTCGCGGACCGAGAAAAACCCACCCCACTGTGAAATAAACACCGTTAAGTTACAGCTACAATATTATCTACTAAGCATGCTGGAGGAAAAGGAAGATAACTTAGGTTATTAATTATTAGCTGACCAATTTTACAAACTTGCGTATAACAGCTGCGGTTGGTGCATTATTTCGACTGAAAACTACTATTACATTTCGCACTGCTTCGGCAAAACAACACCAACCCATACTTTATATAGCTAACTCTATTTATATAACATACGGGCAGTAAAAAGTAAAAGATTTTTTAAATTCTCTATATTAACTTTACTTGCCCGTGGCACGGATGTCGGTCTGTCGTGGAATCTTGCGATCAATTTTTAACCCACTTCCCAAAGCCCGATTTGCACAAATGTGTATTTCCGGAGACAACACTTTCTATTAAAATTTGAGGCCCTGAGGGCCACGGGGTCGGGGGTCTCTCATACAAATATTTTACAAAATTTACTTGATTTTCTTTAAATTTATATGCATGTGTATCTCCGATGGACAACACTTTTTGTAAAAATTTTGGAGACCCCGTGCCCCCCCCGATCATTGGGCCCCAAAAAATTTTTCAAAAAAATTAACCCGATTTTCTTCAAATTTTATACACATGTGTCAAAATATTTTGTAAAGGTTTGGGGTGAACGGGCCCAGGGTCATTGGGCCCCAAAATTTTTTTTTAAAAATATTAACCAGATTTTTTTTAAATTTTATATACGTGTGTATCTCCGATGGACAACACTTTTTGCAAAAATTTTGGTGGCCGGGGCCGTGGGGCCCCATAAAAAATTTTCAAAAAAATGAACCCGATTTTCTTCAAATTTTATATACATGTGTATCTCCGATGGACAAAATATTTTGTAAAGGTTTTGGGGTGAACGGGCCATGAGGTCCGTGTAAATTTTTTAAAAATTAGCCCGATTTTCTTTAAATTTTAACACATACCCATCTCCAATTAGAGAATTTACATGAAAAATTTTAATGGGTTGTTTTTTTTCTTTTAATTTCTTTTAAATTTCTTTTGCACTTAACAGATTTCTCATAAGTGCTATACTTTTTAAGATATTTGCAAGAGCTCGAAAAACGGTCCAAGTAAACTGCCACTTCCGCTTGGCCGATTTCCTCCAAAATCAACTGGGACCTCCAAATTTACTACGTAAAAGAAAGTAAAATTGAAAAACTAAATGTAGGTACAATGTTATGCATATTTAATTTTTATTTTAATATTATCATTTGCAACTTCTTTTATTTAAATTTTCTTACTATCTTTTACATGACAAATATGGTATACCTTACGCATTCTAGATTTCTGTGCCTTGTTAATATTTTTATTTATTTTTTGATTTCTTTGAGGCTGCAATTAAGAGTAATTCTTTTTCTTTTTATTAAGAATAAGTTACGATTACTGTTTTGTTATTCTAGATATATAGTTATTTCCTAATCGTACTTGTACATGTATGAATCTGTGAATGTCTTATACTAAAATATAAGTTACATTCCATGTTTCTTATTATGTTTATATACAAAATTATATATATACACACCCGCATATACCATACAGCATGTCTTTTGGGATTCCTTAATTTGAGCTGATGTGAAAGTCGATAGAATAATCTAACCCGTATAATTGTAAATGTTATAATGTTGATAACAACAAACAATTTCAATTTCAACCATTTTAGACAACAATTACTTATTCCAAGAAGAAAAAAACAAACACATTTTCATGAAAACATAACAGTAATTTTCTTTTATTATTTACTCGCTATCGTTACTTAATAAATAAAAAATGAACAAACTTGTACAAGTGTTACTTATCTATTTTACTTGTATTTTATTTGTATATGCAACTGATTTCCAATGAAGTATTCACCTTTTATTTCTGCCACACTGAATGGAGATAAAAAATTACTTTCAAATAAATAATTATAATTAGTCAGATATGACGAAGAAAAATTTTTTGAGAAGCCCAAAAAATATGTAATATATTATTTTAAACATAGGTACAGTGTAAAAGTTACTCCTGTAACACATTGTAAATAAGAAAAAAGGCATATTATTTAATTCGTGTTTGTGTTCTGTATTTCTATCTAATATAATGTTGATTTAAAGCCACATATTTATAGCACAAATAATTATATTTTATCATTCAAATTTAACAATTGAAAACTATAAAAATATGAAATTCTTTAATGTTTATTTTATACTTATATAATATGTTTGCTGACAATTCTTATATTTACATACGTATATGTTTTGTTTATCATTACCATTATCAGGACAATTTTTTAAGTTGCACAATGATTCTTGTTCAAGTATTTTTTCGTTGCAAAAATGTTAATTAAAAGTTCTTGCTGCGTGATTGAGAGTATGATTCAAAATGGTGTTATTCTAAGTATACGAAAATTCACAGATCAAAGTACAAAATGTAACTCAAGAGTTTCATTGTATATTTGTTTGTTCGTGTTTACTGTTAAAATTATCTTTTTAAATAGAAAAATTGTGTGGACTCATTAAATACTGTTTTTATAAATTTATCATTATTTCTGCCTTAGAGTCCGAAGTTTTTCCGACACTTAGAGTTAAGATATTAACTTTATTATTCTGTTTGTTTGTATTTCAAGTATATGTTTTTATTTATTCGCTTCTATTGAATAGCTATATATAAATCATCGTTCAATTTTTTATGAGTCAAATATCCTAGCATCATGATAAGCTAAATGAAAAAACCAACCAATATAAAATTAAAGTTTTTCATGTTAATCCTTAAATCGGAGGTATTTATTTTTGTGTGTTGTGCATGCAAAAACAGGGTTCACTAGAAAGTATACTTTTAACTTGTATTTTTGCTATTTTTATTATTCATGTTTTTGGAAAAAGAATGTATACGTTTTATTCACTGGTCCCAGCCGTTGGTTTTTAGAAATCTTATCTGGTATGAACATATCAAAAAAAGTTACCAAGCATATTTAAAAAGCAATTAACTACGAGTATTTAGCAAAACTTCGGCCCTGGCGGCATTTATACTCGTATCCTTACGACTTAAAATATGCTTAAATAGACACATAGTTTTATCCTCGGATTTATTTTGTGTGTATGTTAGGAAATGTTAAGAAAAGTGAAAAAAAACAGGACACATTGTTTTACGTTTTGATGAGATTGATTCGATGGATTGTCGCAAAGGCGACATGTCGCGAAAATTTCGTCATTCCAAAATCAATACAAAAAGGAATAAAGGTAAAGTGTGAAAAAATTGAATACATTTTGGAAAAAATTATACGGGAGCTCCTCTGCCTTGGGTCCAAATTTCCAAATCTTTACAGAAAGTGTTGTCATCGGAGATACACATGTGTGCAAAGTTTGAAAAATATCGGATTCATTTTGAAAAAAATTATATAGGAGCCCCTTTCGGCCCTGGGGACCGATCACTTCCCAATTTCTACATTTTTGTGTGTTTTCATCGGAGATACACATGCGTGCAAATTTTGAATAAAATTGGGTTAGTTTGGAAAATTTTATATGGGAGCAAAGGTTGAATAAAATCGGGTTCATTTTGGAAAAATTATAATTCCAAATTTCCCTTCCAAATGTTCATACCAGATAAGATTTCTAAAAACCAACGGCTGGGACCAGTGAATAAAACGTATACATTCTTTTTCCAAAAACATGAATAATAAAAATAGCAAAAATACAAGTTAAAAGTATACTTTCTAGTGAACCCTGTTTTTGCATGCACAACACACAAAAATAATTGATAGAATTTAACAAAACTATTTCTTCTGAAAAAAAAAATTTAAAAAATGTGATAATTTTTATGGAAACGTTTAAGAGTTTTTTTTCCACCAAAAGCATTTGTTATCAAAAAAAGTTACCAAGCATATTTAAAAAGCAATTAACTACGAGTATTTAGCAAAACTTCGGCCCTGGCGGCATTTATACTCGTATCCTTACGACTTAAAATATGCTTAAATAGACACATAGTTTTATCCTCGGATTTATTTTGTGTGTATGTTAGGAAATGCTAAGAAAAGTGAAAAAAAACAGGACACATTGTTTTACGTTTTGATGAGATTGATTCGATGGATTGTCGCAAAGGCGACATGTCGCGAAAATTTCGTCATTCCAAAATCAATACAAAAATCGGAAAACATTATGAATACAACAGTGATTAGTTCTGCGAAAGACGAAAGAGTGTTGAATTGAAAATGCTCAACGTTGGCCAACTAAATAGAGCTTTACCAATGGACCCGCGTTGCCAACAATTAGCATTCATTCGGATATATAGAATCTTAAACCATTATTTGTTAAAACTAAATAAAGGAAAAACCATTCTGCCGATAACATTATCAAAAAATCAACTCTAAAAAGTTATAATGAAAATCAAATTTCAATTTGGATATGTTTCAAATAATTGTAAACCTATCATGCAATACCTTTATATGCTCGTACTGTTACCTGTTCTTATGTTTCATCTGATCGCGTTTAAACTTTGCATATATGGTTTTATACCATAATGAGGTGGTTTTCCTCATATTTTGGAAGATGCCAAACCGGGTCAAGGGATAACCATACGATTTTTTGACTAAACTTATGCTTTTAAGAATTGTTAAATATTACTTTTTACTGATAAACGTTAATATCTAATTTTGCTAATAAATTGTTTTGTAATAAATGATGTTTCTTAAAAATAAGCAAGGATATCAGCATCATTCCGTAAATAATTTTACGAACGCATGCCTAAGTGAATTCATAATAAAACGTAAGAAAATATAATTTAATCTTATTCTTTTATAAAGTATAAGTGAAATTGTAAGAACCAATGAACTAACCATTTATTTTTGAAATATATGTGAATATTTTAAATAATACTTTATGCTTGCTAGAATACTTCGTTCTGTAAACGCTCTTTTCTCTAATTTAATCTCAAAAGTAAAAATATTTTTACACGACCATAGACGAAAGTGACTGTTTCCTACGCTACCTCAAAAGTAGGCATTATCCACACTGGTGAGTTAGCATAGAAAATACTTTACTGCAGTCACATCGAACACACATTCCCAGAGTAATTTTGCTTTGCGCATAAACGGCTTAGCAGAAAACCTGTTTTGGTCGTGTGAAAAACAGCGTACATTCCTCGCAGTAAAGTGCTTATCGTGCTCGTTAGATTGCCGCACTCGGCTACCGCCTCATGCTTCAAGCTTCTGACTCGCACGATAACGTCCACTTTCCTCGCTCGTTATGTAATATACTATAAACTAATCAATTCTTCTGGTGGTAAGTTTTCGGTATTTTTTATTTAACCCTAAATAATTCTTGGTTTTTAACACTAAATTATAATTCCGATTTCGTATCGAGAATCTTAAAGGGGTTTTTTTTCACAATAAATATTTTGTTCGCTCTTTTCCAACACTTTGTAAAATTTTGTAATAAATCTGTTTATTAAAAAAGTCAAATATTAAAACTTTTCATGTATTCCAGTTAAGTTTTAGTTAAAAATTTAAATTGGTTAAAAATTTAAGTAAAAACAAGTTTGCAAAAAAAATAGTTTGTGTTATTTATTATTTCGGATATATGACTTTTTGTGTAATATTTTAGTACATTTATTTAGTTATACTTAAATATCACAATGTAATATAGTAAAATTAGTATATATACTAAAAAATCACAAATAATATAAACAGTATATAAGTTAAATATCACTAAAAGGAAACTCAAATTTCCAAAATAATACATTGTACAAACTACTTTTTAAAAAATTTTGTTTCTATTTACATTTTTAATCAATTGAATAAAGTGATACTTAAATGCACACAATGGATGGACAATATATATTTTTTTATATGAAAAGTGATGTTGTACCACAATTACAAAAAATTAAAAACCCAATCAATTCCCTTGTAAGATTAATACAGTTACAAAAATTTGTCAAAAATTTTCCTTTTTACAAAATTTAATAAACAGTACAAATAAAATTCAGAACACAACCATAGATAAGATAATTACATGTGCTTTTTTATTGTTTTCTCAATTTATTTGTAAGTTATTAGGTTATTTTTAGAAATACAGATTTTTTAAATTATAGGTATATTATCTCTCTATTTTTTCTAGATTTTTGAGTTCCTAATTTTACACATTAAATATTTTTTGATTACACTTATATAAATATAGATTTTTCGTTACGAAATACTTTCTTGAGTGATTTCATCACACATTTCTTTATTTCGTTTTTTATAAAGATATAATACATATTTTGCTAATATTTTTTTAATATTTTATATAGTTTTGTTTTTATATTAACCAAATAATTAATTAGTCGTCTTAATATTTTTATTTCCTATGTGAAATTCACAAAAGACATAATTTTAAGTAGCTTTTATGAAAGACATACATCTTCACTTGGATAAAGGTCAGAAAAAATCGATATCAATGTAAGTTTCTTCAGGTCTACCACTGGAAAAGCCAACTTTTGCACTTTATTATTCATTTTTCATTCTTCACTGATAGAACTGTATGCTGCTAAAAAAAATTAAATTTTGGACATGTGATAATGATAAATGGGACAAATTCTTGGCAATCTTTCAATTCCCGATTACAAGTAATACGATGCTTTACAAAAAATTATGGATGATGTTGATAGACTGCGGAGTGCTGTATATACATGAATAGTTATTTTGACTAATTTTGAGGAAGTATTCTATAAATTAATGTTAAACAAATTAATCACCTTCCTAATTGCTAAAGAAATATATTGGTTACTTTCAAAACTAGATTAATCCTTAAATCTTTATCTGTCGGCTTTATAATGATTAAGATCTTTACTAATAGTCAAATAATATGCAAATAAAACAACCTTGAAAATCGTAAAGCAAGCAGCGCTGCTCACAGCGGACAGCGCACAACGCACACAGAACAAAGTCATTATAGTATGAAATGATCTGATGCCACTATATGGGAAAAAAATTTGTATCGGAGCCCCATGACCCCGCGGCCCGGTCACTCTCAAATTTATAAAAAATTAATAAAAAGTATTATCGCCCGAAATACACATGTGTGCAAAGTTTCAATAAAATCGGCCTTTATGAAGTGGGTTAAAAATTGATCACAAAATCTGACGAGCCAGCCACCCAGCCAGCTACGGACACGCGAAGTTAATATAGAGAATTTAAAAATCAAATTTTTTTGTCAAGTAAAATTATAAAATGGGCAAAATGAAAAAATATTATGAAGCAGTCTGTTTGGTATTTTTATGGATAGGAAAAAAAATCTTAATAGAATCTTAATATAAAACTATACTATATATAATATAAACAACAGTGACTATTTATAATTTAGCCATTTAGACATAATGAAGCCATTTTATTATTACCTCTTATTATTTGTCGTTGTTACATTTACATTTTTTTGTTATTTTTATTAAGTCCTACATAGATCCTTGTTTTACTACTTATTTTAGGTAAAAAAGAAAAGTATTAACTATACGCTGCATAAAACGATTTATCGTTTGTTTCTTACATACTTCTTTACATATATTTCTGTAATCATCGTTTTAGCAAAAAAGTATTCGGGCATATCTTTTTTTTAATTTGAGAGTACAATTTCTTAATATAACAAATTTTTGTTATTATAAATCCGTAGTATTTACATTACAATTTGCATTTTGTAGTGGTGATAAAGTTGGTAGACTGTTTGAATGAAAATGTAAAACTACTGGCATCTTAAAATTGTTCGTTTCACATACTCCTCATTTTATTATTAGCATACACGTTGTTGTTTGTTATTTTTATTACAATAAAAACTAAAAAAGGTCCAACTGATTCTAAATGACTAGAGTTCCAAACAAAATGTGTTTTAAAGTTTGTACATAAAATGTGTCTCCTTATTGCTGTAAGTAATATGTGTTACTGTTGGAAATTATACGCGGTAACGCAATATACAGGATAAATCGGTTATGTTCGTAGTTTTTGATTTCACTATAGCACCCAGATACACGCTATTTTTTAATAGGCCCTGAAATTCTAGTTTCAATATACATCTATGTACATACACCATTCAATGTTATATTTGAAGTTTTCCATATTTTTCACTAAAAATGTACAGTTTTACCCATAGGGGAAATGTTATTATTGTGAATTTTTCTGATGTTTTAACCTATTTTTAATATTATTATTATAATTATATTATATGTATATTAAAAAAAAAATAAAATTAAAAAAATTAAAAATAATAAATGTCATTAATATTCATATTAATAAATAAATAAATAATAAATGTCGTTAATATTCTTATTATTATTACTATATTTAATATTCTTATTATAATTTTAAATATTATTATCATTATCATTATTATTTTTATTATTTTTATTATTATTATTATTATTGAGCTTACCATATCTCGGCTAGTGTGCCGGAGATTACATATCCCGGGTATTTTATACCAATTGGATTATGCTCTGCTGGAGCGTAGTCCATGTTCTACGCCCTTACGGTCAAATTGCATAATTTACAATTGTAAAAACTTCCTGACGATATTACAGGTATCCAACAGCACCGCTTTTTGAACTTCTGCCATCAGCTTTTCCAATTTATGCTTCTTTAGATTGGCGATAAGGTGTTTTGGTACCAATCCGGTTGCTGAAATGACAATCGGTGTTATTTCTACCCTTTCGACCCGATACATTGATCCAAGTTCGATTTCCAGTGCAGTATATTTTAAAATTTTTGTGGAGTATGTGCTTTGTAGATTTCGGTTCAGCGTTACTGCTACATCAAAGATTTCAATTTTTTTGTTGGCCTTATGAAATAGGATTATATCTGGTCTATTTGCTGGAATAAGTTGGTCTGTGACTACAGTTCTATCCCAGTAATGCTTTGTGGTGGCGTTTTCAAGCACAGGTTGTGGGTGGTACTTATAGTAAGGCGTATGCTGCTGGATCAGACCATTGTTCAGCGCTAGTTGTTGATGTATTAGTTTAGCGACGTTATTATGCCTGAAGGTGTAGTCATGCGAAGCAAGCGCACTGCATCCTGATATGATGTGATCGATGGTTTCACCACATCCCCCACATCGCCCGCATCTGTCTTCGACTGTTTCCTTTATGATGAACTTACGGTAATTTTTTGTGGCGATGGCTTTGTCCTGTATGGCCATTACAAATCCTTCGGTCTCGGAGAAAAGTCTACCCTGTATGAGCCATAAATTCGAAGCCAGCTGGTCAATATTATCCATAGCAACGTCCTCCATGTATGGGTTTTGACTTCCATTCTATAATAAGTTCACTTGCAGTTTTGACGTTTGCAATAGAAGGAAAAGTGTCTAATGTAAGATGCAGGGGAGTATAACCATCATCAACTAAAGCAATCACTTTCAGTAATGGCGACAGGTTGCTCTGGAAGTATTGTCGAAGATTAAGATTCTGCTGCTGGTGTAACTGATTGATACATAGTATCCCTCTTCCACCCGCCTTGCGAGGCAATGATATTCTTTCTATTGCGCTTCTTGGGTGTTGACTGTTGAATCTTGTCAGCGACGTGCAGAATGATCATCTCCAGGTTTGCGATATCAGTTGATGTCCACTTAATAAATCCAAATGAATATGTTAAAAGGGGTGTAGCCCAGGTGTTGTTGGCTTTGCATTTGTTGCCTCCATTGAGGTTTGATTTCAGGATAACCTTTAACCGTATTTTAAATTGAAGAGTCAGATTTCTTTTGATAGAAACATGGTTAATTCACTTGAGTTGCAGAAAACCTAGATATTTATACGATTCGCCATGTTGCATATATTCGAATTATTATTTTTATTATTATGATTATTATTATTATTATTATTATTATTATTATTATTATTATTATTATTATTATTATTATTATTATTATTATTATTATTATTATTATTATTATTATTATTATTATTATTATTATTATTATTATTATTATTATTATTATTATTATTATTATTATTATTATTATTATTATTATTATTATTATTATTATTATTATTATTATTATTATTATTATTATTATTATTATTATTATTATTATTATTATTATTATTATTATTATTATTATTATTATTATTATTATTATTATTATTATTATTATTATTATTATTATATTATTATTATTATTATTATTATTATTATTATTATTATTATTATTATTATTATTATATTATTATTATTATTATTATTATTATTATTATTATTATTATTATTATTATTATTATTATTATTATTATTATTATTATTATTATTATTATTATTATTATTATTATTATTATTATTAATATTATTATTATTATTATTATATTATTATTATTATTATTATTATTATTATTATTATTATTATTATTATTATTATTATTATTATTATTATTATTATTATTATTATTATTATTATTATTATATTATTATTATTATTATTATTATTATATTATTATTATTATTATTATTTATTATTATTATTATTATTATTATTATTATTATTATTATTATTATTATTATTATTATTATTATTATTATTATTATTATTATTATTATTATTATTATTATTATTATTATTATTATTATTTATTATTATTATTATTATTATTATTATTATTATTATTATTATTATTATTATTATTATTATTATTATTATTATTATTATTATTATTATTATTATTATTATTATTATTATTATTATTATTATTATTATTATTATTATTATTATATTATTATTATTATTATTATTATTATTATTATTATTATTATTATTAATTATTATTATTATTATTATTATTATTATTATTATTATTATTATTATTATTATTATTATTATTATTATTATTATTATTATTATTATTATTATTATTATTATTATTATTATTATTATTAATTATTATTATTATTATTATTATTATTATTATTATTATTATTATTATTATTATTATTATTATTATTATTATTATTATTATTATTATTATTATTATTATTATTATTATTATTATTATTATTATTATTATTATTATTATTATTATTATTATTATTATTATTATTATTATTATTATTATTATTATTATTATTATTATTATTATTATTATTATTATTATTATTATTATTATTATTATTATTATTATTATTATTATTATTATTATTATTATTATTATTATTATTATTATTATTATTATTATTATTATTATTATTATTATTATTATTATTATTATTATTATTATTATTATTATTATTATTATTATTATTATTATTATTATTATTATTATTATTATTATTATTATTATTATTATTATTATTATTATTATTATTATTATTAATATTATTATTATTATTATTATTATTATTATTATTATATTATTATTATTATTATTATTATTATTATTATTATTATTATTATTATTATTATATTATTATTATTATTATTATTATTATTATTATTATTATTATTATTATTATTATTATTATTATTATTATTATATTATTATTATTATTATTATTATTATTATTATTATTATTATTATTATTATTATTATTATTATTATTATTATTATTATTATTATTATTATTATTATTATTATTATTATTATTATTATTATTATTATTATTATTATTATTATTATTATTATTATTATTTTATTATTATTATTATTATTATTATTATTATTATTATTATTATTATTATTATTATTATATTATTATTATTATTATTATTATTATTATTATTATTATTATTATTATTATTATTATTATTATTATTATTATTATTATTATTATTATTATTATTATTATTATTATTATTATTATTATTATTATTATTATTATTATTATTATTATTATTATTATTATTATTATTATTATTAATTATTATTATTATTATTATTATTATTATTATTATTATTATTATTATATTATTATTATTATTATTATTATTATTTATTATTATTATTATTATTATTATTATTATTATTATTATTATTATTATTATTATTAATATTATTATTATTATTATTATTATTATTATTATTATTATTATTATTATTATTATTATTATTATTATTATTATTATTATTATTATTATTATTATTATTATTATTATTATTATTATTATTATTATTATTATTATTATTATTATTATTATTATTATTATTATTATTATTATTATTATTATTATTATTATTATTATTATTATTATTATTATTATTATTATTATTATTATTATATTATTATTATTATTATTATTATTATTATTATTATTATTATTATTATTATTATTATTATTATTATTATTATTATTATTATTATTATTATTATTATTATTATTATTATTATTATTATTATTATTATTATTTATATTATTATTATTATTATATTATATTATTATTATTATTATTATTATTATTATTATTATTATTATTATTATTATTATTATTATTATTATTATTATTATTATTATTATTATTATTATTATTATTATTATTATTATTATATTATTATTATTATTATTATTATTATTATTATTATTATTATTATTATTATTATTATTATTATTATTATTATTATTATTATTATTATTATTATTATTATTATTATTATTATTATTATTATTATTATTATTATTATTATTATTATTATTATTATTATTATTATTATTATTATTATTATTATTATTATTATTATTATTATTATTATTATTATTATTATTATTATTATTATTATTATTATTATTATTATTATTATTATTATTATTATTATTATTATTATTATTATTATTATTATTATTATTATTATTATTATATTATTATTATTATTTTGTTATTGTTATTATTATTATTATTATTATTATTATTATTATTATTATTATTATTATTATTATTATTATTATTATTATTATTATTATTATTATTATTATTATTATTATTATTATTATTATTATTATTATTATTATTATTATTATTATTATTATTATTATTATTATCATTATTATTATTATTATTATTATTATTATTATTATTATTATTATTATATTATTATTATTATTATTATTATTATTATTATTATTATTATTATTATTATTATTATTATTATTATTATTATTATTATTATTATTATATTATAAAATCAAAAGATATAACATACGTGAGCTGTTACTTTACCCCAAATGAGAGTAAAGG
Source organism: Nephrocerus scutellatus (assembly GCA_947095585.1). NCBI lineage: Eukaryota > Metazoa > Arthropoda > Insecta > Diptera > Pipunculidae > Nephrocerus > Nephrocerus scutellatus. The sequence goes on from OX352762.1 coordinate 33,955,358, forward strand.
GGACTTTCGAACGAAAGTCGATGCTTTAGAAGACGATTTAGAATGATGGGCCAGGTAGTAGTGGCCGGAGATTTCAATGCAAGGGCTCTGGAGTGGGGGATGCCAAACCCGGATACGCGAGGCAGGCTTACGTTAGAAATGGCTGCCAGAACGGGCTTCTAGTAATCAACAGTGCAACAGAGCAACCACAACATTCCCAAGGCCCGGTTATGTAGAGACTATCCCCGATATCACTCTTGCATCTGAAAACTTCGTACCTCATGTTCAAGGATGGAGGGTAATGGTCGGTGCTCTATTTCCCACACATGCGGAAAGGATGAATTGCAGTTTGATAGATCCTTGGAGGTACCTCCTTTCTCTTTGGAGGAGCTGCAGATAGCGGTAATTTCAATGAAAGATAAAAAAGCCCCAGGTCCGGACGGAATTCCTAGCGAAATATTCAAAATGGTGATTGAACAGAACCCAGCTTTGCTGCTAAATATGTATAACTTCTGTCTTTCAACGGGAGTATTTAGTTCACGGTGGAAAGTGGCACAGCTGGTGCTTATTAGTAAAAACAAAGGTGACCCACAATTACCTTCATCCTATCGTCCTTTGTGCTATTACTATGACTAATGCTAGACACGGCAGGGAAGGTTTTTAAAAAACTAATAAGAGCTCGGTTGAGCGGTTCAAGCGGCCGGCGATCTCTCGCCAAGGCAATATGGGTTCAGGCCGGGATTGTCGACGATAGACGCTATCCAAGAGGTGGTGGAGGCGGTTAAAGATGCGGAAAATCACAACCATTACTCTCGGCGCATCGTGCTGCTTGTCACGCTGGACGTGAAAAATGCCTTTAATAGTGCGAGATGGGAGGATATCATTAAGGCATTGGAGCACTCGTTCCAAGCACCCAAATATCTGATGAGGATACTTAACGATTATTTAAACGATCGCACACTGAATTACGACACCGACGCAGGTTTAGAAAACGATGAAGGTGACAGCCGGAGCTGCTCAAGGATCAATATTAGGTCCGGACTTATGGAACGCTTCCTTTGATAGTCTGCTGCGAATCGAAACGCCCGAAGAGACACGTCTGGTAGGGTACGCGGATGATATTGCAGTGCTAAACGCTGCCCGAGACACCAAGTTGGCACAAATGAAACTGAACAAGGTGATGCGGACGATAAGTAATTGGATGGAGAACCATGGACTGTCGCTTGCGCTAAATAAAACGGAAATCGTGGTATTAAGCAAATCGAGGACGCAAACGGTCATCCCAATGCATGTTGGTGAGCAAGTCATCGAAACCAAACCAGCTGTAAAATATCTAGGGATCCAAATCGACGCTAAACTGGGCTTTTTCGAACAAATTCGCCGGACGGCTGATAAGGCTGCAGGAGGTGTCATGGCCTTGAGCAGGCTCATGGCAAATGTTGGAGGACCAAAGCCCAGTAAACGCCGTCTTCTAATGGCAGCGGTTCAGTCGGTTCTTTTGTACGGAGCAGAGGTGTGGGCGGACGCGCTAAACAAAGAGATGTACCGGAAGAGACTGGGCCAAGTTCAAAGACGTAGTGCTCTGAGAGTAGCCTCAGCCTATCGCACTGTTTCGGAGGCGGCTTTGGTGATAGCCGGAATCATCCCTATTCATCTACTGGCCAAAGAAAGAAAAGCGATTTACCGCAGAAAAACGGAGATAAATCGGAGCAGAGTCGGGAAGGAGGAGAGGTCCCACACTATAAGCTGCTGGCAGACAGCCTGGGAACAAGAGGGCACAGGAAGATGGACGGCGAGGCTCATTGGCTTGGTAAGACCTTGGTTAGATCGAGAACATGGGGAGGTAAACTACTATTTAACGCAATTTTTGAGTGGACATGGGTACTTCCGATCTTACCTGTACATGATGGGGAAGGACGCAAAACCGGAATGCCCCTATAGCCCGGAGGCCACGGACGACGCAGAGCACACATTTTTCTTGTGCGATAGATGGGGAACTGAAAGAAGTTCGCTGGAAGAAGTCGTGGGCTCATGGACGCCAGAGACAGCCGTGGAAATAATGCTTCGTGGAGAGGAGGATTGGAGGATGGTAAACGTTTTCGTGGAGGCTATCCTGAAGGAGAAGAAAGGCAACCTAGACGGCAGCCTGGAAAGGAGGTTATAAGATCAAACGGATTCGGCCCGAAGTAATGTGAAAAACGGTCCCTGGTCAATCCGGTGGAAGGGGGAGGTGTTTTTTTAGCTGGTAGTTCAACAATGAGAGCCCAGTTCTCAGTGCGTAAATGCATTTTTTCATCCCCCCCAAACAAAAAAAAAAAAATTATTATTATTATTATTGTTATTATTATTTCTTCCTTCTCACTCTTGATTTTCTTTATATCCTTTACTTTATATTTTTATTTTTGTTTATTCATCCGAATATTATAAATTTTAAGAACCTTTGGGCTGGTTTTCTCTAAAATATTTACATTATATACAATTACATTAAATTTTAAATGACCATTACTTATTGCGCATCCACTCACTTTATAATACCACTTGTAAATAAAAATTTCAATATATTGTTTTTATGAAATTAACAACTGATCTCCGAATGATTATCTTTGCTCATATTGTAACGCTCGGTAAAACCCAATATTGTGAATGGGGCTGAGTTCACACTGATCTTCGAGCTGCTTTCATCGAAATTATTGGTGGGAGCGATGCTCGTTCCACTTGCGGAGCTGTTGCTGCCATTTCCGTTAATTTTTTCAGTTGGTATTTCAGCGGAAGAAGTCTGTGCTTGTAACAAGTTAATCATTTGAATATTGGCATACGATTGGTTGCTAATAGACGAGGTTTTGAGATGGCTTTTTGTCAGAGCGGCCGGATCCAAAGTGATCCCGTCAAGCTGATTGGAAAACGACATTGGTGGCTTAATAGTAGTTGGTGTCGGTTGTGGAGTATCTAGACTTATTAGTTTAGTATCTTCGTCATTGTCAGTTCTTACTGAAGTGGCTATTGATGGACCACCAGAGACAGGTTCAGGAGCCGCTGATCTATTACTGTTGTTGCTGCTGTGTTGAGAACTACCGCTGTTTTTGGTGGGAATGCAGTCAATGCCATTCATGACGGCAGTTGAGTCATGTGACGTAGATAACAGAGGTTGGTCGCTCTTTGAGTTGGGCATGATAAATGAAGTCTCCCAGCAGCCTCCGCCATTTTCGTCAATGTTATTGGATGGTGCTGATGGCGATGTTATCAATGGAGGTGTACATACCGCCATTGTGTCTATTATTGTGACACCTGTGGTCTCACTCAACAAGCGTTCGGCGACGTTTCGAGGACCTGGTAATGGTACCAAATAATCCGAAGATTGCGGAGCTCGAAGACAGCATTCATCAATTTGTGGTCTCAAATTTGTCGCTTCACGGTCGGTTGACGGAAGTCGAAATATGGTTGGAAGTGGAGCATTCAAAAGTTCAGTATCCTGCAAGGAACACAAAAAAATCCAAAAATGGTTGGGACTTGTAAAATCTTTAAGGAACTGTAAACGATTTGCTTTAGTAAACATTCCCAACTTTATAAGGACAAAATATACATATTTTTTATATTTCGCATGGGTTAAGGAATTTTCACCTTTAAAATGCCTAGACATAGCGTGGACTTGGATATATTTGGATAGAAGAAGAAAATTGTTGTGGTGGGTGGAATTGAGTTCTCGCACCCGAGCACTCACAAACTGGAATATTGTGCTTATATAATAAACCCACACACATTGATATGTCACATCTAGATTGCTTCATACATCAACTCAAGCGAACATGTGAAAACAGCAGTATACGACAACTGAATATCACATGTACGGCATTGTATCATGTGTACTTGTAATCTAGATGATCAGTGCGGTCAGAAAAGTTCGTGCTTTTTTGGACGCTACAGGAAACGAACCCGGTATCCTCAGAGTAGGAGCCAATAGTCCTAACCAATGCACCACCGACACTGATAAAAAATGCGTAATGATATGGTTAACAAATAATTACCTCTGAGTCCGAAAAGGTTAAGACATATACTTTTTTTAGAATAAGGAATTTTCTTTCAAAAAAGACCAACAGTAACCTTGTTTCTAGAAGAGTTCAAGAGTTATAGGGTGTGAAGTCATGTAAGATCAAAAGTACGTTTCGTTCATTTTAATAACTTTCAATTTTAACCCTGCTCTTGTTGACCAAATGCATGAATATTATTGGGAGGATTTGTAGAAAATTTAATGGGCTATAATATTGCATTTGTCAAAAAAAAATTATACGAGAGAATTTTTTGAAATAATCGCGTTTGAAAATAAAATTTAAAAAAAATAATTTTTTTTTACTTTGACGACGTTCATATCGGTAATGGTTTTAGAAATTTAAAAAAATGTATAAAGTTTAACCTTAAAAATTTAATTTTGTTTCCAAAAAGACCAATGGTAAACTTTTATCTAGAAGCGTTCAAAAGTTGCAGGGAGTGAAGTGATGTAAGGTCAAAAGTACGTTTCATCGCATTAAAACGCTACGTACACCGCAGGAGGTGAAAATAGACCGCCCCACAACCATACGATTTTTTTCACAAAATTAACCAAGGAATAACCCCTTTAAGTATTTGCCACCTTAACGGATACGCCCTGTATATAGTTAGTATTATTTATTTTTGCTCTTTTTTAGGTAACTGCGAGTATAAACGTTCATGCAAAAATTTCTCTCTGCCAGAACAAGGCTCATAAAGTTTTGATATCTGAATGGTTTTCTGAATTGTTTAAAACAGGTTAAACAGGTTGGTTAAATGGTTATCAAATGACGAATACTTGTTCTACACAGCCGTAATTCGTATGGTGCGGATGGTATGACACTGCTTTGCTTAGAGAGGTCCACAGAAAAGATGTTACCAACGAACAGAGTGCTTGTGCATTTACATCGCGAGTAGTTTAGCGGTGCGTAGGGTGTATGAACAGGTCCGCGTTCGTGATTGTGAGTGGGCGTATTACACATACCGCACATAACGGTGTATTCACAGTTTTCCTAAATTAATTGAAATAATTAAAATCCAGTTTTTTGACTATGCAACAGGCAAGAGTGGTCATATCAGGAAATTCAATGTTATGATTGGTATTAAAAGTTTAAGATACACCATAAGGTGTAGATGTATTAAGCTTGTATTGTGTTATGTTTATTAACACCAAAGCAATTTTTTGGCTCAAACAAAAAAAAACGCAAAAATTAACAATGGTAGAAAATATTTTTTAAACACATTGAGTTAAATCACACCAGATTATTATCATCTAAGTTGTGTAGATATTCGTCTTACTTGCGTGCATGTTGACAGTCTTTCCAAAAGATTAGAAAATGTTGGTCTCTCCTCCGGAGTAGGATTCCAACACTCCGCCATTATCCTGTAAATGACTGGTGGGCAACCAGGTGGTGCATCTAATCGGCCACCACTTGTAACAAGTTGCATTACATCGCGATTTGATAGTCCTGTGTATGGCATTAATCCCAAACTTAACACCTAAAATACCATAAAATATGTTAATGGAGATAATGACATATGAATTAGAGACTATACCTCCCACAAAAGTACTCCAAAAGACCACACATCTGTTTTGGAAGTGAATATACCATCCAAGAACGCTTCTGGTGGCATCCATTTAATTGGTAAAATAGCCTTTCCACCCTTACGATAGTATTCACTTCGATAAATATCTCTGGCCATACCGAAGTCAGCAATTTTTACAACACGTGGAGGACCTTTGCTGCTAAGAAGACAATTCCGTGCAGCAATGTCGCGATGTATGAAGCGTTTACTCTCCATGAAGTGGCATCCCTTTGCCACATCCAATGCGAAAAATATCAAATCTTTCATAGTTAATGGTGAGAGACGTTCCGGCCGGTTGCGTTCTTCACGAAGAAAATTTTTCAAATCACCACCAGCTAATAGCTCTAGGACAATAAAACGCGGGTGTCGATCAAAGCAAACACCAATCAAACGTACTATGTTTTCGTGCCTAAATTTTGCCATAATGGCAGCTTCCATCAGAAAATCAACTTCATCTTGTGGTATTGACATTTCAGGCAAGGTCTTAACAGCGACAGGTTTTTCAACAACATCGCCATCTCGATGACGGTAGAGGCCTTGATATACTTCACCAAATGCTCCTTGACCCAAAGCTCTAATCATAAACAAATTACAAATTACAAATTTTTAATTTTTAATGATATATTAAGAATATTTACTTCACCAATCGAAGACTTTCCCTGGCTACTTGTGGTAAACTCTTAACGTCAATGTTTCCATTCAGAATCCCGTCGCAACCGTAGAATGGAACGAAATCCGTTAGGGCTGAATCGTCGGCATTGTGTCGCAATCGGTTGAGCTGTAAATTTTGTTCGAGTCGCATCTTATGTCGTAATGTAGCTTGTTTCTTTCGTTGGTAACGATTGTCTAAAAAGTATTTATCAAATGAATGTATTGTTACAATATTATTTTTTATTATTTAGAAGGATTAAGAATATAGCAATTATCTCAGTCATAGACAGATTTTTCTTGAAATTGCCAACATGTTCTACACAGCTTGCTAACCTGCTTGCGTAGTCAACATTACCTAAGATAAGAATCTTCGAGAGTCAGTTAATTGGGTATTAATACATCAATAATTCACCGCAGTATGGTTTGTAATCATGTGTAATTTGTCCAGTATACTTGGTCAAGCTGTCCAAATTAATATCCAAGTGTTGAATATCAGTGTAAGCCAGTGAATAAAAAACTCGTTCACTCTTAACTCGCAGACCGTTCATCCAGTATGGCTGGAACTTTGGCATGTGTTGGGGACGGTTGTGGTGGATGTTTGTAGGTGTAAAAGTGTTGATGGGGTTGACCTGGTGGGTGTTTGTATGAGATTGACTCGAAGACTGTGCATTTGATTAATAGTATGATATATGGGTGGCTCTGATATCTCTAACTAGTGGAAATGCAACTAAGCCTCCACGTGGTGGCCGCCGCTTATTTTCCTTCAATACAGGAAAAGCTGAATGATCGGGCTAGTCCCTTTAAAGTAAGGTTGGCGCGAGGCCAATAACCTCGCTTTAAAAAAAACTTTTCTACGATACCCCAAATCAGCCTAGGATACTCTGATGAAAGACCACGACCACGGCAACGAAAAAGGCTAAACGATTTAAGAACGTTCTCACGAAACGTACACACACCGCATAAAGCTCGACCTGCACAGCAGCTGGCCGATAGGCTGTCTAAATATAAGGCTGACATAACACCAATCCAGGAGATGCAGTGGACTGGTGGTGTCTTACAAAATGAGAATATGACATATATTACAGCTTTTATGCAAGACATCATGTGCTTGGGGTGGGGTTTCTAGTCAGCAAAAGAATAAAACCCACCGTTATCGGCTTTAATCAATAAATGAACGGCTACGCACCCTTCGCGTGCGGGGCAGATTTAAAAACATGAGCCTTATAAACGTTCACGCACCAATAGAAGATTCCCCAGATGATGAAAAAGAAGAATTCTTTGAATCAGTCGAATGGGAACTCCATGCCTTCCCTCAGTTTGTTGTAAATATCAATCTGGGGAATATGAATGCTAAAATAGGTCAGGAGTCAGTGTTCCGGCAGTACATCGACACCCATAGCTTAAACGCGAAAACTAATGACAATGGACAACGAGTCATAGAGATGGCAGCAAGCATTAATTTGGTCGTTGCTAGTACAAGGCTTTCGCGTAAAAATATCCACAAATCCCCCTGGGTATCTTCTGATGGAGCCACTCGCAACCAGATAGACCACGTGTTGATAGACAGCCGCCACAATCCGAACCTGATGACGGTACGAAAGTACCGAGGTGCCAACGTCGACTCGGACCACTATTGTTGGTATGGTGCTCCGCGTGGATTGCATCATAACGAAAGACTGCATACGCGAATCAGATTGGTGTCAACACGGCTCCCCTTCGCAACGAAGAGACCAGAAACAACTACGGTCAAGCGATAGGAATCGAATACTGTCATTAGTACTGCTGACTCCAGCTTAGGCAGTAGTCGTAGAGATCGGAATGACTGGTTCGATGACGAATGTAAGCTAACGACTGACCGTAAGAATGTGGCGTACCAAACAATGCAACAATCTTATAGAACGCGGGCACGCGAAGATTAATACAAAGAGCGCAAAAGATATGAAAAAAACAGTTCACCGGCAAAAGAAAGCAGCCTGGTAGAAGAATTTCGTCCGTGAACTAGAACAGTACAGAGAGCAGGGTCCGAACAAGGAAGAGTCCGCGGTATGACGCAATATACACCGCGTTGTACATACTACAAAGAGGGTAATCTGACCGCCGATCTCAAAGGCATCTTAGAGCGATAGGAACAGCACTTTCATGAGTTGCCAGCTAACTGAGAAATTGTAGGCTCCACCAATCACCGGAGACCATACTATGCTGACGCCACCAATTATAGACCAAGTTAGCAGAGCGATAAATCGGTTCAAAAATAATAAGGCCCCAGGATTAGATGGGATCCCAGCGGAACTGATTAGAATAGGAGGCCCCGCATTACACCAAGCAATTCATGAAATAATAGTATGGGAGGAAGGAGCGATGCTAGAAGACTGGCGAAGAGGCATCCTGTGTCCCATACATAAAAAGGCAGATATCGCAAAATGCGGCAATTATCGTAGTATAACGTTGTTGAGTACCGCGTATAACATGTTCTCCTCTATCCTTCAAGACAGGATAGCCCCATACGCTAAAGTCATCATTGGTCCATACCAGTGTGGCTTCATCCCAGGCTAATCAGCAACTGATCAGATTAACACCATTAGGCAGGTGATGGAAAAATGTCTAGAGTTTCAAAACACACTACACCATCTTTTGAAAGACTTTAAAGCCGCCTATGATAGCATAGCCAGAGTAGAACTTTATAAAGCCATGAGAGAATTCGGTATCCTAAAAAACTGATACGGCTATGTAGGTTGAACATGAACAATGTTTTTAGTCAAGTAAGAATATCCGGATCACTATAAATCCCATTCAACATCTATAACGGGCTCCGACAAGGGGATGGACTGGCCCGCGTCCTCTTCAACCTGACGTTGGAGAAAGTGATCCGAGCTCCGAACGTAACGGCAAGGGGAACAATCCTCTATAAGTCCATTTAGATACTACATAGACATCGTTTAATCCAGATCGAGCGAGCGGAACGAAATCTGGGCTGCATGTAAATGAGAGCAAAATAAAACAAGACAAACATGGTGGCCACATCTCCGAGCAGAAGATTCAACATTAGTCTCTCAATTAAAATAGTGGTGCGCGAGTTTGAAGTATGGCGTCGGCCAGGACGCACAGAGTTTAGGGATGCAAAACTGGATGACATCGGCTCAAAATCGAGACCGGTGGAGATATTTTTTGCGGGGAGCCAGGACCGGACCCCGATTGTACAGCCAAATATGATGATGATGATGATGTATACGTTAATGCGTGTTGAAAACTTTTTCTGAAATCGTAAAATAGCTTCAGCTACTACCGTAAATTAGAAAGTGCGACCAAAGATATTTTGTAAAAAAACCGTCACATTTTCTACCGACATTAACTATTTTGTGATAGTCGTGTTTAATTTTTAAAAACTTTTCTAGACCCTGAAATTGTGTGGTTATTTCGACTTTTTGAGGTCATTTTTAACCAAGTTCCACACGTTTTAGAAAGTTGAAATTTGTGAGTAGCTTAGTCTCGTAGGGCATTTATTAGCTCCAGCGTGTGTCGGGTGTAGCGCGTGTGATGAGTGTAAAAGGGTTTTTTTTTAGATTTCTTTGAGGTGCTATACATTCTTCCTTTTATTCGGCTTATAGAGCTGAACTTTTGTAAGCAGCTTAGCCTCATGGGCCATTTCTGAGATCTTGCGTGTGACGCGTGTTGCGAGTCGTGTTTGGCGCATAAGACGCGTGTAAAGCTGAAAAATTATTTTCGGGATCCAAATCGAAAATTTTCGAAATTTAGGTTGGTCAAGGGTTTATTCATTTTGCTTATATTTGCGAACGAAAATAATAATAATCAATTACAACCAATGCAAGTAATTTATAGTAAGGGTTGACTTCTGTTAATCCATTAATTATTAAATACTAGCTGATTACCCGGCTTTACCCAGGTAATTATTTATCGTAATCTTCATTAGGCAGGGGTAGAAAAAAAATCGATATCTATCTATGTTAAAACGAAGTAATTTTATTAACAAAATTATTTTAAAGTAAAGCTACAGTATTCAAATTATGAAATAAAATTTCTTAAATGTAAAAGGGAGGCCCGTCGAAATAAGTGGTATCCGTGGGATAAAAACTGTTTTACCCTCTCCCTTTCCTGTCAAGATAGTCGCTTCAATTAAATTTCCCAGAAATGTTTCTCTATTGCTTTCTATTGAATTTTCAGTATTAAAACTAATTTTTATGTGCCAATAGAACATAAACAGCCATTGAAATATTTTTGCAAGTGTCCAAATAGTACAACGAGCTATGTCATTGTTTCTCATTGTTCCTTTAAAATTTGGAAAAAAATCTCAATTTATAATTTTTAATTCCATCAAAAATCTGGCAAAATGCTTGTGCCAATATAGAACATAAACAGTGTTTTTTAATCAAACCACTTGACAATAATTTTATAATTTTTCTGCGAAAAGAAAGCCCTATAAGAAAAGTAAAGAGAACAAGAATAGAAATAAAGGCGTACTGTAAAACATAATTTGTAAATTAGTGTGTCTGACATTTGAAACCCTTCTGAAACAAATTGAAATTTTGAATTTGAGCAGAATGTTCGTATCAGGGAACATTTAACACATCCAACCTCGTGAGTCCAACACTCACAATTTTTTTTAATTTCTTAATTTTTTAATAATTTTTAATTTTAAATTACTCATGTATATAAAATTTGAAGAAAATCGGGTTAATTATTTTGAAAAAAATTTGGGGGCCCAATGACCCGGGGTCTCCAAAATTTTTACATCGGAGATACATACGTATATAAAATTTGAAGAAAATCGGGCTAATTTTTTTTTTTTAATTTTGGGGCCCCACGACTCCGGAGCCCGGGGTCTCCAAAATTTTTACAAAAAAAAATGTTTTCATTGGAGATACATACGTATATAAAATTTGAAGAAAGATTTGAGAAAATTTTGGGGCCCCACGACCCCGGAGTTCGGGGTCTCCAAAATTTTTACAAAAAGTGTTGTCCATCCGAGATACACATGCGTATAAAATTTGAAGAAAATCGAGTAAATTTTGTAAAATATTTGTATGGGACCCCGTGGCCCGAGGGGCCTCAAATTAATAGAAAATGGTTTCCCTGGAAATACACATGTGTGCAAAATTTCAATAAAATCGGGATTTGGGAAGTGGGCTAAAAATTTATCGCAAGATTCCACGACAGACGACCGACAGACTGCCGACCGACATCCGTGCCACGGGCAAGTGAAGTTAATATAGAGAATTTAAAAAGATCAGCAGCGCGATTTTGTTTGGAAAATGTGACTGGAGATTGGAGAGCAGAGATTTTCGTAAACGTCGCTGGTGTATAATACACACTTCTTCTAAGAGCATATTGGTGTTGTGTTATTTTCTTTTTTTGTGTTTGTGTCTTTTAGAGAACATGTCGATACTAATCTAACACACACGCATTTACCACTAAATAACTAAAAAATATATATTTATTTTCTTATTTATATTACGCAGGTAAAATAAGTTTTGGTCGATACATAAAAAATGACGTTCATAAAAATTAAAATCATAGCATTGAAATATATTTACTTTGACTAAACAAGGCAATGAAAGCCATATAAGGAGGAAAATGTTGTTAAATCAATATGCACTTACATAAAATTAAAATAAGTGAACTCAATGCTGCTCCCAACAGAATTATCAGCACAACAAAGAATGAAATCAAGTATTGGAATGGAATCCGATCATCCGACATAACTAAAACAGAAAAAAAAAATAAGTTGAGTCGATAAAAAATATATCCGACAGGTATACTATTTTGCTCTGCCTATTACCTTCACAGGCGGTGCTGTTGTCCTTTTTCAGACGCCAACCATCTGGACATATACACTTTGTCGTTGATCTAAATTGATCCAAAGCTAAACACCGGTAGTCGCATCCGCAGCCCTCGATTGCCGGAATAATAATCACCCTACCTGCACCACTGCTTGCTCCTTCATAAATGATATTGAAATCTTTTAGGGTTCGGCTGTTGCTTATGTATGATGTGCCACCTTCTCCGTTTGTCTGATTCAGATAGACATCCCCTCCGGCATAACCACCACCACCACCACCAGTGTTACAACCACCGCCACCACCACCAAAACCACCCTGACCATGTACGTTCTTGGCACTTCCATTGTCATTAACTGTTGCTCTTTCTATGTAGCAAGAGTGGCCACCGCGTCCACCTTGAAGTAATGCAGCACCGTATTTTGGACTCAGAGCTGTATCCTCTTTAGCTTTCCACCCACCGCCTGGTCCAGCAGTTCTCTTGTTTACTGTTTCCCCATGGATTTGTCCAGATACACCAGGTCGGGTGTTGTTCGCCTTTTGGCCATGTTGAAAATCTTCATCAATATACCGTCCTATGCCTAGACCACCACCACCTCCCGCAATTATCAAAGGCACGGCTTCATTTTTAGCGGAATTTAACTGAAAATTAATGAAGCCTATTTTTATATATTTTGGAATAATTTACATATGAAATTATTTTACCAGGAAAACATACGATCCACCACCGCCCCCGCCAGCTCCCTTCTCAATCACAATATTCTTCACAAGGTACTGTTTCGATTTAGAACTTAGTTTTGATAAATCCGTCTCATCATTTTCAGTGCGACAACTCTCTTCTTTAGAGCTTAGCGACTTAATACATGCATTTTCGCCTTGCTGTCCAACAAGAATATAAAGTTCTTCATGCTTGTGCAGTTCTATAACCGAGACAGACATAGCTCCGCGCGATGATCCAACTCCTCCTGATCCCAGGCCTCCACTGGCACCCTTTACAATTATCCTATAAGTGACATTATGCGTTTATAGTCAGAACTTTAAGGATAATTTTTCAGTACTTACGTATAATAGCCCTCATTGGGAACTCTCCACTTTTGCATGCCCTTATAAGAGCTTTGATCTTCAACCACTCGAACGTCTTTTAGAATATGACTCTTATTATTTGCTCTGTACGAGGTCTCACATTGGTGCTGTGTCGGTCCTATCATTCCTCTGGTGTCACACGTTGTTAGTTCAAGATCTGTGAACCGGAAATAGTTTACACGGTAATTTTTTTTTTGCTGAAGATTCAGGTTTTTCTAGGTGTATACTTACATGGTTTATATTCGAAGTCCTTGTGCGATGGAGTCTTTAAATTGTTGCGTACATCCCAGTAATTATAGCCATTAAGATGTTCTTTTGGAATGTTCAAGCCAAAACATTCAGGACTTAGAGAGAAATCGTCAACAGCAACGTCCGAGAATATTCGCATTCCCATTCTAGCCTCAAATTGTAGGTAGTACCTTATGGTCGAAACGATCGATTACTTACTGTCTTGTTAATAGACTATTAGTAACTCACTTTGATGTAATATTTGGTAATACATACTCCGCACGCAACCAGTCACTACCCTGATTTTTAGTGCTCCACCACAGAGTCGTGGTTATGTTCTCTTTTTCCTTCATTTCAACCACCGAAAGATTAATGCTGCCCGGATTCTTACCGAACTGATGAATGTAGAAACGAACAACGCACGAATTCCTATACAATGAATTTGGATCACCATGCACTAATGGAGGTGGATTAAAAGTTTTGCTAAGCATAATTGCATTACTGGCGAAGCCAATAAGAGAGCCTTTTTCCGAATTGTTAATGTGTTGATTCATGTCGACCAGCATGTAGTATCCAGTTGAATTAAGCAAATGCTGAAATGTATGATCACCATCTGGGCCGGTGTCATGTGTTGGTGATGAGCCTGTGTGTCGCGACCAAGACAGTACCGTTTTACCAGAGTCATGCCAACCACACCAATCATTTTCGAAATCACAGCGTCCGCCGTAAGGAATTTTGTCTGCCAAAGGATACGCAGTTTTATATTATAAGCTATGGACTAGAAATTTTTTTACAGATTCTTATTTATTTAATTATTTAATATATTATGTATTTCCATTTTTTGGTTCTGATAATATTTATAACCTGCTGAGCAAAGTTATTTGCAACTGATGCAGTCTTAAAATCAATCTAATTGGAAATGTTAAGAATATAAGTACACTCTCAAAGTATTAAACTAACAATCAAGTCACAAATCATACCAGGTTTTGCGCAGGGTGCATGGAAGGTGATGAAAATTTACAATTGGAGTGTTAGACAGTAAAATCTCCATTTAATCGAGGGTCCGACCTAAGTGAACTGTCGAAATAGACCGAAACAGGTGTGCATAACATAGGATAAGCGAAGCATCTATTCCACTTGTATACTAGTGGAAGTACCCGGCTGCCCCCGGTTGTTATAAACTAATTTATTGTGTAGCAAATTGCAATTCGTCGTCGTTCGTTCAGATGTGAAACATCAAAAAGCATAAAAAAAATTATATAATAACATTTTTCTTCAATAAAATCAAATTTTATATTTAAATTAATAAACAAAAACAAATAAATGACCCGTACCGGCAGCGCTAGTCACTTCACATCGAATGAAGAAGGAGATGAGCACACAAATAAATGTGAATCATAACCTCTGAAATCTAAAACGGAATGGATTTCTTTTCTTTTTGACGTGACAACGTCTCACTACAAGGTTTAAGGGGTTCAAGAGATGTTGAATGTTAAATGTCACTCTGTTCTGAGACACTGTTATTTCCTATGTTAAATGTCCAATATTATGTGCCAGGTTAAGTCACACTGTTTTGAGTCCCGTATTAAGTGTCACACTTTTATGTCGTTTTTTTATGCCTCGTTTTAATATGGTGTCCCATCTCTTGCGAATGGGTGACAAACGTTTCGAGAGTAATAACTTGTCACGGAAAGCTTCTCACTTCGCCGTTCGGATTCGGATGCTTAATTTGTAGGTGCCTTCCATTAGGCCTTGGTCCGCAACGGTCTGTCGCGCCAAATACTATTATTATTACCCATATTCCAGAATTGATAGAGTAGTTTTACTTACAATAAATAAATATATATATATATAAATATAGGGCTGACAAACGTTTCGAGAGTAATAACTTGTCACGGAAAGCTTCTCACTTCGCCGTTCGGATTCGGATGCTTAATTTGTAGGTGCCTTCCATTTGTGTCCAAAAAACAGAAATGGTCGCGAGAAGCTAGGCCTTGGTCCGCAACGGTCTGTCGCGCCAAATACTATTATTATTACCCATATTCCAGAATTGATAGAGTAGTTTTACTTACAATAAATAAATATATATATATATATATATATATATATATAAATATAGGGGTTCCCAAAAAATTATTTTATAAAGTTTTCACTGAATGTTAAATAGGTTAAGAAACACGATAATGCACTATGTTAGAAGGATACTCTGATAGATTTTAAATTATACTGCATTCATTGAAATTTATGCAAAGCTAAAATCGAGGCTTATTAACATTTGAGACTTGAAGTGTACACAAAAATTATATGTTTTAATAAAATATCAATCTAGATATCAAACATTCGGCATATTCGTTAATTACTTACCGCAGTTAAGCAGCTCATCTTCAGCATCATCACAATCCCGGGTAATGTCACAAATACGCGGTAAAGGTATACAAACGGGAACCTTATTCATCATACATTTTACTTGTGAAGTGCTGCATTTTTCACTCTTTGTGCCTTCGGGAAAGCAATTGACCATCCGTAGATTATCAATTGCAACGTGTGCTCGCTGCGTTTCCATGAGTTTTGGCACGATTTCGAAGGCAATTCGGAAATCCCGTGATATCCGACCGAGCCTGTATACTTTCCGTTCCCAATAGCGGAAATTGTCACCAACAATTTCGGCTGGCACCCAGGAACTTTCCTGTGAGTGCAGCGGTTCAACAACGACACGGGATAAGCCTCGGTTCATAGCACTCTGATGCATCCACACTTCTAGGAAACATTTCTCCAATGTTGTGCTGAATTGTGGCGAAGTTAAATTAACTTGTATTGTGCTCGGCAATAAACGTGCGTACAAAAAATGGCCTATATAAGAATTTTTTATTAGTATCTACAGCGAAAAATTATTATGTACATAAGTTTACGAGTATTCTTCTTACCGTTCGCATCGTCCCGAGAGTCTGCTAAGGGTCCTGGTATCAACCCAGTCATATTCTTTATAGACAAATTTGTGCCGGTCGTTATTTGAAACCCGTCAAATAAATTTTCCGTCCATTTCCACGCACATGGAGTTTCAAAGTTGCACTTGACCCCAAGAATGTCTTCTATTTCAGATGATTGTGATGACTCAGTTTGATGAGATTCATAGGCATTCTAAAAATAAATGAAGAATACATTTAAACATGTGTTTTTATTTGTATAATGTATATACTAGGCGCATAATAAAACGCTGTTTCACTCCAACTCTTATGGAAACTGTCTTATGGAAATCGAAAAATCTCCCACAAATCATTTGAAATTTTTCTTACGCTCTCCGCCGTCGTGATCGAACTTTTGCAAATGACACGCCAATTTATGGGATACAACAACGAGGCCGGTCAAGCCTGTTCTGGGATGATGGCGTAGATCAGTACGTGCAGAGTTTAGGGATGACATCGGCTCGAATTCGGTTACCGGTGGTCAGAATGCTTTATGCTAAGTCTCGCATTCATCTGTAAGTACTACTATGACCATTTTCTTATACACCAGCTGCTTGAATGTTATGGTTAAAATCATGGATTTGAAGAGTCTTGAAAGACTAAAGTAGTAGTACAAAAAGCACACAAAGCACACAAATGTCGCACTCATCACAGTAACGTAATTCATTTTATTTTTTTCCCACACCTATTTATCAAATTCACCTTATGCTGAGAGCGTATCTCGCATTGACTGATTGTTCCCACACTTTTTACGTTTTGCTGAGTGATCGTCTCGCACCGATTTATACCGTCTCAACATCTTTTCTGATTGCACTTTTTGCAATCTTTATCATACATTATACGGCATTATTAGAAAAAAACAATTCTTTTTTGAAAATTTTTATAGCAAGCAATAATATTTGCATACACATAGTGTAAAAGTGTAGGTCAGACATTATCAAACACAGAACGAACAACGTTGTCTCATTTCCCGGCTTCTCTGCTGTACAATCAGCAACACAACGAACAGTCAGGATACAAGAATCTTGATCTGTAAAATACATAACGATTAAAGGATTGTTATATTTGTTTTGCAGTACTAGAAACATTAAGCGCAGAGATACTGCGTTTCAAGAAGAATCTGGAAAAGAAACCAGTTCATCGGCGATTATGGAAGCTGCAAACGGCTCTACTTAAGAGTCTTAATAAACTTTGGGACAATTTTGAAACTACAGATAACATTTACCGTACATAGTTGATACGGCTCATCTTCACTTTGCAGAGGGATACTATAAAATAGTGAGAGAGGACAAACACCGACATACTGATTAAGTTGAAGACCATTCAAGATGATGAAATTCCCGCTCAAAGTACAATCAAGTATATTTTTGGAGTCCATTAATCCTGCTTTTGTCGAATACGATGTCCAAGAGTACTTAATTTTGGAAGAAGACACGCATTTGAAGCTCATGTGCGTATCACAGTCAGCGTGCAGAACTTAAACAACCCCGCTATTGGTTCGATGCCGATTATGTATATGAAATGGCACACATTTCCTTGCCGAAGTTCGATAGCGATTACATGAAATGACGGCAATTCTCTGAACTTTTTACAAGCTTGCGTGGTGAAGAAGGTAGGTGGATAGATACGTGACATTGCTCCAACTGAAGCAAATAATGACGCGGCCTGAAATCATTAACGACAGGTACGAAAACAAACATCTTCTAGTCAACGGAGTCATCAACAAGCTTTTGACAGCATTGTGTCATGGGACCCAATACTGCTCCATATTACAATAAAGAAACTAAACTCAGTTGAAAATTACAGCGCTTTTTAAATTCTCTATATTAACTTCGCGTTCCCGTGTGTGGGTTTGTGGATTTGTGTGTCGTGGAATCTTGCGATCAATTTTGACGTGACAACGTCTCACTACAAGGTATAAGGGGGTGCATGTTCAAAAACTAAAATGTTAAATGACCAACTGTTGTGATCAACAGAATGTCCCACTGTTGTGAGACACTGTTAAATGTACGAATGTTGTGATCACTGTTAAATATCACATTTTTAAATGTCAGTACTTTGGGAACTAAGCCATTTCCCAAGAGATTCGCATGAAATTCGGAATGTAGGACTAAGATGCGACTATTAGATTTCTTCCTATGGAAATTCTGGAATATTATCATTATTGTCTGGAATTTCTGGAGCAAAGCAATTTTTCAAGCGATTCGCATAAAATTCGGAATGTAGGACTAAGATGCGACTATTAGATTTTTTCCTATGGAAATTCTGGAATATGATCATTATTGTCTGGAATTTCTGGAACAAAGCATTTTCTCAAGCGATTCGCATGAAATTCAGAATGTAGGACTAAGATGCGAATATAAGACTTTTTCCTATGGAAATTCTGGAATACGATGATTATTGTCTGGAATTTCTGGAACAAAGCAATTTTTCAAGCGATTCGCATGAAATTCGGAATGTAGGACTAAGATGTGACTATAATATTTCTTCCTATGGAAATTCTGGAATATTATCATTATTGTCTGGAATTTATGGAACAAAGCAATTTCTCAAGCGATTCGCATGAAATTCAGAATGTAGGACTAAGATGTGACTATAAGATTTCTTCCTATGGAAATTCTGGAATATGATCATTATTGTCTGGAATTTCTGGAGCAAAGCAATTTTTCAAGCGATTCGCATGAAATTCGGAATGTGTGACTAAGATGTGACTATAAGATTTCTTCCTATGGAAATTCTGGAATATTATCATTATTGTCTGGAATTTATGGAACAAAGCAATTTCTCAAGCGATTCGCATGAAATTCAGAATGTAGGACTAAGATGTGACTATAAGATTTCTTCCTATGGAAATTCTGGAATATGATCATTATTGTCTGGAATTTCTGGAGCAAAGCAATTTTTCAAGCGATTCGCATGAAATTCGGAATGTGTGACTAAGATGTGACTATAAGATTTCTTCCTATGGAAATTCTGGAACATGATCATTATTGTCTGAAATGTCTGGAGCAAATCAATTTCTCAAGCGATTCGCATGAAATTCGGAATGTAGGACTAAGATGCGACTATAAGACTTCTTCCTATGGAAATTCTGGAATATGATCATTATTGTCTGGAATTTCTGGAACAAAGCATTTTCTCAAGCGATTCGCATGAAATTCGGAATGTAGGATTAAGATGCGAATATAAGACTTCTTCCTATGGAAATTCTGGAATATGATCATTATTGTCTGGAATTTCTGGAACAAAGCATTTTCTCAAGCGATTCTCATGACATTCGGAATGTAGGACTAAGATGCGAATATAAGACTTCTTCCTATGGAAATCTGGAATATGATCATTATTGTCTGGAATTTCTGGAACAAAGCAATTTTTCAAGCGATTCGCATGAAATTCGGAATGCAGGACTAAGATGTGACTATAAGACTTGTTCCTATAGAAATTCTGGGATCTGGCCAATAGGGTCTCGGATTTTTGGAACCAAGCCATTTCTCAAGGGATTCGTATGAATCTCGGAATGCAGGACTAATATGCGCAGTCAAAGAGTTCTCAAGAAAAATGCTCGTGTTTCTTATTTGCTCAGAGTATGAGCGTGCTCTAAGTGCTCAGAATAAAATGATCTGAGCATTTTCTAATTTGACATCTGATGTCAAATGTCTTTTTCGATGATTTTCTCCTACAAAAAAAATGACCCAGGATCGAGGGGCTCTCATATCAATTTCTGCGATTAGAGAATTTAGATGAAAAATTTTAATTTTTATAGGTTGTTTTATTCGTACAGACGAATAATGAATGAATGAAAATAAGGTTTTTTTTTATTAGCATATCTTGTAAGTATATTGTGCGAGGGAACAGTCGCTAAAGAAGCCTCCAGTTCTTCAACCACTAAAGGACTTTCTTGATTTTTTGGAGACTAGGTTCCAGTCATTGGAAGCTTAAGATGATAAATTTAAGTAAGCTCATAAGCACAGTCTATTGCCTTATCAAAACTCTCATGCAAATATTGCAGAAAGTCCTCATCTGTTGCCGTCAAGAGTACATCAAACAGATCAACTCAACCAACTTTACTCTGAAAAAAAAAAATGGAATGTTTTTGAGTAGAACTTGTTAATAGGAGTATGTAGGCAATATCACCACCTCTAGGTATTGGGCAAACCCTGAAATCGGGGTTGCAAAAAAAAATTTTATGTGTTCAGAAATGTTTTGATTTCTTTCGAACGGTGAATAGCTCAAACAATCTTGCGAAATAGGTCAAATGACGCAGAGTTAAATTTTAAATACAATTGTAGAATACCTTTTTTGATTTAATCCCGGCCTCTTGAAACTGCAGCAAACCTTAAACTTTAAAGCCTACGTGACCAGATTAAAACCCAACAGACAGATCTTCATGACCAGCTTCCTCAACATACATCATGTATACTATCGTAGGTTCTTGCGAACTATTCGCAGGGTCCGCAGTTGATACGTATATACTATGGAATCATCAGTAGTACGATAACGATAATACGATCAACATCTCATAATCCGAGGATCATTAGCGAGGGCAAAGTTTTAAAGTTTATCAATATCATTATTACACACAAGCATAAACTACGAGTAAATGTATAAATATATCACACAGAACAAACATGTCGCATTTTTTTATACCAGATCTACCTTTTTCATGTGAATGGAGAAATCCAAATATTGGATTTCTTAAACACCCAAATCGTCTCATTACACACTCTGTTTCCCTACATATCAGATTTAAAACTTAAAACTGAAACCAAATAGAACTAAGAGATCGTTAAATTTTATTGGCTCAGCGTGGAAATAGATTGCTGGAAATCCACACCACGAAGCTTTATTGATTATATCCAAAGAAGAAATTAATTTAACTATAAACGAAATTCACTTATGGATACCAATCAAGAAGAAGCACTTGATTTTTCAGATATTAAAATAATCAGTAATTCCCTTTCAAT
Organism: Nephrocerus scutellatus; assembly: GCA_947095585.1. Classification (NCBI taxonomy): domain Eukaryota; kingdom Metazoa; phylum Arthropoda; class Insecta; order Diptera; family Pipunculidae; genus Nephrocerus; species Nephrocerus scutellatus. The sequence goes on from OX352762.1 coordinate 33,976,625, forward strand.
TTTATATATTATATTATATATAACAGATTTAAAAATCTACGAAATACTTTAACTGAAACCAGTAAAAAATAAGAATAAAAACAGACATAGTTTATACAGAAATTGTAAGAAATAAAGGAGAAATTTTTGAATTAATTACAGAATGTTAAACAGTTAAGCATATGATATTTCCATGAAAACTCCACATGTTTACCAAACAAATTTCAAAAGTAGAAAAGCCACATGTAATTTAATAACTAGTCAGCACCTTCCCACTATTATTAATTCATCACCAGCAATCCAATTCTGTTCAAAAACGGAGAGTGAAACAGTGAGAGTAAATGTTCAAAGTAGTTGTAAATTGTGTGTGTTAGATTGACGGGAGCGACATGATGACTTTTTCTTATTCCGCGATTCATTTACAATTTGAAGATCTTCAGGTTGTCGGTCTGTTGTTCCGTCAAATAGAACCGAATTGGGTTAATTTTTTAGTTACATCTGTGTGTAATGTGTACTCTGGAAGGTTCCAAGCAAAATAAATAAGTGTTAGGTGCCGAAATATACAGATCGGCGCGATGCGCTCACCCATAGGTTTTTGCATCAGATGAAATACTTGACAACCAAACAGGCAATTAGCGACCGATTTTTCTTTTGGCTTTTTTAAATCTGATTGATATTTTTTTAATTCTCTATATTAACTTCGCGTGCCCGTGGCTGGCTGGTTGGTCAGGTCTTGTGATCCATTTTTAACCCACTTCCCAAAGCACGATTTTATTGAAATTTTGCACACATGTGTATTTCCGGTGACAATACTTTCTATTGAAATTTCGGGCCCTGAGGCCCAAGGTGTGCCCATATGAATTTTTTAAAAATTGACCCGATTTTCTTTAAATTTTATACACATGTGAATCTGCGATGGACAAAATTTTTTGTAATTTTTTTTAATAAACGGTCCATGATACCCAAGGGTAGCCCATATATATTTTTTTTTTTTAAATTAGACCGATTTTCTTAAAATTTTAAACATCTGTGTATCTCCGATGGAGAAAACTTTTTGTAAAAATTTTGGATGATGATATGAATTTTGTTAAAATTAGTCAGATTTTCTTCAAAATTTAAACATCTGTGTATCACTGATGGACAAAACTTTTTGTAAATTTTTCGGAGTGATCGGGCCCTAAGGCCAGAGGTGTGCCCATATAAATTTATTAAAAATTAACCTGATTTTCTTCAAACTTTAAACACATGTGTATATGTGATGGACAAAACATTTTGTAAAGTTTTTGGAGTGATCGGGCCCCAAGACATAAATTTTTTAAAAATTTTGGATAATGATACAAATTTTGTTAAAATAAAAATCCTATTAAAAAAAATTTAAAATATATTAAAATAAATATATAAATTAAAAATTTTCGTATAAATTCTCTGATCGCAGATACACATGTGCGTAAAGTTTGAATAAAATCGAATTAATTTTGAAGTAATTTTTACAAAAAGTGTTCTCATCGGAGATATACATACAACAAAGTTTAAAGAAAATCGGGTAATTTTTTAAAAAATGTATGGCCACCACTCGGCCTTGGGTCCAGATGAATTCCAAATTTTTATAAAAAGTTTTGTCCAATAGAGATACACAAGTGAATAAAATCAAATGTGATGTGAATAATTTAAAATTTTAAGAAAGTGTTGTAACCGAAAATACACATGTGCGCAAAATATAAATAAAATCGGACTTTGAGAAGTGGGTTATAAATTGATCGCAAGATTCCACGACAAACAAACAAACAAATAAACAGATCCACGGGCACGCGAAGTTTAAAACAAAACTGCACAAGTCTATATTTGTATCTATGTGTGTGATTTGGCCAAAAAAATTCGTGAAATGGGAGACAAACAAAACTAATATAATGAATAATTGTTAATTTTAGTAAAAAGAAGGGAAAATCTTTTTAAAACTACGGATCTGTGAAAAATGCAAAGTGGCAAAAAAATTTGCCACGATTAGCAATTTTTTTTTGCAAATCGAAGCTTAACGGGAGAATCTGCAAATTTGTTTGCAATGAGAGCGCGAATCTAATTCGCTTGTGTGCACATGCTTGTTATTTTATTTTTTAAATTCTCTATATTAACTTCACGTGCACGTGGCTGGCTGGCTGGTCAGATTTTCTGATCAATTTTTAACCAACTTCCCAAAGCCCGACTTTATTGAAATTTTGCACACATGTATATTTCCAGTGACAATACTTTCTGTCCCTCGGACCTCGGGTTCGGGAAAACCGGCCCCAAAATTTTTCCAAAAAGTGTTGTCCATCGGGTGTTTAAAAATTTAAGTAAATCGGGTTAATTTTTTTAAAAAATTTGTATGGTGCCCCACGACCCCACACACGGGCACGCGAAGTTAATACAGAGAATTTAAAGAAGGAACGGTAATTGACATTGAATATTTAAGTAAATGGGCAGAATCTTATTCCATCGCAAAACACGGATGAAAACGCAATATTAAGTGCGTGCAAACTTTGGAGGATTTTAGTAAGGAGATTTGGTCCGAAGAGAAGAAAAGAAAAATCTCCGAAAATACAGTATAGTTGGGAGGCACTTACAAGATCATCAAGAAGATCAACGATTTAGTATTTTGGATTGAACAAAGCCCCGGATGTAAAATAAAAGTTGTCTACAACGACAGATTAACAAGCCTTGTACCTCGTCAGGAGTAGTGCTGCATCTGTTCGGGACGAACCAAATTAAGGCGGGTGTAATGTTACGAAAATAGATTAAGTACACTTTACAGCGCCATCTGTAGACTCAGTTTAAGAATAAGCATTGTATTAGAATTAGGAAAATTAGCAAAACCGATTGCATATATTTAGGCTCAGTAACATTGTACTTGTATATGAAATTATGTGTTGAGTTTTATATAAGTTTATGTAGTTCTGGTATATTGGGTATAAATACCCCATATTTTTAACAAATATGTACATACTATGTTTCAATCTTTCTCTTCTTTTCCAGCTATTCTGAATTTCTAGATCTACCGCGAGAAAATAAGCCATTTTGCACTTTTAAGTGAAATATTTAGAAAACCATTTGATATTTTCTAATTAAATGTGGATAAGTGCACGAAAGGATCTTATATTTAAATAATGTCCCCCTAGACGATGATCTTTGGAGATACAGTTCGAAAACAAAGCAAGGAAACATACCAAATAACTTACAATTATTATTATTTTGTAGATTTTTAAACTCTCTATATTAACTTCGCGTGCCCGTGGCTCGCTGGCTGGCTGGTTGGCTGGTCAGATCTTGTGAACAATTTTTAACCCACTACTCAAAGCCTGATTTTATTGAAATTTTTCACACACCTTCTATTAAAATTTGAGACCTGAGGACCGAGGGGTGCCCCTATAAATTTTTCTTCAAATTTTATACACATGTGTATCTCCGATGGAGAAAACTTTATGAAAATTTTTTTGAGTGAGGCCCAAACTTCAAACTTCAAACTTTATCGGTCCCGGAGGTGCCCATATAAATTTTTTTTTAATCAACCCGATATTCTTCAAACTTTAAATAAACTAAAAATAAAACATTTTTCACACATTTGTATCTCCGGTGACAAAAGTTTTTATAAAAATTTTGAAGTGAAGGGGCTCTAATATTAATATTTTCCAAATTCACCTGGTTCAAACTTTGCACGCATATGCATCTTCTATTGGAGAATTTACATGAAAAATTTTTAAATTTTTTATCTCAACTTATCGCACTTTTATAATGCCTTGGCACAGCTCTGGCTTGGAAATATTGGGATCGAAGAGGGAAAGAAAATGTTAAGGAGAGTGGAGTTAAAAGTTCACACCCGAGCGCTCAGAACTAGAATTTTTTTGCGCATGAAGCACACATTGTTGTCTTAATAATTAAAACATGAACTCATTAGGTATTTTTTCATCTCAATCTACTATTAGGCAGGGGAAGGAAAAATAATGATATATATCTTTAAGGTTAAATTGCAATTTTTTTTAACAAAATAAGTATTTTAAATTAAAGCTATGGTATTCAAATTATAAAATAAAATTAAAAAATATGTGTACATAATATTAATTTTAAATAAAACTTGGCTGTATACAATGTTTTTAGTTTCACCTTCAAGAGCAAGAATAATTAATTTCTTAGGTGAACCCAACTTAGAGCAAGCAAAATAAAGTTGTCTCAAATCTCAAATCTTTACTCCGCAATTCGACTTGTTCGACTTGCTGTTCGACTTATTGATCTTCATCGGCAGCGCAAGTTTTACTGGAAATTGGGATAAAAAATGTTTCACACTGTCCCTTTTCTGTCAAGATAGTCGCTTCAATTATATTGCCCAGCATCTTTTTTACGCACAGTCTTGTGCCGTTGCAAAGTTTTGGCAAGTCGATATTCCGTAGTAAAATAATTGGAGATCACACTGTTAGTAAAAGGCAGGCGATGTGGTGGCAATCCAAACGAATCAAGTGAGTTTAGGAACTCAGTTAGATAATTAACTTCGTTATCGATACACTTATACACTTATACGCCTATTAATATGGCAAGTATTTAATTGTTTGTTTTGACACTAATTGTTTGAATCGACACTAATATCGGTCACCCACCTAACAGGTATCGACCCCATCCCCCAAGAGCTGTGTTACCACCACCATTCAACTCAACGACCCCGAAAATTATAGAATCGACACTATTACCGGTCACCTCTCTCTCCTCAGTTATCGACCCCATCCCACTAGAGCTGTCTTACCATCACCATTCAACTTAACGACCCCGAAAATTATAGAATCGACACTAGTATCGGTAACCCCCAGTTATTGACCCCATCCGCTAGAGCTATATTACCATCACCATTAAACTCAGAGTTGTCCCACCATCGCCATTCAACTCAATGACCCAGAAAGCTATAGAATCGACACAAATGTCGGTCACCCGACCACCCTCAGCTATCGACCCCATAACCCTAGAGCTGTGTTACCATCACCATTCAACTTAGCGACCCCGAAAAATATGGAATCGACACTAATATCGGTCAACCCCCTCCCCTAAAGTTATCGCCCCATCCCCTAGAGATGTCCTACCATCACCATTCAACTTAGCGACCCAGAAATCTATAGAATCGACACTAATGTCGGTCACCCCACCCCCCTCAGCTATCGACCCCATCACCCTAGAGCTATCTTACCATCACCATTCAACTCAGCGACCCCGAAAACCATAGAATCGACACTAATATCGGGCAGGGCAATGGTGCCCCCCCTGCGGCGATACATAACTCATCCATAGGAGTGTACTACCAACACTATTCATCACGGCGATACCGAAAACTGAAGCAGGGGTGGTAGCAGGTTTTTTGGCTGTGGTAGGCGGCTGCCACCCCTACTACCCCCCACCACCTATATTTGATTCGAGATAGTAACTAATATGTATACCAAGTTTGGTTGAAAGTGGTCAAAGCGTTCCAGAGTTAGTTAGGCACAAATATACAAATAAATTCTCTATTTTATATATGTATAGAAGATGTACAGCATCGTATCATGTGTATCTAGAAGCCAGGATGATCAGAGCGGTAAGAAAAGATCGTGCGTTTTTTGGACGCGCTGGGAATGGAACCCGGTATCCTCCAGGTAAATTCTATAATTCATTTGCTTTACCTAGAAACATGATCGGACTCTAGTTATTCTGCAAACTAAAAAGCTAAAAACTAAGGAAAACCGAATAGAAATTAATAATTTTTACTTTTAAATATATTGATTTCAATGTTTGTTTGCCAAATATATAATACTCACATATTTAGGATTTGTTGACTTGATGCGGTCCTTTATCTGTTGTAGTGGGTCGCCGTATACTCCATCGAGAACATCATCGCTAACGATCCCGCCATGAGCTGGTCCATCGCTTTGTCGCTCGTCGTGCGGATATCTCTCGCTATTTGCTAAATTAAGCAGCGCCTTAATCGAACTACCTTTTCTGCCACTTAGTCGTGAAGGCTTGTGATCGTCAGCGCTGATACCTGATACCATTTGAGACATTTGCTGGAGAGATGATGGCGGAAATCTTGTTGAATACGCCGGAACCAATTGATTTATTTCGGAGTATCTGCCTGCGCTTTGGATTTTTCCGATGCCACTGATACTACCAGCTGATGAGGATGACGAATATCCGGATCCGTAACCTGAAACACCCCCTCCTACACCAACATTAGATTTCATCAGTTCCTTCCGTAGCGAATCAAGTCCTGACGATAGAGGGTATTTTTGTCTCTGTTGCTCTTGTCCTCCTCCTCTGGGAAGGTTTATTTGGCCGTGACGGCGACTCCCGCGTCGGCCAAATGGTGACACTTCTATGGGCCCACCGCCTATTTCATCCCCAGCATCTACATCGGTGTTATCATATTGAATTGGTGGCAGCGGTGAGGGTGACCTTTGCATTTCTGGAGTATATATAGTGTGGGGTGGTGTTTGTAGCGTACTTTGGTGCAGCATATCGCGTCCATTTCGCAATGTGGATAGCTTATCAGCCGTATTGTCATTTCCATTTAAATTGTGCGAGGACAATGAGTTAATTGAATGATTGAACAATGGACGCTGACTTTTCACATTGACGATAACCGTGGTCGAAAACCAAAAAAGAGACGCGCACCAAATTCCAAAATAGTGTTGCATTTTGATGAATGTATTGCGATAAAAAAATGCTTTGCCCTAAAGAAATTCGCACATTAACCACGTACTTGTTACTTTTTATTCAGTCGCTTTTAATATTATTTTAGTCTTTGTTTTTATATTTAACACTATTAAAATTTATAATCACAGGAAATTTTCTGCTCGTATTTTGACAAAAATCGTTTTCATAAAAAATCATCATTGTTATTACATTGCTTTTCACTGTTTTTTTAAATTTATTTATTTTTATTGTGTGTTGGTTCGGCAATTTTTATTATCTGTCTGGACCTTAAATAAAGAAAAAGTAATTTACAAAACGAAAAGTTTAAGTCAATTTATATGCATTAAATTTTTAAATGTTTAAGATAGTAAAGCGAGCTTCTCAGTTCGCCATATGTATAGTTATAGTTCAGTCTAAATACTGAATTATCTTAAAAGCCCAATAGTAACCATTTAATTCACAAAATTCATTACAATTTTTTTGGGGAAAAAAATCTTTTGGGAAATTTTGTACTTCTTAAAAAAATTTTCTTATTTTTTTTTAAGTAAAAACTTTTTTTAAAAAAAACTTTCTTTTTTTTATTCTTTCTTTCTTTTTTATTACATGCGCCACACGCGTCACAATTGTTTTAAAACTAGTCCCATTTAATTCTGACTGGTAGAAGCCGAGATATACGAGTTCCTACCAAAAACTTTCCACTAGTGATAGTGACTACACACACCCGTGTGTCTCAAGTCTCATTAAATTTTGACTGGTAGAAGATTTACGAGTAGACAAAAAATCACACGCACGCTGAAAACGAAATCCTTTGCCATGATTATAAGCTTCGCCTTTCGGGCTCACAACAAATTAACTGCACAAGTGGCGTCTTTAGTAAAAACAATTATTTATGTTTCCGACATTGGGTCCAGAGACATACCTACACACCAACAAAAATTTCATCAAGTGCTTTGACGATTTTTTAAAGAAGTGGAATTTATATGTTATATACCAAACTATGAAATGGAAAAGTGTACGTTCATATATAAGGATATAAAGTCAAGCATATTAATTGTTAATTATTTTTCTCAGAAGTGAATTATGAAATTTATTTTTAATATGTTAACCCAAATCATGCACAACATATCGTACACTAGCCAATAGCATAATATTGTCTTCATGGCGTGGAAATATTTTTGTCTCATTAAATTATCCAACCGAAACTTTTAAAAAAAAACATTCTTTTTTTTATTCTTTCTTTCTTTTTTATTAAATGCGCCACACGCGTCACAATTGTTTTAAAACTAGTCCCATTTAATTCTGACTGGTAGAAGCCGAGATATACGCGTTCCTACCAAAAACTTTCCACTAGTGATAGTGACTACACACACCCGTGTGTCTCAAGTCTCATTAAATTTTGACTGGTAGAAGATTTACGAGTAGACAAAAAATAACACGCACGCTGAAAACGAAATCCTTTGCCATGATTATAAGCTTCGCCTTTCGGGCTCACAACAAATTAACTGCACAAGTGGCGTCTTTTGGATATAAGAATAAATTATCGGTTCCTTCCATTTGTGTGCAAAAAATATAACACACACAACACGAATAGTTGCATCCAGGACCATAACGGCTAGCTGCGCTAAATGTTATTATTATATAAGTTTTTCAGTGCGATAACCTGGGAGTTTAGAAGTTTTGGGGTCGGTTAGCATGTTTTCTGCAACGCGTCAGTGCATCATTACTAGAATTAAGTTATCCATTTGGCTTCGTTTTTGGAGTATCATATCTTCAATCAACATTTACGAAAAGTCCGCAACAGTTTGTTTATTCTGGTAAAACATTTGTTTCTTTATTGTTTTCTTAAATGAATAGTAGAGATAATAGTAAGACTTTCATCATCATATTCATGTAACAATATATCTAATGTTAATGTTGACTTTAAGAGAGTACACTCAATCGCCTCAAGCATGGTTCTTTTCCGTTTGGAACTGATCCTCGAAAGAGAATATGTTTAAGGTAAATTCAGTGCAATAGCGTTTCGATGATACGCGTCATATGTTCGTTATGGTGTCCAATGTTAAATGAGATGCATCCGAGTTTTTTTAAATGAGGATATGTGTATTTAGAATATCGATCTAGACGATCGTGTATTTTTTGGACGCTGCGAGAATCGAGCTCGGAGTTCTCCGAATAGGAGTCTAAATACTGCATCACCGACAACGATTATATCTGAGTTTATTTTCATTGGAGAAAAAATGAAGAATTATTGACTAGATTTCCTTGATCACTTTTCGAAATATAACACAATACTGCGATAAAACCAAGTACGTTTGAAAGTCAATCAATGCTTTCGGTGTGATGAAATTGCATCGTACATACAACGGAAATAATTCGAACAACTACTTATCATGTTACATTGATCGTGTGTAGGGATTTTTAGCCAACCGACAAGTAAATTTGTTTTTAAATTCTCTATATTAACCTCGCATCGGCAAGTGTCTGTTTGCCTGTCGGTGGCTGGCTAGCTGGCTGGTGAAATCTTGTGATCAATTTTTAACCCACTTACTAAAGCCCGATTTCGTTTAAATTTGATACACATATCTATCTCCTATCTATAAATTTTTAAAAAAATTTACCCGATTTTATTTAAATTTTGTGCACATAAGTATCTCCGATGACAACACTTTTTGTAAAAAGTGATCGGACCCAGGGTCAAGTGACCCCCATATAAATTTTTTCAAAATTAACCTGATTCGAAGTTTGCACACCTGTGTGTTTCCGATTAGAAAATTTACATAAAAAAAATTAATGTTTATGAGTTGTTTTTTTTACTGGTAAGGTTAATAGGCTCGCGTCTGAGGGAGGACGAGGGTGATTTTTGTGTTATAAATGAGTTTAGTCTCAGGTGTATCCAGCCGTACTGCATTGCATCACGTATATTTGGAATTTCGCTGATTAGTGAGATGACAATAATTCGTATATGTCTTTAGGGAATGGAATCTGGGGTTTTTGTTGTTTCTTAAGCCACTTATGTTATGTAAATGAAACCTTAAAAATTTAATTTTTTTAATTAAGTTATAACCATGGATAATTTAATGAGACAAAAATATTTCCACGCCATGAAGACAATATTATGCTATTGGCTAGTGTACGATATGTTGTGCATGATTTGGGTTAACATATTCAAAATATATTTCAAAATTCACTTCTGAGAAAAATAATTAACAATTAATATGCTTGACTTTATATCCTTATATATGAACGTACACTTTTCCATTTCATAGTTTGGTATATAACATATACATTCCACTTCTTAAAAAAATCGTCAAAGCACTTGATGAAATTTTTGTTGGTGTGTAGGTATGTCTCTGGACCAATGTCCCAATGTCGGAAACATAAATAATTGTTTTTACTAAAGGCCTCCGCTACTATACGGTATAATTTTTTAATCTTGCTTGATATATCATTTTTAATATTTGGGTTTTGTTTTATTGTAGAATATTATTTTTTAATTTTTTAGTAAGCACAATATACCGCCATTACATTCAACTGCTGTAGTATTTTCTTAGTCCAATTAAGATTAATGAAACTACCCTTTAGTACTTCAAACCTTATTCCAAGTACACAGATATACGACTTTATTTTATAATCCTGGTCGTCATTTCCATTGCAAAAATTTATTTTACGGAAAATTATCAACATGTACGATGTTCAAATGCGAGTATCCAACTTGAAAAAAATCCTGTTTGTTCGGTTTTTGTTTATTTCATTAGCATTACGCTAAAAACACAATTTTATTTCACAAACAAACATTATAATCCAATTCGCGAATACACAACTTTGTACTGTTCTTGAGGCTTAAACATTTTCGCGAAAATTTAATCAAGGAATACTAGCGTTCTAATTTACATTGATTGGAGTTTGCATTTTAAAATGGATGAAATTAAAGAAAAAAATCATGGTTATTCAATTCGCAGTTAGAGGCGTCTTTTTTATGACTGCGAAATAATTAACCTAACAATTTATGTATGCAATATGTTTTTTTACTATTTTTCGTATTTCATTTTAAATTTTGTGGGGCGGCGTACATTTTCACTTTTAACATTTCTTTATAATTTCCTTTTGGACCTTTTTGTTTTTGTCCATGGTGATGATGGAGTTAGTTATCAGGATATAAAGTATGCTGGCTGGTACTGCTGCTAAAGCTGCTCCGTCAACTAGATAGGATAATACGTATAAAAAAGTAGATAGATACAGAGATGCTCGTACATTTAGCGAGAGTGTAGTATAGTACGCAAGAGAGCAAGTGAATGTTTCGTAGTAGATTCAAATTGTATATGTGAGCCGCACAGCCAGAGCCAGTCATCGTACAATAAACCAAAAACAAAACTAAGAGGACGACGAAAAGGTTGAAAGACGAACAAGGAGCCGAAGCACCAATGTACCAAAACAACAAAACATCAAAAACGACCAGAGAAAAGAAAATGGCAAACAAAAAGGGAAAAACACATATTTTTGTATGTATGTGTACATTCACACGATAGGCACAATTTTTCTTATAACTTTATAACTTGAGAACATTTTCGAAGAAAAATTTTATTCACATACAAAATTTAATTTTCACACAATACTTAGAATTGTTTCACTGAATTTCACTCAAATTCGCAAATTACGTTATTTACTGTTATACTTTTTTCAATTGCATTTTTTTCTAAGTTTAACCACGTAAAATTTTGAACAAGACAATCAGAGTAAAAAATAGGGAAAGGAAAAATATTGGCTTAATATTGCGATAGCCAGGCAAGTGAATGGTTGCAAATGGCTATGAAATCAGAAAGGTTCAATCCCCAACGTGTTTGTGTTGTGCTTATGTTTGTGCAGATTAAGTATGTTTGTATATCTACAAGCTCGTAACTGTAAATGTAATATTAAGTATTAGGCACTGTACTGCAACTGCTGCTATTGATTTGACGTGATGGGAGTCATGACGAGCTTTTTGCGAAATGCACATCCATACAAACTTCAGTTCATGTAGTGGTTAGCGATGGCGGGGATGCTGTGTACTACCAGCAAACATAATGTAGGCGCATCTTTGTAAGGGATGTAGCTATCTTAGTGGCAAAGGGAGACATAAGGATATATCCAATTTGTAAAGGGAGAAATATCGGATGGATTCATATCTAGTGTTCTAAACGAATTTATACGGTAGGAACTAGTGATATTACAGCTACAGATAGATTTGGCAGCATTGACTCAGCACAATCTTATTGCCAACACGTGGTATTGTTCTACGTTTAATTTGAACAAAAAGTTAAAGCATTACATTGTCACTTTGATTTTTTGAAAAAAATTACATAGTTTTTTAGATTAGGTGAAATAGATTTAGATCTGTTTTAGGTATATTACTCTAATAAAACGGTTTAAAATAATCTTTTATGTACATCGTTTTTGAATCGAACACCGCAAAGAACTTTGTAATTTTTGTTCAAAAAATCATTGTGTAATTAATTAGCACACAACTTTTGCAGACAGTAAAAATTTTAATAAAAAAATTAAAAAACCCACACATAAAAAATTAAACTGTTCATGTAACTTCTCTAATTAAATGTACAAAGTTTTGCAAAGTTTTTATAAAAACGGGTTGATTTTGAAAAAGTTTATATGGGAGCCCCTAGGCCCTGAGGGCCAATCATTTACTGATTTTAACAGAAACACATCCCAACGCGAAGTTAATATAGAGAATTAAAAAAATTAATTATTTTGATGAAGTCTTACATTTAAATTCTACCTTGTATAATGAGATCGCATACAAAATACGAAACGAAAAACGGGGTTTTCTCTCATCTTAAAATGCAGACAAAGAGATTTTTGGAATCGAAACGACCAGCATCTGAAAGCCTTTGACCCACGATTAATATATGGCGTCGCTTTTACACCCCTCACTTAAGAAGGGGGAATCAAAGTTTATACTTATTGCCCTTGTTTTTTTAATTTTTTAAATTCTCTATATTAACTTCACTTGCCCGTGGGTCGTCTGTCGTGGATTCTTGCGATCAATTTTTAACCCACTTCCCATGGCCCGATTTTATTGAAATTTTGCACACATGTGTATTTCCGGAGACAACACACTTAAATTTTGAGGCCCATCGGGCTGCGGTGTCTGGGGGCTTCCAAACAAAAATTTTAAAAAATTTACCCGATTTTCTTCTAATTTTACACACATGTGTATACCCAATACTGGCATCAGATATTCGTCGCCCTTTATGGACTGTGTGCGGTGTGTGCTGCGCAGTCGGCTGCGCTGCATGGTTTTGGTGGTGGAGAGAGAGAGAGAAATCTTAGCTCACGCACAAATGAACCCAGCAAATGAAACGAGACATACATGTTTTATGCTTACTTCAACTTACATTTTTATTTACTGAATTGTATTTTTATTGATGTCGTTTTTTTTGTTGTCGATATCAACTTACAGATAGAACAACAAGTTTTCACAATATTCTGTCATTTGGCGTTTTCATAAATAAGTTCAGAGCAGTCAAAGAGTTCTCAAGATAAATGTTCGTGTTTCTTATTTGCGCAGAGTATGAGCGTGCTCTAAGTGCTCAGAATAAAATGATCTGAGCTTTTTCAATTTTAACATCTGATGTCAAATATCTGTTTCGATGATTTTCTCCTACAATAAAAAAAAAATGGCCCAGGATCGAGGGGCTCCCATATCAATTTCTGCGATTAGAGAATTTAGATGAAAAATTTTAATTTTTATGGGTTGTTTTTTTTTTATACAATGTGTCGTTTACCAATTCATAATAACTGTTGTAACAATTCAAATAAGTGGTAAGCCTTATGTTCTAGGAAAAGCTTTCAGTTTCACAACACCCATAATACATTTACCACCTCACCATACCAGACCAGAAAGCTCTCCATCATCGCATATAAGAGAAGAAGCAATTGCAGTAGAAACTCACATACAATTTATGTATTAAAGAGGAGACTGTTAATGAAGTTTTTATATAAATATACTTTTAACACATATATATATATATATATATATATATATATATATATATATATATATATATATATATTTGATCTGTACTTATTTTGGCGTACGAAGAAAAGGTGTACACAGAACACAGCCATTATAGTATGAAATGATCTGATGCCGGGACAAAAAAATGTGTAAGAGAGCCCCCCGACCACGTGGCCCGATCACTCACAAATTTTAATAGAAAATATTGTCACCGGAAATATACAAATTTCAATAAAATCGGGCTTAGGGAAGTGGGCTAAAAATTGATCACAAGATCTGACCACCCAGCCAGCCAGCCAGGCCGCCAGCCACGGGCACGCGAAGTTAATATAGAGAATAAAACAACCCATAAAAATTAAAATTTTTCATCTAAATTCTCTAATCGCAGAAATTAATATGGGAGCCCCTCGATCCTGGGTCATTTTTTTTATTGTAGGGGAAAATCATCAAAAGAGACATTTGACATCAGATGTCAAATTAGAAAATGCTCAGATCATTTTATTCTGAGCACTTAGAGCACGCTCATACTCTGAGCAAATAAGAAACACGAGCATTTTTCTTGAGAACTCTTTGACTGCTCTGAACTAATTTATGAAAACGCGATATGACAGAATATTGTGAAAACTTGTTGTTCTATCTGTAAGTTGATATCGACAACAAAAAACGACATCAATAAAAATACAATCAGTAAATAAGTAAGTAAGTTGCTGGGTTCATTTGTGCGTGTGCTAAGATTTCTCTCTCTCTCCACCACCAAAACCAAGCAGCGCAGCCGACTGCGCAGCACACACCGCACACAGTCATTAAAGTACGCAGTATCTGATGCCACTATGTGATTTTTAAAAAATGTATAAGGGCCTCGCGGCCGAACCCGCGGCCCGATAACTACCAAATTTTAGAAAAAGTATTGTTTATTGGGTACACACATGTGTGAAAATCGGGTAATTTTTATTTTAAATTTGTATGGGAGCCCCCCGACCCCGGGGCCTGATTGCTTCAAAAATTTTACAAAAAGTTTTGTCCATTGGAAATACACACGCGTATAAAATTTGAAGAAAATCGGGAACTTTTTTCATAAAATTTGTATTGGTGCCCCACGACCCAGGGCCCGATCTCTCCAAAATTTTTACAAAAAGTGTTCTTCATCGGAGATACAGATTTGTATACATTTTTAAAAAAATCGGGTAAATTTTGTAAAATATTTGTATGGGAGCCCCCAACCCCGAGGTCCGAAGGGCCTCAAATTAATTAATAGAAAGTATTGTCACCGGAAATATACATGTGTGCAAAATTTTAATAAAATCGGGCTTTGGGAATTGGGTTAAAAATTGATCAGAAAATCTGACGGAGATACTCATGTGTAGAAATAATTGCATGGGACCCCCCGACCTTGGGGCCCGATCACTTCCAACTTTCAATGGTAAATGTTGTCATCGGAGATACACATGTGTTTAAAATTTAAAGAAAATCAGTTTAATTTTAAAAAACTTATATGAGCACCCCTCACTCTAAAAATTTAACAAAAAGTTTTGTTAATCTAAGATATGTTAAATATGATTCACAAAGTTGAAGAAAATCGGGCTTATTTTTAAAAAAATTATATGGGCACTGTTAAAAAAAGTTTTGTCCATCAAAGAAACACAAGTGGTAACACGCCAAAAATTTTACCAAAAGTTTTGTTAATCGAAGATACACATATGAGTACACATACACCTCAAGAGCACCCCTCGAGCCTTAGGGCCCGATCACTCTAAAAAATTAACAAAAAGTTTTGTTAATCGAAGTTACACATATGCTACATATGATACACAAATTTGAAGAAAATCGGGCTTATTTTTAATTTATATGTGCAGTCCCCGGGCCCCAGGGCGCATTCGCTCAAAAAATGCTGAAAAAGTTTTGTCCATGGGAGATACACCTATGCTTAAAATTTAAAGTAAATGGGGCTAGTTTTTAAAAAATTATATGGGCACCCTTTGGGCCTCAGGGCCCGTTCGCTCAAAAAAAATTTGGAAAAGTTCGGTCTATCAGAGATACACATATGTTTAAAATTTAAAGTAAATCGGGCTAGTTTTTAAAAAATTATATGGGCACCCTTTGGGCCTCAGGGCCCGTTCGCTCAAAAAAAAATTTGGAAAAGTTCGGTCTATCAGAGATACACATATGTTTAAAATTTAAAGAAAATCGAGCTAATTTTAAAAAAAAATTATATGGGCCTGTCCCCGGCCCTCAGGCACATTCACTCCAAAAATTTTGCAAAAAGTTTTGTCAATCGGAGATACACATATGTTTAAAATTTGAAGAAAATCTGGCTAATTTTTAAAAAATTTATACGGGCACCCCTCGGCCCTCAGGGTACATTCGCTCAAAAAATGTCCAACAAGTTTTGTC
This sequence comes from Nephrocerus scutellatus, assembly GCA_947095585.1. NCBI lineage: Eukaryota > Metazoa > Arthropoda > Insecta > Diptera > Pipunculidae > Nephrocerus > Nephrocerus scutellatus. Next base: position 33,992,685 of record OX352762.1, read on the forward strand.
CATCGGAGGTACACATGTGTATAAAATTTTAAGAAAATCGGGATAGAAAGTGTTGTCATGGGAGATGTGCAAAATTTCAATAAAAGTGGGTTAAAAATTGATCACAAGATTTGGTGTGCCAGCCAGCCAGCCACCCGGCCGGCCGCCACGGGCAAGTGAAGTTTATATAGAAAATTTAATAAAAAACCAACCCATAAATTCATGTAAATTATCTAATAGGAGATACATATGTGTGCAAAGTTTGAACCGGGGTAATTTGGAAAAAATTAATATTAGTGCCCTCTTCACTTCAATTATTTTCAAAAACTGTTCTCACCGGAGATACACATGTGTAAAAAAAATTTTATTTGGGAAAAATATTCAAATCAAAAACTCAAAAATTTTTACAAAAAGTTCGGTCTATCGGAGATACACATATGTTTAAAATTTAAAGTTAATCGGGCTAATTTTTAAAACAAATTTTATGGCCACGCCCCAGGCCTCGCTCCAAAAATTATACAAAACTTTTGTCCATCGGGATAAACATATGTTTAAAATTTGAAGAAAATCGGGCTAATTTTTAAAAATTTATACGGGCACCCCTCGGGCTTCAGGGCCCACTCACTCAAGAAAATGTCAAAAAAGTTTTGTCCATCGGAGATACACATGTGTGTAAAATTTTACCACAATCGGGTTAATTTTTATTTTAAATTTGTATGAGGGCCCACGACCCCAGAGCCCGGCGTCTGTAAAATTTACAGTAAAGTCGGGTTAATTTTTTCAAAAAAAAATGTTTGGGCCCCACGACCCTGGGGCCCAGAGTCTCCAAATTTTTTACGAAAAGTGTTGTCCATCGGAGATACATATGTGTATAAAGTTTAAAGAAAATCGGGTTTGTTATTAAAAATTTTATATGGGAACCCCAAATTTTAATAGACATTTTTGTCTCCGGAAACACACAAAAAAGTGGGTTAAGAATTGATAAGACAGACGTGCCACGGGCAACCGAAGTTAAAAATTGAAATTTTTCTTGTCTGATCTCTAATCGGAGATTCGATTTTGTGGTGAAAGTTCCCATTTGGTGGTAAAAACATAGCAGCCACAGTGCACATCTGGTGCGACGTACACACAACGACGTACGAAGAACCACCAAAATTCTTTCTCTTGAGTTTAGTTAAGCTGTAAAGCAGTTTAGTGCGTAACCAGTTCTTCATAATATACTCGTATGTAATATTGAACAAAACACAAATTAAGAATGCACTCACACAACTGAGTGTACAACACATTTTAACTGTGGAACCATTCAGTTTTGTATAAAAATATTTGTTCTACTTTCTCTTGATATCTCTATACTCTCTGCTGCAACACAACAAAAAAACAACCACAATCTTAAAGCAAGCAGCGTTTCTTACAGCGGATCTTCCCACATCACCATGATCCACAGGCATTCAAAACACAAGCTCATAGACCTCGCCTCTTTTCTCCTCATTTTCCTTAACGCCGATGCTGTGCCAAGCATAAAGCCGAGCATTGTAAGGGTGCGAACCCCTTGAAGCGTGCGCAAATTATAAAAAAAAATCACTCATCAGCGCACACAGAACACAGTCATTATAGTATGATATGATATGATGCCGCTAAATGGAAAAATTTGTATGGAAGCTCCCCGATCCCGCTGTCCTATCTCTCTGAAATTTTAATAGAAAGTATTGTCACCGGAGTGGGCGCCGTGGCTCAGTGGAAATGAGCATGGCTACTGAGCAGGGGGTTCATGGTTCGATTCCCAGTAACACCAAAAGTATTTTTCACGGTGTTCCACCTCTCGCGAATGGGTGACAAACGTTCAGAGAGTAATAACTAGTCACGGAAAGCTTCTCAATTCGCCGTTCGGATCCGGCCTTAAATTGTAGGTCCCTTCCATTTGTGTGCAAAAATATAGCTGCTCAACACGAATGGTTGCGAGAAGCCTGGCCTTGGACCGCAATGGTCTGTCGCGCCGAATATTATTATTATTATTATTATTGTCACCGGAAATATACATGTGTGCAAAATTCAATTCAAATAAAATCGGGCTTTGGGAAGTGGGTTAAAAATTGATCAGAAAATCTAACCAGCTAGCCAGCCAGCCAACCAGCCAACCAGCCACGGGCACGCGAAGTTAATATAAAGAATTTAAAAAAGAGCAGGGTAGGCTGTGTCGGAGACACGGCCGTGGGTTTTGAACGTTGCCCGGGACGAAAGAAACGAAAAAGAAAATTTTATTGTCCCATAGTCCCCAAAATTCCATACCATAATGACCTTGTTCATGAATTTCCCTAGAAAAAATTACCGCACCTTAGTTCGAGATACAGAATTTAATACGAATCGCTTGAGAAATTTCTTGGTCCACGAAATTCCAGACCCTATTGCCCCTATCCCAGAATTTCCATAGGAGCAAGTGTTATAGTCGCATCTAAATTTCATTCCGAATTTCATGCTTATCGTTTGAGAAATTGCTTTGTTCCAGTAATTCCAGACCATAATAATCATACTATATAATTTCCATAGGAAGAAGTCTTATAGTCTCATCTTAGTCCTACATTCCGAATTTCATGCTTATTGTTTGAGAAATTGCTTTGTTCCAGTAATTCCAGACCATAATGATCACACTCCAGAATTTCCATAGGAAGAAGTCTTATAGTCGCATCTTAGTCCTACATTCTAAATTTCATGCGAATCGCTTGAGAAATTGCTTGGTCCACAAAATTCCAGACCCTATTGGCCAGACCCCAGAATTTCCATAGGAACAATTCTTATAGTCGCATCTTAGTCCTACATTCCGAATTTCATGCTTATCGTTTGAGAAATTGCTTTGTTCCAGTAATCCCAGTCCATAATGATCATACTCCAGAATTTCCATAGGAAGAGGTCTTATAGTCGCATCTTAGTCCTACATTCCGAATTTCATGCGAATCGGTTGAGAAATTGCTTCTTTCCAGAAATTCCAGGCCATAATGATCATAATCCAGAATTTCCATAGGAAGAAGTCTTATAGTCGCATCTTAGTCCTACATTCTAAATTTCATGCGAATCGCTTGAGAAATTGCTTTGTTCCAGGAATTCCAGACCATAATGATCATATTCTAAAATTTCCATAGCAAGAAGTCTTATAGTCGAAGTCTTGGGGATCTGCATTGCGATTGATCGGGAAACTACTGACTGCTCAAAACTTGGTTTGGGCCAGTAGCGTAACAATCAAGTTGTGATGTAGTGCTTGCTCTACCTCCTCGTGGTGGTCCCCGGGCAACTATGTGTATAAATCCTTATACATGTAGGCTAAAACTGCAAGTGCGAACGGTCTAGCGTTTCTAGTCTAGGTAACGTGGGCTAGCACCCTGCGGTACCGAAAAATACCCGCTACTGAAACTGACACAACGCCTCGGATAAGTAATGATCGAATAATGACGACTTTTGGCTATTGTACCCGGACTAAGATTGGTTTCTGGAATGTGAGGACGCTCCTTGACTCTGGGAGTGAAGGACCTCATAATGCCAGATTTCTTCAACTGGAACGTGAGTTTCTTCGATATAATTTTGACATACTGGGAGTGAGTGAAGTAAGATGGTTCGACGCGGGAGAGTACCAATCCACAACGTGTAACACTGTGCTACTCTACTCTGGCAAACCCTCCGGCAGTACCCGTGAATCTGGAGTGGGTCTGCTGCTAACGCCAACAGCACGTAGAGGCCTAATTTCCTGGCACCCGCATAGTGATAGGATCATATCGGCCAGATTTCGGACTAGAGTACGGCGCGTCACGATCATACAGTGCTACGCCCCTACGAATCCCTCGACTGAGGATGAAAAGGACAACTTCTACAATCAACTAAACGCTTTATTCAACGCAACGCCGAACGGAGATATCGTCATCGTGATGGAGGACTTGAATGCCAAGGTAGGCAACGACAATGAAGGACTCAAGCATGTGATTGGGAAGCACGGCCTCGGCGAACGAAATGACAATGGTGAAAGATTTGTTGATTTCTGCAACACCAACAACCTTGTTATAGGAGGCACCATGTTTGAGCATAAGACTTGCCACAAGGTCAGCTGGGTGTCAACTGACAGGCAATCATCATCCAACCAAATCGACCATGTGGCGATCAGCAGACGTTTTAGGAGCTGTCTGTTAGACGTCCGAAACAGACGAGGAGCCGACATGGGTATGGTGCGTGATCATCACCTTATGGTAGCTACTGTCCAGTTACGTACTGCATCAGTTCATAGAATCCGCAATATGATCCGAATGCCTAGGTATAACATCGACCGGCTAAAGATCCCCTCAGTACGCCAACAATTAAGGGATCATTTATCGCAAGGAGTGGAAGCAATCAGCAGCTCACTGCCGACAACCATCCAGGAACATTGGAAGGCTGTGAAAAATGTTTTCACATCTGGAGCGGAAAGTATTGTTGGTAGAGGCCAGGCAAGGCACAGCACGTGGCTTACCCAAGATACCTGGAGGCGGATTGAAGTACGTAAACTACTTAAAGCTTAAAGTGCAGCGTAGTGTAAGACGTGACAAGCGTAACTATATTAACAACCTGGCCTCAGAAGCAGAGGAAGCAGCGAGCCGGTGCGATAGCAGAACCGTTTACAGAATCACCAAAGAGCTGACAGGTGGTCACCGCTCTAGCCAACATCCGGTGATAGGCCTAGATGGTACCGTACTCGTTTCAGATGAGGATCAGCTCAAGCGATGGAAAGAGCATTTCTCTACGGTCCTTAACCGTGTATTTGCTAACGATATGCACCTAAATCAAACGGAAATGCCGGAAGTAACAATTTCCCGAATTCGCACCTCAACTCCCAGTAAAGACGAGATCGCTACCGCGATTAACGCACTAAAGAACAACAAGTCGGTAGGACTAGATGGTATACCCGCAGAGCTTCTGCGTGCAGCTCCAACGACATCAGCAGAGCTTTTATATCCTCTTGTAGAGAGAGCTTGGGAGGTAGAAAGTTTCCCCGAAGAGTGGAAGAAGGGAATGATTGTTAAGCTCCCTAAAAAAGGTAGTCTTATGGAGTGCGAAAACTGGAGAGGCATTTGCGTTCTCCCTGCAGTTGCAAAAGTAATAGCCAAAGTAGTACTTGAACGTATTAAGGAACATCTGGAAGATACACTCGATGCCGAACAAGCAGGTTTCCGCACTGGATCCTCCTGTGTAGACCACATAAACACCCTGCGGATCATTATTGAACAGTGCGTTGAATTCCGGTCACCACTGCACCTGCTGTTCATCGATTTTGAGAAGGCGTTTGACAGTGTGAACAGACAGTTTATCTGGCTCGCCTTGCGCAGGAGAGGTATACCCGATAAACTAATAGCTATTATTAAAGCAACCTATGATGGCTCTAAATGTCATGTGCTGCATAGAGGAAAGCTGTCAGAGGAATTCGAGATCCTAAGTGGGGTACGACAAGGTTGCATTCTATCGCCGATACTTTTTTTGTTGGTGATTAGTGATGTACTTCGCGCAGCTTTATCTACTGGAAACGGAGGAATTCGTTGGACTCTTACATCTCAACTCAAACATCTGGATTACGCTGACGACGTTTGTCTACTCTCACATAGAATTATGGAGCTGCACCAAATGACAACAAATGTGGAGAGGGAGGCAAATGTTGCGGGTTTGAAGATTAATACTGTCAAAACCAAAATCATCAACCTCGGCACTAACTCAGTTACTCATGTTAACATTGCGACTACAGGACTTCCTTCTATGGAAATTCTAGAATGTGATCATCATATACTCCAGAATTTCCATAGGAAGAAGTCTTATAGTCGCATCTTAGTCCTACATTCCGAATTTCATGCGAATCGCTTGAGAAATTGCTTTGATTCAGAAATTCCAGACCATGAAAATCATATTCCAGAATTTCCGTAGGAAGAAGTCTTATAGTCGCATCTTGGTCCTACATTCCGAATTTCATGGGAATCGCTTTGGAAATTGCTTAGTTCCCAAAGTACTGACATTTGACAGTGGCTCAGTTAAGAGTGTGACATTTAACAGTGTCTCACTTCACAGTGTCTCACTTAACGGTGTCTCACTTAACAGTGCCTACAACAGTGTGACATTTAACAGTGCATCCACTTAAACCTTGTCGTGAGACGTTGTCACATCAAAAGAATCACGGACACTAGAAAAAGTTCTAGATAACTCAGCCATACAGACATGATGATTGTACAAATGACGGACGAACAGCTGCGCAAGTTGCTTGAAAAGGCAGCTCCTAGGGCAGCCATGGGTAACTTCGCAACTGCGTTTTAAGATGCATGGCATAAGCAGAAAGTAGATGAGTTTATTTCAACGGCGACAATCTATAAAGACGTTAAGATCATGAGTGACGCAAATGCTCTTGTAGGGTTGCCGTTGCTATTGGAGGCAACTTTGTGGCAGGGGGTTAAAACCAAATCAAACACCTGGAATGAGGCTATTAAAATGCTACGCAAGGTTTTCGCTGCAACTAGAGCAGCATACCAAGTAAATATGAACATTTTTATAATGAAACAATGCGATAAAACTCAAACGGACGTTTTTATATACGAAAAACGCGTCCTGTTATCTGAGCTTACCAATGATGCGCATACAGAGGCGCAAGAAATCTTGATGCAAAAGAACTAAGATTACTAGATTTGACGCTTTGTTAGATCTCGCCCATTCAGTTGAACAAAATATAGCTGAAGTAACAAGAGAAAGTAGAAGGAAAAAGGAGTTTGAAAAAACTCGGAAACGAATTAAATGTACTGTAAATATTTTGGTCATAATACGGAGTGTTGCAAGAAATAAAAGGAGCGGAAAACGTTTGACAAGCAAGCAAATAAAAGTCCGAGTACAGCACTTTCTTGCTATGAATGCCGCAAGCCCGGTTATGTAAAGAGTTAATGTCTAAATTGCAGCCAAAAAAGGAAACAACCGGCTTATTTTCCATTACCTCGTTTTAAAATAAAACCTTAGCTCTACTTCGGCAACGACCATCTATAAAAAAAAATTACTGGTAAAGAGGGCTTCGCCTTTATTGATACTGGTGCAGAAGTAAGTATTGAAAGCTACGACATATCAGACAACTTACTATGTAGTACTATAAGTTGACGATATTGGACGCCTGCAAAATATATTGAGATCGCAAGTAGAATAATATCTTCACGTTTCATGGCTTAAGAAGACTCGAAAGAAAAAATAGAAGCTTGTGTGGAGTCGATTTCATCGAAGACACAAGGTTGATTTTAAACCTGGCTCAACGAGTATGGCATTTTGCAGACTTCCCAGCAAAAAAGTATGAGTTTCTTCAAACCGAAAAACTGCCAGGCATCAAAAGAGCATCATAGACACCTTGCACAGATTCCGAAGAAATTAACACTGCCAGAATTAAAGAATCTCTCAATAGCTCCGATGGTAATCAGTTTTCAGTTTAATTGGCTCTACACCTTTTGGAGATATCTCCAACTGTATTAGGATATCACATCCCGGCTATTCGCCCAAGTCATTTAGTTTCTAGCAAAGAGCCTATTCCCCAGGTTCAATTGACGATATATTCGAAGCTTGACACCATCTTACAGAGGTGGACTACGTGGACTTCACCCGTAGTCATGATTCCAAAATAAGATGGAGGAACGAGGATATGTATCGGCTACAGAAAAATTAATGCAATAATAAAACCGATATCAATCTTCTCTCCAGGTTAAATGACCTGCTGCACGCCGCAAACAATGCAGTTTACATGTTGACCATTGATCTAGTATCCGGATATTGTCATGTATAAAAGAGATGGGAAGTTAAAGACAAGACCGCATTCATAATACCATTTGGCGTGTATCGATTTCTAAGCATTTCGTTTGGACTGCAAAATGCACCGTTAATCTTTCAACGCCTTATTAATCGAGTAAAAATAAAATTTGCTAATGTCCGACTACTGACGTTTCTCGATGATATACTCGTACTAGTACTTTTATTATCTTTTGTAGAGCACTTAAAAGATATTGAAGATGTGTTCAAAATACTAACTCAGTTTAACATGAGGATAAAGTGAAAACAAGTAAATATAAAAAAACTTCGTTTTTCGGGTACAAACTTTTATGTATACGTCAACACACGTCACACAGTCTTTTACTATTTTGTAATAATCGCCAAAATATCTGTTTTTAAGGTCGGGCCTATTTCAAAGTATTTTCTTTTTTTTACGCATCACACGCACCACACGCGTCTCGTATGAGCAGCTCACAAAAGCCCTCTAGGTCGTGCGAACGGTGAATAAAAATGCCCCTAAAAACGGGAAAATGGCTGCCTTTCCATCCATCGCACGCGCCACTTGCGAAACGCGACACACGCGGAATATAAAAAATGCTACTTGGGACTAAAATACTTACAAAATTTCAGCTCTTTATGTGAAAACAGGTTAAAAAGGACCTCAAAGAAGTCGAAAAAAAAGTTCACCCTTCATACGCGCTACACACGACACGCGACACATGTCACACGCTGAATATAAAAACTCCTATTTGGGACTTAGACACTCACAAATTTTCAGCACTTTAAGTCGTGTGGAAGGTGGCTAAAAAGGACCTCAAATTATTCGAAAATACAGACAAAAAGGGGTAAGTCAATAAAATAGTCGCAATAAAAGAAATTACTGCTCCTAAAAACCTTAAGCAGATGATTTCATTCGTACATACCTGCTTGTGGTTCCGACGATTTATCTCGGATTTTGCTAACATTGTACAGCCAATGACCAAGTAAACTAAGAAGAATCCTAAATGACTCTGGGAATATAAGCAAAAAAATACATTGAAAAACTTAAAGAGCGCATTATTACAACCCCAATATTACAACAACAGATAAGACCAAACCATTCATTATAAGAACAGATGCAAGCGGTTATGCAATGCGGGCGGCTTTTCTTACAAGTGGTGTGCTCTGACGAACGACCGGTAGAATACATAGTCAACTTCTGACATCAGCGAAAAGAAATTATAATAAATCGAAAGAAAAGCGCTAGCGGTTGTTAGGGCTATGAATATATTTAGAAGTTACATTGAAGATAACGAAATAAACGTTTTTACTGACCATCAAGCCCTGCAGTGGCTGATGAGCCTCAAATCACCCACAGGTAGGATGTTTAGATGGTACTTACAGTTACAGCCCTATAACATAAGAATTCATTACATGCCTGGAAAGACAAATGTGTAACCTGATATGCTGTCTCGTACTACTATCAACGAAGATATAGAGGTACTAGAAAACTGCATGATCTCAATCGATTTTCCTTATCACAGTGCAAAGGAAATGCGAGATAATCAAATTAAAGATCATCTCAAGAAAATAATTGACGATCTTGGGTCATTTGAACCAGAAAAATTTAAAAATTGGACTTGACGAGGTTTTATACTAAATAGTGGTGTACTATATCTGGGAATCCTTGACGTTGACAACGACGAGACCCAACTCGTGCATCCAAAAGAAGAATGAGCTGAAGTCATGTGTGCTTACCACGATGAACCCACTGATGGATATTACGGCTCATTAAGAAACATTCATCGTATTTCGACGCGATACCTTTGTGCTGCTATGAGGAGAGACATCATCAGATACATTAAAGATTGTTCAAATAGCAGCGCTATAAAATCTCGAACCTTAAACCATCCGGACCAAACACATGTAAAAAATCAAAGAGGTCCTTTCAATTGATTTGTTTGCACTATAACTACCTAATCTAATAAAGCTATGGAGTGGATCATCATTGCAGAAGACGGAACCACGAGATGGTTTGAGCTATTAACGTTAAAAGAGGCTACAGCTGTGGCCTGTGCGAAAAAGCTTATACATAAAATATTTCTAAAATGTGGATCTTCTAGAAGATTACTTACTCATAACGGTACGCAGTTTGTCAGTTTATTAGTGCAGTCATGCAACAGATTACATTTTGCTTGGGAGTTACCCAGCGTTCATTCCGATTTATCACTCACAAGCTAATCCAGTAGAAAGAAAAAAATACGATCTCAAGACGCAACTTGCTTTTTTAGTTCCTAACGACCACGTTGACTGGTCAAATAAACTTTATTTTATACGATTCCCGGTATTGTCCAACGTGATCTTCGAATAATTATTTCATCTGAAAATTTTGTCCCCCTATTATTAAATTCTTAAGAAAAGTGACAAAAACACTTCAAAACGAAAGAAAAATACATGAAAAGTAATAGGACCGGCAAAGATCAAACTCCAACATCAAGCGACGTTCTGATCCAAGTTACTCACCTGGAGCCTTCATTTGGGTCAAAACTAAGTCTCAAAGCAGTTCAAGTAAGCGATTTAAATCAATGTTAGCACCAAGGCGCGAGGAACCATATATCATACTACTCATCTAAGATTTTGCTACTACTACCCAACCTACTGAAGTTCTTTCTAGGCGTTTATCATACCCTAGCTCTTACAAAATGCACTAAAGTTCACAGCACCGAAGAACCCATACCCATCAGACGTAAAAGACGACCCACAAATTCCTAAGAATAGACCAACCAGTTTCTTGTATTTTCACTAACATGATAGTTTCAGAAGTGGTAACCCTTTATGTATCACGAAAAGCTTTCAGTTTCACTACGCCCACCCTACTCTCACCGTACCAACATGGAGCTTAAACCAGAAAACTCTCCACCACCATATAGAAAAGAAGAAGCAATTGCAGTAGAAGCTCGCTCTGTATCGTCGTCCAGAGCACCTTGGGGTCCTGACAATTTATGTATTAAAGAGGAAACTGTTAATAAAGTTTATACTATAGATATATATGTATATATTTAAGTTTGTTGTGTACTTATTTTGGCGTACGAAGATAAGGCGTACGTTATACTGTCTATTTTTAGTAGTAATGAAGCCCATAATAACTGTATTCCATTATGCGTTATCATTATAATTAAGTATTTGTTTGTAGAAGATAAAAGAAATGCAATTTAAATTTAAAAGGAAAATATAACTCATGCTACCAACCAACCATGTAAATTCTCTAATCGGAGATAAATATGAGTGCAAATCATCAAGATTCTTACAAATTTCAAATTCTTATAGAAAGTGTTGTCATCGGAGATGCACATATGTGCAAAGCTTGAATAAAATCGTGTTCATTTTAAAGTAAATTTATATAGGAGCTCTATGCAGATATAGTTTGAATAAAATCGGGTTAATTTTAAAGAAATTTATATAGGAGCTCGCGGCCCTGGGGTCCGATCACTTCCAGTTTGCCAGCTTAATCTGCAAATATTCTTAAAATATTGTTACGTATAGCATTAATAAATAAATAACAAATAATATTAATAAAAATATGTACGTCTGTTCAACTCCAATACAAGTTTATTAACTAGACTAATGTTATTAAAACATAATGAAACTGTCCGCAGGTCATCATCTTTGTTGCAATCAGTAGTGCTAAATGTTTATTACAAATCAATAAGTTTGCTATGTTGTTAATTTTACGAATCAATATTAAGCACACAACCCATGAAGCCATTGTAATTTTAAAAGATTTTAAATAAATTCTCCGCCTATGTCCCCCTATTTACATGGATGTGCGAGAGTGCTGAACAAAGTAAAGAAGCAAGTCGGAAATAAGAAAATGAAGAATCTTTCTCTATTTTTAAATTCTGAATAAATAAATCATATAAACGCGGTCTATTCACTAATATGTGTTATAAATTTATAATAATTGTAAAAAATTAAATAAATCAATTGCAAAAATGAAAATTTAGGTAGGTATGTTAAATTGTGATAATTTTTGTTTGAAAAACTAAAAACCAAAGGTCTTTAAAAGGTTATAATTGTATTGCTATTACACTTAATATATATATATATATATATATATATATATATATATAATATTACTCTTATTAATACATAATATAAGATAACTTGCGAGGCAATGGTTAATTTTTTGCGGGCCGTAAACAGAGTTAACGTTATAGTATTACCTAAGAGCTATTCGAGTTGACGAGGGTTAATTGCATCATTACTAATTGCTTTTGGCAAATCAGATAACATCACTTTGTTATAGCTAACCGGAAATCAAATTAAAAATTGGGATACACTGATGAGGATTTTTACTTTCGTAAAACTGCACTGAAAAACATTTTCGTACATGCATATACGAGTATGAATGCAAAATCTGTTTCCCTCTTTTTTTGTAGCCGAAAGCACATGCACCGCGAACTTTTTAACTGTGAGTATGCGGCTCGTGCCACAAAAAAATTACAATTTTATGAATTAATTCAGATTAGATTTCAGTCGAATCATAAAACACGAATAGTACACAGATCACATCGAGGAACGCGTTGCGCCGGAGTTAGCATTTTCACCGCTTCACCGAATAACATGCCAGTGCATCGCGTATATGAACGTTCATCTAAATACTCGTATGTATATTTTCTTAAAATACTTTGACATTCTGAGATTTATGCGTTGCTCTGATGGTCTGTCGTCAGCACGAGTCCGTGGTAACGGTACACTACGTATGGTGGAAAAACTGAAACTGACTGAGGAACGACTACTTTTGTGGTTTTGATATTATTTCAAAAAGATGAAGATCACTGCACAAAGCATCTTTAAGGCGACTACGGCTACATATGCATGTACGAAGTACGACAGACAGATATTGCTGAAACAAATACATGATTGTTGTACGTTCAGCTGATGGTGCCGGCGCTATGCTATTTGTGTTGGTGGCCATTCATTGGCCCGGCGGGTGACCGGCGACAGCTACACTCGACGTTTACAAGCTACGAGAACCCGAAATTAGTATTTGAAAAATGTATGATGCGCAATCACATTCAGTTCGTATAAGAGATCGGGCATGTTGCTCGATGAGAAAGCACTTGAGATTAAACATTTTTCATTTTTTTTTTGCGTAATTCGGTTGGTTCGTAATTAGGCGAGGGTTGATTGTGAGTTTTCCGTTTGTTGCTTACTGCATATTTTTACAACGTCAAAGACAACGATCACGACAACGTCTGACGTTTGCACAACTTCGATAGATGCTGAACGGATACAAGTTGTTTTACTTACCTACATATATAAAAAACCAACCAACGAAGATGCACATGTGTTCAAAGTTTGGGTAAATCGGGTAAATTGTGAAAAAAATTATATGGAAGTTCATTGGGCTTGGGCCCCGATCACGCCAAAATTTTTACAGTAGGTGTTCTTATTCGATAAATATATGTGTGCAAAGTTTGAATAAAATGGGGTGTTTTCATTACAGATACACATGTAGGCAAAGTTTGAATAAAATCGGGTCTTAGAAAGTGGAATAAAAATTGATCGCAAAATTTGGCTAGCCACAAACACATCCGGACGCGAAGTTAATATAGAGAATTAAAAAAAAACGTGTGAAAAAATACTAGGGGGACAGTGGTTGTACCAAATGGTTTTCCCGGAAGCTCCGCCACCCGCACACATGATTAACCGCCTTGCCCTTACTACCACGGGAGGGGTGTACTATTGCCTAAACATAATCAAAGCGCCACCTATCGGATCGTATTCGCACTATATGGTTTACCGAGATTATGTGAAGACGCATATTTTTCAGCTCAATCGGCTGTGCAGTTTTTGAGTTTAAGTGTCGTATACAAACCAACAGACATACATTTTTATACACAGGTTGTCCCAGAAAGAATGGATTAGCCTGGAATATCTCATAGTAGAGCTATTGGGCGCCCAAAATAAAATACAAAAAAAAGAATATTTCCCAACCTAATCTAAGATATGTAATGATAATGATATGAAATGTGGTAAATATTTTTGTTTTGTAAAAATTTAAGAGTACTTGTTGAAAAAATTTATGAAAGCCTATGGGGCTAACTATTTTAAAAAATGCGTGTTTAATACAGTTTACAAAATGGTATATACATACATCCTTTTATCTAATGTATATACGAGGAGATTTTTATGACCTATTGTCTGATGATAAGCGCGTCATAAAAAAGAACATAACACAGTGATAAAACTTATTTTTCACACGCTCATAGACGAAAGTGACTGCTTCATACACTATAACCTAGCTTCGAAAGTAGCCTTTACCCACTCTAGTGATTTAACTTATAAAATACTTTTGTTATTTACTGCAGTCACAGCGAACACACATTCCCAGATTTTTTGCTTTGCGCATAACCGGTTTAGCAGAAAAACGGTTTTGGATTGCCGCACTTGGCTACCGCCTCGTGTTTCAAGTTTCTAACTCGCACGATAAAATCCACTTTCCTCGCTCGTTATGTAATGTACTATAACTTATGTGCATTTAAAGTGAATGATCTATCTCTCTCTGCCGCCGACTCTGATATACGCGCGACATCTCCGAATGAAAGCTCTTTTGAGAAATAGCGCATAACACCGTTGAGTAATTTTTAAAGCGGTTTTCTGGACACGTCTACATAACTCCTGTAAATTCGGCTTGGAGTAGACCTCTTCTTTTTTTAGGCAACCAAAATAAAAAAAAAATGGATTTAGGTTCATGGAATGTGGAGGCCACAAAATGGGCCTCAGACGGCCAATCCATTTATCTGAGTATGTGTCATTTAAGTACGCACGGACGGCATAGTGCGCAGGACACAATCATTCTGGAAGCAATTCGGCTCTCTCAGTGCCTCGGGCACTTCTTTCAATAAATTTAGCAGATCATTTCGAAGAAAGTCCAAGCTATTTGGATAAGTTCCCGGACAGTTCAATTATCATTCCTTTCAATGTGCCAGTCCAAAAATTTATTTTGAACTGGTATTGGGGTCTGTCTTCTCGCATTAGATGCGGATTTGAAAGTTGCCAGCTCTGCAGATGCAGATGTGCATGTTAAAGTATTCATCTGTCTTCAGCGTTGATTCATCGCTCCACAGAATATTATTAAAGAATTGTGCATTTAGTTCTATTTTCGCAAGCATCTGTCGGGTGAAAAGCATTCTTGCGTGGTAGTCACTCATTTGCAGAGTTGGCACCCGTGTAATATGGTAAGGGTGCAACTTGTTTTTTTTTTTAATACATTGTGTAGGCTCGATTTTGCGATTCCAGTGCGTCGTGCAATTGCTAATTAAGAGGTAAACGGATCTTGCTCAATTTGCTAACATTACCTGCTATTTATTAACCCATTTATTACAGTTTACTCTTTCTCGCTCGGTCACATTTAACTAAAATAAGTCAAATAAAGTTTAATCACTTTGTTATGTTGGCTGCTTAGGCTTTCATAAATTATTTTTCACCAAGTACTCTGAAACTTTTACAAAAAAAATTTTGACCACAAAATGTATTTAAAATTGAAGTTTAGATTTTTTTCTTCAAAAATTACCACAGCTATTCATACGATTTACTGCATATCTATTGCGGTGCAGTCGATGAAGAATTTAATATAATAATTAAACAAAAATGTTTGTCTGTTTATGTGTAACGCTTAACTATGTTACTATGGTTTTTTTTTTTGAAATTATTTTCCAATTGGTTTTTTTTTGCACTGTAACAACAAGTTAACAAGTAGCAATTCACCAAAAAGAATTGCAACTCGAATTGCAAAACATGAGAAACAAAAGCACTTGAAAATTGAATTGTTAATTTGTTGCGGTAAATTTTGTTGATTATTTTAGCTTTTTCTAATTAAGCAATTTTCAACAAAGATATAGAGCATAATTTATACAAATATTGATGGCAAAGATCAAATTAAAGTCGATCATAACTAATTATTGAAGATCAGATTGAAAATTCTGAAGAACATATTAAAAAAAACTTTGCTATCAGTAGGCGTTTGCATATACAAATCATGTGTAAAATTAAAGTATTAAAATGTAGTATTATACATTTAGGCATTTAGAAAAAAAAAATACAAATCTTAGGTTGGGAAAATTTTGTTTTGAGCGCCCAATAGCTCTACAATGAGGTGTTCCAGGCTCGTCCGTTCTTTCTTGGACACCCTGTATATAGATAATAGTACCTACAAAACGCAGCACAAAAAAGCAGCGTACCACATAGTACACAGTCATTATGATGCCGCTTTAATTTTAAATATATTTTTTAGTGTGGGCGCCGTGGCTCAGTGGAAATGAGCATGGCTACTGAGCAGGGGGTTTGTGGTTCGAATCCCAGTAACACCAAAGTATTTTTCACGGTGTCCCACCTCTCGCGAATGGGTGACAAACGTTCCGAGAGTAATAACTAGTCATGGAAAGTTTCTCAATTCGCCGTTCGGATTCAGCCTTAAATTGTAGGTCCCTTCCATTCAAAAAATATACATGCGCAACACGAATGGTTGCGAGAAGCTATATGACTTGGACCGCAATGGTCTGTCGCGCCGAATATTATTATTGGTATATTTTTTAGTACTTTAACAATTTGTGTATTACTGCTATGCATCATGTTCCAGTTTTGTCTTGCCCATGATAATTTTTGAATTTGAGATCAATTAATTCCAAAAATTTGTAATAACTTTTTTCTTATGAACGTAACAATAATAAAATTCAACAACAAGTTTGCGGAAAACCCATAATTTTTACGATACTTGGGAAAAGCTGCAACAGGTAAAATTTAAAAAAACAACCCATAAAAATTTTCATGTAAATTCTCTAATAGGAGATATGCAGGGTGTATCTGTTAAGGTGACAAATACTTAAAGGGATGATTCCTTGAATAATTTATGAAAAAATCGTATGGGAGTGGGGGTGGGGTCTGTTTTCACACCTGCGGTGTACGTAGCGTTTTAAAGCGAAGATACGTACTTTTTTTGTTGATTTTATTTTAAAACGCGATTATTTCGAAAAATTCTCTCGGATAGCTTTTTTTCTGACAAATGCAGTATTAAATCCTATTCAATTTTCTACAAACCCACCTTACAATACTTCTGCATTTGGTCAACAGGAGCAGGGTTAAAGTTGAAAGTTTTTAAAATTAACGAAAACGTACTTTTGTCCTTACATCACTTCACACCCTACCCTATAACTCTTGAACGCTTCTAATTACAAGCTTACTGTTGGTCTTTTTTTAAAGCAAATTAAAGTTTAAAGATAGGCAATTTATATTTTTTTAAATGATTAAGCCATACTAATATGAAGGTCGTCAAAATAAAAAAAAAATTAAATTATTTTTATTTTAATAATAATAGATATATAAATAAAATAAATTAATATTATTTCGAGAAATGCTCTGGGATACTGGGATAAACGTAATATTAAAGTTTATTAAATTTCCTACAAATACGTGGCACAATAATTGTGCCACTGAAGTGAAATGGTAAGAGTGCATCCATTCCACGTGTAATTTTGTTGCACTCTTGCTGCAGAAACATGAAGATGGCATGCAAATCTTCTTATACGTAGTAGTATAGTATGAACAAGCACTATCCCACTCTTGTTGATTGAATGCAAAAATATTGTGCCACGTAATTGTAGAAAATTGAATAGGCTTTAACCCTTAACGACCTACCACCTATTTCAGTCCCTTAACCACCTACGTGCGGTCCTGGAGACCGCTACAGAGTTTTACCTCTATTTCGTAATTTCCGGAATTAAAAAAAAACAATAATATTGTTGTTAATACTTTTAAGCTTTATTTTAAAGACTAAAATAACATAGAATAAAGTAAGATTTTGTAATTTTCTTAAAAACTTCACATATAAGCACGTTTAGCGCAAAAAATGACAACGCTCATACAATGAGATCTATTGCAGTAGGAACTTAAAATTTTGAATTCTCGGTATTAATTCTTATAAACTAAAATAACAAAGAATAAAATAAAAATAAAAAATGCAACATAAAAAAAAAACCTCAACAAAATTGCAACCCAACAACATTCACAATTTTTCACGGCGGCTACCACAAATTTTTCTCGCACACTCTTAGCAAATTGGTTTTTTGCACATGAAACAGTCTTGCGTTTCTTTTTTGGATCACAACTGGAGCATGTTTTTCGTATTTCAAGCTTTTCTACACTGGGTAAGCTTGATGAATCTTCACTTATTTGTAGAACACGGCGAATAGAGTTCTTGATATCCCTCTGAAGGTGATCATTTTCTACACGACATTCTAAGTGCGGCTTTGTAAGCTGTTCTCCCAATTTTTTATGAACTTGAGTCTGCTTTCAGTCTTTTGAGTTTGATTGCTGAAACTCATGACGTAAGCATTCGATGCAGATACATCCAACAATCTGTAAAATATAGTCAAAGGCCACCTTCGTGGACGACGGGAAGTGGAGTAGTTTGAGCATCTTTGATTAAGTAGATCAACTCCTATTTTTGTTTTGTTGTAGTATAATATTATTTCAAGGTGTGAAAGGGGAATATTATCATCTGAAGAATCACTCTCATTACGCGCTATAGAACGAGATCTTGAAGATACTGAACCTGCTGATTCGTCTTGAAACGAACTGTATTGTGTCAAAGATACTTCGCCATCAGCCTCCATTTCAGAGTCAGATTCACAGTCTTCATACAGCGTGAAATCTTCGGTCACATCAGGTTCAACGTCACTGCAATCCTCGTCTGGCATATCTTCCTCATCAGACATCTCTTGCTGCAGCAATCGCTCAATAATTTCGTCACTTAAATTCATTTTGACACTAAAAACAAGAAAACTAAATAAACACAATAAAATCACATAACCACCTACCTGCGGTACCGGAGACCGCAGCAGAAAATTTTTTACTATCCTAGGCCAAACGCATACACGTGTTCACTCTATAAGCTCATGCGAGACACTCTTTGATGAGTAGAAAAGGTACATGGATGGACTTTGTCGCACGACACGCCCACATTGAAATATTTGAATTTGAAAAACCGTTGCGGTCTGTGAGACCGCTGGTAGGTAGTTAAGGGTTAATACTGCATTTGTCAAAAAAATTTTACCGAGAGCATTTCTCGAAATAATCGTGTTTGAAAATAAAATTTAAAAAAAAATTATTTGTTTTAATTTGACGACCTATATCGGTATGTTTTAAATAATTAAAAAAAATGTTCATAGTTTGATATTAAAAATTTAATTTTATTTTAAAAAAAACCCATAAAAATTAAATATGAGATACATATTATGTGCTTAAAATTTGAAGAATATCGGACTAATTTTGAAAAAATTTACTTGGGCACCAGTCGGGCCTCAGGGCCCGTTCACTCCAAAAATTTTACAACAAGTTTTCTCCATTAGAGACACACATGTGTTTCAAATTTGAGGAAAATCGGGCTTATTTTTAAAAAATGTTTTGGGCACCACTCGGGACTCAGGGCCCGTTCACTCCAAAAATTTTACCAACAGTTTTGTCCATCGGAGATACACATATGTTAAAAGTTTGAAAAAAAAACCGGATTAATTTTTTAAAAAAATTTATGGGCACCCCGCGGGCCTCAGGATACACATGTGTATAAAATTTGAAGAAAATCGGGTTAATTTTTTAAAAAAAATTGTATGGTGCCTAACGACCCCGGGGCCCGAGGTCTCCAAATTTTTTAGAAAAAGTGTTGTCCATCGGAGATACACATGTATATAAAATTTGAAGAAAATAGGGATAATTTTTTTTTAAAATTTGTATGGAGCCTCACGACCCCGGGTCCCAGGGTCTTAACATTTTTATAAAAAGTGTTGTCCATTGGAAATATACATGTATATAAAATTTAAAGAAAATCAGATAAATATTTGTATGGGGCCTCACGACCCGGTCCCGGGGTCACCAAAATTTTTACAAAAAGTGTTGTCCATCGGAGATACATATGTATGTAAAATTTGAAGAAAATTGGGTACTTTTTTTTACAAAATTTAAATTGGGTCCCCCAGACGCCTGGGCGCTATATCACTACCAAATGTTTACAAAAATATGGTGGCCATTGGAGATACATACAAATGCGTATAAAATTTGAAGAAAATCGTGTACTTTTTTTACAAAATTTGTATGGGTGCCCCGGTCCCCATGGCCCGATCCCTTCCAAATTTTTACAAAAAGTGTTGTCCATCGGATATACACATGCGCATAAAATTTGAAGAAAATCAGGTATTTTTCTTTAAAAAATTTGTACGGGTACATATTGTAAAATATTTAATAAAATTTTAATAGAAAGTGTTGTAATGGGAGATACACATTAGTGCAAAGGTTCAATAAAATCGGGCCCGATCACCTCCAAATATTTAAAAAAAAGGCAAGTTAAACACTCCGGGAGTGCCGACAGAAGTGAAAAATTATTTTGGCGCTTTAGACATTTTTTAGATGGGTACTAGGGTTATTGGGTTATGAATTGCATTTTATTTATGAATTGTATTTTATTAATTATTAGAAACTTTAAAATACATTTAATATTCTTTTATGAATCATCGTTAACAATTTCGACAACTCTTGTATCATCATCATTATCATTAAAATTATTACAATCTAAAATAGAAACTATAGGTTCATGGTAACTAAAATAGGAAATAAACAATTTTGATTCGAAGTTATTTAAATATCTCGTGAATACCGCATCAATTGTACTTTTATATCTCGTTGTGCTAATATTGCGTTGATTGGACATAGTAAAATCAAATTCTCTATTCAAAAATTCAATTAATGGTAGATTTTTATCGTCTGCAAAGTTTATGTTGAAATCGCCACCCAAAATCATTGGCAAATCATCAAATCTTTTTCCAATTTTATCTTGAAGCACTGCAGAATCGGCTTTAGAATAAATGAATAATTTTTCAAACAAAAAATCTCGTATCGCATTTAAAGACGTATTAGGCGAAATATAAACAGCAACCATCACAATGAGCTTCCCATTGTCAGAGTGGCAACGACAAATGCATACATCACCAGCGTCTCGTAACAGTGTCGCGAGTCCAGAGATTTTATCTCATCTAAAAACATGCGTGCCGCGCTAAAATAAGTTTTCACTTCAAAAATTATCTGGTTTAATAAACAATCTGAAATTACAAAAAAAACATATATTTCATAGGATGAAATATGGGTGGATTGGATTGGTGAGCTGGAGAGATATGAAAAAAATGTAAAAAATCTGACACACACAATGTGTGGTGGTGCCAACACACCGTGTTCCCAAGCGGTCGTCCCCATCTAAGTACTAACCGCGCCCGACGCTGCTTAATTTCGGTGATCGGACGAGAACCGATGCGTTCAGCGTGGTATGGTCGTTGACGAAATTCTTATTGGCAAAAACATTACTTCAAATTCAATGTTAATGCATATATCACCAGCAGCGTCTCGTAACGGTGTCGCGAGTCCAGAGATTTTATCTCATCTAAAAATATGCGTGCCGAGCTAAAAGAAGTTTTCACTTCAAAAAAGTTGTCCATCGGAGATACACGTGTGTATAAAATATGAAGCAAATCGGGTGCTTTAACGTAACATCATTGAAATTTACTCTACAGAACAGAAACAGAAACGCACGACTGAATACGCTGAATCCAATTTTCTATAACTTTTTTGTATAAATCGGCAGATATTTTAGCAATTTCGCGTTCGAGCTTCTAAAGTCTGTGGCTTATTAGAAGAGACCATTGACTTGATACAAACCAAAAGAAAAATATATATATATATATTAAATGCTAAATTTTATAAAAAATTTGGATAATTTTTAGACGTTCTTGAAGCGTATGTTATTCCATGATTAAATGTTAGGTACTGACGAGTGAAAATGTCAAATCAAAACCGGAGTAAACTTCGCGACATACACAAAAAATAGTACAAATATGAATCGCACGTATTTACGATTCTGTGCACTTGCTCTACAAATCTCGAAATCCGAAATCTCGAAGTCTCGAAATCCAAATTGGTGGTCTGGTGTAATATTCTGTTCCGATAATATAGGAGTTGTAGTTCTCTTGATAGAGCGTTATATGAATATTTGAAGAATAACCTTTTTAACACAAGAATTTTAATGAATACTAGATTAGACTAGACTAGATAGATTTCATTATAAGAAGAATGAATTTCAAATATATGAATTAAGTTCTTAAATAACCAACGTGCAACACGGCAATCAAGAACTAAAATAACAAATAGTGCAATGTTAAACGTTAATTTGCGCTTAGAGTTTGAAGTTAAAATTGAGGATACAAATCATAATTTAACGAATAATATTCTTAGTGCCAAATTGGTGTTGAATTTGCATGACTTGTGACCCAGGGAAGTAGTTTTTTCTTTCCGTGATATGAAAATATAATGGCAGTGTCGTCAGCAAATGTTGACGTCGCTCTTATGTCAGTTATTGGCTGTGTATAATCAATTCAACACAGGGCCCTTGGCTTCATCATGTTTAACCTGATAATTCCGTTGGAACAAATAATTTTCAAGAGCTGCATGAATAGTTTTAATTTTATATTTCAGTCCGTTATGCCAAACTCTATCAAAAGATTGTGCAATATCAAAAAAAACGCAGAACAGTTTTTCTTTTCTTCCATTGCGCTTTTAACTGTATTTATAATTCAGTGCACTTGCTCTACATGCTTTTCTTAAATTCCAAATTGGTGGTCTGGTATAATTTTCTGTTCCGATAATATAGGTTTTAATTTTTTACCGACATTTTTAAAAAAGTTTCGAAATTCCGGAGTGTACTTATCAGTCCGTACGACGTGACTTGCATTGCATCCTTGCCAGGCTTTGGAATCTAGCGATTTTTTCATTCTTGGGTAATATACCCACATCTCATAATTGCATTAAATATTGTCACGATTAGTAGTTAGTAGTAGATGTCGACATGGGTGTATAAATGGCGTTCTCCGATCGATAATGTAATACGAGCAATTAAAATTAGTAAGTTGCATACTTTTTTGCTGTAGATTAGATTTTAGATTAACCGACTAATGATGTCGTATTTTTTTTTTTGTTTTATATGTTTGCACTCGAGCTCAGATTTTTTCTCGAAAAAACGAACACGAAAGCCGAGTATATTTTGGTTACATTGTTTAGTTGTATGTGTTGTTGTTGCAGTTAATGAAAAGAGGGGTACATCTACCAAAATATCAAGATCTGTTAGAGGGGAAATCCGATCTACCGTAGATTGGTGTTTTGGTAAAAACGAACAACATGACAGACAAAAAATCAATCTGCGCCAGATTTTTTGTAAAAAAAAAAAAAAAACATAAGTTTAAATCATTATGTACTGGTGCTGTCAAAAATGTTGTCAAACCAGTTTGTCCGGTTTGTCCGGTTTGTGTGTAGGTACAACATTGCTCATGGAGTTTATTTTTAGAAGATGACTCATTACATATGAGTATGGTTAGTTGTAAATAAGGGAAGTTGCCACAATCTTCTGGTCTTTTCTCGATATTTCTGTCTATAAAATTGGAAGTTTCTGGAAACTTTTCTATGAGTATAAATAGCAATGAATATGAAAATTTCGAAGTGTCGGGCTCCAGGGTCGGGGGGCTCTCAAACAAATTTTTTAAAAATTGTTATCGATTTTCTTTAAATTTTATACACACGTGTTTAATACGATAGACCACACTTTTTGTAAAAATTTAGAAGTAATCGAGCTCCGTCCGGGATGCCCCGCACAAATTTTTTATAAAAATTTACCCGATTTTCTTAAAATTGTATAGAAACGTGTAGTTTAACAACACTCTTTGTAAAAAAATTGGAGTGATCTGACCCCGTGGTCGGGGGGCCCCATACAAATTTTTTATCAGCGTCCATTACACTTCAACACATTCAGTACCACTTGCGTATTGCCATATTTCCAATTCTATTTTTTATTTTTATAATGAACACACGCTCAAGGGGTTTAAGCCTTTATAATGCTTAGCACAGCGTGGGCGTTCGAAAATTAAGGAGAGGAAAATGTAAATGTCTATGCACATGTGTCTTGAATGACAGAATATCATACAAATGCGGAAACACAAGGTCGGGCAATTAATTCCCCATTATTATTGTGCCTTGTGCGGCTTAAGAAGGAATCTCGGCGTTGGTTGGATATTTCTTTTGAACACCGCTTGTGGAAAAAGCGATAAAACAGTGACTAGCAGGAAACATTCTTACGATTCAAGCGATTCGATTGTTTTCGCGATATTTTAGTCACCAAGAAGTTTGATGGCGCGGTTCTGAATTCTGTCAAGTAGATGTAATGTGGTCTTGGGAGCACCTACGCAGACAATACAGTTGTATTCAAGTTTAGGGCAAATATATGCCTTGCAAATAGTAGCCAATAGTAGCCGCGTTCGAGATAAAAGTCTTACGGAGAATATTTGGCCCCGTTTGTGAGGAAGGACGATTCCGGAGACTCTATAATGATGAGATCTACGAGCGTTACCGCGATGTCGACATCGTGAAGAAAATTAAGCTCGGAAGGCTCCGGTGGGCAGGACACCTAGCACGCATTAGCGAAGAGGATCCTGCTCGGAAAATCCTTTGCGGTAGTATTTATGGAACACGACAGCGAGGCCGGCCAAGCCTACGCTGGAAGGATGGCGTAGACCAGGACGCCCAGAGTTTAGGGATGCCAAACTGGATGACATCGGCTCGAAATCGGGACCGGGGGAGAGACTTTTTGCGGGAGGCCAGGACCGGTCCCCGGTTGTAGAGCCAAATATGATGATGAAATAGTAGCCAGGTCAGAGGAAGTGAAGTACCTTTTGCACCGTTTTAGGAAACCTAAACATTTCGCAGCATTTTTAGAAATGGCGAATATGTGGTCATTCCAACGAAGCTTGTTGTTGACGCACATACCGAGTATTGCGAGCTTTTCAGTTTCTTTGATGGAGGATCCATTCATGGATAAAGGTTGGGATGGGCGTGGAGAGACCGCAAACTCATATGAAAAGAGTGCTGTCGCCAGCGAAAGAATGAATCGGATTAGATGTAGATCATTAATAAAAATGAGAAAGAGTGTCGGAGGCAAAACAGAGCCTTGGGGAACACCGCGTTATGACTTACAATGTCTGGAATTCGAGTATGCTTATTCACAATCTGAGTGAGATTGTTAAAATCAGCAAATAACGCAACAGCCTTTCCTTGTGGTGTTGTTAAGCCTGAATGCCGAAGGCAACTAGAATTGTGTATATTGAAATCTCCCGCAATTACGGATCACGGATGACGGTGAATGGATCAAGTAATAAAATTCTAGTTATAGAGTCGGACAGTGCATCTAATTCACTACAAGTTGAAACACTTTCTAAATTATTGCTTCTGCATATGAAGCAGTAGTAAATAATATGCTTACGCACTTTGACTTTGAGCCAAATGAAATTAAATTCCGCGCTGGAACAATGGTTGAACTGTTCTTGAGTTTGATAAGCTACATGAGTTTGATAAGCAACTCCCTACGTGGTGGGGAAAAAATACTGGCACCAAGTTGTAACCAGGCCAACTAAAATCCGAAACATCGGAATCAGCATTAACCTGTGTTTCTGTTAGTGCCCTTGGGGTAGAAAAGGAAAGGAGAAGGAAAAGGAAAATCGACACACACACGCAGTTCATGTATTATCATGTTTTCATAAACGTCTGCCTAACTAAGAACTGCATTATCTACCTTCATTAATTCAACTACAGTACCCACTGTTCATAAACGTCATTATGTCACCGGCGTCGGACAGATTGCGCAGCCATCAATTTTTGTCTGCAGAAGAATAAGGAACACATAAGAAAATTTTTGCTTAAAAAAAATTTAAGCATTATACATATTCTATAGTTTTTATTAAAAATAATGTAGTGATCGGGCTCGGGGTGGGGTTTCTAGTCAGCAAAGGAATGAAATCCACCGTTATCGGCTTTAAAGCAATAAATGAAAGGCTATGCACCCTTCGCGTGTGGGACAAATTTAAAAACATAAGCCTAATAAACGTTCACGCACCTACAGAGGATTCCCCAGATGATGAAAAAGAAGAACTCTTTGAATCAGTCGAACGGGAACTCCAAGCTCCTCCTCAGTATGACGTAAAAATCATTCTGGGGGATATGAATGCCAAAATAGTTAGGGAGGCAGTACATCGGCACCCATAGCTTACACGACAACACTAATGACAATGGACAACGAGTCATAGAGATGGCAGCAAGCAATAATTTGGTGGTTGCGAGTACAAGGCGAGTGCGTAAAAACATCCACAAATCCACCTGGGTATCTTCTGATGGAGCCACTCGCAACCAGATAGACCACGTGTTGATAGACCGCCGCCACAACCCGAATCTGATGACGGTACGAACGTACCGAAGTGCCAACGTTGACTCGGACCACTATCTTGTTGGTATGGTGCTCCGAGCGTGGATTGCATCATCAAGAAAGACAGCATCCGCGAATCAGATTCGAGTCAACACGGCTGCCCTTCGCAACGAAGAGACCAGAAACAACGACAACGGTCAAGCGATAGGACTCGCCCTAAATGCAGGAAGAGTAAGTCCTTGGGCTGAGATACCGGGCGTAGAAGAGAAATGGACACCCCTTATAATACTGTCATTAGTACTGCTGACTCCATCTTAGGTAGAAGTCGTAGAGATCGGAACGACTGGTTCGATGACGCTAATGACTGAACGTAAGAATGTTGCGTTCCGAGCTATGCAACATTCTCATAGAACGCGGAGATGAATATAAAGAGCTCAGAAGATATGAAAAAACAGTTCACCGGCGAAAGAAAGCAGCCTGGGGGAAGAATCTCGTCCGTGAACTAAAACAGTATACAGATCGAGGACCGCACCAGGCGCGGAAGTTCTACCAAAGAGTCCGCGGTATTATGCAATATACACCGCATTGCACATACTTCAAAGATAAAGAGGGTAATCTGATCGCCGATTTCAAAGGCATCGTAGAGCGATGGGAAGAGCACAACATGAGTTGCTAAATGGCCAGCTAACTGAGGAATTGGAGGCTCCACCAATGACCGAAGACAACACTATGCTCCCGCCACCAAGCATAGACGAAGTTAGCAGAGCGATAAATCGGCTCAAAAAGAATAAGGCCCCGGGATCTGATGGGATCCCAGCGGAGCTAATTAAAACAAGCAATTCATGAACTAATTGTGCTAGTATGGGAGGAAAAAGCAATGCCAGAAGACTGGCGAAGAGGCATCCAGTGCCCCATATCTAAGAAAAGAGATATCACAACATGCAGCAATTATCGTGGTATAACGTTGTTGAGTACCGCTTATAAGATATTCTCCTCTATCCTTCAAGACAGGATAGCCCCATGCGCTAAAGGGATCATTGGTCCATACCAGCGTGGCTTCATCTCAGCAAATCTACAACTGATCAGATTTACACCTTTAGGCAGGTGATGGAAAAATGTCTAGAGTTTCACAACTCACTACACCATCTTTATATAGACTTTAAAGCCGCCTATGATAGCATAGCCAGAGTAGAACTTTATAAAGCCACTATGAAGGTTGACCATGGCCAATGTTATAAGCCAAGTAAAAATATTCGGATCACTATCAGGCCAATTCGACATCTATAACGGGCTCCGACAAGGGGATAGACTGGCCCGCGTCCTCTTCAACTTGGCATTGGAGAAAGTGATCCGAGACTCTGACGTAACGGCGAGAGGAACAATCCTCTATAAGTCCATTCAGAAACTGGCTTACGCAGACGATATTGACATCGTTGGTAGAAACCGAAGAGCTGTACAGGAAGCTTTCATCCAGATCGAGCAGGCGGCACAAAATCTGGGGCTGCACATAAAAGACAGCAAAACAAAGTACTTGGTGCCCACGTCTGCGAGTAGAAGATCCAACATTGGTCCCTCAATTCAAATAGTGGAGCGCGAATTTGAAGTAGTGCAATCCTTTAACTATCTCGGGTCAACTGTAGCAGCCGATAACAACATGGAACCAGAAATACGGGCACGGTTGCTTAAAGCCAACAATGCCTACTATAGTCTGTCAAGACTCTTTAAATCCAGGAATTTAACCATAACATCCAAGCTGCCATACCAGTACATACCAGTACTTACATAGGGATCGGAGACTTGGGTGCTTAGCAAAAAGCATTCTGACCTTTAGCCGCGCTCGAGAGAAAAGTTTTACGGAGAATTGTTGGCCTTGTATATGAGGAAGGACGATTCCGGAAACTTTATAATGATGATGTCTACGAGCGTTACCGCGATGTCGACATCGTGAAGAAAATTAAGCTCGGTAGGCTCCGGTGGGCAGGACACGTATCTCGCATAAGCAAAGAGGATCCTGCTCGGAAAGTCCTTTGCGGTAGGATTTATGGAACACAACACCGAGGCCGAACCTATGCTGGAATGATGGCGTAGACCAGGACGCCAAGAGCTTAGGGATGCCAAACTGGATGACGTCGGATCGAAATCAGAACCGGTGGAGAGACTTTTTGCGGCAGGCCAGGACCGGACCCCTGCTGTATAGCCAAATATGATGATGATGATCGGGCTCGGGGCCCGAGGGTTGCCCATGTAAATTTTTAAATTCTCTATACTATTTTCGCTTGCGCGTGGCACGTCCGGATGTCGGTCGGTCGGTCAGTTTGTGGTGGTATCATGGGATCAAATTTTAACCCACTTCCCAATGCCCGATTTCATCGAAATTTTTCACACTTGTGTATTTCCGGAGACAACACATCCTTTTAAGATGTCGGGCTTCAGGGCCGAGGGGTGCCCTTATAAATTTTTTTAAAAATTAACCCGATTTTCTATTAATTTTATACACATGTGTCTCAGATGGAAAATATTTTTTGTAAAAATTTTGGAGACCCCGGGGTCGTAGGCCCCAATAAAATTTTTCAAACAAATTAACCCGATTTTCTTTAAATTTTATACGCATGTGTATCTCCTATGGACAACACTTTTTGTAAAATGTTTGAAGCGATCGGGGGGCTCCCATACAATTTTTTTTTTAATTATCAATTTTTAACGCACTTTCTAAAGCCCGATTTTCCAGAAATTTTGTACACATGTGTATTTCCGGTGACAATACTTTCTTTTAAAATTTGAAAGTGATCGGGCCCCGGGTTCGTGGGGCTCCCATACTAATTTAAAATAAAAATTACCCGATTTTTGTCAAATTTTACACACATGTGTATACCCAATAAACAATACTTTTTCTAAAATTTGGTAGTAATCGGGCTCCGGTTATAAATTTTTTTAATTTCTTATGGTGGCATCAGATACCGTCTTACTTTAATGTCTGTGTGCGGTGTGTACTGCGCAGTCGGCTGCGCTGCATGGTTTTGGTGGTGGAGAGAGAGAGAGAGAAATTTTAGCTCACGCACAAATGAACCCAGCAAATGAAACGGGACATAAATGTTTTATGCTTAATTCAACTTCTTACTTATTTACTGAATTTTATTTTTATTGATGTCGTTTTTTGTTGCCGATATCAACTTACAGATAGAACAACAAGTTTTCACAATATTCTGTCATTTAGCGTTTTCATAAATTAGTTCAGAGCAGTCAAAGAGTTCTCAAGATAAATGCTCGTGTTTCTTATTTGCTCAGAATATGAGCGTGCTCTAAGTGCTCAGAATAAAATGATCTGAGCATTTTCAATTTTAACATATGATGTCAAATTAATGTGTCTTTCGAGGATCGAGGGGCTCCCATATCAATTTCTGCGATTAGTGAATTTAGATGAAAAATTTGTATGGGTTTTTTTTTTAATTTATATTTTAAGGCATATTTAGATGCAAGTAAGCCTTTTTATTTACTGCCTTTTATTTACAAAGTCAAAATAGATACAATTAAAAATACTCTAATATTTATAGAAAGTGGGCGCCGTGGCTCAGTGGTAGTGCACATGGCTGCTGCGCAGGAGGTTCAGGTTCGAATCCCAGCAACACCAAAAGTATTTTTCACGGTGTCCCACCTCTCGCGAATGGGTGACAAACGTTCCGAGAGTAATTAATACCTTGTCACGGAAAGCTTCTCAATTCGCCGTTCGGATCCGGCCTTAAATTGTAGGTCCCTTCCATTTGTGCCCAAAAATTAACATGTGCAGCACAAATGGTCGCGAGAAGTTAGGCCTTGGACCGCAATGGTCTGTCGCACCAAATATTATTATTATTATATTTATAGAAAATTTGACAACTATTTTTATTTCAAAATATTTATAAATAAAAAGGTACAGTTTTAGAAACTTTATAAAAAAAGTAGTTTAGTAAATATTTCAGTACATTCAGTAAAAACGCACGCGGTGAATCTAATCAACTACTGTTCACCACAAAGGTACATTTAACAGTAAAGCATCAAAATAATGTAGATCACACAAAAATATTAAGCCACTGAAATACAGAAAACGGTACTTTTGACCGTTTAAAAATTATAGAGAAAAAAACAACCCATACAAATTAAAATTTTTCATGTAAATTCTCTAATCGCAGATATATACAGGGTGATTGACACTAAGTTTTACCAAAACAAAACGCCACAGAAGTTTTATATTTTGATGAATTTTATTGAATAAAAGTAAAAAATGTGTACAAATATTTAAATTGCATTAGCAGTTTTCGAATGGCCACCCTTAGCCGCGATTATGGCCTTCAAACGGCCGACAAAGCTTTTGCATGCAGCACGAAAGTGGCTCTGCCAAGGTAGATTTAACATAATTTTAAGCAGCTTGTTTCGTGCCACTTTAATGTTTGGATATGTGTAGCTTCACAGCTACCCCATGCTGGTTATGCGTAAAGTTATAATGCATGAAAAATTACCTTACAGAGAATAACTTTGTTGCTTTGTTGTCATTGCTAATCAAAGACCTTCGATTAATAAGTGGGTACATCACTTTAATTGCTATTTTAGATTTTTTTACTGTTTGCCAAATATACTCCTTAAACGTTAATTTGGAATCCAAATGTACACCGAGGTATTTGACAAATTTATTCCAGTTTATGCTTATGCCATTTACTTCAAGCGTATTCCTGGGTAAAAAACAGGGCCTTCTTCTTCTTGAAAAGAAAATAGCTTGGGTTTTACCAGCATTCATTTTTATCTTCCACTTATTGAAATAATCGTATAACGTATAAATTTATAAATTACTGTACAGTAAGGGGCCAAGAACTGATCCCTGAGGAACGCCGGGCGGGAATTAGTCTTTCTGAAGAGTAACTTTGAGAAACCTTAAAATGACGGTTTTGAAGAAAACTCCTTACTATATTAGTTAAGTATGATGGGAAGTCTAGCATTATCATTTTGTAGAGCAGTCCCTCGTGCCACACTGTGTCAAAAGCTTTTTATATGTCAAGAAGGACTAAACCGGTTGATTTTTTTACATGCAAATTTTTCTTAACATGTTTACTAATTCTTAGTATTTGTTGGCATGTACCGTGGTTTTGTTTGAAGCCGAATTGTTCCATTGGTAGTATATAGTGGTTGTCAACAAGTCTCGAAATTCTGTTTTTAATAATTTTTTCAAAAATTTTGCTTAAGTTACTTAGAAGGCTTATTGGTCTATTGCTTGAAGCCAGTGAGGCTGGTTTTCCAGGATTTAAAATAGGAATTATTTTCGCGTTTTTTTAATACATCAATTACAATATTTTCCATATTGTAACTTTAAGCATGCGTTTATTATAAAATAAATAAAAGCAAAACCAATTGGAGGTAAATGTTTAGTATATATACTTCTTATATTGTCGATTCCAGACGATTTTTTAATTTTTATTTCAGATATGATATCCACTATATCATCAACATTTGTAAAAACATTAACAGCAAAATAAACCGGGACAATTTTTACCTTGGTACCATCATTAAGAAAAAGGTCTATACCAATGTTTTCTATTAGTCGCGTATTTAAAGAACGTATAAGTTCGTGTTTGATACCTTTTTTAACGACGATACCAACGCCACCTCTTCTATCATGTCTATCAACATGATAAAAATTATAATTTGAATGAGCGAAACTGACTGAACAATTTAAGCAGGGGCGGAATTTTTTTTTACTTTCGAACTTCGATAAATTATCACTTGTCGGTATTTTATAACACTTTTGACAGTCGAAAACTACGATATTTCATCACTCGATTGAAACATATGTGACTGCAAGGAACTGTCTGTAATAAAATGAGTTGGTTAGTAAAGAAATATAAGGCGAAATATTTATTTATTTCCTTATGCATTTAACATATTATATTTATTTGTGTTTTTCATTTGAAGTCACATAATTAAATTAAATAAATTGTTTAGCCAAAAAAAAATTTGAAGTTATGTTGGAGTATATGGAAGCACACCCAGAGCTAGTTACTGGTAATTTTAATGTGACAAATACCAGACAAAGCATGATGAAGGCTGGCGAGAACTTACAAGCCGGTTTAAGGGTGAAGGGCCTCCGGTGCGCGATGAGGATTCGTGAAGAAAGGTTTGTAGATTAAATAATGGATTTTCCAACATTTTCATGTTCAGTTGTGTATGAAAAATTGTAATTTGGAGCAGTGAAATAAATTACAATTAAATCTTGTAGGTTTTTGTGGATTTAAAAAATAAAATAAAAAAAAAATTCGTATGCCACATGTAGGTATAAATCGGACGGGCGGAGAATCTAGGTCTGTTTTTTAACACCTTTTGATGAGCAAGTGGTTCAGCTTACTGGAATAATGGAGGCTGCAGTAGGAGTTCCCGGTGTAGATGTAGGGCATAATTCCAGTGAGACTAACATTGAAAATGCTGCAGCAGCCACGAGTAGCACTCAAAATGAATTACAAATGGGTTCTACAGCCACTACAACACCCAGGATCCAGCGTCGTCGTAAAAATTTCAACCAGAAAATATACGAGGAATTAAAGGAGCAAGGGAAGAAGCAGGAGGAGTTCCACGACAATATTGTCAACATCATGAAAGAGGCCAATGCAATAAATATTGGAAGTAGAAGAGAAGAGACTGAAAGTGGAAAGTGGCTTTAATTAAATTTATAATTTTTTTTAGTAAAATATACAATTAAAAAATGTATATATTTTTTCTTTATATTTCATTGAAATCTTTATTTTAAAAACAATTAAATAAAGTATCCCGAATTGCTACAGCAGTGCTGTTTTCCGACTCATCCTCGTATTCAAAATTAGCCTTCAATATGACGTCATTGTCTTCATCCGGTCATGGCATTTCCAACTTATTTTGTAAGCATACATTATAAATTGCTGCACATACATTTACTACTTTGACTACTCTTTCTGGCTCCTACCGCAGTACTCGCTCCCCCAATAAGCATCGAAAAGTCTTTTTGAGTTTTTGGTTTGATTCACTGCCATTTAAACTTACTAAAATGCTTATGTTATTCATTCTGATTAATTCTAATTGTTAAAAAATGAATTAAAAACACGTTTTTAAATTACACAAACAAAAGTTGCAAATAATTTTTGCCAATCAAATATATTTGGGGAGACGTCATATTAATTTCGAAAATGAGTTGCCATATAAACATTTAAGTTAGGCATCGAAATGATACAAAATAACAACTTTCCCCATTTTCGAATCGATTATCATTTTCAATAGAATCGAAAGGAAGAGGTTCGTTCGGCTGTTGCCCATAGTTTGGGAAAGAATCCATCGACCTCAACTCGACCCCAATCGCAGCAACTGGCTATTAGTCGCATCAGCCTGAGCAGAATACTGCACAAAGACCACGGACTATTCGCTTACAAGGTTCAGACGACTCAGAAGTTAAAAGCTTCGATATCAGATATCTGCGTGGGCCATTTTCCAGCTTGATAACGACGTCAATTTTGGTCGAAAAACCACATTTTCAGATGAAGTACATTTCCATCTCGGGGGCTATGTAAACAAACAAAACTGCTAGATTTGGGGTTCAGAACAGCCACACGTATTCGTAGGGAAGCCAATGTATCTACCAAGAGCGGCAGTTTTTTTTTATTTTGGAATGGTGGCCAATTTTCCTTTGAAAACGCTGCTGGAAATGCCGTTACGTCAAAGGCGAACGTTACAGAGCCATCTGACAAACTTTTTATGACCTCAAATTGACCTCATGAATGTGGACGGGTTTCAACAAGATGGCACCACATGCCATAAAAACCGACTGACAATCGATCTTTTTCGCGCCAAATTTTGGCAACCGAATAATCAGCCGTTTTGGAGATGGCAATTGGCCTGCGCGGAGCTGCGATTTGACGCCGATGGACTTTTTCTATGTGGGATGATGAGGATAGGATAATCCAAAGACAATTCCAGCTTTTAAGCATAACATTGCGACTGTTATTCTCGAGATAGGCGCCGAAATGATCGAAAAAGTTCTTGAAAACTAAACTAACAGGATGGCTTACTGTAGGTCCACCAGAGGGAGCCACATGTTTTTCATTCTTAAATCGGAAACTCCAACATTCATAATAAAAATATCCAAAAAAATATTGATGTATTCTCATTAAATAGCGTTTTAAAAACCAACTTAAATTGTCAACCACTTATTTACTAAAAGTTCCTATAAGGTGTGTTTTTCTCGGAAACCTGTCCGCAACACCGCAAAATATTGTGAAAAATACTGTGAATTTATTGTTTTTTAGAACAAAACTCAGCCTAATTTTAATCCAAGGATTTGTCAACCTTCTTTTGTTTGCCCTTTTTTTTTTGTTTAAATTTTGGAATTTTTAGTTTTTGATAGTGTTTTTTTAACTAAAATTTAATAGATATTTAAAAATTGATAGTTTATATTTCTGGGAGTAAAAACAATTAAGTAAGAGCAACAAAATAACCTCATTCATTTGATGTCAGTATTTCATTTTTAATATAATCGATTTTTTACACACAATGTTCTAAAGCATGCGCACATCTACTAAAAGAGAAATTTCTTCCGGTATAGATACATTTGACCATCCACTAAAATTGCAAATCTTTGTGCTGACAGAACGTTAGTGTACTTTGTTTGAAAAATACTATATCGCCAACTCCTTACATCGTTAGTTAAAATATTAAATATTGATATAGATTTTTTTAAAGTTAGCTATTACTCCAGTGTGCCTGAAGTTTTATCCAGATAACAAATTTTTAGTAAAAAAGTATAATTTTCTTTGCAGAAATTAATAAAAAATACATTGATCAACAAGCGAATTGTTCTGCGTCGGAAATTCACTTAATTTAAATTAACTGTAAATTTGAATAAAACAAAAATTAAGCAAAAACAAAGTAAAAATTTACCCAAGTTCCCATTTTCTATTCTATTTTTTTAATCTCTGTATGTGTACTGTATGGCTCCTTTTGAACTTTAAATTTTTCATTATTCTTCGTTACACTTTTTCATAGCATAAAATAGTTCTGTACTTATTCCATCGAATTTATCCTTTTCTGTGTGTATGCCTTTCCTTTATATTCAATTATGGTTTTCTCTCTGAATTTAATAAAATTAATTAAAAATAAATATAATGTAATTTATTATTTATTTTGTTAGTATGGAGTTTCTTGTAAGTTATTTTAGCTTATAATTTGCAATCAGACAGTCCTAATTCCTTAGAGCAATGCTGAAGCAACGACAGATTTTTCTCCGAACGAGCAATCCGTCAAGAGAGAAAATTTAATTTTGCAACAGGTAGGTATGTATTCCACCCTTCATTGGCCAATATGAACATTAAAAAGTATTGACGTTCTTCTTTTGATTACTGTGCAAATTTGCGCATACACATTTGTGGTGAGCATCAACTGATTATATGACAAAATACTTAATGTAGTATCATTCACTACACAAAAAGATAAACTTCTATAAATAAGTACATACACTTTTTAAAAAAAAATCATCATACTTTCCAAATAATAAAATTCTTTTTAACACCTAACAAGATAAGTACATATATTGTGGGGTTAAATAACAAATCCATTTGTAATTTTTTTTAATGATTTTAATTGTACACGTAGTTTGTGAAATAATTAGAAATTTTTTTATGTCTTCCCTTTTAAATTTAAACTCGATTTGCCCCACCGCATGTTCGTGTTTTTATATTGATAATAATTAACACTTGCATAAGTATGTACCTATATTTCATTAACTCGCTACTTCCCTAGACGACCCAATGCCAGAGGTTTTGACACTAACAGGAATGGCAGATGCTGAGTCAGATTTGTCTACATTTGAAAATAAAACTGGACTAGCGGAAGACATGAAGTTCCTGGCATCCATGCCGGAACTGTGTGATGTAACGTTTTTGGTTGGTGACACGCGCGAGCCTGTCTGTGCAGTTAAGGTAAGTTTTCCAAAATTCTGACAGTTATCCAGTTATCCAAAGTTAACGTTAGCTTTTCTGTTCTGAACATTTAACCTTAGGCTGTCCTGGCATCTCGGTCTCGTGTTTTTGCGAAAATGTTATACTCGGCACCGTCGCCGCAAAGAAAACGAGAATCGTCCACGAAGGAAAATAAGTTAAGGCTGTTTCTGAAACGTTCGTCCGAGCCACTTCTAAATTTGCAAAATGCTGCCCAGCAAGTAAGTATACGTTTAGTTTGGTTATCCACTGCATTCTGCTTTTAATTTATGTTTCCATTTTTTGTATCAATAAAGGAAACCGTGTGATAAATGTGCGGGTTTTTGTCTATTTAATGAAATTCATAATCAAAAAAATTTATAAATTACTTATTTTTTCTGAAGTTAAAATAAGAAAACAGAAAATAAACAGTAACGAGTAAATGTGGTGCAAACATTTATGTATACATCGACACACACATATACACGCGATACACGTGTCACACGCGTCACAGAGATTGCGCACTTCACATGCGCACAAAATTTCAGCTCTATAACACATGTGAAAGTTGGTTAAAAAGGACCTCAAAGAATTCGAAAAACAGACAGACAGACAAAGTCAATATAAATAAAAGTTTTTAAAAATGGAAGGGAATACAAATTTCCGGAGGGTCTTCTTTCTTTCTGTTTGTAAAATAGTTCGGGCTAATTCACTAAACTTAAAACGAATTCTCATTGATGGTTTATTTGCATAAAAATATTAGAATTTCAATTAAATAATCTCGTGCGTTACATTTCTAATTGTTTCTTACTGGATTAGTTTCAGTGTTACGCATTGAAACTTATTTAACAAAGAAGTTAACAAAGAATAATATATATAATATATATATATAAATATTATATATGACTTGGCCGGCCTAGCTGTCGTGTTCCATAAATCCTACCCACCGGAGCCTACCGAGCTTAATTCTCTTCACGATGTCGACATTGCGGTAACGCTCGTAGATCTCATCATTATAGAGTCTCCGGAATCGTCCTTCCTCACATACGGGGCCAACAACTCTCCGTAAGACTTTTCTCTCGAACGCGGCTAAGAGATCAGAATGCTTTTTGCTAAGCACCCAAGTCTCGGATCCCTATGTAAGAATTGGTATGCCCATTGTCTTATGTCCGAGACATAAGCCAAAAAAAAATCTCGAAGATGGGACATAAGTCCCAAATTTTCGGAGAGATAATAATTAAAAAAAAAAATTTTGGACTTTCATTACATTACATAAAATGGCTCCTTATAAAAATAATAAGTCCCAATATATTTTTTGGGACCTATGTCCCGGGGTGGGTCGACTTATAACATTGGTGTCATGGTCAACCAATATAGTCGTAAATTTCTACTCTGGCTATGCAATGAT
This sequence comes from Nephrocerus scutellatus, assembly GCA_947095585.1. NCBI lineage: Eukaryota > Metazoa > Arthropoda > Insecta > Diptera > Pipunculidae > Nephrocerus > Nephrocerus scutellatus. Next base: position 34,030,132 of record OX352762.1, read on the forward strand.
AGGCGGCTTTAAAGTCTGAAAGCAGATTGTGTAGTGAGTTTTGCAACACATTTTTCCATTGTCTACGAAAATATATATATGTATATAATTTAATATATATATATATATATCTTATTTTATATATATATATATATATATATATATATATATATATATGTCTAGATGGTTCAATCCCACGGTCTTCTTCGGACAATGATTGGTTCTGCAACGCCAGTCAACAACTGCTCACAGCGTTGCTATTAATTGGAGCGAGAGCTACAAAAATTTCTACCGATCTTTATGTCACGATTTCGCACAAAAAAGCACAAGGAAGCAACCTCATTTCTAAAGCCACCGCGGTCTGAACCAAATCCTGTAGTACCAATGCGCTCTTAATTAGGCTGACGTCAGTCACGTCAGTTCGTTCGGTATGAGTGCCTGAACGTAGATAAAGAAACACTAGCACATCCAGCCCGAACCTCTGGCCAATTCGTTCACCACTAGTATATTCTTGAGGCTATACTATGCTTATCATGAAATTCCCAAATCGGTGATTCCGCTATATGTTAGTTTAGCCATCAACTATTCGCCTTTTACTTTAATAGTGCCTGTGGTAGTAAATCAAAAAATGTGCGATCGATATGACTTTCAATAGTAAACAGAATAGAAAATGCAAGCTTGCTATTTGATACGCATTAACGGTTACTTTTGGATAATAATACAAAATTAAGTACCATTTGTTTCAAGGAATAGCTGTGTTTTTATCGGACAACTGTTCTTGAGCCAAAAGGGGAAAATACTAGGAAGTTTTTTATTGTCATAGGATAACTTCTCCAATAACAGACCACTTAATAAGTTTTCAGACTGAATTAAATATTTATTTAATACTTTACGAGTATTAGTTATAAAAAACAACCAATATAAATTTAAATTTTTCATGTAAATTCTCTAATTGGAGATAATATACATGTGTGCAAAGTTTGAAAAATTAAAATTTTTCATGTAAATTCTCTAATGGGTATGTGTTAAAATAATAAGTTTTCAGACTGAATTAAATATTTATTTAATACTTTACGAGTATTAGTTATAAAAAACAACCAATATAAATTTAAATCTTTCATGTAAATTCTCTAATTGGAGATAATATACATGTGTGCAAAGTTTGAAAAATTAAAATTTTTCATGTAAATTCTCTAATGGGTATGTGTTAAAATATGAAGAAAATCGGGCTAATTTAAAAAAATTTACATGGACACCACACGGGTCTCAGGACCCGATCACTCCAACAAACTTACAAAAAGTTTTGTCCATCAGTGATACACATGTGTTTAAAATTTGAAGAACCTCGAGCTAATTTTTAAAAAATTCATATTGTCACCCATAGGGCCTCAGGGCCCGTTCACTCCAAAAAATTTACAAAAAATGTTGTCCATTGAAGATACACATGTATATAAAATTTGAAGAAAATCGGGTTAATTTTTTTGAAAAATTATTTTGGGGCCCCACGACCCCGGCCACAAAATTTTTTGCAAAAAGTGTTGTCCATCGGAGATACACACGTATATAAAATTTGAAGAAAATCGGGTTAATTTTTTTTAAAAAAATTTGGGGCCCCAAGACCTCGCGACCCGGGGTCTCCAAAATTTTTGCAAAAAGTGTTTTCCATCGGAGATATACATGTGTATTAAATTTGAAGAAAATCGGGTTAATTTTTTTAAAAAAAATTTATGGGACCCCACGAACCCGGGGCCCGGGGTCTCCAAAATTTTTACAAAAAGTGTTTTCTATCGGTTTGTATAAAATTTTAAAAAAATCAGGTAAATTTTGTAAAATATTTGTATGGGAGCCCCCCGAGAAAGTATTGTCACCAGAAATATACATGTGTGCAAAATTTCAATAAAATCGGCCTTTGGGAAGTGGGTTAAAAATTTATCAGAAAATCTGACCAGCCAGCCAGGCACGTGCACGCGAAGTTAATATAGAGAATTTATATGGGAGCTCCTTGTTCATGGGGTTGATCACTTCCAAATTTTTGCAGAAAGTGTTGTCATCGGAGAAACAAATGTGTGCAAATTTTGAATAAATTCGGGCTTTGGAAGTGGATTATTAATTAATCTCTAAATTTGGCCAAAGCAGCACTTACGGAATGCGTTAGATCCCATTTTAAGAAATGAACAAGCAGGATTTCATCCAAACCGTTCTTGTACTGATCAAATTAACACCCTGCGTAAATTCATTGAACAGTCAGTTGAGTATCGTTCTCCTCTGTATATGTTTTTTGTAGATTTTAAACGCGCTTTCGATAGCGTAGTCCGAAACATGATGTGGCAGATTTTGTCTAGCTATGGTGTTCCGGAAAAACTCATTAACATCATTAAGGAGCTGTACCGCGACTCAATTTGCCGCGTCATTCATCTTGGCTCACCTTTGCTTGCACCCTCTCACCATTGCTTTTCACAATTGTCTTCGACTGGGTGATGAAAATAGTAGCCCGTACTCCATCGGGTTTGCCATGGAATGTTTTTCACCGCCTAGAAGACCTGGACTATGCGCGACACTCCTATAGTATGCTAAATAATATCTGGAACTCCTCGCAAATCTCCCAGAATCTGAAGCTAACGATCTTCAGATCTAACGTTCTCTTAGTACTCTTGTATAGCTGCGAAACGTGGAAAGTCACAGAGTGAATTGCGAAGCGCCTCCAAGTCTTCGTTAACAAGTGCTTAAGGAGAATACTGAGAATAAGATGGCCGGACATTATCACCAATCAAGACTTTCGGAGAGTAACGCAGCAGGAAGCAATCGCGACCACCATCAGACGACGAAAATGGAGCTGGATTGGCCACACTTTGAGGAAACCAGCGGACGATATTACGAAACTAGCGCTCGATGGAATCCACAAAGAAGCCGTCGAGTTGGCCGTCCTATCAAGACATGGAAAAGGACAATAAAAGAGGAAGCAAAATCCCAGGGGATCGAGTGGCGTCTCTTGAAACCTCAGGCGATAAATCGAGTTCGTTGGCGGGCGTGTGTAGAAGCCGTATGCTCCCCCGCGGAGTAAAGGAAAGAAAGAAAAAAGAAATTTGGCCAAAAACAACCAACAAACAAACAAACAAACACCCAAACACATCCGAACACAACGTTAATATAGAGAATTTAAAAATCCTTAAAAATTAAAATTGTTCATGTCAATTGTCTAAACAAAGACACATATGAGTGTGAAAATTTTGAATAAAATCGGGTTGATTTTGAAAAAAACCTGTGCGTTCAGGTGCTCACGAAAATTTATATGTTTTAATTTATATTAGACTAGCTGATTATCCGGCGTTGCCGAGGTATTTATTCATCCCAATATTCTATTAGGGAGGGGTAGAAAAAAGAATAATATCTATACATAAGGTAAAATTGCAGTTTTTATTAACAAAATTTATTTTAAAAAATATATTTTAAATTATAGCTATAGTATTCAAATTATAAAATAAAATTAAATAAATATACAAAAAATTAATTTAAAACCAAACTTGGTTGTATACAACGTTGTTAGTTTCAACTTCAAGACCAAGAATAAATAAATTCTTAGGTCAACCCAACCCAGAGCAAGCAAAATAAATTTTTCCGTGGGAAAAACATGGCGATCTCAAATCTATACTCCGCAGTACTTAATAAACTGTCCGACTTATTGATCGTCATCGAAAACGAGTTTTACTGGAAATTGCAATCTATTAATCACACTGTCCCTTTTCTGTCAAGATAGTCGCTTCAATTATATTGCCTGGCATCTATTTTACGCACAGTCTTGTGCCGTTGCAAATCTTGGCGAGTGGAGAATCCGTAGTAAAATAATTGGAGATCAAACTGTAAGACGATGTGATGGCAATCAGTTTGATAATTAACTTCCTCAACATCAGTATCTACAACGGTATCGACACACTTATATTCAGTGACTATGCCTATTAACATGGCAAGTATTTGATTGTTTATTTCGTGGGTGTCTACTTTTTAGTAGCAAGAATGGCCCGTTCTCGCAACCAGTTCAAAATGTGATAGTTTTAAGAAACAGCCGGATAAATAGAATTTGTTAGTTCTGCGGCAGATTTCAAAAATCGATGTCAATTTAATATTACCTTAAGACACGGATACCAATCTACCTTTTACAATTTGAAGTAGGAGCGAAAATGTTCTCACCCCTACATTCGTCGCCAAATGGTCGCCGAGTACCATTCTAAACACCACTATTCATCTCAGCGTCCTCGAAAATTATGGGATCGACACTAATATCAGTCACCGTCCCCACTTCGGGGGACAACTCACCCATAGGAGTGTCCTACCAACACTATTAATCTCAGTGGCCTCGAGAACCATTGAATAGACACTAATATCGGTCATCCACCTCAGGTATCGAACCCATACCCCTAGAGCTGTCTTTCCATCACCATTCAACTCAGGGACTCCAAAAACTATAGAATCGACACTAATATTGTTCAACCCCCCTCAGCTATCGAACCCATCCCCCTAGAGCTATCTTACCATCACCATTCAAATCAGCGACCCGAAAACCATAGAATCGACACTAATATCGGTTACCCCCCTTCACCCCCTCAGTAATCGACCCCATCCACCCAGACTACAAAATACACCCTTAATACCCCATAAAAGATCCTCTACAAACCCCATGAGACCCACTCATGACAGACTACAAAATACACCCTTAATACCCCATAAAAGATCCTCTCGAACCCCATGAGACCCACTCATGACATTCTCAAAACTGCCTTAAGACCATCTAAACACCCCCTTAAGACCCACTAAAGATCCCCTCAAAACGTCCTTAAAATCCCCTCAAAAACCTCTTAAGACCTCCACAAGACTCCACTAATGACCCTCTGAAACCCCCTCAAAAACACTTAAAGACCCCTCAAGACCCATCAAGACCACCTCAAAATCATCTTAAGTCCCATTGAAGACCGTCGCAAAATTCCCTCGTTACCCCTCTTAAGACCCTCTCAAGACGCCATCAAGACCGTCTAAAATCACCCTCAAGATCTCACTGAAGACTTTGTTAAAACCAACTCAAGTTCCCCTCAAGAACCCCTCAAAAACCCCTTAGGACTATTTAAGAAACCCTCAAGACAACCCTTAAGATCCACCGCAAAACATCTTACACAAAACTGTAAACTGGGAATTAAGTGAGAGTTAGAATGAAAACAAAAACCCATAAAATTTTTCATGTAAATTCTCTAATAGGAGATACATATATATGTGTTTAAAATTTTAATAAAATCGGGCTAATTTTTAAAAAAAAAATTTCTATCAGTGATACACATGTGTTTAAAATATTAAACACATATGTATCTCCTATTAGAGAATTTACATGAAAAATTTTAATTTACATGTGCAACCCTCGGTTGCCTCAGGGCCCCGTTCAATCCAAAAATTTTACAAATAATTTTGTCCATCGGAGATTCACATGTGTATAAAATTTGGAAATCAGGTAAATTTTTTAAAAAAAATTTTGGGGCCCCACCACCACATTTTAATAGAAAGTTTTTTTTTTTTTTTATTTTTTTTTTATATAGAGACTTATTACCAAGTGAGGACTCCCTGAATGACTTACGTCACGGCAATAAGTTGGGCTAAGCCCTTTATTAAATTCAAAATAACATAAAAATCGAAGGAATGTGATATACAATACATCACATCCCTCACGTTTGTAGCCGGTTTCAATTTATTTTCTCAGAATTCTCCCTGATTCATTGAAAAAGCAATACGAAAAACGAACACGAATTTAGAACGTCGCGAGTCCAAATACTTTTATCAATGAATCATGGTCAGGGAAAACTACAAAAAACCTTGACCAAGAAAATATTACAAATTATAAAAATAATTTAAAAAATACTGATAAAATTTTTTTTTTTTATATATATATTAAGAATACTTTATATATCATCTTTCAAGAAGTTGTTAACGGCTAATTTGAACGCCTACAGATTATAAGATTCGGGAAACACGTGCTCGACCAATTGATTTCACATCGAAGAGTCTCTCGGAAAAAAGGAGGATTTAAAGTGTTGGGTTCTAAAAGAAAAAGTAACGGATAACTCTATTCCGAACACCAGCAAGATGAACCAAATGCGATCTTGGAGCCCCACCCCACATATATGAATTAAATTCTAAAATTGGTCTAACATAAGATTTATATAATCTTAATACTTCAGAGGGAGTGAAGTTTAAGTTACAACGTCTTATGAAGCCTAAACATTGGCTAGCTCTTTTTGAAATTTCATAAATATGTTCTTTCCAGGAAAGATCACTTGATACTTTTAAACCTAACAACTTAAGTGAATCAGATCTCGTAATAGGGTTACCTTTAATAACAGGTGGAACATAATGTTGAGTTGTCTTCTGAGAAAAAAGGCAATACTGGAATTTATTTGGGTTAAATTCTACTCTGTTAAAAATGCCCCAATCAAGAATGATTTGAATATTAGACAGAATAGTCAAATTCATTAATTCACGCGAACCATTCAAGCGAGAATTGCATTCTTTTTGATTGACAAACTCAATGGAAGCCGATAGTGTTGTATCATCAGCAGATGAATGGATATCACAGGTTGTAGAAGACAACAGGTCGTTGATATATATCAAGAAGAGCGTGGGAGACAAGGATGATCCTTGAGGCACGCCAGCATTGATCCCATGTGAATCTGAAGATATACCATTTAATACAACTTTTATTTTACGGTTCCATAAATAATTCTCAATCCGTGTAATGAGAGAGGAGTGTAAGTTCAGCGCACGAATCTTATTAATAAGACAATCATGCCATACTCTATCAAAAGCTTTAGCAATATCTAAGGAAACAACGCTTGATTCACCTAGGTTTTCAATGCTTCGCTCCAAACAATGAGTCATGCACGTTATTAGTTCACCTGAAGAGCGATTTTTACGAAATCCATACTGCACATCGGATAAAAGAACATTCGAATCCAGATAGTTCATTAGTCTGAAATTAACGATAGATTCCATTACCTTCGATAGAACCGACAACAAAGCAATAGAACGGTAGTTCGTAGGTGCCGAGTTATCACCTTTTTTCGGAACGGGTTGAATATTTGCTATTTTTCAAAATGATGGAAAAACACCTGTCTTCATTGAGAGATGAAACAATTTGCTAAGCGGTTTTGCCAAAGTAAGATGACAACTTTTCAATACTAATGGCGGAATACCGTCGGGGCCAGTCGCTTTATTGGGGTCAAGTTCTTTCAGAATCTTTGAAACAACCCGTTTCCGAAAATAGATTTTAGACATACCTGGGCCTAGATTCGGGAGAATTGGGGGGCTTTGGTTAGTTAAAGGAAGGGTAGACGCACCAGCGAAATGAGAAGCTAAGAGATTAGCTTTCTCAATATCAGTTCTATAATGGATACCATTATGAAGTAAAGAAGCAATAGACGAAGTATTGTCTGCAGAATCAGAATCCAAAAATTTTCGCATGCTATCTCGAATCTTAAGCTCATATATTATTTTGGACCTTTTCAATAGAGCGTTTGATCTATTTCTAGCTATTCGAAACATTACAAGGTTTTCTTCAGAAGTGCAATTAACGTAGTCCAAATGGGCTGCTTTTTACACGCGACTGCTGACCTGCAATGTTCGTTAAACCATTTATTTTTATGAGTATTTTTCTTTTTAAATGAAGAAGGAATGGCAATTTTTCATTCCTAGCTAAATGGTTGATGTGATTAGTTGTGATGATTCATCAGCATTATTGCTGGAAAAACAGGTTGACCAATCAAATGAGCTATGAAATTGGTTCAGGAGCTCCAAGTAAGCATTTTTATAGTGCCAGAGTAGCCTTTTACTTGTAGGCTCTATAAGGGCTGGTGTTATTGAAAATTTGGCTACTACCAAAGCATGGTCAGAAAGACCTAATGGAGCAGATACATCAATTGAATATTTATCTGGCATAGTATCAAGAAATAAATCTAAAAGGTGAGGTGATTGACCAGTAGTATCGGGATACCTAGTTGGCTTATCAACGAGTTGGGTGAAAAGATTAACATTTGAAAATAGTTCAGCGGTTTCACCAGATCGATCTCTACCATTCGAATAGGTCAACCATGAATCATTGTGGACATTAAAATCACCCAAGACTACCAATTCTGATGTTGGTGATGATTGGTAAATCTTGTCTATAGTGTCTGATAAGTAATTAAACTCAATATTAGTGTCATCATGTGACAAATTAGGACTACGATAAAGGAAACAAATAAACATCTAAATGTTTGAAATAACAATCGAAAGCGAATCCATATCATATTGAACATGGGATTACTGTTTGGTATATTAAAATTAGGTACATTAAAACTGATGTCTTCTCGTATAAATAAAATAACCCCACGATGAGGAACCAAACAGTCGACACGAGAATACCCCGGACATTGAAAATCATTTGGGGTACCCATATAAGAGGCCTGCGTTTCACATAAACTTAGAACCGCAGGTTTATTCGCGTCAAGATGTGCTACGATCGAGTTGAAATTACTTTTAATGCCGCGTAATATTTTTGAAATGAATTGCAAAATAAGAGTTCATTTTACAAAGTAAAAATACCGAACCCGTCAAGATGATGAAAATATACGTAAAACAAGATAATAATAAAATAAAAAATCAAAAAAATATTAAAAATAACAATAATAAGAAGAATTTCTACGAACCAACCACTCAACAGTGAAAACGTTACTGATTCGTTTGTAGTACCAGGCCTAACAAACGAAAAAGGCACGCACAGCTACTGAGACAGAAAGTCAATAAAAATTCTACTTCTAAAAACTACTCAAATAAAATAAAAACTTGAATAACAAACTTTTTAACGTAACTGTTTTTTTGTGCCCGAATCTTTGGTAACGTTACGATATGATGACTTTGTTTTGATGGTATTGCTGTAAGCAGTATCCACGCTTGATGAACAATTTCTATGCAAAAGAATCTGTGATGGTGAGAAACCATTGGTTGCGATTGTACAATCACCGGAAAACGCCTGTAACCGCTGTTCGAGTACAGCAATTTTTGTCGTTAGGATTTTATTTGACTTCTTTTGGTGATAAAGTGTGATGTTCTTGTCGTTTAAATTATGCAACAGCACCAGACACAGCGATTATAAATCGGCGATTGTTTCCGCTTTTGTTAGTAAATCTACTCCACTTTTGTTGATATTCTTGATTTACAAATTACCAATTTGTTCTTTTTAAGAATGTGGATTGCTTTCTTTAACGATTTTGACCAATATATTTATCACTTTTAGATATCAAAAATTATTCTTGAAAATTTTAACACAACAATAAATACTGAATGGTATTAAACACAATTTGAAATAAAGAAAAAAGTTAATTTTTAATAAAAATGAAAATATGAAAAAATATTTTCAATTATTTGAAATAAAATTTATTATAATTTTTTGAATATATTTTTTTGCTTGCGTTTGACAGGAAAATCGGATATACACATTTGTGCAAAATTTCAATAAACTCGGGCATTGGGAAGTAGTTTAAAAATGTATCGCAAGATTCCAAGATAGACAAACCGACAGACGTGCCACGGGCAAGCGAAGTTTATATAGAGAATTAAAAAAAATTCTGTCACGCTGACATATAAACCGAAAGACAGAAAGACAGACAGACACAGGCAAGAGTTAATTTAAAAGCATCACAGCTGCCTAATAATGAAATTATACTCATAAGATAGTAAAGCGAGCTTCTCAGCTCGCCATATGTATAATTGTAATTCAGCCTAAAGACTGAATTATCTTAAAAGGATTTTACTTTTTTTTTCTCCTAACCCCTATGAATAAAAAAAAAACTCAAAATAACACCATCGCAAGCTGAGCGCTTAACAATTGTTTTAAAGCAAGTATTTATAAAAAAAATTACACGTGACACACGCGACGAGCGACACGCGTCACGTTATAGCAAGCCAAGTTTTAAAACTGGTATTTAAAAAAAATATAAATAAAAAAATTTACACGCGCCACACGCGACACGTGACACGCGTCAATTTATCGCAAGTCAAGTTTTAAAACAATTATTTAAAAAAAAATTACACGCGCCACACGCGACGCGCGGCATGTGTCACGTCATCGCAAGCCAAGATTTAAAACAAGTATTTAAAAAAAAAATTACACGCGCCTCACGTCATCGCAAGCCAAGCGCTTACCAATTGTTTTAAAACAAGTCCCATCAAATTCTGACTGGTAGAAGTCGCGATATACAACCGGACAAACTGACAAACTGACAAACTGACAAACCGACAAACCCACACACGTACGCTAGAAAAATTTTCTTGTCCACTAATTATTAGCTTCGCCCTTCGGGCTCGCAATTATTTGTTACGAGTATATATCGGCTATCACATTTAAAACCCCAGAAATAAATATTTTTTTTATTAATTACTGTACATTAAATCTATACATAATACTTTTTTTGTTATTTGTTAATGCGGAAAGCTTTAACATGCAATTTTAAACAAATTATATCCTACCTTGAATTTTTTTTCCATCAACAAGTCTTTAGTTGAAAAATATATAAACAACCAATAAAAATTAAAATTTTGTGTGTAAATTCTCTAATTAAAACACTATGTTCAAAGTTTGAATAAAATCGGGTAACATTTAAAAAAAAAAATTCCTGATCACTCCAAAATTTTACAAAAAGTGTTTGCATCAGAGTGTTGTCCATCGGAGATACACATGCGTATAACATTTGAAGAAAATCGGGAAAATTTTTTTATAAAATTTGTATGGGTGCCATCTGATCACTTCCACATTTTCACAAAAAGTGTTGAATGTCGGAGATACACTCGCGTATAAAATTTTAAGACAATCGGCGACTTTTTTACAAAATTTTAACAAAAAGTGTTCTCCATGGGAGACACATGCGTATAAAATTTGAAGACAATCGGGTACTTTTTTACAAAATTTGTATGGGTGCCCCGGACTCCAGGGCCCGATCACTTTCACATTTTTACAAAAAGTTGTTGTCCATTTGAGATACACAGCGTATAAAAGTTGAAGAAAATCGGGTATTTTTTTACAAAATTTTTATGTATGCTCCCAAACCCCAGGGTGAAGTAAAATTCACACACGGCTTTGCAAAAATATTTTTAGGTCCGCAAAGTTTTGGCCACAAAAGTGTCGATTCTCGTACGAATTAGATCAACTAACTCGACCAATATTTTTGCGCTGAAATCAGTGACATGCCGACAGTTTATAAACCTTTTCAAATAACTTTATTGGTTGTGTTCCGCAGCTACACATATTTTCCCGACCGGACGACCGTCTTTAAACCGCGTCAGCCTTGTGCTATAGGTAATTGGTAATGCCCCCTCACTGTTGTGCCTTGTTTTATAGGCCTTCGGTTTTTCCCATCCCCGCAGTCGTGCCTTATGTTATAGGCCGTTAGCCTTCCCCCCTTCCGTACCAAAAATTCATTAAGCATTATTTGCGCCACCACCAGTAGTAGTTGAGCAGACGCCACTTGTGTTGGGTAAGGTACTTCTTGCTAACACCGACTTAGTGACGTAGTTACTCCACGTCCGTGGTCGATCAAACTTCCGCGAGTCGCTCTCACCCTTCAGCACATATTTTGCCTTATTCACTATGGTACTCCCCAGGCACAACCGCACTCGCTAGTACATAAGACCCCGCTACTAAGTCTAACCCCAACAACACCTAGTTATAGTATTTATAGTTTTATATTTAAAAAGTTAAGGAACAAAAATAAAAAAACGAAAGGAAACAAAAAGAAAATTTTCTAATATATAATAATCTCGTGTCACGGTGTTTGTCGTCGCACTCCTCCGAAACGGATAGACCGATTTTAATGAAATTTTTTATGTATATTTGGTAGGTATGAGGTTGTAAAGTATATTTCATACCGCTAGGTGATTAGGGTGTGGCGAGTGGTATAGCCCTCGCCACATAATCCACAATTTATGGCATATGGCATAGCCTCTCAAAACAGCATTACTGTCAACCTGAAAAAAAAAATATAATTTCCTTTTGAGAAGAGCATGAAAGGAAAAAGAGAGGAGAGAAGAAAAGAAGAGGGCGAGACCGTCTTCCTTTCGTTTTTGTACGCTGAACGAGCAAGTCGTGTTTCTCTATACTTTTGTTCTCGGAAGAAGAAAAAACAAAAAAAAAAACGTGGACGCGACATTTCTTTTTTTGTTGGACTCGATTCTTGTCGGTTCGGTATAGCTTTTGGTCGAATTGTAATCATTCAAATCAACAAAAAAATATTACATTTGACTTATTATTGCTAATAAACCGTGTGCCGTGTTCCCTGTCTATTTTGCAATGTTATAAATTTTAAATTGTAATATACAATATTATAAAATCTATAGTTCAACTAAATGATCGGTGAGTGTCTAAATCCACAAAGGGAATTTAAGACGCATAAATTGAGCTGAAGCAGCACCCAACTACGTTTCGTTAGTCATCGTCGCGAAATTCGCCTCTCATTCGGACACAGAAGTCACGGAGCCCGCGAGAAAGAATCGTGTGATAACTTTAAGTGTCGAAGTAATTTATCAGAATTCCTCACAAAATATACGTCATAAAGTTGTCATACCCTTACTTCCAACATAAATTCGTATTAAGTCGTTCAAAGTGTGATACGATTCCCCGAAAGGCAACAGGAGTGAACGCGTTGGATTCCATATTTTTTTTCTGTGGTGAAAAGTGAAAAGGGAGAAAAAGCACACCGTATTCGTTTCACCTACGGTCCTACAACACACAACCATCCACTTTTCGCCGCGGTACACACCAACCAGTCGCGCTTGCGTCGCCGCCCTTGTCATCGCCGTCGGAAGTTCGTTCGACCATTTTACTAGCGGCTGGTGTGTAAAGCTGTTCCACCATTGCCGCATCGCCTCAGTGGTACAGTGCGTGGCGGATTTCTTTAACACAGTTTCTAAATGAAATTGCAGTTAGAAACCTAAAGAATAATAATGTCAAGCTATTATCGTGTTCTCAAATCGGAACAAAACAAGTGGGAAAAAATTTCAAAATTGTTATACGAACGTCTCCAGATATGAGATTTTATTTCACTGCTAATGAAGATCGTTTGCTGCGAGCATCCTGTCCTATGAAACAGATAAGGAAACCAGTTGGAACGGAGTTTCAAATACGCCAATGCAACTAAACTTGCCATCATCGTCATTAGAGCATCATTAGCCGCATCAGCAGCATCATCATCCCCCTCAACAACAAATCTATACCATGAATACATATATTGCATATAAAATTTGGCTACTCAACCTAATCAATAAGTATCGGCTGGTGCACCAACCCCTCGTATAACGATATTCGCGTTACTTCTTAGATTATAATGTTACAATATTTTCTTTTATATCAATAAAAACTATATTCCTATTTAGAATCACATCATATATCTATAAAGATTATACCTATATTTAGAATTATATCATATATCTATAAAAGTTATAGTTATATTTAGAATTATATCATCTATCTATAAAAGTTATAGTTTTTTTTAGACTTACATCATATAGCTATAAAGATTATACCTATATTTAGAGGTATATCGTATATCTATAAAAGTTATAATTATATTTAAAATTACATATCATCCATGTCACAATAAAAGGAAACAAGGCACAAGGTCTGATTTTTTTTTTATTGTGGCAAAAAAAAGAGAAAAGAAAACAAATTCTTTTGTGAGGCTGACATGAGGTCTGCTTAGAGCCGTCGTTGGAGGTGAGGCCACGCAGGGTATGCGGACCTCGGCATGTTAGGGCAGAGCATCGCACCCGTTTCCCTATCTCCTTCCCATCCTGCGGTCTTATCAAATTCCTAGTTATGCCCGCAAGAACCACGACCTCCCCTGAGCGTTAGCCGGCAAATTAGACCGCGCGGGACCCATGCATAACCGGGGAAATTCTGTTAGTTGAATGAGGGTGTGTTCTTGCGCCCCCGCATTTCGTTACAAGGGTGTACCTATTCAGAAAAACATTTGAGAACGGCTGGACCGATTTAGCTAATTTTTATTTATAATGTTCGCGATATTCGGACTATCGCGAAAAAAATAGAAAGGTTGCCCGGAACCATAGGAAACATAATTCACGTTTCGAACGAAGGTTTTTCGTAATCCTTTTTTTGTCACTCAAATGACTCCCAAAATAAACCCAAAAGACTCCTAAAAGATCCCCATAAGACCCCAAAAAGTCCCTCAAAAGTCCCCCAAAAGACCATCAAAATACTCCCCAAAAATGCCCCAAAAAGACCCCCAAACCCCACAAAAGACCCTCAAAGGACCTAATAGACCCCCAAAATACCACCAAAATACCCCCAAGCTCACAAAACGATCATAAACAAATTTATTGAATGTGGGAAAGAACAACGTCTGTCGGGCCAGCTAGTTCAAAAATAAAAATTTAAAAGAATTCAATTTGTAGTACGAGTTTTTACTTGGAACCCTGAAAGCCGCTGAGCCGCTTTTTCAGCTGTGAAATAACGTTACAGAATAAAAAAAATCGCAAAGCCTAGCGCTAAACAATTATTTGAAATAAGTCCCATCAAATTTTGACTGGTAGAAGTGTGGACAAACTGACAAATTCTCGAACTGCAAAAGTAATTAAATAGAAAATAAATACCTAAATAACAACAAAACTATCTTAACGAGAAATCCCATCTAAGTTAAAGGAAAATTTGGGTCCCAAAGTCTCCAATACTACACAACATCGGACAAAAACCATGAATAAAGGACATTGACGACCTGACATTAGCGATTCACCAACATAAATCCGAAGATGCCCACCCTTCATCCTTTCCTGATGTAAGTTATTTTCAGTTGTAACTTTTTTCTAAACATAAAAATATTTTAACTATTTCAAGAATTTCAGAAAATAAATCCAAATTTTATTAAAAATATAAACATAAATATATAATACAAAAAGTTAATTATCTCCACAAGAATTTAGAGGAAAAAATCACAATTTTATATTCCAAATTTATAATCTACAAAAAAATTTCATCGAAAAAATCCCAATTTATATAAACACTAGCTGATTTCCCGGCGTTGCCCAGGTATTTATTCATCTCAATCTTCCACTAGGCAGGGGTAGGAAAAAGAATGATATCCATCTTTAAGTTAAAATTGCAATTTTTTTTTTAACAAAATAAGTATTTTAAATATAAATTTTAAACAAAACTGGGTTGGTTGCTTTTAGTTTCACCTTCAAGAGCAAGAATAAATAATTACTTAGGTGAACCCACCCTAGGCAAGCAAAAAGTTGTCTCAAATCTCAAATCTATACTCCGCAATACTTAATAAACTGTCCGACTTATTGATCGTCATCGAAACCAAAAGTTTTACTGGAAATTGCAATCTCTTAAATTTAAAAGGTAGATCCGTCGAAATGAGTGCTTTCCTTGGGATAAAAACTGTTTCACACTGTCCCTTTTCACCCGAAATCCATCCGGTCACCGCTCGCCGAGTACCATTCTAAGCACCACTATTCATCTCAGCGATACCGAAAACTATCGGATCGACACTAATATCTGTTACCCTTCCCTCTCCGGAAAAACAACTCACCCATAGAAGTGTCTGAGTGAATGGACACTAATATCGGTCATCCACCTCACTTATCGAACCCCCCACAGTTATCGACCCCATTCCCCTAGAGTTGCCTTACCATCACCATTCAACTCAGCGACGCCAAAAAGTATAGACTCGACACTAATATCGGTCACCCCCCTCTCATCAGTTATCGACCCCATCCCCCTAGGGCAGTATTACCATCTCCATTTAACTCAGCGACCACGAAAACCATAGAATCGACACTAATATCGGTCACCCCCACCCTCTCCACTCAGTTATCGACCCCATCACCCTAGGGCTGTATTACCATCACCATTCAACTCAGCGACCCCAAAAACTATAGATTCGATACTAATATCGGTCACCCCCCCCCCTCCCCCTCAGTTATCCACCACATCCCTCTTAGCATCACCATTCAACTCAGCGACCCCAAAAACTATAGAATCGATATTAATATCTGTCACCCCCTCCCAACAGTTATCGACCCCATCCCCCTAGAGCTGTCTTACCATCACCATTCAACTCAGCGACCCCGAAAACCATAGAATCAACACTAATATCTGTCCCCCCCCCCCTCAGTTATCGACCCCGTCCCACTAGAGCTGTCTTACCATCACCATTCAACACAGCGACCCCGAAAACCATAAAATCGACACTAATATCGGTAACCCCCCTCAGTTATCGACCCCATCCCCCTAGAGCTGTCTTACCATCACCATTCAACTCAGCGACCCCGAAAACCATAGAGTCAACACTAATATCGGTCACCCTCCCCCCTCCGTTATCCCATCCCCATAGAGCTGTCTTACCATCACCATTCAACTCACCGACCCCGAAAACCATGGAATCGACACTAACATCGGTCCACCCCTTCCCACCCTCAGTTATCGACCCCATCCCCCTAGAGCTGTCTTACCATCACCATTAAACTCGGCGACCCCGAAAACCATGGAATCGACACTAACATCGGTCAACCCCCTCCCCCCCTCAGTTATCGACTCCATCCCCATCGATACTAACATCGGTCACTCCCTCCCCACCCTCAGTTATCGACCCCCTCCCCCTGAGTTATCGACCCCATCCCCCTAAAGCTGTCTTACCATCACCATTCAACTCAGCGACCCTGAAAACCATAGAATCGACACTAATATCGGTCATCCGCCACCCTGCGACGATACATATGCATGTGTTCGTATACGACCAAGCCTGATGTTTCCCGTTTAGGTCTTCCGCTGGGATGAAATAGTCATTTAAACTGTCGAATCCTGTTATCTTGTACGTCTCGACGTTTAATAAATAAGTTCCTGGTGGCGTAAACGCAGATATGATATAAAGGCAACTACGAGTATTATTTCGAAGTGGCTCATTTATTATCTCAACAAACATCTCAAGAACTTCCTTTGGGTGTTGTTTGGCCAGAATGGGGAAACTAACCAGAATTGTGTACGCTTAAATCGTCTGCTATAGCGATTTTAGTGCGTCGATAGCGGGTAACAATTCTTCAGATTGAATCAGGCAGTGCTTCTTTACTAAGCTGCTGAGGATGGAATTCACGGAAACCACACACTGCTTTTAAATTCTCTATATTAACTTCACTTGCCCGGTTGTCGGTCGGTCGGTCGGTCGGTTTGTCGTGGAATCTTGCGACTAATTTATAACCCACTTCCCAAAGCCCGATTTCATTGAAATTTTGCACACATGTGTATTTTCGGAGACAACACTTTTTACTAAAATTTGGGTAAGGGGTGCTCATATACATTTTTTTAAAAATTGTCCGATTTTCTTCAAATTTTATACACATGTGTATCTCCGATGGACAACACTTTTTGTAAAATTTTTGGAGTGATCAAATATCAATAAATAAAGGACACAAATTTTTTAAAATAAATTTCCCGATTTTATTCAAATTTTATACACATTTGTAGTACCTTTAGCGCTTTTGATTGATCGAGTCCAGTCGGAGGCCCCATACAAGTTTTTAAAAAAATTTACCTGATTTTATTCAAATGTTATACACATGTTTATCTCCGATGGGCAACAATTTTTGTTAAAATTTTGAAGTGATCGGGCCCCGCGTTGAGAAGTAGGTCGTGTCGGCATCACACATTGTGTGGTTGGAAAAACAACATGCAAGACATACAAGCTCAAGAAATTAACTGTTCGCTCGGTCGTGGATTTTGCGCGATTGTCAAAAAATTTGTCTGGGACCGGCACCGTTCTCTTCCAAATTTTTTAAAAAAAAGTGTTGTTCATCGGAGATATACATGTGCATACAATTTAAACAAAATCGGGTAAATTTTTATAAAAAATTGTATCGGAGCGCTCGACCCCAGGGCACGATCACTCCAAAATTTATACAAAAAGTGTTGCCCATCGGAGATACACATGTTAACAAAATTTGAAGAAAATCGGGTAAATTTTTAAAACATTTGTATAGGAACCCCCCGACCCCGAGGCCCGAGGTTCCTCCAATTTTAATAGAAAGTGTTGCCATGGGAAATACACATGTGTGCATAGTTTGAATTAAACGGGCTTTAGGAAGTGGGTTAAAAATTGATCACAAGATTTACGTGTATCTCCGATAGACAACACTTTTTGTAAAAAATTGTAGACCGCGGTCCCCGGGGTCGTGGGGCCCCAAATTTAAAAAAAAATTAACCCGATTTTCTTCAAATTTTATATACGTATGTATCTCCGATGAAAAACACTTTTTTATAATTAAAAAAATAATAATAATTTTAACACATACCCATCTCCTATTAGAGAATTTATATGAAAAATCGTGGAGTCTTGCGATCAATTTTTAACCCACTTCCCAAGGCCCGATTTTATTGAAATTTTGCACACAGGTGCATTTCCGGTGACAATACTTTGAGGCCCCTCGGACCTCGGGGTCGGGGGGCTCCCATACAAATATTTTACAAAATTTACCCGATTTTTTTAAAATTTTATACAAATGTGTATCTCCGATGGAAAACACTTTTTGTAAAAATTTTGGAGAGATCGGGCCCCTGGGTCGGAGGGGCATCCATACAAATTTTATGAAAAAAGTTCCCGATTTTCTTCAAATTTTATACGCATGTGTATTCCCGATAGACAAAACTTTTTGTAACATTTTTGAAGCGATCGGGGTCGGGGGGCTCCCATACAATTTTTTTTAATTATCAATTTTTAACGCACTTCCAATTTTCTTTTTTTTTAAATACTGCGCACTTCAACGACTGTGTGCGGTGTGTGTTGCGCCGTCGGCTGCGCTGCTTGGTTTGGTGGATTTTGATTGCAAAATCTATTCTGCCTGTTCATGGCAGCACTACGAGTTTGCGTCGCCATATTTTTAACTCGGCACTTACACGGTTATTAATAATGTCATTATTTCTAATAATGAACGAAAACAGAAAATTTCGGTTTCACATCATTTCTCAAGCATCAATATACATTACTCCGACATAGTATAAAAGTCGAATCGATTATGAACATTCCATTTCATCTTTAAGTAATATGTATGTATTTTGTTTACTAATGTCTCTTTCCAATTGCACAAACCGTATCCGAAACCATACCCATAGGTTAGCTTTCAAAGTGACAGAGTTTTCGAGGTGTTCAAGTTTGAAAACTTTCACACATGTATCTGCGATTAGAGAATTTACATGAAAAATTTTAATTTTTGTGGGTTGTTTTTTATTTTATTTTTTATATTAATAAGAATATAAATGTTTTTTTTTTATTTATAATTGTTGAATAACTCTAGCACTATTATATTTTATTATACTACTTTATGTCTATATGTCTAGAACATTAAAATATTAAGTTTTAATATATTAAAGATCTGTATAAAAATGTATTTATTGATTGTGCCCACAAAATCCACCGGTCACACTTAGCGTGTTTCTACTTTTATGGCTAATTTGAATTTTTACAGAAAAGACACTAGACCTAGAACTGTTTGCACTTTTTGCTTTGGTTTAATATATAACCCGATATCTTTAACTTTTTTTTAAATAAATAATAACAACTATTTAGTTGCATTTTTGGTTTCAAAACAAAATAAGAATATTTAAAAACCACGTACGTCACTATGAGAGCATGGGCATATGCAGATAGATGTTGGTTTGTTTTTTATGGACATTTTTAATCACCTTTTCAATACTGGACTGTGGGGTCGAAGCGTTCTTAGAATTTTATCTCATTTTTTTAATTTTTCATTATACAACCTAGTAGTAGTAGTATAACATTCCTTATTTAAGATTTTTTTGTTTACATGAATAGTTAATAATCAGTGTTTTGCCTGTTAAGGCTAACGTTACTTACAACATGGGAGCTACACCTCTATATCTGTAATATTAAAATCTGCATGTACGTATATGTTTAATAAGTTTTCATACTGTTCATCCTATCGCCCCCAAATTTTGCATGTTGGTTTTATACCACAATCAGCAGTTTTTCGTCGTTTGAAATTGCGTACCGACGAATTAACCAAATTGAAAATTGCTTTCATTTTGAGAAATACTGTGCCAATAATCCAGCTGGCTGTAAAAAAAATCAACCAATGAAAATTAAAATTTTCAGGTAAATAATCGAAGGTACACATGTGTGCAAAGTTGGAATAAAATCGGATTAATTTTGAAAAAATGTACATACGAGAACCTCGGCCCTTTTGCGATCACTGCCAAATTCTTTTAGAAAGCGTTGTCATCGGAGTTACACATGTGTATAAAGTTTGAAAAAAAGTGGATTAAAAATTGATTACAAGATTTGGTCACAAACAAACAAATACACGTGGACGCGAAGTTTATATAGAGAATTTAAAAATAGTAATTTAATTCAATTCTTCTGACAAATTAAATATAATGTTGACTGAAATTCTTCGAAATACCTGGTAATTTTTGAAACATATTGTTACGAAATTCAGGCTTTCGAGTTCGTAATGGATTTTGCAAATAAAACACAACACAAGTTTGTTAATTTATAAATAACAACTTTAATTCACAAACAGTAATAATAACACAAGTTCACAATTTATGCTGGTGATAACTTTAAATGTACACAAGCACACTTATAATACTTGTACTTTACAATAATTCTCTTAGGTTATAGCTTTATCACTTTACAAGAACTTTTACAGCCGCACTGGTTAAATTCCAAACAACTAATTATCTTACTTCGGCTTAACGCCTCTATTTATACTCAATCAAAAGCTTCCAGAAACTTCCAATATTGTAGACAGAAATATCGAGTAAAGACCAGAAAATTGTAGCCTTATTCCCTTATTTACAACTAACGACACTTATATGTAATGAGTCTTCTTCTAATAAAATAGACTTCATGTTCAATCATGTTCTTTTACAAAAACCGGGCAAACCGCACAAACCGGTTTGACTACTTGTTTGACCAGTACGCAATGATTCAAACTTGCAGGCATTTAAATTTCAAATTTCAAATTTCAAATAATCTAATAGTCTTAGAGCCTAAAAGTATGCAACTTGAAAGTGCTTATTTTTAGTATGCAATATTTACATTGGGATTTATTTTAGGATTTTAATTCTATTGTATGCGCTACTAACAACTTTTCGAAACTATATTATGATGATTATGAATTATGATGAACACGTGTGCCGCAGCCCGTTATACGAATAAACGGGCGCCTAGTAAGAGGTGAAGATGATGAGGGTTGTGGATATGGAACCCCTTCGTCATGCTTTATAATCCTCATTTAAAAAATCGTGTTTTTTTTATCTTTTACTTCTTTTTTGGCCTATACGAATTCGAAAACAAATGTAAAATATTTCTCTATGTGTACGCTTTTACATTAGATGACTGGCGAACTCTGAGATACCGACATACAATTGGCCACGACTAAATATAGGTTCTGGATGGTAAATGCCTACTGTATGTAATTTTTGGCCTTGCGATTTCTTAACATTTATTGCAAAAGCTAGTTTTACAGGAATTTTTTTCTTCGTAAGGTAAATGGCAACCTAGAATAAACGGCTGTAAAATATATTCTGGGTATAAAAACCATTTCCCCTTCTGCAGATCCACTTAATACTTCCGCCGATCAGATTTGGCTTAAAGTCTTTAACAATAAGCATTGTCCCTTTGTAAAGAGTTAGTATTAGTATTAGTAATATTAAAGTTCGCCATGTGAGATAGCATTCCTGATGGTGGTTAAACTTTCAAGAATTCAATTGTATAAT
The DNA here is from genome assembly GCA_947095585.1 of Nephrocerus scutellatus. Taxonomy (NCBI): domain Eukaryota; kingdom Metazoa; phylum Arthropoda; class Insecta; order Diptera; family Pipunculidae; genus Nephrocerus; species Nephrocerus scutellatus. The sequence continues at coordinate 34,051,922 of OX352762.1, forward strand.
TTTTCGCTCCAAGTCGTTTAAGTCATCTAATGAATGTGCGCTCAGGTGTGACTTTGTATCATTTTGCAATAGAGATAAAAATAATTTATTTTATCAATGTCCGAATTCTTTTTTGAAAATGATTTGGCATCGGCGACCGTTAAATTTTCCCCAAATATTGCTTTTGGAATATTGGCGCCACAATCATCAAATCCTTCCGTACATTGGTGATGTGATAGGAAGAGGTAATCCAAATTGGGAATGGTAAGTTCTGCTACCTTCAAACAAGTTTGCAGCAATTCCAGTTGATGCTACTTATAAAGCAAGTTTACCTTTACTTCAAGAACTTGATAAGGACTTGTATAGGTACGTTTTCTAACTTCCACCTGGGCCATCACTTGCACTGAAGGCTTTTTCAGTTCAAGATTGAGCGAATCTACCATTTCCTAGACTCTTTGTTCCCCAAATTGACCAGCATATTTTTGAGCTGTATCTGTATTTGAGCTGTATATGAGTTTGCAAGCAGAAATCTGCACACTTTTTTCCGTGAAGGACTAAAGAGTTGGTTATTTCTTTCAAAGCTAAATGAATACAATTGAATACAATTAACTGTATGCCTTGCAGGTTCATTTGCGAAGTTTTCCCAAAGATCAGTTCTGTATTTTTCTGCAAACCTGCGAACACACATATATATGCAAAGAGCTCAAACCTCTTCATCACCAATAAAATCCGGGGCCTTCGACGCCTCTTGAAATTTGCTCTATGCTTTACAATCAATCATTTTGAGATCTTGAAAAGATACTGACCGTTTTACAAGTTCATAAATTTTCACACATAGTCATTGGTGCGCTTCATCAGTACCATTCTTAAATTTAAACCGTGCAGTTAGTGTTCTTCTATTACTGCTGCTCATCGTACAAGGTTACCCAAATTTTATCAGACCGGAAAGAACGGTTTGCTCGTCTGAAAGGTGAACAGCTAATCCAATAATTAAATGTGATTGTTCATGCATTGAAAACCCATTTAACCGATAAGCTGCCTCAGGAGGACTTACATATATGGAGTCCAAATATACTTTGATTTCGTCTTGGTTGAGAACGTTTTGCTTTCTAACGAACCTTGGCTGGGGTTAGACTCGTCGGATCGTCAAGGGTTCTTACAAAACAGTTGAAATAAGAAGATCGAATTCGGTTTAAATTTCAATGCAATTTTATTATTCGTAATAATTTGTGTTTTATATGTTATTGTTTGTATTTGTATTTATTATATTTCCCTCTTCTTTGGCTCTCTCTTCCTCATTTCCGTCCTTCTGGTTTCGCGTCTGGATCTACTCGCTCCGAGTTGTGTACAAGTATAGTGATAGCCGGTTGATTGAAGTGGAGTGAGAAGTCGTCCGCTTAAAAGCTCTCAGACCAAGGAGATTTAAGGAAGCCGTCCGCTTAAAAGCTCTCGGGCCGTGGAAGGCAGAGGGGGAAAGGACAATGGAATGTTTCTGCACAAGCCCTTACCACGGGTGGGGGAACTTGTGACAGAAACGACTGAGTGTGTTGGAAAAAAGCCCTTACCACGGGTGGGGGGAACTTATTTTTCCACACTTAGTATTCTAGATTAGAAAGCCCTTACCGCGGGGGGGGGGGGGGAACTTTCTAATATAAACGCCGAGTTTTATGTAATGCTTACCGCTGGGAATCCTTGTTTTTCAAGTGAGCGATTTCTTATTTTGTCGCTGCTTTTATACTTTTTTCCCATGTGTAATTGCAACAACAAAATATATAGATTTGGAAAAAGAAATATTCTTTTGGCTTGTGGGTTTCGCCACTATGCAAGCGTAGTTACCGGCGCTGGCGTCTATTGCATAATAGTTGTAGATGGCTTTCTGCTACATTTATTTATGTTTTTGGTTTTCGCCACTGTGCGAGTGCAGTCGTGCTGCGCTGACGTTTGCTGCATAATGGGATTTTGTTCTACGCATTTTGCCCCTACATGCGGCTAGATGCCGCTGTTTGGCATGCAGGCGGTTTCTTGTTTAATCGTGGTGTGGTGTGTGTTGCCAACTGCTGTGAAACCAAATTTAGTAAATTTGGTTCCTCACACCCCCCCTTTACTTCAGGGGAAAAAAATGATTGTTATTCTCAAACCGGTTATGGTGGCTCGGTAGGTTTCGGTACACCACTGTACTCTCCTATTCTTTCTACCATCCTGAAGCCTTAATGCCCTGGAACTGATGGCTGTTCTCACCTCTTCGGGAATCGTTGCGCCTTCCGGTCCGTTTAATTCTTCCAGACTTGCCAGCGTGCGTTCCTGGAATGACCCGGAACTCTGGTCATCGTAAAATTCATCGGTGACCGGGTTGTAAGCATAGACGTTGCTCTGCAGAATCTTCTCGATTTTGCTGAAGACTTCGTCATCGGGCGTGTTGTTGGTTGGGTAGATGCCAAAGTCGTTTCTGGGGTCGTCGCCGGGTTTCGTCCTTAAAGTCGCCGGGATCGTTGCTGGGGTCGTCGCCAAGGGTTTCTGTCGCAAAGTCGCCGAGATCGTTGCTGGGGTCGTCGCCATCAAATCGTAGTCACGGGAAGCAGGTCCAGGTTGCCGCTCCTTGGGTCTGGGCTAGCCTACGAAGAAGGCTTGCGATTTCCGCTCTCTTGCGGCACACAACTGCATGGCTGAACCACTCGGTTTTCCGCCTGATTGGTATCTGGAAGCTACGTATGGGATCCGTGAAGAACTTTTCGGTATACTGTAGAAGGTATACTCCACAATCCGTGTTGTTGGGTTGTTGGGGCACCGTTACAACATGCAGTGGTATGCTTTCCTCGGTGAACTTCCTTTCCGCGTGATTTGGGAATCTTTCTTTGAAAGACAGATCCAAGTAGTTCCTCAGTATTTCCGCAGTTTGCTTTCGGGGTCCTCCTTCCAACGAGTCCAATTGTAGGATAAGTGGCTGCTCGATCGACTTGCTCCCGTCATCTGCAAATAGATGACCTTGGTTAGTGCATTTCCTCGCGTTCTGCAGGACAGGATAGCACACGACCATTAGGAACCAGTTCCGTTCTTTTGCTGACTGCCCTCGCATTAATTGGGTGAAGAAGTGCGTACTAAACATGTAAATTTTTTCGCGATACCATTCTGGCACGATGTTTTGGTATATATACTTCATATCAAATTCGATCAGTACGTCGTTCAAGAACTTTCCCCTTGAAAGGCGTTTGTAGTCGAATCGACGTACCGCCACTCCTCCTTTTCCAGGTGCGTAGATCAAGAAAACCTCGTCCTTGTCCTCCAACCTTTTCTCCTCTTTGCCACGTTGCGTCGACCGACAGAAGTCGGATAGCCGTATCTTCTTGGCTTCCGAGGGATCCGATGAATTTCTGATTTTTCGTGAAGTAGACATATTGGTGTACTATTCTTTCTCTCGATTGTTCGCTAGCTGAAAGAAAGGTGCATGAGTAATCAATTGTTATCTTTTTGTGTCTTGGATTAGTGGGAAGAGGAAATTTGAGGCACGTAGCGTGGTTAGCGTTCTGGTGTGATTCAATTGGCTGACGTGTGCGAATCGTACAGTTTTCTCGCCTTCCTTTTGGATTTTTGCTAGAACAGGTGATGAGAAACCAACGATTTGGAATGGTCCGTCAAACTTGGGAGCCAATTTCGCGGTGAACTGGTCAATTGCCTTCGAGAGGTGGTGTTGTTTTACAAGTACTAATTCTCCAACCCCTGGTTTCCAAGGTCGTTTGCGGAGATTGTAGTATCTTGCTTGGTCTTTCGCTGCTCTTTCAAGATTCCTCCTGACGATTTGGGTGGCTCTTTCATCTGAAGTCTGCGTGTTGCCACCTGGCCCTAGGATGCAGTCGTCGTAAAGTGCTTTGGGTAATCGCGGTTCTCTACCTTGGGTTAAAAAGGCAGGGCTATACCCTGTGGTTTCGGATACTGCGGAATTAAGTGCCAATGAAATTTCCGGCAGCAGGGGTCCGACGAAATCTGCGCAAAGCGTAGACCATGGCTCTCCAGCTATTTGGGTCACTTCTTCGTGTCTTCGTATGTCACGGAACATTCCTGGCCAGTAGTATCGGTTGGTAATCCTTGCTATAGTTTTTCTTATGCCCATGTGCCCGGCACACGGACTATCATGGTTTTCCTCTAATACCATACTGTACAGTAATGATGGTACGCAGAGTTTCCATGGTGCGCAATCGTCGTCGTTGAAGTGACTAGGAATGTGCCGATAAAGTTCTCTATCCACGATTGTGTAATCGAGGAATTTATCAGGTGTCTTCTTTATCTCGCCCAGCTTTGCTATGTTCCATTTGCACTCCTCTGTGTCCACGTTTATTCTTAGTAGAGTTTCTTGAGGTTGCCGTGAAGGAGTGTCGGCCACTACATTCAACTTTCCCTTCCTGTATTGTACATCAAAGGTGTACTGTTGCAGTTCCAGAGCCCATCTCGCAATTCGTCCAGAAGGGTTTTCGATTGCGTTCAACCATTTGAGGGAAAGGTGATCCGTCATAGCGGTAAACTGGTACCCTTCTAGGTACGGTCGCATTTTCCTTCTGGGCCATATGATGGCGAGGCATTCTTTTTCAGGTGGAGAGTAATTCTGTTCTGCTTTATTCAAATGTCGACTCGTATATGCCACGACGCACTCCGCACCATTCACTTCCTGTCTCAAAACCGCATCTAGACCGTAGTTGCTAGCATCCGTTTGTAACGTGAACCGTTGTGTAAAATCGGGACAAATAAGGATCGGCGCCGTTGTTAACTTTTCTTTCAGCGTGTTGAATGCCTGTTCCTGGTCTTCGCTCCACCTCCAATGTTTCCCTTTTTTAAGCAGGCTTGTTAGAGGTTGGACTATTCCGGTAAAATCAGGAACAAAACGTCGGTACCAAGATGCTGTGCCCAAGAATCGTCGCAGTTCTGTTATGTTTGTTGGGGACGGTATCTTCTGATTGGCGGCGACTTTGTCCGGGTCGTTGTGTATCCCCCTGTTGCTGACCACGTGGCCCAGATATTTCAAGTCTTGTTTAAAGAAATCACACTTTTCCACATTTATCCTGAATCCTGCGTTTCTTAGTCGTTGGAACACCTTTCGTAAGTTGATCATGTGATCTTGCAGGGAACTTCCAGTCACAATTATATCGTCAAGGTACGCAAAGGCATGCGGCTCAATTTCGGGTCCTATTACTTCGTCCAAGGCACGTTGGAATGTTGCTGAGGCCGAGTGGAGTCCGAAGGGCATAACTCGCCATTGAAATAACCCTTTTCCCGGAACAGTAAAGGCTGTGTATTGTTTGCTTGCTGGTTCCATCGGTATCTGCCAGTAGACGTTTTTCAAGTCCAAACTACTGATAAAGTGGGCGTCTCGTAACCGGTCGAGGATGTGTTGAATCCGAGGCAATGGGTATGCATCTGGTGACGATCTGGCGTTGAGTTGTCTGTAGTCTATGCACAGCCTCCACTGGGCTGTCTTATTCTTCACTAACACGATGGGAGCGCTATAAGGACTCCTTGAGGGTTCAATACATCCCTTTTGAATTAATTCATTAATTTCCTTATGTATTACAGCTTGCATTGCCAGGTTCTTGGGTTGTATCGCTGTTTGATCGGTCTGTCACCTCGCATTACTATCTTGTGTTCGGTACTGTTCGATGGTCCCTTGATGTCGTCGAACTTTTGTAACTCTTTCTCTAAGAATTGTGCGATTAGTTGATTTTCGCTGACTGGAAGACGTTTCCTTATTTGAACATGTTACGCTGGACTTTTGGTTCGATTTCTGTGCTCTGTTCGTCCTGTTTACTTTCGTTCTTGTCATCTTTTGATTGGTGTTGTTCTGCTGCTCGTAGTATTGTGCACGTTGCTACGCCTGTAGGTTCAATCACTGTGGTTTTGTCTGGTAATGTAAGTGTAATCCCTCCGCAGCTCAGCTTAGCTTCTGTCTTTGTTAGGAAATCTAACCCCAAGACAAGATTGTCGGTCATGGCTGGCAGAACGAGAAACTTAACCAGACATTCCGCTGTTCCCAGTCTGATTGGAATTTCTATTGCCTCTGAGATTTCTCGGGTGGTACCGTCGGCCATTTTGACCACCGCCTGCGTGGGAAATATGTCTCTATTGGATCGGAATTCATTAGCAAATGCTGTGCTGACGAAACTCCTCGTTGCACCGGTATCAATAGTCGCTGTTATCACTTCTTCGCCCAGTGCTATTTTTGCGAAGATGTGACTTCTGTCTGCGCCCAGCGCTGTTATTGGGAGCGAGGTGAATCCTCCGTTCTGGACTCCACCACACCTCGCCGTTGACTGGGTCCGCTGCCGTTTCCCGCTGCATTTCTGCAGCAATCTATGGTACGAGTATTCTGCCGGCCACATTCCCAACAAAAAAGGAAAGGGGGATTTTTGCAATTTTGTTTCGAATGTCCATCTTGACCACACCGACGACAAGCTGTGCGTGGATTAATACGAGTCTCTGTCGGTGCTGGAGCGATTCTTCGATGCTGTTCTTGACGTGCACGCTGCGGAAGTCCTCGTGTAGGTTCTCGTTCGATGCGGATGGCTTTGAAGTCTTCGGCCATATTGATTAGTCCTTCTAATGTGTCAAAATCTCTTCTCCGAATATAGAGCTGATATTCCGGATGACTATTCTGGTAAAGATTTGAGTGTGGAGTGCGAGAACATAGTCCTGGTATGGATCTCTGGGTCGTTGCTTTCGATTTCGGATGTCATCTTCCAGTCGTTCGAAATACCTCGGTGGCAAGAAAAATTGTAGGAAGTTGGCCTTGAACGTTTCCCATGTTGCACGCTGTTGACTGTTGTTGCGGTATCATGTCAATGCTTTTTCCTTTAACAGTTCTGGCATCGTCCTTGGAAGGCGATTGACGCCTAGCCCATATGCTTCTGCAAGATCCACTCGTTCTACGAATTTCAGCGGGTCTTTTGTACCATCAAATCTTGTCGACCATTTCCTTACCTGGTCAATTACTACGGGGTAGGACAATGCTGGCGCTTCTATTGGTCGTGTCGTGATATTCGACTCCTGTGGAACCGTTCTAGTCGTTTTGCTGGATGTTTTCCGCTCATGGGACTTTTGTGACTCTGCAGCTGCCGAAAACGCTGGTGGTGCTGGTGATTGACTTCGTCTGTGCTTGACTTCTAGTGTTTCGGCCTTCTTCGTCCGATGACACCCCATGTCCTGTCATCCACGTTACGAAACGTTTTCGTAGCTCTTCCAATGTACCTGTGTTATCTATGCTGGAGGAACCCATATATTCCTGCAGCTCCTCTTTTGAGAGAGTATACACCCAACTCGTCTGCACCATATTGTTAAGGTTCTTGGACATGCGTTGCACTTAGGTTTTGCATTTTATTCGTGGTATTTGTATTTATACTTTTATTTTTTTATTATTACTGTTATTATTATGTATAGATTTTTATTTTTATTTCATTTTGTTTATTTATATTTTCAATTGACTTGCTTTGTTTAAAGTCCCTGCTCGGGCGCCATTTGTAACGAACCTTGGCTGGGGTTAGACTCGTCGGATCGTCAAGGGTTCTTACAAAACAATTGAAATAAGAAGATCGAATTCGGTTTAAATTTCAATGCAATTTTATTATTCGTAATAATTTATGTGTTATATGTTATTGTTTGTATTTGTATTTATTATATTTCCCTCTTCTTTGGCTCTCTCTTCCTCATTTCCGTCCTTCTGGTTTCGCCTCTGGATCTACTCGCTCCAAGTTGTGTACAAGTATGGTGATAGCCGGTCGATTGCAGTGGAGTGGGAAGCCGTCCGCTTAAAAGCTCTCAGACCAAGAAGATTTAAGGAAGCCGTCCACTTAAAAGCTCTCGGGCCGTGGAAGGCAAAGGGGGAAAGGACAATGGAATGTTTCTGCACAAGCCTTTACACTGGTGGGGGGAACTTGTGACAGAAACGACTGAGTGTGTTGGAAAAAAGCCCTTACCACGGGTGGGGGGAACTTATTTCTCCACACTTAGTATTCTAGATTAGAAAGCCCTTACCGCGGGTGGGGGGAACTTTCAAATATAAACGCCGAGTTTTATGTATTGCTTATCGCTGGGAATCCTTGTTTTTCAAGTGAGCGATTTCTTATTTTGTCGCTGCTTTTATACTTTTTTCCCATGCGTAATTGCAACAACAAAATATATAGATTTGGAAAAGGAAATATTCTTTTGGCTTGTGGGTTTCGCCACTATGCAAGCGTAGTTACCGGCGCTGGCGTCTACTGCATAATGGGATTTTGTTCTACGCATTTTGCCGCTACATGCCGCTAGATGCTGCTGTCTGGCATGCAGGCGTTTTCTTGTTTAATCGTGGTGTGGTGTGTGCTGCCAACTCCTGTGAAACCAAATTTAGGTTCCTCACAGCTTATTGATGGTAACATTTGCGCAATAATGACCTTTGTAGACATTTTTAAAAATGTACTTCACACTTTGGATTGGTGTGCAGATTTCTACGTTAATGTGACAATTAAATTTGAGACAGAGGTAATGATTGTGTGGAACTACCCAGGTATTGTCAATTGCTTTGTCCTTAGCGGTTACAATACCAAGAAGGTGTATGATGGGTGCTTTTGTCGGGAATTTCGGCAGATGCGAATTTTTCAATTATTTCTCCAGTCGATGCTTTGTCCTCAGCTTTCAAAAATTATCAGGATACTAATAGGCATATACAAGGCATCTTTTTTGAAACTTAATACCATGATTTTTGGCGTTTGACCATGTTTTTTACGGATGTGAGTCATTAGTTCTTTTAGTTTTAAGTGATGGACTATGGCAACTAACAATATCAATTCCTCAGCCTTGGAACCGTTAGGATTAGATATATTAGGGTATTCTTAAGCCTCCAAGTTTGGATCAATGATGCTAATTCTCTTTGAATTTCTTGCGTTTATGTTTTTGCAATATTTCAACAGTGAATTATCAAATCTCATTTCAGAGGTGGTTCACCATCAGCGTTTTGGAAAACTATTGCAGAGCGGAGTGTTGAGCTTTCTTTCGGTCTCATTAAGAATCTCCTATGAACTGCTGAAGGTTATCCACCATGTGCTGACACGTCTGCATTCCAGATTTTAGATTAAGATATTTTATTAAACATTTAGATATTATACAATTTTGACTTAAAAACTAAACTTATAACTATTATTATTAAGTGTCGGCTCAACAATAGGGGCCCGACGTATTTACATTGTCTTTTTTTTTTGGATTGCTTATTATTAAACAATATTTTTTACTACTTTATCTACTACATGTTTATTTTTAAAGCAATTTAATTTTAAACGATAAATTTTAAAATAAAATAAAAATGAAGAATAATATTAAAGGGGGTATAAACAGGGTGATCTTCAGCCTCTGTAATGTTGATTGCTGGCCTTCTCGTAGTAGGAAACGTCTTGATTATTAAAGATGTCGTCAAATCTAGCATCTGTGAATCCTCCGATGTTTATATAGCGGTGGCTTGGCTCGATTTCTTCGATTCTCAGTCCTTGCATCTCCGGACTTGGATGTGTTTCCAACCCATCAACGAATTTCTTTGCCATTCGGAACAAGTGGTCGGTTATGGGCAGCAGACCTGCCGCGTCGTAAAGCCTTGCACTCGAGACAAACTTATAGCTGTTTGGCACCCTCAGATCCAGATCCTAAGTACCTTCCTTTCAAATAGGGAGATCTTCTTCATCGTTGTTGGTGAGACGGTGAACCATATGGGATAGCCATAGGTTATCACTGGCCTGATGAGCTGCTTGTAGATGAGCAGCCTGGTGTTGTTTGACAGTCCATTCGCCTTCGTAGAAGCGGGTGCACCAAATGAAGGGCGTAATTAGCCTTTTTCAACGTTTTATCGATGTGGGCATTAAACTTGAGCCTCTCGGTGAAGTTTATTCCCAGGTACTTCGTCTCTGATTGGGTTTTTATAACTGTGTTGTCTGGAAGGGTGATTTTTAAGGCTCTGCAACGACTTGCGATTTTTCTTATCCTTGTTTCGGTTGCTGGTACTCGGAAGCAGATGAGTTCCGTTTTATTGGCGTTGATCTTTAGTCCCCACTTCAGGTAGTAGTCCCAAAGATTTCTGAGGTGTTCCTCCACTCTTCGGGCAGCTATCTCGGGAGAGCGGGAAACTGCATACGTTATGGAGTCATCCGCGAAGAGCATAGTCCTTGTTCCGGCTGTATTTGTGGGTTGATCCGCCGTGAAGATGCTATACAGGATTGGTCCAAGTCTGGAACCTTGAGGAACTCCGGCTTTAATCCTTTTCCTTGTCGATGGGCGGTCGTACACCTGTACAAAGAAGACCCTGTTAAAAAGAAAATTTTTAATTATTTTTACAATATAATTGGGGAAACCAAAACTAATAAGCTTGTACAGTAGCCCGTTTATCCAGACACTATCGAAAGCTTTTTCGATGTCTAGCAAACAGGCCACTGTACTACTTTTGACGTTCAGTCCTTTAGTGACGTCACTGTGAAGCTTCAGCAGAGGGTGCAGCGTAGAGTGCTTTTCTCGGAAACCGTACTGAAAGGAAGGAATAAGATTTCTTTCCGTACAAAACGTATTGATCTTTTTACGGATCAATGATTCCAATACTTTACTGATACAACACAGTAAAGCTATTGGACGGTAACCAGTTACGCTGGAGCGGTCGGTTTTCTTGGGTACTGGTACTACCTTGGCCACCTTCCAGTTGTCTGGAAAGTAGCCATTGTTTAGGCAATTGTTGAAAATGATGGTTAACATCAAAATTGCCATACCCGGTAACTTTTTAAGCAAAAAGTTAGAAATCCCATCTGTGCCTTATGATTTTTTTTGAGTTTCCACTCATAATCAAATCATTGACAACAGCTTTTCCGGTAAACATATCGACATCTACGGGTGCGTTGGCGCGATTTTCTTCACTGAACTGCACTATAGTATTTCCTGGAGAAGTGGTGTCTTCCACAAGACTTTCAACCTCTTCCAAGAAATCTGAAAGATGCGTTGGTGGTCGGTCCGTAAAGCTCCTTTCAAAATGGCAGGCAAAGGCTTCCGCTTTCTCAGCAGCGCTGGATACTGTTCGATCTTCAATGGTGATAGTCTCTGGAATGGAAATACGCTTTCCAACCAGAGAGTTCAGCTTCCTAAAAGCATCAGGGCCTGGTTTGATGTCCTGGAGCCGTTTGGTCAGTTCATCTTCCTGAAACCTCCGCACAGCTTGACGACACATGTTAACTGTACAACGCAGTTGCGAAAGTACAGGCAGGTATTCGTCGTTGACTGTGTTAAGTGTCCTATTGAAGATTCTCTGAAGGCGTTTCCTAAGCCGTTGCTTGTGAGCATATATGGCCTGTATATGCTCAGGCAAGTGTTGGAAGCGATCCCTGCTAGTGCGAATTGTTTTCTGCCGATTAATGGCTGAATTCACTGTAATCTCAAAATTTCTGATAGCATCATCAATTTCTGTATTCTCCAGATTTCTGCAAGCCGCTGGAATAGGAAGTTCAGCTTCAACTTCTGATCTAAACCGGTTCCAGTTTATTTTCTTAAAGTTGATGTGAAGTTCAGGTGTTGGGGTGACTTGCACAATTCGCTGGTTCAGCCTCATTCGAAGCTCTATGGCCATATGATCCGAGTCGCTATCATGCGCCAAGCAGGAATAATTTCTTAATTCTGGGAGAATATTTAAGAAATTTGTGGTTGCCAGAAAGAAATCCAAAGTTGACGGTGTCCGAGGGTACGTCTTCCGGGGCTGTGAAACTATAGCCATCGTGTGCTGATGCGAATTTGAGTCCATCCAGTCTGTAATGGCCCTTCCTTTGTGATTGCACACTTCGTCCTGCCATCGAGTATGTCTAGCATTAAAATCACCTCCAACAACACAGTATGTGTGTCTAGAGGAGGTGTTGCAGACAGTTTGCAAATCCCGTTGGATGTCTTCCCTAGTTGCGTTACAGTGATTGTACACCGATATCACCAGCAAGGTCTCCACTTCGTTGACTTTAATGCTGACAGCTGTTGCTTCCATGCTACGTAGACCACTGATTTGCACCTTTTCGCCTGCCATAGTGTTCCTGATAAGGACCGCCGTCCCAGAGCGTCCACTGCCTTTGTCGACCCTGTGGATATTGTATCCGTCTGGACTGAACGGATTTCTCCCAGTGAGATTTGTTTCCTGTAAAAGAAGAATGTCAGGTTTATTAGTTTTAATAAATAATGTTAGTGTGATACGCCTAGCTAACGAATAAATGGAGTTCACATTATATGAGAATATACTTATCCTGCTTATTGTGAACATAATTCACAAATAAGTCGACCCAAAACGGTTGTTTTGGACCTGTCATCAAGACTGCTATAATTAGCAGGCACGACTTCTCTTTCCTTCTGTAAAATTGTAAAGAGGTCAGCTCCAAATAGCCTTTCCGTATCGTCGAAGATGTTGGCTTTTCCGGTAGATGGTACAGGTTTAACGGCTGGCTTTTTTATTGGTTTGCTGTTTGATGCTGCATGGCTGCTTGTTAGAGGCTTGCTGATCGTTGCTGGCTTGCTGGAAGTCCCCATAGCAGCTATACTAGCAAAACTTACTCCCTTTACTATGGCTTTTGAAGCAGACATCTGGGCGAATTTATGTTGTTCCTTCTTCTTTTGTGCGGTTTTAAGCTTTTCAGCCATCTTTTCCTTATATTTTGGACATCCTTTATAGTTTGCCGGATGTCCATTTTTCTGGCAGTTTGTGCAGAAAACGTTGTCGTCTTTTATATTGTCTGCATTTCTTGGGCATTGGCCAGGCAAGTGCTCATCTTTGCACTTGACGCATCTGTATTTCATGCCGCAATTACTTGCGACATGTCCAAATTTTTGGCAGTTTCTGCATTGAGTAATGCCCGCCGATTTTAGTTTTTCCCAATGCACCAACTGGTTCAAAAGGAGGGTTTTTGAGCAAACTGCCGCTTTATCGCAGTTCTTCTCTAGCTCGACAATGAAATGATTAAATTTCTTGTCAGTCCTTTGAGATTTGAAGGGTTTCACCACTAGTACAGGGACACCCTCTGTCGTCAACGCTTCCTTGACATCTTCAGCATCAAAGGAGTGGTGAATACCTTTTAGGACCAACATTTCTTTCCTGTCCTCCTTTGCAGTATAAGTGTTAAACTCAGTCTTTCCCGATTGTAGGAAAGACCGAATTAGCTGATGGCCATCTCTGTTCATGGCCGCAACGACTGATTTGTTGCTGTTGATGTTGCGAATTCTGCAACTAATGTTGGCGCTCTTCGTGAACTTTGATAGTTCAGCGACGTTTATTCTGAAGCAGACTATTGGCAGCATGGAAAAAGGTTTTGATGTTGGTCCCGTAGTTTGGGATTTTTGGCTTGATGGAGCCTGATGGACGGAGACTGGTGGTGGTGCCTTCTTATTTGAGACCTTTTGGGACTCTTTTGGTAAAGCTGTTTTATCAACAGCAATTTTTTTATCAACAGCAGCCACTCCAGGAGAAGATGATGTTGGTGGTGATGATGGTCTGGAATTTCCAGACAACCTCCTTTTTTTTGCCTTTGCGGGCATGGTTTCGGGAGAAGACCAAGCTTTGCGACTGTCTTCGTCGCTGGAGTTATCCTCTCCACCACTGCTGGATTCGGGCACTTCAGTATCCGATTCCTCCACAACGCTCATGGTTTCCTCTTCTGAAGTCGCTGAATCGCACAGCTGGTTCACTTCATCCAGCCTTCGGTACAACGACAAGAGGAAATCCCCACCATGGTTGGTTACTTGTTCCTTAATTAAGGACAAGACCTCGTTTACTTTTTCCTTCCTTTTTGCTTTTTTCCCCATTTTATAGGGCTGATCGAAAGGAAGATCTTTTCTGAAAATATATATGAAATGAAAGAAAAATATTTCTGAAATTAAAAAATAATTAGTGAAATAATAAAAAATAAAAAGTAGCAGGTAGCGAAATGCTCGCTTTTGGTTTTGGGTTTTTTTTTCAATCGGTAGCAGGTAGCTTGACGATATGATGCGTGATCTGCGTGTGCTCGTGTTGAGCGCTCGATGATGACTGTGACGTCTGCATTCCATTCTATTTGCACTTCGTATAGCATTTTGCAAGCCTCGGCAAAAAAGTTGCTATTATGCAAGAAGGTCCTAAGCCCTTGCATCAATTCACTCTCAATGCCTTAGTTTTGCCGCAATTGCATTCTTTGATTGAGAGTAGAATCATAATGATGGCATATTTTCTTGGCTCATAATTGATTAGATGTACTGCTTCAGCTCTGTGATGTACACCGCCGTTTATTCAAAAACGGTAAGGTCTGGAGTAAGGAGGAGGTACTATTTTCGCTCCAATTGATGCGAATGATAAAGAGTTATTAATGGATCTGATGTTTTGCCTGACATTATTTTAGTGTTTGTGTTTTCTCTTTTTAAGTTTTTCTATTGGCATTGAAGTGAGAATATGTTCCAAATAAAACTTTTCTTTTTGCCACCACTTTGTAAATTGGTCATCTCTGACGGTCTTTCTCAAAATGCTTAGATTGACAATACTCGAATATAGCAGTAAGACCCCGAAGATTAATACTGGCACCTTAATTCTTCAGTATAGTTACGATCTTACTGTTCCTATGTTCCCTTCCCAAGCCATCGTGTATCACTTTTTGAATACATCTCCGCATTTAGCGCACATCTTCGTTTGTCATATAAGCCCAACACCGACAATCATATTCAATTCCTTTTCCCTTTCGTTGGTCAATATTGACAGTTTGTCGATTTTTTCCGACAGTAATTTTTTGAATTAAAGTTGTAACCTCAATTTCAAGTGCTGTTAATTGATGTCATGTCTTTTAGCATAACTTCATTTTCACTCACAAGGCTATACTACTGTCAACGTGTAATGGTTTATGTCTTTGTTTGTGATGGTATTGTGGGCGCCGTGGCTCAGTGGATAAGAGCATGGCTTCTGAGCAGGAGGTTCGTGGTTCGAATCCCAGTAACACCAAAGGTATTTTTCTCGTGAAAGTCTGACAAACGTCCGAGAATAATAACTTTTCACGGAATGCTTCTCAATTGGCCGTTCGGATCCGGCATTGTAGGTCCCCTTCATATGTGTGCAGAAATATACATGCTCAACACAAATGATCGCTATGCCTTGGACCGCAATGGTCTGTCGCGCCGAATGTTATTATTATTATTGTGATTATGTTACGATATTTAAGTTTTCGAGTTCGTAATGGACTTTGCAAATAAAAACACAATACAAGTTTACTAATTCACAAATTACAACTGTAATTAACAAAAAGGTTATATTTCTATAGCTCTATTTGCTTGCGAGTACTTTTCAAGTAGTCTGGTTGAATTCCAAATAATCACTAACTTAATTTTGAAAAAGTTGTTCTATTTATACCAAATTTCGAGAAGGTTATAATCTTTTCTACTATATTCTATTCGAATAACCTAGAGCGCACCAGATCATACTGCTAAATTCTTTATTTCTGCATTTTTATTTTATTTTTATATCGTGATACTGAAAACTAATAAGACTTTTTGATTCAAATATACCAGTATATGAGTAGGAATTCAAACTCTAATTTCGTTTAAGCAGTTGTATTCAACGTTCTCTTAATAATGATTAAGTAAGAAAAGCTTTTTTAAGTTGTTCAACTTCAAACACAGTATTTTAACCAAAACATGACACGAGAAATGTTTCAAGGGTGTGAATATGTCTATTTATGTGTTAAACTCTGGCTTTGATATGACTCACTCTCTGCTATGTTCAGTGCGGTCAAATTCCATTCGGTATTTTTAATATTCCAAGTAAGAAACACTCGTATTTAATAATATAAGCCCAGTGTAAAAAATAAACGCCATAATTTACATCTTAACTTTTTTGTCCTTTTAGCCTGCCGCACAACAACATCAAACTTTAATCGTTGAAGAGTTCGAACCGGACGTTTTTCGACAACTTATAGAGTACATTCACACCGGATGTGTTACTCTACAGCCACGGACACTTCTCGGTAACGAAACCCATTATAAATGCTTTTAATAAGCAATTTACATTTGGTTAAGGATTTTAATGCTGACTTCTTGTGTAGGTGTTATGAACGCTGCGGATTACTACGGACTAGAGGAACTTCGGCGGGCTTGTGCTGGTTTTGTTCAATGTTGCATCAATGTGGATACTGTGTGTGCACTGCTGGCCTCTGCTGAGCGCTATATTCAGTACAAATGCACTAAGAATTTGGTACAAAAAGTGTTAGAATTTGTAGATGAGCATGGAAATGAAGTTCTTAATCTTGGGAGCTTCACGCTTCTCCCACAGCATGTGGTGCGTTTAATTTTGGCTCGCGAAGAATTGCGTGCCGACGAATTCACCAAATTTCAAGCTGCTTTGATGTGGAGTAAGAAATACTATGACAATAATCCAGTAAGGAATGTGAAAGATAGGTGTAAAAAATAGTCAATTAATTCAATTCTCCTGCCAATTTGAACAGAATGTTGACTTAAAGGAAATTCTTGGCAATTTTTTGGAATATATTCAATTTCACAAAATTCCTGCAAATGTTCTCATGCGAGAGATTCATCCGCTAGGCCTGGTTCCCTATGCAATTATCATGAATGCTTTAGCATATCAGGTGAGTTATGCTAAGAAAGTCACAAAGCGTATGTTAGCAAGATCGCCAACATTAACTTAATGTCATTATTAACAAAATTTAATCAAAATTACTTGGCAATGACAATGAAAAATTTGTCCTGTCAACCCCTTTGTTCCCATATCTGATTCTAACCATTGCAGGCAGACCCAGAAAGTATTGACCCCGGAAAGTTGTCTCCAAACTCTAGCCGAGTGAGAAGGGCTCGCCAAAATCAAGGCAGATCGATGTCAGTACAAAGCTCTCTTGACCCTTACGGTTCAAATACAACATTAAGCTCGAGTGGTAGCAGTGACCCTACCAGTGGCCCGCATAATAGCAACTAACATAAGTTGAATGACCTCTTCTCCTCCTCGTCAGTCAACAAGAGAAATAATTCCATTCCAAAGATCCGCAAAGCTAAGTCGCAAAGTTTTCGCACCAGGCTTAGTCCGTCTGAAGGTCGTGGTCCATTAAATGCGTTACCAGGAATTTCCGCACATGGACCATTGAAACTAAGTACAGTAGTTGCAAGTAATAAAAAACGAAGTCCACTTACTCCTAGGAGTCCCCCATTGCCGCAACCGGAATCAAAGAGTCCTGGAAGTGTATCACAAAAAACTCCCACCACATTGTCTCGCCAAGGAACTTTCCGATCTTCGCATCGCCGAAAAAACAGTACGACTGGTTCTTTAGTATTAGTACAGTGTCGGAGAAGCCCAATTGGTTTTAACAATGATCGAAGTCCACAAGATAGGCGAAGCCCTTTGCTGCTGTCGTATGATCGAATTAAAATTCCCAATGAACTTCCTATTCATTCGACATTTGATTTCCGAAATCCAACCAAAAGTCCAACTGATGAGCGAACAAGTCCATCATTTAATACACACACTTCTCCAATTGGGGGAGAATCACTAATACCAGATAGTCAGCGCCGAAGCCCATCATCAACAGTTCATGTTCAGGAGATACGGAGATTTGAAAACACTGGCATATGTACAGAGATACCAGTGGATGATAATTCTCGTATGTATAACGGCTTTTCCTCCGGTACACGGTATTCCTATGGACTCAAAACACCCACTTACTTTGCGGACAAGCGATTTCCTATATCATCAATTCAGATTCCTCCAATCACAGTATCAAATCCGACGGAAACATGTAAAATTGTTGAACGTATTACTAAATTGAACGGTTCGACTGCTGCTGCCCTAGTTGCTAAGGAACCAGAGAAGGAATGTGATCTTGAGCAGGACTCTTCTGATATAACAGCGACAAAAAAGGAACGCACTAGTGTAATGAAGGGGATTTTAGCATTTGTACGAAAACCATCGAAGCATATTTCGCGTAGCAATCGCTTTGCCAACGCTTTTACACGTGCTGAATCCGGATCATCTAGTGGGCCACTTATTCGCCAGAGCACATTTTCAGCCAGTCCGGCCGCCTCGAGTACTGCTGCCAAGAGCGCAGTTGTCAAACAAATGTCAGAAGTAGGATTTGAACCGAAAATTTCACTGAAATTTTCTCAATACACAAAAATGTCTTTAAAACTGCGTCGATCTGCTAATGAAGATAAAATGAAGGTGGGCAAAGATGCTAACGCCACATGTGAATCCACAAACTCTGCAGTAGTAACCACAATTTTCACCAATGAAAGCGAAAGCCTTCAAACTTACAATTTAGAATCAAAAAAATCAAGGGGTTATGAAACATCGGGAATGGACTGCAGCTTTAAAATGGATCTGCAGCAACAGGTAGGTAAACGAGCGCAGTTTCCTATTACAGCCTCTTTTGAGCTGTCCAACATACATTTCGAAAAGGTAGGTGAATCTTATATTAGACATGAAAAGATCCGAGAAGAACCTTCAGAAGAGGGGGTTGTAATAAATGACTGCATCGATGACGCTACCAATTCCTTAAACGAAATTGTTTCTCCAATTGAAAATGAACAATTCCAACAGCTCGAAGAAACACTTTCAATGCGCCGATCCGAAAGTAAGGAGCCCATCGAGCCACGAATTAATGAAGCACAGGTAGTTAATTTCAGTACTTCGACTGGTTTGATTGATGACGAGTTTCGAATAGAAATCACAAAACAGTTAAGGGCTTATAAGCCAGAACCAATTTATACTAATTTGAAAGAAATGAGAAACGAGTTAAACAAAAAAGCAGCAGTTGCGACAGCGGCCAAAAGTTCAGAACCATTAGTAGCTACGTCAGTAGAAGATGTAGAAAAACCGTTTTCAGCTCCTTTACAATGTCCCAAAATAGAATTTGAACCACCCTCAAGAAGGTCCTCATTCGATCCACCTCGATCTCCTTTTCTAGAAAATTTACGCAGTCCAGGAGCTGATACAGAAACTGATATGATTAATCTTCATCGCCTTGATTCAGGCGGCGATAGCTTTGAAATGATCGACGGGGATCGCAATCGCGAGTCAAGTTTTGACGACCGCTATTCGTCACGTGACACCAGTTTTGATATTTCTAGACATCAGTCTACTAGCTATGAGGACCAGACTTCCAGTTTTGAGATAATTGACATTGATGCTCGTTGTAACAGTGAAGACCAAAAAACGATTATAGATTTTCGTAAGTCATCCATTGAGCTTGTAGACGCCGATGCCTTTCAAAGATCAGGATCTTCATCTGGTCGAAAGTCCTCGCTTGAAACTCACTTTGACTACATCCGAGCTCCAGATGCCAACGGACATACTTCTACGCTGTCGTCAAATTTCCCAATAACTAAAAAACAAACCCTGGATAATTTCCGCGCAGGATCTCGCGAACACATATCTCCGTTCAGTGCAGTCTCACGTGCACGCTCTCCGCTTTCAAATCAGACATCTTCTAATTATAGTTCACACGACAGCTACGACTCAAGTTACTCTTATTCGAATTCGGCGAGTCATTTTGACACGTTCCAGCAACGCAGTCCCTATGCCGACCCAACCAAACAACATTTTCCGCTAACAATCAAGGCCCATGAAGAAGAAATTAAGACATTTCTCTGTACAGACAAACGTTGCGCTACAATTTTTGAACCGAGACCACCGTCATCTATTTCTCCGAAGCAGCAGTTGTTGACTGAATCAGTAGGAACAATCCCGCCTATTACAGGAGGCTGCGGTAGTTCACCATCCGCTGCAGTTTTAGTACATACGCCCACTTCTGTACGCGAACTCTGTGGTGTTAGTTGCGGAATTTCTAGTGGCAGCGAATTTGAGCAACCATCACCAAGGCGTGCCACTAGTGCTTCTCCCAAGCATACCTTCACTTTTAGAATAGTGTTGAAGAAAGTAGATAGTTCACCAGAAGCGATATGTCTATCGACTGAACGCAGTCGAAGCAAGATAATAGATCGGTATAAGCGGCACGATAGTCGCAGAAAGCGACTACACGAAGCCGGTAAAAGTTTCTAGTTTGCTGGCGACAATCAGTATTTAAGTTTTTTTATGAATGCACAGTATTAAGGTGTTGATATATCTAGTTCTAGTTCTTCAAATCAAAGTATTTTTTGGTAAGCATACAAAAGAATAGAATATTTCTGCAGTTAAGGGAAAAGATCATGAATTGGTTCCACATTAAACCTCACTGAAGTAACTGAAAAGCCTTAGGTTTCACTCACCAAACCCTCAAGGAGGAAAGTTTCGTATGAAGGTTATGCAAATAAGTGTCTCCTTTTCTCATTTTATTTATATTAGCAAATTAAGGTTACAAAAAAAGTTTTGACAATCTTTGAATTATTATGCTTTTTAACTACTTGATACCTTTGCAATAACAATAACTAAGTAAAAAACTTTCAAAAATATAAAATAATTACGTAGAACTATAGACATATACACATATATATATATATACAGTTAAATACATCAAACAAACAAGTTATTAATGTTAAAAACTCATATTAAATAAACTGAAATAAATTTAAATTAAGAAGATTTTAAAGATACAAATAGTGATTGCAGTCAAAAAGACCAAAAAGATAAGTAAATAATTTTTATTTTCAAATTTTGTTGTGTGTTCAAATTTTCCTGTGGATCCTTCGCATGTTCTACGGTCCTGTCTAAAATATAGCCGACCCAGGAAACTCTTTTCCTCGTTTGTAAATCCAAATTATTTAATATTTCATATGCATTAGCAAAATTACTCTGGTAGCTAAGAAATTATAAGACAACGATAAACTGAAGCTTTATCGTTGTCTTATAATTTCCCATGCTCCACCACCACAAAAACAACCTGTCCATGATTTGGTGGCCATTTTTTTGAATTGTAACTTTTGCTCCTTATCAATGAGTGAACTTATTTGCTATTAACACTTTAAGCTTGAATTTGATCTGCCATTTTACACCTCATTACAGCTCATTACACCTATCAAAAATTTATAAAAATGTGAAAAGGTTTTTCTATATGTAATGGTTCTGACATATAAGCCGTTCGAAAAATTTACATTTAAATTTGTTTATATATCAATGGTCTCGCGCTTGGCTGCAATCGGTTTTATACAACCATCAGAGAAAGTCTTTAAAGGCAAGTATGGGTTACCTTTTCGTTATGTACACAATTTCTGGAAGAAATTACATAAAACTAAAAAACATGTAACAAATTTGATCATATATTAACAAAAAATCAGCATCACAATTTTTGGCGTTTTTTAACGGGTGTGCTTGTTCTTCTTGTGCAAAAAAAATACTACCAATTTAACTATTACAGCAAATAACACTAAGCATTTCCGATTTAAATAAATGTTGCGAGATTTTCTGTACTTTTTGTATGAAATCCATTCTATATCGATTCAACATTCAAAATACGTAAAATTATAATTAACACAAAACAAAAACAAAAAGTTTAGTTTTACTTTAGACTAAATTCGTAAATATCTGTAAGCATGAAGGTGTATTTAAAAAATAATGAACCTGATGCAAGCTGCACGTTTTCACTCCATTGCAAATATGAAAATGCATTTCAAAATAAGCTTATTTCTTGGTTATAAATTTTCACCCTTATTCTGGCTGGTTTACAACAATAAGCAAAATACTGCGACACTTTATTTTAAACTTACAGCAATACGATATTGAATATGTTTTTTAACATAAATATTAACAAAAAACAGTCAGTTAATTATTTTTTTATTTAGAACTAATGTCAAATAAATTATTGTTATGACAAGTTATAATATGTGTTACTAATATAATAAATTAAATAAAAACACAAAGCTGGAATTGGGGCCGAAATGATTCAAGATTAAATAATTATGATAAAAAATTGATAAAATGACATTTAATTAATTATTATAGTTAAGCAAGAAGTTAAAAAATTATGTCTATACTCATATATAGTTGTTATAAATCTAATTAATCATAATTGCTGTTGTGTTTAATCAAAAGAAAACTGGTGTTTAATATTGTTAAAAGTATTATAATAACATGGAAATTAAGTTTTAAGTATACCCTTTTTCAATCATTTACATTGAAAGCGTAAGCCAGTTATTTTGTAATTAAGTACTGCTGTTTTCTTAATTTTAGCCACTCTAAAAATCGCTTAAAGCTGCAATTTAAATTGAAACAAATCAATATAAATAATTCAAATTTAAAATTATATTCTTAAGCAAACAAGCGAAATACATTTTTAATTTGCTATGTTTTAACATTGGTTTAAAGTAAAGGTTGAAAATTTTGTTATTTAGTTTAGCTCAAGCCAAAATCAAAAACTTTCTAGTGGTATCTTGTGCGTAGCATCCGTGTTTTATAAATAAATGTTTAATTAATTTTTGTGCTGAAGCCAATTTAGGAATTTTTAATAAAATACATACGAGTTATGAAAAAAATAAGCTTATTTTTTCGTTATTTGGCAATTATTATGGAATATTGTGTGAATAAAATTTTCGTTACTTATGTTGATGATGCGCTTGCTATTAAGTACATATTTAGTTTCAAATACCAAGCATTAACTTTTAATTGATTTTAAATTGGTTTTTGCTTTTTCTGTAGTGCATTTCAAATAGATATAAAGTTGTAGATATTAGTTTACATCTGCGCAATGAAGAGCAAATATTTTTGCAAAAATTACCAATAAAAAAACAACCCATAACAATTAAAATTGTTCTAAATTCTCTAATCGCAGAAATTGATATGGGAGCCCCTCGATCCTGGGTAAATTTTTTTAAGTGAAAACTTCTTTTAGCGCGGCACGCATATTTTTAGATGAGATAAAATCTCTGGACTCGCGACACCGTTACGAGACGCTGCTGGTGATATATGCATTAACATTGAATTTGAAGTAATGTTTTTGCCAATAAGAATTTCGTCAGCGACCATACCACGCTGAACGCGTCGGTTCTCGTCCGATCGCCGAAATTAAGCAGCGTCGGGCGCGGTTAGTACTTAGATGGTGTACCGCTTGGGAACACCGCGTGTTGTTGTGTCACCTTTACCTTTTTTTCATATCTCTCCAGCTCACCAATCCAATCCCCAATATTTCATCATATGATATATATTTTTTTTTTTTGATTTCAGATTGTTTATTAAACCAGATTATTTTTTTATAATATTATGTACAATTAACAAATACAGCAGGACATTATTTTCACATTTTGCATAGAATGTCTTTAACATAGCAGATTTAGTATAAAACATTGAATTTGAAGTAATGTTTTTGCCAATAAGAATTTCGTCAACGACCATACCACGTTGAACGCATCGGTTCTTGTCCGATCACCGAAATTAAGCAGCGTCGGGCGCGGTTAGTACTTAGCTGGAGGACCGCTTGGGAACACGGTATGATGGCACCACCACACATTGTGTGTGTCAGATTTTTTACCTTTTTTTCATATCTCTCCAGCTCACCAATCCAATCCACCCATATTTCATCATATGAAATAAATGTTTTTTTTTGTGATTTCAGATTGTTTATTAAACCAGATTATTTTTGAAGTGAAAATTTATTTTAGCGCGGCACGCATATTTTTAAATGAGATAAAATCTCTGGACTCGCGACACTGTTACGGGACGCTGGTGATATATGCATTTGTCGTTGCCACTCTGACAATGGGAAGCTCATTGTAATGGTTGCTGTTTATATTTCGCCTAATAAGTCTTTAAATGCGATACGAGATTTTTTGTTTGAAAAATTATTCATTTATTCTAAAGACGGTTCTGCAGTGCTTCAAGATAAAATTGGAAAAAGATTTGATGATTTGCCAATGATTTTGGGTGGCGATTTCAACAAAAACTTTGCAGACGATAAAAATCTACCATTAATTGAATTTTTGAATAGAGAATTTGATTTTACTATGTCCAATCAATGCAATATTAGCACAACGAGATATAAAAGTACAATCGATGCGGTATTCACGAGATATTTAAATAACTTCGAATCAAAATTGTTTATTTCCTATTTTAGTTACCATGAACCTATAGGTTTTGTTTTAGATTGTAATAATTTTAATGATAATGATGATGATACAAGAGTTGTCGAAATTGTTAACGAGGATTCATAAAAGAATATTAAATGTATTTTAAAGTTTCTAATAATTAATAAAATACAACTCATAAATAAAATGCAATTCATACATTCTAACGCGCCAAAATAATTTTTCACTTCTGTCGGCACTCCCGGAGTGCTTAACTTGACTTTTTTATTAAATTCTCTATATTAACTTCACTTGCCCGTGGGTCGTCGGTCGGTCGTCGGTCGGTCGTCGGTCGGTTGTCGGTCGGTCGTCGGTCGGTCGTCGGTCGGTCGTCGGTCGGTCGTCGGTCGGTCGTCGGTCGGTCGTCTGTCGTGGATTCTTGCGATCAATTTTTAACCCACTTCCCATGGCCCGATTTTATTGAAATTTTGCACACATGCATATTTCCGGAGACAACACTTTCTATTAAATTTTGAGGCCCCTCGGGCTGCGGGGTCGGGGGGCTCCCAAACAAAAATTTTAAAAAATTTACCCGATTTTCTTCAAATTTTACACACATGTGTATACCCAATAAACAATACTTTTTCGAAAATTTGGTAGTGATCGGGTCCCGGGTTCGGCCGCAAGGCCCTTATACATTTTTTAAATATCTATACTGGCATCAGATATTCGTCGCCCTTTATGGACTTTGTGCGGTGTGTGCTGCGCAGTCGGCTGCGCTGCATGGTTTTGGGGGTGGTGGAGAGAGAGAGAGAAATCTTAGCGCACGCACAAATGAACCCAGCAAATGAAACGAGACATAAATGTTTTATGCTTACTTCAACTTACATTTTTATTATATACTGAATTGTATTTTTATTGATGTCGTGTTTTTTGTTGTCGATATCAACTTACAGATAGAACAACAAGTTTTCACAATATTCTGTCATTTGGCGTTTTCATAAATTAGTTCAGAGCAGTCAAAGAGTTCTCAAGATAAATGTTCGTGTTTCTTATTTGCTCAGAGTATGAGCGTGCTCTAAGTGCTCAGAATAAAATGATCTGAGCTTTTTCAATTTTAACATCTGATGTCAAATGTTTGTTTCGATGATTTTCTTCTACAATAAAAAAAAAATGGCCCAGGATCGAGGGGCTCCCATATCAATTTCTGCGATTAGAGAATTTAGATGAAAAATTTTAATTTTTATGGGTTGTTTTTTTTTTATTGTAGGAGAAAATCATCGAAAGAGACATTTGACATCAGGGGGCCGATTTCGGTCGCAAATGAGTCTAGACGAAAACCTTCTCTATAGAAAGCCCAACTGTTCCGATCGTAGTCGGGCTTTCTATAGAGAAGGTTTTGTCTAGACTCCTGAACAACCGCAAGTTTGTAGTGTAAGTAGATGTTATGTGTAGTGGTACGACGTTTTGACGCATGCGCATAATTTGATTTTGCTTTTATGTCAAGAGCAGTGCTGCTGGCTTACATTTTTAGAGCGGAGTATATTATCGGCTTTTTAGAAGTATACTGGATTATACGATAAAAATATTTGTAAAAATAGTTCCAACAGAAAACAAAAAAGCCTTTTAAATTATATAAATATTTTGTGATTGATTTTTCGCCCTTCTTTGCAATTGCACAAAATAAATTATTCCATGCTTATATTCCTGTGTTTCATTATGTCTACACAAGTACGATGATGTACTTATACTTTTATTATTTTACTACATTACAACAACTAAATACAAATGCCTTAAATAAAGTACCAAAATATAACAAATAAACCGACGTTTATTTTGTGTATTATATATCCGAAAACAAAATCATATAAAGATTTTACAAAAATCAATCGAAAAAAACTCGTCGGTTTCTAAGTATATTATATAATAGTATTTGGCTTTCAATTTGGAAGCAAAGGCATCAATTGAAATAAAATACCAAATTTTGTTATTTGTGTTTTGTTTATTTTTTGACATACATTCTTGACAATATAATTTTTGGGAAATGTAAAAATTCCTTCATAATAATTATTGATAGTTCGGAGAGAAATTTACAGACTTAATAACATGTTATTGTAAAAGAAACCATTTTTTTGCTAAAAAATCAAATATATTTGGTACCGTTTCGATTTAGAATTACTTCATAAAAGTAGTATAATTAGGTTTAGGTTTATTATGCGGCTAATGAAATAGTAGCATAATACCTTGATTGCAATTTAGCAGCAGCACTGGTCATAAGCATATGATTAGTGTTTAACTACAATTTTGACAGATAAAGACTTTTCACGTAGTCGCCAGCATGTGGCTAGACTACTGCATGAGGCAAGAGTGAACCGATTCGGCAATTACGTACAAGATTTTACTACTTTCTGTCATTAAATTTACACTAACCCAAAGAAAGAAAAAACATAACACAACAATAAAATTGTATGAAAATGACATCTCACCTTCAGGAGTCTAGACTCATTTGCGACCGAAATCGGCCTTCAGATGTTAAAATTGAAAATGCTCAGATCATTTTATTCTGAGCACGCTCATACTCTGAGCAAATAAGAAACACGAGCATTTTTCTTGAGAACTCTTTGACTGCTCTGAACTAATTTATGAAAACGTGAAATGACAGAATATTGTGAAAACTTGTTGTTCTATCTGTAAGTTGATATCGACAACAAAAAAACGACATCAATAAAAATACAATTCAGTAAATAAGTAAGTAAGTTGAATTAAGCATAAAACATTTATGTCTCGTTTCATTTGCTGAGTTCATTTGCGCATCGGATACACTGATGAACGACGACGACCACGGCAACGAAAACGGCTTAACGATTTAAGAATTTTCTCATGGAACGTACGCTGACTGTATAGAGGTCGAGCTGCACAGCAGCTGGCCGATACCCTGTCCAAATATAATGCTCCCGATGGAGCCACTCGCAACCAGATAGACTACGTGTTGATAAACCGCCGCCACAACCTGAATCTGATGACGGTACGAACGTACCGAAGTGCCAACGTCGACTCGGACCACTATCATGTTGGTATGGTTCTCCGAGCGCGGATTGCATCATCAAGAAAGACAGCATCCGCGAATCAGATTCGAATCAACACGGCTGCCCTTCGCAACGAAGAGACCAGAAACAACTACGGTCAAGAGATAGGACTCGCCCTAAATGCAGGAAGAGTAAGTCCTGGGGCTGAGAAGCCGGGCGTAGAAGAGAAATGGACACGCCTTAGGAATAATGTCATTAGTACTGCTGACTCCATCTTAGGCAGTACAAGTCGTAGATGACGAATGTAAGCTAGCGACTGAATGTAAGAATGTTGCGTACCGAGCAATGAAACAATCTCATAGAACACGGGCACGCGAAGATGAATATAAAGAGCTCAGAAGATATAATAAAACAGTTCACCGGCGAAAGAAAGCAGCCTGCGAGAAGAATCTCGTCCGTGAACTGGAACAGTACAGAGAGCAACGACCGTACCCGGTGCGGAAGTTCTACCAAAGAGTCCGCGGTATGACGCAATATGCACCGCATTGCACATATTGCAAGAGGGTAATCTGACCGCCGATCTTAAAGGCATCTTAGAGCGATGGGAAGAGCTCCTTTTTGAGTTGCTAAATGGCCAGCTAACTGAGGAATTGGAGGCTCCACCAATGACCGAAGATCATTGGATGCTGCCGCCACCAAGCATAGACGAAGTTAGCAGAGCGATAAATCGGCTCAAAAATAATAAGGGATCTGATGGGATCCCAGCAGAACTGATAAAAATAGGAGGCCTCACATTACCCCAAGCAATTCATGAAATAATAGTGCAAGTATGGGAAAAAGAAGCTATGCTAGAAGACTGGCAAAGAGGCATCCTGTGTCCCATACATAAGAAGGGATATATCACAACCTGCAGCAATTATCGTGGTATAACGTTGTTGAGTACCGCGTATAAGATTTTCTCCTCTATCCTTCAAGACAGGATAGCCCCCTACGCTAAAGTGATCATTGGTCCATACCAGTGTGACCTGACAACTGATCAGATTTACACCCTAAGGCAGGTGATGGAAAAATGTCTAGAGTTTAAAAACTCACTACAACATCTTTTTATAGACTTTAAAGCCACCTATGATAGCATAGCCAGAGTAGAACTTTATAAAGCCATGAGAGAATTCGGCATCCCAAATAAACTGACACGACTATGTAGGTTGACCATGACCAATGTTATAAGCCAAGTAAAAATATCTGGATCACTATCAAGCCCATTCAACATCTATAACGGGCTCCGACAAGGGGATGGACTGGCTGCATCCTCTTCAACCTGGCGTTGGAGAAAGTGATCCGAGACTCTGACTTAACGGCGAGAGGAACAATCCTCTATAAGTCCATTCAGATAGTGGCTTACACAGACGATATTGACATCATTGGTAGAAACCAAAGAGCTGTATAGGAAGCTTTCATTTAGATAGAGCA
Organism: Nephrocerus scutellatus; assembly: GCA_947095585.1. NCBI lineage: Eukaryota > Metazoa > Arthropoda > Insecta > Diptera > Pipunculidae > Nephrocerus > Nephrocerus scutellatus. The sequence continues at coordinate 34,080,346 of OX352762.1, forward strand.
GGCGGCACGAAATCTGGGGCTGCAAACAAATGAGAGCAAAACAAAGTACATGGTGGCCACGTCTGCGAGTAGAAGATCCAACATTGGTCCCTCAATTCAAATAGTGGACCGCGAATTTGAACTAGTGCAATCCTTTAACTATCTCGGGTCAACTATAGCAGCCGATAACAGCATGGAACCAGAAAACAAAGCCTACTATAGTCTGTCAAGACTGTCCAGTTCAAATCAAGGAACTTAACCATAACATCCAAGCTGCTGATATATAAGACAATGGTCATACCAGTACTTACATATGGATGAGAGACTTGGGTGCTAAGCAAAAAGCATTCTGACCTCTAAGCCTCGTTCGAGAGACAAGTCTTACGTAGAATTGTTGGCTCCGTATGTGAGAAAGGACGATTCCGGAGACTCTATAATGATGAGATCTACGAGCGTTACCACGATGTCGACATCGTGAAGAAAATAAAGCTTGGTAGGCTCCGGTGGGCAGGACACATAACTCGCATGAGCGAAGAAGATCCTGCTCGGAAAGTCCTTTGCGGTAGGATTTATGGAACACGACAGCGAGGCCGGCATATTTCCTTCGCGGCAACTTTGTTTGTCGCTGGGAAAATGCGTTGCGTCTGCCCCAGCGGATGCGCTTCTTGGAGAGTAAGTAAGTGCATGCGCTGGTTTGCAGGTGCAACGCGTCATGTTTCCTTCGCGGCAACTTTGTTTGTCGCTTGGAAAATGCTTTCGATGATTTTGCTTTTAGCGTGGGAATGCAGCAAAGGGAGTTGACGATATGTCACTCCTCCCCTCTTTAGGACTATTCGCGTCCTCGTGAATATTGTTTGCGGGGTTTTTAGTTCGTAATATATATAACTTAGGATAAATGATTATTATGATTATTACTATAACTAATAGTATTTTTGTTAAGTTTATTATATTGCTTTGAGTTTTTACTTTGTTTACATGTAATTTCAAATCGCCAAGAGTAAAATTGGGTAAGACATTTTTATCATTGATTTCATTAACATATGAGATTGTAAGTACTTTAAATTCTTCATGGAGTGATACAAATTTTAGGTAAATTTGACAATCTGAGAAGTGTAATATATTATGTCTTTTAAATTTAATAGGCAAGTTACTGCATGTTTGGTTTAGTATTTGTTCTTCGAAATTCTTTATGACAATTACATTTGGTTTAATGAACTCAATTTCTTCTTTAAAATTAATAATGAAATCGCATTTATATTGTTTGTTATTTAATAAATTTTTGGTGCATTCGTTATTTACATTTAGTAGTTTCCTGTCGTCTACTTCATACAAAGTGTTATTTATTCTTGTAAATTTTTTGCTGGAGTCAAGCACTAATTCTGTATTATCAGAGGATGCTGGGATTGGGATTATTTTTATCAAGGCATAATCGGTTAAATTTTGAGGGATTGATACCACAAAGTATAGTATCTCTTTTTGTTGCCAAAGTGAGGTTTTTGTAAGTTCTAGTTGTTTAGAATCGATATTTTCCAACTGTTCAATATCTACTAGCTTAGGGTTTAAAATTCCATACCTACTCAGAAGGAGTCCCAGTTGTATATCCTTGATATGTTCGTAATAGCTTTTAACGTTATCTAAAAACGCGTCTGTTACAATTTTTTTTGTTAACTGGTTTTGTAAAACATTTGTTGAGTTTTCTAATTCGCGGATAAACATGTTACCTTCATTAACATGGTTTAGTATACTATCCAAATCGTCTTGAGACAGTGTTTCTGATTCCAAGGTGCTGAGTCTATCATAAATTTTACCTTTGTCCTCGTCGTCTAGTGTGCCGAAAAGGAAGTTAAGGCCTCTGCCTACTACATTCATAAGTCCTCTTTTGTGTCTTACAGCAAAGATTTTCCTTTCGTTGTTGGCTAGTTTCATGTATTTGTCTACGGGAGTTGTGTGTAAATAGCTACTTTTATTATATTGTTCTTCAAGTAGCGAATAAACTAGTTCTAATTTTGTTTTCTTTATAGAAATGGTAATATTTTAGTAGTAGTTAGGAAGTTGAATTTCTCCTTGCTGGAAGATTATGAAGCCCTTGTTGTTGTTGACTTCTTGGACCTTCTTGGACCGATCGATTTAGCTTGACACTTGCTGCATAGGGTCAGCAACAATATTATCAACAATGTTCCGGAAAATTTGGCCCTGGTTTGTTGGGTCCGTTTCCCTGCAATTTTTAGGAGTGTTAATTTTCTTTTTCTTTTTGAAATGTCCTTTGTACTTATTTGCTGTTCTAGTCCTAAACTTGACTTTACTCGTTATCTTTATATCGTGAAAGAATTTTGACCTGCCTAAATGGATTTGATTTTTTCTCTAACCTTTTTCTCATTGCTCATTGATTTTTCCTATTCTGTTTTCTTTTACTAGCTGTGGGTTTCTTTCTAATAATTCTTTGAGGAAAAATAGACTGTATGGTGTTTTTCCGGTAGTTGAGTGGACAATAGTATGATTGTAAGTGTAAACTACCTGTTCAATGCCGTGGTGTTTCAATTCATTGTCGTCTGAAGTGTTAATTATTCTCATTTTTTCATTAAGGGTTCTTGCCAGTCGTAATTTCTATTTCTATGTTTAAACTTGAGCACCATTGTTGGAGGTTGATGTTTATAAGGCCTCCGTCCTGGTCGGTTTTAAGTTTAAGTTTTAAGCAGGTGTTCCCATTGTATTGAATATTTTTAGGAGTGCTCTTTTGCATTCAATCCAGTTCGTATGGGTAAGCTTTTCAACCGCAGCGAATTTGGAATGAACGTCAATGCAGGTTAGAAATGAAGTCTTGTCCCACTTCCATACGTCTATAACATATTTTTCTCTTACTGCTTAGGTTGGTGGCGTAATTTTGAATGGTAATTTTGCGCCGGAATGGTCGTTCTTACATTCGTTACAGGAACGCAATTATTTACTATATGTGATATTTCTCTGAGATAATTTGGGTAATAATATTTATTTTTAAATTCCTGTTGAATTTTTAAATTCTCTATATTAACTTCACTTGCCCGTGGGTCGTCGGTCGGTCGTCGGTCGGTTGTCGGTCGGTCGTCGGTCGGTCGTCGGTCGGTCGTCGGTCGGTCGTCGGTCGGTCGTCTGTCGTGGATTCTTGCGATCAATTTTTAACCCACTTCCCATGGCCCGATTTTATTGAAATTTTGCACACATGCATATTTCCGGAGACAACACTTTCTATTAAATTTTGAGGCCCCTCGGGCTGCGGGGTCGGGGGGCTCCCAAACAAAAATTTTAAAAAATTTACCCGATTTTCTTCAAATTTTACACACATGTGTATACCCAATAAACAATACTTTTTCGAAAATTTGGTAGTGATCGGGTCCCGGGTTCGGCCGCAAGGCCCTTATACATTTTTTAAATATCTATACTGGCATCAGATATTCGTCGCCCTTTATGGACTTTGTGCGGTGTGTGCTGCGCAGTCGGCTGCGCTGCATGGTTTTGGTGGTGGTGGAGAGAGAGAGAGAAATCTTAGCGCACGCACAAATGAACCCAGCAAATGAAACGAGACATAAATGTTTTATGCTTACTTCAACTTACATTTTTATTATATACTGAATTGTATTTTTATTGATGTCGTGTTTTTTGTTGTCGATATCAACTTACAGATAGAACAACAAGTTTTCACAATATTCTGTCATTTGGCGTTTTCATAAATTAGTTCAGAGCAGTCAAAGAGTTCTCAAGATAAATGTTCGTGTTTCTTATTTGCTCAGAGTATGAGCGTGCTCTAAGTGCTCAGAATAAAATGATCTGAGCTTTTTCAATTTTAACATCTGATGTCAAATGTTTGTTTCGATGATTTTCTTCTACAATAAAAAAAAAATGGCCCAGGATCGAGGGGCTCCCATATCAATTTCTGCGATTAGAGAATTTAGATGAAAAATTTTAATTTTTATGGGTTGTTTTTTTTTCTATGCCTTGATGAAGGCCTTTTAGATGAAGCTCAGTGACCACTTCTTTAAAACTTTCATAAGATGTGAGGTCCTCTAAAATGTGCATGCATCTAAAAATTGAGTTAGTTCTTGACTGATTTATTAAGTTGGAATAAACGGACTGAAATATTAGGAAGTCTTCATTATTTTCGAAATATACTGCGCTATTTTTGCCTGCGAATCTTTCTAGTATAAATTTCTTTGCGAGTTCTTCCGTCATATTGACGTAATAAATAACATTCCGAGTCTTCTTGAGTGTGATTATTAGTTGTTAATCACGAGGGTATTCACAACAAAGAAAAAGGCACAATTTTGAACGAATAAATAAACTTTTATTTCAAGGAAAATATTAAATGCGAAAAGGCGATTTCAATTAGTCTTAACCAAAAAAAGAATGGACACCGGCCTTTTTCACTTCGTTGTTCGTCTGACCATTGATGATGATGAGCGAGAGAGAGAAAACGTCGTGTAGTTTGACGTCTTGCTCCAGTTTTTTGTGTTTCTTATGATGGTGTTCACACCAGGCCTTGCACAGGTCGTGTGTTCAGTGGTGTATTCAGTGGTGGCGCCAACATAAGATAAGACCGTCAGCACCTGAATGAATAGCAGTGATTCGGCCCATTGCCCATTTTGCTGGTGGACAAAGTTCGTTTTTGATGAGAACCAGATGACCGACCTTGAAGTTGACGTTCATCTTGAGCCATTTAGGACGTTGCTGCAGTCGTGACAGATATTCAGTCGACCATACCTTCCAGAAATGTTGGTGCATTTGTTGGATTTGCTGATATCGATTAAGACGATTCGATTGGATGTCAAGCAATGATGGTTCTGGAATAGTGATGGGTGGTTCTCCGATGAGAAAGTGACCGGGAGTGAGAGTGGTGTAGTCCTCGGGGTCATCCGGCATGGGACACAATGGCCTCGAATTCAGACAAGCTTCTATCTGACACAATAGTGTTGTCATCTCTTCGAAGGTGAGTAATGTATTGCCGATGATTCTTCGAAGATGGTGTTTGACTGACTTCACCCCCGCCTCCCATAGGCCTCCGAAATGTGGTGAAGCGGGCGGGTTGAAGCAACAATTCGTGTTGTCTTGAGCTAGCATTGTGGCGACTTCAGGGTTCACATTCCTTGTGCTGTGGTGATGAACAACCTTGCCTCTTCGAGCGGTGAATCGTCTAAATGAAGCGATAAACGCATCTGCAGTGAGATCTGACACCATCTCTAGATGAAGCGCCTTTGTTGATAGGCACACGAATAGACACACGTACCCCTTAGTTGATTTTGCACCGCGGCCTTTGCTTTGTTTGATCAAGAACGGTCCTGCGTAATCCACTCCACTGTGGAGAAAAGCTCTTGATGGGGTAATGCGTGGTGCTGGAAGATTGGCCATTAGTTGCTGACCGGTGGTTGACCGATAACGAAAACATGTCACGCAATGGCGAATATGCGCACTGACCAGCTTCTTGGCATTGATTATCCAAAATCGGCTTCGAAGATGTGCCAACATTAATTGTTGAGCACCGTTGAGTGTGGTTCAATGTGCCTGTGCGACGATTAACGTAGTGAGTTGACTGGTTTCGGTAGAATTATTGGGTGCTTGCTTTGGTACGGCAAGAATGAATGTTTTAATCGTCCGCCGACTCGTAAGATTCCATCACCATCGATGAATGGGTGAAGTGAACGGAGTGCACTTTTGTTCGACAGATTTCTTCCTGATTGGCATCGATTGATTTCGTCGGTGAAGTGGGCTCCCTGCACAAATCGGACCCAAAAATGGAACGACCGATTCATTTCAGGCACGCTTATGAAGCTGGTATTACGGTTGGCTTTGTCGGTACGAAGTTGTAGAACGAAACGTCTACAGTAGGATGTGATTCGAAGTAGTTTTTCGAGCGTGGAACAGCGATTCGGAAGTTGATCGATCCCATCAGAATTTGATGATTCGTTTAACTGCGTGACGACCATAGAAATGGTTCTGCATTCTTCCAATGGGATGGAGTAATCATTGATTTTGTGTGTTGGCCAAGTGTCCGAGTGTTTCGATAGCCAATCAGGACCTTTCCACCAAATATGATGATCGTGAAGCAACGACGGGTCGATGCCGCGAGACGCGCAATCTGCGGGGTTGTGTCGAGTATAAACATACCGCCATTCGTTGGGTTTCACATGATCGAGGATTTGCGACACGCGATTCGCCACGAATATTTTCCATCGGCTGGGAGGGCTGCGGAGCCATCCCAAAACCACTTGCGAATCAGTCCATGCGAACTGTTGTATGTCGTGGAGATTGAGTGACTGGACGATCTTGTGCATGAGGTTGGCTAGTAACACACTGGCGCATTTGGCGGTTTTGAGTGGAGCTACCTTAGTTTTCGCTGCTAAGATGGTAATTTTTACTGATCCATCTTCTGATGTGGTGCGAGCATATACGACTGCAGCATTAGGCTTTCATTGATGCGTCGCTGAAGCCGTGTATCTGAAGATTGTTGCGACATGTTTGATAGTCCATCCAACGAGTAATTTTGATTGTTTCCAAGAATCCCAGATTCTTCCGATAATTTGACCATCTTTCAGCGACTGATTCTGATACTGCCTCGTCCCACGATAGTCCGAGCACCCATAACTCTTGAAAGATGATTTTTGCGATGATGACACTAGGGGATAACCACCCGAGCGGGTCGAAAATCCTTGAAGCCTCTGAGAGGATAATTCGTTTGGTTGTTACTGGGGATTCTGGAAAGTCTTCGACTTTAAATGCAAAATAATCTCCCGATGGTGCCCAATGTAACCCGAGTGCCTTGACCGATTCTTCCCATTTCAATTCCCGCAATGGCCGATGTTCGTGGTATTCTGATGACACTTGATCGAGTAGAGATTGGCAATTTGACGACCATTTTCGAAGTTCAAAGCCGCCGCGTTGGAGTAAAGCCACCATCTGTTGCTGTATTTCAAGCAATTCCTTGACTTCGTTTGTGCCCGTCGTCAGGTCGTCTACGTAGAAGTCGGCAAGAGCGACTTTCGCAGCGATAGGAAATTGCTTGGATTCGTCATGTGCTAACTGATTGAGCGTGTGTATTGCCAAATACGGAGCACAGCTGGTACCGTATGTTACTGTGCGCAGACGATAATCTTGAATTGGGTCCTCAGGCGTTGTTTTCCAAACTATACGTTAATAATCTTGGTGCTCAGGGGCCACCAAGATCTGTCGATACATCTGTCAGATGTCTGCGATGAACACGAATTTGTGTTGTCGAAATCGAGTGAGAAGCGTGAATAGATTCTGTTGAAGATTAGGACCGATACGAAGGTTTTGATTCAGTGAAACTCCGGAAGTCGTCTTGTGTGAGGCGTCAAAAACCACACGTAATTTTGACTTTGAGCTGGACCCCTGCATCACGCCATGGTGTGGGAGGTAGCACGTTTGATTTATGATTGATCCGTCGTCGTATGGCACTGCTTCCATGTGATGTTGCTCAAGATAGGCTTGCATGTAGTCTCGGTATTCGATGCGTAACTGCGGATTCTTCAAAAATCGGCGTTCCATATGGTTCAGTCTGACGATTGCACCTTCTCGGGAAGTTACGAGTTGCAATGGCTGATCAACGAATGGGAGTTGCACGATATATCTTCCTTCCTTGTTTCTGGAATGCGTTGATTGAAAGTGCCTTTCACAATGACTTTCATCTTCCGTGAGTTCTTGGGCTGCTGGTACATTTTCAAGCTCCCAAAATGACTTCAAAATGTTGTCAACGTTGGTGTAGTTCTCGATGGTTGCAGTCGCACTTAAGGAGTGTGTGATTGTGTTTCGATCGAATCTCCCAAACAATATGTGTCCCAATTTGGTTTTTTGTGTGAATGGCGAACCGTTGAAAGATTTTATGCATTCACCCATATGAAGCATTCCGAGGACATCTGCCGCAAGCAGCACATCGATTTTGTGAGGACGATTGAACTGAGGATCGGCTAATTGTAGCTCATGTAGATGTTTCCACTGTTTCGATTCGATGTACTGCGATGGCATGATGCCAGTTATCCTTTCGACGACAACTGCTGTGATGGAAATCGAGAATCTTGAATCAACACGTGATTTAAGAAATGGGATTCACTTGGGACCCTGAGTCAAGCAGGGCTCAAATGGTGAAATCTTGTTTCCCGTTTGCGACAATTCCAACTGCTGTTGCGAGTAATACATCTGTCAGCGGCGATGTGGTGTGATGCTAATTAGCATCATTCGAATTTTCGGCAGTTAGCAAATTGTCATTCGATGTTTTACTTGTGTTGGTGACTGGAGTTCGAGATGACCCATTCGGTATATGTAAAAGGGTGTGATGTCTGCGGTTGCAGACTAGACAGAAACTTTAACGACATTCTGTGCTACGGTGTCCCTTTCGCAGGCAGTTAAAACAAAGATTGTTTTCACGAATTTTGGTGGATTTCTTATCGAACGATAATGATTTGAATTTGCTGCACTGGAACACACTGTGTTCCTCGCTGCAGAATGGATAGCTCAGCGAATTGGTTGGAGTCGAAGTAGCGACGAACGAATGAGATGATTGCGATGACGATTCGCGCTTCGAGCTCGAGCGAAATGACGATGGTTGGATTGTTGAGGGGAAACGAGGTGTTGTTGGCTCGTTTCTTCGGCGTATTGACGATGATGTGATTTGTCGCGACGAATTTGACTTGGAAATGGAAATCATTTCCAATGATTGCCATCGAGTCTTCAAGAAATCCATAAGCTCTTGATATGTGGGATACTTCGTTCGAGATAATGTCAATTCCCATTGACGGTGAGTTTCTGGATCGAGTTTGTCGACGATGATGTTGACTAGAATGATATCCCAGGTGGCTACCGGAACGACCAAAACCTTTAGACTTCGGACTGTGTCTGTGGAGGTATCGATGATGCCCCTTAATCCGATTGCGGATTCATGAAGGGTTGCGGGCATATTTCGGAATCGATGGAGGTGACTGTCGATAAAAAAACGTCGATGTTTGTACCGATTGATGAGGCTATTCCATGCTTCTGTGTAGTTGGCATCGCTGATCTGAACCGTTCTCAATAAAGTTGCGGCTTCACCAGTTAGATTTGCCTTCGGTAATGGAGCTTCTGCGTATCTGTCAATCTCGGATTCGTGTCGATAAGATCAGTGAACTGACTTTCGAATTCCGTCCAATTTCCATAATTGCCGTCGAAGACAGGAACCTTGATGCGTGGTTATTGAATTTCGATTGATTGATGTAGTGTGGAAGCATCGGCTGGGATTGCCTTGGTATCCTGTGTTGAAGTCGTCGAGGTAAATTTTCTCAATAATGTTTTGAGGTTTGAGCTTGCGACGAAATAATACTCCTCGATTTGTTCTCGAATGCCGAATTGTTGTTCTAACTCCTTCTCGCCACACACGGCTTCGATCTTGTCTTGTGTATCACAAAATCCCTTGTACTTTTGTTCCAGGTGATCAATCTGGACTTTGATTGTCTCTTTTGTGACTTCGGTATCCCCACTTAGCTCCTTGCTACGTTTGAGAGCCCGTTCCAAAGTCTTTTGGAGCGACGCCTGCTTTGCCCGATGTGTCATATTCATTGAATCACTGATTTAACTCGTTTTTTTTTGCAACCTCAAATTTAATGTGCGATATTAATGTATATAATTTGCTAATTTGCACACGACTTCACTTTACAAATTAATAAGCATAAGTGAGTTATTTTGTGACGATGTAGAATACTCTCTTACGCTAAATTATGAAATATACGATCTGATTTTATGATAATGTGATTGTGTGCCGCACGATGAGAAAAACTTGATGAATCACACGTGAATTATTACGAAAATGTGTAAATCTCGACGATTGAATTACATAAAACACGTGAATGATTTCGATGCTGATCTGGCACTCATCCGGCTCGAAGGACCAATTTTGTTAAACACGAGGGTATTCACAACAAAGAAAAGGCCACAATTTTGAACGAATAAACTTTTATTTCAAGGAAAATATTAAATGCGAAAAGGCGATTTCAATTAGTTTTAACCAAAAAAAGAATGGCCACCGGCCTTTTTCACTTCGTTGTTCGTCTGACCATTGATGATGATGATGAGTTTTTTGTGTTGCTTATGATGGTGCTCACACCAGGCCTCGCACAGGTCGTGTGTTCAGTGGTGTATTCAGTGGTGGCGCCAACATTAGTTTTTCCGCATTTTTTTGACCCTTTTTAAAAATATACTGGCGCTTAAATAAATTTAAAGATCTTTCTGACATTGATATGTAGTTAGAATTATCTTCTTCCGCTGAATGGATGGTGGCAATATCTGATGCTATGTCGTTTAAAAGGCAGGTGTCTATCTGAATTCGCGATAAGGCGTCCGCGACGTGGTTTTCTTTACCAGGAATGTATTTTATTTTTAAAATAATATTCGTTTAACTTCAATTTCCAACGTTGAAGTTTCATATTGGGCTCTTTCAAGTTATGCAACCATTAGAGTGGCCTATGGTCGCTATTAATTAAAAATTTTCTGCCATATAAATACGGTCGAAAGTACTGAGTAGCCCAAACGTTGCCCAGCAGTTCTTTTTCGGTTGCTGAGTAGTTCGTCTCGTGTTCGTTGAGAGTTCTACTCGCAAAAGAAATTGGGTGTCCGTCTTGGCTAAGGACAGCGCCTAGGGCGACGTTTGATGCGTCAGTAGTCAAGGTGAATTTCTTCGGAATCGGGGTACTTTAAAATAGGGTCGCTAACTATTAACGTTTTTATTGTATTTACCGCTTGGACATATGCGTTGTCGTTAGGTGTGGGTTTTTCACCCTTTTTAAGACACTTGGTAAGAGGTTTTACTATTTGGGCGAAATTTTTAATAAATTTTCTATAGAAGCCCGCCAGTCTAAGAAATTCTTTGATCTCCTTCGCAGTTTTGGGTATCGGAAAGTCTTTGATTGCTGTGACCTTATTTGGGTTGGGTCTGACGCAATCTGGCGTTATAATGTGACCCAGAAATTCCGTTTCCCGTCTTAGGAACTCACATTTATCTAGCTGAATCTTGAGGTTTGCGGCATTAAGGCGAGTAAGAACTTTATCAAGTGAACTGATGTGCTCCTGTAGGGAGGTACTAAACACTATAATATCATCAAGGTAGAAGAGGCATTCTCTGCCTATTAGGTCGGACAAAACTGAGTTCATTAATCTCTGAAACGTCGCAGGCGCATTTTTTAATCCAAATGGCATGCGGACGAATTCGTAGTGCCCTGTTTCATTGGAAAACGCCGTTTTAGCACGGCTACCCTCATCTAGTTCTACCTGATAAAAGCCTTTTGCCAGATCTAACGTAGAGAAGTACTGGCAACGACCTAATTTATCTAAAATTTCGTCTATCACGGGGATCGGAAATTTGTCATCTACAGTTTTGTCGTTTAGCCTACGATAATCTGCAACTATACGCCACTTTTTCTCCCCTGAGGCATCCATTTTCTTTGGTACTACCCAAAGCGGGGCCGAGTATGGCGATTTGCTGTGCTGTATTATTCCCTGGTCTAACATCTGTTTAATCTGTCGGTTGACTTCTAACTTGTGAATTTGGGGATATCGATATGATTTAGCATAAATGGGATTTTCATGCTTCGTCGCGATTTTATGTTTTATACTATTGGTAAACGTTAAGTCCCGGTTTTCTAGATGGAAAAGTTTTTCGAATTTCCTCAATAGCTTTTCAACGGCTGCCCGCTCTTCCTTGTTTAGGTGGTCTAATCTAAATTTTTTTGAATCTTCGCTCTGTAATAAGTTCACTTGTTCAAGTGCTTGTCTGTACTCAACTACTTCAGGCGGTGGTGTTAAGTTATAAAATTTGCCGTTGAGTTCTATTTGATTACTAACGAGGTCTATTCGAGCATTTAAAACACGTAAAATATCTATTCCCATTAAACCGTCTAGGTAATCTGAAAATTTAAGTACGTAGAATTTTAAGCGTCCTTCGACTAAATCACCAGCTGGTAGCAGCTGGGCAATATTAAGCTTTTTGAATCCCATGATTGTTTTAACTGTAATTGCGGGAACATATTGAGGCTTAGTTGGCAAGGTATTCGGCCTAATCAGGCTAATTGATTAACAAGTGTCTACTGCTAATTTTAGGGTTTTATTCCCGAATTCTAATTCAACAATGGGGAGTTCGTGTCCGAGGCTTGTACATGAAAATTTTCTTCAATAGGGTCTTGCTGCATGGGTTGAGGTGGCCCGTATCTCCTGATTATGGACTGGTTTGAGTCGTACTCCCGCTTTCTCTTATAGGGTTGGAATGAACCTTGCCCTTGGGGCTGCTGAATTTGATAGGCCTGCGGAATACTTTGCTAAGGGTGAGGGGGACTGTGTGGGTACGTAAGATTGTTATAGAGATACTGATAGTTTCGACCTTGCAGGGGCTGTGATACGCTATATTGATGCGCCATATATTGGGTCTGATTGTTATTATTCTTTAAGAGAACAGGTTGTTGTGGATAAGGATTCGGGTTGTGGTTTTGGGTATAAGATTTTGGTATAGAATTTTGTGCTAGGTAGGGCACATTTTCCTGATATTTTACATATGTTGAATTATTGTACTTAAAATTTCTATTTGGTTGAATTGGAGCATCGTCAAATGCTTCATTTTCTTGAAGAACTTTGACTGCTTCGTTCATGTCGCTAACATTGTTCGCATTAAGCAATGCAGCTACGTGGTTCGGTAGCTGTTTTTTAAATAATAAGAGGCATCGATTCTTTGCCTCATTAGTGTACACAAGGCTTCGTTGAATTCTTTGTATAAAAATTTAACACTATTTCTAAATTTAATATTTTCTAATTTTAAGATTAAAGTAGACACTGGAATGTGCTCACCGAATTCGTTAATAAGGAATTTATTTAGTGCGCCCCAGTCCGCAGGCTGCTCCCTTCGCACGATGTTTTGCGCTTCGCCTTGAAGTGTACGTAGTATTCCATGGAAAATTAGTGTTTTATCCTCCCTGGAACATGCCGCTGTAGTGGAGATGACGGCTTCCACATTTCCAACGTAGAATGCTAGACCCTCTTTTCTTCCGTCGAAGGGTTGTATCAGCCGCAATGTTTGCAGGGCATATTCCTTTGCTTCCTTTGGCTCCATTTCGTTGTTGTTCAACACAAGTCCGCTAATTCCTTGATTTAAGAGTTCAATTTCTTTATGCATTAACCGATGGGTTATTCTTATTTATTTTTTATTTTTTTTATTTATTTATTTAATATAATCTGTGGCTTTGTATGTCGTTTGTATTTATTTCTTATTGTAAAATTCAATAATCACATAAAATCAACAAAACGACGATAATTTCGAAATTTGTGTTTTTTGTTTGTTTGTTTCTTATCTTTAATTTTATATTAATGTATTTTTATGCGTTCGGGGTCAAGGTTCACTTATAACTACTTATTTTGATGTGGTTGGTTTTTTTATTTTACGTCGCACTTAAAACGTTTATAATAATTATACCGAACTTATTACGTTGGGCACACTTTAAAACTGTTTCTTCTGAAATCGATCAGTACCACTGGTGATTGTTTAAACTTATTTATAGCAAATAAAATAATAGTATAATACAGGAATGTGTTTTAAGAAAAATCACTTAAATTAGCGTTAAATTATAGAACATTTTAAAAGGAATTTAAAACTAAAATGCCAACGATAAGCAGTGCTTATGTTTTCTATTTATTATTTATGTATAATTTAAAACTATTCGAACGTTGGAGTCGCGTTCGTTTAAAATCCGACTGCGCCAATAACAAGACAAAACAAGATGTTTATCCTTGGAGTTTTCTTTATTAACTAACTGGAAAAACCTTCTTAAAATTATTAATAGTATAGTTCTACACAAGCGCTGCAGCGTGGGAATGCAGCAAAGGGAGTTGACGATATGTCACTCCTCCCCTCTTTAGGACTATTCGCGTCCTCGTGAATATTGTTTGCGGGGTTTTTAGTTCGTAATATATATAACTTAGGATAAATGATTATTATGATTATTACTATAACTAATAGTATTTTTGTTAAGTTTATTATATTGCTTTGAGTTTTTACTTTGTTTACATGTAATTTCAAATCGCCAAGAGTAAAATTGGGTAAGACATTTTTATCATTGATTTCATTAACATATGAGATTGTAAGTACTTTAAATTCTTTATGGAGTGATACAAATTTTAGGTAAATTTGACAATCTGAGAAGTGTAATATATTATGTCTTTTAAATTTAATAGGCAAGTTACTGCATGTTTGGTTTAGTATTTGTTCTTCGAAATTCTTTATGACAATTACATTTGGTTTAATGAACTCAATTTCTTCTTTAAAATTAATAATGAAATCGCATTTATATTGTTTGTTATTTAATAAATTTTTGGTGCATTCGTTGTTTACATTTAGTAGTTTCCTGTCGTCTACTTCATACAAAGTGTTATTTATTCTTGTAAATTTTTTGCTGGAGTCAAGCACTAATTATGTATTATCAGAGGATGCTGGGATTGGGATTATTTTTATCAAGGCATAATCGGTTAAATTTTGAGGGATTGATACCACAAAGTATAGTATCTCTTTTTGTTGCCAAAGTGAGGTTTTTGTAAGTTCTAGTTGTTTAGAATCGATATTTTCCAACTGTTCAATATCTACTAGCTTAGGGTTTAAAATTCCATACCTACTCAGAAGGAGTCCCAGTTGTATATCCTTGATATGTTCGTAATAGCTTTTAACGTTATCTAAAAACGCGTCTGTTACAATTTTTTTTGTTAACTGGTTTTGTAAAACATTTGTTGAGTTTTCTAATTCGCGGATAAACATGTTACCTTCATTAACATGGTTTAGTATACTATCCAAATCGTCTTGAGACAGTGTTTCTGATTCCAAGGTGCTGAGTCTATCATAAATTTTACCTTTGTCCTCGTCGTCTAGTGTGCCGAAAAGGAAGTTAAGGCCTCTGCCTACTACATTCATAAGTCCTCTTTTGTGTCTTACAGCAAAGATTTTCCTTTCGTTGTTGGCTAGTTTCATGTATTTGTCTACGGGAGTTGTGTGTAAATAGCTACTTTTATTATATTGTTTTTCAAGTAGGGAATAAACTAGTTCTAATTTGGTAAAAAGTTCTAAAATGGTAATATTTTAGTAGTAGTTAGGAAGTTGAATTTCTCCTTGCTGGAAGATTATGAAGCCCTTGTTGTTGTTGACTTCTTGGACCTTCTTGGACCGATCGATTTAGCTTGACACTTGCTGCATAGGGTCAGCAACAATATTATCAACAATGTTCCGGAAAATTTGGCCCTGGTTTGTTGGGTCCGTTTCCCTGCAATTTTTAGGAGTGTTAATTTTCTTTTTCTTTTTAAAATGTCCTTTGTACTTATTTGCTGTTCTAGTCCTAAACTTGACTTTACTCGTTATCTTTATATCGTGAAAGAATTTTGACCTGCCTAAATGGATTTGATTTTTTCTCTAACCTTTTTCTCATTGCTCATTGATTTTTCCTATTCTGTTTTCTTTTACTAGCTGTGGGTTTCTTTCTAATAATTCTTTGAGGAAAAATAGACTGTATGGTGTTTTTCCGGTAGTTGTAAGTGTAAACTACCTGTTCAATGCCGTGGTGTTTCAATTCATTGTCGTCTGAAGTGTTAATTATTCTCATTTTTTCATTAAGGGTTCTTGCCAGTCGTAATTTCTATTTCTATGTTTAAACTTGAGCACCATTGTTGGAGGTTGATGTTTATAAGGCCTCCGTCCTGGTCGGTTTTAAGTTTAAGTTTTAAGCAGGTGTTCCCATTGTATTGAATATTTTTAGGAGTGCTCTTTTGCATTCAATCCAGTTCGTATGGGTAAGCTTTTCAACCGCAGCGAATTTAGAATGAACGTCAATGCAGGTTAGAAATGAAGTCTTGTCCCACTTCCATACGTCTATAACATATTTTTCTCTTACTGCTTAGGTTGGTGGCGTAATTTTGAATGGTAATTTTGCGCCGGAATGGTCGTTCTTACATTCGTTACAGGAACGCAATTATTTACTATATGTGATATTTCTCTGAGATAATTTGGGTAATAATATTTATTTTTAAATTCCTGTTGAATTTTTTCTATGCCTTGATGAAGGCCTTTTAGATGAAGCTCAGTGACCACTTCTTTAAAACTTTCATAAGATGTGAGGTCCTCTAAAATGTGCATGCATCTAAAAATTGAGTTAGTTCTTGACTGATTTATTAAGTTGGAATAAACGGACTGAAATATTAGGAAGTCTTCATTATTTTCGAAATATACTGCGCTATTTTTGCCTGCGAATCTTTCTAGTATAAATTTCTTTGTGAGTTCTTCCGTCATATTGACGTATAAATAACATTCCGAGTCTTCTTGAGTGTGATTATTAGTTGTTAATCACGAGGGTATTCACAACAAAGAAAAGGCCACAATTTTGAACGAATAAACTTTTATTTCAAGGAAAATATTAAATGCGAAAAGGCGATTTCAATTAGTTTTAACCAAAAAAAGAATGGCCATCGGCCTTTTTCACTTCGTTGTTCGTCTGACCATTGATGATGATGATGAGTTTTTTGTGTTGCTTATGATGGTGCTCACACCAGGCCTCGCACAGGTCGTGTGTTCAGTGGTGTATTCAGTGGTGGCGCCAACATTAGTTTTTCCGCATTTTTTGGACCCTTTTTAAAAATATACTGGCGCTTAAATAAATTTAAAGATCTTTCTGACATTGATATGTAGTTAGAATTATCTTCTTCCGCTGAATGGATGGTGGCAATATCTGATGCTATGTCGTTTAAAAGGCAGGTGTCTATCTGAATTCGCGATAAGGCGTCCGCGACGTGGTTTTCTTTACCAGGAATGTATTTTATTTTTAAAATAATATTCGTTTAACTTCAATTTCCAACGTTGAAGTTTCATATTGGGCTCTTTCAAGTTATGCAACCATTGGAGTGGCCTATGGTCGCTATTAATTAAAAATTTTCTGCCATATAAATACGGTCGAAAGTACTGAGTAGCCCAAACGTTGCCCAGCAGTTCTTTTTCGGTTGCTGAGTAGTTCGTCTCGTGTTCGTTGAGAGTTCTACTCGCAAAAGAAATTGGGTGTCCGTCTTGGCTAAGGACAGCGCCTAGGGCGACGTTTGATGCGTCAGTAGTCAAGGTGAATTTCTTATTGTAATCGGGGTACTTTAAAATAGGGTCGCTAACTATTAACGTTTTTATTGTATTTACCGCTTGGACATATGCGTTGTCGTTAGGTGTGGGTTTTTCACCCTTTTTAAGACACTTGGTAAGAGGTTTTACTATTTGGGCGAAATTTTTAATAAATTTTCTATAGAAGCCCGCCAGTCTAAGAAATTCTTTGATCTCCTTCGCAGTTTTGGGTATCGGAAAGTCTTTGATTGCTGTGACCTTATTTGGGTTGGGTCTGACGCAATCTGGCGTTATAATGTGACCCAGAAATTCCGTTTCCCGTCTTAGGAACTCACATTTATCTAGCTGAATCTTGAGGTTTGCGGCCTTAAGGCGAGTAAGAACTTTATCGAGTGAACTGATGTGCTCCTGTAGGGAGGTACTAAACACTATAATATCATCAAGGTAGAAGAGGCATTCTCTGCCTATTAGGTCGGACAAAACTGAGTTCATTAATCTCCGAAACGTCGCAGGCGCATTTTTTAATCCAAATGGCATGCGGACGAATTCGTAGTGCCCTGTTTCATTGGAAAACGCCGTTTTAGCACGGCTACCCTCATCTAGTTCTACCTGATAAAAGCCTTTTGCCAGATCTAACGTAGAGAAGTACTGGCAACGACCTAATTTATCTAAAATTTCGTCTATCACGGGGATCGGAAATTTGTCATCTACAGTTTTGTCGTTTAGCCTACGATAATCTGCAACTATACGCCACTTTTTCTCCCCTGAGGCATCCATTTTCTTTGGTACTACCCAAAGCGGGGCCGAGTATGGCGATTTGCTGTGCTGTATTATTCCCTGGTCTAACATCTGTTTAATCTGTCGGTTGACTTCTAACTTGTGAATTTGGGGATATCGATATGATTTAGCATAAATGGGATTTTCATGCTTCGTCGCGATTTTATGTTTTATACTATTGGTAAACGTTAAGTCCCGGTTTTCTAGATGGAAAAGTTTTTCGAATTTCCTCAATAGCTTTTCAACGGCTGCCCGCTCTTCCTTGTTTAGGTGGTCTAATCTAAATTTTTTTGAATCTTCGCTCTGTAATAAGTTCACTTGTTCAAGTGCTTGTCTGTACTCAACTACTTCAGGCGGTGGTGTTAAGTTATAAAATTTGCCGTTGAGTTCTATTTGATTACTAACGAGGTCTATTCGAGCATTTAAAACACGTAAAATATCTATTCCCATTAAACCGTCTAGGTAATCTGAAAATTTAAGTACGTAGAATTTTAAGCGTCCTTCGACTAAATCACCAGCTGGTAGCAGCTGGGCAATATTAAGCTTTTTGAATCCCATGATTGTTTTAACTGTAATTGCGGGAACATATTGAGGCTTAGTTGGCAAGGTATTCGGCCTAATCAGGCTAATTGATTAACAAGTGTCTACTGCTAATTTTAGGGTTTTATTCCCGAATTCTAATTCAACAATGGGGAGTTCGTGTCCGAGGCTTGTACATGAAAATTTTCTTCAATAGGGTCTTGCTGCATGGGTTGAGGTGGCCCGTATCTCCTGATTATTGACTGGTTTGAGTCGTTCTCCCGCTTTCTCTTATAGGGTTGGAAGGAACCTTGCCCTTGGGGCTGCTGAATTTGATAGGCCTGCGGAATACTTTGCTAAGGGTGAGGGGGACTGTGTGGGTACGTAAGATTGTTATCGAGATACTGATAGTTTCGACCTTGCAGGGGCTGTGATACGCTATATTGATGCGCCATATATTGGGTCTGATTTTTATTATTCTTTAAGAGAACAGGTTGTTGTGGATAAGGATTCGGGTTGTGGTTTTGGGTATAAGATTTTGGTATAGAATTTTGTGCTAGGTAGGGCACATCTTCCTGATATTTTACATATGTTGAATTTTTGTACTTAAAATTTCTATTTGGTTGAATTGGAGCATCGTCAAATGCTTCATTTTCTTGAAGAACTTTGACTGCTTCGTTCATGTCGCTAACATTGTTCGCATTAAGCAATGCAGCTACGTGGTTCGGTAGCTGTTTTTTAAATAATAAGAGGCATCGATTCTTTGCCTCATTAGTGTACACAAGGCTTCGTTGAATTCTTTGTATAAAAATTTAACACTATTTCTAAATTTAATATTTTCTAATTTTAAGATTAAAGTAGACACTGGAATGTGCTCACCGAATTCGTTAATAAGGAATTTATTTAGTGCGCCCCAGTCCGCAGGCTGCTCCCTTCGCACGATGTTTTGCGCTTCGCCTTGAAGTGTACGTAGTATTCCATGGAAAATTAGTGTTTTATCCTCCCTGGAACATGCCGCTGTAGTGGAGATGACGGCTTCCACATTTCCAACGTAGAATGCTAGACCCTCTTTTCTTCCGTCGAAGGGTTGTATCAGCCGCAATGTTTGCAGGGCATATTCCTTTGCTTCCTTTGGCTCCATTTCGTTGTTGTTCAACACAAGTCCGCTAATTCCTTGATTTAAGAGTTCAATTTCTTTATGCATTAACCGATGGGTTATTCTTATTTATTTTTTATTTTTTTTATTTATTTATTTAATATAATCTTTGGCTTTGTATGTCGTTTGTATTTATTTCTTATTGTAAAATTCAATAATCACATAAAATCAACAAAACGACGATAATTTCGAAATGTGTGTTTTTTGTTTGTTTGTTTCTTATCTTTAATTTTATATTAATGTATTTTTATGCGTTCGGGGTCAAGGTTCACTTATAACTACTTATTTTGATGTGGTTGTTTTTTTTATTTTACGTCGCACTTAAAACGTTTATAATAATTATACCGAACTTATTACGTTGGGCACACTTTAAAACTGTTTCTTCTGAAATCGATCAGTACCACTGGTGATTGTTTAAACTTATTTATAGCAAATAAAATAATAGTATAATACAGGAATGTGTTTTAAGAAAAATCACTTAAATTAGCGTTAAATTATAGAACATTTTAAAAGGAATTTAAAACTAAAATGCCAACGTTAAGCAGTGCTTATGTTTTCTATTTATTATTTATGTATAATTTAAAACTATTCGAACGTTGGAGTCGCGTTCGTTTAAAATCCGACTGCGCCAATAACAAGACAAAACAAGATGTTTATCCTTGGAGTTTTCTTTATTAACTAACTGGAAAAACCTTCTTAAAATTATTAATAGTATAGTTCTACACAAGCGCTGCAGCGTGGGAATGCAGCAAAGGGAGATGACGATATGTCACTCACATGTGTATAAAATTTGAAGAAAATCGGGTATTTTTTGTAAAATATTTGTATGGGAGCCCCCCGACCCCGGGGCCGCGAGGGTTGTCATGGGAGATACACATGTGTGCAAAATCGGACTATAGGAAGTGGGTTAAAAATTGATCACAAAATTTGGTGTGCCAGCCAGCCACGCGAAGTAAAGTTAATATAGAGAATTTAATAAAATAAAATATACCCTAATTTTGCTTGCATTTCACGCAAATCCTGTGCGTTCCATTAGCAAACATACTTGAGAAATGTCAACAGATTACCAATGTTTCCAAAATGTATCTACATATTTTCTTATCTTTTTTATAATAAACAAAGATTTTGATAGGCATTCCTGTGTAGTTTTATAAATGAGATTACACACAAGTGGCAATTTAAAAATTTATGCCTATAGATTAGCAATGTTACCAAAATGTAGCTATGTATTTTCTTATCTTTTTTAAAACAAACAAATATTTTGATGGACATTCTTGCGTAATTTTATTATTTTTAACTGGCAAACAGAAACATTTATTACTTATATTTTGACCGATATCTATCAGATTACGCATAGCTTAACTACATGTTCTTGTAAATGAAAATCCATATATGGCTTTATATGCAGTAGAGGGTTAAGCATTTCATTATTAAGTGTTTTAAGTTCAAAGTTTTAAGTTCTCTCGATATTTTTGACAGTTTTTTTTGTATATGTTCTTGGTACCTTACCAGTATAAGTAGTTTAAGTTTTTAATGATTGTTTAAAACTAATAAAGGTAACGTTATTGCAAATATTTGGTTAAAACAATGTCTATAAGTGATTTTTGCTTTAATTATTATTATAGTACGAATACATATTTAATAAGATGTCTAAACCCCCCAAAAATAATCAGAAGCAACAAGCGATTTCTTTAGAAACTAAAAAAAAATCTTAGACTGTCTAAAGAGAGGTGAAGGTTCTACATTTGTTGGCAACAGTTTTGGTTTTAGTGAAGCGATTATTAGAACCATTTCAAAATGAGAATTCCCTTCGACAATCAGTAATTTCTGGATCAAATCTCAGTTCTAAAACATCATCATATAGTCGAAATGCTTTCGTAGAGACAATGGAAAGACTTTTAGTGTTTTGGATTGAGGATTTACTGCAGAAAAAAATACCTATAGATGGAAAAAATATAAAAGAGAATGCCCTTAGGATATACGAAGGAATTGGAGCCATCAAAAAGTCTTCAGATCTGTCATCTGGTATTTTTGCCGCCTAATACCATTTCGTTAATTCAGCCATTGGACCAGGGTATAATAGCAACCTTCAAAATGTATTATATAAAACAAGCTTTTACAAGCGTTACACATACGAGTATCTAGCGATGAAAGCAATGCTGCTCCAGTCGGTAATAAGCGTGCGCGGTTATTATCAAGTAATGATGTGATGATGACGATGATGAATGGTGATGAAAGTTACTAAATAAGCTTTTGATTTATAATTCAAATGTTAATTTTTTTATTCTTATCGACTAAAATTTTTTTGTTATCCTTTTTAAATAAAAATTTGAATATGAATTTAATACGAACATTTTCTAGAATTAATGCAATATGTGTTTTCATTAGTTTTTTTTACATGATTTTTTATAACAGGACGTACTTTTTTTCCATCTTACACGGTTTTTAAATTCTCTATATTAACTTCGCGAGCCCGTGTGTTTGTGTGTGGGTTTGTGTGTGGATTTGTGTGTCATGGAATCTTGCGATCAATTTTTAACCCACTTCCCATAGCCCGATTTTTTTGCACACATGTATATTTCCGGTAACAATACTTTCTATTAAAATTTCAGGCCCCTCGGACCTTGGGGTCGGGGGGCTCCCATACAAATATTTTAAAAAATTTACCCGATTTTCTTAAAATTTTATACAAATGTGTATCTCCGATGTAAAACACCTTTTGTAAAAAATTTGGAGACCCCGAGCCCGGGTTCGTGGGGCCCCATAACTTTTTTTTAAAAAAATTAACCCGATTTTCTTAAAATTTAATACACATGTTTATCTCCGATAGACAACACTTTTTGTAAAAAATTTGGAGACCCCAAGCCCGGGTTCGTGGGGCCCCATAACTTTTTTTAAAAAAATTAACCCGATTTTCTTCAAATTTAATACACATGTGTATCTCCAATAGACAATACTTTTTGTAAAAAATTTGGAGACCCCGGGCCCGACTTCGTGGGGGCCCATAACTTTTTTTTTAAAAAATTAACCCGATTTTCTTCAAATTTAATACACATGTGTATCTCCGATAGACAACACTTTTTGTAAAAAATTTGGAGACCCCGGGCCCGGGTTCGTGGGGCCCCATAACTTTTTTTAAAAAAATTAACCCGATTTTCTTTATATTTTATATACGTATGTATCTCCGATGAAAAACACTTTTTGTAAAAAATTTGGAGACCCCGGGCCCCAGGGTCATTGGGCCCCAACAAATTTTATAAAAAAATATCACTACCAAATTTTCGAAAAACTATTATTTATTGGGTATACACATGTGTGTAAAATTTGAATAAAATCGGGTAAATTTTTTAAAATTTTTGTTTGGAAGCCCCCCGACCCCGCAGCCCGAGGGACCTCAAAATTTAATAGAAAGTGTTGTCTCCGGAAATACACATGTGTGCCAAATTTCAATAAAATTGGGCTGTAGGAAGTAGGTTAAAAATTGATCGCAAGAATCCATGACAAATCCACAAGCCCACAAACACACGGGCAAGTAAAGTTAATATAGAGAATTTAAAAACTCGTCGGTTTCTTAGTATATTATATAATAGTATCAATTGAAATAAAATACCAAATTTTGTTATTTGTGTTTTGTTTATTTTTTGACATACATTCTTGTTCAATATAATTTTTGGGAAATGTAAAAATTCCTTTATAATAATTATTGATAGTTCGGAGAGAAATTTACAGACTTAATAACATGTAATTGTAAAAGAAACCATTTTTTTCCTAAAAAATCAAATAAATTTGGTATCGTTTCGATTTAGAATTACTTCATAAAAGTAGTATAATTAGTTTTAAGGTAGTATAATAGTGCGGCTAATGAAATAGTAGTATAATACCTTGATTGCAATTTAGCAGGTCATAAGCAATTTTGACAGAGACTTTTCACGTAGTCGCCAGCATCTGGCTAGACTACTGCATGAGGCACCTATTCGGCAATTATGTACAAGATTTTACTACTTTCTGTCATTAAATTTACACTAACCCAAAGAAAGAAAAAACATAACACAACAATAAAATTGTATGCTATACACCTCGTACATATACGAAAATGACATCTCACCTTCAGGAGTCTAGACTCATTTGCGACCGAAATCGGCCTTCAGGTTTTGATTGTGGCGACAGTCTATCAACACGTGATCTATCTGGTTGCGACTGACTCCATCAGGAGATACCCAGGTGACTTTTTGGATATTTTAACGTGCAAACCTTGAACTCGCAACGACCAAATTATTGCTTGCTGCCATCTGTATGCCTCGCTGTCTATTGTCATTAATATTCTCATGTAAACTATAGCTGCTGTACAGCTCGAGCTTTATACAGTACGTTCTACGTTCTACGAGAAAGTTCTTAAATATTTAGGCATTTTTGTTGTCATGGCCGTCGTAGTTGATCAGTGTTATTGGTTCTGTAGTAAAGTTCTTTTATGGGTGAGGTAATTAGCACCTCGCCAATCTTACTTTGAATGGACTAGCCTCGTAGCTTTTCCTTTATTGCAGGAAAATTACCGGCGGCCACCACGTGGAGGTTTGATCGCACTTCCACCAGTCAGAGATATTTACGACCACGTGCAATTCTGATGCATCTTACTTGTTATTCGCCCTATTCTGCTAATGACCTATAGACCTTTTTTGGGAGAAAATAACTGGCGGCCACCACGAGGAGATAATATCGCATTTCCACCAGTCAGAATAGAAACATTATGTGCATGTACACTTCTATCTATATATATAAAATAGAGAATTTATTTGTATATATATTTGTGCCTAACTAGCTCTGGAACGCCTTGACCAATTGCAACCAAACTTGGTATACATATTAGTTACTATCTGGGATCAAATATAGGTAGTGGGGGTAGCACGTTTTTTGGCTGTGGAAGGCTGCTGCCACCCCTACCACAGGCAAAAAACCTGCTCCCCCCCCCCCTAGCTACAGTTTTCGGTTTCACCGTGATGAATAGTGTTGGTAGTACGCTCCTATGGATGAGTTATGTATCGCCGCAGGGTGGTGGGTGACCGATATTAGTGTTGATTCTATGGTTTTCGGGGTCGCTGAGTTGAATGGTGATGGTAAGACAGCTCTAGGGGGATGGGGTCGATAACTGAGGGGGGGTGACCGATATTAGTGTTGATTCTATGGTTTTCGGGGTCGCTAAGTTGAATGGTTATGGTAAGACAGCTCTAGGGGGATGGGGTCGATAACTGAGGGGGGGTGACCGATATTAGTGTCGATTCTATGGTTTTCGGTATCGCTGAGTTGAATGGTGATGGTAAGACAGCTCTAGGGGGATAGGGTAGATAACTGAGGAGCACTAAGAGCACGCTCATACTCTGAGCAAATAACAAACACGAGCATTTTTCTTGAGAACTCTTTGACTGCTCTGAACTAATTCATGAAAACGCGAAATGACAGAATATGTATTGTGAAAACTTGTTGTTCTATCTGTAAGTTGATATCGACAACAAAAAACGACATCAATAAAAATACAATTCAGTAAATAAGTAAGTAAGTTGAATTAAGCATAAAACATTTATGTCTCGTTTCATTTGCTTGGTTCAATTGTGCGTGAGCTAAGATTTCTCTCTCTCTCTCTCTACCACCAAAACTATGCAGCGTAGCCGACTGCGCAGCACACACCGCACACAGTCATTAAAGTACGACGGTATCTGATGCCACTATATGATATTTAAAAAATGTATAAGGGCCTTGCAGCCGAACCCGGCCCCGCGGCCCGAGGGGCCTCAAATTTTAGTAGAATGTGTTGTCTCCGGAAATACATATGTGTGCAAATTTTCAATAAAATCGGGCCTTGGAAAGTGGGTTAAAAATTGATCGCAAAATTCCACGACGACCGACGACTTGCCACGGGCAAGTGAAGTTAATATAGAGAATTTAAAAATGAAATGAAATGTATATTTGCTTGTTATTTATTGAAATTCACATTTACCAACCGATTTCTTTGAAATTTTCAATGTATATTATTGACAGGTGGAGGAAAGTAATAGGCAATAGTATACGACCGTTCCCCTTCCCCGGGGTGGTAAAAAAAATGTTAATATCAGCCACATTTACAAAACAATTTTTATAATGGTTTCCAAATATTTCAATAATTGGAACGTGGATGAAGGCTTAGGCTATAGTACATGCCCACCTCGTGGAGGCAACAGGTAGGCGGAGGTTCATGTGTGCGGGTAGCGAAGCGCCCGGGATCAGATAGTAATTAATAAATAAATTGTAAATAACTAAATAAATAATTTGTAAATAACTAAAAAAATAATAAGGTAAATAAAGAAATAGTGTATCAATAAGTAACTCGATAAATATTTAAAAATATTGTATTAAATAAACAACAAATATATTCAAAAATAAAAACATAGTTAATAAATAAATAACCAACCAGATAAAATTTAAAAAGTAGAAAAATAACAATTACCTTAATATATTAAAAATAAATTTAAATAGATAAATATAACTAACTCAAAAATTAATTAATTAAATAAAGAAATAGTTTATTAATAAGAAACTAGCTAAATAATTAAATAAGTGACCGATATTAGCATCGATTCTTTTTAGGTTCGCTGAGTTCATTGGTGATGGTAAGACAGCCCTAGATGTATGGGGTAGATAACTGAGTGGGGAGGGTGACCAATATTAGTGTCGATTCTATAGTTCTTGGGGTCGCTGAGCTGATTGGTGATGGTAAGACAGCCCTAGAGAATGTAATTCGGCGACCGGCGACCGGATAGATTTCGGGTGAAAAGGGACAGTGTGAAACAGTTTTTATCCCACGGATAGCACTCATTTCGACGGATCTACCTTTTTAATTTAAGAGATTGCAATTTCCAGTAAAACTTTCGCTTTCGATGACGATCAATAAGTCGGACAGTTTATTAAGTATTGCGGAGTATAGATTTGAGATTTGAGACAACTTTTTTTTTGCTTGCTCTAAGGTGGGTTCACCTTAGAAATTATTTATTCTTGCTCTTGAAGGTGAAACTAAAAGCATTGTATACAACCAAGTTTTGTTTAAAATTTATATTATTTATATATTTTTTTAATTTTACTATATAATTTAAAATACTTGTTTTGTTAAAAAAAAATTGCAATTTTACCTTAAAGGTAGATATCATTCTTTTTCCTACCCCTGCCTAATAGAAGATTGAGATGAATAAATACCTGAGCAACGCCGGGTAATCAGCTTGTTGTATATAAATTCTATGCCGATGGCTGACCGCCAAAGGATATACTCGTACAATTGCTTTGATGACAAGTTGCTTAGCCAAGAAGATACGAGTATTTAAGTAACGAAGGATTGCATAATACGTTATACTTGGTTCTTTTTGATTAAATTTTCTCAGCCCAATTTTTGATTATTGAAATCCGAACGATTGTCCAAGGCCTTATGAGCTTCTAAATAATAAAGTTATTATTTTTTAATTAAATACGTATTATTATTTACTTTTCAGCTCTTTTAATTTCATTAACCAATAAAACAGCGCAGCTCTTCAGGTAGATTTTGTTACCAGTATATAACTTAGCAAAAAAAATAACGTCAATATAAATTTTTATTTTATTGTTCTATTAGAGTTGAATTTTTTAAATCTTAAAGTTAACATCATTTTTGTTTACTGTTCGAATGAAAAGCATCTGATTTTTTGCGCTCTCTTTTTCAGCCATAAGCTTTTTTCGAAAGATCATTGTAAAAAAATAGAATATTTCGACTGCAGATATCATGCTCATTCCGATGAATAAACTAAATGCACTTCCAAGATTTGCTAGAAATCAACAAAAAAATTAAATTTAAAATATAAACATATCAATTTACGCCCTTACAAATAAGAGTTACGGTGCTTGAAAGCAAATCGCGCCGTAGTCTTCGATAAACTTGAGAATTCATGTAAATGTGTGCAACGCTGGAGCCCTCTTTAATGCCGGTGCTAAAATGACATAAATTTATTAAAAACATATGGTATAATGGCATAACTGAAAAAATTGACATAAGTTATTACTAAAAGGCATCAATCGAGTCGACATTATATTGCAGTTTAGCTTCGTTCAATTGAACATCAAAGCTAACCCCTTCACAACTGTTTGGACACTCACATTCCACTTTACGGACATTGTTTCTACCGATTATTAGTTCTAAAAAGTAAAAAAAATTCTCTTAAAACATGAAACAAATGCGTTATTTTACCATCATTTTACCAAAATTATCCACCAAACACCGAATATTTATTAAGTCGCAAATTTTTATATCCGCTCTGAACTTTAAAAAGAAATACGGGACGCATCCGCAAGTTGCAATGGTATTCTGAATGCGACAATTGACTTCACAATTTTCGGTATTGTAGGTTTTAAAGTGCCTTAGAGGAAACTCGTTTGGGAACACACATTGCCGGTCGGACACCATAAGGTCGTTTACAGCATCTGAGCAAAAGGTCTCAATCGGTCGCACAGTAATGAAACTCTCCTGGTTCCGTGGAACAAACTTCGCTGCCGTATTCTCGTTTGGAAACACATCATTTGCATGTATCATCACTTTTAACCCTTGCGAGTAGGACTTGGACACTTCCATATGCTGCTGGATGTCATGCATAATAATTGAAAGCCCTCCGCGGAAACCATACTGGCTCGAGCGTGAGAAGTTGACCCTACAATACAAAGATATGTTTTTGTCTAAATAATGGTTACCCATTTAGGTATATACCTATACTCGTATTCTATGCATATAACATCAACTTACCCCCCGGTTTGGCTTACATTGAATGAGCAGCAGTTACCAATATAGGTTCGAGAAATTTTAAAGATATCCCGGCAGTTAACAATTCTTGATTGAAAGCGACATCGGAAAAGAATATCACCACATTTCCACTGTAAATGACCGACCAAACTAGAAATTGTAAGTTGGTTTTTCTCCACAACCATTTGCAAATCTAATATTTGCGTTTCGTTGTACTCAACGTCGCCATCGATAAATCCATATAACTGGTAAAGGGTATTGATCAAATATTTCGTTGTCATGTTACCCCCGATTTCCCTAGAAGAAGAAATGCATTAGGCACATATTCAATTTTTAACTTGGTATTTATTGAACTGATTAAAATATAGATGTTTAAACGGCAATACTAATCGATACTGATGGAGTATCCAAAATAAGCATCAGTATTATTTTGACTTAAAAATCATAATACTCGTATTAATAATATATTTTTTAATTCTTCTTAAATCTATAGAGTATAAGAGCACTGTGATTATCGCAACGCATTATGTCATTGCCGTTCAATAGGTTTACTTTTTTAAATACATATCCAAGTCCAATTTTGGTTTAAGTAAGTGCCGAATTAAAATCTGTTTTATTGATTTATATCCTGCGGTGTAGGTTTTCTAAAACCTCCGCCTATAAATTATTTTCAATATTATTTGGGCTTTTCTAATTTCAAATATAGCATACAACATAAGTAATTAGACCGATATTACAAGCTATATCTCAATTAGAAAAACCTTGGTAGTGGTATTTTCGATTGAATCTATGAAGTTTTTCTGAATAATGGCAGTTGTACCCAGTGTTAAAAATCAATTCTTATTTCAAATATAAAACAAATCTTTAAAAAATAATTTAACATTGATAATTCCTTTCATGTTAGCCAGTGCCTGTAACATGGTGAACCAAAATTATTTTCTGTGACTTACTAAAAAAATATAATCTTTCTTCTTGATTGCCTGGCCCTAATCAGATGAACCAGGGTGTGTAACTGGTTCAGATATCCCATATGGACAATGTGTGTATTTTTTGAATAGAGCAATGGCAGTGCGAGTAGGGTTCTTGAAATTTAAATTTTTTATAATAACATCGCGTCGGCATTTTTCTGTCTGTCTATCTCTCTCTGTTAGTCTGTCTGTCTGTCTGTGCTGCCTGAGGGGGCCGTTGTATCTTACTCTATCAATGGGGGGGATACTTGGACAACTCGGAAGATAAATAGGTGACTAGGGTGCTGGCGTGCTGGAACTTAGATTGTCTAAATGTTGGGTGGCCTATGATTGCTTGCTATCCTAGTGGCAGATCTAAAAGACAGTTTCTGTCTGTCTGTGTGTCGGTGGTTGGGGGAATCTTGCGATAAATTTTTAACCCACTTTCCAAAGCACGATTTTCTTAAAATTTTGCAGACTCGTGTATCTCCCGTGACAAGACTTT
This sequence comes from Nephrocerus scutellatus, assembly GCA_947095585.1. Taxonomy (NCBI): domain Eukaryota; kingdom Metazoa; phylum Arthropoda; class Insecta; order Diptera; family Pipunculidae; genus Nephrocerus; species Nephrocerus scutellatus. Next base: position 34,110,133 of record OX352762.1, read on the forward strand.
CTATTACAATTTGGTAGTGACCGGACGCCATACAAATTTTTTAAAAATCATGCCATATAGCAGCATCTGATCCCGCTATACTAAGGCTGCGGTCAAGAATTCTATAGCTGCGCAGCTTGTGTGCACCAAAAAAATGACAGGCAGTCTGAGTGCACGAAATTGCGGCTGCATTTTATAACGACTTACAGTCTGCTTGTAGGGCGACAATTTGACATTTACAATTTGCTATTTGCATCTAATTTAAAGTGGCTGCGTAAACCGCGCAGTCGATTTTTTTACTGCATTTTTATCCGATACGTGCGCTGCATTGGCTGCAAAGCTGCTTTTTTGACCAACATGCAGCATAAACTGCCCAGCGGCTGATTTCTTGAACGCAGCCTAATATTAATGACAGCGTACAGCGCTGCTTTCCCATTACAATTTGGAGGTTGGTTTTAACCGCATGTGTTTTTATTTTTAGCGTTTATAGTGAAAATGTCGTTTGGTGTCGACGGCAACCTACGCATTGAAGAACAAGTTATCACAACATTCAGTCACTTGGTTATTTGAGAATTTATATTAAATCAATTTACTTACCACTGGGAATCCTTTGTTAGCAAAAAGAGATTGATTTGCTATTTTGTCGAAGCTTCTATACTATTTTTATTGCGTAATTATAACAATAAAATAAATTTGGAAAAATCTATTCTGTTTGCGGTTTTGACCACTATGCATGCGGGTGCTATCAGTGACGTAGACGTCTGCTGCGTATAAAATAATAATAATTAATAATTAGTTTTTACTCTCGGAACGTTTGTCAACCATTCGCGAGAGGTGGGACAATGTGAAAAATAATTTTGGTGTTACTGGGATTCGAACCACGAACCTCCCTGCTTAGTAGCCATGTGCACTTCCACTGAGCCGCGGCGCCCACTATATAGTTTATATAGTTTATTTATTTTGTTGTGGTTGTTAAAATTCGCTTCTACGCTAAGCATTTGTTCTTCCTTTAGTCTTCTTTTAAACCTCAAATGCTGAGCGCGGATCTTATATTGCGACTTTTTTAGCCATAAATATTCTAGATTTACATTAACAACATTCCAGAAATTTTCATTTATTTTTTAACAGTTGTAGTTGTTCTAGTCCTCCACCTAAGACCTACTCAAGATCTCCTCAAGACCACCTCAAGACAGCCATTAGAACCTCCTTAAGACCCCTCAAAATCCCCTCAAGATCTCACTAAAGACCCTCTCAAAACTCTTGGTAGAAGATGGATTGTATCCAAAACACACTATAGATACTCTTGTAGATCACTCCGTTGATGGTTATATCGCAGTTCTCGTAGTTTAATAACACTTAATCCGACAGTGTATCAAAGGTGTATCCACAAGTCGAGTTTATTAATGTTTCAGGAGCATTTGTCAGTAGGATACAGTTTGATTCTGGTTGCAAGATTAATGAAATCGGTCCAGAGTACAGAGTACAGTTGGCTGGTTTACTTGTTATGAGATGTCCTATGCATGGTGAGTGATTGGTACTCTCATATGGTTTCTAGATTCCTTGCAATAATAGATATCTTCTACTTTGGGGCATTGTTCGTTTAAATATTTTCAGAATGGAATAGGATATAGGGTCAGGTGTAAAATTTTTACAAGTGAGATCCCACTAGGGGTTCTGCCACTGCCAAGGCTGGGTACAGCTCGTCTGATAGGAGGTCCTTTGCCCCTACCAGTGACACCCACGACCCACTCATGAACAAAAAAAATTGTCGTGTATAGGATATGAAAAATGAAGGAAAGGGGAAGAAATAAAAAGGAAACGTCCTTCGGTCCAAGCAAAAGCAGGTCATTCTTCCTGGTGTACTTACTCCTAAAACTATGACTTAATTAAACTTAAATAACAAGCTATTTTTATGAACATTTTCTATTTAATAAAAAAAATACTGACTAAATCTAGACTAAAAACTATGTAGTATCTAGTACCTGCACCGAAGCCTAACACGAACGTTAAGTACTTGACCGACTGTGGTTAAATCATCAATCATCCCAACTGTGATCAAATCATCCAGGTCAGTCTTAGTCATACTCTGGCGGAACATTGCATACTTATATGACCACACATCATGTCAACAGATCTTTACTCTGCCATGTTGTAACCTATTTCAACATAACAAAAAAAAACACCCTAAGCCCACTGGGCAAAGGTAATTAAAAATTTCAACTATTTTCCATCAACGTCATAAATCTTATTACAAATAAATTAATTTCTTTGATAGTTCGGTCGCTTCAATTCAGTTATATAACTAACTAGCGGAAATACCCGCCGTTTCCCGACTGCTCCATCCCACTAACCACCACCCAACTGACCACCCGCCCACTGACCACCCACCAGCCATTTACCACCTAAGCCACCCAGAAAACTATAGAATTTTTATCGGCAAAACTATAAACGTATGCAGCCATTCTTAAGTGATGCACTTACCAACAATTAGCTTTTAATTTTTGTTTGCATAGATGGTCAATATCAAAACAAACAAAAAATGAAAATGAATAAAAAATTTAAAATCAATTTATTGCTTTTACGAGGGGTGGCGTAAAAGTTTATAGAAAAAATAATAAAAAATTAAAATTTTTCATCAAAAATGGCTTTATTGCTTTTTAAAATATTCGCCTTTATGATCTACAGGGTGATTGACACGAAGTGTTACCAAAACAAAACGCCACAGAATTTTTATTTTTTGATGAATTTTATTGAATCAAAGTATAAAATTTTTACAAATTTTTATTTTCGAATTGCATTAGTAGTTTTGGTATTTTTTGGTCCCAACCTTGCTCTTCAAAATACCCCAATCCGCGGATAGCGGATTTACATCCGGTGAATTTGATGGCCATTGGGCAGTGGAATTGAACCGCGGAACGGTGTTTCTCAGCCAATCTTGATTGCCGCGCGCTTTATGACTCGGCGCCAAGTCCTGTTGAAATGTCCAGGCTCTGCGGCCGAAATGTTTTTGTGCCTAAGGCTTCAACGCTCCCTCCAACACATGATCCCGATAAATTTGAGCATTTATCTTGATGCCACGGTCCAAAAAAAAGAGCGGTGAACGTCTTTCGGCCGTTACGGCGGCCCAAACCATCACCATCGGCGGCGCTTGGTTTCGAGTGGCAATCCGTTGGTCCAAGTTTTCAGTAGAACGCCCGGGCAAGTAAATCCGGTAGTTTTGCTTGTTCACATATTGCTCAATAACGAACAGTGACTCATCGGAGAAAACCAAATTCGGCAAATCGCCACTTTCGTGCAAGCGTAACAACTCCTTTGCTCTTTCCACTCTAACTTTTTTTTGAGCATCGGTGAGACCATGCGTTTTTTAGAATTTCAAGGCCTTTAGTCCAAGATGATCTTTCGATAAGTGCTGCATCCGTTCGAGCGAAATATTCGCCTCACGAGCCATTTTTTTGTCACTACGGCGCGGATTCCGAGCCAATTCGGCCTTCACCTTCCGAATGATATCCGGCGATGTTACAGTGCGTTTCGGTCCGCCACCATGGCACTTTGCAATGCTGCCAGTATTGTTATAACGATTTATGGTGCGATACACAAACATTTTATTCACATGCAGATGTTTTAACTGGTTAACAATCTGCGGCTGTGGTTTTCCAGCCAAAAATAGAGCAATCACACTATTATGCTTGAATTCCATTGTGGATAACTTTTTTCTGAATATTTCCGACTAAATGAGCGCTCTGTCATCACTGGTTTGACAGCAATGACAGTCTGAAGTTGGTAACACTTCGTGTCAGTCACCCGATATATAGATACAAAACACTTACACGACTGAGTGTACAACCCATTTGAATTGCGAAACCCATTCATTTTTGAATACAACTTTTTGTTCTACTTCGGTCCTCTTGATATCGCTAGCGATATTTGTTTTTAAGTAAAATGCAACTTTTTCGAATTATTTACACTCTAAGAGCATTGAACGGTATTGCCAAAATCTCCGTTCGGTGTTTTATTCACACATGGCTGTTAAGTGGCAATTGTGTATGGGTGTTGATGTTGAATGGCAATTGCGCATGACTCTTGATGTTGAGTGAGTGTCGAGGTTCGAATCCCAGAATCACCAAAAGTATTTTTCACGGTCCAACCTCTCGCGAATGCCTCACAAACGTCGGAGGGTAATAACTTGTCACGGAAAGCTTCTAATTCACCTTTCGGCAGCCTCAGAAACTGTGGGTTTTGGTAAAGTGTCGCGGGCGACGACCACTGTGTCGTCACTAACTGGGACAAAGGGATGGTTAGTTAACACGTTGCCGATGACAGCGGGTGCTGCTGTGCATGATACAGCGACATAAGCTGTGGCGGGGTTAGCGGCACTGGAACAGGTTTCTGATGGTAACAACGAGTTTGATAATATTTCAGCGATACCTGGCTGGCTCTATACTCAACATTTTGCGGATTCATGAAAACCTGAAAACCTAGTTTTTCCTACAGCGGGAAATCGAGCTCATCTTGCCGGGTTTGATTGTTACAATTTTATTTTTTTATTTTTTTTTATAATTTGCGCACGCAAAAAGGGGTTCGCACCCTTATTATGTTAAGGAAAAGGCGAAGAAGAGAGGAGATGTCTATGAGCTTGTGCCTTGAATGTCTGTGTATCATAGTGATGTGGAAAGACAGAGCTTGGCAGAGCATTCCACATACGTGTTGTACGGCGGAAGAACGAATCCCTGAACTTAACTGTACGTCCGAAGATGGGCTTAAGGGTAAACTAATGTGCATTTAGAGCGCCACGAGTAGTGCGGTTGAATTGAAGGAGAGGAGGCATGCAACTGGCTATATCTCTTGAGCACCGCTGGGGGAAGAAGCGATAAAACAGTGACAAGCAGGAGACGTTCCTGCGGTGTTCAAGCGAATCTATCGCGCGGTTTTGTATTCTATCTAGTTGATGCAAGACCAAATATGACAATTGTACTAAAGTTTAGGGCGAATAAAAGCCTTGTAGATAGTAGCCAGGTCAGAGGGAGTGAAATATTTCTTGCACCGGGTTAGAAAACCTAAACATTTCGCAGCAATAATGGCGACGGTAAATATGTGGTCATTCCAACGAAGCTTGTCGTTAACGCACATTGAGGCGTTGAGAAAATTGAGAGATTTTCAGTTTCCTCGATGCAAGTGCCATTCATGGATAATGGCGTGGGATTTGGGATTCGCTTTGACGACAGGAGACAGCATTGGGTTTTGGAAGCGTTAAATTCTACTCGATTGTTTTCTCCCCATTTTATTATGCTGTCAAGGTCAGAATTTAACGTGCTTAACATACGAAGTTGTTTGAGTTCCACATGGGATGTGGAGGGACGTTCCTCGAACTTATATGAGAAGCTGAGAGTGCTGTCGTCAGCGAAAGAGTGAATTGGATTAGAAGTCACAGATAAGAGATCATTAATAAAAATTAGAAAGAGTGTCGGTGACAGAACAGAGCTCTGGGAAACGCCAGCATTTATGTGGTGTATTTCAGACTTGTATCCGTCCAAAACAACTGGAATTGAGCGGTCCAAATGAAGCAGTTTATTATCGACACCAAAGGCACGCATTTTTGAAAAAAGAGCTTGATGCCAAACTCTGTCAAATGCCTTAGAAATATCGAGTGCAACAGCTTTGCTTTCACCACATTGATGCAAAGACCGGTTCCACTGTTCGGTGGTATCAAATCACCAGTGGAACGTTGCCCACAAAATCCGTACTTCCGGTCACTAAGGATTTCATTGGTTTCAAGATATTTCATGAGCTGAAAATTGATCAGCGTTTCCATGACCTTGAAAAGAATTGGAATGGACGACGAGGCTGTATTTTTGATTCTTTTCGCGAATGACATTGTAGTATTTTTAGCCTCAATTTTCGGTCGTAGGCGAATTCGACTCGCCAAAGATGAGCACTGCAATCATTTCTGGCTCGTTTAAAATTTGTTCGGTTTTCCTCTGTAGGGTTTGCTTTGTAAAACTGAAAGCATACCTCTCTAATCCTAGAAGCCTCTTTACAGCTCAAGTCGTACCATCCATCATCCTTTGGTTTGATAGACTTATCCCTGAAAGGCATAAATTTTCTCATACCAATAAGAATGACGTTTGTGATTGCATCAGCGGCAGCATCCACGTTGCTATCGCGAAACAATAGCGACCAGTTAAAACTCCCAAAGAAGTTGTTAAGGCCGTTCCAATTGGCTTTCTCGTATTGCCATACTATTTTTTTGGGAGTTTTTTCTCTAACTGCGTTGCTTATTAACGAGAAATTAGCTGATAAAACACAATGGTCAGACGAGCCTAGAGGCGATAATACATTGACGGAGTTATTATCAGGACGAGAGGTAAGGAACAAGTCAAGGGTGTTTGCGGAATGATTTGCAATGTCAGGTATTCGTGTAGGCTCATTTACAAGCTGAGTAAGGTGATTTAAGTCAGCTAACAACTCAACATCCCTTCCAACGGGTGTTATCTGGCCAGAATGGCGAAGTCACCCAGAATTGTGTACATTGAAATCGCCCGCAATAACGATTTCAGTGTTTTCATCATTTGTGACAATTCTTGCAATTGAGTCAGACAGTGCATCAAACTCGTGAAGAGTTGAAGCTCTGTCTAAGTTGGGGCTTGTATAAAGAAAACAGTAGTGGATGTTGCGCCACTGTAACATTACTCTCAGCCATATGAAATTAAATTCCGCATTGGAACATTGGCTTAATTGAGGCAAACATTTGAACGCAACATCACTACGGACATAAATTACAAGCCCGCTTCGTGGGAAAAATAATGGCAGGTATATATAAATCTGAAGTATCAGAATTCAAAAATACTTGAGTTTCGCTTAGTGCCAGAAAATTGGAGTTACATTCCGTATACCTAGAGAAAAGTAAACGTAATTTTTATCCCAAAACCAAATAAAAGGCCTAGTGAGCTGCCTAAATCATACAGACCTATAAGTCTAACGTCATTCGTTGTCAAAATTATGGAAAGACTTATTGATGCTCATATCAGAGCTAGATACGTCCTACACTTAAGTCAGTATACATACAGAAAAGGTAAATGCACAGAGGGCGCCTTTCACTGTTAAGAAGATAGAAGGAACTTTTCATTCCAAAGAAATAGCTCTGTGTGCTTTCCTTGACATTGAGGGTGCTTTCGATAACACCGGTTACGACTCAATATCAAGAGCAATAAGAAGCAGATGAATCGAGGACTTGACCAACCAGTGGATAAGGGCCATGCCTGAAAGTCGAGTTATCACTTCCTCCTCAGGGGGAGTATTTGTGTCGGTGACCTCAGCTAAGGGCTGCCCACAAGAAGGTGTCCTTTCTCCTTTTCTGTGGTCAATCGCCAAATAGATAACCTTCTAGCCGAGCTACATAGGTAAGGCTACATCGCAATTGGCTATGCCGATTACTTGGCGATTTTAATTAGCGGTAAGCACAACACGACCATTACTAATGTCATGCAAGGTGCCTTACTTCACGTCTTAGAATGGTGAAGCAGAGAAGGGCTTTCCATAAATCCTTGCAACACCGTTCTAGTTCCATTCACGAAAATAAAAGATTGTTCCATATGGGACCCATCACCATCAAAGCCACCACGCTAGATTATTCCAGTGAGTTTAAATATCTCGGAGCTATCCTTGATAAACAACTAAACTGGATTTCTCATATCAAGTCCGCCATGGAACGTTCCAGTAGGGCCTTGTAGGCCAGAAGACGCCTCTACGGCAGAACTTGGGGTCTAAAACCGAGAATGATACATTGGATGTATACTATGATGGTGATACCTATTATCACGTACACGCCCATCGTTTGGTGGCCAAAAGTTCTTGAACGGACAACGGCAACTAAGCTTCAGAAGCTACAAAGAACTGCCTGTCTAGGTAAAACGGGCGTCATGCGCACCTGCCCTACGACAGCATTAGAAACTGTTGCAGGGCTTTCACCCCTGCCAATCTTCATTAGGAGGGCGGCGGCTAGATGTGCTAGTAAGCTTCAACTAGAATACGGGAAACAAGGCAGGTGACTATGCTGGGCATCTGAAAGTTCTTGGGTCAATTCCCCAAAGAGACATGTTTTGCACTATCCCCATTTCGGCAGGTTATTTTAGGTAATAATATTCGACCGTGCAATCTGGTCAAATAGTGTTCCAGCACTAGACGCAAAAAGTCTGGTCTTGTACACACAGACGGATCGAAGGTGGAATCTGGAGTCGGAGCTGTTGTTTTCGGACCCAACACCAAAGGTCGATACCAGTGGGTATGAGTCCCAATGTTTTTCAGGTGGAACTGCATGCTATTAAGGTCGGCGCTATGATTAACCTTAGTAAGGGTATTATCAGCGCTGAGATTTATATCTTATCAGATAGTCAGGCAGCTCTGAAAGCGTTATCGTCCAGCATGATGGACTCAAAATCAGTTAAATGCTGCTACGATGCAATGCAATCCCTAGCAAGGCAAAACAGGGTGAAGCTCGGTCCCTGGTCAGCAGGGTATTGCAGCCAATGAATATGCAGATGAACTAGAAGAAGCTGTAGCCAGAGCTGAATCGGAATATGCGTTCTTAGGACCGGAACCCTACTGTAGTGTCAACTGGGCTGCCACCACAGCAATTATTAATAAGTGGAAAAATAAACTTCGTCTAGCCCATTGGGATAATACCCCATGGCTTATACAATCCAAAAGATTAATCAACCCTTTTCCTATAAAAAAAATTCTTGATCTAGACAAGGATAGTATCAGAAAGCTGGTAAGCTTTCTCACAGGTCACTGTGGCTTAAGATATCACCTTAGCAGAATTAATCTGGGCTCTGACACTGAATGTAGGTTCTGCTCGGAAGATGGTGAATCATCCGAGCACATTCTCTGTGCCTATCCAGCATTGATCTGGTTAAGAAGACGTATTTTCCATAAGGCAATATGTTCGTGGCGGATATGCGAAGCTCTGCTACTAAGGACATACTATCATTCGTTAGGGAGGTAGTAGGTCTCCTTGATTAGTTACACTATAAGATACAATAGATATTTTTAGATCGCAGTATAAGCCACTTGTTCTAGAGTGTAGGGTTGTTTTATATAAAAAAAACATCACCACACACTTATTCCATTCATAAGTACAGCCCTTACTATGGTAGTATAAATCCAGTGTATCAGCTCCAGCTTTAAAGTCTAATAATTCCCAATGCCGTTTATACATGAGTATGAAGCTACTGGTGCCTTCATTATTATTTTAAAAATATTAATATTCAAATTAATCTTACTTTCCTAGATAGTGCCAAGTAGTCTTCCTTTATCACTAAATACCAGCCTGATACGAATGAGAGCGTATATATGCAAATATACATGTGTACGCCATCATAAATTTAAAGTACAAAAACAAAAATATTTTCATTTTATTTTATTCACTTCTTGTATTTTAGTTGATTCTGATTAATTGTCCTTTATTAAATCTTAGTATAAAACTCTCTGTCAGGTATTATGCATAAATATTAAGAAGCTAAAAAGGTGTAAGTGAAACTATAATGTATTAACATTTTTAAATTATTGTTTAAAACTGATAACATCTTCTGGAGAGTTATTGGAGCAGGAGTCTATAACAGTTCCTCTCTTACTGATAATTACTCTTATCTGTAAAATAACAAAAAAAATCATTATGTGTGCTTACTTCTAGCCTACGTAATCGTGGAATCGTGTCAACTGGGCTGCCACCACAGCAATTATTAATAAGTGGAAAAATAAACTTCGTCTAGCCCATTGGGATAATACCCCATGGCTTATACAATCCAAAAGATTAATCAACCCTTTTCCTATAAAAAAAATTCTTGATCTAGACAAGGATAGTATCAGAAAGCTGGTAAGCTTTCTCACAGGTCACTGTGGCTTAAGATATCACCTTAGCAGAATTAATCTGGGCTCTGACACTGAATGTAGGTTCTGCTCGGAAGATGGTGAATCATCCGAGCACATTCTCTGTGCCTATCCAGCATTGATCTGGTTAAGAAGACGTATTTTCCATAAGGCAATATGTTCGTGGCGGATATGCGAAGCTCTGCTACTAAGGACATACTATCATTCGTTAGGGAGGTAGTAGGTCTCCTTGATTAGTTACACTCTAAGATACAATAGATATTTTTAGATCGCAGTATAAGCCACTTGTTCTAGAGTGTAGGGTTGTTTTATATAAAAAAAACATCACCACACACTTATTCCATTCATAAGTACAGCCCTTACTATGGTAGTATAAATCCAGTGTATCAGCTCCAGCTTTAAAGTCTAATAATTCCCAATGCCGTTTATACATGAGTATGAAGCTACTGGTGCCTTCATTATTATTTTAAAAATATTAATATTCAAATTAATCTTACTTTCCTAGATAGTGCCAAGTAGTCTTCCTTTATCACTAAATACCAGCCTGATACGAATGAGAGCGTATATATGCAAATATACATGTGTACGCCATCATAAATTTAAAGTACAAAAACAAAAATATTTTCATTTTATTTTATTCACTTCTTGTATTTTAGTTGATTCTGATTAATTGTCCTTTATTAAATCTTAGTATAAAACTCTCTGTCAGGTATTATGCATAAATATTAAGAAGCTAAAAAGGTGTAAGTGAAACTATAATGTATTAACATTTTTAAATTATTGTTTAAAACTGATAACATCTTCTGGAGAGTTATTGGAGCAGGAGTCTATAACAGTTCCTCTCTTACTGATAATTACTCTTATCTGTAAAATAACAAAAAAAATCATTATGTGTGCTTACTTCTAGCCTACGTAATCGTGGAATCAACATGCAAAATAATGTCAGCAAAAAACATATTTAATTTAATTATTTTTCACAAACTGCCATCTATCTGTCTTACTTTCGGAAAATGTTCTGTTTATGAGTAGAAAAACGAAATGTGTGTGCAAGTTTTATTATGTGTTAATTGATGTTGACTTTTCCACTTTCGTCCAGAGATCAATGAGAATCAGTGAGCGCTTTATTGCTAGTTGATCGCTAGCTTCGGATCTGAATAAGTGGTTTTGCGTTGTCCGCGTTAAAACGCACTAATATTCGTAACATCGCGATAAGAACGGTTCGAGTGCCTAATGAATATATAAAAAATTAAAAAAACAAAGTACAAAATATTCGGTTTCATTATTGCGTGCATGAGTTATTAATAATATTCATAGGTCCAAAGAAGAAACCTGGATAAAATGAGAGTATGTATAGTTGGTGCTGGAACTGCAGGTCTTTGCGCAGCCAAACATGCTCTGCAAAATGGAATGGAACCAACCGTTTTTGAGCAGTCTAGTCAAGTTGGTGGAACTTGGGTTTATACAGATAATATTGGAACTGATGAATATGGAATTGATGTACATAGCAGCATGTACAAAGGTTTGCGGTAAGATATTTATCCTTTTCTTTAATCCTCTATCATACGTTTTAATTTTTAATTTAAAACTTATTTTAGCACGAATTTACCAAAAGAAATAATGGGATATCCGGACTTTCCTATTCCATGTCATGAGCAATCGTACATTCCGGCAAAAGATATGCTCAACTTTTTGAATCTCTATGCAGAAAAATTTCACGTAAAAAATTATGTGCAGTTTCTCCATTACGTTATTCGCATACGTCCAAGGAAAGGTGAATGGGAAGTAAGCAACACATAAATACGATTATTTCAAACTTGTGCTGATATATAATTTTAAGGTTATTGTCAAAGATTTGCCTAATGACTGCATAAAAAGCTTTTATTTTGATTACGTTATGGTATGTAATGGACACTACCATACACCAGCGACTCCAAACATAGCTGGATCAGAGATTTACAAAGGCACACAATTTCACAGCCATGATTATAGATGTGCGGACTCATTTAAAGGTATAGTGTATGACATACATTTGTTATATCCAAATGAATGTGGAGAGCATTACAAGAGCTAATTTTACATGCAATTGCACTAATACAAAAAAATTTATTTTGTTATTTCCTCATACCAAAGTTCATAGTCAATACAAAATATACAAAATATACGTAGAACACTCACATATATTCACACACCCTATCAGAACGACTGCAACAAAACAGATTTTCTATATATATCATGCCACATTTCTAAACTTGGCTTCTACACAGTCGAATGATTTCATTTTAATTTTACTAAACCGTTTTATATATATATATGTTCTTATAGATATGTATATGTATATTTAATATTTTTACTGGTCATTTCTAGGCGAAACTTTGCTAGTAATTGGCGCAGGGCCAAGTGGAATGGATTTAGCTCATGAAATATCTAAGGTTGCTACACGAGTAACGCTTAGCCATCATCATCCGAAAAACCCGAAAACCAAATTTCAGAGCAATGTTATTCTAAAACCTGATGTTCTACAACTTAATGAAAATGGTGCAGTTTTTACCGATGGCTCACAACAATCATTCTCAATTATATTTTATTGCACTGGGTATAAATATACATTTCCATTTTTGAGCGTTGACTGTGGAATTCACGTAGATGACAATTATGTACAACCACTTTACAAGCATTGCATCAATATTAACTATCCAACGATGGCTTTTATTGGACTGCCATTTTATGTATGCGCTTCACAAATGATGGATTTGCAGGCCCGGTTTGCAGTTAAATTTTTTTCGGGGAAAAAGTTTCTACCATCTTCTGCTGATATGTTGTCTGATACCAAAGAGGAAATGGAAAAGCGTTGGCAACAAGGTTATTTAAAACGGCAAGCTCACATGATGGGAACAGACCAGGTACATTATCATAAAAACTGTGTTCATTGCCACATATTAATCCATGTTGTAATGAAATTATTTCAGATCAAATACTTCAATGATTTGTCTCAAACGGCAGATATTGAAAACATAAAACCTGTCATGACGAAATTACATAATGAAAGTAGTCAACGCTTCTTGGATGACTTAGTGAATTTCCGAAAAGATATTTTTCAAATAGTAGACGATGAAACTTTTGTTAAAATAAACTAATTTCTTTTTAAACAAAACCATATTTTTTAAATTCTCTATATAAATTTCTCGTACCCGTGTGTGTTTGTTTGTTTGTGGCTGCCTGGCCAAATACTGTGATCAATTTTTAACCCACTTCCTAAAGCCTGATTTTATTCAAACTTTGCACACTTGTGTACCTCCAATGACAACACTTTCTATTCAATTTTGGAAGGTATCGGGCCCCAGGGCCGAAGGACTCCCATATTAAGTTTTTTAAAAGTAACCCGATTTTCTTCAAATTTTGTACACACGTGTATCTTCGGTGTCTATACTTTTTGTGAAAATTTACAAGTAATTGGGCCACATTGCTGAGGGGCTCCCATATAAATTTTTTAAAAGTAACTCCGATAAGACATGAAAAATTAAATTTTTATAGGTTGCTTTTTTCAAGTCAATTTACAACTTCCATTTACACATCCACATCCACAGGCCACAAATGGTCATTGAATACATTCTTACTTTTCGTACTAATATAGACAAAAACAAAAAACAGGTAAAGTAAGCAACAATTAAGAAGAAAAACAAGTTTATTTATTTACTGATTTATAACCCAAGTGCTGCCAATACAGTATATTAGATACACTTAATTAACAACGTCGTGAAATATTGCTGATGGTACATTTATAAAAAAATTTAATTCCGGCCAACTGCCAGAATGAGATTTAGAATAAAAAGCACTTTTTTACCAAAATGAAAAAAATACTTTATTATTTGATGGTCCGCTCTGAATCTTACAATTCTATTTTACACAATAATGAAACCTCGGTTGAACAAAGAATCATGCTTATCAATGCTTATTTGGGCCACTTGAATAAACTGCATTCTGAATCCGAACCAGAATGTTTGAATTCGTGACCAAACGCGAGAAATCGAATAAAGTTCTAGACAACAAAGTTGTGCGCAACTAATGTAACGCGCGCATATGCACCGTATTAAACTTCGTAATGTTAATTATTTGAGCATTAGAGAATATTTGTTTTGGGTGCTTGGGGATTTATGGGTATGTCCCTATATAAGTTTCATAAGAAAAAGTAAAGTATATAATAAAAATATAATATAATGGTTTTGAAAGATGAAATGTTGGCTAGTGTGTACAAAGACTAAGAAGATTCGCATTCCTTCATTCAACCACCGCACCTGATTATATCCTCAATCCTAATACAAGTTAACATTTGCCGTCACATCAAATCACAATGATATAAATTATGCTGTGAATTTTCTTTATCGTGGTAACGCGATATTCTCGTCCGGTTTATTTTATTTTCTCAGCAGGACGAAATACATTTATCGGGTAAGCCACTGACGGCATAATATTTTCTTCCACCTATTTCCTCTTCAGGCCTAACTTGGATAACAAAATGCAATGTTGAAAATTTTTTTATTGCAAAAATGTGACACCTTCCCATGAATTGATTTGACTTCTCACTGGCCACTGCTTTTTAGTCAGTTCTCTGACGGAACCGAACAAATAAAGTTCCTCATAAGAGAAACCAGAAATTTTAATCGTGGAAAAGATAATAATTAATTCAAATAAAGAAATAAGCAGATATAATCATACACATTTCGTAAAGAAAATTTTAATTGTGAAAACGATTGTAAATATTTCAAAAAAGGACTTTATTTTAGACATTTCGTATAGAAAATTTAATTGTGAAAAGAATAAGGAACTAAAGAGACAAAATCATAAAACTTCGTGAAGCATATTTTAATTGTGAAGAACATTGTAACAATTTCAAATAAATAACAAAAAGAAAAAAAATGCATATCGAGCCTCTTGAGCGTTTTTCTGACTTTTTCAAAATGAAATAGTTCCTAATTCCTTAGATTATCAAACGCCTGTGAACAATTTCAGGAGTCTTCTATATAAAAATTAACCAACATTAACATGAGTTTTCGAAATATAATTGTATGGGAGAATCTTGAGGCAGTTTTCAGAGCCCTACCAAAATATGACAGTTCATGTTTAATTTGTACCCCTGTATAAGCTTTTTAGCAAGCAACGGTGAACGGTTCTCGAGTTTTTTTGGAACGGTCTTGTTATAAAAATAATATACAAACATATATAAATGTAAAATGTGTTTTATAATTATATTTAAGCCATTTTGTGGGTTCGATGTGGGGGGGGGGGTCCACCCGAATGAACCAACCAACCGATTATTTCTTGTTTTTAAATGCTTTTATAATAACATGCTTTTGTATTTCTGTCTGTTGGCTTATCAGTCATTCTGTCACGCTTTTTTCATTACAAACCTGTGAGTAAGTCACGTAAGCATTTTTGAGGTAGGACTTTTCGGGGGGTCTTCAGGATGGTCTTGAGGTGGGTTTTGCGGTGAGTCATGATGGGGACTTAAGGTGAGTCTAGAAGCGGTCTTGAGTGGGTTCAAAGAGGGTTTTGAGTGGGATGTTGATTGGCTTTTGGGGTAGTTTTGAGGGCGTCTTGAGATGATGTTAAGGCTAATAAAACAACAACTGCTTAAGAATGATTTAGAACAACGAATAAACATTTATTAAACTGAATTTAATTATAATAGAAAGTGAAAACACATGCGATCATAAATTACAAGTGTAGTAAAACTTGAGTACAGTACTTTTGTTATGAGTATGATTCAGTTCTAACACTTCTCCTCATTCGAATAACCCGCAGGCTACACGCAATGTTTTGATTCGGTCACGTGGCAATGGTTTTGTGAGCATATCAGCTACCATAGTTTCAAAACGACAATAAATGCAGACCACGGACCCTCGTTCAAGATGATCTTTAACGAAATGAAGCTTTCGGTCAATATGCTTCGTTCTTGTTGACACCTTCTCTTCCTTTACAAACTTTAAGCAACTTTGATTGTCTTCATAGATAGTAATCGGAAGTTCCATATTCAAATGAAAGTCCATGAGTATTAGTATCAACCATTGCGCCTCTCGACATGCCTCTGAGAGTACTATGAACTCTGCTTCTGTGGTTGATAATGCGACGCAAGTTTGCTTCTTGCAACTCCAGCTGATTGTTCCACCGAATAATTGAAACACATAGCCACTGTTGGATTTAGAATCCACTTTTTCATCACCATAATTTGCATCAGCATAACCGATAAGATGGGTTTTGTTTAATCGACCAAGGTTCAATTTCAAGTTGATCGTACCTTTTAAGTATTTGAGAATACGCTTCGCCTCGTTCCAGTCCTCTTGAGTTGGTTGTTACACCTTTTGTGCCAGTATTGATACTGCGGCTGCAATATCCGGTCGCGTGTTGATACTGATATAAAGTAAACTACCAATTAACTTACGATAATCATGGTTATCAGGTAACAATGGTTCTTCATCTCGAGTTTTATTATAACCGACGCTCAATGGTATGTCTGAACTCTTAGCTTGTGTAATACCAAACTCGTTCAATACTTTATTTATATATACCTCTTGGTTGATTCTATAAATACCTTTTTGATCCCTTTCAATACCAATGCCCAGATATGATTTTACTTCACCAAGCCTCTTAATCTTGAATTTAGATTGCAATGCTTGCTCAAACTCACATAACATTTGTTCTGAATTAGTCGAGCATAGCAAATCACCAACATACACCAGAACATAACAAATATCGTCTTGACGTACACATACACATAAGCAATAGTCATTCAAACTTTGCTTGAAATGATTGTCAATCAATTGTTGACGCAAGGCTTGATTCCACACACGGGCAGATTGCTTTAGATCATAAATGCTGCGCTTTAACAAATATACCTGCCTCTCCTTTCCTTTATCAACAAAACCAGGTGTCTGCTTTATATAGAGAGTCTCCTTTAAATAACCCTGCAAAAATTCCGACTTTGCATCAAAATGAATTACTTTCATATCTTTATGAGCTGCGATTGAAAGCAATATACGAACTGTTGTATGACGAATTACCGGGGCAAACACCTCATCATAATCGCATCCGTATTGTTGCGAATAACCCTCCGCAACAAGTCTTAGAACCGACTTGGCATTCCTTTATCGTCGGTTTTTATTTTAAATACCCATTTACAACCTATGGGCTTTTGGTCAGATGGTAGGTCCACGAGCTCATATGTCTTGTTTTCTTTTAACGATTGTAGCTCTTTCTTAATGGCTTTCAACCATAGAATTTTGTTTGGCCCTTTAATCACATCGTTAAAACTTTTAGGTTCAATCGATACCTCTTAAGCTCCAAATATCTCTTCATCATAACGCTTGGGTGGAATACCTTTATTCAACCGATTTGATCGCCAAAGAAACTTAGTTTCATTCTGTTCATTATGATCCATTTTCGGAGTTTCACCTTCATCATCTTCTCCTGAAACTGTTGAATTTTGTAAAGTATCATCCGAGCTGAAGTATTGGCTAGTGTTCATAAACGATTCATTAATAGTATATTACAGAACGAGAAAGGAAAGATGAGCACTTTTCTGCAAGTCGTGTACGCTATTTTTCACGCGTTTAAACCGGTTTTTTTGCTAAATCGAGAGAGAAGCAGAAATGTGATAATGTGTGTTCGCTGTGACTGCAGTAAATAACAAAGAAATGAATTTTTCACGCGTCCAAACCGGTTTTTCTGCTAATTCGAGAGAGAAGTAGAAAGCACAAACGACAAACAAAAGAGAATTCCTGCTCATGCTCAATGTGTTCGCTGAGATTGTAGTAAATAACAAAAGACGTTTATATCATAACATAACTAGTGTTGTTATGGGCTACTTTCGAGGCTAGTTTATAGCGTACGAAACAGTCTCTTTCGTCTATGGGCGTGTGAAAATTAATTTCTCTTATCGTTAGAGATTATACTTTCTTCGACATTTTCTTTAATAGTTTCCACACAGGAAGGTAAACTTTTATCGGGTATGTACTCATGCATTGTAATGGTTACTTCATCATTCACATTCATGGGCTCAATACGATCATAATTGTCAACGGTAGTCTTTACGTGATTAACTTTGTTGGTAAAGCGCACGTCTCTACTAATCATAACTTTTTGCTTTGATGGAATGTAGCAACGATATGCTTTAGAAGCATCATCGTAACCAACCAAAATTACTTGCATTGCTGTAGCATCCAACTTTCTTCTTTTCTCAGATGGGATCCACACAAAGCATTTGGAACCAAATTGGCGAAAATGTGCAATCATTGGCTTTCTTCCTTGCCACAGTTGATATGGGGTGGATAAATTTCCTTTTGTTGGCAATCTGTTCTGCAAATAATTCGAAGTTGCCACCGCTTCTCCCCAAAATAATTTTGATAATTTCGCATCCAACATCATACAGCTACTCATTTCAATTAATGTTGGGTTCTTTCTTTCAGCTTTTCTGACATCTTCGGAAACTTTGGTCTTGCCATTTTGGCTTCCATGCACGTTGCACAATTAACATACGCTCCTTTGCAATCCGCTGAACATTTTACAATTTGGATGCCTTTTACACATCCTATTTACGGAATAGATTTCACTACTTCAATGTCTCTGTGGCCTAGTATCTCATGCCATTTGTGTATACATCCATCATTTGTATTTTCGTTTTTCGGTTCTTTTCCATTAGCCAAGCAAACAATATCTGGCTGTTTCATTAGATATAAATTTTCATGCGCAATTCCAATTGCAATTTGTCTATCTGGTGCATTGATTTCACAAATCTTATCTTTCGTAAATACCACACTACATCCTTTTGAAATCAATTTTCCTACCGAAATCAAATTACCAGTAATAGATGGTACCCATAGCACATCATTCAATGTGATTGTGCTTCGCTGTTCAATTTGTTTCATAACCTCAATAATAACAGTACCTTTACCTTTCACATCAACTGGTATTCCATTTGCGATGAATATTTTATCTTGATATTTTTCATCCAAAACATTGAATATTGATTTGTCCGATGTGATATGTGAGGTTGCACCTGAATCAATTATCCAACCACGCTTGATATTGTCTATCATAAACAAATGCTCAAATGATTCATTATTGCCACAATCGGAAACAAAATTGACCTTCTTTTTCGTTTCATTTGATTTGTAATTGACTTTTTGCTGATTTTTCTTGTAAGCATCATACTGTGGACAATTCTTCATGAAATGACCACTTTTCTTGCAGATGTAGCATTCTTTATTTGTTCGCTTTGATTGTGTTGAATTGCTTTTTCCAACATACATTACTGTTCCACTACTTAAATTATACGATTTGTCCATGCGACGTTTGTATTCGTCAATCAATTTTGACTTAACATAACCTGATGTGAGTTCTTCCTCCTTGCGTGATTCCAGAGCAGTAACCAAATTGTCGTAACTTTCGGGAAGGCTTCCCAGCAGTGTTCCAGTTTATCAGTCTCCAGGTTTCATATTTTGATTGACCCAAGTCTATCATTAGTTGGAATAACTCATTAACACGGCCGATATGCGTCTCCATGTTTCCATTATCACTTAAACGTAGTCGCATTATTTGTTTCATCAAACGTACCTTGCTATTCGCTGTTCGTTTTTCGTGATAATCTTTTAAAGCGATCCATGCATCCTTTGTTGTTTCTGCTGAGCGGATATGAATCAATTGGTCATCATCCACACTGAAGGCAATTGACGCTAAGTCCTGTGCATCCTTCTTTTTCCATTCATCGGTATTCGGATTCGGTGGGCTATCTGACGTCCAATTCCACGTTCCTTCTTTGATCAGCAACATTTTTAACTTGAATTTCCATACAAAGTAGTTGTTGCTGTTTAACTTTTGTATGTGATATTTATTTTCAATAGCGGTCATGGTATATTACAATTTAATTTATTCTTCTTATTTTAAGTTCAAACGTATTCTGGGCCCATAACCTAATAAAACAACAACTGCTTAAGAATGATTTAGAACAACGAATAAACATTTATTAAACTGAATTTATTTATAATAGAAAGTGAAAACACATGTTTATGCGATCATAAAATACAAGTGTAGTAAATCTTGAGTACAGTACTTTTGTTATGAGAATGATTCAGTTCTAACAAAGGCAGTATTAAAGGGGTTACTTGAGGAGTGGTCTTGAGAGGTTCTTGAGGGGGTTCTTGAAGGTCTTAAAGGTGGTCTTCAGGGCTTAAGGGCGGTTTAAGGGAATCTTCAGATGATCTTTTGGGGGTTTGAGTAGAGTTTGAGAGAGCCTTGAGTGAGGTCATGATGGGGGTCGTAACGTAGTCTTGAGGGGGTTTTGAGTGGGTTCTTAAGGGCGTTCTTATGTGGTCTTGAGTATGTTCTTAAGAAGGTTTTGTGGGGGTATTAAGTGAATCTTGAGTGGGGTCAATATTTCAGATTTCCATTAAGAACATTCCAGCAATTTTCATTTATTGTATAACAGTTCTAGTTGCTCCAGATCTACGACCTATTTTATTTTCTACCTTTTAGGGAGCTAGTTATACTTCAATAAAAGCATTTTTTAAAAAAAATATTTATATAATTTTATTTTATATTAAAGCGTAAGCTATTTGCTTGCAACAGTTCGTTCGCTACTTCTACTGCACTGATTTTTATGACACTTTTAGGCGTGATGGTTGGGGTGGAGTGTGAAGATGATCGGCCCTAAACTATTAAGTCGCCAAAAACCCACAAAGTGTCAACAAGCCCTCCAAGTCCACCCATCAAGCAACACCTTCCACAATTGATCAGAAGTCAAACTCAAAATGTAACCGCATTTCATCGAAGACGCTGTTTGTTAATTAGAGCGTTTCATACATACATACACATAGATATTAAGAAATATAATATAACTACATAGTTAAAACAAAGTCGCTTTCTCTGTCCCTATATCCCTATGTATGCTTAGATCTTTAAAACTACGCAACGGATTTTGATGTGGTTTTTTTTAATAGATAGAGTGATTGAAGAGGAAGGTTTATATGTATAATAACATCCATTAAATAGTGGAGAAATACTGTTATTTTTGAGGTTTCTAATGTGATGTCGTAAATAATTACATTTTTGCTTGCGGTCATCACCCAGAAGTTGTTTGTGCGCTTCTCTTCTTAGAATTTCAGGTGCAATGTAATTCATGGAATTTCAGGTGCAATGTAGTCTGCAGTACACGCGTGGGATAAATGACTTCGGAAAATATGCTGCATGTGCCGGATGTGTGATTTGGGTTACTGGGAGCGAGTGCTTTCGGTAAATGCTGTGTTAACACCTCCCCCCTCAAGTCCGAGTGTCCTCACTTGGTTCCATAAAGAATATAGGGATTTTCTTTTCATTATGGCTTGATAAAGATGCCTCTGCTTGGTCCTTTGATTTATGTATTTCCTCTGTTGTTGAATTCTTGGATTTGTTGGAAACTATTTCAGCAGGTTTCGTTTGGTCGTTCCTTCGGAAGATGATAACTCTAGCTGCTAGGACAATAAGCGTTAATACAGTGATGGATATTAGGCTGGAGTTGGTAACAAGGTGTTTATGTTCGGTGTCCTGTAGCTGGTTTATTTCCTGTGTGTTTTTTAGGTGTAGTTCCTTCATCATTTCGAGAGTTAGGAACTCCTCGTAGGTTTTCTCTGATTGGCCTGGTTGAACTATTGCAGGTAATGGCTTTGATGTAGGAATTTCGCTTGAGCTGTAGTTTTGTCCGGCAACGTAGATTGAAGCGTTGTGATACTGTACGATGAATGTTCCGGTGAGGTTTACCTGATCGTCGTTGATGAGAATGGATCCGTTGAACTGGTTCAGAAGAATTGTTCCGGGGAGTATTTCTTCGTCGGTAGGTATGTGTTGGTTGTTGATGACTAGACAACTTGACGGTTTGCTCTTTAACAAATTAGGTATACAATTTTCTTTTCTTAAATTTACTATATTGGATTTTTTACAAACTGTAAGTCCGTTATAATTATTACAATTTTTTCTTATTCCATAGATGGTTTCTTTACATTCTAAAATATTCTCAAATGAGAGTTTCATAATATTATTACCAGTTTTTTTAGCTTTTATTTGCAAGTTATTACATATTTCGGATTCTGTTGTAGGTATGCTAATAATATACAGGATTGTGGAAACGTTTGAAGCAATCTTGATATCTGCAAAGACAAGCGCTTCCTCTAAATTAATATATGGTAAATTATCTTTTTGGAAAATATTTTCTATTACTTTTAGTTCAGATTTCGACAAGATAAATGAATTTATAATTTTGGCTTTTGCCCATAATAAAGCGTATTCTATATTTGTTACTTCCTATTTTATTATATCCAGTTTGTACTTCATGTTTGTTAAATATTTATTTTCTACATATTCATTTGTTTTAAGAAAATTCATTATTTTATTTGTAATATTAGTGAGTTCGTTAATTTTTTCAATGGAAGATTTATTAATTACTACTTGTCTATTGTTATTCTCAAGGATATTATGCATTTTTGATTCGAGAATCTGGAAATCATCATGGTCCGGGCTGCCGGCTATCCATTTCCAGGCAGTTCCTAGAATGTTTATTGATCTACGGTTTCTTGATTTAGGTTTAAGGTAATCTAGTTGGTTAAGGATTTGTGTTGTTTGATGGGATAGGAAAATGAAATTAGGATCAGATCTGTTGACGTTATTTTGAAGTTTAAATTGAAGGTCTTTGACGAAGTTTTCGTAGCTCTCTAAGTCGATGACATGGATGATTTTGAATGTTCCCGATTGTAGTTTTGCCATCCCGACATTGAGTGATACTATTTTGGAATTTGAGTAATCCAATATCTGGACTTCGGCGGTAACGAACGGTAGGAGGAATCTGAAAAAGGCGTTAATTCCTAATATTATTCTTGTGAACAAATTTCCTGACTCGGTTAGTATAGTAGTAGATTTGTCTTGTTTTACGATTTCCTTCTTGAATCTAGATGATAATTTTGTGCCTAGTCTTTTGTTTATTCTAACATAGATAATTTGTCCTGGAGAAAAGGTTTTTATTGGTTGTCATTTCTTATTATGCCAGTCATTGTCCTTATCTTGTTTCTTTTTTAGCTTTTGAATATTCGCGTTTCGAGATTGCTCATAAGTGTCTGGGTCAGTACTAACAGTTCTACCGAAGAACATTTCTATCGGTTTCCTTCCGGTTGACGAATGTATTGAGTAGTTGTACTCATAGACAGCGCGGTCTAGAAGTTCCGTAAAGGATTGATGGGTGCGTTCTGTTTTCAGACAACGCATTATTTTCGCAAGGGTAGAGTGGAATCGTTCCACTTGTCCGTTTACCGCACTAGTATACGGCGGAGTTTTATACGTTTCTATATTCAACTGGTCTTTGAGCATGAAACAGATGGAAGCTGAGTTAAATGTCTTTTCGTTGTCGAAAATAACCATTTTGGGGACTCCAAAAGCGAACATTAGCTGGCGAAGAGGTTCTCTGACATCTTCGATGGCTTTTGAGTTTAACATGCGAACTTGGGCAAATTTTGAGAACTTATCGATCGCTGTTAGAACAAGATTTTTATCGGTCGAGTATATATCAAGATGTACTATTTCTCCCGAAAATTGTGGTATAGGGGTTGCTTTCAATTTGGGTCTACTAGGGTGTCGATCGTATTTTTGCTCTTTACAGACTATGCATTGCTTTACGATTTCCTGAACTCTAGCTCTCATCTTAGGGAAGTAAAATTTTTCAAGAAGTTGGATTTTGTTTTCGATGCTATTGCGATGAGCTCGTTTGTGTTCTTTTATGATTTCCTCATTTTGTCTGCTTCTGCTAGTTAAATCTTCTACTTGTAACTGTGTGAACCTTACTTTGTATGATAAGAAGTGGTGAGGATAAATTTCTTGGATTTGACCCATAATTACCTCTGATGTAGAAAGGCCATTGATAACGCTTGGGTTTAGGTATTGTTTAAGAATTGAGATTAGTTCTGCTTCGGTATATTCCTGTCGTATAACAACATGTCTATGGTATGTGGGAAAGGGAATTTTGAATTCGTAACTATTAATGTTTCCGATGTACAGCATTATCTGGTTTTTGAATACGTTGAT
Source organism: Nephrocerus scutellatus (assembly GCA_947095585.1). Lineage (NCBI taxonomy): Eukaryota > Metazoa > Arthropoda > Insecta > Diptera > Pipunculidae > Nephrocerus > Nephrocerus scutellatus. The sequence goes on from OX352762.1 coordinate 34,134,088, forward strand.
TGGGGATTCGACTGCGGGGATTAGGTTATGTGATGAACTAAGGGCACTATGTTGGGTCATGGTTGAGTTTATCGGGGTTTTTTGTGGGAGGCGCGACAATGCGTCTGCAACCACATTGCTTTTACCTGGCTTATAGTGCAACTCATAGTTGTATTCTTCAAGAATTGCTTTCCAGCGCTTCATCTTAAAATTGTTGTTTTTACAACTGAGTGCGTATGTCAGCGGTTGGTGATCTGTATATATTTTCACATGTGCGGTGCCGTATAAATAATTTCTTAAGGAGTTGAGTGCCCATATGATGGCTAACATCTCCTTCTCATTTGCCGCGTAGTGTTCTTCGGCTCTATTCAATGATCTAGAAATGAACATAACAGGTTTATCTTCTTGCGATAAAACGGCTCCTAACGCGAAGTTTGATGCGTCGGTCGTTACTTCGAATGGTTTATTAAAATCGGGGTAAGTTAAAATGAGATCTCTAGAAGTGAGTGAGTTTTTGATTTTGTTAAATGCTTGAATGGCGTCGGTGGACAAAGAAATGGGGGTTTTTTGGGACTTGGATTTTGACATGCGACCTTCTTCTCCTCTTAGAAGAGATGTGAGAGGTTTGGCTAGTTTCGCATAGTCTTTTACGAAACGTCTATAGTATCCGGATAGTCCAAGGAAGGATCTTAATTCTTTAATGGTTGTTGGAGCAGGGAAATTTACTATTGAATTAACTTTCTCGGGGTTTGTTGTTATACCAGACGATGATATGACAAAGCCCAAAAATTCAACTTTTTCTTTAAAAAAGTTGCATTTGTGCAATTGTACTTTCATATTTGCCTCGCTTAATGTTTGCAAAATTTGCTCTATATGTCTAGCATGATCATCTTCGTTTTTACTGAAGATAATAATATCGTCAATATAGACGTAACATGATTTTCCTAAATGAGCACGGAGGATATCGTCGAGCGAACGTTGAAATATCGATGGTGCATTTTTTAATCCAAACGGGAGCCGAGTAAACTCGTACTTGCCGTTGTTGATAGCAAATGCTGTCTTTTCCCAATCGGACTCCTTAAGAGGGATCTGATGGAAGCCGCTCTTCAGATCGATGACCGTGAAATATTGGGAATTTCCTAGTTGTGAGAGGACTTCGCTTATATCCGGGATCGGATAGCGATCAGCAATAGTTTCCGCGTTTAGCTTTCTGTAATCGACAACAAGTCTATATTGTTTGTTGCCATTAGAGTCTGGTTTTTTGGGAACTACCCAAATAGGAGAATTATACGGGGATTTTAATGGTCGAATTATACCATCTTCCAGAAGTTTTTGAATTTGATTCTGTACCTCGTTTTTGAGTGGGGCAGGATATGGGTAAAATTTGGAATATACTGGACAATCTGTCTTAGTACGTATCTGAGCAACTACTCTCGTAGTGTAGGTTAATTTTTCGTTAGGTTCCATAAACAGGGAATGATGTTTTTTTTATTATTGTATTAATAGCAGATTTTTGAGAAGGGGTCATGTGGTCTAGTTTTGCAGCTATTGAATTCACGGACTGCGATTTTTGCAGTTTAATTTTTATTCTTGAGGATAGTCATAAAGCTTTGTTTCGTGTGGATAACGGCGGATAGCTCCTTGAGGCTGTCGTTTCCTAAGATACCATGGAAGGATTTGAGATTTGGCAAAATAAAGAATTTTAAGTTTATGTCTTTTTGGCCGAAAAGGTTCAGAAGTGTGTGGTGGGTGATTTTAATGTCACCCGTTATGGTAGTGGCAAAAAAGGATTCTTCGTTTAGCAGTGGTTTTTCGACTAATTGTGGCTGAATGTAGTTTTTACTGGATCCTGTATCGATTAAAAAGTTCAGTATATCGCCATTCTTCGTCTTACATTGAAAATACGGCAACGAAGAATGGGTTAACCTAAAAAATGTAGGTCGCTGTACTCATATTGTGGGAGTTCTTGGTGCACTGTGTCTTCTAAGTCTGGTTCGGGCAGAGATTCAGCTTGGTAGCGCATATATTCCATAAGATCGGCGTCATATCTCGGTTCTTCGACATCAATTTGTTGATAGAAGGTATAGTTATCATTCGGTGAACCGTATCCATTTGATTGTGGGTCGGTAGATGGTGCTTCCTCTTCTACAGGTGTTGGGTTCATTGTATCGATGTGAAAATTCCTTTGGAATTTCCTTGGGATTTGAATCTGCGTAGAGGGGTTATGTGTTCGTTTTCCAGCGTACCTAATTGGACGTGGTCTGTTTTGGTAATTGATCGCTTCTGACCTTACCGTGGAGCACTCCATGGGTTCAGGTCTGGGTAATGGTTTTGGTGCTAATGGTCTAGGTGGTGGTAGATTTGGGTTGGGATAGTTATTGTTCCTGGCTACTTGATATTGCGGGTTTTGTTGGGAAACATATCTTGGTGTGTATCTAGAATTTTGCTGTACTTGGGGAAGGTATGCTATTTCCACGTGGTGGAGGTGGTGGGTTGTTTTGCCTTCTAAAAAGATATTGTCTGTTACTTGCGTAGTTTGATCGGAATTGTTGGTTTTCCAATTTACAGCACAGGTTAAGAGCCTGAGGTAAGTCAGTTGGTTTCCTTATTCCCAATAACATTGGTAAGTCTCCGTTAAGGCCTCTGACAAATGTGTCCAGAGCCTTGTCCCTGTATGTACGTGTGAGTACTGTCAGAGATTCCGGGCCTAAATCCATGCTGGAGATTTTATTTAGGATAAGCGAAAGGTGATTGTACACCGATTGGTAGAATTCCTGTATTGTGGAATTCCGTTGTGCAAGGGAGGTCATCTGGTACTCTAGTGTACCAATATCCCGTTGGTCTGCATAATGCAGCGACAAGCACTTGGAAATTGCTTTCCAATCGAGCGGTGTGTTGTAGGATTCGAGTGCCGTATCGGCATTTCCTGTAATTTTGTTGCGGATGATATTGAGGATACCGTAGTATCTGGGTGTCCCCCTTACAGGTTCGTAGATCCTGAGGATTCTGTCTACGCTCTTTCGCCAAGAGCTGAATTCTCCTGGTTTCCCTGAGAATTCTCATAGACATCTCACGACGTCTGGGATTTTATCTAGTTCGCTAAGGTCTTCTGTACGGTCGAGATCTATTGTCTGGTCTTTTCCGGATGAAAGGTCATCGTTAGGATTTATCATGGAATTAACCATCCTACGACCTTCGTTGTTAAAGACTTCGGTTACAATGTTGGTGATCATGTGAATAAGTTCGACTGAAGGGATTGCAGGACGTGGTTGTACTTGGGGCTGGATCTGGGGCTGAACCTGAGGTTGGACTTGGGGTTGCGGTTGAGGATTGTCGGCATTAAGTACCGCTGGTCGAATGCGATTGTTTGGATTTGCCATGATGATTAGCGATTTACAAAAGGTTTTTTTTTTTTTTATATTTTGTAGAAGTATTTTACCTTTGTTTATACTTATATTAAAAAAAATGTACAGTAATCTGTAAGGGATATTTGTTTTCGAATATTGTTTTTTTTTTTTAAAAAAAAGTAATATTATAATTTAGTAATTCGAAATGATATTTGTTTTATGTAATTAAATGTTACAAGGACTAACTTTGTAATTAGTTTGTAAATATATTTGTTTGTATATATTTTTTTTAAAATGAATATTTTCATAAATTTTAGACATACGTTATAAGTTGAATGATCATACTGCGAATCGGCTGGCGGCAACAGAGCCGTCTCCTTTTTTCTGCTTTGGCAGTTACTCGGGGGCCTTGATAATTTCCTCGCAGGGAGTGTTTAGCTTTCCGGTTGCTGTTGCACTACTTGAGGGCATAGACTGGGTTTCCTGTTTATTAGCACTTCTTAAGGGCTGATTTCACAACAGAAACTGGGATCTTCTTTTTTTGTTCACTACTTGAGGCGTATATTCACAAAAGATGGATTTTCCTGTTTTCTAGCACTACTTGAGGGCGTATTTCACAACAGAAATTGATTTCCTTTGCACTATTTTAGGGCTTGTTTAATTTCATGAGAAAAAATTGTACCGTTTTAGGGTTTTAGCACTGCTTGAGGGCTTTTTCGCACACTAAAATAGATTTGCACTTTTGTGGACTTTTACGATCATAGCTCGTGTAACTTATTCTTATAGCTCGGGCGCCAGTTAACGATTTACTTGTTTAAATTGAATAAAAAAATAATTTTTATTTTTGGGAGCAAACCGGTGCTCTTTATTCTACTGATAAAATATAACTCAAAACTAAATCTAATTTACATATCTATTTATTTCGTCAGTGGTCTGGTCTGCTGTGTTGCTATTTGCATCGTCAGCGGCTTGCGGTCATCACCCAGAAGTTGTTTGTGCGCTTCTCTTCTTAGAATTTCAGGTGCAATGTAATTCATGGAATTTCAGGTGCAATGTAGTCTGCAGTACACGCGTGGGATAAATGACTTCGGAAAATATGCTGCATGTGCCGGATGTGTGATTTGGGTTACTGGGAGCGAGTGCTTTCGGTAAATGCTGTGTTAACATACACATTGAAAAGGTCTACAGAAAACTCCGCGATGGTATATGTCTATCTCTTATGGATATCCCACAATAACATTTTTTTGTCATTTACTTTTTACGCATCAAAATCCGTTGCGTAGTTTTAAAGATCTAAGCATACATAGGGATATAGGGACAGAGAAAGCGACTTTGTTTTATACTATGTAGGGATAGTGATAGTGATAGTGATAGTGATGATTTAAAAATTGCGGGACATAGCGTTTCTCTTTTGTTGTTGATGATTGTTGATTATCTTTTGTATGTATATAAAAATGAATGTCTGTTTGTTTGTAATACGACATTAAAACTCAAACTGAAACTTTCACAAAATCTTAACAAGAAATCGGTAAACCACATAGTGCGAATACGATCAAGGTGGCGCTTTGTTTAGGTTTAGCTAATAGAACACCCCTCATGTGGTAGTGATGGCAAGGCGTGCTTTCATGTGTGCGGGTGGCAGAGCTCCCGGGAAAAGCTAGTTGGAATAATAAAAGTCAAAACAACTTTTAAATTATAGGACTTAAAACATTAGTTATGTAAGAAACAAAAAAAATATTAATGTCTCTTTCCATTTGCGAGGTAGAGTTAAGATTTTTCTTTCGTGGTTTCTGTTTTACGGTCCATTTGCATACTCAGGAAGATGACAAAGAGAGAGCAAGCAAACTAATTTCTCAGGACATTTTCTGTAAACTACAAGTGTCAAATTTTGTTTTGGTTTGGCATTCCATTTGCACAGCGTTCACCACAAAATCCACGGAAACTCTGTCACTTTGACAGATTTGGGTATGGTTTGGGTACGGCATGTGCCATTGGAAAGAGACATAAATAAAACAAAACCGGGTTAAGAAATGATTCCTTGACTAATAGTGATTAAAAATTGTTTGGTGGTGGGGCGCTTTACTTACAACAACCACTTAGTTAAAGATGATATTAAGTCATAACTTAACTTTTTGTCATAAAGCTACTAAAGATCGTTTTTCGTAAGTATAAAAGATCAATACTTTTTAAATTCTCTATATTAACTCTATTTTAACTCTCTATTAACTCTATTAACTCTAAATTAACAATAGGAAAACTTTTGACTTATGACTCAAAAAAGAATGTTAGAAGTTTGTTAACTTTTCTACTAAGGTTTCTACAAACTTTTTTTGTTCATATAATCTGGTAAGTCTTCTCTATGTTGTTGTGACTGTTAGCATTAATTGAAGTTAGCTGCGTTCAACGGGAAATTTACAAATATGGTTGCAATAGCTTCCTTAGTGGTTACTGGGGATTTACTTGCACTTTCTAAATAAATTATTTGTAAAATAATAAAATAAAAAATAAATAATAAGTAGAATATGCATATACTGAACAAATGCGGGAATTAAAACAAGACCACATTTGTACGTTCCCTAGCCCTAAGCCAAATTTCGGATACAAGCTGTTAAAATACAGAACTGTTCCCGGAAAAACAGGACGGATGTTAGTCGTAATCATAGAGCAAGAAGCTCTTAATCAAAGCGCCATATAATAATTTTATTGGTAGGAGCTATCTTCATTGAAAGTAAATATTTTATGTACTTACAGTGTGTCTATAAAAGCCTTGGCTCTTCTTAAATTTAACGAATTAGCTGGGCAAACTGTAACAGCTGGAAACATGATATAAGATATTGGAGTGTGGTCATTTTCAATATTCATTCGAGTGGGATTACTAATAAAGTCCAAGTAGAAAGTGAACACCATAACTATTGCACAAATGAACATTATTAATGTTATAATTAACCACGAGATCCTAAAACATCGAAGAAATAAGAATAAGTTATGATTTTTGATAGTAAAATTATAAATAAATAAAGTTTGTTGTCGTACTTTGCGAATCGGCTGGAATTATTATCATTAGTGTATTTAAGTCCATGAATACTAGTTGACTTGCAAAAATGCCACCAAGTTTTCCGTAAGGACTTTATAAGAATAGTGCTCTTCGCAGGAAAATTATCAATCTTTTGTGCGTCACAAACTTTTCTCATTGTCAAAAAATTGTATCCTTATTCTTTGATTTCATTCACGAAACTGACTTGTAGACGAATACCGTTAAAAAATAGAGGAGAAAATTGATAAAGTCCTCGGGACGTAGATATAAAAAAACAACGTTCAATTAAAAGCAAATTAGACAGAATGATTGATTCCGCTGCTTGTTAATGCCCCGTTCGCATGTATATTTGTAGGCTAATTCAATATGTTTTCTTTTTTAATATAAATAGGAATGCAAGTCGTAATTTTAGGGGTAAAGCTTCAATGTTGTAATAAGGCAAATTGTACAGTGCCTTCTGGATGCTCATGCTTTTGTGTTCTATGTTCATACTGATTTACAATCTCTCACTCAATTTACAATCCGGCAAAAAATAGTTAGGTGAAATTTAACTTTAAAGCTTTTTTTTGGAAAAAATTTTTGATTATTTCAATTGATATTTAACGGTATTCTATTTATTCTTTTCACACGAATATCATCCAAACAATCGCATCAAAACTGTTTTGCTTGCTTTTGACATTGAGCCGGTCCGGAATATAAAAAATGTTATTTTGGACTTAGGCACTAGAAAAATACAGCTCTCTAAATCGTCTGGAAGGTGGTTAAAAAGGACCTCATAGAAGTCGAAAAAGCAAAAATTTCAACCCATCACACGCGCCACACGCGACACCCTTCTCGCGCGGAATATAAGATATGCTATTTTAGACTTAGATACTCACATAATTTCAGCTATCTAAATCATGTGGAAGATGGTTAAAAGGACCTCAAATAAGTCAAAAAACCAAAATTTCAACCCATCACACGCGCCACATGCGACACGCGCCTCACAAATAATATAAAAGATGCTATCTTGGACTTAGATACTCACAAAATTGCAGCTCTCGTGTGGAAGGTGGTTAAAAAGGACCTCAAACAAGTCGAAAAAACAAAAAGTTAAAGTTAAAAAAGTTTTTAAAAACTAACTAAATATGCTCCCAAACGCATTGAATGCACAAAGGAAGCCAAAAAGCGCGAGTCAAAGACATCGTTAGATACTACTACACACTAATTGTATAACTGTGGTAATGTAAGAGAGAAATTTTGCGGTTAATTGAATTGAAGTTTAAAAGGTTTGAATTTTTGCATTAAGATTAAGTAAGAGTCCATTAAATTAAATATGTTTTTAATTTAAAAAATATATAATTCTATAGTTGAGTATTGAGTTTTAGAGTTTAGTCTATCTCCTTCTTTTGCATCAGTTTTTGCAACTACATCTATTAACAATGATCAACATTTTTCTACACCATCCGCTCTACCTTATGCACGTACTTTTGACACAGTTATTGCTGCTTCTAGCTCCCAAAATATTAGAGGCAATACTGTGAAAAATAAGACAGTTGTTCGGACGCGGAAAAATAAAAAGATCATAAAGCAAGTTGTCGGCGATAATGACAACACTGATTTAAAAGTGGTACAAGCTTTGAAATGGGTTCATGTATCATCGTTTGCCTCGACGACTTCTACAGACGATATAATAAAATATGTCAAAAAAAGAGCAAGAATAAATGAGTGTCATATGCGGTGCTATATAAACTTTTAAAGAGAGGAACCGATGAAAACTTACTCAAGAGTATAAATTTCAAATTGGGGATCTCATCATCGCTATATGATCAGCTGTTCAAACCTGCTCTTTGGCTAGTCGCTGTAAGAGTTCGTCCGTTCCGCTTTATGCCAAAAAACGTTATACCAAAAAACGTTGTGCCAGCAGAAAACGACAGAACAAAATAACAATAGACTTCACATCTGCCGGTGCAGAAGCTGTTTCTGCTCATTCTTGTGTGTTTGCAGAAAACAACACATCCAAGAATGTCAAAAATCATTCTAACAATAGGACCAATACAATCAATGGACTTGTTAACTTCGATTCCTTCTCTGTTTATTACCAAAATGTTGGCGGATGTCGCACTAAGTTAAGAGAACTCTTTACTGCGATTGAAGACTGTTCATATAATGCTGTAGGTTTAACTGAGACCTGGTTACATGATGCCATTTATTCTTCAAAAATATTTAACTCTGAATTCATCGTATACAGAAAGGACCGAAATGCTGATCTCTCTGGCCATTTAAGAGGCGGTGGAGTATTGTTTGCCCTTAGATCTGTATTCAATAGTAAGGAAATAATTTTTTCACACGCCCATAGACGAAAGTGACTGTTTCGTACGCTATAAACTAGCCTCGAAAGTAGCCCATAACATCACTAGTTATGTTATGATATAAACGTCTTTTGTTATTTACTACAATCTCAGCGAACACATATACCACCTGGCAGTACAATTGAAATTTATAACTTTCTTTCGATGAAAATTCGTTTGCTGTTGTAATAGGTGATTTTAACCTCGGTAACATTGAATGGTCATTTTCAAATGAAGAGAAATGCCTTTTACCATATAATTTATCTAAAACGATTGAAATTGAAACCATTGATAAAATGTTTTCTATGAATTTTATGCAAATTAATAATATTAAAAATAGCATAAATAGAATTTTAGATTTAATTTTTATTCATAAGGAATTGGAAGCTACACTTTGTGCAGCTGACTTTTCCTTATTAATGGATGGAATACATCATAAGTGTATTCTTATAAACTTTAATTTTAGTATATTTTCATATATTGATACAGCATATAATAGTAGGATTAATTACGATTACTTAAGTGGGATGAAATTTTCGCGAACTTAAACTTAACATCTTGTAATGAAGTTTTTAATAACACTATTTTTCGTACATTCCATTTACTTATTCCTAAAAAGAAGTTTCCGTATGGAAATAAGCCAGTTTGGTTCAACAAAAGTTTAAAAAGGTTAAAAAACATTTTAAACTAGCTGATTACCCGGCGTTGCCCAGGTATTTATTCATCACAATCTTCTATTAGGCAGGGGTAGAAAAAAGAATGATATCTATCTATAAGGTAAAATTGCAGTTTTTATTAACAAAATTTATTTAATAAAATATATTTTAAATTACAGCTATAGTATTTAAATTATAAAATAAAATTAAATAAACATACATAAAATTAATTTAAAACAAAACTTGGTTGTTAGTTTCACTTCAAGAGCAAGAATAAATAAATTCTTATGTCAACCCAACCCAGAGCAACCAAAATTCCGCAGTACTTAATAAACTGTCCAACTTATTGATCGTCATCGAAAACGCAAAATCCGTCGAAATGAGTGCTATCCGTGGGATAAAAACTGTTTCACACTGTCCCTTTTCTGTCAAGATAGTCGCTTCAATTATATTGCCCGGCATCTCTTTTACGCACAGTCTTAGTTTTGGCGAGTCGAGAAGCCGTAGTAAAATAATTGGAGATCCAACTGTAAGGTGGCAATCCAGACGAATTAAGTGAGTTTAGGAACTCAGTTAGATAATTAACTTCCTCATCAGTATCTACAGCGGTATCGATACACTTATATTGAGTTACTATGCCTATTAACATGGCAAGAATTTGATTGTTTATTTCGTGGGTGTCTCCATTTTTAGTAGCACGAATGGCCTCTTCTCGCAACCGGTTCAAAATGTGATAGTTTTGAGAAACAATGTCCTCACACCCAAATTTGTCGCCAAATGGTCCCCGAGTACCATTCTATACACCACTATTCATATCGGCCCCCCCCCCTCAGTTACCGACTCCATCCCCCTAGAGCTGTCTTACCATCACCATTCAACTCAGCGACCCCGAAAACCATAGGATCGACACTAATATCGGTCACCCCCTCCCCCTCCGTTATCGACCCCATCCCCTAGAGCTGTCTTACCATCACCATTCAACTCAGCGACCCCGAAAACCATAGAATCTAATCTAATATCGGTCACCCACCCCCCTGCGGGAATATAACTCATCCATAGGAGTGTACTACCAGCACTATTCGTCTCGGCGATACCGAAAACGACGGGTCCGACACTAAAATCGCCTGCCACGCCTCCCACAGCCAAAAATGCTGCTACCCCCCACCACCTATATTTGATACCACATAGTAACTAATATGTATACTAAGTTTGGTTGAAATTGGTCAAGGCGTTCCAGAGCTAGTTAGGCACAAATATACAAATATACAAACAAATAAATTCTCTATTTTATATATATAGATAAAATGCAAAAAAACAACCATTCCGACAGTTCCTTGCGTATGCATTTTCTGCGATTACGTAAGCAGTATGAATTCTTAAAAGAATTTACTTATAAACAATATCTTCTTTCTATAGAAAATAATAGTTATAAGGCTTAATCCAAAAAAATTTTGGTCTTTTTTGAGTAGCAAAAAAAAGTACTTTGGCTTGCCATTTAATATGTCTTACAAAAATAATTATCCAGCGATTTAAGTGTCGTATCTAATATGTTCGCATCTTATTTTCAGTCAAATTATACTAACCCCTGTGTAGATTCCGATAATGTCGAATATCTCGGGCACCAAATAACAGATATTGGTCCGCTTTTTCTTACTGAGGAGGAGGTCTTATATGAACTATCTAATCTAGATAATAATAGTAAAACTGGACCTGATTTAATTCCCGCCCTTTATATTAAAAGTTGTAAGCTCAACGTCTTAAAGCCCTTATTTCACATATTTAATTTGTCTTTAGCTAGCGGTGAATTCTTAAAAGATTGGAAATTTTCGTTTATAACTCCAATCCATAAAAATGGCCAACGCCAAAATATCGAGAATTATAGGCCTATATCTAAATTGCAGTTAGTTCCAAAAATCTTTGAAGCTGTTGTAAAAAGAAAGCTTGCATCCTTTTTATCTACCAAGATATCAGAACTTCAACACGGCTTTGTAGGAGGCCGATCAACTGGATCCAATCTAGCCCTATTCTCAAATTACTGTTTATCAGAGCTTGAAAACAACCACCAGGTTGACGTTGATTATACTGACTTCTCGAAAGCTTTTGATCGAGTCCAACATGTTAAATTAATAAATAAAATGAAGTTAATGGGCTTTCATGGAAATTTTCTAAAATGGATATCCAACTACTTAACTGACAGGAGGCAAGTAGTTAAAATTGGCTCAGTTTATTCTAAAATAATCTACTCGATCTCTGGTGTCCCACAAGGAAGCCACCTAGGTCCCCTATTATTTATATTATTCATAAAAGACTTACCACTTTACATTCAACATGTTTTTGTTATACGCTGATGATGTGAAGCTTTACTTTTCCATAGATTCAAGGATAGATTGCCTTAAATTGCAATTAGATATAAACAATGTTGTTAACTGGTGTAGCAAAAATGACTTACACTTTAATACAAATAAATTTAAGGTCCTTACCTTATCGAGAAAGACGCAGCTCATAATAAATGATTATTATATTAGTTATTGTGGGCGCCGTGGCTCAGTGGTAATGCACATGGCTGCTGCGCAGGAGGTTCAGGTTCGAATCCCAGCAAACACCAAAAAGTATTTTTCACGGTGTCCCACCTCTCGCGAATGGGTGACAAACGTTCCGAGAGTAATTAAATACCTTGTCACGGAAAGCTCAATTCGCCGTTCGGATCCGGCCTTAAATTGTAGGTCCCTTCCATTTGTGTCCAAAAATTAACATGTGCAGCACAAGTGGTCGCGAGTAGTTAGGCCTTGGACCGCAATGAGTCGGTCTGTCGCGCCAAATATTATTATTATTATTACTATATTAGTAACTAGCTTTTCCCGGGAGCTCTGCCACCCGCACACATTAAAGCACGCCTTGCCATCACTACCGCATGAGGGGTGTTCTATTAGCTAAACCTAAACAAAGCGCCACCTTGATCGTATTCGCACTATGTGGTTTACCGATTTCTTGTTAAGATTCTGTGAAAGTTTCAGCATGAGTTTTAAGTCGTATTACAAACAAACAGACATTCATTTTTATATACATACAAAAGATAATCAACAATCATCAACAACAAAAGAGAAACGCTATGTCCCGCAATTTTTAAATCATCACTATCACTATCACTATCACTATCACTATCACTATCACTATCACTATCACTATCACTATCACTATCACTACATAGTATAAAACAAAGTCGCTTTCTCTGTCCCTATATCCCTATGTATGCTTAGATCTTAAAAACTACGCAACGGATTTTGATGCGTAAAAAGTAAATGACAAAACAATGTCATTGTGGGATATCCACAAAACCTTCTCTATAGAAAGCCCAACTGTTCCGATCAAAACCTTCTCTATAGAAAGCCCAACTCAATGCATACTAATGCTGTAAACCAATCCAAAACGCGTCTGTATTTTGGAATGTGAATACAGTGTACAAAAAATAAGTAGTCGCAAAGAGCGAGAAACGTAAGATGTGGTAGTGGGAAACAGAAAAATTTTATATGGATTTTGCTCTTTAGTTGATAACCGCTTACTTAATTTTAATAGAAAGTATTGTCACCGGAAATATACATGTGTGCAAAATTTCAATAAAATCGGGCCATGGGAAGTGGGCTAAAAATTTATCAGAAAATCTGACCAGCCAGCCAGCCAGCCAGCAGCCAGCCAGCCAGCCAGCCAGCCAGCCATCCAGCCAGCCACGTGCACGCGAAGTAAATATAGAGAATTTAAAAATGTAATTATTTACGACATCACACTAGAAACCTCAAAAATAACAGTATTTCTCCACTATTTAATGGATGTTATTATACATACCTTCCTCCTCTTCCTTCCTCTTCAATCATTCTATCTATTAAAAAAAACCGCATCAAAATCCGTTGCGTAGTTTTAGGCTAAAGCGCGTCCGCGAACAAAAAGGAGTCGGTATGGTCGCGCGACCTTTTTTACGCAGCGACTTCCCTTCATGGCGCGCGAACCGTAGAGCGTCATGAGGGGTACTATTATATATCAGAATGAACACACGAGCGTCCAAATGGGAGCGCGTCATTTAATATTTAATTTTTCAAAGGCATCGTAGTGCGTCAGGAGGGGTACTATTATATATCAGAATGAAGATACGAGCGTCCAAATTGGAGTGCGTCATTTAAAATTTAATTATTGTAAGGCAAGGTGAGTCTAAATGCATTTTTAAATTTCCCGGTTTCAATACATAAATTAAATTAATGAATTTAGGAAAGGAAATCATGGATCGTATTGATTCTTTCTTTCTTTTTGCAACAAATATAAAAATAAAACATTATTTTGAACTGTATCCATCTTGAATAACCAAACTAAACTAACAAGCATGATCAGAAAAATATGCTGTCGCGCGGTCAAAATGCGGCTCGTGTGACAACAACGAAATTGTTTCCGGGCGCGCGGACAATTGGGCGCGCGACCATTTTGGAGCTCGTGTGGCATTAGCCTTAAAGATCTAAGCATAATGTCACTGTTGGTCTATTTTGATAGAAAATTAAATTTTTAAGGTCAAAAGAGTGTAAATTTTTTTAATTCTTACAACCATTCCCAATATAAACGTCGTCAAAGTCAAAAAAGATATATATATAGGGTGTTTCAATAGGTACGCTTCAACTTTTCTCTGATAGGGACGGCGAACGACGCCATATTTTTAATTGTTATTTTGTAATTTGGAAACTTCATTAGTATAAATTTCATCATGGAACGCTACACATGTGAACAGCGATTGCAAATCGTGCAAATTTTTTATCAAAATAATCGTTCTGTTGCCGCTACTTTAAGAGCATTACGGCCATTTTACGGTCCATTTAACAAGCCAGCCCGTTCGACAATCGATTTTACGTAAAGATCTTGGCCTACATCCGTATAAGATCAAGCTGACACAACAACTAAAGCCGTTTGACCATTTGAAGCGACGCCGATTCGTGAATTGGGCTCAAGAGCAAATCGAAAATGACGCCATATTTTTAATTGTTATTTTGTAATTTGGAAACTTCATTAGTATAAATTTCATCATGGAACGCTACACATGTGAACAGCGATTGCAAATCGTGCAAATTTTTTATCAAAATAATCGTTCTGTTGCCGCTACTTTAAGAGCATTACGGCCATTTTACGGTCCATTTAACAAGCCAGCCCGTTCGACAATCGATTTTACGTAAAGATCTTGGCCTACATCCGTATAAGATCAAGCTGACACAACAACTAAAGCCGTTTGACCATTTGAAGCGACGCCGATTCGTGAATTGGGCTCAAGAGCAAATCGAAAATGATGCAGATTTTCACCGAAAAATCATCTTCAGCGATGAGGCTCACTTCGTAAAACGTGCACGCGGTGGTCATGCAAAAGAAATCGAGTTTCATACATAAATGTATCATATGTATATGTTCAAATTCGTTAATAAAAAAAAAGTTAGTTCAAAAGTCGAACAGTTTGTGTTTTATTCAAAAAAAAAGTTGAAGTGCTCTTATTGAAAAACCCTATATATATATATATATATATATATATCTTATTTTTAAGTTATTTCCCTAAATTTTTGTAAAGTAATCTTTAAGAGTAATTTCTCGAAAGATAAATAAATAAATAAATAAAAAGAGTGTAACATTTTTAGTTTTATCATTGAGACTGATAGCGATACTGTTAACTCCAAAATAAAAACATTATTTGTATAATTTAATTCATCCTTTTTTCGAAGTAACTTGATATCTATAAAACTAGATTAATTATAAGTAATATAAAACTAAATTAGTTGATCTTATGATGATAAGATAAAAAACAATTTTTTCGCCGGTTAGAAGGAACAAGTGAACATTGCATTTTTCTCATTTATATCTGGGTGGGTGGTGGGTGCCCTTGCAGTCTTTGACCTTAGATCGGGATCTGTTAGGTTCATATACTCGCCAGTGAATTATGTGATCAAATTCTGCAAAGGTTTTAGTGATGTTGTCAGTTAATGTTGAAGAAGGTGAAGAAGTAATATAATCAGGTCTAAGATCACCTAAATTTACTGATTGTCTTCGCGTTTCCTAGCACCTTTAATTTTGAGATAAAATTCCATTGGCAATATCGTCTCGGAATGCAAGTAGAGGTTCATTATTTCTCTTGGATGAATTTTCACTACGTCACAGTCCCTTTTATATTCTAAACATGGGTTAAACACAGCCACATCTATCAGGTGGTAAAAAAAACGTTCTGTCCACTTTCTGGTTTTATAAAAGGATAGAAGAAAAATCATTTTATATTTTAACTATATTTGGCGTATCGAAATATCGATATCATATTTCTTTTTTAAATTCTCTATATTAACTTCACTTGCCCGTGTGTTTGTGGGTATGTGGGCTTGTGGGTTTGTGGGTTTGTGCGTTTGTAGGCTTGTGGGTTTGTGGATTTGTGGATTTGTGTGTCATGGAATCTTGCGATCAATTTTTAACCCTCTTCCTACAGCCCGATTTTATTGAAATTTGGCACACATGTATATCTCCCATGAGAACACTTCTATTAAAATTTGAGGCCCCTCGGGCCGCGGGGTCGGGGGGCTCCCATACAAATATTTTACAAAATTTACCCGATTTTCTTTAAATTTTGTACACATGTGTGTCTTAGATGGAAAACACTTTTTGTAAAAATTTGGAGCGATCGGCCCGGCCCCTTGGGGACACCAATATACAATTTTTAAATATCGCTATATAGCATCAGATCACGGCAAAGTATGAGCTCTGTGCTTTGTGAGCAACGCTGTTCGCTGCCGCTGCGGCATTTGGTGGATGATTTTGTCACAAAACGAGCACGCAGTCTGTGTATGTGTGTGTATCCCCGATTAAAGAATTTACAAGAAAAATTTTAATTTTTATGGGTTGTTTTTTTTTTTTAATTCTCTATATTAACTTCGCGTGCCCGTGGCTGGCTGGCTGGCTGGCAGAATCTTCTGATCAATTTTGAACACAATTCCTAATTTTATTCAAATTTTGCACACATCTGTATTTCCCATGACAATACTTTCTATTAAAACTTTGGGCACCTGGGGCCACGGGGTCGGGGGGCTCCCATACAAATGTTTTAAAAAAATAAAAAAAATTAAAATTTCAATTCGCATACGTATCTTCGATGGACAACACTTTTTGTAAAAATTTGGGAGTGATCGGGCCCTTGGGTCGGAGGGCTCCCATACAAATTTTTCCATTTGCGGCATCAAAAAATCATATCATACTATAATGATACTAATGAATACTAGTGTTCTGTGTGCGCTGAGGAGCGCAAGCAGCGCTCCTTATTTTACGATTGGGGTTGTTTTTTTTTTTGTTGTGTTGCAGAGTGTAAAGAGATATCAAGAGGAAGTAGAACAAATATTTTTATACAATACTGAATGGTTCCGCAACTGAAATGTGTTGTACATTTAGTTGTGTGAGTGCATTCTTAATTTGAGTTTTGTACAAAACCTTCTCTACAAAAAGCCCAACTGTTCCGGTGATACACAGATCCATGCTTAAAAATCCTAAATGTTTATGTATTGAAAATCAACTAAAGAGCAAAATCCATATAAAATTTTTCTGTTTCCCACTACGACATCTTACGTTTCTCGCTCTTTGCTATTGCTTATTTTTTGTACACTGTATTCACATCCCACAAGCACAGACGCGTTTGGGATTGGTTTACAGCATTAGTATGCGTACAGTTGGGCTTTCTATAGAGAAGGTTTTGGTTTTGTACATATTACGAGTATATGAAGAACTGGTTATGCACTCACACTGCTACAGCTTAACTCCACTCAAAAGAAAGAATTTTAGTGGTACTTCGTACGGCGTTGTGTGTACGTCGCATCAACCGTGCGCTGTGCCTGCTATGTTTTCACCACAAAATTGAATCTCCGATCAGAGAATTTACAAGAAAAATTTTAATTTTTAAATTCGCTTGCACGTGGCACGTCTGTCTGTCGGTCGGTCGGTCTGTTTGTCGTGGAATCCATTCTAAACCCACTTTCCAAAGCCCGATTTTATTGAATCTTTGCACACATGTGTATTTCCGGAGACAAACAAAAAAAAATTCTATTAAAATTTGGGGCCCCTCGGGCCTCAGGACCTCTAAAGGTTCCATTAAGACCCCCTCAAAACAGTCTCAAGACCACCTAACCACCTCTTCAATAACTCCTTCAGACTCCCTCAATACCCTCTGAAGATCCACTCAGAACTCAATCAAGACCCCTCTCAAAACCCCCTCAAGAATCCCTCAAGACTACGTTACGACCCCCTTCAGAAACCACTCAAGGCTCTCTGAAACTCTTGTCAAACCCCCACAAAACCCCCTAAAGACCATATAAAGACCACCAAACCACCCTCAAGACCACGTTCAAGACCCTTCAAGAACCCCCTCAAGACCCCTCAAGACACTCTTAAGACCTCCTCAAGACCCCGTCAAGACCCCCTCAAGTCCAGCCTCAAGACCGCCTCGACTAACTCCTTTAATGCTCCCTTAAAATCACCTCAAGACGGCCTCAAAACTACCCCAAAAGCCAATCAGCATCCCACTCAAAACCCTCTTTTAACCCTGATTTGTGTGTAAATATATATCTACTGTTGGCTTTGCTGTATATTTCAGCCGGCCTCAAAACTACCCCAAAAGCCAATCAGCATCCCACTCAAAACCCTCTTTTAACCCTGATTTGTGTGTAAATATTTATCTACTGTTGGCTTTGCTGTATTTTTCAGCGGCGTATAAATATCAGCAATAAATATAAATTTCATTAGTGGTTTCAGAAAGGGTGGCGTGATTGTATAAATTTAATTGGCAAAATTTTCAATTCATACACAAGCAAAAAGTGTTGAAGTTTGCAGTGTAAGAGTGCTGCAGTGCTAAAAGTGTTGCAAAAGTTTTGCGAAGATCTTCTTTTCCGCCAAGCATTTAGCAAAATATAGCAAAATAAGCTGTTTTTAAGTGTGTTCGTCGATTTCGAATTAAAATTTTTTTTCGCTGGTGATATCTCTCTTTCTTTGTCACACTTCTATAGCTGATCATGATCTGTTTTTAAGTGTGCGCGTCGACTCCGACTTGACAGCAGAAGCTGCAGTCAATTTCGAAAATAAGTTTGAAATATGTCATTTCTACGACTGCTAAATTTTCACGCTGATTAAAAAATTTGAAACTTTTGTTTTTTCCCCTTCCTGTTAAAGGCAAAGCTGAAAATGCATAATTATTAAAGCTTGTTCCCAGTAGTAATCAGGTAATGAGCTTTTACCTGCTACAAAAGGAGGAGAGGACGGAGCGACCGCTAGGAAGCTCGTCCGAAAATGATCTCTTGGCGTCTAGTCAGCAGCAGATCATAACGTGAGCGCCAGCCATAGTGCTCAAAAGCCGAGAATTGCGAGTACTAGCCAGAGTACACCAATGCTCGGCTCTATCTTGCCTAAGGTCGCCGGGTGTGGCCTTAAGAGCAAACGGAAGAAAACAACTGGTGTGCTCTGGAAGCAGCAGTTCCAGAGGGCTGTATTCATTCTAAGCATGATTGCTTAGAATAAGGCTGCTGGTACTGTCGATGAAAGAGACGCAGCGGATGAACTCAGATATCACAAAGTGATAGAGGAGTTCAACAAGCGGCAAATCAGTAGCAAGGTGGCCACTGATACTGCTACTGAACTTCTTTCAGTCAGAAACGCAACAGATTTCAGGATGAGACCACCAATGTTGCGAAGAAGTCTAAACTACCCAGGAAGGGTGGATTCACCGAGGCAACTACCAGTGGTGGTTCCAAGGTGGCAGCAATAAAGAAGGTCAAGGAGACCGCTGCTTCCTCCATTGAGAAGGCTAAGGTAAGACTTTCCTACAAAGAGGTGGCCATCAGTCACTTGAATGTGGCACTGATCGACGAGCTCTCGATTAGAGGCACACCAATCTTGGACAAATGGGGCGACATTGAGGCCCGACTGTCTGAATTTGTGATGGATCACCTTATCACCGCTGCAGAGGGTACATCCGTCTCTTTTGACTGCTCCGTTGTCCTTAGGGGCTTCAGGATTTTGAAATGCGAGGACCAGCCGTCTTTGGACTTTCTTGGCAAGTGCGTCGCTCCAATGTCTACGGCTCCAGAACCCTGAAATACCTCTGGACAATTGGAGCATCATTCGAGCAGAAGAACCCCAGCTCAACAATATGTCCCTGGTACTCCTGATAAATGAGGAGTGTCTGGGATCGATTGAGAAAACTGGCTTTAAGCTTAGGTTTGGCGTCAGGCAGGCCAAACTTAAGGTCTTCTGGCTGTCCCATTAGGAATAGGACCCGGAAGAAGATACGGCCTCCAGACTACTAGAAGATCTAAGTATAGATCCTTTGGTGGCAGGTCGATGTGACGGCAGTGAAGATGTCTAAGTTACTGCAGATTAACCTGAAGCACTCGAAATGTGCCTCTAATAATCTGCTGGTCTTCCTTTGCAAGGAGCACTTAGACATCGTCCGTGTACAAGAACCTTGAGTCAGAGGTACTGTCGTCAAGGGTCTAAATACGAGAGATTATAATCTCTTTTGTAAAAAAGGCAACCGTAAGCCTCGATCTTGTGTTTTAGTGAAAAAACACCTTAACGCTTTCCTTTGGTCAGGGTAGAGGAAGCTGGAGGGGACACCTTTTTGTGTCCTCGACGTATTTTCCGCATGACCGCCCTGCCCCGCCAGAAGAAATCGTAAGGCTAACAAAGTCAAACGATGAATGCATCCTCTTGGGATGCGACTCCAATGCCAGACATTCCATCTGGGGCAGTTCGCTGAACAATGAACGGGGTGAGTCTCTTTTTGATTTTATTATTAGCAGTAATCTCAGCATTTCTATTTCTGGTAATAATCCAACCTTTACCTTCCCGGGTTCGGAGAGGTTTAGTGATTGGGAAGAGGTAATCGATCTAATAATAATTCTAATAATAAGTTATTCAGGGTTGATAACTGGACAGTGTCCGATGTCAACTCCTACTCTGACCATAAGTATATAAGGTTTGATCTGAACCTCCTGACGGAGTCGATCAAAACTTATCGAAACATAAAAAGAACTGACTGGGTGAAATTCGGCAATGTTATCTAGTCAAAATAAAGCAATTTACTCAATATTGAAGTAACTTCGGCTGAAGAAGTGGACAACAAAATTGATACGTTCGAGAAATCAATGAACTCTAAAAGCCTCTTGCCCAATCAGTCTTATAAAGACTGCCTAAGAAGGTACAAGAAGGCCATCCAAGAAGCCAAGCGACGCTCTTGGATGGACTTCTGTTAATCAATTGAAGCTAACAAGGACTCTGCTAGAATTTGCAAGATTCACCTGTCCGACTTTTATCAAGAAAGATGACGGTGGCTGGACGGAATCTGCGGATGAATCCCTCATATCTTCTCATATATATACATTTTCCCACCACCAGCTATCAATGCGCAGATAACTTGGAAACTTGTGGTGTCCGTTCGTCCCATCTTCAACAGCTAAACTAAAGAATTTAGAAAATTATGTTGTTATATGCTTGCATACGCAATGTGATGATCTAATTCTTTTGTAATTAGTGTTTGTTTCTTATGGTGATTTAACTCATTTTGTGAAGGCACAACACTGACGACAATTTGTGTTGATAATCCAATTTGAGACATACTCTTCTCAATTCGGTTAAAGGAAGCGGTAAGTTGTGTTTTGTGTGTTTTTTTTTGTAGTTATGTGTGTTTTCAGAGTGGATCTCAGCAACAGACGCGGGCTTAGAACGAATTCTTTCTCTGTCTTTAACTATGTACATGTCCACAGGCCAGCAATTCTGGCACTGAGTGAAACTCAGGTGTTTGATAATTCTTATGTATCGGAATTTAATCTGCCTGGGTATAGCTTGGTGCCATTATTTTTCTCTCGACGCGGACTCGCAATCTATGTTCAGAGTGATGTTGCGTTTCAGCTTTTGCCTCAATTTAGCCAAAGTTCCAAACCGGAATTCAATTTCATTTGGCTCAAAGTTAAGGTAGAAGAGCGCAACATCTACTACTTTTCCAGTAAAGAAGTCCCCACTTAGACAGTCTTTCAACCCAGAGTGAGTTTGATGCACTGTCTGATTCAATCTCAAGAATTGACACAAAACATGAAAACGTTATTGCGGGCGATTTAAATGTACACAATTCTGGGTGGCTACGCCATTCTGGCCAGGCATCACCCGAGGGAAGGTGTGTTGAGTTCGCTGAGTTTAATCACCTTACTCAGCTTGTAAATGAGCCTACCCAAATACCTGACATTGCATATCATTACGCAAACACCCTTGACTTGTTCCTTACCTCTCGTCCTGATAAATACTCCGTCAATATATTATCGCCTCTATGCTCGTCAGACCATTGTGTAGTATCAGCTAATTTCTCGTTAATAAACCACGTAGTTAGAGAAAAAACTCCCAAAAAAGTAGTATGGCAATACGAAAAAGCCTTAACAACTCCTTTGGGAGAATTAACCCGTTGGCTATTTTTTCGCTGATGCAATCACAAACATCATTCTTATTGGTATGAGAAAGTTTATCCCTTTCAGGAATAAGTCTATCAAATCAAAGAAAGACGGATGGTATGACTTGAGCTGTAAAGAGGCTTTTAGGATTAGAGAGGTATGCTTTCGGTTTTACAAATCAAACCCTACCGAGAAAAACCGAAAAAAGTTTAAACGAGAAATGATTGTAATGCACATCTTCGGCGAGTCAAATTTGCCGATGACCAAAAATTAAGGCAAAAAATACTACAATGTCCCAAAGGTAGTAAACATTTCTGGTCTTTTGTGAAAAGAAACAAAAATGCAGCCTCGTAGTCGATTCCAACGCTCATTTATAATGACATTCCAGTTGTCAGCTCTATAGACAAGGCCAATCTGCTTGCTGCGCATTTCGCAGCTAGCTCCACGCTTCCAGATTGCGCATTGCTGCCTCCTGCACCTCAGAGTATTGAACACTCAATGGGATAGATATTCATTCGTACTCGTGCAGTTGCTAGAGTTTTAAACGATCTCTATACTCACAAATCCGCTGGGCCAGATGGTATTTCCCCATTAGTTCTGAAGAGGTGTTCTTCCAAGCTGGCATTACCATTGATTAAGCTTTTCCATCTATCCTATTCTTCTGGACTCTTCCCGAGAAGTTGGAAAACAGCATTTGTCCAGCCCATACCCAAAAAAGGCGAGCCGTCGTCTCCTTCTTCGTACCGACCCATAGCACTTACATCCATTCTTTAATGGCAACGTTCTACTGGTGATTTGATGGTATATCTCACGGAACAGTGGAACCGGTCTTTGCATCATTTTGGAGAAAGCAAAGCTGTTGCACTCGATATTTCTAAGGCATTTGACAGAGATTGGCATCAAGCTCCTTTGTCTTAAATACGTGCTTATGGAGTCGATGAAAAACTGCCTTATTGGATTAGAAGCAATCTTTTGGACCACTTAATTTAAGTTGTTTTTGACGGTTTCAAGTCTAAAGTTCATTACTTAAATGCTGGCGTTCCCCAGGTCTCTGTTTTGTCACCGACTCTTCCTCATTTTTAAATTCTCTATATTAACTTCGCGTGCACGTGGCTGGCTGGGTGGCTGGCTGGCTGGTCAGATTTTCGGATCAATTTTTAACCCACTTCCCATGGCCCGATTTTATTGAAATTTTACACACATGTATTTTGGAGAGTTCGGCCCCTGGGTCGGGGGGGAACCCATACAAATTTTATGAAAAAAGTTCCCGATTTTCTTCAAATTTTATACGCATGTATAAAATTCCGATGGAAAAAACTTTTTGTAAAATTTTTGAAGCGATAGGGCCCTGGGGCTCCCATACAAATTTTTTTTTTAATTATCAAATCAACTTCCTAAAAATTTTCCTGAAATTTGTACACATGTGTATTTCCAGTGACAATACTTTCTTTTAAAATTTGGAAGTGATCGGACCCCGGGTTCGTGGGGCTCCCCTACAAATTTAAAATAAAAATTACCCAATTTTTTTCAAATTTTACACACATGTGTATACCCAATAAACATTACTTTTTCTAAAATTTGGTAGTGATCGGGCCCCGGGTTCGGCCGAAAGGCCCTTATACATTTTTTTAAATATCCGTCGTACTTTAATGATTGTGTGCGGTGTGTGCTGCGCAGTCGGCATGGTTTTGGTGGTGGAGAGAGAGAGAGAAATCTTAGCTCACGTACAAATGAACCCAGCAAATGTTGTCGATATAAACTTACAGATAGAACAACAAGTTTTCACAATATTCTGTCATTTGGCGTTTTCATAAATTAGTTCAGAGCAGTCAAAGAGTTCTCAAGAAAAATTCTCGTGTTTCCTATTTGCTCAGAGTATGAGCGTGCTCCAAGTGCTCAGAATAAAATGACAGCACTCCGCCCACGACAGCACTCTCAGCTTCTCATATAAGTTTGAGGAATGTCCCTCCACTTCTCATGTGGAACTAATACAACTACGCATGTTAAGCACGTTAAATTCTGACCTTGACAGCATAATACAATGGGGAGAAATCAATCGAGTAGAATTCAACGCTTCCAAAACCCAATGCTGTCTCCTGTCGTCCAAGCGAATCCTAAATCCCATGCCATTATCCATGAATGGCACTTGCATCGAGGAAACTGAAAATCTCGCAATTCTCGACAAGCTTCGTTGAAATGACCACATATTTACCGTCGCTAAAAATGCTGCGAAATGTTTAGGTTTTCTAGCCCGGTGCAAGAAATATTTCACTCCCTCTGATCTGGCTACTATATACAAGGCTTTTATTTTATTCTTTTATGCTTTTGTTCGAGAAATAGCCAGCTGCATGCCACCTCTCCTTGAATTCAACCGCAATACTCGTGGCGCTCTAAATGCTCATCAGTTTACCCTCAAGCCCATCTTCGGACTTACAGTTAAATTCAGGGATTCGTTCTTCAGTCGTACAACACGTATGTGGAATGCTCTGCCAAGCTCTGTCTTCCCACATCACTATGATCCACAGGCATTCAAAACACAAGCTCATAGACATCTTCTCTTTTCTCCTCTTCCTTAACGCCCACGCTGTGCCAAGCATATAGCCGAGCCAAGCATATAACCCTATATGCCAAGCATATAGGGTGCGAACCCCTTGAAGCGTGCGCGAATTATAAAAAAAAGGTTGCATGCTGAGCATTCGGTCTCTCCTGATGTGGATAACATCATTACCCGGGAAAAGGTTTCCTGGGCTTTAAGAAGTTTTGCGGCCTATAAGTCTCCTGGCCTGGATGGTACAGCCGATTATGCTACACATGTCGCTGGAGCTGTCAACTCTCTGGCTAATAAAGATTTTTAGTAGCTGTCTCCTTCTCAGTTATGTCCCCCGCAGCTGGAGGGGAGTTCGGGTGGTTTTCATACCCAAAGCAGGCAGAAGAGGCCATGAATCAGCAAAGGATTTCAGGCCTTTAAGTCTCTTATCGTTCTTGCTAAAGGCCCTGGAGCGAATTCTAGATAATCATATCAGGCAACGTCCTGAAGTCACACAAGCATCGAGATCTAAACACGCATATCTCAAGAGCAGGTCCACGGAGACTGCCCTCCATGAGGTAGTGCGAACGATTGAGCACACGATCAGCTATAAGCAGACCTCGACGCGGACCTCGCAAGTACAGCGTGGACCACCACTCTACCTAGCCGTAGCCACGTTCGCAGACGATAATTATACTACTATGGAATCACCAACGGGAAAACTTCAACGAGCTTAGACAAAATATGCGAGTGGACAAAGACCTGGCGAATTGATCTCGACGACACAAAGTCAACACATGTCAATTTTACATACAGAAAGGTGAATAATTTACACCTTTTTATCAACTCGGTGCATATACCGTAAGCAAACGAGGCAAAATATCTAGGAATGACTCTAGACGCAAAACTTAAGTGGAAGTCACACGTAAAAAAATAAACCCATAAAATTTTTCATGTAAATTCTCTAATAGGAGATGGGTATGTGTTAAAATTTGAAGAAATCTGGCTAATTTTTAAGAAATTTACGTGTACACCACACGGGTCTCAGGGCCCGATCAGTCCAACAAACTTACAAAAAGTTTTGTCCATCAGTTATACACATGTGTTTAAAATTTGAAGAAAATCGAGCTAATTTTTAAAAAAATCATATGGTCACCCATCGGGCCTCAGGGCCCGTTCACTCCAAAAATTTACAAAAAAATTTGTCCATCTGAGATACACATGTATATAAAATTTGAAGAAAATCGCGTTAATTTTTTTGAAAAATTATTATGGGGCCCCACCCCGGCCACCAAAATTTTAGCAAAAAGTGTTGTCCATCGGATATACACACATATATAAAATTTGAAGAAAATCGGGTTAATTTTTTAAAAAAAAAATTTGGGTTTTTTGGGAAATACGCATATGTGCAAAATTTCAATAAAATTGGGCTTTGGGAAGTGGGTTAAAAATTGATCGCAAGATTCCACGACAGACGACCGACGACCGTCTGTCGTGCCACGGGCAAGTGAAGTTTATATAGAGAATTTAAAAAAACAACCCATAAAAATTAAAATTTTTCATCGAAATTGTCTAATCGCAGAAATTGATATGGGACTCTCGATTCTGGGACATTTTTATTATTGTAGTAGAAAATCATCGAAAGAGACATTTGACATCAGATGTCAAATTTGAAAATGCTCAGATCATTTTATTCTGAGCCCTTAGAGCACGCTCATACTCTGAGCAAATAAGAAACACGAGCATTTTTCTTGAGAACTCTTTGACTGCTCTGAACTAATTTATGAAAACGCGAAATAACAGAATATTGTGAAAACTTGTTGTTCTATCTGTAAGTTGATATTGACAACAAAAAACGACACCAATAAAATACAATTCAGTAAATAAGTAAGTTGAATTAAGCATAAAACATTTATTTCTCGTTTCATTTGCTGGGTTCATTTGTGGGTGAGCTAAGATTTCTCTCTCGTGGTTTCAGTTTAACGTTGCATTTTCGAACTGTGCCCGGAGTACGGTTTGATTTTATGTACCTTTGTTTTGTAACCGATAATTGCTGCGCTGCTTTGGCTAATCCAGCTTGGCTTACAACAAAATCGCATAAGCATAAAGCCGAAAATAAATCCAAAAAGTTTTTAGGATTTATAACTAAAGCCATTTTTTTAGTTATAGCGCTCACCGTAAGGCGGTGTTGCTTTTGCAAAGCCAAGCTGGATTAGCCAAAGCAACGCAGCAAATGTTACTTTGCTACCCGTCGGCAATCGGGTACATCGGGCACTCACCTCGTTTACCTCGAAAACTCCGTCACTTTAAAAGCTAACCTATGGGTATGGTTTCGGATACGGTTTGTGCAATTGGAAAGAGACATTAGTAAACAAAATACATACATATTACTTAAAGATGAAATGGAATGTTCATAATCGATTCGACTTTTATACTATTACGCACATTCATGGTAACTTTGTGAAATGGCATTAATAATGATTGTGTAAGTCCGACTAATGTATATTGATGCTTGAGAAATGATGTGAAACCGAAATTTTCCGTTTTCGTTCATTATTAGAAATAATGACATTATTAATAACCGTGTAAGTGCCGAGTTAAAAATATGGCGACGCAAACTCGTAGTGCTGCCATGAACAGGCAGAATAGATTTTACAATCAAAATCCACCAAATCAAGCAGCGCAGCCGACTGCGCAGCACACACCGCACAGAGTCGTTGAAGTGCGACGGTATTTAAAAAAATGTATAAGGGCCTTGCGGCCGAACCCGGGGCCCGATCACTACCAAATTTTAGAAAAAGTATTGTTTATTAAGTATACACATGTGTGTAAAATTTGAAAAAAATCGGGTAACTTTTTTTTTAAATTTGTATGTATCCCGATAACCTCCAAATTGTAAAGGAAAGTATTGCCACCGGAAACAAACATGTGTACAAAGTTTCAGGAAAATCGGGCTTTAGGAAGTGCGTTAAAAATTTGATAATTAAAAAAAATTAATTTATATGGGAGCCCCCCGACCCCAGGGCACGATCGCTTCAAAAATTTTACAAAAAATTTTGTCCATCGGAGATACACATGCGTATAAAATTTGGAGAAAATCGCGAAAAATTTTCATAAAATTTGTTTGGGTGCTCCCCGACCCAGGGGCACGATCACTTCCAAATGTTTATAGAAAGTGTTGTCCATCAAAGACACACATGCGTATAAAATTTGAAGAAAATCGGGTAAATTTTTTTAAAAAAAAATTTGGGGCCCCAAGACTTCGAGGCCCGGGGTTTCCAAAATTTTTACAAAAAGTGTTATCCATCGGAGGCACACATGTGTATTAAATTTGGAGAAAATCGGGTTAATTTTTTTTTAAAAAAATGTATGGGGCCAATGGGGTCTCCAAAATTTTTACAAAAAACGTTGCCAATCGGATATACACGTGTATGTAAAATTTGAAGAAAATAGGGTTAATTTTATAAAAAAAAATTATGGGGCCCCACGAACCCGGGGCCCGAGGTCTCCAAAATTTTTACAAATTTTAATAGAAAGTGTTGTCTCCGGAAATACACATGTGTGCAAAATTTCAATAAAATCGGGCTTTGGGAAGTGGGTTAAAAATTGATCGCAAGACCGACAACCGACGACCGACATCCGTGCCACGGGCAGAAGTTAATATAGAGAATTTAAAAATAGAAAAAAAAAACCCATAATTTTTTTTTGTAAATTCTCTAATAGGAGAAACATATGTGTGCAAAGTTTGAACCGGGTTAATTTGGAACAAAATAATATTAGAGCCCTCTTCACTTAATTTTTTTTTCTAAAACTGTTCTCACCGGAGATCGGAGATACACTTGTGTAAAAAAATTTGTATGGGAAAAATTCAAATCAAAAACTCAAAAATGTTTACCTAAAGATCGGTCTATCGGAGATACACATTACTTAAAATTTAAAGTAAATCGGGATAATTTTTAAAAAAATGTTATGGCACGCTCCCGGGCTTTAGGGCCCATTCGCTCCAAAAATTTTACAAAAACTTTTATCCATTGGTCCCTCCCCACCCCTCGGGCCAAAGGGCGAATTTGCTCAAAAAATGTCCAAAAAGTTTTGTATATCAGAGATACATATGTGTAGGTTTCAATAAATTACGTACGCACTTTTCAATTCAAAAAAACGTTTATTCAATTAAATGATTACGGCACAAATGTGTGAGCAACAAAGTAACAAAATAAAACAAGAATAATGAAACAATTTAATAGCTCTAAATGGTACTGACTCGCACTGACTCGCACCCTGTCTTCTTTCTTGTTTCGATGCCTCGCTACTACTGGGCTTGAAAATTACTCTATTGACTACTCTATTGACAGTGATGGAAAATAAACTCAAGCGGATGTGTGTGTGCGTGAGGACAGTTAGTTGTTGTTGTTGTTGCGTGCTCTGGTTATCGGGCCAAGATATCCCATATTCGGCCATCCTGTTTGTCGCCCGCCCCGGGTGACCTACACCACGGTTTCATTCTATCGTAGGCTGATGATGTAGTACGTGGACCTTCATGGCCCCTAACCTTTTCTACTTCACACCGTTCATGCTTGCAGAGTTTCGTCACCTTATACGGCCCCAAAAACTTAGGCTTTAACTTCAACCCTGAGCCAAATGGTGTCCTTCTTACTGCAACTAGATCTCCAATCTTGTAGGTCTTTGCTTCCTTTCGTCGCTTGTTGTACTGTCTGGCGTTTTTCTTCTGAATTTTTAGAACATTGTCTCGTGCCCGCTCTCGAACATCATCTCTCTCTTGATCTAACTCTGCCACGATCTCTTGATGGAGTATCGCTTGAATATCTGGTAAAGATGGTGTTCTCATCTCGAGTCCAGTAAGGACTTTGAACGGAGAATGCTTGGTGCTCCTCGGCGAATTACTATTGATGAGTTGCTGCACTCGTTCTATGTGTTTGTACCAACAGGAAGGATCCTCTAATGTCATCTTGGCCAACATCGGGATTAAGATTCTGTGCATTCTTTCGACTTGCCCATTTCCTCGCGGAATTCCTGTGGTGATGACCAGGTGAGTGACTGCTTCCTTATTACAATATTGCTCGAAGATACTTGATGTGAATGCAGTACCTCTGTCCGTTATAATGCGCCTCGGGTTTCCGAATACTAATGCTTGCTTTCGCAGTCGGTCCACCACTTCTTCGCTAGTCGTACTCTTTGTTGGATACAACCAGTCTAACTTAGAAAATGCATCCACGATGACTAAGATGTGGTTGTATTTCTTCTTG
This sequence comes from Nephrocerus scutellatus, assembly GCA_947095585.1. Taxonomy (NCBI): domain Eukaryota; kingdom Metazoa; phylum Arthropoda; class Insecta; order Diptera; family Pipunculidae; genus Nephrocerus; species Nephrocerus scutellatus. The sequence continues at coordinate 34,163,698 of OX352762.1, forward strand.
GTCGCCTCCATCGGGCCGACATGATCGATGTGGTACGTCTGTAATGGTCGATCCTCTTTTTCGACTGGAGACAAAAACCCTTCCTGCTTCCCTTCTTTTCTTTCTGCCATAATACACTCGACGCAGCTTTTTACAATAGTTGAAGTCTTGGAGATACATTGCCCATCTAGAGACTCTCAAATGAACTTCCTTTTTGTCTACCGTCATGCTGAACGCCTTACAATCAGTCACAATGGTAATTGATAGTAGATAGATTCTCCATTTGTCCAGCGCCTTAATCACTGCTAATACTTCCAGCTCATATGAGTGATAATTTTCCTCTTGAGGAAATACTGATCATCGTTATCTTTTTGCAGTAGCACCGCTCCATAAGCCAATTGACTGGCATCTGTATGTACCTCGGTAACTGCCTGTGGGTCGAACAGCTTGAGGACTGGGGACCGCACTAATGCATTCCTTAACAAACGAAATGCAACTTCCTGGCTTGTTCCCATATCGAAGCTGGATTCCTTTCGCAAAATATCGCTCAAAGGCTTTGCAATTGCTGCGTAGTCTGCTATAAATTTACGAAAGTATCCTGTCAATCCTAGAAACCGTTGCAAAGCTTTCTTGTCTGCAGGCATTGGAAATTTTGTTCTATCGATGGTCTTATTGTTCCCCCTTCAACAACATACCCCAGGAACTCTATTTTGGTTAGGAATTGGCATTTGGTCCACTTTAGCTTTAAATCGTTGTCGCTAGCTATCTGAAAGACCCTCTTCAAACGCGTTGTTGCTTCCACCTCATTATCGGCCAAAACCACGATGTCGTCCATATACGTCAACATAACTCCTTCATTCACTAAATGCTTGAACACGGCGTTGACGAAGCGTGTGAAGACTGCTGGCGAATTACATACTCCAAATGGGACTTTACGAAATTCGTACTGACCGTATACGAACGAAGTATATTTCCTTGACTCTGGATCGATCGGCACGTGAAAAAATCCGTTGACTAAGTCAAGTGACGTAAACACCTTAGCTCGCTGCAATTGATCCAATAAATCATCAATAATGGGCATTGGAAAATGGTCCTTCACGATCTGATGATTGATGCGTCGAAAATCACAACATAACCTTTAGGTTCCATCCCTTTTGGCGACTAATACAACAGGTGAGGCAAATTCGGATTGACTTGGTTGTACAATGCCGTTGTCTAGCCATTCACCTACTTGACGCTCAATTTCCTCTCGGTCTGCAACTGGCATTCGTCTCGGCGACTGGTACAGTGGTGATTCGTCCTTAAGGATAATCTTCATGCTGATCGGTGACTCTACATCTTTTTTCGGCTGGTAACTCAGAATAATCTTTTCGATCTCATCTTTACCTTTCCGTGTTAGGTGAGACAGATCGACGTCCTTAGCTACTCTCGCATTGCTTTCGGCCTGCATTGAGCAACATAGTTTCTCGAATTCATTGCGCAATTCATAAATTTTATCTTTATCTGCTGGATTCACGACACTTTTCCCTTGCTCTCTGTTTCACAAGTTTCCATGGTGGTAGAACTGTTCAACGTCGGTGCCTGTTTTTGTTCGCCGTACATCTCCTTTTCTGCTTCTGTCTTCTTTCTTCTAAATCGTACTTCGCTTCCGTCGATAATAACGATGGCTTCTCTTAATAGTTCGTTCCCAAATACTACAAGGAAAGGCGACTCTGCTTCTCTTACAACATGTAGCTTGGTGTCAAATTCGATGTTGTCCACCAAAACGTTGTCTCAATATAGCCCTGAGTGAGCACTTGATGGTTGCCCAACCCAGACAAAACGATCGGTTCTGGCACAATGTTGACTCGTCGTAACCGTAATAAACCACATTATCCACTTTGACATCTTTCATGAGGTGCCTTGTCTTCCACCCGAACTTAACGTTGGCAGTTGGCTCCCTTCTTATCTCCTGTCGCGTCTCCTTTACGCCGTTTGCTCCGTTGCACTCGAACGATCGGTGACCAAAGCCTTGACATTTATAACATTCTAGTCGTTTGGTACAAGCTTTCACCAGATGGGTAGACTCCCCACAGTTGTAGCATTGACGATTAAAATTCTTTCCACTAGATTCGGTCCGTCCTGAAAAACGCCTTTCATGCTGCATTGATGAAGATGACTGTCCTCTGATTCTTTCATAAGTATTCAGTTTGGCCTTGAGTTCATCAATTGTCGTCACCTCATACAAAATTATTTTATTAACTTTATCATCCTTGAGGGCATCAATGAAGTATTCTACGATCGATTCCTCATCAAAGGGAATTGGCTTTGCGATGTCTATCATTCTATATAGGAATTCACGTAACGTTTCGCTTGGTTGCTTACGAGCGTTTCGTAGCTGTCTATGCATCTCCGCCGAATTGACGCTTCTGCCAAACTCCTTACACAGCGCTGACTTCAATGAGTACCAATCTCGTAGGACAGTCTCACTCTGGACAAACAATTTCGCTGCACAAGACAACATATGTTTTCCATATATAAAATTCTGCAGCTGATTCCAATGGACCATGCGACTAATGTCTTCAAACTCGGTGACCCACTTGCGAACGTTTTGTGATGCTTCGCCAGTGAATGTCGTCAAGCTTTCCTTAATGTCCTTGAACGAAAATGTAGTTTGCTGTTCAAAACGCGATTCCATCGTTGACATGGGTATTGCTGCTGAAGCGCCTTTATTTTGCTCCATATCCACCAAATTATCTGTTGTAATACTGTTATAAGTACCATCCGCGACAAAAGCGTAATTTTCTTCCATTCTACTTGTCAATTTATTTCTTCCCTCATCATCGTTAGTGCGAAGTGAGTTCAAATTTTCTTCCATTCTACTTGCCAATTTATTTTTCTCCTCATCATCATTAGTGTGAAGTGAGCCCAAATGTTCTTTTAAACGGCTCTGGAGTTCCAGTTTGTCGCCTGACGTAGACAAACCTGCCTCCCTTAACATCGCACGCAGATCGTTCCTTGACACCCCCTCAAGTCCACTTTCCATTACCCTCTCACAAGTTAAAATTTGATTCAAAACAATCTAATATTATATAAATTAAGTGTGGATAGTTCCCTTTTATTCTTGGGAAATATCTTATTCAATCGAAATTAATAATAATTCAAAATTTTGAGAAAAAAAAATTATTTAATCAATATATTTCAAATATAAAATATTTAAACGAAAATTTGGAGTGCCAGAAAAATAATGTACCCTACTCACAGTGCGCAGTGCATCAATACAAAATTATTATTTCTTTATCTCCGTCCTCCGTCTCTCCTCTTCGTCTTTTCGTCATCGCTTGGTTATACTGGTGCTGCTGGTACCGCTGCCACTAACGCCGTTTCGTCTGCTACCTCTGTCGATTTTGGCATCTCTGCTGCGATGTTTTTTTTTTAACACTGAACAATGCGCAGCGACTTGCTGAATCCCGTTTGTGAATCTTTATGGATCCCGGTTGAGCCCCCAAATGTAGGATCCAATAAATTACGTACGCACTTTTCAATTCAAAAAAACGTTTATTCAATTAAATGATTACGGCACAAATGTGTGTGCAACAAAGTAACAAAATAAAACAAGAATAATGAAACAATTTAATAGCACTAAATGGTACTGACTCGCACCTGTGTCCTTCTTACTGCAACTAGATCTCCGATCTTGTAGGTCTTTGCTTCCTTTCGTCGCTTGTTGTACTGTTTGACGTTTTCCTTCTGAATTTTTAGAACATTGTCTCATGCCCGCTCTCGAACATCATCTCTCTCTTGATCTAACTCTGCCACGATCTCTTGAGTATCGCTTGAATATCTGGTAAAGATGGTGTTCTCATCTCGAGTCCAGTAAGGACTTTGAACGGAGAATGCTTGGTGCTCCTCGGCGAAGTACTATTGATGAGTTGCTGCACTCGTTCTATGTCTTTGTACCAACAGGAAGGATCCTCTAATGTCATCTTGGCCAACATCGGGATTAGGATTCTGTGCATTCTTTCGACTTGCCCGTTTCCTCGCGGAATTCCTGTGGTGATGGCCAGGTGAGTGACTGCTTCCTTACTACAATATTGCTCGAAGATACTTGATGTGAATGCAGTACCTCTGTCCGTTATAATGCGCCTCGGGTTTCCGAATACTGATGCCTGCTTTCGCAGTCGGTCCACCACTTTTCGCTAGTCGTACTCTTTGTTGGATACAACCAGACAAACTTAGAAAATGCATCCACGATGACTAAGATGTGGTTGTATTTCTTCTTGGTCGCCTCCATCGGGCCGACATGATCGATGTGGTACGTCTGTAATGGTCGATCCTCTTTTTCGACTGGAGACAAAAACCCTTCCTGCTTCCCTTCTTTTCTTTCTGCCATAATACACTCGACGCAGCTTTTTACAATGCTTCCGACCTTCGATGATAATTCAGGGTTATAATAATTCTTTTCAACTATCTCAGCAGTTTTTTTCGCTGCAAAATGACCTTGTTTATGGGCAAGTGTCATGATTTCCTCTTCCATGGCAGTCGGAATGACGACCAACTCCTTGGTTTCATCCTTGTAAAGGATGCCATTCTTAAGGAAGAAATCCTCATACTTGACGTATTCCAAAACCCTTCGCACCGCTCTTAAGCATGGATCTTGTAGTTGAGCCTCTCTGATTCGGTGACTCATCGTATCAATGATAAGCATCGCAACCCGGCTTAGGGCATCCACATGTTTCATTTGCGTTGCTGTTCTATGGACAACCCGATAGTTGAAGTCTTGGAGATACATTGCCCACCTAGAGACTCTCAAAGGAACTTCCTTTTTGTCTACCGTCATGCTGAACGCCTTACAATCAGTCACAATGGTAATTGACCTACCAAGTAGATAGATTCTCAATTTTTCCAGCGCCTTAATCACTGCTAATACTTCCAGCTAATATGAGTGATATTTTTCCTCTTGAGGCGACGTCTTTCTGCTCATATACTGTACAAGGTGGAAATACTGATCATCGTTATCTTTTTGCAGTAGCACCGCTCCATAAGCCACTTGACTGGCATCTGTATCTACCTCGGTAACTGCCTGTAGGTCGAACACCTTGAGGACTGGGGACCGCACTAATGCATTCCTTAACAAACGAAATGCAACTTCCTGCCTTGTTCCCATATCGAAGCTGGATTCCTTTCGCAAAAGATCGCTCAAAGGCTTTGCAATTGCTGCGTATTCTGCTATAAATTTACGAAAGTATTCTGTCAATCCTAGAAATCGTTGCAAAGCTTTGTTGTCTGCAGGCATTGGAAAATTTCTAACAGCTTTTGTCTTTTCTATCGATGGTCTTATTGTTCCCCCTTCAACAACATACCCCAGGAACTCTATTTTGGTAGTTAGGAATTGGCATTTGGTCCACTTTAGCTTTAAATCGTTGTCGCTAGCTACCTGTAGGACCCTCTTCAAACGCGTTGTTGCTTCCACCTCATTATCGGCCAAAACCACGATGTCGTCCATATACGTCAACATAACTCCTTCATTCACTAAATGCTTGAACACGGCGTTGACGAAGCGTGTGAAGACTGCTGGCGAATTACATAGTCCAAATGGGACTTTACGAAATTCGTACTGACCGTATACAAACGAAGTATATTTCCTTGACTCTGGATCGATCGGCACGTGAAAAAATCCGTTGACTAAGTCAAGTGACGTAAACACCTTAGCTCGCTGCAATTGATCCAATAAATCATCAATAATGGGCATTGGAAAATGGTCCTTCACGATCTGATGATTGATGCATCGAAAATCAAAACATAACCTTTAGGTTCCATCCCTTTTGGCGACTAATACAACAGGTGAGGCAAATTCGGATTGACTTGGTTGTACAATGCCGTTGTCTAGCCATTCACCTACTTGATGCTCAATTTCCTCTCGGTCTGCAACTGGCATTCGTCTCGGCGACTGGTACAATGGTGATTCGTCCTTAAGGATAATCTTCATGCTGATCGGTGACTCTACATCTTTTTTCGGCTGGTAACTCAGAATAATCTTTTCGATCTCATCTTTACCTTTCCGTGTTAGGTGAGACAGATCGACGTCCTTAGCTACTCTCGCATTGCTTTCGGCCTGCATTGAGCAACATAGTTTCTCGAATTCATTGCGCAATTCATAAATTTTATCTTTATCTGCTGGATTCACGACACTTTTCCCTTGCTCTCTGTTTCACAAGTTTCCATGGTGTTCAACGTCGGTGCCTGTTTTTGTTCGCCGTACATCTCCTCCCCACAGTTGTAGCATTGACGATTAAAATTCTTTCCACTAGATTCGGTCCGTCCTGAAAAACGCCTTTCATGCTGCATTGATGAAGATGACTGTCCTCTGATTCTTTCATAAGTATTCAGTTTGGCCTTGAGTTCATCAATTTTCGTCACCTCATACAAAATTATTTTATTAACTTTATCATCCTTGAGGGCATCAATGAAGTATTCTACGATCGATTCCTCATCAATGGGAATTGGCTTTGCGATGTCTATCATTCTATATAGGAATTCACGTAACGTTTCGCTTGGTTGCTTACGAGCGTTTCGTAGCTGTCTATGCACCTCCGCCGAATTGACGCTTCTGCCAAACTCCTTACACAGCGCTGACTTCAATGAGTACCAATCTCGTAGGCCAGTCTCACTCTGGACAAACAATTTCGCTGCAGCCGACAACAGACGTTTTCCATATATAAAATTCTGCAGCTGATTCCAATGGACCGTGCGACTAATGTCTTCAAACTCGGTGACCCACTTGCGAACGTTTTGTGATGCTTCGCCAGTGAATGTCGTCAAGCTTTCCTTAATGTCCTTGAACGAAAATGTAGTTTTCTGTTCAAAACGCGATTCCATCGTTGAAATGGGTATTGCTGCTGAAGCGCCTTTATTTTCTCCATATCCACCAAATTATCTGTTGTAATACTGTTATAAGTACCATCCGCGACAAAAGCGTAATTTTCTTCCATTCTACTTGTCAATTTATTTCTTCCCTCATCATCGTTAGTGCGAAGTGAGTTCAAAGTTTCTTCCATTCTACTTGCCAATTTATTTTTCTCCTCATCATCATTAGTGTGAAGTGAGCCCAAATGTTCTTTTAAACGGCTCTGGAGTTCCAGTTTGTCGCCTGACGTAGACAAACCTGCCTCCCTTAACATCGCACGCAGATCGTTCCTTGACACCCCCTCAAGTCCACTTTCCATTACCCTCTCACAAGTTAAAATTTGATTCAAAACAATCTAATATTATATAAATTAAGTGTGGATAGTTCCCTTTTATTCTTGGGAAATATCTTATTCAATCGAAATTAATAATAATTCAAAATTATTATTTAATTTTTTTTGAGAAAAAAAAATTATTTAATCAAAATATTTCAAATATAAAATATTTAAACGAAAATTTGGAGTGCCAGAAAAACAATGTACCCTACTCACAGTGCGCAGTGCATCAATACAAAATTATTATTTCTTTATCTCCGTCCTCCGTCTCTCCACTTCGTCTTTTCGTCATCGCTTGGTTATACTGGTGCTGCTGCTACCGCTGCCACTAACGCCGTTTCGTCTGCTACCTCTGTCGATTTTGGCTTCTCTGCTGCGATGTTTTTTTTTAACACTGAACAATGCGCAGCGACTTGCTGAATCCCGTTTGTGAATCTTTATGGATCCCGGTTGAGCCCCCAAATGTAGGATCCAATAAATTACGTACGCTTTTTTCAATTCAAAAAAACGTTTATTCAATGAAATGATTACGGCACAAATGTGTGTGCAACAAAGTAACAAAATAAAACAAGAATAATGAAACAATTTAATAGCACTAAATGGTACTGACTCGCACTGACTCGCACTCTGTCTTCTTTCTCGTTTCGATGTCTAGCTACTACTGGGCTTGACAATTACTCTATTGACTACTCTATTGACAGCAAAACCTTCTCTATAGAAAGCCCAACTGTTCCGATCGTACACAGATACATGCTTAGATTGAGACCAAACGTATTTGTATTTAGTAATCAATTAAAGAGCAAAATCCATATAAAATATTTCTGTTTCCCACTACCACATCTTACGTTTCTCGCTCTTTGCGACTTCTTATTTTTTGTACACTGTATTAACATCCCACAAACACACATGCGTTTGGTCTTGGTTTACAGCATTAGTATGCGTAGAGTTGGGCTTTCTATAGAGAAGGTTTTGATTGACAGTGATGGAAAATAAACTCCAGCGGATGTGTGTGTGCGTGAGGACAGTTAGTTGTTGTTGTTGTTGCGTGCTCTGGTTATCGGGCCACGATATCCCACATATGTGTCTAACATTTTATCAAAATCGGGTTAATTTTTATTTTAAACTTGATTACCCGGCGTTGCCCAGGTATTTATTCATCCCAATCTTCTATTAGGCAGGGGTAGATCAAAGAATGATATCTATCTATAAGGTACAATTGCAGTTTTTAAAATTAAATTAAATAAACATACATAAAATGAATTTAAAACAAAAAAATGTTTTTAGTTTCACCTTCAAGAGCAAGACTAAATAAATTCTTAGGTCAACCCAACCCAGAGCAGGCAAAATTAAGTTGTCCGTGGGATAAACATGACGATCTCAAATCTATACTCCGCAGTACTTAATAAACTGTCCGACTTATTGATCGTCATCGAAAACGCAAGTTTTACTAGAAATTGCAATCTCTTAATCACACTGTCCCTTTTCTGTTAAGATAGTCGCTTAAATTATACTGCCCCGCATCTCTTTTACGCAAAGTCTTGTGCCGTTGCAAAGATTTGGCGAGTCGAGAATCCGTAGTAAACTAATTGGAGATCAAACTGTAAGACGATGTGGTGGCAATCCAGACGAATTAAGTGAGTTTAGGAACTCAGTTAGATAATTAACTTCCTCATCAGTATCCACAACGATATCTATACTTTTATATTAAGTGACTGTGCCTATTAACATGGCAAGTATTTGATCGTTTATTTCGTGGGTGTCTCCATTTTTAGTAGCAAGAATGGCCCCTTACCGCAACCGGTACAAAATGTGATAGTTTTGAGAAGCAGCCGGATAAATAGAATTTATTATTTCAAAAATCGATGTCAATTTAATATAACCATAAAACACGGCTACTAATCTACCTTTCCCAATTTGAAGTAGGGGCGACAATGTCCTCACCCCCAAATTTGTCGCCAAATGGTCGCCGATTACCATTCTATACACCACTATTCATATCGGTCCCCCCCCCCCCCTCAGTTACCGACTCCATACCCCTAGAACTGGCATACCATCACCATTCAACGCAGCGACCCCGAAAACTATAGAATCGACACTAACATCGGTCACCCCCCCTCCGTTATCGACCCCATCCCCCTACAGCTGTATCTCCATTACCATTCAACTCGGCGACCCCGAAATCCATAGAATTGACACTAATATCGGTCACCCCCCCACCCTTTGGTTATCGACCCCATCCTCCTAGAGCTGTCTTACCATCACCATTCAATTCAGCGACCACGAAAACATAAAATCAACGCTAATATCGGTCACCCCCCCACAGTCATCGACCCCATCCCCCTACAGCTGTCTTACCATCACCATTCAACTCAGCGACCTCGAAAACAATAAAATCAACACCAACATCGGTCACCCCCTCCCTTAGTTATCGACCCCATCCCCCTACAGCTGTCTTACCATTACCATTCAACTCAGCGACACCGAAATCATAAAATCAACACTAACATCGGTCACCCCCTTCCTATAGTTATCTACCCCATCCCCCTAGAGCTGACTTACCATCACCATTTAATTCAGCGACCACGAAAACCGTACAATCAATACTAATATCGGTAACCCCCCCCCCTCTCAGTTATCGACCAAGAGCTGTCTTACCATCACCATTCAACTCAGCGACCACGAAAAACATAAAATCGACAATAATATAGGTCACCCCCTCCCTTATTTATCGACCCCATCCCCCTAGAACTGTCTTACCATCACCATTCAACTCAGCGACCCCGAAAACCATAAAATCAACACTAACATCGGTCACCTCCTCCCTTAGTTATTGACATCATCCCCCTAGAGCTGTCTTACCATCACCATTCAACTCAGCGACCACGAAAACCATAAAATCAACGCTAATATCGGTCCCCCTCACTTATCGACCCCATACCCCTAGAGCTGTCTTACCATCACCATTCAACTCAGCGACCCCGAAAACCATAAAATCAACGCTAATGTCGGTTACCCCTCTCCACACAGTTATCGACCCCATCCCCCTAGAGCTGTCTTACCATCACCATTCAACTCAGCGACCCCGAAAACCATAAAATCAACACTAACATCGGTCATACCCTGCCTTAGTTATCGACCCCATCCCCCTAGAGCTGCCTTACCATCACCATTCAATTCAGCGACCACGAAAACCATAAAATCAACGCTAATATCGGTCACCCCCCCCCCCTCAGTTATCGACCCCATCCCCCTAGAGCAGTCTTACCATCACCATTCAACTCAGCGATACCGAAAACCATAGAATGGAATCTAATTTCGGTAACCCACCCCCTTTCCGTTATCGACACCATCCCCCTAGAGCTGTCTTACCATCACCATTCAACTCAGCGACCCCAAAAACCATAGAAACGATACTAATATCGGTCACCCCCCCCCCCCACTCCCTCCGTTATCGACCTAATCCCCCTAGAGCTGTCTTACCATCACCATTCAACTCAGCGACCCAAAAAACCATAGAATCAACATAATATCGGTCACCCACCCCCCTGCGGGAATATAACTCATCCATATGAGTGTACTACCAGCACTATTCGTCTCGGCGATACCGAAAACGGTGGTGCCGACACTAAAATCGCCTGCCACGCCTCCACAGACAAAAACCTTGCTACCCCCCACCTCCTATATTTGATTCCACACAGTATACCGAGTTTGGTTGAAATTGCTCAAGGCGTTCCATAGCTAGTTAGGCACAAATATACAAATATACAAACAAATAAATTCTCTATTTTATATATATAGATTTGTATGACGTATGACGACCCCAGGGACCGGCGTCAGTAAAATGTTTGCAATAATTGTTGTCCATCAGAGATACACACGTGTATAAAAAAGAACAGGGTAGGCTGTGTCGAAGACACGGCCGTGGGTTTTGAGCGTGACAACGTCTGTCCGGAACGAAAGAAAAGAAAATAAAGATCTTGTTGTCTGTGGGACATAAACACGGACGGATATATTAAAAAAAATTTCAATACTAAATACAAGTCCTACGACTTGCACCGTAGCTCATCACATACATCATCATCACATCACATTATATATAAATTATTTATCAGAGAATTTTAATGTTCATAACCACTAACTGTGAAGTGGCTGCATATTGCATATCACTGCCCAATTCGAGTAATCAGCCTTTGGTTTCAACTCATAAAAAAATTTAAGTTGTTTTAAATTAAATTTGAAGAGAAGAGACGTGAGCAGTACTAACCAATGCATCGAAATGGTATGCTAAGAATGTTGCTTTGAAACATGCAGGCCAATTATTCGTGATTAAATTTCTTTTGCATGGTTCTCTCCCTTCTGTAATAGATCAAAGAATTATTCAATTTATAAAAAAATTGAGTAATTTTAAAATAAATTTTAAGAGAAATGAAATTGAAAAGAGAAGAATTTCGCTTTAATACATGCAGGCCAATTATTCATCATTAAATTTCTTTTGCATGGTTCTTTCTCTTCTGTTATTGATCGAAGAGTTATTTACTCTATTTACTGTAAACATGACACTAAGGATAAGATAAGCGAAAAGAAAAGGAAATAGTTGCAAGGAAGCTTGCAGCACTGTATCGAGCAGAGCAGGGGACCGATAGAAAATGAACAGAGACTATACTATCACTACGGCTGCGGTAAAGAATTAAGTAGCTTCGCAGCTTGTGCTGCACAAAAAAATGGCAGGCAGTCGGTATGCACGAAATTGCGGCTATATTTTGATTTTTATTTGTAGGGCGACAATTTAACATTTACATTTTGCTATTTGCATCCAATTTTAAGTAGCTGCGTAAACTGCGCAGTCGATTTTTCTTTAATGCATTGACTGAAAAGTGAATTTTTGACCAAATGCAGCATAAACTGCGCAGCGGCTGAATTCTTTAACGCAGCCTACTACTTCATATGTTTGTTTCGTTCTGCTCTGCTTGGTTGTATGTTATTGAAACCACATACGTGATCATCAATCACATCACATACAACAGAATAAATAATTTATAAGCTGATTTAAATGTTCATAACAATTTATTGTGATCTGGGTACATATTAAATATATCATATCACTGCACAAACATAGTAATGCAGTTGCGTCGATAGTAGTAGGAGAAGTAACAGCTTTAAAAAAAAAATATGTGCGTGTAATCTTTACGCGCGGTTGGAGTCGCTTGAGAATTTGCTTAGTTCCCGAAATTCCAGACCCTATTGGCCAGATCCCAGAATTTCCTTAGGAACAAGTCTTATAGTCACATATTAGTCCTACATTCCGAGTTTCATACGAATCCCTTGAGAAATGGCTTGGTTCCAAAAATCCCAGACCCTATTGGCCAGATCCAAGAATTTCCATAGGAACAAGTCTTATAGTCACATATTAGTCCTACATTCCGAGTTTCATACGAATCCCTTGAGAAATGGCTTGGTTCCAAAAATCCCAGACCCTATTGGCCAGATCCTAGAATTTCCACAGGAACAAGTCTTATAGTCACTAATTAGTCCTACATTCCGAGTTTCATACGAATTCCTTGAGAAATGGCTTGGTTCCAAAAATCCCAGACCCAATTGGCCAGATCCCAGAATTTCCATAGAAACAAGTCTTATAGTCACATATTAGTCCTACATTCCGAGTTTCATACGAATCTCTTGAGAAATGGCTTGGTTTCAAAAATCCCAGACCCTATTGGCCAGATCCCAGAATTTCCACAGGAACAAGTCTTATAGTCACATATTAGTCCTACATTCCGAGTTTCATACGAATCCCTTGAGAAATGGCTTGGTTCCAAAAATCCCAGACCCTATTGGCCAGATCCTAGAATTTCCACAGGAACAAGTCTTATAGTCACTAATTAGTCCTACATTCCGAGTTTCATACGAATCCCTTGAGAAATGGCTTGGTTCCATAAATCCCAGACCCTATTGGCCAGATCCCAGAATTTCCATAGGAACAAGTCTTATAGTCACATATTAGTCCTACATTCCGAGTTTCATACGAATCCCTTGAGAAATGGCTTGGTTCCAAAAATCCCAGACCCTATTGGCCAGATCCAAGAATTTCCATAGGAACAAGTCCTATAGTCACATATTAGTCCTACATTCCGAGTTACATACGAATCCCTTGAGAATTGGCTTGGTTCCAAAAATCCCAGACCCTATTGGCCAGATCCCAGAATTTCCACAGGAACAAGTCTTATAGTCACATATTAGTCCTACATTCCGAGTTTCATACGAATCCCTTGAGAAATGGCTTGGTTCCAAAAATCCCAGACCCTATTGGCCAGATCCAAGAATTTCCATAGGAACAAGTCTTATAGTCACATATTAGTCCTACATTCCGAGTTTCATACGAATCCCTTGAGAAATAGCTTGGTTCCTAAAATCCCAGACCCTATTGGCCAGATCCCAGAATTTCCTTAGGAACAAGTCTTATAGTCACATATTAGTCCTACATTCCGAGTTTCATACGAATCCCTTGAGAAATGGCTTGGTTCCAAAAATCCCAGACCCTATTGGCCAGATCCAAGAATTTCCATAGGAACAAGTCTTATAGTCACATATTAGTCCTACATTCCGAGTTTCATACGAATCCCTTGAGAAATGGCTTGGTTCCAAAAATCCCAGACCCTATTGGCCAGATCCTAGAATTTCCACAGGAACAAGTCTTATAGTCACTAATTAGTCCTACATTCCGAGTTTCATACGAATTCCTTGAGAAATGGCTTGGTTCCAAAAATCCCAGACCCAATTGGCCAGATCCCAGAATTTCCATAGAAACAAGTCTTATAGTCACATATTAGTCCTACATTCCGAGTTTCATACGAATCTCTTGAGAAATGGCTTGGTTTCAAAAATCCCAGACCCTATTGGCCAGATCCCAGAATTTCCACAGGAACAAGTCTTATAGTCACATATTAGTCCTACATTCCGAGTTTCATACGAATCCCTTGAGAAATGGCTTGGTTCCAAAAATCCCAGACCCTATTGGCCAGATCCTAGAATTTCCACAGGAACAAGTCTTATAGTCACTAATTAGTCCTACATTCCGAGTTTCATACGAATCCCTTGAGAAATGGCTTGGTTCCATAAATCCCAGACCCTATTGGCCAGATCCCAGAATTTCCATAGGAACAAGTCTTATAGTCACATATTAGTCCTACATTCCGAGTTTCATACGAATCCCTTGAGAAATGGCTTGGTTCCAAAAATCCCAGACCCTATTGGCCAGATCCAAGAATTTCCATAGGAACAAGTCCTATAGTCACATATTAGTCCTACATTCCGAGTTACATACGAATCCCTTGAGAATTGGCTTGGTTCCAAAAATCCCAGACCCTATTGGCCAGATCCCAGAATTTCCACAGGAACAAGTCTTATAGTCACATATTAGTCCTACATTCCGAGTTTCATACGAATCCCTTGAGAAATGGCTTGGTTCCAAAAATCCCAGACCCTATTGGCCAGATCCCAGAATTTCCACAGGAACAAGTCTTATAGTCACATATTAGTCCTACATTCCGAGTTTCATACGAATCCCTTGAGAAATGGCTTGGTTCCAAAAATCCCAGACCCTATTGGCCAGATCCTAGAATTTCCACAGGAACAAGTCTTATAGTCACTAATTAGTCCTACATTCCGAGTTACATACGAATCCCTTGAGAATTGGCTTGGTTCCAAAAATCCCAGACCCTATTGGCCAGATCCCAGAATTTCCACAGGAACAAGTCTTATAGTCACATATTAGTCCTACATTCCGAGTTTCATACGAATCCCTTGAGAAATGGCTTGGTTCCAAAAATCCCAGACCCTATTGGCCAGATCCAAGAATTTCCATAGGAACAAGTCTTATAGTCACATATTAGTCCTACATTCCGAGTTTCATACGAATCCCTTGAGAAATGGCTTGGTTCCTAAAATCCCAGACCCTATTGGCCAGATCCCAGAATCTCCACAGGAACAAGTATTATAGTCACATATTAGTCCTACATTCCGAGTTTCATACGAATCCCTTGAGAAATGGCTTGGTTCCAAAAATCCCAGACCCTATTGGCCAGTTCCAAGAATTTCCATAGGAACAAGTCTTATAGTCACATATTAGTCCTACATTCCGAGTTTCATACGAATCCCTTGAGAAATGGCTTGGTTCCAAAAATCCCAGACCCTATTGGCCAGATCCAAGAATTTCCATAGGAACAAGTCTTATAGTCACATATTAGTCCTATATTCCGAGTTTCATACGAATCCCTTGAGAAATGGCTTGGTTCCAAAAATCCCAGACCCTATTGGCCAGATCCCAGAATTTCCACAGGAACAAGTCTTATAGTCACATATTAGTCCTACATTCTGAGTTTCATACGAATCCCTTGAGAAATGGCTTGGTTCCAAAAATCCCAGACCCTATTGGCCAGATCCCAGAATTTCCATAGGAACAAGTCTTATAGTCACATATTAGTCCTACATTCCGAGTTTCATACGAATCCCTTGAGAAATGGCTTGGTTCCAAAAATCCCAGACCCTATTGGCCAGATCCAAGAATTTCCATAGGAACAAGTCTTATAGTCACATATTAGTCCTACATTCCGAGTTTCATACGAATCCCTTGAGAATTGGCTTGGTTCCAAAAATCCCAGACCCTATTGGCCAGATCCCAGAATTTCCACAGGAACAAGTCTTATAGTCACATATTAGTCCTACATTCCGAGTTTCATACGAATCCCTTGAGAAATGGCTTGGTTCCAAAAATCCCAGACCCTATTGGCCAGATCCAAGAATTTCCATAGGAACAAGTCTTATAGTCACAAATTAGTCCTACATTCCGAGTTTCATACGAATCCCTTGAGAAATGGCTTGGTTCCAAAAATCCCAGACCCTATTTGCCAGAACCCAGAATTTCCACAGGAAAAAGTCTTATAGTCACATATTAGTCCTACATTCCGAGTTTCATACGAATCCCTTGAGAAATGGCTTGGTTCCAAAAATCCCAGACCCTATTGGCCAGATCCAAGAATTTCCACAGGAACAAGTCTTATAGTCACATATTAGTCCTACATTCCGAGTTTCATACGAATCCCTTGAGAAATGGCTTGGTTCCAAAAATCCCAGACCCTATTGGCCAGATCCAAGAATTTCCATAGGAACAAGTCTTATAGTCACATATTAGTCCTACATTCCGAGTTTCATACGAATCCCTTGAGAAATGGCTTGGTTCCAAAAATCCCAGACCCTATTGGCCAGATCCCAGAATTTCCACAGGAACAAGTCTTATAGTCACATATTAGTCCTACATTCCGAGTTTCATACGAATCCCTTGAGAAATGGCTTGGTTCCAAAAATCCCAGACCCTATTGGCCAGTTCCAAGAATTTCCATAGGAACAAGTCTTATAGTCACATATTAGTCCTACATTCCGAGTTTCATACGAATCCCTTGAGAAATGGCTTGGTTCCAAAAATCCCAGACCCTATTGGCCAGATCCCAGAATTTCCACAGGAACAAGTCTTATAGTCACATATTAGTCCTACATTCCGAGTTTCATACGAATCCCTTGAGAAATGGCTTGGTTCCAAAAATCCCAGACCCTATTGGCCAGATCCCAGAATTTCCACAGGAAAAAGTCTTATAGTCACATATTAGTCCTACATTCCGAGTTTTATACGAATCCCTTGAGAAATGGCTTGGTTCCAAAAATCCCAGACCCTATTGGCCAGATCCCAGAATTTCCACAGGAACAAGTCTTAAAGTCACATATTAGTCCTACATTCCGAGTTTCATACGAATCCCTTGAGAAATGGCTTGGTTCCAAAAATCCCAGACCCTATTGGCCAGATCCAAGAATTTCCATAGGAACAAGTCTTATAGTCACATATTAGTCCTACATTCCGAGTTTCATACGAATCCCTTGAGAAATGGCTTGGTTCCAGAAATCCCAGACCCTATTGGCCAGATCCCAGAATTTCCACAGGAACAAGTCTTATAGTCACATATTAGTCCTACATTCTGAGTTTCATACGAATCCCTTGAGAAATGGCTTGGTTCCAAAAATCCCAGACCCTATTGGCCAGATCCCAGAATTTCCACAGGAAAAAGTCTTATAGTCACATATTAGTCCTACATTCCGAGTTTCATACGAATCCCTTGAGAAATGGCTTGGTTCCAAAAATCCCAGACCCTATTGGCCAGATCCCAGAATTTCCACAGGAACAAGTCTTATAGTCACATATTAGTCCTACATTCCGAGTTTCATACGAATCCCTTGAGAAATGGCTTGGTTCCAAAAATCCCAGACCCTATTGGCCAGATCCAAGAATTTCCACAGGAACAAGTCTTATAGTCACATATTAGTCCTACATTCCGAGTTTCATACGAATCCCTTGAGAAATGGCTTAGTTCCCAAAGTACTGACACTTAAAAGTGGCTCACTTAAAAGTGTGTCGCTGCTGATCACAACATTCGGACATTCTGTTGATCACAACAGAGGACAAAATGTTGTTAAAACAGTTCCATTGAACATTCGACTTTTTGAATATGTACCCCTTGTAGTGAGACGTTGTCAGGTCAATAAGAAGAAAGTCGGGTTGATTTTTTTAAAAAATTTGTATACGGTCCACAACCCCGGGCCGGGGGTCTCCAAAATTTTTACAAAAAGTAGCGTGTATAAAACTTGAAAAAATTCGGGTTAATTTTTTTAAAAAATTTGTTTGGGCCCCATGACCTTGGGGTCCCCAAAAGTTTTACAAAAAGTGTTGTCCATCGGAGACACACACGTATATAAATTTAAAGAAAATTCTCTGATCGGAGATTCAATTTTGATGCCGACCCAAATTTTAAAAGAAAGTATTGTCACGGGAAATACACATGTGTGCAAAATTTGAATAAAATCCGACTTTATGAAGTTTGTTAAAAATTTATCACAAGATTCTGCCAGCCAGCAAGCCAGCCAGCCACTGGCACGCGAAGCTAATATAGAGAATTTAAAAATGAGAGGATGCTATTTCCTTTTCCAAAGGTCACGATGTATATTGTCATTTGTTAAGTAGCAAGGACCGTTGATAATTGTCGGGAGGACTTTATTTTGCCGTCTTTGTATAATGGCAAGGTTTGATGCACTGACAGTGCCACATATCTGTAGTCCGTACATCCAGATTGGTTTTTTTATTTCTTGGTAGATTAGGGAGCCAATACAGTTGTCTGAATGTAATTTTAGTTTGATTTCGTTTTTGGATTATGTGGTGTTTCCGAGTCAGTTTGCTGTCTATCTGAATTACTAGGTATTTTGCATGAATTTGCTGTTTAGATGAATAGCTTGAGGGTTGAAGTTTCTTTTCGTGGTGTAGATGACTTGAACTGTTTTATCTTCATTGATTTGAATTCCCCATTTGTTAAACCAGTCGACTGTGTAGTACAGTATTTCCTGCAGTTGGTAAGTAGCTGTTTGTAGGTAATTATTTGAGGAGACAATCGCGGTGTCATCTGCGAATGTTGTAGTCCGGGAGGTAGAGTTGCAAATAAGAAAGTCGTAGTAAGCCGGCAGATTTAATATCTATAATTGATCTCGTATAACTAATCAGTGAACCGACCGTCAGCTACTCAAGTAGTAGTGGGTCTGGGTGTGGGTCTTGGTTTTGGGAGGCTCTGAAAGGGGTAAAAAAATAAAATTTAAAGTAATAATACGGCGGCTGAAACTTTCTTTTATTAATAGTTAACATCATAGTGAGTTGGGAAAAAATCGTCAGCTGGATCGTGGAAGGGGGGTTATGCATCAGTCATTCCCATGAACTCGTAAAAAACGCGTAAAATAAAGTAATAGTACGCCGGATGAAATCTATCTACGATGATTGTTTACATAATTAAAAGTACAAAAACAACCGTGAGCCCCGTGTGTAGTGGTGGAAAGCCAACGCAATAAAGATAAAGATTATTCGAGCAATGCACGGTATCTTTCAGCGTCCACCTGACATAATAATAACTTATAATAGAATAATATATAATTATATATATAATATACTGGGTGTCCCCTAATTCGTGCACAATATTTTGGGAAATTATTCTTGGGTATATTCTAAGAAAAAAATCGTTCTATCAATGACATTACATCACTGTATATCTGAACGACCTCGAAAATTATGAAATCGACAATAATATCGCCCACCACTCCCACGTACCAACAGAACCCCATCCATCCTATTTACCTCAGCGACCCCAAAAACTTTGCAATCAACACTTATATCGAAATATTTAAATATATAAGATATAAATTCTCTATTTTATATATTAAGATTATATTGACAATATATATATTTATATATATATACTAGCTGAAGGGCGTCGTTGCCCGTAGCCCCGTAACGCACCCACCACCCCCATCAGTTCCCATCACCTCGTCACCAAGCCTTCTTCATAATCACCATCCATCACTACACATAGCTCCCAAAAATGATGGGCTCGTTTTCGTTTGTAAAATTGAAGAAACTCAGCTCAATTTTTGAAAATGAGATTTGAAAAAAGAAATCGAGGAGCCTTCTGAACAAATGTCCGACCCATTCCAAAATGTGGCGGTTCTTGTTTTCTTTTTTCCAAAGCAAAATTTCAAAACGCTATTATTCAAAACAATTCTGAAAACTTCATAAAAAATGCGATTTGTAAAAACTTTCAAAATATGCCTAATAAGTGGTCATTATGGTATAAAACCACTACGCAAAGTTTGAACCCGATTTGTTGAAGGGTTTGGCAGTCCATAGGGAACATACATACGAATGTTGTAGTCCGGGAGGTAGAGTTGCAAATTAAAAATGCATAGTAAGCCGGCTGATTTTAATATCGATAATTGATATCGTATAACTAAGGTAAATTACATACATACATATATACATATATATACACATACATAAATACAAAGTTTGACTCTTTGTTTTATATATATATATATATATATATATATATATATATATATATATATAAGTTAACACTCTACATTGTGGCAACTTGTTAGAGTCAACGGCGCACATCTTTTTATCTTCAAATTGCAAAAATCAAGATATCCACTGTGCAACAAGATATCCACTACTTGTGCGCACGAGAAACATTTCGCTGACGCTATCTATGTCTGCGATCTTATCTTCATTTTTCAAGGGCAAATTCCGCTGATAGATATTTTTTCACACGCTATGTCTGTTAGTAGCTTTAATATAAATATCCGTTCATGTCAATACAGTTCAGTTCTAAATTTGATATCTCAAAATAAAGACCAGAGCTCCGCTCTGAAGAGTATTTTTTAAAAGACCACCAGTAGTAGAAGCAAAAAGGACAACCCCGACCCAGCAGGAGCAATATGAAGATATCTTTGCGTCTTTGCGTAAGATTTAAGTTTTATATTATAAAGAAAATATAATTACATACTTATTAAAAGTGAAAATACTTTTTTTAAAGAATACAAGAAAAACAAAAAAGAAATTCAATTGTATATTGAAACAAGTGTAGAATAAATAATCTATACAAAGAAAGAGATAATTTAAATATTTTGAACTAAGAAAAAATTAATCGTAATCAATTTAAATTTATTTAAAATTTAATATAAAAGAGAAAAAATAAAATTAAGATTAAAACTTGAATTGAAATAAAACTGCATAAATTTTGAAATAAAACAAGAAAAGAAATAAAATTAAATTGAATAAATTCTAAAATAGAATAAGAAAAGAATTGAAATTAAATTGCTGAATTTTAAATTAGAATAAGAAATTTGAAAAATTTATTTATTAGTTACGAAAAAATATTTTTATATTTTTACAAAAAAAATTAACTTTTTTATTCAAAAATAATTATTTGCAAAAATGCCTAACAAAAATGTATTGCGACCAGCTGTTAATACAGCCCAAGACCAACCCCAAGCTCAAACCCAAATTAATGATCCGATTGCAACTCGTAGTTTAGAGATATTAATAGGAAGAATAGCTAGAGATATTTTTACCAATCAAGGCAGGTCATTAGTTGAGGAAATTTTAAATTCAGACTTAAGCCAGCAAGACTTGACAGACCAGGCTATTGATGCAGTATACGCAGGAACAATTTCAAATTTAGACAAGATACCTGACGTAGTACGTTGTATACGCGATTTTTCCGGAAACCCAAGTGAGTTCGCGTCTTGGAAAAAGAGTGTAGATCGCATACTACAAATTTATGAACAACAAAGAGGATATCCCAGATATTTCGGTATATTAAACGTAATAAGAAACAATATTACGGGCGATGCAGACATCGCGCTTGAATCGTATAATACTCCTTTGAATTGGCAAGCAATTTCTAAATGCCTTACTCTATATTATGCCGACAAACGAGACATTGGTACACTCGAGTATCAAATGACTTTACTAGTACAGGGAAATAATACTATTTAAGAATTTTACTAATCTGTGTATAGGCATCTGTCACTTATCTTAAATAAAAGATCGTGCATTGAAGTAAGTGGCGAAGCACTGGAATTATTAACAACGACCTGTCGTGAAAAAGCGTTAGACACCTTTGTTCGAGGTTTGAGAGGTGATTTACCTAGATTGCTAGCAATGAAAGATTTAGTAGATTTACCACAGGCATTACAAACTTGTCTTAGGTTAGAGAACCAACACAATAGATCACAACACGCCATACTAATCAACCAATGTTCAGAAAGGTAAACCATTTATTACCACCAAGAAAGCAGAATAATATTCCATAAGCCCAAAACACCGGAAACTCATTTTATCCACATTTGGCCTACATTCCCCAACAACAAAGACAATTTTTTCTGCACACCACATTTTTCACAGCCTCAAAGCCAATTTTCCAACCACAACAACAATTTAATAGACATCAACAAGGTATTACTAGTTTTCAACACCCACCAAACAGATCTTTCGCACAAAAGCCAGAACCAAAACCCATTCCAATGGATGTTGACCATTCATTTAAAACCAGAAACATTAATTATATAAACAGACCATCATATAATTTTGCAGGAAAACGACCACCACCTATCTCTAAGCAAATACAATAACCACCAAAAATCCAAAGAAATTTTCATATAGAAACAGAATGATTACTATCAGCCACTACAACAAGACCCCTCACTCGATGAGACACAAAACTACTATACAGCAATCGAAGACGATTTATCAGGACTGGACATAAACGACTCTAATGAAACAGATGAAAATTCTCATGACAACCAGAACTTTACAGAACTTCATGACGTTCATTTTTTAGGATGAACTCCTCTTCACTTAATTTTAATCAATTTTAATTCGAATAAGAACTATTTACAACCCTCACTTGCCATTAAAACCATTCCCAATGAAAACAGCTTCTACGCAAAATCCATCGGAGGAAATATTAAAATCACACACCACACATTTGTAAACCTTTTTGGAATTAATACGTTAAAAATTAAATTCTTTTTATTACCCTCGTTGGAAACCTTCAACGGTATCTTAGGTAACGAAAGCCTAAAAGATTTATCCGCAATAACACACACAAAAGAAAATTATATGAACATTCAAAACGGTAGATAAATCTCAATAATACAGTTCTTTACAGACTCCGTTATTCCATAAATATACGAACCGATCATTTAGCCACCAACAAAAAACAGGAACTTTTGAATCTTGTTAAAAATTTTCCTAACTTATTCACAGACCCAGATGAAAAACTCACTTATACAACAACAGTAAAAGGAGAAATCAGAACCACGACAGATGACCCTATATATTCGAAACATTATCCATACCCCATGTCTCTTAAAGACTATGTAACGATGAAATTCAAACCCTAATTAATAACAAAATTATCCGACCATCTAAATCTCCGACATTCGGTGAAAAAAAATATAGATTGGTCATAGACAACAGAAAACTAAACAGTGTGACAATACCCGACAGATATCCCATTCCAGAGATAAATGAAGTTATAGCTCAACTAGGAGGAAATACATTTTTTACTGTACTTGACTTGAAAAGCGGATTTCATCAAATTCCATTAAAGGAATCTGACAAAGAAAAAACTGCATTTTCTGTTAATAACCCCAAATTCGAGTTCACACCACTTCCAATCGGTCTGAAGAACGCTCCGGCAATTTTTCAGCGTACTCTCGACGACATATTGCGTGAACATATCGGTACGATATGCTACGTATGTATAGAGTGTAGTAGTATCAAAACCGACACATTTCCATTTTTTGTAGTTTTACCTAATGATGTCATGTTGTTCTATTACTAAATCTCTACATTTTTTCGTATTCAGAATGTAATAAAACAGAATGCTTCCCTTCCAAATGTACAATATAAAAATAGCGATTGGATCAAAACTATACCTTTTCTATTTAATCGTTGCATCAAAACAAAACGTTTCCTATACTTAAACTAGTTTGAATCAAATCGTTACTTTTCCTATATTAAAGTTCATACACAAATACCGATTGAATCAAAGTATAACATTTCCAATGAATTTTTTGACAATTTTTTGGCGGAAATTCAGTCCAAAAACTTTTTTTACCAAATTTATTACAAAATTTTGCGATTTTAGAAAAAATTGTACATAACATAATGGAAAAAAAAATAGTCCAAGAAAATTTGGAGCATCCAAGAAAAAAGGGAAGGAAAATAAATGAATGGAAATGCACAAAAGCTAATTTTTTTCTAATTTTATTCCTGTGAAAATAAGGCATCACAAGATGCTTTTATTTTGGGGCATACTAAAATAACCAAACCTACTAGGATCGATCGCAAAACAGGTGGAGCTGCAAAAATATTTGTAACCAAATACTACGGAAAACCGGAACCGGAAAAGAGCATTAATTCGCGTATGCTTGCTGTCATTTAAAAACACTTTACGGATTGGATTCACACGAATAAATGGAGTTTGCAAAAGGTTTTTTGTATCTGGTACAATACCTAAGGAAAATCGTGGAGGAAGTAGGAAGGAAAAAATCAATGCACCTAAAAAAGAGTTAGTTAAAGAATTTATAAAAGAATTTTATGTTCATGATGTTAAGTTCTGTCAGACAGTATCTTCCAGGAAAAAATTAAAATGTGTCAAGATGCAGACGAAAAAATTAATTTAATGACGTCCATAGCTTAAGAGCGAAGGCATTTTATACTTTGGCCAAGGAAGAAGCCGATACTCTAATAACATTTTCGTTTGGCTGTTAGAAAAATATGGCTTTGCCGAAACTTTCTGACCAGGCCAACTTAATTTGTACAATTTTACAATTGTCTAAGGAGCTTCTAAAACTTCTTTAGAGAAAGAAAACATTTTTATGTATTTATGGACTGAACAACAAAGGCCGAAGGAATGCAATGATATATCATCTGCTGTTTTTAATCAGCTCTCTAACACAAACTATTCGACCAATTTAACAAGGAAATTCGAATTATTTTTCCTGTCCCAGGACATTCATATATACCAACAGATCGAGTGTTTGCGTTGCTCGAAAAACGCACCAAAACTATGAACACTATTATCGGACCCATCGAGTATGAAAAAATATATTCGGAGTATGGCACTATTGTTTTAATGGGAAGTGAAAATTGCCCAATATATGATTGGAAAACTCATCATCGCCACCAACATCATCTTCTCCTGGAGTGGCTGCTGTTGATAAAAAAATTTCTGTTGATAAAACAGCTTTACCAAAAGAGTCCCAAAAGGTCTCAAATAAGAAGGCACCACCACCAGTCGCTCCATCAAGCCAAAAATCCCAAACTACGGCCCCAACAGCAAAACCTTTTGCCATGCCACCAATAGTCTGCTTCAGACTAATAGACGCTGAACTATCAAAGTTCACGAAGAGCGCCAACATTAGTTGCAGAATTCGCAACATCAACAGCAACAAATCAGTCGTTACGGCCATGAACAGAGATGGCCATCAGCTAATTCGGTCTTTCCTACAATCGGGAAAGACTGAATTTAACACTAATACTGCAAAGGAGGACAGGAAAGAAATGTTGGTCCTAAAAGGTATTCACCACTCCTTAGATGCTGAAGATGTCAAGGAAGCGTTGACGACAGAGGGTGTCCCTGTACTAGTGGTGAAACCCTTCAAATCTCAAAGGACTGACAAGAAATTTAATCATTTCATTGTCGAGCTAGAGAAGAACTGCGATAAAGCGGCAGTTTGCTCAAAAAGCCTCCTTTTGAACCAGTTGGTGCATTGGGAAAAACTAAAATCGGCGGGCATTACTCAATACAGAAACTGCCAAAAATTTGGACATGTCGCAAGTAATTGCGGCATGAAATACAGATGCGTCAAGTGCAAAGATGAGCACTTGCCTGGCCAATGCCCAAGAAATGCAGACAATATAAAAGACGACAACGTTTTCTGCACAAACTGCCAGAAAAATAGACATCCTGCAAACTATAAAGGATGTCCAAAATATAAGGAAAAGATGGCTGAAAAGCTTAAAACCGCACAAAAGAAGAAGGTACAACATAAATTCGCCCAGATGTCTGCTTCAAAAGCCATAGTAAAGGGAGTAAGTTTTGCTAGTATAGCTGCTATGGGGACTTCCAGCAAGCCAGCAACGATCAGCAAGCCTCTAACAAGCAGCCATGCAGCATCAAACAGCAAACCAATAAAAAAGCCAGCCGTTAAACCTGTACCATCTACCGGAAAAGCCAACATCTTCGACGATACGGAAAGGCTATTTGGAGCTGACCTCTTTACAATTTTACAGAAGGCAAGAGAAGTCGTGCCTGCTAATTATAGCAGTCTTGATGACAGGTCCAAAACAACCGTTTTGGGTCGACTTATTTGTGAATTATGTTCACAATAAGCAGGATAAGTATATTCTCATATAATGTGAATTCCATTTATTCGTTAGCTAGGCGTATCACACTAACATTATTTATTAAAACTAATAAACCTGACATTCTTCTTTTACAGGAAACAAATCTCACTGGGAGAAATCCGTTCAGTCCAGACGGATACAATATCCACAGGGTCGACAAAGGCAGTGGACGCTCTGGGACGGCGGTCCTTATCAGGAACACTATGGCAGGCGAAAAGGTGCAAATCAGTGGTCTACGTAGCATGGAAGCAACAGCTGTCAGCATTAAAGTCAACGAAGTGGAGACCTTGCTGGTGATATCGGTGTACAATCACTGTAACGCAACGAGGGAAGACATCCAACGGGATTTGCAAACTGTCTGCAACACCTCCTCTAGACACACATACTGTGTTGTTGGAGGTGATTTTAATGCTAGACATACTCGATGGCAGGACGAAGTGTGCAATCACAAAGGAAGGGCCATTACAGACTGGATGGACTCAAATCCGCATCAGCACACGATGGCTATAGTTTCACAGCCTCGGAAGACGTACCCTCGGACACCGTCAACTCTGGATTTCTTTCTGGCAACCACAAATTTCTTAAATATTCTTCCAGAATTAAGAAATTATTCCTGCTTGGCGCATGATAGCGACTCGGATCATATGGCCATAGAGCTTCGAGTGAGGCTGAACCAGCGAATTGGGCAAGTCACCCCAACACCTGAACTTCACATCAACTTTAAGAAAATAAACTGGAACCGGTTTAGATCAGAAGTTGAAGCTGAACTTCATATTCCAGCGGCTTGCAGAAATCTGGAGAATACAGAAATTGATGATGCTATCAGAAATTTTGAGATTACAGTGAATTCAGCCATTAATCGACAGAAAACAATTCGCACTAGCAGGGATCGCTTCCAACACTTGCCTGAGCATATACAGGCCATATATGCTCACAAGCAACGGCTTAGGAAACGCCCTCAGAGAATCTTCAATAGGACACTTAACACAGTCAACGACGAATACCTGTCTGTACTTTCGCAACTTCGTTGTACAGTTAACATGTGTCGTCATGCTGTGCGGAGGTTTCAGGAAGATGAACTGACCAAACGGCTCCAGGACATCAAACCAGGCCCTGATGCTTTTATGAAGCTGAACTCTCTGGTTGGAAAGCGTATTTCCATTCCAGAGATTATCACCATTGAAGATCGAACAGTATCCAGCGCTGCTGAGAAAGCGAAGCCTTTGCCTGCCATTTTGAAAGGAGCTTTACGGACCGACCACCAACGCATCTTCCAGATTTCTTGGAAGAGTTTGAAAGTCTTGTGGAAGACACCACTTCTCCAGGAAATACTATAGTGCAGTTCAGTGAAGAAAATCGCGCCAACGCACCCGTAGACGTCGATATGTTTACCGGAACATCTGTTGTCAATGATTTGATTATGAGTGGAAACTCAAAAAAATCATCAGGCACAGATGGGATTTCTAACTTTTTGCTTAAAAAGTTACCGGGTATGGCAATTTTGATGTTAACCATCATTTTCAACAATTGCCTAAACAATGGCTACTTTCCGGACAACTAGAAGGTGGCCAAGGTAGTACCAGTACCCAAGAAAACTGACCGCTCCAGCGTAACTGGTTACCGTCCAATAGCTCTACTGTGTTGTATCAGTAAAGTATTGGAATCATTGATCCGTAAAAAGATAATACGTTTTGTACGGAAAGAAATCTTATTCCTTCCTTTCAGTACGGTTTCCGATAGAAGCACTCTACGCTGCACCCTCTGCTGAAGCTTCACAGTGACGTCACTAAAGGACTGAACGTCAAAAGTAGTACAGTGGCCTGTTTGCTAGACATCGAAAAAGCTTTCGATAGTGTCTGAATAAACGGGCTACTGTACAAGCTTATTAGTTTTGGTTTCCCCAATTATATTGTAAAAATAATTAAAAAATTTCTTTTTAACAGGGTCTTCTTTGTACAGGTGTACGACCGCCAATCGACAAGGAAAAGGATCAAAGCCGGAGTTGATCCTTCACGGCGGATCAACCCACAAATACAGCCGGAACAAGGACTATGCTCTTCGCGGATGACTCCATAACGTATGCAGTTTCCGGCTCTCCCGATATAGCTGCCCGAAGAGTGGAGGAACACCTCAGTATTCTTTGGGACTGATACCTGAAGTGGGGACTAAAGATCAACGCCAATAAAACGGAACTCATCTGCTTCCGAGTACCAGCAACTGAAACAAGGATAAGAAAAATCGCAAGCCGGTGCACAGCCTTAAAAATCACCCTTCCGGATAACACAACAATAAACACCAAGTCAGAGACAAAGTACCTGTGAATCAACTTTACTGAGAGGCTCAAGTTTAACTCTCACATCGACAAAACAATGAAAAAAAGCGAACTACGCTTTTCATTTGGTGCACCCGCTACTTAAAAGACGAAACGGTCTGTCCAACAACACCAGGCTGCTTATCTACAAGCAACTCATCAGGCCAGTGATAACCTATGGCTACCCCATATGGTTCACCGTATCACCAACAACGATGAAGAAGATCTCCCTATTTGAAAGGAAGGTACTAATGATCTCTACAGGACTCTGGTGGGTGACAAACAGCTATAAGTTTGTGTCGACTACAAAACTATACGAAGCAGCAGGTCTGCTGCCAATAACTGACCACTTGTTCCGAATGGCGAGGAAATTCGTCGACGCATTGGAAACACATCCAAGTCCTGAGATGCAAGGACTGCGAATCGAGGAAATCGAGCCAAGTCACCGGTACATGCACATAAGAGGATTCACTGATGCTAGATTCGATGACATCTTTAACAATCAAGACGTCTCCTTCTACGAGAAGGCGGGCAACCAATATTACAGAGGCTGAAATTCGCCCTGTTTATACGCCGCTTAATATTTTTCATTCTTATTTTATTTTAAAATTATTGTTTAAAATTTAATTACCTTAAAAATAAACATGTAGTAGATTAAGTAGTAAAAAATATTGTTTAAAAATAAACAATACCAAAAAAAAGACAATGTAAATACGTCGGGCCCCTATTGTTGAGCCGACACATATTAATACTAGTTATAAGTTTAGTTTTAAATCAAAATTGTATATTACTTTAATGTTTAATAAAAATATCTTAATCTAATCTAATCATATTTAAGTTCATATATGGTTTTTTGCATAGAGTTACAGTGATTATTGAAACAGATATAAAGGGTGTTTTTTTGGGAGGTTTGTTTTTCCGATAGATGTCGTTTTATTTTATGACAGTTGTTTTGACAGCTCAAAGTGGCATTTCTACTCAGTATTGTTTGGCAAATCATTATGAAAAAAAAAAAAAAAAAAAAAAAAAAAAAAAAAAAAATGACATTTGTGAAAAATAGTCGTGGTAGCCAGATGCCAGAAATTGTGTTTAAATGTTAAATGCCAAAAAATTATCTACCAAATAAAAAAAAATTTTGGTCATTTCATAATTTTATATGTGTTTTATTCAAAAAAAAAATCGGCAACCTCTTAAAAAAACACCCGTTAGGTATAAGGTGTTTTTTTAAGAGGTTGCCGATTTTTTTTTTGAATAAAACACATGTAAAATTATGAAATGACCAAAATTTTTTTTTATTTGGTAGATAATTTTTTGGCATTTAACATTTAAACACAATTTCTGGCATATGGCTACCACGACTATTTTTCACAAATGTCATTTTTTTTTTTTTTTTTTTTTTTTTTTTTTTTTCATAATGATTTGCCAAACAATACTGAGTAGAAATGCCACTTTGAGCTGTCAAAACAACTGTCATAAAATAAAACGACATCTATCGGAAAAACAAACCTCCCAAAAAAACACCCGTTATTTAAGTTCACATATGGTTTTTTGTAAAAAGTAAAGTGTTTCTCATAGCGTTACAGCGATTCTTGAAAAAAATATATTTAAGTTCACATATGGGTTTTTTTGTTGCGTCCTCATTTCGAATTAATACATTGCAAAGTGCATCCTGTTAAAATACTAAAAATATTTTCTGAGAATTGTTCCGCAACCATACGAAACAACAGCAACATCACAATAGAAAATTATGAATTCCTTGAAATTCAATCATAGAATGCGTGTTTGATTTTTTGCACGATCATTTGAACTGTCATTTGCATTTTTTTTCACTTCACATTTCCGTTTGTCTTTGTCTGTCATTTTCTTCATTTCACTCATTTTATCATTGTTTTCATGGTCTCATAATTGTCACCATCGTCATCGCATGTACTGCTCTCGTCTTCTCGCTCCTACACTTCGCAATAATCTGTCTGCTCTCTGATTTCGATGTCGCCGTCGTTGTACATTAAATGAAACTCACCCCGTTCTTTTTCTGGCACTCAGACAAAAGCCGCAACAGTAATCATCATCAGCCATGCTCTCAACTACGTCACCGTATCAGTTTTGTACCTCTCAAGGTCTTTTATTTTTTTTAACAGTAACACGATCTCAAATGCCAAACGTTTTCAAATAATATCAAGAAAAATTAATATAAAAATAATTAGAAAAATCTTTTTGAGTACTTCAACTTCTCGTTTCATTAGCGCAAGTTCTCTTTCCATTCGAGTCCACTCCTTTGATAGTTTTTTCGTTCCATTTGTATTTTCATTTTCACTTTTCATGTTCACTTCCTTGTTCATCCGTTTCATTTGAATTTTCTGTATGTGTGACGCTGTCTTCAATTTCGCCGTCATTGTTTTTCATCGTCGCTGCCGACGTCGTCATCTTGTTCTACTGTTCCTTTTAAATTCCTTTGTTCTGGAAACTCACCTCATTGTTTTGCAGGAATTTCAATCAGACGCAACACCAATTCACTTTTATTTCCAGTTGTTTTCTTTCTAAATTTGCTTAGCCATAATTTTAATTGCGCAGCTGTATATGCTTTAAAATCATAGGCTTCTACTTGCATGGCGTCTTATCCCACTTCTGATATTGTAAGCAGCTAATAAAAATAATAACACTAACACGTATATTTTCTTGCAACCATTCGGTTTGCTGTCTTTATTAGTTATTACAACTAACTCTGACTACTCTCAATGACTACCGACAGTATATTTTTTATTTTTCTCTTTACCAGTGTTGCTACAGTACTAATAAAAAATTTCAATAAAATAAGAACAGTACTAAACGTAAACTATAATAAATTAACAAAAGAACACAAAGCAGAAGCTCAAGATATCTTCTGGAATTTTAGGGATAGATTACTTAAAATTTTCACTAAACGTAGAATTCATTTAAAAATCCCGCTTTCTCTAGAAACTGAATTGAACTCAATCAATATTACTGCCAATAGTGACAGTGAGAAAGAAGAAGAAGAAGTATGGCTAAAAGAAGCAACAGAACTAAACAAGCAAATTAACTTGGTCAAAACGGATATAGATAACATCGACAAAATGTCGCAAACTAAAATTGAGTTTCTTAATACAGCGTCAAAATTAATACCAGACTTTGATGGTAAAATTGAAAATTTACAAAGTTTTTTGGATTCATTAAATTTGGTAGATTCGATAAAAGAAACTCATGAACAAGTGGCGGTTGAGTTTGAAAAACTAAGCTCAAGGGTTCTGCACGAAACCTAATCGTGAATGAGTCTTCTTTGCAACAAATCATAGCAAACTTAGGAAAAGCGATAAAAGGCGAGTCAGTAGAAGTGCTAGCGGCAAAACTTATGAGTGTAAAGCAAAATAACAAGTCTGCTAACACTTACGTCAAATAAATGGAAGACTTGACCAAATCTCTGAACAATGCTTATATTTCAGATGGATTGACCATCGCATTAGCAGAGAAGTACTATACTCAAAAAGCTTACGTGCCATCACAAAGAATGCCACGAATTAGAAGATAAAAATTGTTATGGAATCTGGCCAATTCAATAACATGAATGGTTGCCAAGTTCGTTAATAGCAGTACCGAAACCTCTGGTCAACCAAATTCTATTTTATATTATAGCAGAAATGGCAGGTATAACAACCAAACCAATTTTCATCATCTTGGTCGTAACCGTACACGCGGCCAATATCAGAACTTCAACCGTGGTCGTTAGCGAGGTAGTTTCCAAAATAATGGCCATTACCGCCAAAATGGTCGAAATACACAAAGCAATGTTCGATATACAAATGAAATTCAAAGTTCGGAAAACCCGAACAGACCCCTAAATACTCAAAACAATTTATAAATATTACGAATAAAGTCAATTTGAATCTCAGTCTCAGTAGTTTTATAACAATAAGAACAGATATAAATAATAAATGTTCAACATTTCTAATAGATACAGGCGCGGATATTTCCCTAATAAAGGAAAACGTTATTACCAATAACGTGTTTATTAATAAAAAAAAAACACACGAAAAATAAGTGGTATATGCCAGGGAGTGATCAGGGACATACACGCGTTTATAAAACTTGAAGAAAATCGGCATATTTTTTTTTAAAAAATTGACCCCGGGGCCCGGGGTCTACAACATTTTAACAAAAAGTGTTGTCTACCGGAGATACACGCGTTTATAAAATTTGAAGAAAATCGGGTTAATTTTTTTAAAAAAAATTTATGAAACACGAGCACTTTTCTTGAGAACTCTTTGACTGCTCTGAACTAATTTATGAAAACGCGAAATGACAGAATATTGTAAAAACTTGTTGTTCTATCTGTAAGTTGATATCGACAACAAAAAAAAACGACATCAATATAAATACAATTCAGTAAATAAGTAAGTAAGTTGATTAAGCATAAAACATTTATGTCTCGTTTCATTTGCTGTGTTCATTTGTGCATGAGCTAAGATTTCTCTCTCTCTCTCCACCATCAACACCAAGCAGCGCAGCCTACTGCGCAGCACACACCGCACACAGTCATTAAAGTACGACGGTATCTGATGCCACTATAAGAAATTAAAAAAATGTATAAGGGCCCTGCGGCCGAACCCAAGGCCCGATCACTACCAAATTTTAGACAAAGTATTGTTTATTGGGTATACACATGTGTGTAAAATTTGAAAAAAATCGGGTAATTTTTATTTTAAATTTGTATGGGAGCCCCACGAACCCGGGGCCCGATCACTTCCAAATTTTAAAAGAAAGTATTGTCACTG
This sequence comes from Nephrocerus scutellatus, assembly GCA_947095585.1. Classification (NCBI taxonomy): domain Eukaryota; kingdom Metazoa; phylum Arthropoda; class Insecta; order Diptera; family Pipunculidae; genus Nephrocerus; species Nephrocerus scutellatus. Next base: position 34,196,833 of record OX352762.1, read on the forward strand.
GAAATACACATGTGTACAAAATTTCAGGAAAATCGGGTCTTGGGAAGTGCGTTAAAAATTGATAATGGAAAAAAAATTGTATGGGAGCCCCCCGACCCCGGGGCCCGATCGCATCAAAAATTTTACAAAAAGTGTTTTCCATCGGAGATACACATTTGTATAAAATTTGAAGAAAATCGGGAACATTTTCATAAAATTTGTATATAATGTAATAGAATGTGTTATCACCGGAAATACACATGTGTGCAAAATTTCAATAAAATCGGGCCTTGGGAAGTGGGTTTAAAATTGATCGCAAGATTCCACGACAAACAAAGCCACAAATCCACAAAACCACAAACACACGGGCACGCGAAGTTAATATAGAGAATTTAAAAAAGAAAAAAGAAAAAAAAGAAAAAAAAATAATTTTTAGAATGACCTTGTTTTATATATATATTAATATATATAATAGAATAAGAAAGAATCAAGCAATTGTAACAACATATAATAACAAGATCATTCTTTGGAAAAAATGGAGGTGTAGTGTGTTTATTTGCCTACATGGACATTCCAGGTATTGTATCAGGTAACGAGTATTGCTCGCTACCTGATACGACGCTGATGCAATGTGCAATTCAGCATACTACGTTCCCACGTTATGGATGACTCCACAAAATATGATGTAGAGAAGGAACACATAGATATAACTGAAATAAAGTTAATCATTCGAAAAATAAAGAGCAAACTAACAACAAGTGTTATGCTTTTCATTATCTAATTAAGATTAACTACATCACAAACCGAAGAAAATTATGCTGCTTATGAACGAGAATTGTTAGCCATAATTTGGGCACTAAATAGCATTCGAACATATTTATATGGAACTTCAAAAGTAATTATTTTCACACTAATATTAGCTATGCAGATGACCTTGTCCTAGTAGTTCATGGCAAATTCGAGAGCACGATAACAGATCGCATGCAAATTGCTCTCAAACAAGTCAAAGACTGTTGCAAAGAGGTTGGACTAAGCCTCAATCCTGACAAGATAGTTTGCACCCTATTCACCAAAAGACAAAAAGTAACGCTACCAGCAATACAATTCCAAGGCAAAACCCTTCAATTAATGCCAGAAGCCAAATATTTAGGGGTCGTGTTTGACAAAAAAAATAGCAGGGTAGGCTGTGTTTTGAGTGTGACAACGTCTGTCCGTGACGAAAGAAAAAAAAAACACTCGAAAAATTAATCATAATATTTATAATTTTAATCGACCATTTAAATTTTTTCTTTGTTAGAGCCCTGTTAACTTTAACAACAAATTCAGATGCACTCGATATACATGCAAATAAATACAAGATGCATTTTGACGGACACGTTTATTTTTTTACGCAATGCAAAAGCATCATACTGTTTAACTAGACACAGGCTTTAATTTTGTTTAAAAAAACTAACTTATAATGGTTAGAACCTTCCATGTAAATTCTTTAACCAGAGGCCATATCACTTTCATATTTGTATAGAAAGTGTTGTCATCGTATAATCATTATATACAAAAGTGTATATGTATGTGGAAAAGTACCGTATGGTACTGAAAGGATATTTCAGAGTCATTATTCTATATACAATGAGAAATGAACCGTATATTAAAGATTATTGTTTGATTTTGTATTAGTATACAGTCAGTACAATGATAAGCATAGTTAATTTAATAAGAAGTGAGAAGCAAACCGTCTGTTATATAAAGATAGAAGACGAACAGAATGTTAAAAAAAGCCGAAAGGGATCAAGCAATAAATAAACCAACAGAAACTGTTACTCATAACCTTCTCTACATAATGCCCAAGTGTTTAAGAATACATGCTTAATCTATATAAAAATTTCCTGTTTCTCACTACAAAAACTTACGTTTCTCCTTCTGTTTCCTCCACATTTCGAGTCTCAATACAATTACTAGTACTACACATACACATATTAGCCGTAGAGAGAGAGAGAGGGTGATTGAGTTGTTGGGGAAGTGGTATGGCATGGAAATAGAAGTATGCATCAAAATGTTTTTTGCTTTGAAACGCACAGACGCAATATTCGCCATTAATTTCGTTTTATCTGGTTCTCTTTTTATTATGTAATATTATGAAGGATAAGAAAAGCGAAAAGAAATGGAAAAAGTTGCAAGGAAGCTTGCAGGTTTTCATTGTTATCTGCCTCTTTTTTTTGTAACTTATAGTAGTATTTTTTTCTGTTAATCGACCAAACACGAGAGCACTCACTCACATTTTATGCAATGTTGATAGAAAGAGCAGAGCACTGATAGAAAATGAACAGAGAATATACTATCATACTATCACTACGGCTGTGGTATAGTATATTACAGAACGAGTACGGAAAATGGAGTTTATCGGCTCGGATACCGCCTCGTTCGTCAATCTAACGAGCACGATGAGCACTTTTCTGCGAGTCGTGTACGCTATTTTTCACGCGTCCAAGCCGGTTTTTTGCTAAATCGAGAGAGAAGCAGAAATGTGAGAATGTGTGTTCGCTGTGACTGCAGCAAATAACAAAGAAATGAATTTTTCACGCGTCCAAACCGGGTTTTCTGCTAAATCGAGAGAGAAGCAGAAATCACAAACGACAAACAAAAGAGAATTCTTGCGCATGCGCAATGTGTTTGCTGAGATTGTAGTAAATAACAAAAGACGTTTACATCATAACATAACTAGTGTTGTTATGTGCTACTTTCGAGGCTAGTTTATAGCGTACGAAACAGTCACTTTCGTCTATGGGCGTGTGAAAAAGAATTAAGTAGTTTCGCAGCTTGTGCTCCACAAAAAAATGGCAGGCAGTCGGTATGCACGAAATTGCGGCTATATTTTGAACCGACTTACAGTCTTTTGCTATTTGCATCCCATTTTAAGTAGCTGCATAAACTGCGCAGTCGATTGTTCTTTAATGCATTGGCTGAAAAGTGAATTTTTGACCAACATGCAGCATAAACTGCGCAGCGGCTGAATTCTTGACCGCAGCCTACTAGTGCATATGTTTGTTTCGTTCGGCTCAAGCGATGAGCTTGATTGAATGTTATTGAAACCACATACATGATCATCAATCACATCACATACAACGAATAAATAATTTATAAGCTGATTTAAATGTTCATAACAATTTATTGTGAGGTGGATACATATTAAATATTGCATAACACTGCACAAACATAGTAATGCAGTTGCGTCGATAGTAAAAGGAGAAGTAAGAGCTGTTAAAAAAAATATGTGCGTGTAATCTTTACGCGCGGTTGGAGTGAAATTCTAAGACGTTGTGGCCAATGTTACGATTAAATTAAAAGGCACGAGTCGCTTGAGAATTTGCTTAGTTCCCGAAATTCCAGACCATAGTGATCATATTCCAGAATTTCCATAGGAATAAGTCTTATAGTCGCATCTTACCCCTACATACCAAATTTCATGCAAATCGCTTGAGAAATTGATTTGTTCCAGAAAGTCCAGACAATAATGATCATATTCCTTAATTTCCATAGGAAGAAATCTTATAGTCACATCTTAGTCCTACATTCCGAATTTCATGCAAATCGCTTGAGAAATTGCTTTGTTCCAGATATTCCAGACAATAATGATCATATTCCAGAATTTCCATAGCAAGAAGTTTTATAGTCGCATCTTCCGAATTGCATGCGGTTCGCTTGAGAAATTGCTTTGTTCCAGATATTCCAGACCAAAATGATCATATTCCAGAATTTCCATAGCAAGAAATCTTATACTCACATCTTAGTCCTATATTCCGAATTTCATGCGAATCGCTTGAAAAATTGCTGTGCTCCAGAAATTCCAGACAATAATGATCATATTCCAGAAGTTCCATAGGAAGAAATCTTATGGTCGCATCTTAGTCCTACATTCCTAATTTCATGCGAATCACTTGAGTAATTGCTTTGTTCCCGAAATTCCAGACCATAATGATCATATTCCAGAATTTACATAGGAAGAAGTCTTATAGTCGCATCTTAGTCCTACATTCCGAATTTCATGCAAATCACTTGAGAAATTGCTTTGTTCCTGAAATTCCAGACCATAATGATCATATTCCAGAATTTCCATATGAAGAAGTTTTAAAGTCGCATCTTAGTCCTACATTCCGAATTTCATGCGAATCACTTGAGAAATTGCTTTGTTCCCGAAATTCCAGACCATAATGATCATATTTCAGAATTTACATAGGAAGAAGTCTTATAGTCGCATCTTAGTCCTACATTCCGAATTTCATGCAAATCACTTGAGAAATTGCTTTGTTCCTAAAATTCCAGACCATAATGATCATATTCCAGAATTTACATAGGAAGAAGTCTTATAATCGCATCTTAGTCCTACATTCCGAATTTCATGCGAATCACTTGAGAAATTGCTTTGTTCCCGAAATTCCAGACCATAATGATCATATTCCAGAATTTACATAGGAAGAAGTCTTATATTCGCATCTTAGTCCTACATTCCGAATTTCATGCGAATAACTTGAGAAATTGCTTTGTTCCCGAAATTTCAGACCATAATGATCATATTCCAGAATTTACATAGGAAGAAGTCTTATAGTCGCATCTTAGTCCTACATTCCGAATTTCATGCAAATCACTTGAGAAATTGCTTTGTTCCTGAAATTCCAGACCATAGTGATCATATTCCAGAATTTCCATAGGAATAAGTCTTATAGTCGCATCTTACCCCTACATACCAAATTTCATGCAAATCGCTTGAGAAATTGATTTGTTCCAGAAAGTCCAGACAATAATGATCATATTCCAGAATTTCCATAGCAAGAAGTTTTATAGTCGCATCTTCCGAATTTCATGCGGTTCGCTTGAGAAATTGCTTTGTTCCAGATATTCCAGACCAAAATGATCATATTCCAGAATTTCCATAGCAAGAAATCTTATACTCACATCTTAGTCCTATATTCCGAATTTCATGCGAATCGCTTGAAAAATTGCTGTGCTCCAGAAATTCCAGACAATAATGATCATATTCCAGAAGTTCCATAGGAAGAAATCTTATGGTCGCATCTTAGTCCTACATTCCTAATTTCATGCGAATCACTTGAGTAATTGCTTTGTTCCCGAAATTCCAGACCATAATGATCATATTCCAGAATTTACATAGGAAGAAGTCTTATAATCGCATCTTAGTCTTACATTCCGAATTTCATGCGAATCACTTGAGAAATTGCTTTGTTCCCGAAATTCCAGACTATAATGATCATATTCCAGAATTTACATAGGAAGAAGTCTTATAGTCGCATCTTAGTCCTACATTCCGAATTTCATGCAAATCACTTGAGAAATTGCTTTGTTCCTGAAATTCCAGACCATAATGATCATATTCCAGAATTTCCATATGAAGAAGTTTTAAAGTCGCATCTTAGTCCTACATTCCGAATTTCATGCGAATCACTTGAGAAATTGCTTTGTTCCCGAAATTCCAGACCATAATGATCATATTTCAGAATTTACATAGGAAGAAGTCTTATAGTCGCATCTTAGTCCTACATTCCGAATTTCATGCAAATCACTTGAGAAATTGCTTTGTTCCTAAAATTCCAGACCATAATGATCATATTCCAGAATTTACATAGGAAGAAGTCTTATAATCGCATCTTAGTCTTACATTCCGAATTTCATGCGAATCACTTGAGAAATTGCTTTGTTCCCGAAATTCCAGACCATAATGATCATATTCCAGAATTTACATAGGAAGAAGTCTTATATTCGCATCTTAGTCCTACATTCCGAATTTCATGCGAATAACTTGAGAAATTGCTTTGTTCCCGAAATTTCAGACCATAATGATCATATTCTAGAATTTACATAGGAAGAAGTCTTATAGTCGCATCTTAGTCCTACATTCCGAATTTCATGCGAATCACTTGAGAAATTGCTTTGTTCCCGAAATTCCAGACCATAATGATCATATTCCAGAATTTCCATAGGAAGAAGTTTTAAAGTCGCATCTTAGTCCTACATTCCGAATTTCATGCGAATCACTTGGGAAATGTACCAAAGTACTGATATTTAACAGTGGCTCACTTCTGTTGATCACAACAGTGATCACAACAGTGTATCACTTAACATTTAACTTTTTGAAAATGTACCCCATTAAACCTTGTAGTGAGACGTTGTCACGTCAAAACTAACATGGAACCCCCACATATCATATATCACAAACAAAGCTAATAAAGCTTACTTTACCTGTCAACGTATGTTTAGCAAAACGTGGGGAATAAACCCGCAAATTACCCTCTGGCTATACCAAACCAGGATCACATACGCGGCCCTGGTTTGGTGGCCAAAAACAGAGCAATCAACGACACGCTCAAAACTGAACAAAATACAAAGTGCAACGGGTGCAGTTAAGAGCTGCCCAACGGCAGCTCAGGAAAAACTTCTAGGACTTCCTCCCCTGCACATACACATCAAAAGCGAGGCTGTATCAAGAGCCACAAAACTAAAAATTCTCAAACAAATAAAGGCAAACAAACCAGGACACTTTAGCATCATAACCAAAATAGACTTGGAATATGTAACTGTCCAACCATCAGACCTAATGATAAAAACTACTAATTTCAAAAGGAATTTTTCGATTAAAATATACGATCGGAATCAAGTGGAAAATATCATAAGTACCATTCCAAACCATGCATCCATCTGGTATACAGACGGATCAAAAACAAACACAGGAACCGGAGCAGGAATATTCGGACCCAGAATCACTCTACGAATACCCCTAGGTAGATCTCCAACAGTATTCCAGGCAGAAACTATAGCAATAGAAGCCTGCGTCCTGGAATGTACAAAAAGAAAGTACAGAAGAACCGAGATCTATGTGATCTCAGAGAGTCAAGCAGCATTGCTAGCATTAAAAGTTCCAGTCTTTTACTCTAAAACAACGTGGAGCTATTTCCGCCACTTAGAAGAACTGGCCAAAAACAACAAAATCACACTTATGTGGTCTCCCGGACACTCAGGCATATCAGGAAACGAGGCAGCAGACCTATGTGCAAGAAAAGGCACATAAGGAATTTTCACTGGCCCAGAACCCAGCATAGCCTATTCCAAATGCCATATCAACAGAAAAATTAAAGAGTGGGAAAACGCTACTATCGAAGCGGAATGGAAATCTTCGTCTGGGATGAGACAAGCCAAAAAGCTTATAAACTACAACATTAGTCATATGGACAGGGTCATCAAACTGGACCGCCATACACTAAGAACACTAATCTGGTATATGACAGGACATGGCCAATTCCATGACCATCTTTTAAAAATGGGCAAATCCCAATCGGTCTGCTGCCAATTCTGTAACGAGGCAAAGGAAACGTCAGAGCATATACTCTTCGTATGCGTAGCCCTCACCCAGAAAAGAATAAAACATGGCCGAATGCCAGACCAATCGCATTGTCAGATGTGGTGGCATTCACGAAGGAACTGAGCAACCACATAATGTGGTAAAACGTCAGGGACGCACAATAGACCTAAAGGTCGCAGTGCTCAGGGCTTTTTAGCCCCACCTAATATAATAATAATAATAATAATTTTCACAGACCACCAACAACTGACTTACGCGCTCAGTAATAAAAATAGAAACAGTAAAATGAAAAGATGGAAATGTTTACTAGAAGCATATAATTGCGAAATTAGGTACAAACAAGGCAAATCAAACGTAGTCGCTGACGCACCCCCTAGACTCCCATTATATAAAGAAATTAATTACGCATTCTCTAGACCCCCATTATATCAAGAATTTAATTCCCTAACAGGTAAATGCCACAGTGATGAAAGTTAATCACGTCTCCTTATTCCATCAACAGAAACCCCAATCAACGTGTTTAAAAATCAAATCTTTATTTTAACAAGCGAAACAAATGAAAGTACTTTTGAAATACCATTCCCTACTTACCACAGACACACCATAAAAAGACCACACTACTCAGACGAAGACTTTATTTCTTCACACATTAATCCCGCATTGATCATTGGACTATTAACCTCAGAAACCATCATAGGTCGAATTCAAAACATATACCCACAACATTTCGCAAACATCAAAATGAGGTTCAATCAAAAACAAGTAATTGACATAAGCTCTGAATCAGAAAAAGAAGAAATTATGACCAAAAAACACAGAAGAGCACATAGAGAAGCTAGGAAAAAATAAGAATCAAATCCTGGAGAAGTTTTATTTCCCGAAAATGCATTCAAAAATGTCCCAAATTGTAAAACAGTGTACAACTTGCCAAGAACAAAAATATGACCGGCATCCATTAAAGCCTCTTATCCAACCCACTCCTAAACCCGAATATCCAGGACATACCGTTCACATAGACATTTACTCCACAGAAAAGAAACTTGTTTTGACTTTTAACGACAAATTTTCAAAATATGCACAGGTCAAAATAATCAACTCAAAAGCAATAGAACATGTTAAGCAACCCCTTAGAAAACTACTCATAGCATTCGGAATACCTAAAGCATTAGTAATCGATAACGAAAAATCATTAAATTCCTCGACAATTTCCTTTCTTCTAAAAGATCAACTCGGAATAAAAGTATATAGAACACCCCCTTATACCTCAGCAGTAAACGGTCAAATCGAAAGATTTCACTCCACACACAAAAATAATGCGTTGCCTAAAAACAGAAAATAGCCATACTAGTTTTGACGACCTTCTTTTTAAATCAGTCCAGGAATATAAAAAACAATTCATTCAACAATAAACAACAAACCTGTAGAAGTATTTTTCGGAAGAACAGTTTCCAGCGATCCCCAATTACTAGAAGCTAGTAGAAGAGAAACATCGCTAGACTTGAAGAAAAACAACAGAACGACATAGGTTACCATAATAAACGCAGACAGCCAATAATAAACTACTCACCAGGCATAACAAAACTTTCACCTAGGTTTAGGAAAGAGACAGTAAAAGAAAACTTTGAAACAACAATAAAAACTATATCTCGCAAAATTGTTCATAAATTTAACATCAAAAAATAATCTTTACAGACTTTGCATAACAATATGTTTGGCAGAAACCCAAATATTAGACTACACAAATTCCCACCTTATAACACTGAAAATGGAATTAGCCAATAGACAGCTAGGAACATTGAAAATCATGAACCTAATCGACTAAAAAAATATGAAGAAGTTGCAAATATAATAGAAGCAGCAGTTGAAAACAATACATCCCATCATCCTCTTCATCCTTACCTTTCTCACGAAATATCCCAAATAAAGGACTTCTTACTTAGACTTAGACCGAAACAACAATACAAACGATCATTATATTTTCGTAGTCCCCCCTGATCCCATCCGCAAAGAGGTGTCTTACTATAACTATTTATCTCAGCGATCCTGAAAACTATGGGATCGACAGAAATATCGACACCCCTCCCCCTCTTCATCGAACCCCTAGCCGTAGAGGTGTCTTACCATCACTATTCAACTCAGGGACCACGAAAACCATAGAATCAACACTAAAATCGGTCACCCTCCCCCCTTCAGTTATCGACCCTATCTCACTAGAGCTGTCTTACCATCATCATTCAACTCAGCGATACCGAAAACCATAGAATGGATTCTAATTTCGGTAACCCACCCCCTTTCCGTTATCGACACCATCCCCCTGGCGCTGTATTACCATCACCATTCAACTCAGCGATACCGAAAACCATAGAATGGAATCTAATTTCGGTAACCCACCCCCTTTCCGTTATCGACACCATCCCCCTGGCGCTATCTTACCATCACCATTCAACTCAGCGACCCCGAAAACCATAGAATCAACACTAATATCGGTCACCCACCACCCATAGGAGTGTACTACCAGCACTATTCGTCTCGGTGATACCGAAAACGGTGGGTCGGACCATAAAATCGCCTGCCACGCCTCCCCCAGCCAAAAAACCTACTACCCCCCACCCCCTATGTTTGATTCCACATAGTACATAATATGTACACCAAGTTTGGTTGAAATTGGTCAAGGCGTTTCAGAGCTAGTTAGGCACAAGTATACAAATATAAAAATAAATTCTCTACTTTATATATATAGATAGATAGATAATGTAAATTAATTTATTTTTATTGGAAGCGATTTTTATTTTAGCAAATTTATGAATGGAGTAGATTAATTTTTAAAAATTTTTTCAATCATTCTTAATTCAAGATTTGATAAGACAAAAGAGTTTGCAATATTGGCCTTTGCCCAATTTATAGCATTATTTACATTTATCAATTCTTCTTTAATTACTTGAGTTTTATACTTTAATATAGATATTTCTTCTTATTCAAATTCTTCATTGTTCTTTATCATATTTAATATGTTATTTGTTATTTTAGTTACATTATTTATACGCTCTAAAGATAATTTGTTTATTATTAATTGTTTGTTATTGTTTTTAATTTGTTCATTCATTCTATTATTAATAATCTGCAGGTCATGGTGGTCGGGGCTACCGGCTAACCATTTCCAGGCTGTTCCAAGAAAATATAAAGATCGTTTGTATTGTTGTTTCGGTCTAAGTCTAAGTAAGTAGTCCTTTATTTGGGATATTTCGTGAGAAAGGTAAGGATGAAGAGGATGATGGGATGTATTGTTTTCAACTGCTGCTTCTATTATATTTGCAACTTCTTCATATTTTTTTAGTCGATTAGGTTCATGATTTTCAATGTTCCTATCTGTCTATTGGCTAATTCCATTTTCAGTGTTATAAGGTGGGAATTTGTGTAGTCTAATATTTTGGTTTCTGCCAAACATATTGTTATGCAAAGTCTGTAAAGATTATTTTTTGATGTTAAATTTATGAACAATTTTGCGAGATATAGTTTTTATTGTTGTTTCAAAGTTTTCTTTTACTGTCTCTTTCCTAAACCTAGGTGAAAGTTTTGTTATGCCTGGTGAGTAGTTTATTATTGGCTGTCTGCGTTTATTATGGTAACCTATGTCGTTCTGTTGTTTTTCTTCAAGTCTAGCGATGTTTTCTCTTCTACTAGCTTCTAGTAATTGGGGATCGCTGGAAACTGTTCTTCCGAAAAATACTTCTACAGGTTTGTTGTTTATTGTTGAATGAATTGTTTTTTATATTCCTGGACTGATTTAAAAAGAAGGTCGTCAAAACTAGTATGGCTATTTTCTGTTTTTAGGCAACGCATTATTTTTGTGTGTGGAGTGAAATCTTTCGATTTGACCGTTTACTGCTGAGGTATAAGGAGGTGTTCTATATACCCCAGGCTCCGGGTTCGTGGGGCCCCATAAAAATTGTTTAAAAAATTAACCCGATTTTTTTCAAATTTTATATATGCGTGTATCTCCGATACACAACACTTTTTGTAAAAATTTTGGAGACCCCGGGCCCCGGGTTCGTGGGACCCCATAAAATTTCTTTAAAAAAATTAACCCGATTTTTTTTCAACTTTTATATACGCGTGTATCTCCGATAGACAACACTTTTTGTAAAAATTTTGTAGAGCCCGGGCCTCGGGGTCGTGGGACCCCAAAATTTAAAAAAAAAAATTAACCAGATTTTCTTCAAATTTTATAGACGTATGTATCTCCGATGAAGAACACGTTTTGTAAAAATATAAAATAAAAATATACCCTAAATTTTTTTTTTAAAAAAATTAGCCCGATTTTTTTAAAGTTTTTATATGTGTGTATCTCTGATGGACAACACTCTTTGCAAAAATTTTGGTGGCGGGTTCTTGGGGCCCCATAAAAATTTTCAAAAAAATTAATCCGATTTTCTTCAAATTTTATACACCTGTGTATCTCCAATGGACAACATTTTTTGTAATGTTTTTGGAGTGAACGGGCCCTGAGGCCCGAACGGTGATGAACAAAACTTTTTGTAAATTTGGTGGAGTGATAGGGCCGGCCCTAAGACCCGTGTGGTGTCCATGTAAATTTTTTAAAAGTTAGCCCGATTTTCTTCAAATTCTAACACATACCCATCTCCTATTAGAGAATTTAGATGAAAATTTTTATTTTTTATGGTTTGTTTTTTTAAAAAGTGAATTTCTAATTTAATAATTTAACTTATATTTATATAGACTATCTGATAGCTCCGGTACTACCGGGACCCGCTGACCCACCCCACTCCACAAAAAAGGCCACCAAATGCTGAGATTTGAAATCGTTCAGATAAACATAAACACACATCTTCGTAAATATCTCGACTCAAGCGCCACCTACTGTGTTGAACAGAAACATAAACTAATCGTAGTACCAAACGAATATATGGTGTAAATATGGTTTTGTTACGAACGTTTTTATGTATTAGAAACACACATTTTTAAAAATATCTCGACTTCCGCACCACCTACCGGATTTAAAAAAGATATAAACATTAAAGAACACCAATCAAACTTATGATGTGAAATTATCGTAAATATGTCCAGTTGTTTAACGAATTTTATGCTGGGTGACATCTCGACTCCAGCGCCACCTACATGGTCGAAAATAAACATAAACTTATTAGAGAACCAAACGAACTTATGGTGTGAATACGGCTTCGCTAGCTCCATTGGCTAAGGCGTGATTAGGTTAGATATACTATATGCAGAATATTTTCAAGAATATCTCGACATCAGCGCCACCTACCGAACTAAAAAAATGTATAAACATTCAAAAGCACCAATCGAACATACGGTGTTAGGTCTAACGCGATAACAATGATATCCACTACCAGACCAAACGCTAAACTACGTTTTCGTAAATATCTCCACTCCAGCGCCACCTACCGGATCAAACAAAAAACGCTGCGTTATCGAAGCACCAAGCAAACATATAGTGTAAATACGGCTTAGATGCGTCCAGCAATTTAGGCGTTGCAAACGCTCAATCATTTTTATGTATAAAGATATGGAGATTTATTTATTTATTATTTATTTTTTATTCTGGAACGCCTTGACCAATTTCAACCAAACTTAGAATACATATTACTTACAATCTGGAATCAAACAAAGCGGGTGGTGGTAACATGTTTTGTGAGTGGGGGTGGGGTGGCAGCCGATATAAGTGTCGAACCCATAGTTTTTGGGATCACTGTGATGAATAGTGCTGGATAGAATGGAGCTGGGTGATCGGGTGTTGTTGGAGGGTGAGGCTTTCCGATATCCAGGGTAGCTGAGATAAATAGAATAGATGAATAGGCGGTAGGACACCTCTAGCGGGTTTGTTTTTTGTGGTTAAGGGATTACTGATATTAGTCTCGAGTTTTCGGGGTCGCTGAGGTAAATAATGATGGTAAAATACCTCTAGGAGGAGGGGGTCTATTGGTACGTGGCAATGGTGGGCGATATTATTGTCGATTCCATAGTTTTCGAGGTCGCTCATTTGTACAGTGATGGTAAGTCATCGCTATGGAATGAGTTTGGTTGGTGTGGTAAGGGGGCCGATACTATTTTCAAATTTTACAACTCTGCTACATCGGGCACTCACCTATTTATATTTTATATATGTATATTATTATATAATGTGTTATTACTATGTCAGGTGGACGCTGAAAGATACCGTGCATTGCTCGAATAATCTTTATCTTTACTACGTCGGCTGGCGGCCTTTGCATGTAATTATGTAAACAGTCATCTTAGTTATCCGTTAAAACACTACCTAAAATGCCACTCTAACTCCCGGACTATTGCTATCATACAATTTTGCTTTTTTGGTTTTGGTAAGTCAGCTGTGAATAAGAGGTAAAGTGTTGGTTCCAAGACAATACCTTGGGGTAGGGGATGCAGGAGGCATCTATCTGGCATATACCTGAATATCCGTCGTTTTATTGCACGTAAACAAAACTGTCGTTTAGATAACTTTCGATAAGTGGGTAGTAATCTGGTAGCATTGGTTTGATTTTGTGTATGAGTCCTTTGTTCCAAACACTATCAAATGCTTTAGCAACGTCTAGATAGACCGCCACACAGTATCTCTATTTATTCAGATTTGTTGAGAATTTTATTAGTTACTCTATGTACTTGTTGAGTAGTTGAGTGTTGTCTACGAAACCCGAATAAAAGTAAAAATAAAATCGTGGATGTGTATGTGCTTAGAGTCATAATTAGCGGCTAATTTCAACAACTGGATTTCAGCTTGAATAATTAATTAATTAATGCATTATTTCTGATCCCGTAGGATGTTTTGTTTAATTATATTTTTTGGTTTTCATTCATTTTCTTATTTTGTAATAGTTTCAGGTTTTGATTTTTTCAATTGAATTTTCCAAATAAATGTTCGTAAACCATAATTAAAATGTGTATTATAAATTTATCACAATTAAAATATTTACGTTTTGTTTAACAATAAAAATTTCTCGTCTAATATTTTGGTTTTCATTCCAACAACTCGATAGTTGACATACATCTTGTTGTACTATATAGTATCCCTATCGTATAACAAAAAATAAACTAAATTGAAATATTGCAACTGATTACTGAAAAATATTAAATACGCTTAAAGCGAATAGAACACGTAAAACAAAAACTATTTCTTATTTACAAGATCCAGCTTGGACAAGATCTCATTTAATAACTGGCAAATGATAAAACATAAATGTTACGCAAGGTACATAGATTTTCATAACATAGAACTAATTTAATTTATTTGCTTTTTCTGCAAATTAGGATTTTGTTTTTAACTATCTTACACTAGAATTTAAAAGAATGCTTTATTCCCCCTTTGTCTTTGTGCATTTTAATATTCTTATAACATTTTTCCACCCATAATTTTTTATTAATTTTGCAATACATAATTTAATTTAAACACTTTTTGCAATGATAATTCTTAAATCTTAATTTATGGAAATAATAATGTTGTGTTCTCTTGTTTTCAGGCTGTAACTTTATTATTGTTGCGTTTCGGAAAGATGTGTTATGGCTGCAACTGTCGTATTTCCATTTATGTTCGAAACACCATTTCCATTTGTTAAAGTCGTTTGGCTAACTGTGTTTTCCTTATCTTCATCACTTGACGGATTGTCCCACCATTGACGTTCACCAGAACCAAAAAAGTTGTAAAAAGAACCGCAAATGATGTAAATAAATGCAGCAATAAAGAAAACTATTTTCCATTGACCCATTGTTGGCTAAAGGTAAAGAGAAGAAGAATTAGTTTCCATCCACATTACTTATAAAATTTTACGCATAAGCCGAATGTTGTTGTCAATAAATATTAATATAAATGATTCAATAAATACTTATTAAGTGCTTTTATCAAAGCAGTAAATATATAAATAGCTATATAGGTATACAGCTTTGGTTTGGCGATTAAACATAATCTGTATCTTCATCTTATAAAGTCTGGAATTTTTTTTATATGTATATACGATATATTTGTTTAATAACGAGGTTCTGATGCACACAGTATACCTTGTTGTTAATTAAATTTCCAGCAGCAATGGGCGCCAGGAGACCAGCCAAATTTGCCAAACAATTAGTAATGGCCATCAGAAAACCAGCAAATCGTGGTGTAAGGTCCAAATGGTTGATTTTAAAACCGGAATAGATGCCTCCGTTGAAACCAACTCCAATGGTTAGGATTGTCAGCGTCAATGCTCGGTTACATCCAGTGTATGCTGCTGCAATGAGTGCGATACCTGGTCCATATTGACCTACGAACAAAAATTGGTTTACAAATATTATCTAAACCTAAGACAACCTCAAGGCGGCTAATTGTAACTTACCTATACTGTTAATAATCTTTCTTGTTGATGTGTGTGTAAAATGCTTTGATGTAATCATCCAATCAGCAATGACCGAAATAAACATCGAAAAAATCCACATAGCCAGGTACGGCAGTGAAGACAGCAGCCCATTCGTCTTCAACGAGAAGCGAAGCACTTGTTTCATGTATGTTGGCAATTCTGTCATTAATGTCTCATAGCCATAGTTGTGACCCATATGAGCTACCAAAATTGCGTAAAATGGCATCGACTTGAGAATTGCTTTAAATGGAATTGCTGGAGTCTAAAATGACGAAAAGACCATGCAATTTCAATTAGGTTTATATGAGGTCGTAGTAATCAACAAAAAACAGACTTTGATATCGTTTGTTCCCCAAAGCGAATGGTTTATGTACTTCTTTTCCTTTTCATCGATGGTTGGATGCGATGAGGGATCTTCGAAAACCCAAATGAGGAAGGCAACTGACCAAATTGTTCCGACTGCACCAAATACATAGAATATCGACGGCCATCCTCCGTCGAATCCGTATTCTGCTAACAAACCCGACAGAGGCATTGATATAATGGTTCCGAACTGGGCCCCGGCATATACTGCTGCACCCATTCGGGATCTTTCATTGGGTGGTATCCATTTCGCAAGCAAGGCGTGAGTGCATGGAACAATAGGGCCTTCGCCAAGACCCTGAATGAAACGAATCAGGCAGAGTCCAAATACACCACCTTCACGGGCAGCGATTGGGACAGCAAAAGCGAATACCGAATTGATAAGCATGCCCCAGCCGAGAAACCGCATAGCACCATATTTTTTTGCTAAGATGCCGAAAGGAATCTGAAATTTAACAAAGTATACATAAATATTATTACTATATTGGATTTACGTTCCTAAATGCCAGAGATGGGTTACACTTTACCTGAGTTATCACGTAGCCATAGAAGAACGACGAAAGTATATATCCCTGAACACTAGAATTCCAACTAAATTCGCCATCTTCCCCGTTATCCTGAAATATACATAGCGAAAAATGTTTTTTTATTTTTAACCACTGCGCTACGATGCCTACTTATTATAACTCTTAGGACCGATACATATTTTTTTTTTGATTTTTATTTTTTTTTTAATTTTTTTTAAAATTTTCTTTTGCACTTAACAGATTTCTAATAAATTCTATACTTTTTGAGATATTTCCCAAAACTGGAAAAACTGTCAAAGTAAGCTGCCACTTCCGGTTGGCCGATTTACGCCAAAATTAACTGGGAGCTCCCAATTTATGTACAAAGCTTAAATCTGAATTTTCATCCGCATCAAATCAGCGCTCCCGAGTTCTATAATTTTCAAGATTACTATACTTCCTTTTACTATGTAAAATGAATAAAAAATGGTGGTGTGGCAACAATAGGACTTTCTTTTACGGACGGGCCGGAATCTTCATCAAATGTATATTAAATTTTTTAAAATTTTTTTTTTATAGTTTTTTTTTTTACTATGTAAAAGAAAGTAAGAGGATTCCCGTTCTTTATTATGCAAATTTATGATCACTTTGCTTAAAGCGTTACTGCGCTTAACGTATACCACAGATATGCAGCAGCGGCGGCGGCAATGCCATGTCATGACTTGAAAAAAAAAACGCGTGGTTGCATCGGGCCTTATTCTTATTATATATTTGTGTGGTTTTAAGAATCATTATTATTTTGGATCTAAACCCAAACGGTCTAATTTGAAGCTAATGTCATCTTATTGGAAGGAAATATTGCATCGTTGAGATAAATAAAATACATAAAAAAGTTATCAAAACTTTTTTAAAAAATTCTTAAAATGAACAAGGAAATTTAATGCTGACGCCACTAATCATTAGTTACGATTGCTAGTTCAACGAACGTGTTACTTTAAAGAATAGAATCTATTGATTAGAACCATAAAAAAATCACGTTTCTCAAACTAAAACTCCCACGCTTAAAACTCAGTCAGAAAATTGTATAAAAATATTCATACATCATTAAGTCTGGCAGTAATTTTGGGCAGTTGGAAAGAGACATAAAAGGGCTCAAGGGGTTCTTCAGAATTTAGGGAAGATACAATTTTCAGAGCTCCGAACTTTTTCCACCATATTGAAAAATATTTGTAGCCATTTAGTATAAAACTAGATTTCCAAGACTAAGACCTTATCAACCAGAGTTAAAACAGGCAAATATTCGAGAATAAAGGTAAATGTTCGTGCAGTAAGCCGGCTTTCGTGGGCGCCTAATGGAACAGATAATATAATTTTATCTACGCTAGTAGTCAGTGGAAAAGCGCATGGCTACAGAGCAGGGTTTCGTGGTTCGTCCCAGTAACACAAAAAAAAAATATATTTTATACATTGACCCACCGGGGGCGACAAACGTTCCGAGAGTATTAACTTGTCACGGAAAGCTTCTCAATTTACCGTTCGGATCCGGCGTTAAATTGTAGATCCCTTCTATTTGTTTCCAAAAATATACATTCACAACACAAATTGTCGCGAGAAGCTAGGCCTAGGACCGCAACGGTGCGTTGGACTCAGATCACGAGGTTCAAAGTTAGAATCCCAGAAAAACGTCAAATATAATTTTGACTGTCCCACCTCTCGTAAATGTCTGACAACCGTCCGATAATAATAACTGTCATGGAAAGCTTCTCAACTCGTCGCTGATAACGTGTGTGATTTAGCTGTAAAATTCTTTAAAAGCAACTGAAAAATGTACTCGTATGGTCCTCTTTTAAAATTCTCTATTTTAAAATCGCGTGCCCTTGGAAAGCTATACACGTGTGCATCTCCAAAAGATGGACAAAACTTTTTGTAAATTATTGGAGTGAACGGACCAAGGGCCCGAGGGGTGCCCATATGATTTTTTAAAAATTAGCTTGATTTTCTTCAAATTTTAAACACATGTTATTTCCGATGGACAAAACTTTTTGTAAAATTGTTAGAGTGATCGGGCTCGAGGGGTGCCCATACAAATTTTTTAAAAATAAGCCCGATTTTCTTCAAATTTTAAACACATGTGTATCTCCAATGACAACACTTACTATTTAAATTTGGTAGTGATCGGACTCCGGAGTCGAGGAGCTCCCATACAAAAATTTTAACAATCATGCCATATAGCGGCATCAGATCCCTCCAAACTGTAATGACTATGTGCCTGTGTACAGCGCTGCTTTACGATTTGCACCACAAAAGCAGGCAGTGCTTCGTATGTGGTTTTATTTTGCAAAATTTATAGTGGATTACTTTTAGGCGCATATTTTGGTTATTAGAGAATTTACATTTTAATTTATATGGGTTGTTTTTTTAGTGCAGAAATTCAGTAAATAATTTATCAGTACTCTTAAAATTATTTAAAATTATCAATCGTTCAATTAATAAGTTATTTGATAAGTGGAATAAAGCTTATAAGAAGAAAGAAACCGAAAAAACGAGAAAAAAAACCTTTAATGGTATAAGCTACTTGTAAAAACGGGCCTAGTTCTGGATCTCAAAAGTGAATGAATTGCCTTTGGAACAATGTTATTTAAAAGAAATAAGCTTAGCGAACTTGCAGAGACCAAAAAGTAATAACAATAAAACCGTGTACTAATCAAAATAATTTAGAAGCAAGTTAATTTAGTTTTCAATTAGTATATATAAAACCCATATAAAAAAGGAACCCTTTCACCAAATTTAATTTAATATTAAACGTTAAATTATGTTCCACGATAGCATTCTTGTAAATTCTATACATAGTCCATTCCAGTTAATCGACGCACTAAATAAGATATTTGTGCTCTGAATGCATTGATTCGGGTGTAAATGACGATGATTGAAATTTTACATTTTTTTTATTTTTCACTAAGAGTCAAAGCACAGAAAATATTATTATAATATACCATTTGTGAAGACATTATAGCCAAAGGTTAACGACCTTATTAAGGCCAGCCTTTTTGGGAATAATCGTACAAAATAAAACGATTCATATGGTTCATATTCATATTCAATTAAAGAGCACAAATCAATGATCAATAAAACGCAGTTTTCTTAGCAAGACATTTTTTATTAAATGTCATTATTGAGAATTTTGTCGGAATTTGAATTATTTATTAAAATTAATTATTAAATTAATTTTTTACTTTGTTGGGATAACAATCGTCTATACCCGAATAAATTAATGAATTATTTTACTATAGTATCTTTCTTCTGCATTCTACTCACCACACTTGTGTAATTTGTATCGGGGCATTCATCGTCCACAATTTCTTCGTGACCTTGGCTTAAATAGGTGTGGTTTACCATCGCAACTATAGCGACAGACATATTTGTCCTCATAACGTAAGCATTAGCCATGCCAAGGAACAGCATGAATGTGACAAAATATCTTGTGGCAAAACATCCTGAAAAAAGTAAAGGATGAGAATAATTACATCTATTTAATTATTTTTCAATAACATACTCGGCCAACGTATAGTAGACTAATGGGGTAGTGGATACTAGACTTTCAAAATTCGGAAAAGTTATGATATAACGTTTTTTAAATAAATTTTTAATTAAAGTATTACCTATATATAGATTTTGTTTTACTGTTTGTTTCAACTTTAAGACGACAATAACGTACGTGAGGAACGAAAAGATTCTCTCTTCGGAGACACAAGCGAACAAAAGTAAATCAATTAAGGAATTAAAATTCACCATGGTACATTAATTATACTTTGAGCATTATACAATAAGAATATGTCTATAAATTATATAATATATAAATTTGTATGGTTTCCATATCATTCGTTGACACTTCAAAATCATCTCAGAGGATCAAAGTTACCATATATCATTCTTAAAAAATTTATTTTCATAAAATATTGATCTAAACTTTTGTTATCTGAAAAGCTATCAATTACCCTATTCATTTGTTAGTTGTTATATCGTGTTACTTATTAGTAATTTATGTGATGTAGCCGTTTATATGTAGAAAAAAAACAACCCATAAAAATTAAAATTTTTCATCTAAATTCTCTAATCGCAGAAATTGATATGGGAGCCCCTCGATCCTGGGCCATTTTTTTTATTGTAGAAGAAAATCATCGAAACAAACATTTGACATCATATGTTAAAATTGAAAAATCTCAGATCATTTTATTCTGAGCACTTAGAGCACGCTCATACTCTGAGCAAATAAGAAACACGAACATTTATCTTGAGAACTCTTTGACTGCTCTGAACTAATTTATGAAAACGCCAAATGACAGAATATTGTGAAAACTTGTTGTTCTATCTGTAAGTTGATATCGACAACAAAAAAAACGACATCAATAAAAATACAATTCAGTAAATAAAAATGTAAGTTGAAGTAAGCATAAAACATGTATGTCTCGTTTCATTTGCTGGGTTCATTTGTGCGTGCGCTAAGATTTCTCTCTCTCTCTCCACCACCACCAAAACCATGCAGCGCAGCCGACTGTGCAGCACACACCGCACACAGTCCATAAAGGGCGACGAATATCTGATGCCAGTACATATATTTAAAAAATGTATAAGGGCCTTGCGGCCGAACCCGGGACCCGATCACTACCAAATTTTCGAAAAAGTATTGTTTATTGGGTATACACATGTGTGTAAAATTTAAAGAAAATCGGGTAAATTTTTTAAAATTTTTGTTTGGGAGCCCCCCGACCCCGCAGCCCAAGGGGCCTCAAAATTTAATAGAAAGTGTTGTCTCCGGAAATACACATGTGTGCAAAATTTCAATAAAATCGGGCCATGGGAAGTGGGTTAAAAATTGATCGCAAGAATCCACGACAGACGACCGACCGACGACCGACCGACGACCGACCGACGACCGACGACCCACGGGCAAGTGAAGTTAATATAGAGAATTTAAAAAATTTAAAAAAAACTCAACTATTGTGCTACATTATATATCGACAACATTTCATCGATCGTATTTACTATCTCCCTTTACTCGTCTTATCATTCTACTCGTATGGATTTTTAGTGTTTAGTGTATTATTAACCTTTGATCTTTTAATAACGTTAAAGAAGTATAATTTTTAACGCGTGTACAAGTCCACGTGAACAGTAAATAAATTGCAAAAAGTTTATTAAAAGAAGTATGTCAGGAAACATCTTGAGTAACGTAATATTGTGTAGTGAATTATTGGTTTTTAGTAAAAAAGTAGCTATGAAGTGTTTTAAGGGATAACATTCCTGCTGTGAATGCACTTTCGGTTTCGGGTACAAAAACAAAAAACTTAAAAACCCTGTAAAATAATCGACTATTGCCGTGCCACAAAATACCAGCCCCCTATTTGCACAATGAGGTGGCATCATTAAACGTTCATTTTGAGTTAACACTGTGTTAACTATATCATGTAAATGTAGTATGTCATTTAAGTTGTTTATTGGAACTTGTTGGTTTTAAAACAGAAAATACGAGTACTGTTGGCATCAAAAGACATGACTAACATAAATCATGATTACGGAATAAATTTGCAAAGTCGATTCAGACTCAGAACTACATCATACAATCCCCATTTGGTGATATCATTACGTTATTCTCAATTAATTAAAATTAGCATTATAGCATTTTCCGATTAATGACAATACTAATGAATAATTAACGAAAAAGTACTTAAATAAATTAATCCTTAAACATTAATTATTTTTTAAGTTAAGTTTATTAAAAACAAAACGAAACCACTTGATAAGTTTTGAAATATGTTATTTAATATTTATTTATTTAATTTTTGAAAAACGAAAATTCCATTTGAGTTTAAGAATGACAGTGTCAGAGATCTCTCTATTTTCAAATTTTTTTATGAACTTTTAGTCTGGCAAATACCGCAGTACAAAAACGCCTTATCTTTTATTTACAAAAAAAGCCCATACAAATTTAAATTTTTCTTGTAAATCCTCTAATCGAAGATACACATGTGTGCAGTTTGAATTAAATTGCCCGATTGCTTCCAAATTTTTATAAAAAAGTGTTTTCCATCGGAGATGCACATATGTATGAAATTTGAAGAAAATCGGGTACTTTTTTAAATAATTTGTATGGGAGCCCCCGACCCTGGGCCCAATCACTTCCAAACTTTTACAAAAAGTATTGTGAAACAAAGATACACATGTGTATGAAATTTGAAGAAAATCGAAGAAAAGAAAAATTTGTATGGGAGGGTCGGGGACCCTGGTCCCAATCACTTGCAAATTTTTACAAAAAGTGTTGTCAGTGTAAGATACACATGTGTATAAAAGTAAGAAAATCAAGTACTTTTTTTATAAAATTTGTATGTGAGCCCCCTGACCCGAGCACTGAAAGTCCCTAAATTTTAATAGAAAGGGTTGTCGTCGGAGATACACATGTGTGTGTTTGAATAAAAATCGGTCTTGAGAAAGTGGGTTAAAAATTGACCACAAGATCATCATATTTGGCTCTACAACCGTGGTACGGTCTCCCTCCTCCTTCTCTGGCCACCCGCAAAAGGTCTCTCCACCAGTCCCGATTTTGAGCCGATGTCATCCAGTTTTGAATCCCTAAACTGTGGGCGTCCTGGTCTACGCCATTCTTCCAGCGTATGCTTGGATCGTGTTCCATAAATCCAACCTCAAAGGACTTTCCGAGCATGTGAGCTAGGTGTCCCACCGGAACCTACGAGCCTAATTCTCTTCACGATGTCGACATAGCGGTAACGCTCATAGACTTCATCATTATAGTCTAGGGAATCGTCTTTCCTCACATACGGGGCCAACAATTCTCCGTAAGACTTTTTTCTGAACGCGGCTAAGAGATCAGCATTTTTTTTGCTAAGCACCCATCTCGGATCCATAAGAAAGTACTGGAATGACCATTGTCTTATATACCAGTAGCTTAGATGTTATAGTTAAGTTCCTGGATTTGAAGAGTTTTGACAGACTATAGTAGGCTTTGTTGGCTTTAAGCAACCGTGCGCGTATTTCTGGTTCCATATTGTTATCGGCTGCTACAATTGACCCGAGATAGTTAAAGGATTGCACTACTTCAAATCGCGTTATTCTACTTTGATTACGTGACCAATGTTCGATCTTCTAGTCGCACACATGGCCACCATTTTATTTTTCTCTCATTTATGTGCAGGTTCAGATTTTGTGCCGCCTGCTTGATCTCGATGAAAGCTTCCTGTAAGTTCTTGGGTTTCTACCAATGGACTTATAGGGGATTGTTCATCTCGCCGTTACGTCCGAGTCTCGGATCACTTTCTCCAACGCCAGGTTGAAGAGAACGCAGGCCAGTCCCTCCCCTCGTCGAAGCCCTTGTCGGTTCCCATACATTTTTTTTAAAATGTACCTGATTTTCTTTAAATTTTATACACACGTGTATCTCCAATTAGAGAGTTTACAAGATTTACAAAATTTCCTCTAAAAACCTCCCCAAAAGACTCCAAAATTACCCCCAGAAGACCCTCTAAAGACCACCAAAAGACCCAAAAACCTCCCAAAACTTATCCAAAAGAACTCCAAATATTCCCCCTATAAAAACCAATCAAATGACCACCACCACCTTCAACACGCTACCTAAAGACCACTAAAAGACCTCAAAACGACAAAAGAACCTTCCAAAACACTCAAAAAGCATTCCCAAAATACCCAACTAAGATCCCCAAAAGACCCTATAAGACTTCCAAAAGACTCCAGAAGCACCACCAAGATGTTAAAAAGCTTTTAGTGGTTTGTGTAATGCATATTTGGTTGATCCAAACTGCGTAGCGGACGGTGGAAAAATTAAATTATCGTGTCGCTCTTTCGTGACGATCCTTATTTCAGCCTCTACTAAAAGCGCCAAAAGAAATATACTTTTAAAAAACAAAGAACAAAACTAAACATTGTATTTCTCCTGATCATTTGAAAGACATTCGTATATACAGTACATAAACATAAATCTGCATAATGTTTAGATTTCAGGTGTAGCTTGCCAGAAATTTTAAAATCTAGAAAGTTACCTAATTTATGATCCTAATAATTTAATAATGCCACATAACAATATACGACAAGTGTGGATTGTGGTACATATATTTTACGAACGTTCTTACCGAACTTCTACTACGTTCTACGAAGATCAACGCTCTACAGAAGGGTTTGATCAGCGACTACTCAATCATGCATGTAAACTGACGTGTTGATCTTGAAAACTATTTCTATAGCATTCGACAGCTACTAAAAGGAAACAAAAAACTATGAAAAAATTGCATATTTATTATTCTATTTGAGTCAATTACAAGTTATACAATGGTTCAGTGGTTATGTGCTAGTGCTGTTGCAGTATCGTATCTATTTGATTGGTGGCCAACAGCAGAAAACACTTAATTGTAATTGACACTAAATTTAATAAACAAGACAACGAATATCACGAGGAGTAGTTTTTCGCGACTAGTTTGTTTGAGTTAATAATAATAAATAGCTTTTGACCTCTTCAACTACTACTACTATACTACTACTGATTATGCCAGCAGTATTTCATTTTTCACGCTTGGTCGTACGTTTCATGCTGACAAATTACCGCAACACTGAGCTTAACGCTATAGCATATTTTATTTGGCAGCAGCTACAAGCATTCATGTTTATAATGAGTGATATCACTACAAATACAATAATGTTAATTTATGTAGTTGACTCTAATTTGTATCTGATTACTTTTCTTGTCTTGTTTTTTTTGTCTTGTCTGATTATTTGCTAAAAAAACTATATTTTCTTTATTGTGTAGAATCAAATGCTTTTTAACTACATTTACTATATATAAGTTTTTTTTTGGCTTTGAGTGGTAGTAGTATGAGTCGTTTCGTAGAGTTTTCATAAACCACACTTCAAACTTTTAAAATTATACCGGAAAATTTGTTTTGTTACGTAAAAAAGCTAGGCATTGAATTAAAGTCACATTGATTTAATAGTTACATCTAATAAAACATTCTTATTGTACACATGCATTATCTTTCTTTTAATAAACTCGGATCATGTTGTTTCCTTTTCATCATACATTCATTAAATCTAAACCAATTACACTAATTATAATGAGAGATACACAATAAAAAAACCCACAATAACATCTAATGGGAAAAATGTTAGCGACTCAATTTTAAAATTTAAAAATTTCGTTACACATACAAATAACTAATAAGGTAAGTAATTTTTGTTTTAATTTTTACGTAACAACATATATTTCCCATTCTGAATACTCGTCTTGGCTGTATACAACGTATACGTTACCAGAGAAGATAGGCTTAATTTACGGTTTATAAACTAAAGCATAAATCTACGTATAAATAATGGGGCTTTTATTATGAGCGTCCCATTTCGTTTTACAATAAAACAGCTTGTATTTGATATATCGGGTTAAAGTACCATCGATTCAACATCATTCAAATGTCCTTTACGGAAACGCCTGCAGTGAATGCGCTTAGTCCAATTTATCATGACTTTTTCGCATAAATACGGCAATATGCCGACAATTTCGCGATCTATGTTCGTCTTGAAGAATAAGTATGGGCCAATAACCCTTCTAGAATGAAACACCAAATTTTTGTGGGTGTAAGGCATTTCGTAAATGGAGTGTTTCTGACTTGGCCAAATGCTATACAATTTTGTGTATTAACAAAGCCGTAAAGTCATGCTTCATCGTTGATAATAATTTTGCGATGAAAATCGTTTCGCAAATGTTTAGAGCTCTATCACAGAAGGTACGTCACAGATAATGGTCATTCATCTTCCGAGAAACCATAAGGAAAAATGGAAAAACCCAATGAAAAAACCGTTTATAACTTCTATATTAATAATAATTAATATCTCTATGTATAAATGTATGTATATATATATATATATATATATGTATGTATGTAAATATGTATGTATATTCTTTATATGAACTATGTGGAGTTCATCCGATTGGATTTCGTTACATTTTGGAAGTGGTCAGACTCCTAGGTTAAGAGATTTTCTTACATATCTAATGTTTTTTTCAGAATAGTATAGCAATTATTAAAATAGTGATAGTGTCCTCTTTTGTTAAAATAAAAATAAATATTTTATTTAGCCGGGCATCTCTGCGTGTATCATCTGGTATGTTTATATTTATGCTTAAGTTTAGCGCTTTACTACCCTTAAGCATAGTGAGCGCTTAAGCTATGAAACCCTACGCACAAAAATACCCAACGTTTTATATAATAAATCTGGAAAACCGTTAGGTTTTTAAAATAAAATCACATAAAAATTCTATAGTGCCCTATAGCAAACGACACGCGAATAAAACTAAAACCAGTAATGTAAACCGATGTTCATCGACTTTCTTACTTTGTCCCACACATGCACACATTATGGCTGAAGCGGATCGATGGTCGGCGCGGTGCGGTGCAGGGCAGCGACGCGATGTTTGGGAATGTTAATGCCTAATAGAATAGTATTCGGTGCGGTATTCTCATTATTACCTGGAATATTCATTTCTGTAGCTATTTCACACCATATCTTGTTATTTTTTTCATTGTTTTTGTAGTTTTTATTTGCTTTATTGTATAAAAGTGGATATTCCATAACTAATTCTATTATCTGTTCATCGATATCTATTTAAATAGTTAGCCAAATTTCTAAAATACTGCAGCAGCCATATTCTCTGTCTTTCAAAATAATGAAATTTGGTTAAGCTGTCGCGGTGCGGTACAGTGCAGTGCACTCCAGCTCACTAATTTTGCGTCCGCCAAATGCTTTACGTTGTTTCTAAGCGAACTGTCAGAATACTCACAGCACCGCAAACCATTCTGTTGCAGGCTTAAGTCAAGCTAGAATCAAGTTAAGAAAGGACCATCAGCAATGATATTATAATAAAACCAAAAAAGTTAGCTTGATTCTAAAAAGAGACATGAAAGTTTCCTCTGACTATAATGTTCTAACAAATATTAATTTAGTTTTAAGGGACGACAAGAATTTTGAAAGCTTAGAAGTTCTTTAGAATTTGTATAATTGCTTGTGTTTTATGTTATCCACTTCCATATCAATTTCTGCGATTAGAGAATTTAGATGAAAAATTTTAATTTTTATGGGTTGTTTTTTTGCTCTTACATTTGGTCTGTTACAATATTTTGTATATTTTGCTTAATGAGCGGGAGGTTCGAAGTTCGAATCCAAGAAAACTCACAAAAGCTTTTCCACGGTCCCGCCTCGCACAAATGTCCGACAACCCTCTGAGAGTAATAAATGTCATGAAAAAGCTTCTTAATTTGACTATCGGATATGGCTTAAATTGTAGATCCCTTCCATTTGTGTGCAAAAATATAACACGCACAGCACGAATGCAAGAGAGAAGCTAGGCCCTGGACCACAACCCAATTTTGCAAAGTATAGTCAAGTACTTCTGTGTAAATACTGCATGAAAAATCAGGGGTCGAATTACGACATCAGTTAACGAGTGATAGAAAACCATTCGTTAAAGAGTGATCGAGTATTATATTGGGATGATCACTACTCGTCACTCGTTCACGTAAGTGATCATCATTTTCAAATAGTTTCACGGCATTTTGCATAACTGTTTTGTATTTAAAAAAAAAACAAGGACCGCATATCTTGTAAGGGGTCGGACACTTTGGTCCGGGGGTTACCATACAAATATTTTTTTTCAAATCTTTTGTTTTTATAAGTTGTCCATAGTTTGTTTATAAGAGAGTCCTTAAATTTTGCAAACGAACACCAACCCTTCATATTTTGAAACGGGACCAATCGGTCAATGTATTCCAAATATATTTTTTCTATCGCGCTTATGGACAGCTAGTATTCCTTCCAACCAAAATAATGATCAAGGTAATCTAAAAGTTTTATTATATATACTACTACGTATAATAAAAAAACCAGCCAATGGTCCACCCTTTAGAATTTCTAGAGAAGAATAATATGTGCAAGTATTTTAGAATACCTTTAATACTATAAAATATCGTAATTGTGTTTATTAGTAATATTACGTCATAATTGTATTTTTAAATTCAATTGAAAACATTTATGTTTAAATAATTCGATTTTAAATTCATATTGAAAATTAGGATTTATGGACACATAACGCATATAAACAAAATTTATGTCGCATTTCACCAAAGTGAACTGGATGAAAAATACATTCCCGTGCTTTGTGGCTGCCATGAACACTTGCATGCAATCTTGTGCCAAGTTGACGTAAATACAATGAGTAAGAGTATGTGTAAGAGTATAATAATATAAAAATATACATATATCAATGTAGATCAGCGTCAGCACTCGCATATTCGTTACATATTCAAGATAAAGGTTCAAGTCATACATAACGCATAAGAATTTACTACTAACGAAGTAAATATATCATCAATAATCAATTAAATTTTGTAATTGTGGAAACAAATACCAACGATTTAAAAATCTACTTTGAGACATACATATAATAATAATTTTTGGACACTTCTGTGTTAATGTTTAACAGTTCATAAAAATGTACTAAACATTGACTGCAATTCAATTAAGCTACAGACGCTGCATTTTTTATAAAAATAACTCTTTCATATACTATTTACACTCTAGGCACTTTTTACTATTTCCCGAATATGAAAATACTACAAACATACTTCTTCATGTCATTGTAATTTTGTTGTATTTTTAGTCATATTCATCGTGTAACGTGGTAAAATTTGTAACAAGTGTGAAGGAACCTATTGATGCGTTTATACCACAGAGAAAGTAGCAATATTTATGCTTATTTTTCAAATATCCCATTAAAAATTTTAATTGTTTAAAAGAATAAATCTTAAAATATTATATTATACGTTATTTCAGACGTTATAATTTATCAAGTCTCTGTAAACTGAACGGTATCTTAAACTATTAAAACGTTTTTTTGCTATATATAAATAAAGAATTGAATTGAATTGAATTGAAAAATTGTATTACTAAACAGTAAACATCATCTTTTTGACAAAAGCTAAAGCTAGCGCAACTTCTAATTTCCCTGTATAAGATTTCTGTTTTCTTTACACAATGATTACTTATCTGCTACATTTTATTATATTATATTATGTATACGTTATTTCAGACGTTATAATTTATCAACTCTCTGTAAATTGAACGGTATCTAAAACTATTATAACGTTTTTTTTTGCTATATGTAAATAAAGAATTGAATTGAATTGAATTGAAAAATTGTATTACTAAACGGTAAACATCATCATTTTGACAAAAGCTAAAGCTAGCGCAACTTCTAATTTCCCTGTACAAGATCTCTGTTTTCTTTACACAATGATTACTTATCTGCTACATTTTATACAGAAATGTAGTAGTTCTTCTTCTTAACTAACACTTCAATGTTCTGTTGGCAGCTAAACTTGTGACAGAATTAAAACACGTGGGTGCGTTTGACAAGTTCGATTGTTGAATACAATTATAAATGTTGAGGGATTAAAAATAATTATGTAATTGAAATATACATGGGAATAACATACCGTTTTTTTTTTCAAGGATTTCTTTGCAGTCGGGTTGATTCCAGACAAGAACATGCCCGTTTCTTTGACGGTTACCTTCGTTGCCACGCATTTTGCCGGCTTTTTTTGTTGTTTATTTGGTTGGGTTTGTTAGCAAGTTTGCTTTATTGTTATCTACTTATTATTTTATTTCACTAAAATACACTTCAGTATAAATAAGGCTCTAACAATAACAATAACGGATATAATAATTTAAATAAATAAAGGTTTTACAAAACAACTAATTCACAGCAAGTAAGACCATCTTTGGAATACAATATTCACTTTTTTCGAACTCTTTTAAACCATTTCATGTTCTACCGTAGTCTCGTTAAACTACACATCTTCTGGATTTATCATCAAGTTTATTATTAATAAAGTGTAATGTTGTTGATGTCTGTACCAATAATAAATTATATGCACCCCATAGGGATGAACTGTTTCTTAAGAAAAATTTTATAATTGAGCTAGACCGCCTGACAGAATGAATTACGCATACGACCCGATTATTATTTTTGTACACACTCTAAACACTAAACTTTTTTAAACAACGCGGAAGCAACGAATATGTTTTTACCGCCTTCTTTTCCCTACTGAGGCCGCAGTGACTGCCGCAATCAACTTTTAATAGAAGAACAAATTATAAGCTTTTGCTATGAATCTTATTTCTGCACTGCTTTTGCTTTGTGTTTTGACTTAGAAAGCTAATGTTGCCCACCACACATGCCACGGTCCGTGGGTTGATATATACAAGTAGTTTAGATAATGTCTATACTTTTCTGAGAACACAGTCTTAATTACTCAAAGTGAGTAGGAGAGAAAAAGAGGTATCTTGAACCATGTTATAATTGCCAAATTCTACCATGGGTAATGCATGACTAAATGTCTTAAAAAATCCGTAATTTAGTGCAGTAGGACTAGGTACATTTTCTTATTTCTTTACGGCACAAACAATTGCTTAAACAAACATTTCTGTAATCAATGTGGTAAATTTCACTTTCTTTTCTGTCAGTGCACCGGATTCGATTCCCGACGCGGGCAAAAAACGTATGAATTTTTCTTACTGCACTGATCATCTAGATTACAAGTACAGGGTTTTTCAATAAGAGCACTTCAACTTTTTTTTTGAATAAAACACAAACTGTTCGACTTTTGAACTAACTTTTTTTTTTATTAACGAATTTGAACATATACATATGATACATTTAAATATGAAACTCGATTTCTTTTGCATTACCACCGCGTGCACGTTTTACGAAGTCCAATCTTTGAACCCAATTTTCGACCACTCTTTCACATAAATCGGCCGAAATTCCAGCAATTTCACGTTCAATATTGGCTCTGAGCTCTTGCAACGTCGCCGGCTTATTGGCATAGACCAATGACTTCACATAACCCCAAAGAAAATAATCTAGAGGTGTCAAATTACACGAGCGCGGCGGCCACTGGACGGGCCCATTTCGCGAAATAACACGCTCATCGAACTTAGTCTTCAATAACGCGATTGTATCGTGTGCTGTGTGGCATGTGGCCCCGTCCTGCTGAAACCACATGTCGTCCAAGTCCATTCCATTGATTGATTAAATTTTTTTTAAGATCAGCATTTTTAAGGCAATAGTACCTAGGTACATACGTAGCTTTTAAACTAAAGAGCATATAATGAAAATGATAAACGGAAATTATGTATTCTTGCCGCCATAGGCAATCATTTAAACAAACATTTCCTGAGTTCCTTTTATTTTTTGTAAAGTTGAAAAAAAGGAGAAAACCGTGTCTTGTGGGGTTTTCAGTTTTTATAAAGCGAAAAAAGTCAATAATCCTGTAATCGTGGAAAAGTAACGGCGAGTTGATATAACTAGTTGGAACTAGTTGTCTATGATTACGGGAACAACGACAATGATATCTATCGTTTAATATAATATATTAAGTAATACAATAATAATATTTGGCGCGACCGACGCCATTCGATTTCTTCTCGCGACCATTTGTATTGTGCGTGTTATATTATTGCACACAAAAGGAAGGGACCTAAAATTTTATGCCGTATCTAAAAGGCGAATTGAGAGGGCCTCCGTGAAAAGTTATTACTCTCGAACGTTTGTCAGATATTACCAACTACTGCTTAGAAATCCAACACACCAACCACTAGAGCCATGGCGCCCAATCCATCTTATAAGGCAGTTGAAACATCCCGACATTCGCAAAAAAATTTCCTTTGAGGGTATATTTTTCAGCGCTCTTTTGATAAAATGAACTGTTTGGTGCGTTTCTCTTGATCATTTTGTCCGTCTTTGAAAATTAAAATATATCTACAATTTTTGCTGGATTTTCCATTTGGATTTTGTGGATTCTTTTTAATAATATTTGGCGCTACAGACAGTTGCCGTTTAAGGCCTAGCTTCTCGCGACCATTTGTGTGTTGTGCATGTATATTTTTGGACTCAAATGGAAGGGACCTACAATTTAAGGCCGGATCCGAACGGCGAAAATGAGAAGCTTTCCGTGACAAATTATTACTCACGGCACGTTTGTTTGTTTGAAAAATACTTTTGGTGTAACTGGGATTCGAACCACGAAACTCCTGCTCAGTAGCCACGCGCATTTCCACTGCTGGTTTCTTTTTAGGAAAATATATTTGTATATATATTTGAATATTGTACTTACAATACTTACACAATATAGAATAAGAAACACTTATTTTCATTCATACATATTGTGTCTCCGTTGTACGAACCCAAACGCAGAATAGTTAACATTTTTTCTTACGACATTCGAGTAAAAAATTTAAACTCCAGATTAAACAAAGTAATTCAAATTAAACACAGTACTTTATAAAAATATATCGGTATTAATTTCATAAGTAAAACAACAAAATATTTTAACGCATATTACGCAAAATAGTTGACCCAATGTTTTATCGAAGCAAATAAATAAAACTGACCCAATAAAAATAACTGACCTTTACAACCGAATTACGCAACCTTTGTTTTTATAAAGAGTGAGAGCCGTAATTCGGATTGGGAATGTATACGAACACACGCAACATCTACCTGTTGTATGCTTGGAAAAAAAGGATTGTTCTGTTGAAAACATTTGTTTGGGTAGGAATTATACAGTAATTTGGTATTCACGTAGACGTTTGTAAATTGTGGACCGCTGTAATGTTGAAGTTGCTCGAAACTCTTGTTTTCATTCATAAAGTCCATGTAAAGTAAGGGCATCATACAATTTCCTCAAGATTGACAAATTTCAGCGAGTATGTCTGCTTGACAAGCACCAGCGATCTATGTTGTGTGAATATTAGTCTACCCGCGATCAAAGATCGATGGAGATGTCAAATGCAGAAGCAATATGTTAAACACAAACGCTGGGTCGCTCATTTAAACACAAAATTAATAAAGATTTTTTAGAACAAGAAGAATGTTCGCAACTCTGTTCAAAGTGACAAGGGGTCTATGTTAAGTGTGTGAAAATAAAAACAAAACTCTCAAAGCATTTCATCTTAATTAACAGATATTGTACATCGTTGAAAAGAGCATTTTTTGGTGCTCACTTGCAAATTCGAGCGCACATCCCAGCAGTTATAAAGGTGAATTGCAAAATAATAGTTTATTACAAGAAACACATTCCTATTAACACATATATACATAAAACCCGCGCTAAACTTCTTTGGATACTATTTGTAAAAGAGAGGAATAGAAAAAGGGCGGTAGAGCTTTGTCAGTTTATATCTAAACAAGCAAACCTTCCACCGATCCGAAATCGTAAGCTCCTTAAAGTATACAATATAATAAAAATCGTAATTCCACAAATGCTTCATCTTTACAAATATTAAAGAGTTACCAGCAGCAATAAAAAAAATAAATAAATAAAAAAAAATTCAATACATTAATTTTAACAACAAGTGGCAGGTTTGCTGATCTATGTTCTGATCGCAACTAAATCATTGGATAATAATAAAATCATTGGAGGCACAATTTTTCCCCAGAAAAAATTTCCCACAAAAAGCCACCTTATCACATGAACAACAACCAGATTGATCGCATCGCTATAAGCCGCAAATGGCGATCATCGTTGCTGGACGTTAGAACCCGAAAAGCAGCCGACGTCTACAGCGACCACCACCTTGTGGTTGGCAGTGTGCGATTGAAGCTCGCGGTCCGCTCAACCACACGAAGGGCAGAACATTTTAAGAATCTTTTGAATTGTACTTCACCAGGCTCGTCCATCATCCCACATATGCACCATAATAGACTACTTAATATCAGCGTCGCTACTCCTTCGTTGGATGAGATAAGGACAACAATTCGTTCACTGCAACCAGGTAAAGCAGCAGGCAATGACAACGTCTACACAGAACTCCTTCAAGCCGACGTCGAGTAACCTACGCGAACGTTGCATGCGATACATCAAGAAAGTTTATTTGAGCAATTGCGAAAACTGGAGAGGAATTACCCTGCTAAGCACCATAAACAAAGTGATCTCCTCTATAATAGCTTACGAAATGCGTTAGAGCAAATTTTTAGAAATGAACAAGCAGGATTTCGCCAAAACCGTTCTTGTACTGATTAAATTAACACCCTGCGTATAATCACTAAACAGTCAGTTGAGTATCGCTCTTCTCTGTATATGGTTTTTGTAGATTTATTACGCGCTTTTGACAGCGTGAGCCGAAACATGATGTGGCAGATTTTGTCTAGCTCTACCGCGACTCAACATTCCGCGTCATTCATAACGGTCATCTTGGCTCACTTTTTAACATCTACTCGGGAGTCAAGCAAGGTTGCACCCTCTCACAATTGCTTTTCACAATTACCATCGACTGGGTTTGCCATGGAATGTTTTTCACCGCCTAGAAGACCTGGATTATGCCGATGATATCTGTCTCCTTTCACAATTGCTTGGTGGCATGGAGCGAAAATTAAACTGACTAGAATTCAACGCTAACAAAGTGGGTTTAAAAATTAATATGTCAAAAACAAAGCTACTTCGCGTTAACTCTAGTGGAACATGTGAACCTTCGATTGTTACTTGGGCAGCTGGATGTCAAAAAATGGCGGTGCTGACTCGGATGTGTGCTCTCGTGTAAACAATTCGCGACACTTCTATAGTATGCTAAATAATATCTGGAACTCCTCGAAGAGGAAGCAAGATCCCAGAGGATCCTGATACCTCAGGCGATAAATCGAGTTCGTTGGCGGGCGTTTGTAGAAGCCCTATGCTCCCCTGCGGAGTAAAGGAAAAAAGAAGAAAGATGGAAAACTACAAATCATAAACACGGCAAAATTTTCTAGAAAAAATAAAAACTGCCCATAAAAATACAATTTTTCATGTAAATTCTCTAATCATAAAAACACATGTGTGCAAAATCGGATCGGATATATGAGAGCACCTAGGCTCTGGGGACCGACTATTTCCAAATTTTTACAAATAGCGTTGTCATCGGAGATGCGCATATGTACAAAATTTGAATAAAATCGGGTATTTTTTAATAAAAAATTATATGGGCCCGGGCCCAAATCAATACTAAATTTGAATACAAAGTGTTGTAATCGATGATAAAAATTTGTGCAAAGTTTGAATAGGCCTTAGAAAGTGTGTTAAAAATTGATGGCAAGATTCCACCACACAGCCTGCTACAACCGGGCATGCGAAGTAAATATTGATAATTTGAAAAGAGTGATCTAGCGTTGTTCGAACAGAAAACAGTAGAAAAACTAGTACATTCGCGAAGCTTTGGATTTACTAAAAATATGCGGCGTTTTGCCGCAGGAGTTAAATTGTTATTTGGAATAAAACCAGTCAAGTTGAAAAAGTACTCGCAAGCAGATAGATCTGCCACATTGTGAGTACTAGTGAAATACAAGTCTTAGTGTTGTAATTTGTTAATAAATAAACTTATGTTGTAATTTATTTGCAAATTCCTTTACGAACCCGAAAGCCTAAATTTCGTAACAATACCATAAATGAAATGCGATGTTTAGTGTTTCACATATTATATAAATAGCAAAAGTAGGCGGTACATTTTACATTTACATTTTACGAATATGATTAAGTCGTGGGGTTTACTATACCTAATATTTAAAGAAAAGATATATATATATATATATTTGTGCCGCAAAGTAGTAGCTATTCACAAGAAAGGTCAAAGGTGCTACGAGCTTATGCGTTTCCAATATGGTGGAAGGTGGAACATAAGTCCTTCATATACGGAAAAATTTAGCGTCCTTGAGAGGAAATGCCTTAGAGCGTGTATGAATATGTATAGAAGCGAACATTCCGACTATAGACATTATATGTATAAAATGAAACTTCTGGATGCTTCCGGAGTAACAAGAATCGATAATGTAATTTTAGACGTAACTAGGAAATATTTTGCTGTTCAGCCTCTTTGGTAAATAACGCATTTGACATGATTCAATACTTTTAGGCAATCGAGATGCTAATTGGAGATACTGCAGTAACGTACCTAAACGAGACGTTATTTAAGGTAATCCAACGCGAAAATAGTAGCTCGACTGCGATGTGGCCGGCATAAATTCAACGCTAAAGATTAGCGGGGGGAGCATCTTCAGCGCTTGCAAGGTTGCAAGGTTTCCAGCTGTGGCCAGATGTACTGGGGGCAGGGGATGCTGAAAACGCTATGTAATAGTGAACTCTTATCTTAGTCTTAGGTTTGTTTTGTATTTTTTTTTTATTCCGTTAACTAGTTTTAAGTAAATTTAAGTAGAGTAAGTAATAAACAAATATGTATTCCAAGGTGTTTCTCCATTTTCCTAAAAAAAATAGCATTTATAAGTAATATTAAAACAAACAAAAATTATTTTGTTAGATAAAAAAATCGGAAATTGGACTAAATAAATGATTTAAAAAAAGTAAGACAGAAGTTATCGCGAGCAGTTGTCCGTTCATAATGGAATACAGCAACTGTATTCTGTAGTCGTTGCAAACAAACGAACATTTGTAGGATTCAATAAGCATGGCACTGGCGATAGACCGAATTGGCGAAAGCAAACTATACCTAGCGAACAAAAATCCATTCGTAGTTTTATTTTCTTTTTATTCAGAAAGCTTTATTTCCATGGAATAAAAGACTGGAAACTTGTAGCGAAAGCTCTTACAGAAAATTAAAAGTAACTAGAAAAAGCTATTCCTTTATAAAATTCCAAAACTTCGGTTCAATATCAAAAACTTTAAAGCTAAATTTGTTGGACAGTTTGTATGAGATATCAATTGCTATTTTCCATAATGCAAGCACAACTATTCTCCACGCAGCTACTTTAGACTTTTT
Source organism: Nephrocerus scutellatus (assembly GCA_947095585.1). Classification (NCBI taxonomy): domain Eukaryota; kingdom Metazoa; phylum Arthropoda; class Insecta; order Diptera; family Pipunculidae; genus Nephrocerus; species Nephrocerus scutellatus. The sequence goes on from OX352762.1 coordinate 34,234,305, forward strand.
TTCATGATAAGCTACTACCTTGCGGCACAAATATACATACATATAAAATTTCTTCTTTAAATAATTAAGAATTGTAAATTCCATGACTTAAAACACTAGTTTTCAATTTATGTCAAATGTAAAATATATCGCCTAATGTTGCACTTCATATTAATTGTAAAAAACCAGTGATGAAAAACGCAAAGAAAATTCATTACGTTACGGCATTCCATTTCAAAAGATAATTTAAATTCGAAACGTTATTTATAACGTTATATAAAGAACAAAAATTTCGTTTCGCTACGTTATAACTTTATTTCTAAAAAACTTTGCGTAGGGTTCCTAAAGTGGCAATCAAAAGGTTGTATTTATTTCTTTATTCATTTTGAAATAACTTAAATAATAAATTCATTTTATTTAATTCAATTTAATATAATTTACATTTTCCATTGATACAATTTTATGTTATACTAGCTGATTACCCGGCGTTGCCCAGGTATTTATTCATCCCAATCTTCTATTAGGCAGGGGTAGAAAAAAGAATGATATCTATCTATAAGGTAAAATTGCAGTTTTTAAAATAAAATTAAATAAACATACATAAAATGAATTTAAAACAAAACTTGGTTGTATAAAATGTTTTTAGTTTCACCTTCAAGAGCAAGACTAAATAAATTCTTAGGTCAACCCAACCCAGAGCAAGCAAAATTAAGTTGTCCGTGGGAAAAACATGACGATCTCAAATCTATACTCCGCAGTACTTAATAAACTGTCCGACTTATTGATCGTCATCGAAAACGCAAGTTTTACTGGAAATTGCAATCTCTTAATCACACTGTCCCTTTTCTGTTAAGATAGTCGCTTCAATTATACTGCCCCGCATCTCTTTTACGCACAGTCTTGTGCCGTTGCAAAGTTTTGGCGAGTCGAGAATCCGTAGTAAACTAATTGGAGATCAAACTGTAAGACGATGTGGTGGCAATCCAGACGAATTAAGTGAGTTTAGGAACTCAGTTAGATAATTAACTTCCTCATCAGTATCTACAACGATATCTATACTTCTATATTAAGTGACTGTGCCTATTAACATGGCAAGTATTTGATTGTTTATTTCGTGGGTGTCTCCATTTTTAGTAGCAAGAATGGACCCTTCCCGCAAACGGTACAAAATGTGATAGTTTTGAGAAGCAGCCGGATAAATAGAATTTATTATTTCAAAAATCGATGTCAATTTAATATAACCATAAAACACGGCTACTAATCTACATTTCCCAATTTAAAGTAGGGGCGACAATGTCCTCACCCCCAAATTCGTTGCCAAATGGTCGCTGAGTACCATTCTATACACCACTATTCATCTCAGTGACCCCGAAAACTTTGTGAGCGACACTAATATCGGTCACCCTCCCCCCTCCGAGGAGACAACTCACCCATAGGAATGTCCTACCAACACTATTAATCTCAGTGGCCCCGAGAACTGTTGAATAGACGCTAATATCGGTCATCCCCCTCAGTTATCGACCGCATCCCCCTAGAGCTGTCGTACCATCACGATTCAACTCAGCGACCCCGAAAAATATAAAATCGACACTAATATTTGTAACACCCCCCCTCAGTTATCGACCCCACCACCCTACAGCTGTCTTACCATCACCATTTAACTCAGCGACCCCGAAAACCATAAAATCAACAAAAACATCGGTCACCCACACCCCCATCCAATCAGTTATCGACCCCATACCCCTAGAGCTGTCTTACCATCACCCTTCAACTCAGCGACCCCGAAAACCATAAAATCAACACTAACATCGGTCACCCCCCACCCTTAGTTATCGACCCCATCCCCCTAGAGCTGTCTTTCCATCAGCATTCAACTCCGCGACCACGAAAACTATAGAATCAACACTAATATCGGTCACCCCCCCCCTCAGTTATCGACCCCATCCTCCTACAGCTGTCTTAGCATCACCATTTAACTCTGCGACCACGAAAACCATAGAATCAACACTAACATCGATCACCCCACCCCCTTCCTCAGTTATCGACCACATCCCCCTAGAGCTGTGTTAGCATCACCATTCAACACAGCGACCACGAAAACCATAGAATTAACACTAACATCGGTCACCCCCTCAGGTATCAACCGCATCCCCCTAGAGCTGTCGTAGCATCACGATTCAACTCAGCGACCCCGAAAAATATAAAATCGACACTAATATTGGTAACACCGCCCCCCCCCCCACCGCCGTTATCGACCACATCCCCCTAGAGCTGTGTTAGCATCACCATTCAACTCAGCGACCACGAAAACCATAGAATTAACACGAACATCGGTCACCCCCCTCAGGTATCGACCGCATCACCATAGAGCTGTCGTACCATCACGATTCAACTCAGCGAACCCGAAAAATATAAAATCGACACGACACCCCCCCCACCACCCCATTTTCGACCACATCCCCATAGAGCTGTGTTAGCATCACCTTTCAACTCAGCGACCACGAAAACCATAGTATAAACACTAACATCGGTCACCCCCCCCACAGTTATCAACCCCAACCCCATAGAACTGTCTTACCATCACCATTAAACTCAGCGCCCACGAAAACCATCGAATTAACACTAATATCGGTTACCCCCCTTCACCTTAGTTATCGACCCCATCCCCCTAGAGCTCTCTTACCATCACCATTCAACTCAGCGACCCCGAAAACTATTGAATCAACACTAATAACGATCACCCACCCTACTGCGGGAATATAACTCACCCATAGGAGTGTACTACCAGCATTATTCGTATCAGCGATACCAAAAACGGTGGGTCCGACACTAAAATCGCCTGCCTCGCCTCCCCCAGCCAAAAAACGTGCTACCCCCCACCATCTTTGTTTGATTCCATATAGTAACTAATATGTATACCAAGTTTGGTTGAAATTGGTCAAGTCGTTCCAGAGCTAGTTAGGCACAAATATATATACAAATATACAAATAAATTCTCCATTTTATATAACTATGTAGATTTATTGACCACGTCTCTGATTTGCTCACATAAATATATGGCGGTATGTTTTTCTCGCAGCCTGCCAAACTCCGAACACAAATTTCATAATTTTTCTCAAACTAAATATTGATTCCAAGAACGGATCGGTGCAACCTCGTAGCACTCACTATTCACTTTAATTGACAAGACTTTATTTTGAATTTCTGTCACAATTAACACTCTACAATTATTCGAATTTTCCTTAATGTGATCTCGAAGATTCTGCCGGTTAATTGTAATACCTAACTTCCGCTGCATTCTACCGCTTTGAGCGGCATTCCATTTACAGAAACAGTAGTTCAATACAATGATCGTTGATCTCGGCTTTAATTATGTTGAAACTAACGGTTTTCTTAACTCTTATTGCACCGATTTCCTCTAAACTTTTTTGCTTATAACTGTCCTTATGTTTTATTTGATCTATTCCTGAAACACTTTGCAGCACATCTGGATCGAGGCACGAACATGTTCGCCTTGTAAGGCTAATGCCACAACAACTGTGCGACATGCCCTTCGCCTGAGCTTATTTATTAAAGGAATAAAGATGATTTAAACAGCAACAAATGGTCGATAAATAAAGCTGTATTCACACAGTCAAAAATTACCGATTAACAAACAAATATATATTTATTATAAATCCGTATTTATCTGTAAAATAATTTCCTGCGCGTAACGAAATAACGGAAATAAAAAGTGTCATAACGGTACGGATTTCGTTATGTAACAGATTTTTAAATTTTTAACGTTTGTAAGACTATTTTGAAATATTCATTATATATATTACTCTGTTTTTGCGTTATGTTACACGAAACGTTTTTCATCACTGTAAAAAACTAAAAGTAAAAAAAGTCATTATGCTCATAACTTATTTATAGGATTTGAGAAGACATATGGAATACAGCAAATGGCGTTCAGTGTGTAGACCTCAAAATAGTGTCACATTATCGGCGGTAAAAAACGCACTACAGTAATGAGTTTTGCATCAGAGGTTCTTTTGAGGAGTTAGAACAAAAGGTAATTTGTGTGTGTCCGTTTCGTATTGTAGGTATCGTAAACCACATCTAACTCCTTAACCCGTTGACGTGCAAATCTATCTAATCCACTTAGTTCTTTATATCAAAATATCAATAAACAGCCCATAAAAATTAAAATTTTCTAATTGTGTATATATCTAATCTAATCTTAAACACATGTGTATAAGATTTAAAGAAAATCGGGTAAATTTTTAAAAAAAATGTGTATTTTACAAAAGTGTTGTCAACCGGAGTTACACATTAGTATAAATTTTGAAGAAAATCGGGTAATTTTTTTATAAAATTTGTATGGGTGCCCACATACCCCGGGGCCCGATCACTACCAAATTTTTATAAAAACTGTTGCCCATCGGAGATACATATGCGTATAGAATTTGAAGAAAGTAAATTTTGTAAAATATTTGTAAGGGAGCCCCCCGACCACGAGGCCCCAGGGTCCCCAAATTTTAATAGAAAGTATTGTCACGGGAGATACACATAAGTGCAAAGTTTGAATAAAATCTGGCTTAGGAAGTGGGTTAAAAATTGATCACAAGATTCAACCCACCAGCCAGCCAGCAACGGTAACGCGAAGTTAATATAGAGAATTTAATAAAAGAAAGATGAAATATTCTCTACTGCACAATACATTTCACGATGTGTGTGATACTCGCCAAAAATTTACCAAAAAATTAAATTTTGAATTTGACCAACTTCTTGTTAACCCATTTAGTTCCGAGTTATTTTTTCGACGATTTACGTAATTTTTTGATATTTGGATGAGCACTGAAGAAATTATCTGAAGTCAAAATGATTTTGCCGTTATTAAAACTGGAGTTTAACAAAAATATTTAAGTTATTTAATGAAATTATAATTTATTTATGAATTTAGAAAAAAGAAGAAGTGACAAAAAATCAGTATTTGAAACTATTTAAGGTCTAATTGAGAATTGATTTGGCTACCTCAAGCCCGACATCTTAGCCTTTGGTTTGAGTTTTCCATCAATCCATGATTTTGTTTCGCTGTTGAATTTTGATAGCATTGAAACAACTTGATTGTCTTTGCAAAGCGTTAGAATTAAATTATTATTTTTGTCTACAAAAGATTCAAAGTTTCCCCTTTTTACTCTAGAGAAAGTTTTTTTATCCATTATCGCAATATTTTCCGGTCTGTTTTCCCTTAGAGTTCCAGTACCTCCATACCCAAGTTTTGTAAGCTTGTTCGTTAGATCAGGAATGGTAAAAAAATGATCGTAGAAAAATGAGAAATGGGAATCAATGTAGTCACGTTTAATAATTTATACAAAACTCAGTACCAAGAACTCGCCCAGAACTCCCACTATGGTAGGAGCCCTGATGTTGGCGTGGGGGCTTAAGTTGCAAAGAGTCATCCTGCTAGCTGGGGAATTCCCTTGCAAACAGGTTTGATGAGTAACGAACTAAGAACTACCTAACCCCTAATCCAGTGGTGTATTGCGACCCGTGCCCAGTGGATTGGTTGGTAGCCAGGGTAACCGTGCTATCTCAAACGGAGCCCGTGGATACCTGCCTCCATGTGTAAACAGGCCCTCTGGTGCAAGAGGATCTGAGCTGGAGGACTACAGTTCCTCAATACTCGTGGGATTTTTATGAAGAAAATTAACAAAAATATTTTTAAAACGGCGTCCGCGTCAAATGCAGCGGATCTGGTATTTGTTCCACCACAACGAACCCTGCGTAAAACCCAGACTTGGTCGAGGGGGCTTAGCCCCTAGGCCAACGAGGGGCAGTGGTGGGGGCTTCTTGGCAAAGGGGAAACTGGGGCATCCGACCCGTCAACCTGAGCCGAGACCCAGCACCAGCAAAGCAGTAGTTCGGAGCAGGGAAAAGAGCCCACTCAAGCAAGAAGAGAGGTGGACGCAAGGAAGAAGGTAGCAGAAGGGCAAGGAACTCCTGCAGCCAACTCCCAAGGGGTTAAGAGAGGACCCTCAGTTCTCACTCCACCTCAAAGGGAGGATACGAGAATAAGGGAGGGCACTGGGCAAACGGCCGAAGCACTCCCTACGAGCACCAAAGCCCCTCCTGCAAACTATGCAGAGGCGGCCAAGCGAGCTAAATTAGCTATCTTCGCAGAGCATGATCCCGAAGAGACCCTTACCCAGGAGCAGCTTTCGACCCTAGAGGAGGCTATCCTGGATGAAGTAGCGCTGGGCTGGAAGGTCAAAATTGGCTTTGACGGCGTCCACTTCAGACCGGGAATGATTCTGGTCGACTGTGGCGACGGGGAAACAGCCGCTTGGCTGAAAGAACACGCTTCGACCCTTTCCCCATGGAAGGGACCGAGGCTAGTGGCGACGGATGGGGAAGATATTCCCAAACCAATAATTATATCGGTGTTCCTCCCACGAAACAATCGGCAAGGAATGGAGAGATCCATTTCCTTCTTCCTTCCCCAACAGAGCATATCACTTGAGGAGTTGGAGGAGGCCCGACTCCTAGAGGAAGACGAGCTGCTGGACGAAATCCAGCACCTCGAGTTAGAAGCGGGAGAGTGGCAATCGCCTCCTCCAGTTCTATAGAAGAGTGGGCCAGCACAAAGGTAGCCCAGGTGAACATCCACAAGCCCAAAGGGTCAGCCGCAGTGGCAATGAGAATGTTCACCCGTCAACACCTAGGGCTTGTGCTGGTCCAAGAACCCTGATGCTACAGGGGACAGATCCGAGGTCTGTCTAGCAGAGGTGCAAAGGTGATTTACGATTTGGGGCATGAGGCCCCTCGGACCTGCATTATCGTTAGAAATAGTATTAACCATCTATCTCTTTCAGAATTCATAACCCGGGACCTAGTAGCAGTTCAGTGCCATCATTTCATCGGCCTACTTTGCCGGGGACAGAGAAGAAATTCCGCCCCGGAGGTACATAAACTGGTCGATCACTGCCAAAGGCACAGTAAACCTCTTCTGATTGTATGTGATGCTAATGCACACAACTAAGAGTTGGGGAGCACCGGCACAAATAATAGGGGTGAGTACCTTTTAGAGTTTCTGGTGAAGGAAAACCTAGACATATACAATGTAGGCAGGGTACCAACTTTTGTAACTAGGGCTAGGGAAGAAGTACTTGACATCACCATCGGAACTCCGACAGTGAGTCCAACCATAATCCAAAATGGTTTAACCACCACGAGTAAATGGTGTCAAGAGGTGGGACTCAGAGTAAACCCGAACAAGATCACACTGGTTCCCTTCACCAACAGAAGGAAGTTGGGGCGTATACACCCGATTACCCTAAATGGAGAAGAGATCACTATCAGCAAAGAGGTTAAATACCTGGGACTGATATTTGATAGTAGACTGCTCTGGAACAAACACCAACAAACAGTGCTACAAAAATGAAAAAGAGCAATCGTGGTGTGAAGAAGGGTGGCAGGAAAATCGTGGGGAGTTAGCCCCAGAATAATGCACTGGATGTACGCCATGATAGTTATTCCAACGATTACCTACGGAGCAGTTGCATGGCCGAACAGGACCAAGCTAAGCACCACGAAAAGGGAGTTGGAAAAAGTACAGAGACTTTCCTGCGTCTTAATTACAGGGGCCATGCGAACCTGCCCAACAGCGGGCATGGAGGCAATCCTTGGGCTTCTCCTACTACACTAAGTGGACAAATCCATGGAAACCAAGTTACGTTTGAGCAAGGCACTGCTTCACGGACAGCAGGGCAAGAGGGATATTAGAACCACTTACCAAGCTGATTCCTCTAGCGAGCATTCCGTGCGGTAACATGGTGCGGAAGCTCGAGTTCAAAAAGAAATTTGAAATCAAAATGAGCACCAAGAAGGAATTAAGGTCAGAAACTGAATACCAGATACATCCAGGTGCCATAAAGTGATATAGGGATGGATTAAAGAAGGCAGATGGCACGGGTTCTGGAGTATATGGGCCACGAACCAAACACTCCATATCGATGGGGATGTACCCGAGTATATTCCAGGCAGAAGTACATGCCATTGAAAAATGTGCTCACTTCAATCTGGAAAGGAATTACATGAGGCAGGAAATAGCAATCATGACAGACAGCCAAGCTGCTTTAAAAGCTCTAGACGCATTCCACGTCCCATCAAAACTGGTGAAGGAATGCAAGGTGAAGCTTAACAGGCTTGGTGAAACCAACAAAGTATGTTTATACTGGCATAGAAGGCAATGAAGCTGCGGATAGGCTCGCGAATAAAGGAGCAGAAACTTCGCTTGTAGGGCCAGAACCCTTCTGTGGCATAGGGTACCGCATAATGAGGGAAGAGGTGCGCAGTATGGGTAAGGCGGCCGCTTCCGAAAGATGGGAGAATCTCCCAGGCCTACGGGAAGCAAAGGAAATGTTGGGGAACTATAACCCAAAGAGGTCCCGCCTAATATTGGGACTAAGTAGAATTAATGTAAGAATAATTTCGGGTTTCCTAACAGGACATTGCAAACTGAAGGGTCACCTAAAGAAGTTAAAAATAGAAGAGGATGCAGACTCTGTGGTGTAACGGAGTTTTCCCAGCCGGGGTAAACTCAGCGTGACCAGGGTTCTGAGGCAAGGGGTCGTTACAATAAAATTTCTATTTTGGGGACTTTTCGAAGTATTTTCTTTATTTTTCTACTTTTCTTATAATCTATTATTTAACGTGAGTCCTAAGCGATACGTTAGCCTTTGACGAGCGCAAGTCCTGAGCGATGCGTTAGCCTTTGACGGGCGTAAGTCCTGAGCGATGCGTTAGCCTTTGACGAGCGTAAGTCCTGGGCGATGCGTTAGCGTGAGACCGTCGAGACTTCTGAACGGTGTGTAGGCGTGAGACAGTCGAGACTTCTGAGCGGTGCGTAGGTGTGAGACAGTCGAGACTTCTGAGCGGTGCGTAGGCGTGAGATAGTCGAGACTTCTGAACGGTGTGTAGGCGTAAGACAGTCGAGACTTTTGAGCGGTGCGTAGGCGTGAGACAGTCGAGACTTCTGAGCGGTGTGTAGGCGTGAGACAGTCGGGACTCCTGAGCGACGAAGTGACGTGAGTGACGTGAGAGCTTCGATGAAGTAACGTGGGTAATGCCTTGACGAAGTGACGTGACTGACGTGAATGGTGACGAGCCTTGACGTTAGTGACGACGAGCGACGTGAATGGTGACGAGCCTTGACGTTAGTAACGTGAGTAATGCCTTGACAAATTGACGTGAGTATCGACGAGCCTAGACGTGAGCGACCTGAGTAATGCCTTGACAAAGTGACGTGAGTTTCGACAAGAATGGTGACGAGCCTTGACGTTAGTGACGTGAGTAATGCCTTGACAAAGTGACGTGAGTATCGACGAGAATGGTGACGAGCTTTGACGTTAGTGACGACGAGCGACGTGAATGGTGACGAGCCTTGACGTTAGTAACGTGAGTAATGCCTTGACAAAGTAACGTGAGTATCGTCGAGCTTTGACGTGAGTGACCTGAGTAATGCCTTGACAAAGTGACGTGTGTATCGACGAGAATGGTGACGAGCTTTGACGTAAGTGACGACGAGCGACGTAAATGGTGACGAGCCTTGACGTGAGTGACCTGAGTAATGCAGCGAGAGAACGTCGGCAGCGATATGCTGGATGTACCGGCGTAACAACCCGTAGGGGAACCACACAGCGAAGTTACGTCGTACGAATGACGGAAGCAGAGGAAGACGTCGGCAGCGATCTACTGGATGTACCAGCGCAACAACCCGGAGGGGAGCCACACAGTGAAGTTGCGTCGTACGAATGACGAAAGCAGAGGAAGACGTCGGCAGCGCTAGTCAGTGAATTAAGTGAACTAATTTTATTAACAATGACTTACCACCACGTGATCCGAACTGCACAGGAAGCAGACTAAGAGTAAGAGAGCGACTGACTGCATGCTCGCCCTGTTATACCTTTTTACGCAGCAAAAATGCTAAATAGCGTGTTGCGCTGTGATTGGTCGGTCCATCCGGTGGCGTGATGCTGTTTTGGCTGTTTTGTTTTCATATGCGTTTGGTGGTTGCACTGCGTGGGTACAGGGTGCACCCGAATTTGGTAAAAAGTATATTGCATGTTTTGTGTGAACGAAATTCGGACACAAGAATTTTGTTCCTCACAGTGGGGAAGCGGAGGAGACCCCATGGCATCTACTCAACGAGTGCGGAGCAACGATCCGTCAGAAAAGAGACCACTTGGGAACCCACGCAATCTCGGAGTCCGTGAGACATTCACTGAACCCGCTCCATATTATTGGATTCTTAAGAAGCATTGGTATGGACGGGGTGCTCTAGGGATGGGCATGCACTGGCTCTATAGCACTATTCAGGGGGGAGCGCAATAGATCCATATGGGTCGCAGTGCTACAACACCCCATATATCATCATCATCATCATCACTCGCCCAGAAAAACAGATGGGTTCCTCGTTCAGTTTCGCCCCCGAAATTCGTCGAATTGAACACTATATCCAAGTCGTATTGCCGCCACACAAGCATTGTATCTAAAACTTACAAGTTTCTAGCGCATAAACTGCTTGCTGGGAAGAAATCCAAAGTATGGAATAATAGTCCCATCAAGTGAGAACTGCATTTCAAAAGGCGCAAACTTTAAAAACATTTTATTCAAATGACTTGCTAGTGGTTTCTTTTTAAACATTTTGACATTGGTATCAAGATTATTGTTATCACAAACATGAATGTTTGCGAATATACCATGGAATCTATTCCTACGCATTGATTTCGAAACCATTTCGATCTTCCCAAAACATCTTTTTTCTTGGTAACGGGACGCATTCCGAAAGAATCACAATTTCAAAGAAAACATATATTTCATTTTCCGTTACGTCTATTACTTTATTTTTTCGCGCTGTAAATTTGAAAACATTATTTATTGTACGCATACTATCTTGATTTAGGAAAATTTCAAAAAACTCTAACAGATGCCTTGCCGAACTTAATGATAGTAGAGATAACAAGCTTTGAATTTGTAAAACAATGAATATAGAGCAAAATCTTCTTCATTTCCATTTTGGTATATTTTTGCAATATTCTTTCAATTTTCGTCAACTTTTACTGTCTCTCTTGTCGTTAAAATTTACCTCCGCTTCTGTTAGTAACTGATTACAGTTCAATCGATTGAGATCTGCGCCTGAGTCCTCATCTGTTTCAGCGCTAATTGCGTTTGGAGGCGAAACTTTTTCTCCATGGGGATTTATACACCAACAAAAAACAGCTAAATATTTCACAAGAAATAACGGTACATCATTAGTAGAGTGGGACGAACCCTGCTTGTCTAGCTTTCGCCATTAAGTATGCTATTGAACTACTCCAATTTAGCGGTCCTGTCTTCGAGAGTAAACCATAAGCGTTGCATCCCTTGAACGAGCTGGGTCCTCAACCACAGTTGTCCTCAGACCGGTCAACCTTACGGTCGGCCTTATTGTCTGTGGGCACGGACAACTCCCGCGGTACCAACGCGACCTTGGTGAGATCTGACATCAAGTTCGTTCAGTATGAGTGCCTGGGCGTAGATACGCTAGAGCCTTGGCAGCACATCGTCCGGAACCTCGAACCCTATCATTTGTCACTAGGATACCGTGCTATCCTAGGCCGTTTGGAATATAAACTATGTCCCAAACAGACGAAATGAACCACTAAATACGAAGAGTCGCCCATAAGGTTATTCTAAGTACCAGTAGCCCACTTCAGGTCGCAAAGTACGAAGACATTGCCCATAAAGAGCATACTCTAAGTATCTTTTGGTAAAGCCCAGCACCTCAACCATGAATAGGTTATGACGCAATTTGAACCCCCACGTGGAGAAATAACGGCACAGCGAAAACACGTAGAATTCTCGCAGACCTTTAGTGTTGCGAAATAGCAGTACTGGGATTAAATGGGTTAAAAAAAGACGCTAAACCATTGCTTACGTATTTGTACGTATATATATGTACATATATATATTTCATATATTAAAATTATACCCACAAAATTCGCTTAATCTCTTTTAACCATTTGACTTGAATTTTAAATAGACCAAGATTCCAACTTACTTTATACACCGCTCGTATTTTTATTAAAGTTTTCATTATACCAGTATGAAGTACCTTAAACATAATAAGGTAAATAATCCGATCACCCTGATAAACATTTAAGGTTGTTGTTGATAAAATTCGGACAGCTTTTTAATGAAAAAATATCACAGCGGAATTGCTGGAATCTATTCACACAAATTTATGTGCCGTTTAAAATTAATCACACGAACCTTCCGGCTGTGCATGCAGTTAAACGAACATGAAAAAACTGATAAACAATAAGCAGACATGAAAATTAATTCCTTGTCCATTCGTTTCGTCATTATTAACAACATTCAAACACAATACGCCTGAAAGCTGCAACGCAACCATCCAAAATGTCGCATTCTCGGGAGGTTTAGTTCAATGTTATGTGTGTTGTTTTGTTTACACTTGCTCGAACACAATCAACACAATAACAATAAATGCAATTTTTATACGACGTTGGCGTTGACGCGTCGAATGCAAATCACGTGCGGGTCGTACAACTACCGGTGCCCGTGTCATACACCAGGAAATCAACACTCTGACACTTCTACAGTACATTCATGTTCATAATGACTATAATAATAGTTGAATGAATGCAGTTTTACAGGTGGCACGTTCAATTTCGATGGTATCACGCGGAAACGATATTATTTTTTATTGAATAAGATACTATACCTGATCTGCTCTTGACACAGATTTCGTACCGCTACAACAGCTGTATTGTTTGTTGACATTATTTATAAATGTAATCACTATTTCTCGCGACGGATGGAAATGTTTTTCAGTATATAGGTACTCCCTTCTTTTAGCTCAGTTGCTTATAAGTTCAACAAAAAAAGAAATTTGCCACAAAGTCGCGTGCTGTTTAGAAAATATTTTTTTTTTCGGTTTCATTAACGCAGCATGTAAAAAAGCTGTTTGTAATTACATACATACTATCTAAGTGTTAAGATACAGATACTATTAGAACATGAGAAAGTGTATCGGCAGCCAGTCATTCATATTGAAATAAGTGGATGTATAGTGTTTACAATGATAAGCCAATAATTTATTTCATTTCATTTATTTTCATCAATAGAGTCAATACTCTGCTGATTACATTCCACTTTAATTTTTACGGTTTTTAGTTGTCTACTATTCATAAAGCGATGCATAAAAGGTAAAGAAATATATAATTTATTTATACAGAGTCTAGGCAGTAAATTGATAACATTGATTGATTACAACATCGTAAAAAAATATGTTATACATTTCAGAAAGGCTCTAATCTTCACGGCTTGAAAGTGATCCGGATCCGGATATTTTTACTTGGCCGTGGTCAAGCTACATAGTCGTGTCAGTTTATTTTGGATGCCGAATTCTCTCCTGGCTTTATAAAGTTCTACTCTGGCTATGCTATCATAGGCGACTTTAATGTCTATAAAAAGATAGTGTTGTCAGTTTAGAAACTCCAGACATTTTTCCATCACCTGGCTAAGGGTGTAAATCTGATCAGTTCTTGATTTGCCTTTGATGAAGTCACACTGGTATGGACCAAGGATGACTGTAGCGTATGGGGCGATCCTGTCTTGAAGGATAGAGGAGAAAATCTTATACGCGGTACTCAACAACGTTATACCACGATAATTGCTGCAAGTTGTGATATCTCCTTTCTTATGTATCGGGCACAGGATGCCTCTTCGCCAGTCTTCTGGCATCACTTCTTCCTCCTATACTTGCACTATTAGTTCATGAATTGCGGGGCTTCCTGTTTTAATCAGCTCCGCTGGGATACCATCAGATCACGGGGCCTTATTATTTTTGAGCCGATTTATCGCTCTGCTAACTTCGTCTATGCTTGGTGTGGACTTCGGTCATTGGTGGAGCCTTCAATTCCTCAGTAAGCTGGCCATTAAGCAACTCATAAAAGTGCTCTTCCATCGCTCTAAGATGCCGTTGAGATCGGCGATCTGGTTTCTGGTCTCTTCGTTGCAAAGGGCAGCCGTTTTGACTCCAATATGATTCGCGGATGCTGTCTTTCTTGATGATGCAATCCGCGCTCAGAGCACTGCACCAACAAGATAGTGCGTCGACTTAGACCACTCGCACCTCGGTACGTTCGTACCGTCATCAAATTCGGGTTGTGGCGGCGGTCTACCAGCACGTAGTCTATCTGGTTGCGAGTGGCTCCATTAGGAGTTACCCAGGTGTCTTTGTGGATATTTTTAAGCGCAAACCATGTCCTCGCAACGACCAAATTATTGCTTGCTGCCATCTCTATGACTTGTTGTCAATCGTCATTAGTGTTTAAGTGTAAGCTATGGATGCCAATGTACTGCCTGAATACTGGCTCCCTACCTATTTTGGCATTCATATCCCCCAGAATGATTTCTACGTCATACTGAGGACAGGCATGGAGTTCCCGTTCGACTGATACAAAGAATTCTTCTTTTTCATCATCTGGGGAATCCTCTGTTGGTGCGTGAACGTTTATGAGGCTTATGTTTTTAAATCTGCACCGCACGTGAAGGGTGCATAACCGCTTTAAAGCTGATAACGGTGGGTTTCATTCTTTTGCTGTATAGAAACCCCACCCCGAGCACATGATGTCTTGCATGACAGCTGTAGTATATATCATATTCTGATTTTTGTAAGACACCATTCCTCGTCCATCGCATCTTCTGAATGGCTGTTATGTCCGCATTATATTTGGACAGGGTATTGGCTAGCTGCTGTGCAGCTCGAGCTCTATACAGTGAGCATACGTTCCATGACAAAATTCTTAAATCGTTTAGCCGTTTTTGTTGCCGTGGTCGTCGTCGTTCATCAGTGTATCCGAGGCTGATTTTGGGTTCCGTAATATGGTTTTTTACGGACGAGGTTATTGGCCTCGCGCCAACCTTACTTTGAAGGGACTAGTCCGATAATTTCGCTTTTCCTGTACTGGAGGAAAATTACCAGCGGCCACCACGTGGAGGTTTGATCGCACTTCCACCAGTCAGAGAAAGTTGCGGCCACATGCATTTCTAAAGCATTCTGTGTTATTCGCCCTACTCTGCTGATGGCTAACCGCCCAACCCTATCTAAAGCCTTCGAAAAATCCGTGTAGAAATCGAAGTCAAATATGTTTCAATTTGTGACTGTAGTTCTACCAGTCATAAATACAATGATGAAGTGGAGAAATAATATCTTTTGTATTAAAATATACATATACATAATTATTAGTAGTTGTACCTTTAAAGTTCAATATTGAATTTGATCAATTCAATGTTTCATTACAAAATATTGTGCAAGTTATAGGCATACAAATGGCTAGTTGCCAGATTATGACTAGACTCTGTACATCTCTACTTGTAAGTCCTCCAGATTTAATAAGCTCCGCTGGGATGCCTCTAAGCTGCTAACTTCATTCATTCTTGGATGCGGCAGCAAAATTAGCCGTCAGTCTTTGGTGGAACCTCTAATTCCTCAGTTATATGATGATGGAGTGATCTTTTGCTTCAATATGCCCTTAAGACCGGCGATCAGATAAACCTCTTCGTATTTGCATATTGTCCAGTGCGACGTATATTGCGTTGTACCGCAGACTCTTTCGTAGAACTTCCGCATCTGGCTCTTTGTATTATTCGCGTTGACGGACGAGATTATTCTCCCATACTTCTTTCTTTCGCCGGTAAACAATTTTTTCATATATTCTGGACTCTTTGCATTCTTTTTCGCGTGCTCGCGTTCAATGAAATTGTTGTATTGATCGGTACGAAACATTTTAAAGTTTAGCACTCATTCATCATCGAACAAGTCATTCCAATCTTTACGTCGACTGCGAGTGCCAATGAAAGTATTTTTAAGGCGTGTCCATTTCTCTTCTATGCTCGGCATCTCAATCCCAAGACTTACTTTTCCTGCATCTAGGGTGGGTCCAATCGCTTGACCATAGTTGTTTCTGGCAAAGGCAGCCGTGTGTTAGCTCGTATCTGATTCGCGGATGCCATACCACACTAGAAGTGGTCCGAGTCGACGTTGGCATCTCAGTATGTTCATACCAGTGTCATCAGGTTCGGGTTATAGCGGAGGTCTATCAACAAGTGGTCTATCTGGTTGCGAGTGGTGATGTGATGATGTTTATGAGGCGTATGTTTTTAAATTGGCACCGAATGGCCGTTCATTTACTGAACAATTCCGATAATGGTGGGTTCTATTCTTTTGTTTGAAATCACACCCAATGATAGCTGTAATATATGTCATATTCATATTTTTGTAAGATACCCGTCTAGCGCATCTCTTAATAATAACAATATTCGGTGCGACAACCGGTTGCGGTCCAAGGCCTAGGTTCTCTCGACCATTTGTGTTATGCATGTATATTTTTGGACACCAATGAAAGGGACCTACAATTTATGGCCGGATCCGAACGGCAAATTGAGAAGCTTTCAGTTACAAGTTATTACTCTCGGAACGTTTGTCACCCGTTCGCGCGAGTTGTGACACCGTGAAAAATACTTTTGGTGTTCCTAGGATTCGAACCACGAACCCCTGCTCAGAAGCCATTCTTGGAACCTTTATATTTGGACAAGTTATCGGGTAGCTACTGTGCAGTTGTAGCTCTATACATACAGTGAGCGTAAGTTCCATGAGAAAATTCTTAAAAAGTTTAGCCGGTTTTGTTGCCGTGGTCGTCATCGTGAATTAAAGCTATTTTCTGATTCCGTAATGATGCTAATATTAAGTACGAGTATACACGTACGTATAAACTGCCATCTAGCAAAGAAACATGCTTATCCAACCCTCACTCTCTACTTGAATTCCGACTTTTTTCGGCCGACGTTATATCCCTCCCACACTATGATACTGTTTATTCAATAAAGAACCACTTAATGCATATTCACACTCGTTAATAAAATTGCTAGAAGACGCTGAACGCAAATCCTGCTCATCTGGTTAGACTACACCGTACTGTAAATCTACATTTTTTACAAATCATTGGGAACACACAACAAAAGAATTTGACGAATTACGAGAAGTTCGCTACAAGTCAAGTATATGTTATTAACATCATTTATGAGGGTACATTTATTTTTGCACTTAAATGAAGCTGAATTTAATTTTATAATAATGTATTTTAAAGCCGTTTGGTTAACTTAGTTTATTGTTGAACTTAGGAATCTATTTTTTGGTAGTTACAAATGTCTAACAAGTTTTTGTTATTTTGTTATTTTGTTACGATTATTTTAATTAGCTGTACGAGTTGTTTCGGCGACGCGTAATGCGAGCGCACGATCAATGTCATTGTCAAGGGAGGAACATTTTGAATACGTATAATACAATTTTTCTTTTCTTTTCTTGCTGTTGTTCGCCAAATGAAACAGTGACAGTGAGTATACTCGAAAAAGATCTCCAAAAGACCACAAAAGACCACGAAAAGAATCACAAAAAGACCTCCGAAAGTCCCTCGAAATCCCTAAAAATCATTAAATGTGTATTACATTTTTTTCAATTTTTATTTTTTTATTTTTATTTTTTGTTTTTTTAATTTTTGTTCTATTTTTTTTTTTGTTTAAATTTTGTTTGCACTTAACAGGTTTCTCCTAAGTGCTATACTTTTTGAGTTATATGCAAAAACTCGAAAAACTGTCTAAGTAAACTGTCACCTCCGGCTGTCAGATTTCCGTCAAAATTATCTGGCCTCTAACAGTTTATGTAAAAAGCTTAAATATCAATTATCATCAGGATGAGTTCAGCCGTATGGATTTTAGAAAGGACACAGACAGACAGACAGCGATTTTTTATTTTCGCTTTTTCTGACTCAGGAGATACGGTAATTGGTAAATCTGCAAAAATCCCGAGTTCGAAATTTTTTTTGATTACTATACTTCCTTTAACTATGCAAAAAAAAGTAAAAAGCAAAGTAACAAGAAAATATATTTTTTTTCATCAAAAACTTAAATTTAAACCACATAAAAAATATAAACGTTTTGTAATTTTAATATAAAGCGCTTACCTTGAGGTTTTTCGATCTTAGCATCACTATCACAAATTTTTTCCTTCGATATCGACATTTTGATATGTTAAATATTTCTTATTGCGTTTTATTTTTAACAAAATTACTAAGATTTTAATTTCATATATTATAATACTGCGGTACGGTAATACTAGTGTATCTTAATATTGCTGAGGTAGTTGTTGAATTAATAATTAATTATTAATTAAGATAAATAATTATTTTTGTTTCTTGGTTCGAGGTATCGCTGAAAGCTGTTCCAGATGTCCCTACTCGTATTAATGAATTAGTTTTCGGATTTAATATACGAAACTATATTATTTGTACTTATATCACATTTTTATCAAGTGCACGTTCTTGCGGTTTTCTCATTCATCATCGTCGACGTCGATTGTAAAAAAACACGTCTACGACAAATTCTCAGTATTAAAAGCAAGCTTACGCGACACGAGTTGCTTCTCTATGTACGGCTTTAACCGTTCTGATAATATGATGAGTAGCGTCGGTGCCAATAACTGCACAACGTATAGCAGCTGCGTTGAGCTTTGTGTATTATCCGATGATCCGATGATATGGTTACAGTGTAGGTACATATGTCTGTCCGGCAGATTGTTGTACCTGAATACTCTAAAATGACAACAAGAATTCAAATAAGAAAATGGATACATAAATGGCATATTCGAAAAGCAGTGTATGTACACTAATGGGTCAATGGTAAAGATTTGTGTATTGTTTGCTAATTAAATATGTCTCGCTTATATTATGAACACCTAACTAACGCAACGACGGCTGAGTTGCTCAATTTGATTGAGCCTCCCTCACCCAAAGTAGCCGTATATTCTACCGGAACACAGTGAATTTTCGATTTTATAAGTTAAAATTAATATGACAACCGTGCCTGAGCTCAAACCATATTTCTGTATAATTATGATGGTTTAGTTTCTATATAAAATATAATGCATTTATAAAACATAATCAGAAAGGCGCAATTGAAAAACACCCCACACAAGCTATTTTCTTTTATTAACATATTTATTATACAAGTTGAGTTAAGTTGTCTTTTACTGTGACTGACTAAGTACTTTACAGCTCCGGAAAAAGATAGCTTACAGGGGTTTTAAAGACAAACGACCTACTGTTATATGTGTACATTTAGACATATATATTTATATATTTAGTTTAAATTTACAATGTGCAACTCAACTTTTATTTTAATTTCAGTTTGTATTTTTTTTTAAATGATAATATTACAACAAAACAAAAAGTGTTCTGTAGGTTAATTAAGCAATAGCAGATACATGAATGTGTTTCATTAGTTTGAGTATAGAACAAAAATAATTTACGACTGCAAAACCTTTTTGAAAACATGACGCGAAGAAGCTAAGTTGTACTCTAAAACTAGCTCATAAAATATAATTAACATTACATAACTTGCATAGATCTTATACCCACGTAAACAGAGATTGCATTGTAAAAACCACAATTAAAATTAAAAAATAATTTTTAAAATCACTGGCTTTACCACAAGCAGAGTATGCACATGCAAAAATACGCTTCACGGACGTTTGGAAGTTTTAAAGTTTTAGAAACTTATTAAATTGTTGCTAATGATGAGTATACTTGATTTATTTCAAGCCATAATTTTGTTTCTTTCAAAATTTAAGGAAAATAATATAAATAAATAATATAATGAAAATGCTATAAAAAAAAACTACTGAATATTTTCTCAAATTTCTTTTTTTATTTGAAAGTACAATCCTTCCGGTTAACAATGGAAAATAATTTCATTCAAATGGCTGCCTCGGCTGGCCATGCAGTAGCCTACTCGATCGGTCCAATTTTTAAGCACATTATCGATTGTGTGCAGCTGTATTTCACCAATGGCTTCACGAATATTGTCCTTTAAAGCGTCAATTGTCTGTGGCTTGTCGGCGTAACACTTATATTTTAGGGCACCCCACAAATAATAGTCCAACGGTGTCAAATCGCAGCTCCGAGGTAGCCAAACGACATCAGCTCTGCGGCTGTTAATGCGATCTTCAAAAACAGGGCGCAAAACATCGAGTGTAGCTTCGGCTGTGTGGCACGTAGCGCCGTCCTGTTGAAACCAAATGTTGCCAATATCCTCCTCTTCAATTTTTGTGAACAAAAATTCGTTCAACATGGCCCGATAACGATCGCCATTGACTGTAACGGCCACTCCTTGCTCATTTTCGAAGAAAAATGGCCCAATTATGCCTCTGGACCAAAATCCGCACCAAACAGTGACTCGTTTTGGGTGTACCGACTTTTCAATGTATGCGTGCGGGTTTTCTGTGCCCCAAATGCGACAATTTTGCTTGTTTACATACCCGCCAAGATCAAAATGAGCTTCATCCGAAAAGATGATTTTTTTTGGCAAAATCGGCATCTTCTGTAAGTCGATCGCAGGCCCACTCAGCGAAGCGAAAACGCATTGGATGGTCAGTTGGCTTCAACTCCTGAACCAATTGGACTTTGTATGGCGTCATACCAAGGTCTATATGCAAAATTCGTCTCAATGATGTCTCCGAAATGTTCAATTGTTGAGAACGACGGTGAATTGATGTTGATGGCGCTTCACGCACACTTTCTGCCACAGCATCAATATTCTCGGGTGTACGCACTGTTTTTGGCTTTTCACGCTTTGGTGTATCGATGAGGATGCCAGTTTCTTTCACTTTTTCCACAAGATAACGAACATACGGAGCTGACGGTGCTTCTCTTCTTCCAAAATCCGTACGCAATTTTCGCACACATTCTGCAACATTACCATGATTTTCAAAGTAATGTCGCAATATTTCCCAGCGTTGTTCAAGCGTATACACAACCATATTCGTTCAGCGGAAGGATACAACTATTTATCTGTCAAATCAGACATGAGCTAAGTGTTACCATTCACGAAATAAGCACTAGTTGAAAAATGGCGGACCCTTTATTAAATTTTTTTACCCGAAATAAGTTTTAATCAACAAAATTTAAAGAAACTGAACAATTGTAATTTTAAATGCCAAAAAGTTAAAATATTTATTTGCGATTTGAAATGTTTTGTAGGTTTGCCAGCACTTAAGTCGTACTGAAGCTCAAACTCAATCTTTTGACACAATTATTTATTTACGTATCCGAATAATTGGCATTCTGCGCAGTGAGGACAACATTCTCAGCTATCTGTCAGAGTAGCAACAAAAATTGTCAAAGTCAACTGACCAAGCGAGGAGCGTTTCCAGCTCTTAGTTGTCAGTTCTTAATTTTGCATTTATCTATACTATTATATCAGGGCTACAGGTTTTGGTCAGGGCGGCTACAGGTTTTGGTCAGTGCAGGTAGAAGGGTGAAGGGATTCAATGGTGAGGACAGTATGGGGAAGGGGTCACTTGGTTTCGGTCGGCGGATGGGTTTTAGTTGTGGGTGGGGGAGGGAGGGGGGTGTATCCTTTGGGTTGGGGAAAGTTTGGTTGGTTTAGTAGGGTGGGAGGGCCAGCCGGGCACCGCGTTATTTTAGCTAATCTTGAAAACTACTGGACCGATTTTAATCAGGTTTTTACCAGTGTACAGGGTTTTTAGCGTCGAAAGCTACGGTTTTGTGGTCAGTGGTGGGTGGGCGTTCAGTTGTGGTTGGGGTGGAGGCAGCTGGGCAAGGCAAGTATTATTATATGAATATTATCAGCCTTCGTTGTAAAGGAATATATACTTTCGGCTAAATGCCATTCATTTGGATGTAAGTATGAATTCTACTGTCAGCGCTAGTAAAAAGCAGCTCAGTGATAAGTCTCTGCTTACTTTGTATATTTTCTAGAGGCGCTTTCAAATCGTGTACAAGTAAAAACACAATAATAATGCTTGTCTGACTGCCAACTTGGATATATCTTTATTTATTTTAAAAGGTTTCATATGGCTATTTTTGCATAAAAATACGATTCTTGTGAATAGTTGTTTTATATTACAAAAGTTATATGTCTATTTTGCATGAAAACACAGTTAGTGTAAAAACACACTTTACTCGTAAGTATATGTGTTATCTATTAGAGGGATTTAATAAAAACATTTCCAATAACTGTTTTAATTTAATAAGTTTCTGCTTTTTTAAATTCTCTGGCTGGTGGACTGGCGTGATGGCTGGCCAAATCTTGTGATCAATTTTTAACCCACTTCCCAAAGCCCGATTTTATTGAAATTTTGCGCACATGTATATTTCCGGTGACAATACTTTTGACTCCGAGGCCCGAGGTGCTCCAATACAATGAAATTATCAACGTGTATTTCCTAGACCGAGAGGTCCGGGTAAATCGCTGAACCACTTTGATGCTTGGGATTTTGAACTGAAACTGTTCACATGAACTTAGAATTCCCAGTAAGTATGATTGAACAGATTGAATTATTTAGTGAGGTCTTGTTTTCCCGTTGTTTCGCAAAAGTTTTTATAAAACAAAATTTAACAAAATTTTTTTAAAAATTTACCCGATTTTATTCAAACTGTACATTGTGTATCCCCGGTTAGAGACTTTACACGAAAAAATTTAATTTTTATGGGTTGTTTTTTTATATAGCTAAAATTTAACATAACAGATAATCGCGACTAACATATTAGCAACTACGTATAACACATACTCATATGTTTTATCACACATGCGTTATCAGAACGTTTATAGTAATAATCAATCGTAATTTCTCACGTCCTTATCAGCTTCATTAAACAATTAAACCAAACATTATTGAAATAAAATTGCTTCTGTCCATTCCTAAATCGAAAGAACATTATATGGTTATTTAGACAGTATTAACTTTTGTGATAATCAAAAAATATACGTATTGGCTATCATCAAAAGAATAGGTATGAAGTAGTTTTTTTAAGGTGACATCTTTATACGAATACTCGTATAATGTTTAAAATTTATACCAAAAGAACAACTGTGACATCCACTGATTAGAGTCATCTGAGAGTACCCGTCAAACTTTTTAAACGTTTTGCTCAAAATATAAATTAAGAGCTAATAATATAATATAATATATAAAAAAGCAACCCATAAAATTTTTCATGTAAATTCTCTAATAGGAGATACATATTATGTGTTTAAAATTTGAAGGAAATCGGACTAATTTTTACAAATGTACATGGGCACCACTCGGGTCTCAGGGCCCGATCACTCCATAAATTTTGCAAAAAGTTTTGTTTATCGATAACAATGTTTTCATATTTTATACACGCTGTTTTCTCCGATGGACAACGCTATTTGTAAAAATTTTGGAGTTGTGGACCGTATACAAATTTTTTAAAAAAATCAACCCGACTTTCTTCATATTTTATACACGTGTGTATCTCTAATGGACAACACTTATTGTTAAAATTTTACAGACGCCGGGCTCAGGGGTCGTGGAGCGTCATACAAATTTAAAATAAAAATTAACCCGCTTTTGGTAAAAATTTATACACCTATGTATCTCTGATGGACAAAACTTTTTGGAAATTTTTTGAGCAAATTCGCCCTGTGGCCCGAGGGGTGGGGAGGGAGGGGTTTTACCATATGTTTATCCCAATAGATAAAAGTTTTTGTAAATTTTTTGGAGCGAATGGGCCCTAAGACCCGGGGGCTTGCCATTTTTTTTTTTTTTAATTATCCCGATTTACTTTAAATTTTAAGCATATGTGTATCTCCGATAGACCGATCTTTTGTAATTTTTTTGGATATATCGGGCCCCTGGGTCGGGGGGGGGAGACACCCATACAAATTCTATGAAAAAGTTCCCGATTTACTTTTTGTAAAATTTTTGAAGCGATCGGGCCCCGGGGTCGGGGGGCTCCCATACAAATCTTTTTTTTTTATTATCAATTTTTAACGCAATTCCTAAAATCCGATTTTCCTGAAATTTTGTACACATGTGTATTTCCAGTTACAATACTTTCTTTTAAAATTTGGAAGTGATCGGGACCCGGGTTCGTGGGGCTCCCATACAAATTTAAAATAAAAATTACCCGATTTTTTTCAAAATTTACAGACATGTGTATACCCAATAAACAATAATTTTTCTTAAATTTGGTAGTGATCGGGCCCCGGGTTCGGCCGCAAGGCCCTTATACATTTTTTTAATTTCTTATAGTGGCATCAGATACTGTCGTTCTTTAATGACTGTGTGTGGTGTGTGCTGCGCAGTCGGCTGCGCTGCTTGGTTTTGTTGGTGGAGAGAGAGAGAGAAATCTTAGCTCACGCACAAATTAACACAGCAAATGAAACGAGACATAAATGTTTTATGCTTTATTGTTTTATTGCTTTATTCTTATTGATGTCGTTTTTTGTTGTCGATATCAACTTACAGATAGAACAACAAGTTTTCACAATTAGTGAATTAGTTCAGAGCAGTCAAAGAGTTCTCAAGAAAAATGCTCGTGTTTCTTATTTGCTCAGAGTATGAGCGTGCTCTAAGTGCTCAAAATAAAACGATCTGAGAATTTTCAAATTTGACATCTGATGTCAAATGTCTCTTTCGATTATTTTCTCCTACAATAAAAAAATAAAAAAAATAAAAAATGATCCAGGATCGAGGATTTAGATGAAAAATTTTAATTTTTAAATTCTCTATATTAACTTCGCGTGCATGTGGCTGGCTGGCTGGTCAGATTTTCTGAAAATTTTTAACCCACTTCCCATAGCCCGATTTTAGTGAAATTTTGCACACATGTATATTTCCGGTGACAATACTTTCTATTATTTGAGGCCACTCGGACCTCGTGGTTGGGGGGCTCCCATACAAATATTTTATTAAAAAATTAACCCGATTTTCTTAAAATTTTATACAAATGTCTATCTCCAATGGAAAACACTTTTTGTAAAATTTTTGGAGAGATCGAGCCCTTAGGTCGGGGGGGACCCATACAAATTTTATGAAAAAAGTTCCCGATTTTCTTCAAATTTTATACGTATGTGTATCTCCGATGGACAAAACTTTTTGTAAAATTTTTGAAGCGATCGGGCCCCGGGGTCGGGGGGCTGTATATACCCAATAAACAATACTTTTTCTAAAATTTGGTAGTGATCGGGCCCCGGGTTCGGCCGCAAGGCCCTTATAAATTTTTTAAATTCTCTATATTAACTTCACTTGCCCGTGGGTCGTCGGTCGTCGGTCGGTGGTCGGTCGGTCGTCGGTCGGTCATCGGTCGGTCGTCGGTCGGTCGTCTGTCGTGGATTCTTGCGATCAATTTTTAACCCACTTCCCATGGCCCGATTTTATTGAAATTTTGCACACATGTGTATTTCCGGAGACAACACTTTCTATTAAATTTTGAGGCCCCTCGGGCTGCGGGGTCGGGGGGCTCCCAAACAAAAATTTTAAAAAATTTACCCGATTTTCTTCAAATTTTACACACATGTGTATACCCAATAAACAATACTTTTTCGAAAATTTGGTAGTGATCGGGTCCCGGGTTCGGCCGCAAGGCCCTTATACATTTTTTAAATATCTGTACTGGCATCAGATATTCGTCGCCGTTTATGGACTTTGTGCGGTGTGTGCTGCGCAGTCGGCTGCGCTGCATGGTTTTGGTGGTGGTGGAGAGAGAGAGAGAAATCTTAGCGCACGCACAAATGAACCCAGCAAATGAAACGAGACATACGTGTTTTATGCTTACTTCAACTTACATTTTTATTATATACTGAATTGTATTTTTATTGATGTCGTTTTTTTTGTTGTCGATATCAACTTACAGATAGAACAACAAGTTTTCACAATATTCTGTCATTTGGCGTTTTCATAAATTAGTTCAGAGCAGTCAAAGAGTTCTCAAGATAAATGTTCGTGTTTCTTATTTGCTCAGAGTATGAGCGTGCTCTAAGTGCTCAGAATAAAATGATCTGAGCTTTTTCAATTTTAACATCTGATGTCAAATGTTTGTTTCGATGGTTTTCTTCTACAATAAAAAAAAAGGCCCAGGATCGAGGGGCTCCCATATCAATTTCTGCGATTAGAGAATTTAGATGAAAAATTTTAATTTTTATGGGTTGTTTTTTTTATTTAATTTCTTATAGTGGCATCAGATACTGTCGTTCTTTAATGACTGTGTGTGGTGTGTGCTGCGCAGTCGGCTGCGCTGCTTGGTGGTGGAGAGAGAGAGAGAAATCTTAGCTCACGCACAAATGAACCCAGCAAATGAAACAAGACATAAATGTTTTATGATTTATTCAACTTACTTACTGCTGCGTAATTTTTGGATGATTTTGCCACAAAACGAGCACGCAGTGTGTGTGTGTGTGTATCGCCGATTAGAGAATTTACAAGAAAAATTTTAATTTTTATGGGATGTTTTTTATTATAAATTTATTACCAATGGACAGCTCACTAAAAGACTTGCGCAACGGTTATAAGGTTGGCTACACCCTTTATCAAAATTAAAATAAAAATAACATAATAATAAAAAAAATAATAATAAATGCTGTTATAAAGGTGGATTTTAAAGGATATTGGGGGTCAGTTGGGAGGAGAGTAGTGTGTTAAGGGCAGCCAGGCACCGCTGGGTATTTCAGCTAGTTTTTAAATAAAAAAATATAATAAAATATTAAAGATTATTTATTTCATGCAAAGATGAAAGATCTGACGCATAGGAATAATTTAAATAATTGATGTTTGATGTGTGTCAAAAAGTTGTTTGTTCGGTTATTGGATCTGGGATTACCGTTTCGGATCTATTGAATTTATTTATTTATTAATTTAGTCTAAGATATAAACAGACAGACTAAAAACTAAGATTTACAAGAAATAATATTATATTAGAAATTGATTACCTAAATAAATCATTTATCAGTTTCTTAAACGCTAATTTTGACATGGAAAAATCAATTAGATTGCAAATGGAGTTGAAAGCAACAGAACATTTAACAATCGGATCATTCAACAAAAAGTTCCTGTTGCAATGGGTAATGTAAAAAAGGTCCCTAGAGCGCAAAGGCCTTTCAGGAGCATACAAAAAAAACAAGGATAAGATATCCGGGCAATCAATGGAGTCTGTAAATACGTCCCTAACAAAATTTAACACGCAAATCTCTTTTCTAGCTGAAAGTGGTTGAAGGTCGATCAATGAACATGTAGCCTTATATGAAGGATAACAATCACCCAAGTTTACAAGCCTTAGTGCATATCTTGTAAAAGATTTTTGAATTCTCTCAAATCTAATACAATATAAATTAATATAAGAGTTCCAAATAACGCAACCATATTCTAAAATGGAGCGCACAGTTTGCGAGCCAAATTGGCTCGGAATCTGCGACGTAGCGGCAGAAAAATGGCTCGTGAGGCGAACATTTCGTTCGAACGGATGCAGCACATATTGAAAGATCATCTTGGACTAAAGGCCTGGTTTTCTCCGATGAGTCACCGTTCGTTATTGAGCAATATGTGAACAAGCAGAACGACGGGATTTACTTGCCCGGCCGTTCTACAGAAAATTTGGACTAACGGATTCCCATTGGATCCAAGCGCCGCCGATAAGGATCTTTAAAGTCAACAGCATGTCTATTAAGAAAAGCCAAAGATGTCCACGCTTTTGCAGATATATATTCGATATATATATATATATATATATATATATATATATATATATATATATATATATATATATACACAAATTTGACTCAGTTTAGGCATTGAAATCGTGCCAAGACTATATGTATTTGAATGCTTGAGCAGACCTCTATAAAAAGATATTGATTAGCATTTTAAATTGTGAATACGCAAGAGATTTGTATTACACAAATCACTAAGGGTATCAAGATCTTCTTGTAATATTTGAGAGTGCTCCAAGATAGAACATCATCAGCAAATAAAAGATTTTTTGATTTATATTTATGTCATTCATAAATAAAAGAAACAAAAGAGGAACGAGATGACTGCCTTGTGGTACACCTGACAAAACCTGGAAAGATTTCGAACGAAAATCGTTTACATAAACCAAATTCCATCTATTACTTAGATAAGATTTTATCCAATTCAGCATTAGGTATCAAAAACCAATAGCTTTTAGTTTTGAAGTTAAAAGGTTATGATTCACAGAATCAAAAAAAGATATTGAAAATCAATATAGACGCAATTCACTTGATAGTTTTCACGAAACGCCGAGTAAATATAGTTCGAAGAAAGAAACGGACCCGTCCTCAGTGAGTCATTAAACATATAAGATAAAGTATTAACTAAATTTTGACAGCAGTACTTCAAAAAAGTGTTGCAAATAAATTGACCATCAGCTTTAAAGCTTCGCTCCAAATTTTTTATAAAATCAGCAACATCTTTCTGAGAGATGTCGATAATATTTATATTACAAAATGGTTCTATAAAATTATATCTTACATCACCATAAGAAGCGATATCATGATTGAAATTATTTTTAAAGAATGAGGCGGAGAAATCACAAATAGAGTCCATTGAATCCGAAGAAGAGCCTGCTTAAGTCATGACCGATGGCATAGACATGGTTTTTTTCTTACAACTCAAGAATTTCCAAAAAGCCTTTGGGTTTGATTTAAGGTTCGACTCAACAAGGAAAACATATTGACCATAGATAAATTTGCTTAAAAAATTATATTCCCGACTCAATCTTAAGAAAATTTTTGTGTTTAACATATAACTCGGAAGGGCTTACCTTTAATTTCTTATGATTTTTATTTCTGCAGTTTTTTAACTTTAATAACGAACTATTTTGCCATCGCAGACTGGAACCTTTTTTACAACGTACACCATAGGAACAAATAACAAACAAGACTCGTTAAATATTTCAAGAACATTTTTATAAACTTCTTCTAGTGATAGAGACTCAAGAAATCACCAATCAATAGCGGACAAATGGGATTCCAGTGACTCAAAATTGGCTTTTGAGAAATTGAATTTAACACTATTGTTGAATGGTTCGTTTGTTTTCAAATGTAGACTATTAATTTCTATATGTAAAGCACAATGATGCCTATCAGGTATAAAAAGGGGGGGAAAGAACTTTAGAAATTTAATAATCAAGGAGTTATTTAAAATAACTAAATCCAATAAAACATTATTTGGGTTTGAAATATGGTTTGTTTGTTTCAGCGATAGACTCATAAACCCATCAACAAAAATTATTTAATCGACTGTAGTGATGTTGAATGTTAACAAAAGCTTGTCTTCGTCAATGCAGCGCCAATAGATTTTAGGTAAATCCCAATTCACAAAAATGTTGAAGTTCGGATAATCCAGAAGAGAGACTGGTATCAATACTTCGAACGCATTCTTCTTAATCCACTGTAAGACAGCAAGGAGGTTTGTATTTAGTAGGCGAAGATGACGAGTGAATTAGTGAAGACTGAATTTTGCAAACTTGTCGCAAGAGTATCGCCATTTCTTTCAATAGCAACAGCCACACAAAACATATCATGCATGTAGGAATTTACTGAAACGGCGATCAAAGATGATACAAAGGATTTCTTTATGCCAATTACGATACCACCGCTCTTTGTAATCCAGTTCCAATAGGGCATCAGTCTTTCCGATATACCACATAATTATCATTTATGAATTCTGAGTCAGCAATATCAGCATATAACCATGTCTCTACTAACACAATTATATCATATTCGCAGTCTGCAGTAGCCAAGTATAATTCTCTTAATTTAGATCTAATAACTCATACCTTTTAAAAAAAAACACTTAAGAGAGGCTGCTGCAAAGAACAATGAAGACTATCTATTTAGAGAACTTTCTGCAACTCCAGAATTGATTAGTTTTTTACAAATAAGAGTCGAACCAGGAATATTGCATTTAGCAGATATGTAGGAAATAATAGCTTCACATCTTGTAGAAGGGAGGAATCCAGATACGTGGAACCACTTGTGTCTTTTGATGCCTCTTTCGATTTGCTAAAACCTTACTCGAAACTTTACCCACGGGTAAGCTACCAAAATAACAGGATTTTCGTGGTTTTCGTGGTGAATGCTTTGCAAACAGAACGCCAAACCAAAACCAAATTTGACAAGAACAACAAACTGAGAAATTAGTCTTCTTGCTCTCTCTTCGCTATATTGCTGAATAAACGAATAGTTTCGGTTACAAAACCTTGCAAAAACGCAAAATCAAACTGTACCCCGGGTACAGTTTGCAAATAGAACGCCAAACCAAAACCACGAGAGAGAAATTTTAACTATACCCTGCAAATCGAAAGAGCTATTAATAAATTCAAATTTTCTGGTAAACATTCTGTACAGCTCCCTACGATAACTCGAGAGCCGCTCTTTTTTGCAGACTTTTGCATTTGAATATTTTTGGTCTTATCAACACTCGGTAAAAATCCATCATTAACGGACCCGGAGCGATGACGGTAGAAGTGACAGAAAGAGATGAATTACCACTTACAGACGCAGCAGAAATAGCAGCAACAGAACAAACATCAACAGAAGAATTAGTTGTTGAGTTAAGATTGTTAGCTATATTGGCAGAATTAGAATTTATTCCATCACTAATGGTTTGTACCGAAGTCTTCTTTTGCACTAATACATTCCTCCGAGGGGCAGCCGGCGACAAAACTCGAACAGAAGGGGACCGAACACTCTCGTTACTCTTTGATAGAGAAGTTTTAACTGCGCTCGAATTACCCGAGCAACTCTGCCAAACTCTTTTTTTTTGCATCCACTGTGATTTCATCTTGCATATTTTTCCTAATTGAGATTTTAAGACTTTGTCTTTAATTTTATTTATGTTTATGATGCTAGTTTCGATTTCATGAACAAAGCTAGGCATGGATAAATTCAAACACGAATCGCATTTCCATAAGAAATTTGGTTTTGAACTTATGCAACCAAATTCTATTTCGGAAATGATTCCACAAACAATATGGGTCCATCTAGCACAGATACCACAATAAACCGCGTTTTCTGTGCTGGCCGATTTAGCACAATTAATACAGATTAAAGCCATTAATTCCTGAATAACAAATTCAACAGTTTAAGAAAAAGAAAAGAAAAATAAAAACAACCCATAAAAATTTAAATTTTTCATCTAAATTCTCTAATCGCAGAAATTGATATGGGAGCCCCTCGATCCTGGGTAATTTTTTTTTTATTGTAGGAGAAAATCATCGAAAGAGACATTTGACATCAGATGTCAAATTTGAAAATGCTCAGATCATTTTATTCTGAGCACTTAGAGCATGCTCATACTCTGAGCAAATAAGAAACACGAGCATTTCCTTGTGAACTCTTTGACTGCTCTGAACTAATTTATGAAAACGCCAAATGACAGAATATTGTGAAAACTTTTTATTCTATCTGTAAGTTGATATCGAGAACAAAAAACGACATCAATAAAAATAAAATTCAGTTAATAAGTAAGTAAGTACGGAGTACGGTTTGACTTTATGTACCTTTGTTTTGTAACCGATAATGTTACTTTGCTACCGGGTACATCGGGCACTCACCTCGTTCACCTCGAAAACTCTGTCACTTTGAAAGCTAACCTATGGGTATGGTTTCGGATACGGTTTGTGCAATTGGAAAGAGACATTCGTAAACAAAATACATACATATTACTTAAAGATGAAATGGAATGTTCATAATCGATTCGACTTTTATACTATTACGCACATTCATGGTAACTTTGTGAAATGGCATTAATAATGATTGTGTAAGTCCGAGTAATGTATATTGATGCTTGAGAAATGTTGTGAAACCGAAATTTTCTGTTTTCGTTCATTATTAGAAATAATGACATTATTAATAACCGTGTAAGTGCCGAGTTAAAAATATGGCGACGCAAACTCGTAGTGCTTCCATGAACAGGCAGAATAGATTTTGCAATCAAAATCCACGACCCAAAACCAAGCAGCGCAGCCGACTGCGCAGCACACACCGCACACAGTTACCAGATTTAATTGGATATAATGGAAATGTACAATCTTTTGTTTTTAAAGTTTGCGCCCATTGAAATTCAGTTGTCAGTTGATAAGATTTTAGAAAAATTATTGTTTATTGGGTATACACATGCGTATAAAATTTGAAGAAAATCGAGAACTTTTTTCATAAAATTTGTATGGGTGCCAGCCCCGACCACGGGGTCCGAGGGGCCTCAAATTTTAATAGAAAGTATTGTCACCGGAAATATACACGAGTGCAAAATTTCAATAAAATCGGGCTATGGGAAGTGAGTTAAAAATTGATCAGAAAATCTGACCAGCCAGCCACGTGCACGCAAAGTTAAAGTACGACGGTATCTGATGCCACTATAAGATATTTAAAAAAATGTATAAGGGCCTTGCGGCCGAACCCGGGGCCCGATCACTACCAAATTTTAGAAAAAGTATTGTTTATTGGGTATACACATGTGTGTAAAATTTGAAAAAAAATCGGGTAATTTTTATTTTAAATTTGTATGGGGGCCCCATGAACCCGGGGCCCGATCACTTCCAAATTTTAAAAGAAAGTATTGTCACCGGCAATATATATGTGTACAAAATTTCAGGAAAATCTGGCTTTAGGAAGTGAGTTAAAAATTGATAATTAAAAAAAATAAAATTGTATGGGAGCCGGGGTCGGGGACCCCGAGATCCGAGGTGCCCCAAATATTAATAGAAAGTATTGTCACCGGAAATATACATGTGTGCAAAATTTCAAAATCGGGCCTTGGTAAGTGGGATAAAAATTGATCACAAGATCTGACCAGCCAGCCAGCCAGCCAGCCAGCCAGCGATCCAGTCCTCCAGCCACGGGCACGCGAAGTTAATTTAAAAATAGTGTTAATAACTTTGAAACTCTTCTTTTATTTTTCCAATCGGTCGCTTGTTTTAAAGAATGATTTTCTAATAATAGTGAAGCTGTATGAGAGGAGTAACAATTCCTGCTGACATTGTGCACATTTTTTTGGAAATTGCATTTGTGCATACACCTATACATTCACTTTGTGAAGATTAAAATATTGCAAACGTACTAATACTACTATTACATACTACATACTACTTTATTCAAAATATTTTTTTTTATACAAAGTGAATTACAATTGATGCTTTCTGAATTACATTTTACTGTAATTAAAATTCCGAATTATAGTTGACGAATCTGAATTGCAGTAGACGAATCGGAATTACAATTGATACTTTCTTATGCGGCCTTCGTTTGATTTTTTCCCTTCTTTAATGTCAGCTCAGATTTTTTCTTGGCAAATCGAACATAAAAAGCAAGAATCTTTTGTTTGCATTGTTTTGTTACAAAAGTGTGCGTAGTTCTGAAACGTTGTTTTCTGTTTTTGTTTTCTTCTTCAATTTCACAAAACTGCTTCCTTAAAGTATATTCTAATAAAATATATTTATTTTGAAAGAAAAAAGGAAATACGGAAAAATCAGTGCTTTCAGTGAACAGAAATCAACAAATTGTGCCACGTACCAAGCAAAATGACATCAGTTGATGGTGTTAGTAAAAAGATATACCGTAGATTGGTTTTTTTTTTTAGAGAAAACGAACAACTTGACAGCCAAAAAATCAATCCAATCGAAAAGCAAGCAGCGCTGCCCACAGCACACAGCGCACAACGCACACAGAACACAGTCATTATAGTATGAAATGATCTGATGCCGGGAAAAAACATTTGTATGGGAGCCCTCCGACCCTGCGGCCCGATCACTCTCAAATTAATTTTAATAGAAAGTATTGTCACCGGAAATATACATGTGTGCAAAATTTCACTAAAATCGGGCTATGGGAAGTGGGTTAAAAATTGATCAGAAAATCTGACCAGCCAGCCAGCCAGCCAGCCACCCAGCCACGTGCACGCGAAGTTAATATAGAGAATTTAAAAATGGGAGCGTATAAAAACACGACCGTACGCGATTAATTGCTACTGCATTTTTGTTATTTCTGTTTCATTTAATTTTGCAAAACACCATCAAAAAATCATTGCATATATATATATATATATATATATATATATATATATATATATATATATATATATATATATATATATAGGGTGTTCGGTTTTGGGATGCTAATCCGTTAAGGGGTGATTCCTTGGTTCATTCTGAGAAAAAAATAGTATTGGTAGGGGGGGTGTCAATTTTTGAGATGCAGGGTGTTTAAGAAATGTTGTTCAGAAAAAAATACACACAAATATTAAACTGTAATTTCGAAAATATTTATCGGAGAGCAACCAACCTATTTCACTGGCAATTGTATAGGTTAATTTAAGATCTAAGTGGTTATCTTGCATCTGCATCCGCTTGAGAGCTCTGATGCTTTAAAGTAAAAAAAATATGATTTTTTTATAAAATTAAATTTTTCTCAAAAAAAAAAAAACGTTATAATTTTTTATTTTTTTTACCATATATTAATCCGCCTTGATATTCTCTACAACTCCTAATACAAAGTTCGGCTCGAGACTCTCGATTTATTGCGGTATAACGGTTTGAATATGTGATGAAAAAATTAACATTTTATTTTTAAATATATTATTAGGTAAAATTACTACATGTAGTTATAAAAGATGCTCAAAATTCCCTCTGTGTGATTGAATATAGGCTAATATTCGTTTAAGATGGCCTGAAAACCCGAGCGAAAAAAAAACCAAAAAAAACACCAGATAAATCCGTTGGTCACTGGCGTGATGCATCTGGCTAACGGTAAATACTCGTATTTGATATTTTGTGTGCGGTTACTGCCTCTACTTCGGTACTCTTATGTGGCAATTATTGTTGAGTAAGCAGTGTCTTTTGTTGAGTAAGCAGTGCCTTTTATTTTAATGATGGCAGAGTTCTCAGGTGAGGAGTACGTTCATATCCATTTTTACGGATTTTGCGATGGTAATCACGAGCTCGCAATGAATATCAACGCAGATTCCCAACGCGTCGCATTACTGACGCAAGAGTACATATTTACAGATATTCATAACAAATATCGTAACAAAACCAATTACGCGGGTGTAGCCATATTGAGTCTCTAGATATCATTTGGATGTCGATGAAGAAATAGTTAGTAATGTTACAGCAAATCCATCTATTAGCATAAGGAGGCTCGCTTTACAATTGAATGTGTCTTGCTACCAAATTCATTCAGTATTGCAGAAGGAGCATCTTCATCCATACCATACTACACCCGTTTAAGAACTTATACAAATAGACCACCATGACCATAAAAGAATTGAGTTTTGTAATTGTTTGATTGAAAGGAATTTTGACAATGATAGTTTTGTGAAACGTATCCTATGGACGGATGAATCTCAATTCACAAGAGATGGCATAACGAACTTTCACAATCTACACACGTGTGGCTGCTGAAAATCCTCATTCCACAAGATAAATATCATTTCAGCACCGCTTCAGTCTAAACGTATGGGATGGTTGGCGATTCTGTTTTAAGTAGATTCTTCGATACATACATACATGATGGTGAACCTAGGCACTACGGTTAAATGAAAATTATCCAAATAATTGGATTGGAAGAAATGGTCCAATTCATTGGCCTGAAAGATCCCCAGATCTAACAGTATTAGATTTTTATGTATGGGGAACGATGTAGTCGCTTGTACACTCCAAACAAATTGATACAAAAGAAGAACTTATACAACGAATACACACAGCAGCTCAACATATAAGGGAAGAATTACCAAGACTTGAAATAACCAAAGGCATACTTAGATGAATATTAGCCTGTATTCAATCACAAGGAGGACATTTTCAGCATTTTTTAATACTACATGTAGTAATTTTACCTAATAAAATATTTAAAAATAAAATGTTAATTTTTTCATCACATATCCAATCTTTATATCACAATAAGTCGAGAGTCTCGAGCCAAACTTTGTACTAGGAGTTGTTAGGAATATCAAGGTGAATTAAAATAAAAAAATAAAACATGTAAACGGTTTTTTTGGAGAAAAATTTAATTTTATAAAAAAAAACACGTTTTCCCTTACTTTAAAGCATCATAGCTCTCAAACGGATGCAGACGCAAGATAACCAGTTAGCATATACAATTACCTTTCAAATAATACTAAGTTGGTTGCTCTCCGATAAATATTTTGGAAGTTACAGTTTAATATTTGTGTATATTTTTTTCTGAACAATATTTTTTAAACACCCTCAAAGGATCTCAAAGGATATCAAAAATTGACCCCCCTCCCAGAATGAACCAAGGAATCACCCTTTAACGGATAAGCATCCCAAACCCGAACACCCTCTATATGCATGTATATACAGGGTGTATCCGTTAAGGTGGCAAATACTTAAAGGGATGATTCCTTGGTTAATTTCGTGAAAAAAATCGTATGGGGATTTTCAACCCCTGCGTTTTAATGCGAAGAGACGTACTTTTGACCTTACATTATTTCATACCCTGTAACTCTTAAACGTTTCTAGCTACAAGGTTACTGTTGAACATTTTTGAAAGAAAATTAAATTTTTAAGATCAAATAATGTACATTTTCTTAAATTCTTAAAACCGTTATCGATACAAACGTCCAAATAAATTCCAATTTTTTTTTTTCTTTTTTTAAATTTTTTTTTCAAATGCGAATATTTCGAAAATTGCGCTCGGATAATTTTTTTTGACAAATGCAGTATTAAAGCACATTCAATTTTCTACAAATCCGTCTCATAATATTTTTGTATTAGGTCAACAGAAGCAGGGTTAAAAATTAAAGTATTTAAAAGACCGAATTTTTCAATAGATGCTCCAAGAATTTTGAAGGCTCACGTATGTCTTTTTTTTGTAATATTTTCTTGGTCAAGGTTTTTTTAGTTTTTCTTGACAATGATCCATTCATTAAAGCATTTGGACTCGCGTCGTTTTAGTTGCGTGAACGTTTTTTCCGTATTGCTTTTTTCAATGAATCAGGGAGAATTCCGAGAAAATAAAATTGAAACCGGCTACAAACGTGAGAAATGTGATATATTGTAAATCACATTTCTCCAATTTAATTCTGAATTTTCATTCAGGGAGTATTCCCTTGGCAATAAGTTTAAATATAAAAAAAAAAAAAAAAAAAAAAAAATGAACGAAAACGTACTTTTGACCTTTCATGACTTCACACCCTATAACTCTTGAACGCTTCCACATACAAGGTTACTATAAATCTTTTTTGAAAGGAAAGTACATGCTTAGATCAAACGATAAATTTTTAAATTATTTAAGTCATATGATATGAAGCTCGTCAAAATCAATTTTTTTTTTAAATTGTATTTAAAAACACGATTAATTCGTGAAATGCTGTCGGATACATTTTTTTTTGACAAATGCAGTATTAAGAACTATTCAATCTCCTACAAATCCATGACAAAATATTTGTGCATTATGTGTTACTACTATTACGTATAAGAAGAGTTGCATGACGTCTCAGTGTTTCAGTAGCAATAGTGCACCAAAATTACACGTGGAATGGATGCACTCTTGCCAGTTCACTCCAGTGCATAATTTGCTTTAACAGAACATACCAAGAATGTAATTTTGTGAGTGGACACCATTTTCATGTGTCTATTTTCACCACCAATTTTATATGTCCATTCGATATTGTGAAATCGACTCACAAAATTATGTCCTTCTTGGCAAGTCCTTTTGAAGCAGATTATGCACAGGAGTGAAGTGGTAAGCGTGTATCCGTTCCACGTGTAACTTTGTTGCACGCTTACTGCAGGAACACTAAGACGTCACGCAACTCTTCTTATACGTAGTAGTAGTAACACAACCCGCACTATCTCGCTCTCGTTGACCGAATGAACAAAAATTGTGCCATGGATTTCTAAGAAATTGAATAAGATTTAATACTGTACTTGTCAAAAAAATGTATCTAAGAGAATTTCTCGAAATAATCGTGTTTTTAAATACAATTTTAAAAAATTTTGTTTTGAATTTGACGACCTTTATATCGATATGGCTTAAATAATTTAATTTGTAGATTTGCATAAAATTGAATGGGCTTTAGTATTGCATTTTTCGAAAAAAAGTTATCCAAGAGCATTTTTTGAAATAATCGCGTTTGAAAATTAAATTTAAAAATACAAAAATTGTTTTTTGACTTTGACGACGTTCATATCGGTAATGGTTTTAGGAATTTTAACAATTTAGAAAGTTTGACCTTCAAAATTTAATTTAGTTTCCAAAAAGACGCTAGAAGCGTTCAAGATTTACAAGTTGTGAAGTGATGTAAGGTCAAAAGTACGTCTCACCGCAATAAAACGCTACGTACACCGCAGGGGGTGAAAAAAGACCATATGACCTCCCATATGATTTTTTTCACGAAATTAACCAAGGAATCACCCCTTTAAGTATTTGTTACCTTAACGGATACATCCTGTATATTTGAATATGAACTATTTGCTTAAAATATTCAATACGCTAGTTAGTAGTCGTTTACATCTTTTCAATTACTTCCAAGGTAATTTTAGGTTATAGCTGGATTTACTTTAGGTTTAATACGAGTAGTTTATCGCAAGTACAAATAAATAAATAATTTAAATTAACTACCCCATGACTCAGTGCAGGGCAGCACATCACGTTTTACTACGTGTTTATTATGTAATTCAATTTTACGTTTAATTATTTATTTTTACAGAAATTCTTTTTTACTTCGTAGTGTGTTTATTACCCAAGGGCAGTCTATTTGTACTGGTTGGAACGTAATCATATTGTGTTACTTTTTGAATGTGAAATTAAACCCTGTAGGTAAATAAGATAATTTATAAATAAATATTTGTATTTCTGTTGCGTCAATGCAAAAGAAATTGCGAATTTTTGCAAAAAGTTGCCATGTAACCAACTGTTTCATATATTAAATTTACTTAACTCAACTTACTCTGTTTT
The DNA here is from genome assembly GCA_947095585.1 of Nephrocerus scutellatus. Classification (NCBI taxonomy): domain Eukaryota; kingdom Metazoa; phylum Arthropoda; class Insecta; order Diptera; family Pipunculidae; genus Nephrocerus; species Nephrocerus scutellatus. The sequence continues at coordinate 34,273,152 of OX352762.1, forward strand.
AAATATAAACAAACAAGTCTCATAATAGACTGCATTTTCAAAACAATATTTAAGTAAATAAACGTACAGTTTACTTTTAGTTATACACGTATACTAGCACTAACACATTGTTGTTTCTCAACTCTGAAATTGAAATGGCTAAATTTCCATAATATCTGCCATTGCTTATAAAGTAATTAATTATATATTGACTAAGTCGCAAAATTGAATCTCACGTACGTTCAGTATATTCTTTCAAACTTGAAATCTGTATTTTGCACTAGGTTTTCATGTTTTACAGCAGTGCAATTCAATATTATGTAGTTGGCTAAGATAGTGCGGAATTTTTCGAAATTTTATTTGTGGTGATGATAAAGTTAGATTAAATAAACAATTTGAGAATCCCGTCTCCAAGAAGACCGGCTTATTTAGACTACTATTTTTTTTACATTTTAATTTATGTTTCGCACTGCTTCGCTTGGTACTTTGGGCACTTTTTATAATAGTGCAAAAGATAATTACATATTTTATTTTTGTTTTACTCTAATTGCTCATCGTTAAGAAGATATACTGAATGTCAATGTCAGAAGTTAAGATTACAACACTGATAGAGTTAGATTAAATAAACAATTTGGGAATCCCGTCTCCAAGAAGACCGGCTTATTTAGACTACTATTTTTTTTACATTTTAATTTATGTTTCGCACTGCTTCGCTTGGTACTTTGGGCACTTTTTATAATAGTGCAAAAGATAATTACATATTTTATTTTTGTTTTACTCTAATTGCTCATCGTTAAGAAGATATACTGAATGTCAATGTCAGAAGTTAAGATTACAACACTGATAGAGTTTGTCTGTAAGCTGATCTACAAAACAGACCATTTTTATTTTTTTAGATCGATAGAATAAAAACTATTGCAAGCAAGAAAAATTACCAAAAAACGAGCGAGCACTTTGTGGTAATACCTATTCATAATACAGGAATGATGAATATTGATTCGTTCCAAACTACACTCAAAAACTGATTTATAAGTTTGATTTCTTTTTGTTAATAAACAAGTAAATGTAACTTCGTTTTTCGGGTACAAACGTTTATGTATACAATGACACACGCCAAATGCATCACAAGCGTCTTCCGCGTCACAGGCGCAAAAAAATTAAGATCAATAGGACGTGTAAAAGTTGGCTAAAAAGGACCTCAAAGAAGACGAAAAACCAATTTTCCATGCATCACACGCACCACACGCACCCCGAATGGCTTTTGACACTGAGGTGCTTACAATGTAGCTCTCTAGGTCGTGCGGTTAGAAAGGACCTTAAAAAGTTCATCGCGAGGGGCATATTTTAAAGATTAACCTAAATCCACACATCACAGCCAAGATTAACCTAAATCCACACATCACAGGGGCCTCACGGCACTCGCGACACGTGTCACACACGGGGTATCAAAAATTGCCCTTGACACTGAGTTGGTAAAAAAGTTTCAGCTCTCCAGGTCATGTGAAAAGTGGTTCAAAAGGACTACAAAGAAGAAGATCCCGCGTATGATACGATACGTGTCTTAGAATAAGCCCATCACACTGAGCTGCTCACAAAATTTCAGCTCTCTAGGTCGTGCGAAAGGTGGTTAAAAGGGATCTCAAAGAAGTCGTGGCGGGGGCCTATTTACAAGAATAATCTTTTTTCCACGCATCGCACGAATTACGTGGACCGAGCTAATGGTTAAACTTAGGTTTAACTATGCTTCCTTTGAATCGATAGATAACAAATAATACCACGGAAACAACTTCGGTTGAACCTTTTTATTTAAAAGTAAAATATCGCCTTACTTAAAATAAAATATTTTATCTTTTATGTTGGGTGGAATAGAGAAGTCATATCAACATCCAGCAACATTACGTTCCTCAGTAAAATAGATTAGGGATGACCGTATCAGTGGATGGTTGGTGTCCAAATACACAATCCATCCCTCACAAAAATATATTTTAGATGATTATATCAACGGCTGGAATGGGTCAAAATACACATTCCATTCGTCATAAAAACAGATTGTGGACGACCGTATCAGTGGATGGTTGGTGTCCAAATACACAATCCATCCCTCATAAAAATAGATTTTAGATGATTATATAAACGGCTGGAATGTGTCAAAATACACATTCCCTTCGTCGTAAAAACAGATTGTGGATTATCTTATCAGTTATTTATTATTGGTATTGCTTCGTTGATATAACTAACGCGCCACGAGACACATGCGAGATCTTAAAAACGACCATTGAAGTAAAGCTACTTACAAAATTTCAACTCTCTAGCAACTCCTGAAGCTGGTAGATGAGCTGAATGGCACTTAACACTGAGCTGCTCCCAAAATTTCAGCTCTCTAGTTCGAGTTCGCGGTGGTTTAAAAGGACTTCAAAGAAATCCAAAGCTTCTCACAAAATTACCCCGAAATAGAAAAGGTAAAAGGTTGAACTTTTTTATTTTATAACTAGCTGATAAACTCGGTGCACCTCAGGATTGAAGTGTTGGACCTGACAACCCCACGGATCCTAGTCCGGACGATAAGGAAGCTTTCCGTTCCCGAAATGGATGGCTGACTGGTCCGAAAGGAAAAAAATGTCCGAGTGCAACGAACTATCGTTGCATTCAATGATTGCATTAAGGCTGAGTCCAATAAGGTGTTAATTATGGAATACTGGAAGCAACGAACTTGTCTTGTTAATTTATGGGCTGACGTTTTGTGGCATTCTGTTACCTGAGTAGGCAAGAGTGAAATCCTGCTAAAATGGCTTCCAGGCTAATATTACAAGCGCCCCCGTCCCGTTAAAATCCTGGCAGGCCTAAAACTACGCTCAATATCTCGTCACCATTAAGTTGTTGGCATAGGTACAGATGAAATTTCCTGTTTAATACTGATCTGGCACTGAAGACAAGACCCCATTAGGGCTTGTGTCAACCCTTACATGGCCTCACTGCTTGCATAGATAACCATGGGATCATACGGTGACTATACTCCCAAACATTGATAGCGGCTTTCAGTGGGGACCCAATTAGGGCTTTAAAAGGAGGAGGAGGAGGAGGAGGAGAAGGAAGAAAGAAAGAAGAAAATCCAAAAGTAGTAAATGATCATTCAGGCTGCCTCACGGATTCGGAGGGGGGAAATTTAACGACAGCAGTAGGCAAGCAGACCCAGAGTCCTGAGAATCTAATAGAATTAAGCAGCAAAGGGAATCTGACGTGGAGGAAGCCATCTTCAGCAGAAGTGGTATCCTGCGAAGAACACCACCTTCAACAACACCAAAAGCCACAGCGGATCATTTGGATGGTCAGAAGTCACCAAATAGTATTGGTAGTACCCAGGAAGACTCAGTTTAAAGAACTAACAAACTGAAAAGACCCTCACTTCGGCAAAATTCACAGGGTCGCCAACTGCAATGCACATAGACGACGTAAAGTGTGCCGAAGAGAACGAAATACACAAAAGCTTTAAAATCCTTAGCGAAATAAAAGCGGCAACCGAGAGGCAGAAAAACATAGGGACGACTATCAAAAACGGAATTATGTACTTGGAAGAATCCCTGAATGTCATGCTTAACCTGCAACTCTCATGTAAAAGGGCTGAAATACTGCGGCGTTCGCAGTGCACACAGACGTCACCTATTGCACAATACCTGCAGTTGAAAACCAAAAAAAAGAAGCGAGCAGCTACCAGACCAGTGGTAAGCAAACCCGGAAAGAAAGGCAAAACGGATGGGCACAGAACCAGCAGCATAAACTTGTACCCTACCTTCGAAGACACAAGTGATACTCACTCAAGTCCGCAGAAACAAGAAGGAGATAAGAAAGGGAACACAACCGAAAAGAGAAAAGCAGCCTGCCAAACTATAGAGCCCCTGAACGAAAACTTACAGGTCCTTAAGGAAAGAGCAAATGGAGGCCGACGAAATAGAGGGAAAACAATCTGCATTAGATTCACTGAAGGACAAATGTACGCTAGCATACTACAAGGTGTAAAAACCAAACTTAATCCGGATAAAGTTGGCGTAGAGACAGAGTCTATTCGACAGACTAAAGATGGCTGTGTCCTCTTTGAGCTCAGTAATAGCACCAAAGACCTGGGAAAACTCAGTGACGCACTGAAAATAGCTGTTGGTGATTCCAGCGCTGTAAGAAGGCCAGTTCTCAAAACCTCTCTGGAGATTCGGGATCTTGTGGACTTACAGAGAAAGTGGACGTTGTGGAATCATTAAAACGAGACCTCGGCGACGGTCATGCAATTAGTGTATATGTTGCCCGGACCAACTCCAGAGGACAGCGAGTGGCGATAGTTGAGCTAGATGACGTAGCAGCAAACAAGCTTCTTACCCAGGAAAATATAAGAATTGGCTGGGTTAACTGTAGGATAAGAAGAAGAGCAGTGGTTGGGCGCTGCTTTAGATGCTTGGTTATGGGCACACAAAGAAGACATGAAAAGGACCGGACCGAAAAAATTGTTGCTTTAAGTGCGGCGGAGAGGGCCATCAAGAAAAAAGCCGCCCAAACTCCGAACACTGAAGCAGAAGAAAACAGGACACACAGAGCTGACTCAGGAAAGTCCAAATCCTTCAGATACGTTCTGGAACGTGCAAAAATATCGATGCGATAATGAGTGTCGTACAGGCAAATCTACACAGAAGTAGGGTAGCAACAACATTTTGCAACAAATTACATATGAAAAGCGGGCCGATATTATACATATAAGCGAGCAATATATATACTCCAAACTGGTATGCAGATGAACTTGGCATAGCTGCAATTTTGATCTCAGATCCAATCAAAGTGGAGGTGACAGAAAATGGTCGGGGCACCGGTTTTGTGTTGGTAAAGTGGAGAGACACATACATCTTTAGTTGTTCCCTACCCCTAACGTAAGCATGGCAATCTTCCGGAATAAAGTGGACCATCTTGAAGAAGCTGTGATAGACAGCACAGGAAGGGTTATAGTGGCAGGGGATTTCAATGCGCGAGCAGTGGAGTGGGGCATGAACAATCCTTACTCAAGGGGGAAATACATTCTGAAAATGGCTTATAGGACTATACTTCCAGTGTTAAACATCGGCAACACGCCAACTTTTCGCCGCCAAGTATACACAGGAACCATCCCGGACATCACCTTTACGACAGAACGCCTTTCCTCGGAAATTTTTGATTGGAGAGTGCTAGAAGATTTAACTGGCAGTGAACACCAGTACATATTATTCCGCATTGGACATGAACCGAACCCCAATCTCCGACAGCCACGCCTACAATGGAATGTGGATAAAATGAAAAAGGAACGGTTTGCTGGTAGGGGAATAAATGAGCTAGAAAGCACGATAGTTACTGGAAGAGCAGAGGTTGAGGTGTTCGTAAAAAATACCATTGACCTAATTACCAGAGCGTGTATTTCCTTTATGCCAAAAAGGCGTCCAAGACACGCTAAAAGGCCGGTATACTGGTTGACACCGGAGATTGCGGAGCTTCGTAGAGTTTATTTGCAATCAAGGCGGGCAAAGGGCCAGAACACGAGGGAAGGCAAATCGTTATCCGAAGATCATAAAGAGAGGAAGAGGCAGTTGCGACATGCTATAAACAGCAGAAAGGCTCGCTGCTGGGGAAGACTCATAGAGGACATTGAAGTAAATCCCTGGGACCTTGGATACAAAGTAGTTCTCAAGAAACTTGGAGCGAACAAACTTAGTGTTGCCACGGAAGCTACCACGATGGAAAACATAGTCAAAGCCTTGTTTCCCAGTCACCCTGAGCTCCCTGACGAGCCGAGCGTAGAGATAAACGACGTCCCTCTTTTTTCTGAACAGGAACTTGAAACGGCTATAAAAACATTAAAAAACAAGAAAGCCCCAGGCACCGATGGTATACCTTGCGAAATACTTAAAATAGTCTATCAGTTGAACCCACACTTTTTGCTAAACATGTATAATGCTTGCCTAAGCGAAGGAATAAGGAAAAGGAAACCAAGAGCAGCCGTCGTCGTCATTTCGTGTAGGCTTAACACAGCCGGCAAAGTACTGGAGAAATTAATCAAACCTAGACTGCTGCCAGCAATCGAACAAGCCGCTAATCTTTCTCCAAGACAATATGGTTTTGGAGCAGGTCTTTTCACGACCGATGCCATCATGGAAGTGGTCAAATCGGTCAAGAGAGCAGAAGAGCGGAATCATTTCTCCCGTCGTATTGTCCTCTTAGTGGCCTTAGATGTCAAAAAAAAAACAACCCATAAAAAATTAAAATTTCCATGTAAATTCTCTAATAGGAGATACATATTATGTGTTTAAAATTTGAAGGAAATCGGGCTAATTTTTAAAAAATGTACTTGGGCCCCACTCCAAATATTTTACAAACAGTTTTGTCCATCGGAGATACATATGTGTTTAAAATTTGAAGAAATCGGGATAATTTTTAATATTCTTTTCACACCAAAAATGTTACAAAAAGGGCTAATTTTTAAAAAATTTATATGGGCACCCCTCGGGCCACAGGGGACCGGAGTCTCCAAAAATGTTACAAAAAGTATTGTCCATCGGAGATACACATGTATATAAAATTTGAAGAAAATTAGGTTAATTTTTTTTAAAAATTTGTATGGGGCTTCACATCCCGCGGCCCGGAGTCACCAAAATTTTTACAAAAAGGGTTGTGCATCGGAAACACATACTTCTATAAAATTTGAAGAAAATCGGGTTAATTTTTTTAAAAAATGGTTGGGGCCCGACGACCCCGGGTCCCGGGGTATACAAAATTTTTACAAAAAGTGTTGTCCATCGGAAATACACATGTGTATAAAAATTTAAGAAAATCTGGTTAATTTTTTAAAAAAAGTTGTATGGGGACTCACAACCCCGTGGTCCGGGGTCTTTAAAAAAGTCTTCAAAAAAGCAAAAAAGTACAAAAGTAATGATCGAAGATAAACATGTGTATTAAATTTGAAGAAAATCGAGTTATTTTAAAAAAAATTGTATGGGGCCTCACGACCCAGGGGTATCCAAAATTTGTGCAGAAAGTGTTGTCCATCGGAGATAAACATGTGTATAAAATTTGAAGAAAATCGAGTTAATTCTTTTAAAAATTTTGTATGGGGCCTCACGAGCCCGGGGCGCGGGGTCTCCAAAGTTTTTACAGAAAGTGTTGTCCATCGGAGATACACATGTATATAAAATTTGAAGAAAATCGGGTTAATTTGTTGAAGAAATTTGTATGGAATCTCACGAACCCGGGGCCCGGGGTCTCGAAAATTTTTACAAAAACCCCAACCCCGAGGCCCGAGAGGCCCCAAATTTTAATAGAAAGTGTTGTCATTGGATGTGTGCAAAATTTCAGTAAAATCGGGCTTTGGAAAGTGGGTTAAAAATTGATCGCAAGATTCCACGACAAACAGACCGACCGACCGACAGACAGACGTGCCACGAGCAAGCGAATTTAAAAATTGAAATTTTTCTTGTAAATTCTCTGATCGGAGATCCGGATTTGGTTGTGAAAACGTAGGAGCCATATCGCACGGCTAGTGCGACGTACACACAACGACATACGAAGTACCACTAAAATTCTTTCCTTTGAGTTGAGTTAAGCTGTAAAGCAGTTGAGTGCGAAACCAGTTCTTCATATATGTTAACACAACATTTACTGAAACCACTCGCTCCCACTAACCCAAATCACACATGCACATGCATCATATTTTCCAAATACATTTATCCGACGTGTGTACTGCAAAACCTTCTCTATAGAAAGCCCAACTCTACGCATACTAATGCTGTAAACCAAGACCAAACGCATGTGTGTTTGTGGGATGTGAATACAGTGTACAACAAATAAGAAGTCGCAAAGAGCGAGAAACGTAAGATGTGGTAGTGGGAAACAGAAATATTTTATATGGATTTTGCTCTTTAGTTTACTAAATACAAATACGTTTGGTCTCAATCTAAGCATATATCTGTGTACGATCGGAACAGTTGGGCTTTCTATAGAGAAGGTTTTGGTGTACTGCAGATTACATTGTACCTGAAATTCCACGAATTACATTGCACCTGAAATTCCAAGAACGAGAAGCGAACCAACAACTTCTGTGTTATGGCCGCAAGCCGCTGACGATGCAAATATGAACACAGCAGTCCAGACAACTGACGGAATAAAAAGCCAGGTAGATTTGATTAAGTTTGAGTTATATTTTATTGGCGTAATTAAGAGCACCGGTTTGCTCCCTAAATTAAACGTTTTTTAAATTCTCTATATTAACTTCACTTGCCCGTGTGTTTGTGGGTTTGTGGGCTTGTGGGTTTGTGGGCTTGTGGATTTGTCATGGATTCTTGCGATCAATTTTTAACCCACTTCCTACAGCCCGATTTTATTGAAATTTGGCACACATGTGTATTTCCGGAGACAACACTTTCTATTAAATTTTGAGGCCCCTCGGGCTGCGGGGTCGGTGGGCTCCCATACAAAAATTTTAAAAAATTTACCCGATTTTCTTCAAATTTTACACACATGTGTATACCCAATAAACAATACTTTTTCGAAAATTTGGTGGTGATCGGGTCCCGGGTTCGGCCGCAAGGCCCTTATACATTTTTTAAATATCTATACTGGCATCAGATATTCGTCGCCCTTTATGGACTGTATGCGGTGGGTGCTGCGCAGTCGGCTGCGCTGCATGGTTTTGGTGGTAGAGAGAGAGAGAGAAATCTTAGCTCACGCACAAATGAACCCAGCAAATGAAACGAGACATAAATGTTTTATGCTTAATCAACTTACTTACTTATTTACTGAATTTTATTTTTATTGATGTCGTTTTTTGTTGTCGATATCAACTTACAGATAGAACAACAAGTTTTCGCAATATTCTGTCATTTCGCGTTTTCATAAATTATTTCAGAGCAGTCAAAGAGTTCTCAAGATAAATGTTCGTGTTTCTTATTTTCTAAGAGTATGAGCGTGCTCTAAGTGCCCAGAATAAAATGATCTGAGCATTTTCAATCTTAACATCTGATGTCAAATGTCTGTTTCGATGATTTTCTCCTACAATAAAAAAAAAATGGCCCAGGATCGAGGGGCTCCCATATCAATTTAATTTTTATGGGTTGTTTTTTTTAAATTCTCTATATTTACTTCACTTGCCCGTGGGTCGGTCGGTCGGTCGGTCGTCGGTCGTCAGTCGTCTGTCGTGAAATCTTGCGATCAATTTCTAACCCACTTCCCAAAGCCCGATTTTATTGCAATTTTTCACACATGTGTCTTTCCTGAGACAACACTTTTTATTAAAATTTGAGGCCCCTCGGGCCCCGGGGTCGGGGGGCTCCTATACAAATATTTTACAAAATTTTACTCGACTTCCTTCAAATTTTATACACATGTGTATCTCTGAAAGGCAACACTTTTTGTGGAAAATGTTGAGACCCTGGGTCCCGGGTTCGTGAGGCCCCATAAAATTAAAAAAAAATAATTAACCCGATTTTCTTCAAATTTTATATACGCGTCTATCTCCGATAGGCAACACTTTTTGTAAAAATTTTGGAGACCCCGGGCTCCGGGGTCGTGGGGCCCCAACATTTAAAAAAAAATTAACCCGATTTTCTTCAAATTTTAACACATACCTATCTGCTATTAAAGAATTTACATGAAACATTTTTTTGGGTTGTTTTTTTTTAATCGAATCGGGGTCGGGGGGCTCCCATACAAATATTTTACAAAATTGTACTCGATTTTCTTCAAATTTTATACACATGTGTATCTCTGATAGACAACACTTCTTGTAAAAATTTTGGAGATCCCGGGCCCCGGGTTCGTGGGGCCCCATAAAATTAACCCGATTTTCTTCAAATTTTATATACGTGTGTATCTCCGATAGGCAACACTTTTTGTGAAAAATGTTGAGACCCTGGGTCCCGGGTTCGTGGGGCCCCAAAATTTAAAAAAAAATTAACCCGATTTTCTTCAAATTTTAACACATACCTATCTGCTATTAGAGAATTTACATGAAAAATTTTTTTGGGTTGTTTTTTTTAATCGATTTTAATAAATAAATCGTTAACTGGCGTCCGAGCTATAAGAATAATTTACCCGAGCTATAAGCGCAAAAAACCTAAAAAGGTACAATTTTTTCTCGTGAAATCAAACAAGCCCTAAAATAGTGCAAAGAAAACCTACTTTCTGTTGTGAAATATGCCCTCAAGTAGTGCTAGAAAACATGAAAATCCATCTTTTGTGTATATACGCCCTCAAGTAGTGAAAAAAAAGAAGATCCCAGTTTCTGTTGCGAAATAAGCCATTAAGCAGTGCTTATAAACAGGAAACCCCGTCTATGCCCTCAAGTAGTGCAACAATAACCGGAAAGCTAAACACTTCCTGCGAAGAAATTATCAAGGCCCCCGAGTAACTGTTGCCGCCAGCCGATTCGCAACATGATCAATCAACTTATAACATATGTCTAAAAATTAAACAAATACTACTTTTAAAAATATATATAAACAAATATAAAAATACGAGAACGAATATATTTTCAAACTAATTACAAAGAGTAACTACATATAAAAAATATCTTCTCAAATTATTAAATTATAATATTTCTTTTTTTTCAAGTTACTGTACATTTTTTTCTTAGAATATAAGAATAAACAAAGTGAAATTACTTCTACAAAATATAAAATTTAAATAAATCCAGTATCTATAAAAAAACCTTTTGTAAAACGTTAATCATCATGGCAAATCAAAAATATCTCATTCGACCATCGGTACTTAATGCCGACAACCCCAAGTCCAACCTCAGGTTCAAATCCAGATTCAGCCCCAAGTACAACCCCGCTCTACAATCCCTTCAGCTGACCTTATTCACATGATCATCAACATTGTTACCGAAGTTTTTAACAACGAAGGTCGTAGAATGTTTCATTCCATGATAAATCCTAACGCCGACCTTTCATCTGGAGAAGACCAGACAATAGATCCCGACCGCATAGACCACCTTAGCGAATTAGATAAAATCCAGGACGTGGTGAGATTGAACTTGTCGCTGCACTATGCAGACCAACGGAATATTGGTACAATAGAGTACCAGATGACCTCCTTTGCACAACGGAATTCCACAATGCAGGAATTCTACCAAGCGGTGTACAATCACCTTTCGCTTATCCTAAATAAAATCTCCAGCATGGATTTGGGCCCGGAATCTCTGACCGTACTCACACGTACATACAGGGACAAGGCTCTGGACACATTTGTCAGAGGCCTTAACGGATACTTACCAATTGTGGACGCCGTGGCTCAGTGGAAGTGCAAATGGCTGCTGAGCAGGAGATTCGTGGTTCGAATTCCAGCTACACCAAAAGTATTTTTCACGGTGTCCCACCTCTCGCGAATGGGTGACAAACGTTCCAAGAGTAATACTTTGTCACGGAAAGCTTCTCAATTCGCCATTCGGATGCGGCCTTAAATTGTAGGTCCCTTCCATTTGTGTCCAAAAATATACATGCGCAGCACAAATGGTCGCAAGAAGTTAGGCCTTGGACCGCAATGGTCTGTGGCGCTGAATATTATTATTATTACCAATGTTATTGGGAATAAGGGAACCAACTGACTTACGTGAGGCTTTAAACCTGTGCTGTAAATTGGAAAACCAACAAATCCGAGCAAACTACGCAAGTAACAGACAACATCTTTCTACAAACAACCCACCCACCCACCAAAACAACCCACCACCTCCACCACGCGGAAATTTCCCTCCCAGACAACCTTCTTACCCCGGAATAGCATACCTTCCCCAAATACAGCAAAATGCTAGATACCCACCAAGATATATTCCCCAACAAAACCCGCAATATCAAGAAGCCAGGAACGATAACTATCCCAACCCAAATTTACAACCACCTAGCACCAAAACCATTACCCAGACCTGAACCAATGGAGTGCTCCACGGTAAGGTCAGAAGCGATCGATTACCAAAACAGATACAATGAACCCAACACCTGTAGAGGAGGAAGCACCATCTCTGGACCCAAGATCAAATGGATACGGTTCACCAAATGATGACCATAACTTTTATCAACAAATGGATGTCGAAGAAGCGAGATATGACGCCGATCTTATGAAAATTAACATTTAAAAAAAAAATTATAAATTAAGAATCTTTTTTTGCCACTACCATAACGGGTGACATTAAAACCTCCTTCTCAGAAATCTGCTATAAATATAATAATAAAAAACATCACTGTTTATGGAACCCAATGAAAAACTAACCTACACTACCAAAGTAGTTGCTCAGATACGTATTAAGACAGATTGTCCAGTCTATTCCAAATTTTACCCAAAAACGAGTTAGAGAGTAAAATTCAAAAACGTTTGGAAGATGGTATAATCCGACCACCAGAATCCCCGTATAATTCTCCTATTTGGGTAGTTCCCACAAAAAACAAGACTCCAACGGGAACAAACGATATAGAATTGTTGTCGACTATAGAAAACTAAACGCGGAAACCATTGCTGATCGCTATCTAATCACGGTTAAAAGCGAAGTTCTCTCACAATTAGGACATTGAAAATATTTCACGGTCATCGATCTGAAGAGCGGCTTCCATCACATCCCTCTTGAGGAATCCGATTGGGAAAATACAGCATTTGCTATAAAAAACGGGAAGTACCAGTTTACTCGGCTCCCGTTAGGATTAAAAAATGCGCTATCGATATTCCAACGTTCGCTCGACGACATCATTATTATCTTCAGTAAAAATGAAGACATATAGACATATGTCAATGTCAGACATATGGAGCAAATATTGCAAATATTAGGCGACGCAAATATGAAAGTACAGTTGCACAAATGCAACTGCAAATGCAATGCAATATGGGCTTTGTCATATCATCATCGGGCATAACAACAAACCCCGAGAAAGTTAATTCAATAGTGAATTTCCCTGCTCCAACAACCATTAAAAAACTAAGATCCTTCATGGACTATGGACTTCATACTATAGACGTTTCGGCAAGGACTACGCGAAATTAGTCAAACCTCTTACATCTCTTCTAAGAGGAGAAGAAGGTCGCATGTCAAAATCCAAGTCCCAAAAAACCCCCATTTCTTTATTCACCGACGCCATTCAAACATTTAACAAAATCAAAAACTCACTCACTTCTAGAGATCTTATTTTAACTTGCCCCGATTTTAATAAATCCTTTGAATTAACGACCGACGCATCAAACTTCGCAGTACGAGACGTTTTATCGCAAGAAGATAAACCTATTATGTTCATTTCTATATCATTGAATAGAACCGAAGAACACTACCGGGTGACACGAAGTGTTACCAACTTCAGACTGTTATTGCTGCCCAACCAGTGATGACAGAGTGCTCAAATTTACACTAATGACAGTTCATTCCATTGTTTACAAGCATACAAAAGCATTTTAGTGGGAAATATTCAGAAAAAAGTTATTCGCAATGGAATTCAAGCGTAATAGTGTGATTGCTTTTTTTTGGCTGGAAAACCACAGCCGCAGATTGTTAACCAGTGCATAAAATGGTTGTGTATCGCACCATAAATCGTTATAACGATACTGGCAGCATTCCAAAACGCCATGGTGGTGGACCGAAACGCACTGCAACATCGCCGAATATCATTCGGAAGGTAAAGGCCAAATTGTCTCGGAATCCGCACCGTAGCGGCAGAAAAATGGCTCGTGAGGCGAACATTTCGCTTGAACGGATGCAGCATATATTGAAAGATTATCTTGGACTAAAGGCCTTGAAATTCCAAAAAACGGTCTCACCGATGCTCAAAAAAAAGTTAGAGTGGAAAGAGCAAAGGAGTTGTTACGCTTGCACCAAAGTGGCGATTTGCCGAATTTGGTTTTCTCCGATGAGTCACCGTTCGTTATTGAGCAATATTAAACAAGCAGAACGACCGGATTTACTTGCTCGGCCGTTCTACTGAAAATTTGGACTAACGGATTCCCATTGGATCCAAGCGCCGCCGATGGTGATGGTTGGGCCGCCGTAACGGCCGAAAGCCGTTCACCGCTCGTTTTTTTGGACCGTGGCATCAAGATAAATGCTCAAATTTATCGGGATCGGGCACTCAACTCCTTAAGAAATGATTTACATTATTACAATTAGTTACATTTTTGGCTATACTATACATCTGGATTACTTCAATATGCACTCAACATTTGTGTGCAAAAATATGCATGCTCAACACAAAATGGTTGCGAGAAGTCAGGCCTTGGACCGCATGGTCTGTCGCGCCGATATTATTATTATTATTATACATCTGGATTACTTCAATATGCACTCAACTGAACCTTTGTGTATATAGCAGCTATACAAGAACTATACTACACAGGTACAACATCGTATTATTCGAAATCTAAAGTAAAAAGGAAATGAAATGTGTATTTGCTTGTTATTTATGAAAACTCACATTAACCAACCGATTTTTATGAAATTTTCAACGTATGTTACTGGCAGGTGAAGGTAGGTTATAGGTAATAGTACACACCCCGTTCCCTCTCCATGGGAGAAATGTAAAATGTTAATATTAGCCAAATTTATAAACCGATTATTATGAAATTTTCAATATATATTATTGGCAGTTGGAGGAAGGTTACGGCACAGAAGTTATAATATACCGATGTCTCATGCCCATGAGGCAATATGGAAGATCGGGCACGTTTTTCCGATCTAATGACTTCGAATTATGTGTACTTGTTAGTTTCGAAAGATCTGTGTTCCATTTTATTAAGAACTACTTGAGTGTAGATGTTATATTCAACTCAAATTTTAGATGTCGAAGTAAAATGTACTAGATACAAAAAGACCAAGTAAACTTGAATTTAATTTCAGGTATAGAATAATTTGTCATTACATAATTTGCAATAGATGTCTTACAAAAACAGAAAATAATTTTGTGAACATAGCATCTCTCTATAAGCATAAGACATCAATGTATTTATTATTTTTGGTTTTAGGCTATAGTACACGCACACCTGCGGTGGTAAGAGGAAGGCGGAGGTTCGTGTGTGCGGGTAGCGAAGCGCCCGGGATCAGCTGGTAAAACTATAAATTTGTAATACGAAAATAATAATTGACACTATCACTTTACGACTTATTATATTAGAGTACGAATAGATGAGAAAACCTGGTTTTGTTGCATTAATGCTATAATTGTGCAACAGTGTTAATATTGATATTAAATAAAGTGATAGTTGTAACCTGACAAGTCTGTTGACTTTTTCTTATTTTATTATATTTACTTCGTTAAATTGCTTTTCTGTTGTTTTTAATAAGATAGTAAGTGAGTGAATAACATTATTATAACATTATTATCTTGTACTTACATTCAAACTAATGATTTGCTAGTTGAGCAAATTTTAGGCTTCTCGTTACTATATTGCTCGCTTATAAGAGTTTTTCTCAACAACACCGTTGACATTCATTTGTGAAATTTAAAAATGTACATATATGCAGTTTAAGAACTGTACTGAACATGTATTATTTTTTAAATTGATACTGCCCATTTGGCAGATACTGCGACCATAAATATCTATTGCATCTAAGGGGGTATTTACTCTAAGATACGTACCACTTCCCTAGTGAGGAATAGTATGTCCTTAGTGGCAGAGTTTCGCAAATCCGCTGTTGATAACATTTTCTTTCTTGTTAAAAATGCGTCTCCTTAACCAAAGTAGTGCTGGGTATTCACAGAAAATATGATCGGATGACTCATCATCTTCCGAACAGAACCTATATTCTGTCAGAGTGACCTGCTAGATAACTCACCAGCTTTCTAATACTATCCCTATTTAGATTAGGGATTTCCTTATAGGAAAAGGGCCTGATAAACTGTTTGGATTGCTTCAGTCCCGGGACTTTTACACAGTGGGCCAGACGAAGTTTGTGTTCCCAACAATTTATCAGTGCTGTTGCGGCAGCCCAGTTGACACCACAGTAAGAACACAGATTCCGAGCCAGCCCTAGCCCGTTCATCCGCAGATGCATTGCCTGCAATTCCCTGATGACCAGAGACTCAACCGGGTTTAACTCTATTGTGTCTGCCAAGATATTGCAGTGCATCGTAGCAGTTTTTGACTGATAACGAGTCCATAAAGTTGGACGAAAGCGCTTTAAGTGCTGCCTGGCTATCTAAAAAGATATATATTCTAGCGCACTTAATGCCTTTACTAAGGTTAGGATGGAGCTCCGCCTGGAAAACCCTTTTTATACCCATTGATATCGAGACTTTGGTAATGGGTCCGAAGACACCAGCTCCAACTCCAGTTTCCATCTTCGATCCATCTGTAAACCAGACCAGACCTCTAGCGTCCAGTTCAGGAACACCATTCACCAATTTTGCCGGTCCAATATTTCTAACCTCTTCAAAAGATTGTTCCCTGACCATAATGTTGGGGATTGCGCAAAACCTGTCCCTTTCAGGAATTTAGTCCATAACTTTCAGGTGTCTCACATAGTCATCCACTTTATACCCAAATTTTTGTTGCAGCTTAATAACGCATCAATTAGCCGTCTTTCTAATGAGGATTTGCTCGGGTGAATTCCCTACAACAGCTTCTAGTGCTATCGGGGAACAGGTGAGCATGGCACCCGTTATACCAATACAGTCAATTCTTTGTAGCTTCTGAACCTTTGTTGACGTTGAAAGTTCAAGAACTTGGCCCACAGGGACCCAGTGGCGCGTTCGATGGCGGACTTGATATGAAAATTCCAGTTCAACCGTTTATCAACAATGAGGCCGAGATATTTGACCTCACTGGAATAATCAATCCTGGTGCCTCTGATGATGATATGTCCCAAATTGACCAGTCCATACCAGTGAAAGGCACTCGAACGGTTTTGCAAGGATTGATGAATAGTCTTTCTCTGCCGCACCATTCTAAAAAGTATATTAAAGCACCTTGCTTGACACTAGAGATAGTCGAGCAGTGTTTACCACTAATAAAAATCCCCAAATCGTCCGCATAACCAATGGCTATGTAGCCTGATCTGATCAGAATACAGGCTCAGACAACAATATTGGAAACATTTTCGAGATCCCGGGCCCAATACAATTTTTTTATAAAAATTAATATGATTTTCTTCATATTTTATATAAATGTTATCTCCGATGGACAACACATTTTGTAAAAATGTTGGTGACCCTGGGCCCAGGCCCAGGGGTAGTGAGGCTCCATACAAATTTTTAAAAACAAATTTACTCGATTTTCTTCAAATTTTATATACATGTGTACCTCCAAAGGTCCAAACTTTTTGTAAAAAATTTGGAGGCCCCGTACCCCGGGGTCGTGAGGCCCACACATATTTAAATTTTTCACACATGTGTACCTCCGAGGGATAACACTTTTTGTTAAAATTCTGGAGACCCCGGGCCCCGTAAACAAATTTTTTAAAAAAAATTTACCCGATTTTCTTCAAATCTTATCCGATGGACAAACCTTTTTGTAAAATTTTTGGGGAGAACGGGCTCTCTGACCTGAAGGTTATCCATATAAATTTTTTAAAAATTACCCCGATTTTTTTCAAATTTTAAACACATGTACATCTTCTATGAAAAAAACTTTTTGTAAAATTTTTGGAGTCGACGGGCCCTGAGGACCGAGGGGTGCCCATATAAATATTTTAAAAATAAGCCTGATTTTCTTTAAATTTTATACACATGTGTATCTCCGATGGACAAAACTTTCTGTAATATTATTTGAGTCAACGGGCACTGAGGCCCGAATGGGCCCACATAAATTTTTTAAAAATTAGCACAATTTCTTCGAATTTTAAACACATGTGTATTTCCAAAACCAGGGTCAAAGTTTGCACACACATATGTATCTCCTTTTAGAGAATTTACAAGAAAAAATTGAATTTTTATGGGTTGATTTTTTATAAAGTTCTGTAGTAGAGTCTTTAAGACTTGCACGTTCTCTAATAATGTCCAGTTTAAAAGAATTGGGTTAATTTTTGAAAAAATTATGTGGGAGTCCTTCGGTCCTGGGGTCCGATAAGTTCCAAATTTTTACAAAAAATGTTGTATATCAGAGATACAGATGTGTATACAATTTGAAGAAAGTCGGGTACATTTTTTAAAATATATTTATGGTAGGGACCCCGAGGACCGATCACTACCAAATTTTTACAAAAAGTATGGTTAATCGGAGATACACATGTGTATAAAATTGAAGAAAATCGGGTACTTCTTTATAAAATTTGTTTGAGAGCACCCCGACCCGGGTTACGATTGCTTCCAAATTTTTACAAAAAGTGTTGTCAATCGGAGATAAACTAGTGTATATAATTGGAAGAAAATCGGGTACATTTTAAAAAAAATATGTGTATGTGCCCGGGGATTGTGGAGATATACTATAGCCTTTAACCATTCCCCACCTGCCAATAATATACATTGAAAATTTCATAAAAATCAGTTGGTAAATGTGAGTGTCCATAAATAACACCGACACTCAATTTCACTTAAATTCTAAAGAAGATTTATGTTGGGACGCAAAACATACAACGTACAATGGAATTAAAAAAGCTTTTGCATTTCAGTTTCGTCTGACATTGTAATTACTCATAATTATTTCTTAATAATTATTCATATTCATTCATAATTACTTCATATTCATATATCAACCCAACCATAGATGTGAATACAGCAGTATAAGACAACTATATTATCTGAAAAATGCATGTGTTTTTTGTGAGTCGGGTTCACTCGGTTTTTTTCAAGTGGGGGTCTACTGTCTGACTTCTACACCACCCACACCGATTTCTCTTCAAAAATTTGCGTGAATCGATTATATTAAAACATTACGCCTATAGAATGTTATAAGTATTCGGCAAGAAATAATAATAAGTTAAGATAAAAGTGACGTAAAGTAAAAATTCTGTTACTGTGCAATAATGATGAATTTCACAAATAGTAAATAATATCATCGTCATATTTGGCTCTACAACCGGGGTCCGAACCTGACCTCTCGACCATTTCCAATTTCAAGCCAATTTTATCCAGTGTGGCATCCCTAAACTCTAGACTATCGGGCTTAATTATCTTCATTATGTCTACAATGCGATAGTGCTCGTAGATTTCATCATTATGGAGTTTCCGGATTTGTCCTTACTCATATACGGCGCCAATGACCTTATCTCAAACGCGACGAAAAAGTCAGAATGCCTTTTGAAAACATCCAAGTCTCAAATATATATTTAGGTTTCGGGTTGGTGGCGGTGGTCTATTAACACGTGGTCAATCACGTTGAGAGGGGCTTCATCAGGAATACCTAGACATAGCTCTCGTTCGACTGATCCAAGAATTCTTCTTTTTTATCATCTGAGAAATGCTTGAACGCTTATGTGGTTTATGTTCTAAAATTTGCCCCATGTGGAGGTTTGATCGCAACAGTCAGAGCTCAACACAATACGTACATGCGTAAATGCTATATAACGCCAATACCAGCAATAAGTAGTAAGAGAAAACGAATTTAAGAGAAACGCAAGTATATTTAAAAAAAAAATAGTTTTTCGGGTAAAAACTTTTATGTATTTTGTTTTTTCCACGCATCAAATGCGCACACGCTACTCGCGGCACGCGTCATAGGCAGGCTATAAAAAATAATATTTTGGACTTAGACACTCAGCTCTCTACCTCATGTGGAAGGTGGTTAAAAAGGACTACAAAGAAGTCGAAAAAAATGTCAACCCATCACACGCGCCACACACGACACGCGTCATACGCGGCATATTTTGCTATTTTGAACTTAACCACTCAAAAAATTTCAGCTCTCTAAGTCGTGTGGACGGTGGTTAAAAAGGACCTCAAAGTAGTCGAAAATACAGACAAACAAAGAGGTCAAGTTAAATAAAAGTTCTTAAAACATAAATCTTCAGCCTTCAGTCATAAATTTTTAAGTCTCATTTTAATAAGAAATACTTACAGGTTTTTTTATACAGGAACAAAACAATAAAAAAAAAACAACCCATAAAAATTAAAATATTTCTTGTAAATTCTCTAATCGGGGATACACACACACACACACACACACTGCGTGCTCGTTTTGTGGCAAAATCATTCACCAAATGACGCAGCGGCAGCGAACAGCGCTGCTCACAAAGCACAGAGCTCAGACTTTGCCGTGATCAGATGCGATATAGCGATATTTAAAAATTGTATATTGGGGTCCCCAAGGGGCCGATCGCTCCAAATTTAAAGAAAATCGGGTAAATTTTGTAAAATATTTGTATGGGAGCCCCCCGACAAAGTGTTGTCTTGGGAGATATACATGTGTGCCAAATTTCAATAAAATCGGGCTGTAGGAAGTGGGTTAAAAATTAATCACAAGATTTGGCCAGCCAGCCAGCCAGCCACGGGCAAGTGAAGTTAATATAGAGAATTTAATAATTGCTTAACTGTTGTACTTGTTATTTATAAAGATCACATTAGTCACAAACTTGACAGCGTAAAAATTTTAATAGCTGAGAGCAATGTAGTGCTCTAATAGGCTTAACGAAATTAAAAAAGAACAAAGTAAAATGGGACTGATCAGATTTCTAGCGAAAATGATTACTGCTGATAGCACCACTATATATGCCGTGCGTTTATATAGATATAGAAAAGGATACATTCTATTGTATATGTATTTTAAAATTGTAGTCGATGGCACCCACGTTAGTGTTGGTTACGTATATTTTATGTCGTCGACCCACGTTATTATTAAGGTACTCGTAATTACATTTTATTCCCTAATTCTTTGTATTATATTTTTTACCAAAACTACTTGCTTGAAATTGACAGTACATTTGAGGAAGTCACATAATCACGCTTTGCACAAAATATAATGAAACGACTATTTTTTCGGATATCTAAGACTTTGATGTTTATGACGATAAGTATACCAACGCTATTTAATTACAATGTAAGTAAACACAATTCAATAGCAATTTCATCAAAGAAAACGTTCTTTAGAGAAAGAAATGTAAATATGACTTATTTTTCTATTCGAGATATATATCACGAGTAGGCGAAATTTTTTTATTATTATATGAACTGCACCTCAATATATCTATGTAGCTGTAAGATTTGTAACATTAAATGAATTAGGTGCATATTATGTTTTCAACGTGTTAATTTATTTACTAAGAATCTCTACATTCTGTAAGTTATTGGTGCGGTTAACATTTGGGAAATGTTAAGCTTCCTAAAGCCCGATAACATTAAAACTTTGCACACATGTGTATCTCCGATGATAACATTTTCTATTAAAATGGTAAGGGTCCTTGGGCCACAGGGTCGGAAGGCTACCATACAAATTTGTATCTCCGATGGACAACTTTGTGCACAAATAGTGATCAGGTCCCGGGGTCGAGGGGCACCAATAAACATTTAATAAAAAAAACTACCCGATATTCTTCAAATTTCATACGCGGCCCGAGGGGAAATTTTAATAGAAAGTGTTGTCATGGGAGATACACATGTGTGCAAAGTTTCAATAAAATCGGGCTTTAGGAAGTGGGTTAAAAATTGATCACAAGATTTGGTGTGCCAGCCAGCCAGCCAGCCAGCCACGGGCAAGTGAAGTTAATATAGAGAATTTAAAAAGGTGCGTGTCAGCTCCGACGCGCGACTGGAGTTTACTCATCTAGAATCAATTTGCATATATAGCCCGCGTCGCACGCCACGCACCACACGCTAAGCGTCACAAGCATTACCAATTACGTTATCGCAAGCCGAGTGCTAAACAATTGTTTTAAAACTAGTCTCATCAAATTCTGACTTGTAGAAGCCGATATATACCAGTTCCACTATTCCATGCATTCCACACGCCACACACAACGCGGGACACGCGTCACACGCGGAATATCAAAAATGCTGTGTGAGGCATAGCTGCTCAGAAAAAAAAGGTTTTTATATTACACACATATTTTTAATAGATTTTTTCCCCTTTTTTGCAATTGCAAAATATATTATAATTATATATTATATAATATATTATATTTGGGGATCTGCATTGCGATTGATCGGGAAACTACTGACTGCTCAAAACTTGGTTTGGGCCAGTAGCGCAACAGTTAAGTTCGTGATGTAGTGCTTGCTCTACCTCCTCGTGGTGGTCCCAGGCAACTATGTGTATAAATCCTTATATATGTAGGCTAAAACTGCAAGTGCGAACGGTCTAGCGTTTCCAGTCTAGGTAACGTGGGTTAGCACCCTGCGTTACCGAAAAATACCCGCTACTGAAACCGACACAACGCCTCGGATAAGTAAAGATCGAATAATGACGACTTTTGGCTATTGTACCGGGACTAAGATTGGTTTCTGGAATGTGGAACGCTCCTTGACTCAGGGAGTGCAGGACCGCAAAATGCCAGATTTCTTCAACTGGAACGTGAGTTTCTTCGATATAATTAGGACATACTGGGAGTGAGTGAAGTAAGATGGTTCGACGCGGGAGAGTACCAATTCGCAACGAGTAACACTGTGCTACTCTACTCCGGCAAACCCTCCGGCAGTCCCCGTTAATCTGGAGTGGGTCTTGAATGCCAAAGTTGGCAACGACAATGAAGGACTCAAGCATGTGATTGGGAAGCACGGCCTCGGCGAACGAAATGGCAATGGTGAAAGATTTGTTGATTTCTGCAACACAAACAACCTTGTCATAGGAGGCACCATGTTTGAGCATAAGACTTGCCACAAGGTCAGCTGGGTGTCAACTGACAGGCAATCATCATCCAACCGACCATATGGCGATCAGCCGACGTTTTAGGAGCTGTCTTTTAGACGTCCGAAACAGACGAGGAGCCGACATGGGTATGGTACGGGATCATCACCTTATGGTAGCTACTGTCCAGTTACGTACTGCATCAGTTCAAAGAATCCGTAATATCATCTGAATGCCTAGGTATAGCATCGACCGGCTAAAGATCCCCTCAGTATGCCAACAATTAAGGGATCATTTATCGCAAGGAGTGGAAGCAATCAGCAGCTCGCTGCCGACAACCATCCAGGAACATTGGAAGGCTGTGAAAAATGTTTTCACATCTTGAGTGGAAAGTATTGTTGGTAGAAGCCAGGCAAGGCACAGCACGTAGCTTACCGAAGATACCTGGAGGTGGATTGAAGAACCGTTTACAGAATCACCAAAGAGCTGACAGTCACCGCTTTAGCAACATCCGGTGAAAGGCCTAGATGGTGCCGTACTCGTTTCAGCTGAGGATCAGCTCAAGCGATGGAAGGAGCATTTCTCTACGGACCTTATCCGTAACAATTTTCCGAATGATTGTTAAGCTCCACAAATGACAACAAATGTGGAGAGGGAGGCAAATGTTGTGGGTATGAAGATTAATACTGCCAAAACCTAAATCATCAACCTCGGCACTAACTCTGTAACTCAACTAAACATTGCTGGACAGCCGGTAGAGAGAGTAGAGAGTTTCCAATGTCTTGGGAGTATTTTCTCGACTGAAGGTGGAACCGAACAGGAATGAAATGGAATGATGTCCATGATATGGCGAAGCAATGCGATCACCTTAAACACCAAGATGCGATTGTTCCGCTCAAATGTTGAATCAGTGCTGTTGTATGGGTGCAGAACTTGGAAGGTGACCGCTACTATCACAAAAAGATTACAAACGTTCTTAAATAGGTGCCTACGGAACATCGTAAGGGTTTTCTGGCCTAACCGTATCTCTAACGAACATCTTTACCAGAGAACGGGTCTGGAACCCATAGGCACAACCATCCAACGACGGAAGTGGCAGTGGATTGGTCATACACTCCGAAAAGGCGACAGTTCCATAGCAAACTAAGCAATGCAATGGAATCCGTTATCTCAGGATGGCAAAAGAACGGGTCGTCCGAGAAATACTGAAGCTCATTGCCAGGAACCGCACGCGATGTCGTGTAGGCGTAATAGAGGCCCTAGGACCCACAAGGGGATACAGGACATGAAGAAGAAGAAGAAAATATATTATTCCATGCTAATGTTTCTGTGTTTCATTATGTCTACGCAAGTACGGTTTTGTACTTATACTTTTTTTTATTTTATTACATATACTCCAACTGAATACAAAAGCCTTAAATGTACTGAAAAATCAACCGAAAAAAACCGTCGGGTTCTTTGTATATTATTATATAATAATAATATTTAACTTCAGCTTTTAATTTGGAATCAAGGAAATCTACATACAACATACAAATGTTGTTTTTTTACGTTTTGTTTTCTGACATAATTGGTCAAGATTATTTTCGGGAAATATAAAAATACAGAAAATATTAAGCGGTTTAGCTTCGAGCCCAGGAAGAAATAACAGGAAAAAATTACATGTGTAGAAGTGGACGATGCCACCCTTAGGCACGTTCGGAGAAAAATTTAGACTTATTAACATGTAAATGAAAAAAAAAAAAAACATTTTTTGCGAAGAAATTAAATTAATTTAGGATCGTTTTGATTTTTAATTAATTCATAAAAGTAGTATATATCCAGAAGTATCCCGCCCATTCTAGAGCCTAGTCGTAATAAACGTACCTCAACTCGAGCCCACGGGTCCACCATTAAGGTTATCTTCGAATGTACTCACAAATTCAGAGATTCCTTCTTTAGCCGCACAATAGTTATGTGGAATGATTGATTCTGTGTTTCCGCATTTGTATGATCTGCAGTCGTTTAAGACATCTCACATCTCTCCCTAATTTCCTAACGCCCACGCTGTGCTAAGCATTAATAATAATAATAATATCGGCGCGACAGACCATGCGGTCCAAGGCCTGACTACTTCTTCTCGCAACCATTTGTGTTGAGCATGCATATTTTTGCACACAAATGGAGGGACCTACAATTTAATGCCGGATCCGAACGGCGAATTGAGAAGCTTTCAGTGACAATATTACTCTCGGACGTTTGTCAGACTTTCGCGAGAGGTGGGACACCGTGAAAAATACTTTGGTGTTACTGTTACTGGGAATCGAACCATGAACCCCCTGCTCAGCAGTTCATGCTCCTATCCACTCAGCCACGGCGCATTATAAGGGTGCAAATCCCTTTAGCGTGTGTACATTATAAAAAAATATATTTATAAATATATAGTATGTACTAGCTTAGGGTATTATATAGTAGTACGGCCGATGAAATAGTAGTATATTACTTATTGAAGTACGTACAGGAGCACTGGTCCTAAGCATGTAATTAGTTTGCATGAAGCTGTTTGACATTTAAAGACTTCTCGCCTAGTCACGAATAGGCGAGTTGTAAGTCGGATTGGGGAAAGAACGAACCGATTCGCAAAAGCAACAATTTTTGTACTAGATTCTGTAATTAAAGTAACACTAACCCAAAGAAAGAAAACGCATAGCATATTGAGGAACTTCAGCATTATAGCGGCCCACACTTAAATATGGTTGTTACAAAATTACTGTATAATTTCTATTCAAACAAATTTTTTCAATAAATCAACCCTTTTTTCCAGCGTACAACAGGTAGATGTTTCATACGTTCATAGAGAGTGAGAATTGGCTACGCTATGTTGAGTTCAATTTTCGTCATAACTAAGTATTGTATTTTTCATTGTATTTAAACAACACAATAATCGACTGTTTTAATGATGTATGATAATGTACTATAAAATGTTTTTGATGTCAAATTTTGAGTTCTTCTATCTTCTCTATCTCTTTGAATATAAATAAGTCGAATTCCCTCATAATTTTCCCATTATTATTATTATATTTTAATGGGCATATAAAAATTTCCGAAGATACACATGTGTACAAATTTTGAAGAAAATCGTGTTAATTTTTAAAAAAATTAAATGGGTGCCCCTCAGCCTGGGGCCCAAGGGCTCCAAAGTTGAATAGAAAGTTTTGTCATCGAAGATACACAATCGTCGGTAACATCGGGTAACATTTAAAAAAAAATGTGGGCGCCCCCTTATCCTGAGCACTCCAAAATTTTTACATAAAGTGTTTCCATCGAAGATACACATGCGTATACATGCGACCCCGAGGCCCGAGGGTCCCTAAATTTTAATAAAAAGTGTTGTGATGGTATTTAAACATGGTCCGGAATCTTCAGTAAATGTATACTAATTTTATTTTTTTTTTTTTATAAATTTATTATTTTTCTGATAAGTGCTATACTTTTTGAAATATTTGCAAAAGCTCGGAAAACTGTACAAGTAAACTGCCCGATTTCCGCTAAAAATCAATTGGCCCCTCCCAATTTATGTAAAAAGCTTAAAAATGAATTTTCATCCCTTACTGGGCTGTAGGACACAGAGTTTTGTGTTATGCGTTTTCTGACTCGGGAGATACGGTACTGGGTAAATCTGCAAAAATCCCGAGTTCGAACCAGTGCCGAAAAGCAAAATTTCGCAAAAAGTTTCTTTTTATGTAACAAATGTATTCTACATTTTTTAAAAGAAAGAATTTAATAAAACTCGTTTTAGTGCGTTTGCACAACATTGTAGAAGATCAGTTTGTAAAATCAAGTTTCAATTTAAATAAACATTGTTCATAATTATTTTGTAAAACGAAAAACCCGAAACAATTAAATTTTTCCTCCTCTTATAATTGCAGCTTTTTGGCCAACATTTTTATAATTTCAAAAATATGAATGACGATGAAGCAAAAATAATATACAATACATAAGTAACAAGTATTTGATGACACTCACCTTTGGGAATAATAAACGCTTCAAAAATTCAGCAATATTAATATCAATCACAAAAAATTTTTATTAAAAATCACGATCTTGTTCAAAACAATCGCAAATGGCAATGAGTACGAGTAGTTTTCGAAATTCTTGGCCATTGTTAGTTTTTGTTTTTAACTTTCTTTTAATTCTAAAAAACTAGCGGCACTTCGAAGATTGAGTGATAACAAATTTGTACTCAAAAACTTTAATGGAATTACAGCAAATATTAATATGCATTACGCCGCTAAGTACAACGTTAATTAAAAGAAATTATTATTTTTCGAATTGCAGCGTTGAAAACTATTCTCAGATATAAACAGTTTCGGTCGGCTGCTGGTTAAGCAGTGAACTGCCTTCGCTTGCCAACTGATCGTTTGTGTATCATTCGACTGAACTGAACTGAACTGCCAAAAATTAATTATGTACGTACTTGTATATGTACACAAATTTGTCATTATAGAAGTACAATTTAGCACAATTTGTGATAAACACCAAACCGAGCGTTTCATTAGCCTGTGGGTAGTGGGATGTGATCGAGGCGATAAAGTTGATAAAGCGATCGACATATTGAATGCAATGATAAAACTTGAGAGAGAAGCCAAATAGAGTTTAAGTCTATATACCAACGTAGCAACACCATTATGTGTATATATGTACAGATATATAAATATATATTATATTTATACGTAAACACTTTTATAGCATAGCAAAGTGAGCGGGTAATAAGCTAAATGTGTGGAATGATTTTGTTGTTATGAAGCGAAGTCTAGCGACGACCATTTCCTCCCTTAAGCAATTACAACCCGCTAATGTGACACTTGCCATCTCACTTCACCTTTCTCAATCGCTTAGTACCACACTCTCTCCGACATTTACCTAAGTTAATGATATGAAAAGCTTATTTGTTTCGCACTCTTTTGGTTCGTGGCAGCCCTAACAGAGAGAACTTAGAAAGCTTTTCTGTATTCGTTTCAGTTTTAAAAGTATTGATAATTTGAAACTCGTGAGTAAAAGGTTCACGCGATGAAAGTGAAAGACAATTAAATACTAGGTCTGTTCCTGCATTCAAAACTAGTAATAATTATTGCTTATTGTTACTACTTTTTTCTCAAAAGCGTTCCCGTATTCGAAAAAATAGTAAAGATAGCGGAAAATAGAGAGTAAGTTAATTTCCCCTCCTTGCAAATTTTGCCAAATGTTACTACAAACATTTCTGTGAGTAACATGTGAACATTCTGTCAAATCGAATTTATTGACAACTAACTACTTAATATGGCGTTTTTTTCCTGCACTTTCTAAACCAAGTGCACTAATTTTTGGGGCTAAGGGAAAAAAATGTGCACTCGGACGTTTTTTATGTTAATTTGTGTCGAAATTATCGCACAAGTCCCACGATGACGATAAGAATGATAACAAATGTTTTTATTTTAAAATTGTAACATAAGCAAAAGAAAACCAGTTAACTAAAGTCCTTGTGAATATTTAATTTTGGCGTAAGGGATTTTGACAGTTTTTACCAAGCCAACAATTTTGTGCTTATGCGTCTCGTACCTTTTTGTGTGCTTGCTCCTTCTGAGAGATTTTATGTCAATTTTCTCATTTAATAATTTTTACTACATAAAGTACGGGAACAGACCTAATATATCAACTTTGCAACATGATTGCTAGTGACATTAGCATAATTAAGACTTCTGCATTCGTTTGTCGTTAGAGTGACAAAAGAATGTAATTGGTTTTTTAATAGGAGCGCTCAATATTTTTAAATAAAGTAGCTTGTGTTTGAGACTTAAAAAATATATATTTCTGGTTAAAGAACCATCGATGCCATTAATAACATATCACATCGTAATTTAAATATACTCCACGAAAACGCTTACACAATGCGCTAAGCCTAGTTATTAAAAACTTTTATTTAACTTGTCCCCTTATATGGTTATTTTTGACCAATTTGAGGTCCTTTTTAACCACCTTTCTCACGACCTAGAGAGGTGAAGTTTTGTGATTGTCTAAGTCCAAAATAGCTTTTTTGATATTCCGCCTAATGAACGTGTCGCGTTTCGCGTATGGCGCGTGTGAGTGGCTCAATACCTGCGGCCAATTTTGATATCCCGCGTTTAACTCGTGTCGCAAGTCGCGTGTGGCGCGTGTGATGCATGGTAAAAAGAAAATACTTTGAAATACGACCTCAAAAACAGATATTTTGGCGATTATTACCAAACAACTGTGACTGTGTGTCGTGTTTTGTTGTTTGTACCCGAAAAACGCATTTTTTTACATTTACTTCTTTTTCATGTCTTTTTATTAAATTCTCTATATCAACTTCGCGTGCCCGTGTGTTTGTTTGTTTGTTGGTCGTGGAAGCTTGCGATCAATTTTCAACCCACTTCCCAAATCCCGATTTTACTGAAACTTTGTACACATATGTATTTCCGGTGACAACACTTTCTATTAAATGGGTGCCAATATACATTTTCTAACCCGGGGAAAGGGGCCCCATACAAATTTTTTAAAAAAAATATACCCGATTTTAATCAATTATGTGTATATAAATTGTATCTCCGATGGGCAGCGCTTTTTGTAAAAAATTTGGAGTGATTAGGTCCCGGGGTCGGGGGCCCCATTCCAATTTATAAATTTATAAATAAATAATATAAATAACGGATTTTCTTTCATCACATTCATTTTTACACATACGGGTCAAAAACTAATGACTGAATCGGCGGAGGTGTTTTCTCAAAAAAAGTTAAATCTTAGCCTCTCTTTCCTTCTTCCAAGTCACTGTAGTGTTTTCCAGGCTGAAATTATGGAGATCAGTAAAGAGAAACGTCATATCCGCTAAGGATATCCACAGAGATATTCAGGGTAACTGTATGGCTGACGAACTCGCCAAGCAAGGAACTACACTACCTTTCTTACCTGAATATTGTTCCAAATGCATACCAATCACTACAGGCAAACTCTTGTTAAATCTAATGTAAACACTAACTGTTGGACTAAATTTTTTTTAAAAAATTTGTAGTGATATGGCGGGTGGGGTGACCATATAATTTGTTTTAAATTAGCCAGGTTTTCTTCGGAGTAGGGGGCCCCATACAAATTTTTTAAAAAATGTACTCGGTTTACTACAGATTCAATACACATGTGTGATGGGCAAAACTTTTTGTAAAAAAAATTTAGGGATCGAGCTCCGGGGTCGGGGGCCCCATACAAATTTTGAATAAAATGTACCCATGTGCATTTTTGCATTTTGAGCATTTTTGGGAATAAGCATTGGAGAATACCATGATAGTCGCAAAGTAGTGGCTGTTGTCCTATTGAATGACGTGCGTTTTCAGCAACAATCACCAAATCTGTCAGTTGGTTTCCCATCTCTCGCCACTGATGCATTAATGATGTTACCCAAGCATTTGCCAAGTGTGCAGTGAATGAACTTCTCCTTTGTTCCAACGCTACAACACCAGCCACCGAAATTGCTCCATTGAGGACTCTTGATGTTCGAAGTTGTTGCACTCTTACTGGAACTC
Organism: Nephrocerus scutellatus; assembly: GCA_947095585.1. NCBI lineage: Eukaryota > Metazoa > Arthropoda > Insecta > Diptera > Pipunculidae > Nephrocerus > Nephrocerus scutellatus. The sequence goes on from OX352762.1 coordinate 34,303,355, forward strand.
CATTTATAATATTGTTAATAACTTTGAACTATTCTTTTATTTTTCCAATCGGTCGCTTGTTTCAAAGAATGATTTTCTAATAATAGTGAAGCTGTGATCTGGAAGAGAGTTTTTTTAACATTTCGGACGTCATTCAACAACATTTTCAAGCAATTCAATCAATCAATTAATCATCAATCAACTTTCCATTGAGTTCGGACAGAACTTTATCATCATTTCGACTGGTGTCGATTTCAGTAACAGAACTTTTTAATTTCAAGATTTTGTTTTCGTTGTCTGGCAACTTATTAATTAATAAAATGTGTAAGTACTACATTTTTTAATTAATAAATCCAGAGTCTCATATTTAATACATTTTTATCTTAACAAGTTAAAGTTTGTTTTTTTAATTTTGTGATTTTACACTACATGAATATTTAATTGAATGTCGCTACGTACTCTTTCACCTGTTGAAGATATTTTAACAATGTCTGACCCAAATTATTGTTCCTGATTGGAATATGGTTTTTGATTCTTCAGCGAAAACAAAATTGAAGAATTTCGCAAATCGTTGCTGCAGGGGAATGTTGATGCTGGTGGTAGTGGTGTTTCACTTCTTCCTAATGTTTCCAACCAAAATTTATCTAGTTTTAGGGAAGTGGCATACGTTGCTTTTAAGTCTCCGCAGCCGTTATTCAATCAGAATCCGGATGTGTGGTTTGATATATTGGAACAACAGTTCAATTTTGCAGGAATCAAGTCTGAATCGACAATGTATTCGCATGCAGTGGGAGCTCTAGACTCGAAGCTGCACAATACTTTCGCCAATTTGATCCTTCGAAATAAAAGGGCAACTCCTAACACAACTTTTAAAAATGAGGTTGTGCGTACTTTGGGAGAGTCCGAAAAAACTCGTTTGCATAATTTAATGAGCGGATTGACATTGGGTGACAAAATGCCTTCAGAACTTTTGGCATTGTCCGATTGAATGCTGGTAATGATTTTAACGAAAAGACTATTAGACAACTTTGGCTACAGTGATTGCGTACACAGGTGCAGATGATATTGTCTCGATTTGAAAATGATCTCTGATTGGCGGTTTTAGCAGAAAGAGCGACAGCGTTTCTGAAACCATGATTACTGGTAAAGTTTCCGCCATTAAAAATTGTTTGCAGCTAATGGTACACCTGTAAATGCATTCGGTTAAAAAATTTTAAAATTACATATTGGTCTTCGTCGTGAATTCGGTTGGGAATTTATTGTAGCAGATGTTTCGATACTCATCATAGGAGCGGATTTCCTTAAACAAACAGGATTGCCCATTAACCTCTCTGCAAACGACTGGTAGCCTGTTCACTTCACAGGATCCAACATCGATACATCGGCCCTACATCCTGAAATTCTAAATTAATTCAAAACTTTCCAGGTCACGCAGCATTCAATCGGAAATTACGAAAATAAACATAACGTGACGCATCGGTTAGAAACTACTGGACCACCGATTGCATGTTAAACTCCTCGTCTGGTACCGGACAAGCTCACCATTGCTCACCAGGCGGAATGTGAAAAAATTGGGTATTGGAGACCGTTATCCCATTCCTAACCTCCAAGATTTTGCAGATTTTTTTTTGGTCTTCTCCAGCTATTGAAGCTTTTGAGAAATGTAAAGAAATGTAAATGCCAAGCTACTCTTTCTCTCACCCAAATATCTCGGCACCGTTGGCTATTATGGTCGACACCTCTGACTTAGGGGCTGTGGTACAGCAGTTTGTTTCTGATTCAAGCATTTCCGATATCTGCTAGAAGGTAGAAAGCTTACGCTATTTACTGATCATAGACCTCTTGTCTTCGCTTTTCGTCAGAACCTCGATAAAGCATCTCCACGACAGTTCAAGCATCTGGATTTTATTAGCCAGTTTACAATGGACATTCAGCATATTTCTGGTATTGATAATGTGGTCGCTGACCCGTTGTCACGTATTAGTCAAATTTCATTTCCCGAAAGCATTGATTATACAGCTATCACGGATGCGGTACTGACTATGCCGAGTTGCTAGAAATTCCAAATTCTAATTCAGCATTGAAGTTGGAACAATTTCCGGTTTCTTTCGAGTACAAATAATCTATCTACCGGGATACTTCTGCAGGCCCTCCAAGACCCCTTATTCCTAGAAATTTTCGACAAAAGTTTGTACTTTCTTTATTTAAATGCAATTCAGCATTGTGCCGCCAGCTTAATGTGCAAAATGTACACTTTGCTATAACTTAACTTTCTCCTTTTCCATCACCAGTTGAAGACGTGTAAAAAGATTATTTTGTAAAAATCGAAAGAAATCGAGTAATTTTTTTGTTAAAAATTCGATTAGAATTGTCCGATTGTTTTTTAGATCTATCTATCTATCTATATATATAAAATAGAGAATTTGTTTGTATATATATTTGTGCCTAACTAGCTCTGGAACGCCTTGACCAATTTCAACCAAACTTGGTATACATATTAGTTACTATGTGGAATCAAACATATGTTGTGGGGGGTAGCACGTTTTTTGGTTGTGGGAGGCTGCTGACACCTCTACCACAGGCAAAAAACCCGTTACCCCCCCCCCTGCTAAAGTTTTCGCTATCACCATGATGAACAGTGTTGGTAGAACGCTCCTATGGATGAGTAATGTATCGCCGCAGGGTAGGGGGTGAACGATATTAGTGTCGATTTTATGGTTTTCGTGGTCGCTGAGTTGAATGGTGATGGTAAGACAGCTCTAAGGGATGGGGTCGATAACTGAGGAGGGGGGGGGTGACCGATATTAGGGTTGATTTAATGGTTTTCGTGGTCGCTGAGTTGAATGGTGATGGTAAGACAGCTCAAGGGGGATGGGGTCGATAACTGATTGGGAGGGGGTGACCGATATTAGAGTTGATTCTATGGTTTTCGTGGTCGATGAGTTGAATGGTGATGGTAAGACAGCTCTAAGGTGATGGGGTCGGTAACTGAGGGGGGGGGGGGTGAACGATATTAGTGCCGATTTTATGGTTTTCGTGGTCGCTGAGTTGAATGGTGATGGTAAGACAGCACTATGGGGATGGGATCGATAACTGAGGGTGGGTGGTGAACGATATTAGTGTAAATTTATGGTTTTCGTGGTCGCTGAGTTGAATGGTGATGGTAAGACAGCTCTAAGGGATTGGGTCGATAACTGAGGAGGGGGGGGTGACTGATATTAGTGTTGATTTAATGGTTTTCGTGGTCGCTGAGTTGAATGGTGATGGTAAGACAGCTCTAGGGGGATGGGGTTGATAACTGATTGGGAGGGGGTGACCGATATTAGTGCCGATTTTATGGTTTTCGTGGTCGCTGAATTGAATGGTGATGGTAGGACAGCTCTATGGGGATGGGGTCGATAACTGAGGGCTGGTGGGGGTGAACGATATTAGTGTCGATTTTAAGGTTTTCGTGGTCGCTGAGTTGAATGGTGATGGTAAGACAGCTCTATGGGGATTGGGTCGATAACTGATGGGGGGGGGACGATATTAGTTCCAATTTTATGGTTTTCGTGGTCGCTGAGTTGAATGGTGATGGTAAGAAAGCTCTAGGGGAATGGGGTCGATAACTGAGGGGAGGGGCGGGTGAACGATATTAGTACGATTTTATGGTTTTTGTGGTCGCTGAGTTGAATGGTGGTGGTAAGACAGTTCTATGTGGATAGGGTCGATAACTGAGTGGAGGGGGTGAACGATATTAGTGCCGATTTTATGGTTTTCGTGGTCGCTGAGTTGAATGGTGATGGTAAGACAGCTCTATGGGGATGGGGTCGATAACTGAGGGCTAGGGGGGTGAACGATATTAGTGCCGATTTTAAGGTTTTCGTGGTCGCTGAGTTGAATGGTGATGGTAAGACAGCTCTAGAGGGATGGTGTCGAATAACTGAGAGGGGGGTGACCGATATTAGTGTTGATTCTATGGTTTTCATGGTCGCTGATTTGAATGGTGATGGAAAGACATCTCTAGAGGGATAGGGTGTTATGATATGTTGGATATGTTAAATTGTCATCGATTTTTGAAATCTGCCGCTGAATAATTTCTATTTATCCGGCTGTTTCTTAAAACTATAACATTTTGCGAGAAGGGGCCATTCTTGCTACTAAAAATGGAGACAACCACGAAATAAACAATCAAATACATGCCATGTTAATAGGCGTAGTCACTGAATATAAGTGTATCGATACTTTTGTAGATACTGATGAGAAAGGTAATTATCTAACTCAGTTCCTGAACTCACTTAATGCGTCAGAATTGCCACCACATCGTCTTACAGTTTGATCTCCAATTATTTTACTACGGATTCTCGACTCGCCAAAACTTTGCAACGGCACAAGACTGTGCGTAAAAGAGATGCTGGGAAATATAAATGAAGCGACTATCTTCACAGAAAAGGGACAGTGCGAGACAGTTTTTATCCCACGGATAGCACTTATTTCGACGGATCTACCTTTTAAATTTAAGAGATTGCAATTTCCAGTAAAACTTGCGTTTTCGATGACGATCAATAAGTCGGACAGTTTATTAAGTTCTGCGGAGTATAGATTTGAAATCGTCATGTTTTTCCCACGGACAATTTTATTTTGCTTGCTCTGGGTTGGGTTGACCTAAAAATTTATTTATTATTGAAGGTGAAACTAAAAACATTGTATACAACTAAGTTTTGTTTTAAATTAATTTTATGTATGTTTATTTAATTTTATTTTATAATTTCAATACTGTAGCTATAATTTAAAATATATTTATTAACTGCGCGTGCCCGTGGCTGGCTGACTGGTTGGCTGGTTGGTCAGATTTTCTGATCAATTTTTAACTCACTTCCCAAAGCCCGATTTTATTGAAACTTTGCACACATGTGTACTTGCGGTGACAATACTTAAAATATATCCCATACAACTATTTTACAAAATGTACCCGATTTTCTTAAAATTTTATACAAATGTGTATCTCCGATGGGAAACGCTTTTTGTAATAATTTTGGAGACCCCGGGTCACAGGGTCACGGCGCCCCAACAAATTTTAAAAAAAATTAACCCGATTTTCTTTAAATTTTATATACGTGTGTATCTCCATGGACAACACTTTTTGTAAAAAATTTGGAGCCCCCGGGCCCCAGGGTCGTGGGGCCCCATAAAATTTTTTTTAAAAAAATTAACCCGATTTTCTTCAAACAATGAAGTTGTTTACATAAATTTTTATCCATCGGAGATACACATGCGTATAAAATTTGAAGAAAATCGAGTACTTTTTTTTTATAAAATTTGTATGGGAGCCCCCCGACCCCGAGATCCGAGGTGCCCCAAATATTAATAGAAAGTATTGTCACCGGAAATATACATGTGTGCAAAATTTCAATAAAATCGGGCCTTGGGAAGTGGGATAAAAATTTATCACAAGATCTGACCAGCCAACCAGCCAGCCAGCGATCCAGTCCTCCAGCAACGGGCACGCGAAGTTAATTTAAAAATAGTGTTAATAACTTTGAAACTCTTCTTTTATTTTTCCAATCGGTCGCTTGTTGTAAAGAATGATTTTCTAATAATAGTGAAGCTGTATGAGAGGAGTAACAATTCCTGCTGACATTGTGCACATTTTTTTGGAAATTGCATTTGTGCATACACCTATACATTCACTTTGTGAAGATTAAAATATTGCAAACGTACTAATACTACTATTACATACTACATACTACTTTATTCAAAATATTTTTTTTTATACAAAGTGAATTACAATTGATGCTTTCTGAATTACATTTTACTGTAATTAAAATTCCGAATTATAGTTGACGAATCTGAATTGCAGTAGACGAATCGGAATTACAATTGATACTTTCTTATGCGGCTTTCGTTTGATTTTTTCCCTTCTTTAATGTCAGCTCAGATTTTTTCTTGGCAAATCGAACACAAAAAGCAAGAATCTTTTGTTTGCATTGTTTTGTTACAAGTGTGTGTAATGCGTAGTTCTGAAACGTTGTTTTCTGTTTTTGTTTTCTTCTTCAATTTCACAAAACTGCATCCTTAAAGTATATACTAATAAAATATATTTATTTTGAAAGAAAAAATGAAATACGGAAGAGTCAGTGCTTTCAGTGAACAGAAATCGACAAATTGTGCCACGTGCCAAGCAAAATGACATCAGTTGATGGTGTTAGTAAAAAGATATACCGTAGATTGGTTTTTTAGAGAAAACGAACAACTGGACAGCCAAAAAATCAATCCAATCGAAAAGCAAGCAGCGCTGCCCACAGCGCACAACGCACACAGAACACAGTCATTATAGTATAAAATCTGATATCGGGGAAAAAAATTTGTATGGGAGCCCCCCGACCCCGCTGCCCGACCACACTCAAATAGAAAGTATTGTCACGGGACATATACATGTGTGCAAAATTTCAATAAAATCGGGCTTTAGGAAGTGTGTTAAAAATTTATCACAAGATTCTGCCCACCAGCCAGCCAGCCACGGGCACGCGAAAGAATTTAAAAACTACATTATAAATATTTGGATAGAAGAAGTAAAGTGTTGTGGTGGGTGGAGTTAAACACTTACAAACTAAAATGTTGTGGTCATAAACCCATATTGATAGCTATACATCTACATATATTACTTTATACATCAACTCAACCGCACATGTAAATAGATCATTATAAGGCAACTGTATATCACATGTACAGCATCGTATTAATTGTACTTTCAATCTAGATGATCAATGCGGTGAGAAAAATTCGTGCGTTTTTGGGACGCGCCCGGAATCGAACCAATCAGTTAACGCTTTCTGAATTACCATTATCCTTTCTGAACTAAAATTAACTAATCTGAATTACAGTTAAAGCTATCATAACTACAGTTAACGAATTTGTATTACAATTGGAAAAGTCTAGTAATAAAATATCTAAACAATTTATGTTGAGTATTGGCGTTGGATTCTGATTATTATTTATTCAAACTTTATTTAGTATTTATCTATATAAATAAAAATGATATTTTGTTTGCTGGTTATTTTTGGATACCCACATTTACCACACACACATTTTTTCCATTTAATTTTTAATGTATATTATTAGCAGGTGGAGGAGAGTTATAGACATATAGGTTATAGTACACCCCCTCCAGGAGGCGTGAATGTAAAATGTAAATATCAGCCACATTTACCAGCCGATTTTTATGCAAATAATAAATTTCAATGTATATTACTGGCAAGTAGAGGAAGGTTATAGGCTATACGCTATAGTAACCCCATTTCACCATCCATGGGGAAGAATGTAAAATGTTATTATGAGCCATAAAACACATTTACACATTTTAGGCTGTATCACACCCCCACCACAAGGTGGTAATAGGATGGCAGGGGTTCATGTTTTCATGTAGCGAAGCCCCTGGCAACAGCTAGTTATTAATATGAAGTATCAGTGAAAAAGGGTTTACGATTTTACTATAGGTTATGGTTATTTTATATGTTGCTTTTCATATTTTTTTTTTAAATTTTTATTGCACTTAAATTGACCCCTTTTACTTTCTTTTACATAGTAAAAGGAAGTATAGTAATCATGGAACTCGGGATTTTTGCAGATTTACCCATTACCGTATCTCCTGAGTCAGAAAAAGCGAAAATAAAAAAATCTCTGTCTGTTTTTTTTTTTTATGGAGGAGGTTGGAAATCTCAAAACTTCACATGTGCACCTTGAGCATTAACATGTGCGAGAATCGGATTCTTACTGAGTAAAACCAACCCCCAGTTATTAATTTATAGCCAGTCCCGCGGGGCTACCGTTAGGCATTTCATCGCGGGAAGGCTCTCAGCGATGGCTGCACTTTCATTTTTCATATTTTATTCTTCCTCATTTCTCCTCTCACGCTCGTGACACCGTAGGAGCTGCATTATTCTTGAAGACATTCCACTGATTGCGTTCCATATCTCCTCATTTTGTAGCATAGAATTAACTAAGTTTTCTGGCGAAATATTGTGCCCTATTTGCTCGGACACATCCTGTCTTACTCCTGCAAAACGCGGACAATGGAAGAAAACATGTTCGACATCTTCTGATATACCCTTACATAAAGTACAGTCGGGTGAACTCTCGTGTTTATATTTAAAGAGCTATGAGCGGATGCACCCATGCCCAGTAAAAAAATTGGGTTAGTTAGAAGTCTACTTCTCCATGACTTCTACCTGCCCATAATTCTATAGATGGTATTAACCTATGGGTCCATCTACCCTTACTTGACTAGACCCATATTCTTTGCCAGTTTCTAACGGCTTCGGCGCGTGCTTTTTTGCGGTTCTCGGCTCTTGTAAGATACCCCCGGCGCCTATAAATCACCTGACGTTCCTTGGCCAGTAAGTCGATTGGGATCATACCCGCAAACACAAAAGCTACATCGCTCGAAATGGTTGTGAAGCCACAGATCACTCTTAGAGCACTCAATCTCTGGATAGATGACATCTTTCGCCAGTAGCTAACCTTATCCATTGCGTCAGCCCAAATTGGCCCTCCATATAAGAGGATGGACGAGACAATATTAGCCAATAGCTTTGTTCTTGCTTGCCTTGCTCCTCCAGTGTTAGGCATAATTCGAGACAGTGCTGAACATACAGTCTTTGCTTTGTTGCTGGCAGCCTTTATATGCTCTTTGAATGAGAGTTTCGTATTAATTACCATTCCCAGGTATCTAATTGATGGCTTAGATATAATTAAACAATTACCAACTACAAAGGTTATTGTCTCTCTTATTTTCCTACTGGATATTAGTAGAGCTTCAGTTTTAAGTTCTGCCAACTGTAATCCGATTGACGTCAGCCAATCCCGGATAGTCCTAATTGTTGCATTACATACTGCGGTTATATCCTCCATGTGTTTTGCCACAACGACGACTGCGATGTCATCTGCAAAACCGACAATCTCTGCCTCTTCAGGTATTTGGAGTCTATTAATGCCATCGTACATTATATTCCATAATAATGGGCCTAGTACAGACCCCATCAATGTCAATGTATGTATGTATGTCTGTCTGTCTGTGTCCACTTTACAGCCCAGAAGGCTGAACATATTTAAGCTTTTTACATAAATTGTGAGGGGCCAAATGATTTTTACGGAAATCTGACAACCGGAAGTGACAGTTTACTTAGACAGTTTTTCGAGTTTTTGCAAACAACTCAAAAAGTATAGCACTTAGGAGAAATTTGTTAAGCGCAGAAGAAATTTAAACAAAAAACAAAAAAAATTAATATAAAGATTCCGGCCCCGTCCGTAAAAGAAAGTCTTGTTGTGCCCACACTTTTTTTTAAAATTCTATATATTAACTTCACTTGCCCGTGTGTTTGTGGGTTTGTGTGTCATGAAATCTTGCGATCAATTTTTAACCCACTTCCTACAGCCCGATTTTATTGAAATTTGGCACACATGTATATCTCCCATTAAATTCTCTCCCTATTAACATTTGAGGCCCCTCGGGCCGCGGGGTCGGGGGCTCCCATACAAATATTTTACAAAATTTACCCGATTTTCTTTAAATTTTGTACACATGTGTGCCTTCGATGGAAAACACTTTTTGTAAAAATTTGGAGCGATCGGCCCCTTGGGGACCCCAATATACAATTTTTAAATATCTCTATATCGCATCAGATCACGGCAAAGTATGAGCTCTGTGCTTTGTGAGCAGCGCTGTTCGCTGCCGCTGCGGCATTTGGTGGATGATTTTGCCACAAAACGAGCACGCAGTGTGTGTGTGTGTGTGTGTGTATCCCCGATTAGAGAATTTACAAGAAAAATTTAAATTTTTATGGGTTGTTTTTTTTCTTTTTTAAATTCTCTGTATTAACTTCACTTGCCCGTTTGTTTGTGGCTGGGTTTGTGTGTCATGGAATCTTGCGATCAATTTTTAACCCACTTTCCAAGGCCCGATTTTATTGAAATTTTGCACACATGTGTATGTGTACAACACTTTTTGTAAAAAATTTGGAGACCCCGGGCCCGGGTTCGTGGGGCCCCATTACCTTTTTTAAGAAATTATCCCGATTTTCTTCAAATTTAATACACATGTGTATGTCCGATAGACAACACTTTTTGTAAAAAACTTGGAGACCCGGGCCCGGGTTCGGGGGGCCCCATACTTTTTTTTAAAAAAATTAAACCGATTTTCTTCAAATTTAATACACATGTGTATCTCTGATATACAACACTTTTTGTAAAAATTTTGGAGACCCGGGGCCCGGGTTCGTGGGGCCCCATAACTTTTTTTAAAAAAATTATCCCGATTTTGTTCAAATTTAATACACATGTGTATCTCCGATAGACAACACTTTTTGTAAAAAATTTGGAGACCCGGGCCCGGGTTCGTGGGGCCCCATAACTTTTTTTAAAAAAATTAACCCGATTTTCTTCAAATTTAATACACATGTGTACCTCCCATAGACAACAGTTTTTGTTAAGTTTTTGGAGTGAGGCCCTGAGGTCCGAGGGGTGCCCATATAAATTTTTTAAAAATTAGCTCAATTTTCTTCAAATTTTAACACATACCCATCTCCTATTAAAGAATTTACATGAAAAATTGTATTTTTATGGGTTGTTTTTTTTGTCTGTATTTTCAACTATTTTGAAGTCCTTTTTAACCACCTTCCACTAAAATTGTGAGTGTCTAAGTACCAAATATCGTTTTTTATATTCCGCTTGTGACGTGTGTCGTGTTTCGCATGTTGCGCGTGTGAAGTTAGGAAATGCCGCCATTTTCCATTTTGAGGACCTTTTTAACCACCTTTCGCACTATCTAGAGGGCCTAAATTTTGTGAGCAGCTTAATGTCAGGGGTTTTGTTTTAGGATCCAGCGTGTGACCCGTGGCGCGAGTCGCGTGTGATGCTTGGAAAAAAGAGAATACCTTAAAAACAAATATTTGTCGATGTATACATAAAAGTTTGTGCCCGAAAAGCGAAGTTTTTTACATTTACTTGTTACTTATGATTTAGTTTTTGTCACGTTTTACCTCTATACATTTTTTTTTAAATATAACCCCAATTGTTTTGAGAGGGATGAGCAGCAAATCTAAAATCGTGATATATTTCAATTTAAAAATTCCGACTCGTTCGATATCTTTCGACTCGTGTTTATTGATGCTTAATCATAATTTACCAATAACTATTTGACAATCGTAATTGTCGCAAATAAGGCTCGGCCGTAAGTATACAAATTAAGAGTATCATAAAAGGACTTGCCACATGGGTAATTTTAAGTTTTCATCTATTTACAAGAAATATGCATCTTATTATTTTCTTATATATAGAACAGTAGCTATACGGCCTTCCGATTTATCAGCGTCATCAATTTTTAAATTCTCTATATTAAATTCGCGTGCCCGTGGCTGGCTGGTGGGCAGAATCTTGTGATCAATTTTTAAGACACTTCCTAAGGTCCGATTTTATTCAAACTTTGCACACATATTTATTTCCCATGACAATACTTTCTATTGTCCCGAGACCCGAGGGGCTCCAATACAAATAGTTATTTTACAAAATTTACCGTTGGGCAAACACTTTTTATAAAAATTTAGAAGTAATCGGGCCCTGCTTTCGGGGGGCACCCATACAAATTTTCTTTAAAAAAGTACCCGATTTTCTTTAAATTTTATATGGATGTGTAACTCCGATGGACAACACTTTTTATAAAAATTTAGAAGTAATCGGGCCCTGCTGTCGGGGGGCACCCATACAAATTTTCTAAAAAAAAGTACCCGATTTTCTTTAAATTTTATATGGATGTGTAACTCCGATGGACAACACTTTTTATAAAAATTTAGAAGTAATCGGGCCCTGCTTTCGGGGGGCACCCATACAAATTTTCTAAAAAAAAGTACCCGATTTTCTTTAAATTTTATATGGATGTGTAACTCCGATGGACTACACTTTTTATAAAAATTTAGAAGTAATCGGGCCCTGCTGTCGGGGGGCACCCATACAAATTTTCTAAAAAAAAGTACCCGATTTTCTTTAAATTTTATATGGATGAGTAACTCCGATGGACTACACTTTTTATAAAAATTTAGAAGTAATCGGGCCCTGCTGTCGGGGGGCACCCATACAAATTTTGTAAAAACAAGAACCCAATTTTCTTTAAATTTTATAAGCATGCGTATCTCCGATTGACAAAACTTTTTGTAAAAATTTTGTAGTGATCGAGCCCCAGGGTCGGTCACCCATACAAATTTTCTATAAAAAAAGTACCCGATTTTCTTCAAATTTTATATGCATGTGTAACTCCGACGGACTACACTTTTTATAAAATTTTGAAGTGGTCGGCCCCCGGGCTCGGCGGGGTTGCCCATACAAATTTTATAAAAACAAGGACCGATTTTCTTAAAATTTTATACGCATGTGTATCTCCAATTGTCAAAGCTTTTTGCACCGTGGTTGGGGGGCACCCATACAAATTTTATACAAAAAAGTGCCCGATTTTCTTCAAATTTTACACACATGCGTATCTCCCATTTGTAAAAAAAATTTCGAGTGATCGGGATAGGGGGCTCCTAAACTATTTTTTTAAAACTTTAGCCGATTTTATTCAAAGTTTGCATATTGTGTATCCATCGATTAGAGAATTTTTGAATTTTTATGGGTTGTTTTTTTTAGCACTAAGAACTAAGATGCTTGACGTTCAATACAAATATTTAAAACTACATAATGTAAGTATATACTCTTACTTGGCAATAATGTCAACAATGAAAACGTTCGCTTCTTCTTACTTGCATAGCTTCTATTTTTAAAGAACTAATGTTCGACACGCATATGATTGCGTCAGAGAAGGTTGCACAAGCGCCTGGCAACCAATGGTATTTAAACCTTTATTAAAATTTTTTACGTTCGGTCGTTTTTAGTGAGTTGCTTATGTATTGCGAGAATTTAGTGAACATGTTTTGATTTCATTAAAAATTAAAACAACACTAACTCATTAACACTTTTTATTATCGTACTAACTCCAATCTGAAACCATGTTTAAATTATATAAATCACAATCGAAGTATATTGACGATCTTTCCTAATCGCGCATTATAAATTACAAAATTATCAAATTCTTTATCGTAGCTAGTTTTTAGCTTATGTTAATTATAAATACGTGATTTCTAATCTGTTAACGCATTTTTTATAGTACTACAATTTATAAAGCAGGTAAAGTTAATGGCGGAGAACAAGGGAGTAGCACAAAAAAGTATGAAGTTTATATTATATTAAATTAGCAAAGATTCATATTTTTTATTTGACCTTAGTCATTTGATTTTTTAATTACATTTTTTTGACATATATTATTATTTAAATTTTTATTTTTATAAAAATCGTTATTATTCTTCTCAAGTTTTTCTAACAACCTCACCCACCATATTTATGGATGTTATTGATTGCCCAAAGCCTAGTTTGAAGAATCTGAATGGTTTTTGTATCTTTATCTCTTAAACAGAAGAAATTCGTTTTATGATCGTTTTTTATTATTCAGTATTATGATTTGTTATTAACTGCTTAAGTGGGCACCGTGGCTCAGTGGATAAGAGCATGGCTTCTGAGCAGGAGGTTCGTGGTTCGAATCCCAGTAACACCAAAAGTATTTTTTACGGTGTCCCAACTCTCACGAAAGTCTGACAAACGTCCGAGAGTAAACAAAAATATACATCCTCAACACAAATGGTTGCAAGAAGCGCTAGGCCTTGGACCGCAATGGTCTGCTTAAATATTTACATTACTAAAGAACATATACAAATACAAATTCATCAAACATTTTATATTGTGCTCATTGCACCTGAATTATTAAACAATTTTTAAGCTGAGAATAGGTGGATGATCGTAATGATCGCGGTGATACTTTTTAAATTATCTCTATTAACTTCGCGTGCCCGTGTGTTTGTGGGTTTGTGGATTTGTGTGTCATGGAATCTTGCGATACCCACTTCCCATAGCCCGATTTTATTGAAATTTTGCACACATGTAAATTTCCGGTGACGATAGTTTCTTTTAAAATTTCAGGCCCCTCGGACCTCGGGGTCAGGGGGCTCCCATACAAATATTTTAAAAAATTTACCCGATTTTCCTAAAATTTTATACAAATGTGTATCTCCGATGGAAAACACTTTTTGTAAAAATTTTTGGGAGATCGAGCCCCTGGGTCGGGGGGGTACCCATACAAATCTTATGAAAAAAGTTCCCGAATTTCTTCAAATTTTATACGCATGTGTATCTCCGATGGACAAAATTTTTTGTAAAATTTTTGAATCGATCGGGCCCCGGGGTCGGGGGGATCCCATACAAATTTTTTTTTTAATTATCAATTTTTAACGCACTTCCTAAAGCACGATTTTCCTGAAATTTTGTACACATGTGTATTTCCGGTGACAATACTTTCTTTTAAAATTTGGAAGTGATCGGGCACCGGGTTCGTGGGGCTCCCATACAAATTTAAAATAAAAATTACCAGATTTTTTTCAAATTTTACACACATGTGTATACCCAACAAACAATACTTTTTCTTAAATTTGGTAGTGATCGGGCCCCAGGTTCGGCCGCAAGGCCCTTAAATACCGTCGCACTTCAACGACTCTGTGCGGTGTGTGCTGCGCAGTCGGCTGCCGTGGGGCTCCATAAAATTTTTTTAAAAAAATTAACCCGATTTTCTTCAAATTTTTTACACATGTGTATCTCCGATGGACAACACTTTTTGTAACATTTTTGGATACCCCGGGCACCAGGGTCGTGGGGCCACATACAATTTTTTTAACAAAATTAACCCGATATTCTTCAAATTAGGTACACATGAGTATCTCCGATGGAAAACACTTTTTGTAAAAATTTTGGATTTCCCGGGCCCCGGGGTCGTGGGTCCCAAAATTTTTTTTTAAAAAAAATTAACCCAACTTTCTTCCAATTTAAAACACGGGTGTACCTTCGATGGACAACACTTATTGTAGACATTTTACAGACGCCGTGCCCTGGGGTCGTGGGGCCTCATACAAATGTGTATATCCGATAGACAAAACTTTTTGGACAATTTTTGAACGAATGGGCCCTGAGGCCCGAGGGGTGCCTGTGTAAATTTTTTAAAAATTAGCCCAAATTGCTTCAAATTTTAATCATATGTTTATCGCAATGGACAAAAGTTTTTGTAAAATTTTTGGAGCGAATGGGCCCTGAGGGCCGGGGGCGGGGCCATACTTTTTTTTTTAAAAAACTTAGCCCGATTTACTTTAAATTTTAAACATATCTCCGATAGACCGAACTTTTTGTAAAAATTTTTGATTTTTTTATTTTAATTTTTTTCCCATACAAATTTTTTTTCCACATGTGTATCTCCGGTGAGAATAGTTTTTGAAAAATATTATTAATTTTTTCCAAATTAACCCGGTTCAAAATTTGCACACATATTTATTAGAGAATTTACATAAAAAATTTTAATTTTTATGGGTTGTTTTTTTTAGTAAACTAGCACATTCCAATTTTCTTTATCACTTTTCAATTGTGTACCATTCAATACAAATAACACATCTCTGTAAATTGTGTGACTTCGTATTATATCAATTTATTTTAAACATCGTTTTTTTACTATACAAAAAAAAAACTTTACTTACATAAATTTTACGAAAAAATTTTGTTTTTAAAAATCCAAAAGTCGCAGTTTTTTTAAGAGGTCCAATTTTTGAAGTGAAACTTTTTTACAGATTTTCCAGCGTTACACTGTTATTACTCTGTTGTACACATTACCCTGTTGTACACTTTTGTTACACTGTTATCACTCTGTTGTTCATTTTATGCCTCGTTTTCTATAGTTATATTTTATATGTATAAAGCTATATATGTATATAACTACATGAATATATGAATATATATATATATATATATATATATATAAAATATAAGTATATAAATATATTACTACGGCCACAGCTCCTATGGAAATTCTGGGATCTGGCCAATAGTGTCTGGAATTTTGGGAACTAAGCCATTTCTAAAGCGATTCGTATGAAACTCGGAATATAGGACTCATATGCGACTATAAGACTTGTTCCTATGGAAATTCTGAGATCTGGGCAATAGGGTCTGGAATTTTGGGAACTAAGCCATTTCTTAAGCGATTGGTATGAAACTCGGAATGTAAGACTAAGATGCGACTATAAGATTTGTTCCAATGGAAATTCTGGGATCTGGCCAATAGGGTCTGGAATTTTTTTGAACTATGCCATTTCTCAAGCGTTTCGTATGAAATTCGGTATGTAGGATTTAACCGTAATATCGGCCACAATGTCAAAAAAGCCTCACTTCAACTTCCAGTCCTTAGTTTTACTAGTACTTTCGAGTATTTTTCTCTTCTGAAGAGCAGTCGTTTTGACTCGAATCTGATTCGAGAATGCAGACTTGTTTGCTAATGTAATTCGCACTTGGGTAAGCGCTCTATGTGATATCGAGTGGCTCAATCAGGAGACACCCAGGTGCCTTTATGGATATTCATACGCGCAATCATTGTAGTCGCACCACCCAAACTCTTGTTTGTTGCCATTTCTATAATTCATTGTCCATTGTCATTAGTGTTGTTGTTTAAACAATTGGTGTTTATCTACTGCCTGAATACTTGCCATCCGTTAAAGGAAAAAAAGTAGCCGAGTTGCATCGTTTTTAAAGTTCCGGTAAATTTACTACTCGTAGGTCTGGTATAGACTTTTTATCTTTATACCCAATTTTTTTTCCCTATTTTTTAAGAAAGTTTTATGATCGTCTTTTTTTTTCAAAACCTACAACTAAAGTCTTCACAATAAATTTAAGCAAAACAAAAATACATATAGTTATTTGTAGATAATAGTATACTAAAGATGTAGGTACTAACTGACCCGACAGACGTTATCCTGTCCCACTTTCAATAAATTTGTTTGTGATCATGTTGTGAACTTGTGAAAAGCTATATATCTAAATATCTATGGCGAATTTATAAAATAAAAGTTAGCCAAATCGGTCCTGTCGTTCTCAAAAGTTTTTGTTTTTAAATTCTCTATATTAACTTCACTTGCCCGTGTGTTTGTGGGCTTGTGGATTTGTCATGGATTCTTGCGATCAATTTTTAACCCACTTCCTACAGCCCGATTTTATTGAAATTTGGCACACATGCATATTTCCGAAGACAACATTTTAAATTTTGAGGCCCTTCGGGCTGCGGGGTCGGGGGGCTCCCATACAAAAATTTTAAAAAATTTACCCGATTTTCTTCAAATTTTACACACATGTGTATATGTGTATAAACAATACTTTTTCGAAAATTTGGTAGTGATCGGGTCCCGGGTTCGGCCGCAAGGCCCTTATACATTTTTTAAATATCTATACTGGCATCAGATATTCGTCGCCCTTTATGGACTGTGTGCGGTGTGTGCTGCGCAGTCGGCTGCGCTGCATGGTTTTGGTGGTAGAGAGAGAGAGAAATCGTAGCTCACGCACAAATGAACCCAGCAAATGAAACGAGACATACATGTTTTATGCTTACTTCAACTTACATTTTTATTTACTGAATTGTATTTTTATTGATGTTGTTTTTTAAATTCTCTATATTAACTTCACTTGCCCGTGGCTGGCTGGCTGGCTGGCTGGCCAAATCTTGTGATTAATTTTTAGTTTTAACCCACTTCCTACAGCCCGATTTTATTGAAATTTTGCACACATGTATATCTCCCAAGACTTTCTATTAAAATTTGAGGCCCCTTGGGCCACGGGGTCGGGGGGCTCTCATACAAATATTTTACAAAATTTACCCGATTTTCTTTAAATTTTGTACACATGTGTGTCTTCGATGGAAAACACTTTTTGTAAAAATTTGGAGCGATCGGCCCCTTGGAGACCCCAATATACAATTTTTAAATATCGCTATATCGCATCATCACGGCAAAGTCTGAGATCTGTGCTTTGTGAGCAGCGCTGTTCGCTGCCGCTGCGTCATTTGTGAATGATTTTGCCACAAAACGAGCACGCAGTATGTGTGTGTGTGTGTGTATCCCCGGTTAGAGAATTTACAAGAAAAATTTTAATTTTTATGGGTTGTTTTTTTTTGTTGTCGATATCAACTTACATTTCGCGTTTTCATAAATTAGTTCAGAGCAGTCAAAGAGTTCTCAAGATAAATGTTCGTGTTTCTTATTTTCTAAGAGTATGAGCGTGCTCTAAGTGCTCAGAATAAAATGATCTGAGCATTTTCAATTTTAACATCTGATGTCAAATGTCTGTTTCGATGATTTTCTCCTACAAAAAAAAAGGCCCAGGATCGAGGGGCTCTCATATCAATTTCTGCGATTAGAGAATTTAGATGAAAAATTTTAATTTCTATGGGTTGTTTTTTTTAACTTTCAAACATATTCTCATACCTAACAAATATACATCAAAAATTTCATAACAATCGGTCGAGCCGTTTCGGAGCAATTGGAGAGCAAACACCGTGACACGAGATTTTTATATATATAGATTAAGTTAAATTTAAAAAAAGTTAAAAATGTCTAGCCGAACCCATGTCTAGATTTGGATCTCTATATTAGATTCAAATCAATATAATTTGTCTAGAAAATATACGTCGCTGTCAAGATAATGTCTTGAGTCTTGACTCTCTACTAACGTTAACTGCTTCAGGCAGTGCTCTGTAAGCGTATCAAACAAACAATACTTTAACCCTAGTATCGTATTTAGGGCATTAAATGCCCAACTACACTGAATTAAAGTTTGAATGCATGCCTAATATGAACCAACGCGCTGCGTTGATTTATAAAATAATTAGATATAAGCTTCCAAATAATTTAGTAAATTAAATCACAATTTTTTTTTAGTTTTTCATGTTTTTCAACATCTTTGCTATACGTTCATGCCAATTTCTTCATTTCAGTACCACACGTTCAATTAAATATTTGGAATATAAATCAGGTATGCTATGTATCATATATGATACATGCACATTTGGGAACAAGACACTTACACACTTACATGTTAAAATATTAATAAATAAATTATATTAATAACTAGCGGAAATACCCAGCGTTTCCCGGCTTTCCCATTTCACGACCCCCATCCCACCCCAACTGACCATCTTGATCTCCACCCAGCTATCTCCTGCCCACTGACCTCCCGACCACTGACCACTAACATCCCGCCAACTGACATTCCGCCAACTGGGTTGTGCCAGCGGTCAATCTGTATTCTGATTTTTATAAGACAACATTCCCCGTCCACCGAATCTTCTGGATTGCTGTTTTGTCAGCTTTATATTTGAACAGGGTGTCAGCTAGCGCATGTGGTCTCAGTGAAAGAGCGCATGGCTACTGAGCAGGGGTTCGTGGTTCGAATCCCAGTAACACCAAAAATATATATCCCGGGGTCCCACCTAACGCGAATGGGTGACAAACGTTCCGATATAATTACTAGTCACGGAAATCTTCTCAATTCGCCGTTCGGTTCCGACCTAAATTGTAGGTCCCTTCCATTTGTGTCCAAAAATATACATGCACAATGGTCGCGAGAAGCTAGGCCTTGGACCGCAACGGTCTGTCGCGCCGAATATTATTATTATTATCGGCTAGCTACTGTGCAAGCTCGAGCTCTTTGCAGTGAGCGTACGTGCCATTGGAAAATTCTTAAAACATTTAACCGTTTGCGTAGCTGTTTTCGTCGTCGTGAATCGTGTTTCCGAGTCTGATTTGGAGTTCCGTAACAAGAAGGTGAGAGGTTTTAAACATAGTCTTGGAAGGACTAATTATGGTGCTTAAGAAGTTTTTGCAACTTCTTTGTGCATCCTGAAAGTTTTCCTTTAAGATTGGGTGATCTCTGACTCTGCTATTCTCTTCTTAGTTTCCTTTTCGACTTCAAAAGAGCCTCAATTTCACTATGCGTCACTCGTGTTTGACTACATTTTTAAATTCTCTATATTAACTTCACTTGCCCGTGGCACGGATGTCGGTCGTCGGTCGTCTGACGTCTGTCGTCTGTCGTGGAATCTTGTTTTGATCACAAATCTTGTAAATTTGTTGGAGTGATAGGGCCCTGAGATCCGCGTGGTGTCCATGTAAATTTAAAAATTTAAATACCCATCTCCTATTAGAGAATTTACATGAAAAATTTTAATTTTTATGGGTTGTTTTTATTTAACATTATTTGGCATTGGGTTTGAATATAATCCATAGTTGCGTAAAATATGATCAATATATTTGCTATTCATGATCAATATATCTGCTATTTCTATAAAATTGCTGCACTCGATATTTCCAAGGCATTTGACAGAGTCTGACATCAAGCTCTTTTGTCAAAAATGAATGTCTATGGAATTGATAAGTGGGCGCCGTGGAACGGAATATTATATTCAGAGGACATGAAAATTTTTCAGCGAACGTGTGTACATTTGTACGTTTGTACGGTTGTACGTTTGTTTGTCGTGTCGTATATCTCGGCTTCTACCAGTCAAAATTTGATGGGACCTGTTTTAAAACAATTGCTAAGCGCTCGGCTTGCGTTGGCGAAATTTTTTCATTCAAAGAGGATACTACCACTAAGAAAACTGAAATATAATATACAGATATCGCATTCCCATGCATTCATTTGATTCATCTGGTTTGCTAGAGTAGACAATTTTGTCACCTCTAATGAGTTCGAATTTCATCAAATTAAGATTTCAACGTGCAACTTTCAATAAGAGGTTTCTCTAAAATTTCACATGAGGTTTTATGATTGGGTGTTCCATTAGTGAAACGGTGCTTTGAGGTTTAAAGGAAAATTATAGCTATACACAAACAAAATGAAGTGCATTTGCATGTAGCCAGAAGTAATTGTGTGTCATTTTAGTTGGAAGACATCACTTGTCATATATATATATTTGTATTTGCACGTTTGTTTTGCTCGCTTTCAAAAGTCGATCTTCGGTATTGCCATACGGTTATGGAACCCAGTAAATGGTTCGTTTGTTTTCAACAACAAGACAATATAATTGATTCTTTTTTGAGTTCATGTAAGCAATAATGATGCGAATGTGTGTGTGTGGCTCTGTACTAAAAGCCATGCACAAGATATGTATTTATGATTTTATAAATTTAGAATGTGCGTTCATATCAGATGACGTAGTGTGTATATGATTGATTTTTTGTACCTTATTATTTTTTCTGTATAGATATGGAATCTGAACCAAATTTAAGCAAGTTAGTTTACGTAGAACATATATATTGATTTTAATGTGCATGCAATTTCAAAATGATATGTGTAAATATTAAGGTGTTCAGAATCCATGAATAAATTTTTGTTTTTTAAATTTTAATTGAGAGCCCGAATGGCTAATAATCAGAGGGCAGAAAAACATGTTCAGCGTGCGTTTGTACGTTTGTCAGTTTCACTAGTTTCACTACTCGTATATCTCGGCTTCTACCAGTCAGAATCTGATGGGACTTGTTTTAAAAAAATAGGTTAGGTTACCGATGGCATAATTTGTGACGCGTTTTTCTCAAAAAAAAAACAGTTTTTTAAAAAAAAAATTCAGTCTGAATTACAACTATCCATATGGCGCGCTGATAAGCTGGCTTTAATAATATCGGCGCGACAGACCATACGGTCCAAGACCTGACTTCTCGCAACCATTTGTGTTGAGCATGCATATTTTTGAACACAAATGGAGGGACCTACAATTTAATGCCGGTTCCGAACGGCGAATTGAGAAGCTTTCAGTGACAAGTTATTACTCTCGGATGTTTGTCCAACTTTCGCGAGAGGTTCTATCGCTTTACTATCTTATTAATGTAAGAGCTTGTGTACTTTCTAAAGGATAGCCAGTTGGTACGTCATATAATGGTTCGATTTTTATTTTCGTTTCTTTTAAATTGCTTACATACGCCGAAGTCAATAAGGCGAGAAATTTTCTGCGATCCGTTGGCCAAGTTTTTCCTGTAGATAAGACTTCCAAATACATAGTTGAATTCAAACTTCTGCCTTTTGGGGTGATTAAACGAGAGCCCCAATTAGTATGTTTTGCATTAAAGTCTCCCCTTGTAATAAACTCCCTACCAGGGGTATTAAAGAAGTCTCTGAATTGCTGCTTAGTGACTTTAAGTTTTGAAGGACAGTAAATAACCGATATTAATATCGATGGAGATAAAAGTTGCATGGAGATACTCCCTACAGAATTCTTTAATTTTTAAATTCTCTATATTAACTTCGCGTGCCCGTGGCTGGCTGGCTGGCAGGCAGAATCGTGTGATCAATTTTTAACACACTTCCTAAAGCCCGATTTCCTGAAATTTTGTACACATGTATATTTCCGGTGACAATACTTTCTTTTAAAATTTGTAAATGATCGGGCTCCCATACAAATAAAAAAAAAAATTACCCGATTTTTTTTTCAAATTTTACACACATGTGTATACCCAATAAACAATACTTTTTCTAAAATTTGGTAGTGATCGGGCATCAGTGGCATCAGATACCGTCGTACTTTAATGACTGTGTGCGGTGAGTGCTGCGCAGTCGGCTGCGCTGCTTGGTTTTGGGTCGTGGATTTTGATTGCAAAATCTATTCTGCCTGTTCATGGAAGCACTACGAGTTTGCGTTGCCATATTCTTATCTAGGCAGTTACACGGTTATCAATAATGTCATTATTTCTAATAATGAACGAAAACAAAAAATTACGGTTTCACATAATTTCTCAAGCATGCAATATACATTACTCCGACTTACACAATCATTATTAATGCCATTTCACAAAGTTACCATGAATGTGCGTAATAGTATAAAAGTCGAATCGATTATGAACATTCCATTTCATCTTTAAGTAATATGTATGTATTTTGTTTACTAATGTCTCTTTGCAATTGCACAAACCGTATCCGAAACCATACCCATAGGTTAGCTTTCAAAGTGACAGAGTTTTCGAGGTGAACGAGGTGAGTGCCCGATGTACCCGATTGCCGACGGGTAGCAAAGTAACATTATTGGTTACAAAACAAAGGTACATAAAATCAAACCGTACTCCGGGCACAGTTCGCAAATGCAACGTTAAACTGAAACCACGAGAGAGAAATCTAAGCTCACCCACAAATGAGCCCAGCAAATGAAACGAGACTTAAATGTTTTATGCTTAATTCAACTTACTTACTTATTTACTGAATTGTATTTTTATTGATGTCGTTTTTTGTTGTCGATATCAACTTACAGATAGAACAACAAGTTTTCACAATATTCTGTCATTTGGCGTTTTCATAAATTAGTTCAGAGCAGTCAAAGAGTTCTCAAGAAAAATGCTCGTGTTTCTTTTTTGCTCAGAGTATGAGCGCGCTCTAAGTGCTCAGAATAAAATGATCTGAGCATTTTAAAATTTGACATTTTGATGTCAAATGTCTCTTTCGATAATTTTCTCCTACAATAAAAAAAAATTACCCAGGATCGCGGGGCTCCCATATCAATTTCTGCGATTAGAGAATTTATATGAAAAATTTTATTTTTTATTGGTTGTTTTTGTGTCGTAAAATTTTAAACCGTGTATTTTGAAGTTTTTTGCACTGGTAAGGTAGTTTTCTGATATATATAAGCATTATATCTATTTGCTGATATTAAAGAAATAATTTTATTTCATGTTTATGTGGCTTAGTCCATTAGCATTCTAATGACACAATTTAATTGTATTCGTGGTTTAGATAAAATTGCATGTTGCATTTAATTTTTTACGAATTGAATTGTATTCATGGTTCATGTATTAACTGTTCATTCATTTGTTCTAAGGAGATAAAAGCTGATACTTTATGAGTTTCCAATTTCGCTGGATTACTTTTAAGTTACTTACCATGGTTGTTGATTGAAATGTTTGTTCGTTGGTCGTGCTGTTATAACAGGTGTAGGCATTGGTGCAGCTGGGGAATTCTGTTCAAAAGTGGTTATGTACTTGTATTCACTTAGATGGTAGCTATATCATCTGCCAACCATTTGCATTATGCCATATGTCCTACAATGTAGTTGTGAGTAGATGATAAGAGGAAAGCGTCTTTTAGTTTTTCACAGTTATATTAATGCGCAAAAGTAGGCTATACAATTTACATTTAACATAAATTGATAACGAAAGTTATCAAGTCGTGGGATTTACTATTTTTAATATTTAAAAACGATGGATTTGCGAAATTCTTTTTATGTTTTGTTCCTTATAGTCCTGGGAAACGAAGACTTTAAGCACTTGCAGTTTCGGCTGCGGTTTGCACTCGCAATTACAACAAATAAATCAGTTTTCGCGGCATTAACCTTGAAAATCCAAACTATCAGGGTCGTTTGCTTACGCGCAAGTCAACAAAAAAAATAAAAAACAGTGCGTGTGTTTAACGCGCAATTAGAGTGAAACTTATTTGATGTTGTGGGCAAAAAGATCTCCCAAAGATCATCAAAACACCCCGAAAAAAATCACAAAAAGACCTCCGAAAGACCCTCAAAAGACCCCCAAAAAACCCCTAAAGACCCACTAAGACCGTGAAAGGAACTCCAAAATACTCACAAAAATACCCCAAGACCCTCAGAAGACCATCAAAAGACCCCAAAAAACCCCCAGAGGACTCTCAAAAGACCTACCAAATTTCATACAAATCGGTAGAGGACTCAAAATCGCAAAACAAAATTATTTTTAATTATTATTATCTTATTTCAAATATCTTTTCACAAGTTCACAAACGATCACAAACAAATTGATTGAAAGTGGGACAGGACAACGTCTGTCGGGTCAGCTAGTTTTTATATATTTGTGCCACAAGGTCTGCGTAGCTGCGGGTTTTTCGTGCATAATGTAATACAGCAATTAGTAACACCAAGATACGTAATTTACACATTTAACTTACTATGCCTAGATTTATGCAGTTTATTTTCGAGGTGTAACTTGATACTTGAGAGTATCTCTAGTTACACCAAAGATAATCAAGTTAGTATGTATATAAACATATTATGTATATATATAATATTGTATTGTATTTTTATAGTATTAGCAGTTGTAATTTTAAAATAAGTAAGTAGCTTGCAGTTGTAGTCGTGATCTTGACGAATAATAATAAATTAATAAATAATGTAATACTAACACGTTCCGGTTTTTTGCAAAAATCTGTTAATGATAGAACAAAAGTTGTATATATATCTTTATTTTACTGGAAAACTTGGGTTTTCCTTTTCAATTTTCCATTTTCCTATTTGTTCATGTGTGATACGTGGGCTTGATGATCGCAAAAAACAACCATACGTCCTATGTATCAAATATGATACATGATATGTTTAGGTTTTCTATCCCGCTGCAAGAAATATTTCACTCGCCCTAAACTTGAGTACAATTATGATATCTGTTCTGGTGCACCTAAAACTACCTTGCATCAGCTAGATGGAATACAAAACCGTGAGATGAGACTTATTGGTGACGAAAACATTACGAAATCAATTGATTCGCTTGAACATCGCAGCAACGTTTCCTGCTTGTCCCTGTTTTATAGCTTCTTCCACAAGCTGTGCTGGAGAGAAATAACCAGCTGCATGCCACATCTCCTTGAATTCAACCGCAATACTCGTGACGCTTTAAATGCTCATCAGCTTACCCTCAAGCCTATCTTCGGACGTAAAGTTAAGTTCAGGGATTCGTTCTTCAGCCGTACAAAACGTGTGTGGAATGCTCTGCCAAGCTATGTCCTTCCACATCACTATGATCAACAAGCATTCAAAACACATGCTCATAGACATCTTCTTTTTTCGGAGCCGAACATTATAAGGGTGCGAACTCCTTTTCGCGGGAGCGAATTATAAAAAAAAATATTGTCTCTGTGTAACTGCATACAGGTAGCCCCTTCAAGTAGTGTCAATGACATGTGTTTCAAAGTCAACTGCCAAAACCACTTCCGTGTTTTACCCAAGGCCTTAGCCGCAGCCAAGCTTCGAAAAGGCAAAGCAAAAGGATAGCTTCCTAATAGTTTTGAAATGGTTTGATAAGCGAGATGTGCTCATGATTTCAACTTCTCATGGAGCTGAAATGGATGACTGGAAAGCAAAGTATAACCGCTAGTAATAACTGACTATAACAAAGCCGAAACGGACAGATGTTGCAGACTAAATAAGTAGTTACCATTCGACACTCTGAAAGAACCTTGTTTGGTTCAGAAAAATTGTTTTGGCGATATGGCTATAAACACAATGATTGTTCATAATGAGATGAATCAAAAAAAGTTATCCCCTCTGAAGTAAAGTATTATTCTCCATTATCTTCCAACTTCCGGAAGAAGGCACCAGAAGTACATTTTATGACGGAGATTCCCAGAAAAGATGGAAAATTGATTCGGAAGCATTGAGTGTTGTGCTTTAAAAATCTAAGAGATTCCCAACAATCAGCTTAAAAAACAAAGCAGATAAATACTGAGTGCAAGGTTTCTGAAAAGCCATATTGTATAAACTGCTATTTTCTTAATTGCAGTGCCACAGTAGCACCCTCACACTGATCTTCCGCTCACTTATCTCCCGCTCGCTGACCTCCCGCCCACTGAAATCCCGCCAACTGTGTTGTGTCAACGTTCTATCTGCATTCTGATTTTTGCGAGACACAGCTCCCCGTCCACCGAATCTCCTGGATTGCTGTTTCGTCAGCTTTTTATTTGGACAGGGTATCGGCTAGCAGCTGTGCAAGCACGAGCTCTTTACAGTGAGCGTACGTCCCATAGAAAAAATCTTAATTCAGTGTTTCCGAGGCTGATTTGGGGCTCCGTAACAAGAAGTTTCTTACGGGCGAGATTTGATCGCACTTCTAACAGTCAGAATAGTGCATGAATGCTTCGCGTTGATCCTCTATTTAGCTGAGGGCTGAGCGCCAATGTATTAAAAAAAATTAATTTAGTTTTAAATTTATTACTTTATTTTACTCATTTGCTTTATGTTCGTTACCAATGCAAATCATCCAAATATTTTGCCAATCATTCCTTTTGTAACCATCAGTATAATTCTGCACGCAAGCAAGAAACTCCTGCAAAATCAAAGCCAATGACCATACAAACATTTAAAGGAAATAGATACATAAAGAAATGCGAATGTAACTCACCGGCCCGAAAAGCGTTTGAACAACTATATTCTCGGCTGCTAAATTTTTATTGGTGGCCGCATGGGAGATAATCAGTGGCGAGTTGCTCTGCAATGAATGAGAATAAGGTGTAGCTATTAATTATTATATTATATTCGATTAGGTATTTTTGTTTACAGGAACTGGATGGCCTTCCGTCTCAAAACGCCTATGGGGCTCAATGTGTACACAACGCCACCTTGTGTATGCTGATGGTATTGTTTTACCGGCACCACAGTTCTTTTGAAGAGAGGGAGTCTATTAAATATATGGTTTCGGATAGGAAATCGAAGAAGCCTTTCAACCTTTGCTAAGCACAAACCAAGAGGTAAATTAATTTCACCACGCTTGCGAGTGTCGAATGTGGTGTCAATCATCGATGTGAGATCAGGTGATTTTTGCGCGCTATACAGGTACAAAGGTTGTTCCTCCGCATCAACGCATTGCAAACGAAAATGTTGACCGTATTTCAAAAGTTTATTTGAACGATCTTTATCATCGCAACTGTGAAGTACATAAATACATTTATTAAGTTAACGAAATATTTTATGGTTCGAATAATTTCACTCGAAAACTATACCTTACAATCATAAAAGAATTTCGAATACAAGGTTTCTTGTTAGGTGCTACAGTAAGTTCACACCTGTCACTGATTTGTCGACCGCATGCTACAACTTTCTCGTTAATTGTGACGGAAAGCGCAGGTTTGACAATAATTGAAGAGTTTTTGTTCTTGCATATGTCCATCTGAGCAGCAATAATTTGAACTACGGCATCGAATCGGATGTTATCCGATGAAACATCCAATTCAATTTCAGTGTGGAAATTCACAAACAAATGCCGCGTTTTCTTAACTAAAAGCTGTGATTGATTTCTAAGATATTGGAATTGTTTAATTTCCTCCTATAGGAGATGAGCAAAGACGTAATTCATATGTTCTCAAGTTAATATTCTAGAAGTACTTTACCTCTTCACAATAATTATCCTCAAACCAATTGCCAATTCTAACAGTCGGCCTATAGCGAGACTTTGTCTGAGATTCCTGCATTATTATTGTAAACAAATTTCTACCAGAACAAATGAAATTTAAAATGAAATATATCAAAAAAGTCAAATTCTCTATTAGGATTATTAGAGATTTTATAAAAACCCAGTAGTTACTAAGCGATTTTTACTTTTTTACTTAAAACAGAATAATTGTATATATACAATTTATACCTACATAATATTAAAATCTTTGATTTTAGAATATGTTTTATTTATTCCAAAGCAAAGTTAAGACAAAGCCAGAGTTTTTATTGTTATTTAGTTAAGTCATTACACGTAAATAGTTTGCGCATTTTCTGTTTTTAAGCGTTCTGTGATAAGGCAGACCTATTAAAATAAACCATTTTTAATTTTAACGTTGGTACAACGTACAGCTCGAAATTAGGACATCAAAATAAAAATTAAACCAGGCAATTACAAAACTGTAATCTCAGCATGTGGTGACTATTTCAAAAAACAGCACCCACAGAGTGTGGAATGATATAAGTATCAGCTGAAAAATTTGCACAGTTCAAAACTCGCTTTATTTCTTATCGCAATGTTGTTGAACCTGAAACTTGCGAAACCCGAGGAGCATAAAAAGTATGCTCCATCAAGCACAACAATCGCAAGTACTATAAAAATTGAAACTGAAATGGCAAAAATCATAGTAACATTTTCCATTCCATCAACATGTTGACTTTAATTTTTTTTACCCTTGTGGTCGGGTATACTTCCTGCACCAGGCGGATTATTGGTGGCGAATTCGCTAGCCCAGGACAATTTCCGTATCAAGTATCGCTTCAACTGAAAGGACGACATCACTGTGGAGCATCGATAATCTCAGAAAATATTGTGGTAACAGCGGCACACTGCACATATGGACAATCGCTTAGTAAAATGAGAGCCGTTGCAGGAACAAACGATTTGTTGACCAGTAATAGAAAGCAAGTTGGGATATCCCACGTGGTAATTCATCCACAATACCTTCCACAAAGTCAAGATTTTGACCTTTCTCTGGTTATGTTAAGTGAGCTGCTTCGCTTTGGTGACAATATAAAAGCAATTGAAATGGTCAGTGCTGATGCGAATTATGCTGCAGATACCCTGGCAATCATCAGTGGTTATGGCGCGATCAATGGAAATTTGGAGCTGCCAAATAAGCTGAAATATGCAAAGGTTCAGTTGTGGAGCCGTGACTATTGCAATCCTCAAAATATTCCGGGCATAACGGACCGTATGATTTGTGCTGGGCATCCAAGCGGACAGGTTAGTTCCTGTCAAGGAGATTCGGGTGGGCCACTTACCGTTGATGGCAAATTGTTTGGAGTAGTTTCCTGGGGATTCGGTTGTGGTTCGCCAGGACGACCAGCTATGTACACGTATATTGGGGGACTTCGGCAATGGATTAAGCAAAATTCTGGAATTTAATTTAGTTAAAAAAAAAAAACTAAATTTTAATTGTACAATACATTAAAATCTGTACTTCTATTTAGAAGTAATAAATTTAAATGACATTTAAATAATAATGGCAAAAATTTTGAGTGACTACATGCCACAGAACTTGCTCTTGTTTATGTGTATTCATATTTTTTATATTTTTTCCTTTGAGAATTAAAATTTGCGTTTCAGATTATCCTCTACACACAGGACACGGGTGCTTATTGTACTTAACAGTCTATAATAAAACTCATCAAGTCGTGCTCTGTGGTAGAACGTCATCATCATCATCGTGTCCTGTAACTCCGGTTGGGGCATAGGGAGTCAACAAAACATCTCCATCCTTCACGGTCTGCAGCAAGGTATTTTAGCTGTGGCCACGTCCTTCACTGGGATTCTGCTTCTGCTAAGACAGTTGATTTCCATGTTTTGTTGGTCTTCCAACCTGCCGTGCACACCCTGTGGATTCCATTCAAAGGACTGCTTTGCAATTTCGTCGGTTGGTTTCCTCAGTGTGCCACAATTCCTCGTTTGTTACAATTTGTGGCTAGCGAATCTTTAGGATGTGGCGTAGACAGCAATTCACAAAAGCTTGCAGCTTCCTCGAAATAGTAGACGTGACTTTCCAGGTTTCGCAGGCATATAACAACGGATTTGACATTGGATTCGAAGAATCTCAACTTAGTGCGTTAGACTGGATTTTCAAATTGGGGTCAGAGTACCAAAGGCAGCACGAGCTTTATTAATTCTACTTTTAACGCCCAGATCCGTACTGCCATTTGCAGAAACAATACTGCCAAAGTAGTTAAACTGTTCGACTTCTTCCACTGGCGTCTCCTGTATAATAATACGCTGCTGTGTGGAGCGGCCTGTGAGCATTATTTTTGTATTTTTGCTGTTTATTCTTAGACCACTCCACTCTCACTTCACTTTCAGTGTTTGACACATCCCGTTCAGCCCACTGATGTTATTAGCCAGGAGACATATGTCATCGGCATAGTCCAAATGACTGAGCCTTTCAAACGGTCTCCATTAAATGCCCTGTCGCTCCGTTGTACCAACACAGGCCGTCAATACGTCGTCCATCGCCAGCAGGAAGAGGATTGGCGATAGAACATCCCCCTGTCTAACACCCTGTTGCACTACGAAGGAGTCGAATAGCTGCCCATTGTGTAAAACAAAACAAGAAACGATCTCCATATACATTCTCGGACGAACATGAGGTAAAGCGGTGATTGAAATTCCATCGACTGCTCAAGGACGATACGTAGGGTGTTGATATGGTCGACACTTGATCGACCACTGCGAAAGCCAGCTTGATGCCTCTTGAGTGTAGACTCGATTCTATCCTCTATCCGCCCGAGAATGATGGTTGCCATTAGTTTTGGGAAAACAGACAAAACGGTTATACCACGCCAATTGTTGCAATTCTTAAGGTCACCTTTCTTTGGCAGCTTAACAATTACACCATCCCTCCAGTCCTTGGGATAGCTTTCGTTTTCCCAAATAATTTGTATCAACGGATGTAGAATACTAGCCGTTGTTACGGGATCGGCTTTCAGGAATTCAGCTGGTATTCCATCAAGTCCAGCTACTTTGTTGGTTTTGAGGAGATTTGTTGAATTTTGGATTTCCGATTCTGAAGGGACCTGCTGTCGAAAACCCTATAGGACATGCGCATCTCGTTAAGTTGGGGCACTTCAGCAGTCTGCTCAATGGAATCCTCATTTAGCAGGGCACAAAAATGATCCTTCCATCTGCGTAGCTGATCCTCAATTGATACCAAAAGTGTGCCATCCACATCCATTACAGGATGATTGGTGTTGCTTTTTTTTCCCAAAAACATCTTTGAATATTTGGTACAGTTCACGGATATCTCCTCTTCTTGCAGCGTTTTCGGCATTATCTGCGAGTCCATCTATCCTCACCCTCCTGTCACGTCTCACACAGCGATAGACCAACTTGTGTGCGATGCGATACTCATTTCGCAATTCAGCCTTTCGTTGTCTGCTTCGGCATTTTTTTGCATTTTCAACGATTTGCGAAGTTCAATTTTATCCAAGCTGTCTTGGGATATCCAAGAGACTCCAACTCTTGTCCGCTTGGGTACAGGTTCGGATCCAGGCTCCATAAAAAAACTTTTTATTTCACCACACAAATTTTTTTTTTATAATTCGCGCACGCTTCAAGGGGTTCGCACCCTTATAATGCTCGGCTATATGCTTGGCAAAGCGTGGGCGTTAAGGAAGAGGAGAAGAAAAGAGGAGATGTCTATGAGCTTGTGTTTTGAACGCCTGTGGATCATAGTGATGTGGGAAGACAGAGCTTGGCAGAGCATTCCACATACGTGTTGTACGGCTGAAGAACGAATCCCTGAATTTAACTGTACGTCCGAAAATAGGCTTGAGGGTAAACTGATGAGAATTTAGAGCGCCACGAGTATTGCGGTTGAATTCCACTGGTAGAAGGAGCGATAAAAAGTTACAAGCAAGAAACGTTCCTGCTGTGTTCAAGCGAATCTATTGATTTCGCTATATTTTCGTCACCGGTAAGTTTTATCGCGTGGTTTTGTATTCTATCTAGCTGATGCAAAGTAGTCTTAGGCGCACCAGGCCAGATATGGCAATTGTACTCAAGTTTTGGGCGAATAAAAGCCTTGTATATGGTAGCCAGATCAGAGGGAGTGAAATATTTCTTGCACCGGGCTAGAAAACCTAAACATATCGCAGCATTTTTAGCGACGGTAAATATGTGGTCATTCCAACAAAGCTTGTCATTAACGCACATACCGAGAATTGTGAGATTTTCAGTTTCCTCGATGCAAGTGCCATTCATAGATAAGGGCATGGGGTTTAGATTCACCTGGACGACAGGAGACATTGATTTCTCCCCATTGTATTATGCTGTCAAGGTCAGAATTTAACGTGCTTAACATACGAAGTTGTTTGAGTTCCACATCAGAGGTGGAAGGACGTTCCTCAAACTTATATGAGAAGCTGAGAGTGCTGTCGTCAGCGAAAGAGTGAATTGGATTAGAAGTCACAGATAAGAGATCATTAATAAAAATGAGGAAGAGAGTCGGGGACAAACAGACCCCTGGGGAACGCCAGCATTTATGTGGTGTATTTCAGACTTGAAACCGTCCAAAACAACTTGGATTGAGCGGTCCAAAAGATAGCTTCTAATCAAATGGAGCAGTTTATCATCGACACCATAAGCACGCATTTTAGACAATAGAGCTTCATGCCAAACTCTGTCAAATGCCTTAGAAATATAGAGTGCAACAGCTTTGCTTTCTCCAAAATGATGCAAAGATCCGTTCCACTGTTCGGTGAGATATACCATCAAATCACCAGTAGAACGTTGCCCACGAAATACATACTGCCGGTCACTAAGGATTTCGTTGGTTTCAAGATAATTCTTAAGCTGATAATTAATCAGCGTTTCAATGACCTTGGAAAGAATGGATGTAAGTGGGTCGGTATGAAGAAGTAGACGACGGTTCGCCTTTTTTGGGTATGGGCTGGACAAATGCTGTTGTCCAACTTCTCGGTAAGAGTCCAGAAAAATAGAATAGATGGAAAAGCTTACGCAATGGTAATGACAGCTTGGAAGAACACCTCTTTAGAACTAATGGGGAAATACCATCTGGCCCAGCGGATTTCTGAGTGTTGAGATCATTTAAAACTCTATTAACTGCACGAGTACGAATAAATATCTGTCCAATAGAGTGTTCAATACTCTGAGGCGCAGGAGGCGGCAATGCACAATCTGGAAGCGTAGAGCTAGCTGCGAATTGCCGTCCCAATTGGATTTCTCGTATTGCCATACTATTTTTTTGGGAGTTTTTTCTCTGACTACGTGGTTTATTAACGAGAAATTAGCAGATACTACACAATCGCCTGACGAGCCTAGAGGCGATAATACATTGACGGATTATTTATCAGGACGAGAGGTAAGGAACAAGTCAAGGGTGTTAGCGGAATGATATGCAATGTCAGGTATTCGGGTAGGCTCATTTACAAGCTGAGTAAGGTGATTAAACTCAGCGAATAACTCAACACAACTTCCTTCGGGTGATGCCTGGCCAGAATGGCGTAGCCACCCAGAATTGTGTACATTGAAATCGCCCGCAATAACGATTTCATGTTTTGTGTCAATTCTTGAGATTGAATCAGACAGTGCATCAAACTCACTCTGGGTTGAAACACTGTGGGGACTTCTGTACAGGAAAAGTAGTAGATGTTGCGCTCTTCTACCTTAACTTTGAGCCAAATGAAATTGAATTCCGGTGTGGAACTTTGGCTAAATTGAGGAAAAAGCTGAAACGCAACATCACCACCACATCATCACTTACCAATTGTTGAATGCTGAATTCCGTTTAATGACGAAGCTCTGTCAATAATGGTGGTGACATAGTTACGACGAATGTTGGGATCGTTTAAAGCATTCGTATTGAATTTTGAACTCCTTGCTGCATCCTGCACTTGATTTTGTACGGCGAGACTCATCAGAACCAAATGGTGGTCACTTCCCACATCGGCATTTCTTATACTTCGGACATCACACATTTACTTCCTCCATCGCTGCTGAATCATGATATGGTCAATTTTGTTTTCAGTTTGACCATCCGGATGCACCCAGGTGATTTTGTTGAACGTCTTATGCTTAAATACAGTCCCACCTAGCACAAGACGATTCGCGTTACAAAAGTCGACAAGCAAATCGCCATTTTCGTTCCGTGACCCCAAGCCATTCGTACCATCACGTGTTCCAGACTGTAATTGTCAGATCCGACTTGGGCATTGAGGTCTCCCATGACGATTATGATATCAGCTCTCGGAACACTCCTGTAAAACGAGTTAAGAAGAGTGTAGAACGCGGTTTTCCTCGATCGCTTCATTTGTGGGGGCGTAGCACTGAATAATTGTTATGTTACGGACTTTTGAACTAAACCTTGCTGTCATTAAGCTCGCAGAAATGGGCGCCCAGGACATAAGACTACACCTAGCTTCTTCGTTCAACACAATTCCGACACCATGCAGTCTTTGGCCACCCTCTCTTTCATCCTTCCTCGCAGCATTCTCGTTTGTCCAGTGTCAGATCTGCTCTTCCTCTCCACTTAGTTTCGCTAATGCCCAGGATACTGATCTTTAGGCGAAGCATTTCACGATCAACCTGCTCGTTG
Source organism: Nephrocerus scutellatus (assembly GCA_947095585.1). Lineage (NCBI taxonomy): Eukaryota > Metazoa > Arthropoda > Insecta > Diptera > Pipunculidae > Nephrocerus > Nephrocerus scutellatus. The sequence continues at coordinate 34,338,095 of OX352762.1, forward strand.
TAACGACGATTTTGGACGCATTCCAAAATCCCCCTACAGCAGAAATCAGCTCAGTTGGACCAGGGTTTGGAAATACAAAAATAAATATAAAATAATATTTAAAATAAACAAAAAAATAATTATTTTAACTACTGGAATTATTTAATTTTTTATTTTTTATAATAATAGGTTAGGTTAAAAAGAATTGTAACGGGTTCTGCTCCAATAGCACTGCACCGGTAATTGCATAGCAATACTCATGGCAACACACAGTTTAAATTACATATTTACACGAGTGAATGCCAACGAGTTACAAAGCATAAGAAAAGTAATAACAACAACAAAATACACAGAAATAATGAGACATTAGCGTTTGAGTCGTCGTCGCGAGTGTTTGTTTTCCGTGGCAACGAATAAATAATAAATAAATTTAAATTCTATTTTCTTTAGAAAATTTTTCTTCTAAATTTTTAAAATTTTTCTTCTTTATTAATTTACGTGAACAGTGCGTACAAATTAAGGATTATGTACTCAAGTAGCGGAGGTAATCCTAATGCCGGTTTGGATGATTCAGGTTTTCGTGAACCAAGAACCAGTCCCCCAAAACATATGAGGCGTAATCGACTGCGCTCCAGTTCAAACGAATCGACACGTTCCAAAAAACAAAAGGCAAACGTTGGTAAAGGTGTAGACTCAACAACATTCAACAATTCCGATAGTTGGTTTGAAATTTTAAGTAGTGATGTTACTGGACCGGAAGTTTCAATTATTGATCGAAATCAAAAAGTAATTAAAAAGCCTCCACCAATAACAATTTTCAGTAAGACAGTAAGTGAAATTTCAAGTATCGCTTTAATGGCAACAAACAATCGCCAAAATTTTCGCATTAAGCTGACCCAGTTTGGTACTCAAATTTTTCTATCCACCATAGAAGATTTTAAAAATTTCAAATCGCACTGCCAGAAGTTTAAGTACGAGTTTTTTACGCATGCGTTAAAGGAAGAACAAACGAAGAAATTTGTTTAAAGTGGTCTTGATAATACTATTTCGATTGAAACTATTCCACACGAGCTGGCTGTACACGGCAAATCCCCACTAGAAATTAAAATTTTGAATATAAATAAACCTCGTTATAGCTTACAACGATCCTTCATATTATTTGATAAACTAGATAATAATATGACTTTAGAGAAGTTGCGTGAAATTCATCAAATCGGTTTTCTAAGTGTTAATTTCCAGTTATACTTTAAAAAGCTTATTGGACCCATTCAATGCGCTAACTGTATGTCATATGGACATGGTGCTCGTCACTGTTTTTAAATTCTCTATATTAACTTCACTTGCCCGTGGGTCGTCGGTCGTCGGTCGGTCGTCGGTCGTCTGTCGTGGATTCTTGCGATAAATTTTAAACCCACTTCCCATGGCCCGATTTTATTGAAATTTTGCACACATGTGTATTTCCGGAGACAACACTTTCTATTAAATTTTGAGGCACCTCGGGCTGCGGGGTCGGGGGGCTCCCAAACAAAAATTTTAAAAAATTTACCCGATTTTCTTCAAATTTTACACACATGTGTATACCCAATAAACAATACTTTTTCGAAAATTTGGTAGTGATCAGGTCCCGGGTTCGGCCGCAAGGCCCTTATACATTTTTTAAATATCTGTACTGGCATCAGATATTCGTCGCCCTTTATGGACTGTGTGCGGTGTGTGCTGCGCAGTCGGCTGCGCTGCATAGTTTTGGCGGTGGTGGAGAGAGAGAGAGAGAGAAATCTTAGCGCACGCACAAATGAACCCAGCAAATGAAACGAGACATACATGTTTTATGCTTACTTCAACTTACATTTTTTAAATTCTCTATATTAACTTCACTTGCCCGTGGGTCGTCGGTCGGTCGTCGGTCGGTCGTCGGTCGGTCGTCTGTCGTGGATTCTTGCGATCAATTTTTAACCCACTTCCCATGGCCCGATTTTATTGAAATTTTGCACACATGCGTATTTCCGGAGACAACACTTTCTATTAAATTTTGAGGCCCCTCGGGCTGCGGGGTCGGGGGGCTCCCAAACAAAAATTTTAAAAAATTTACCCGATTTTCTTCAAATTTTACACACATGTGTATACCCAATAAACAATACTTTTTCGAAAATTTGGTAGTGATCGGGTCCCGGGTTCGGCCGCAAGGCCCTTATACTTTTTTTAAATATCTGTACTGGCATCAGATATTCGTCGCCCTTTATGGACTGTGTGCGGTGTGTGCTGCGCAGTCGGCTGCGCTGCATGGTTTTGGTGGTGGTGGAGAGAGAGAGAGAAATCTTAGCGCACGCACAAATGAACCCAGCAAATGAAACGAGACATACATGTTTTATGCTTACTTCAACTTACATTTTTATTATATACTGAATTGTATTTTTATTGATGTCGTTTTTTTTGTTGTCGATATCAACTTACAGATAGAACAACAAGTTTTCACAATATTCTGTCATTTGGCGTTTTCATAAATTAGTTCAGAGCAGTCAAAGAGTTCTCAAGATAAATGTTCGTGTTTCTTATTTGCTCAGAGTATGAGCGTGCTCTAAGTGCTCAGAATAAAATGATCTGAGCTTTTTCAATTTTAACATCTGATGTCAAATGTTTGTTTCGATGATTTTCTTCTACAATAAAAAAAAAATGGCCCAGGATCGAGGGGCTCCCATATCAATTTCTGCGATTAGAGAATTTAGATGAAAAATTTTAATTTTTATGGGTTGTTTTTTATTTACTGAATTGTATTTTTATTGGTGTCGTTTTTTAAATTCTCTATATTAACTTCACTTGCCCGTGGGTAGTCGGTCGGTCGGTCGGTCGTCGGTCGGTCGTCTGTCGTGGATTCTTGCGATCAATTTTTAACCCACTTCCCATGGCCCGATTTTATTGAAATTTTGCACACATGTGTATTTCCGGAGACAACACTTTCTATTAAATTTTGAGGCCCCTCGGGCTGCGGGGTCGGGGGGCTCCCAAACAAAAATTTTAAAAAATTTACCCGATTTTCTTCAAATTTTACACACATGTGTATACCCAATAAACAATACTTTTTCGAAAATTTGGTAGTGATCGGGTCCCGGGTTCGGCCGCAAGGCCCTTATACATTTTTTAAATATCTGTACTGGCATCAGATATTCGTCGCCCTTTATGGACTTTGTGCGGTGTGTGCTGCGCAGTCGGCTGCGCTGCATGGTTTTGGTGGTGGAGAGAGAGAGAGAAATCTTAGCTCACGCACAAATGAACCCAGCAAATGAAACGAGACATAAATGTTTTATGCTTAATTCAACGTAGTTACTTATTTACTGAATTGTATTTTTATTGATGTCGATATCAACTTACAGATAGAACAACAAGTTTTCGCAATATTCTGTCATTTCGCGTTTTCATAAATTAGTTCAGAGCAGTCAAAGAGTTCTCAAGACCCTTATTTGCTCAGAGTATGAGCGTGCTCTACGTGCTCAGAATAAAATGATCTGAGCATTTTCAATTTTAACATCTGATGTCAAATGTCTGTTTCGATGATTTTCTCCTACAATAAAAATAAAATGGCCCAGGATCGAGGGGCTCCCATATCAATTTATGCGATTAGAGAATTTAGATGAAAAATTTTAATTTTTATGGGTTGTTTTTTTTTGTAAATTCTCTATATTAACTTCACTTGCCCGTGGGTCGTCGGTCGGTCGGTCGTCGGTCGGTCGTCTGTCGTGGATTCTTGCGATCAATTTTTAACCCACTTCCCATGGCCCGATTTTATTGAAATTTTGCACACATGTGTATTTCCGGAGACAACACTTTCTATTAAATTTTGAGGCCCCTCGGGCTGCGGGGTCGGGGGGCTCCCAAACAAAAATTTTAAAAAATTTACCCGATTTTCTTCAAATTTTACACACATGTGTATACCCAATAAACAATACTTTTTCGAAAATTTGGTAGTGATCGGGTCCCGGGTTCGGCCGCAAGGCCCTTATACATTTTTTAAATATCTGTACTGGCATCAGATATTCGTCGCCCTTTATGGACTTTGTGCGGTGTGTGCTGCGCAGTCGGCTGCGCTGCATGGTTTTGGTGGTGGAGAGAGAGAGAGAAATCTTAGCTCACGCACAAATGAACCCAGCAAATGAAACGAGACATAAATGTTTTATGCTTAATTCAACGTAGTTACTTATTTACTGAATTGTATTTTTATTGATGTCGATATCAACTTACAGATAGAACAACAAGTTTTCGCAATATTCTGTCATTTCGCGTTTTCATAAATTAGTTCAGAGCAGTCAAAGAGTTCTCAAGACCCTTATTTGCTCAGAGTATGAGCGTGCTCTACGTGCTCAGAATAAAAAGATCTGAGCATTTTCAATTTTAACATCTGATGTCAAATGTCTGTTTCGATGATTTTCTCCTACAATAAAAATAAAATGGCCCAGGATCGAGGGGCTCCCATATCAATTTATGCGATTAGAGAATTTAGATGAAAAATTTTAATTTTTATGGGTTGTTTTTTTTTTGTTGTCGATATCAACTTACAGATAGAACAACAAGTTTTCACAATATTCTGTCATTTGGCGTTTTCATAAATTAGTTCAGAGCAGTCAAAGAGTTCTCAAGATAAATGTTCGTGTTTCTTATTTGCTCAGAGTATGAGCGTGCTATAAGTGCTCAGAATAAAATGATCTGAGCTTTTTCAATTTTAACATCTGATGTCAAATGTTTGTTTCGATGATTTTCTTCTACAATAAAAAAAAAACAACCCATAAAAATTAAAATTTTTCATCTAAATTCTCTAATCGCAGAAATTGATATGGGAGCCCCTCGATCCTGGGCCATTTTTTTTTATTGTAGAAGAAAATCATCGAAACAAACATTTGACATCAGATGTTAAAATTGAAAAAGCTCAGATCACTTTATTCTGAGCACTTAGAGCACGCTCATACTCTGAGCAAATAAGAAACACGAACATTTATCTTGAGAACTCTTTGACTGCTCTGAACTAATTTATGAAAACGCCAAATGACAGAATATTGTGAAAACTTGTTGTTCTATCTGTAAGTTGATATCGACAACAAAAAAAACGACATCAATAAAAATACAATTCAGTATATAATAAAAATGTAAGTTGAAGTAAGCATAAAACATGTATGTCTCGTTTCATTTGCTGGGTTCATTTGTGCGTGCGCTAAGATTTCTCTCTCTCTCTCTCCACCACCACCAAAACCATGCAGCGCAGCCGACTGCGCAGCACTCACCGCACACAGTCCATAAAGGGCGACGAATATCTGATGCCAGTACAGATATTTAAAAAATGTATAAGGGCCTTGCGGCCGAACCCGGGACCCGATCACTACCAAATTTTCGAAAAAGTATTGTTTATTGGGTATACACATGTGTGTAAAATTTGAAGAAAATCGGGTAAATTTTTTAAAATTTTTGTTTGGGAGCCCCCCGACCCCGCAGCCCGAGGGGCCTCAAAATTTAATAGGAAGTGTTGTCTCCGGAAATACGCATGTGTGCAAAATTTCAATAAAATCGGGCCATGGGAAGTGGGTTAAAAATTGATCGCAAGAATCCACGACAGACGACCGACCGACGACCGACCGACAACCGACCGACGACCGACCGACGACCGACCGACGACCGACCGACGACCCACGGGCAAGTGAAGTTAATATAGAGAATTTAAAAAATGGCCCAGTATCGAGGGGCTCCCATATCAATTTCTGCGATTAGAGAATTTAGATGAACAATTTTAATTTTTATGGGTTGTTTTTTTTATCATCTAAATACATTAAATGTGGCAAAAACCACAGGTCACAAATTTGTCCAGAAAATATTAACCCAACTGATCCAAAATCAAAAATACCAGTGGAAAAAGTGCGTTATGCAAATTGCAACGGAGCTCATACGGCAAATTTTAGTAATTGTCCCAAACGAAATGAGTATTTACAAATTCGAATGGCTGTCAACCAGAGAAATAAAATCAGAGAAAGACGGCCAGCGTTTAACATTAATTGCACACAACAATTTCCACCTTCACCATATAATCGCCAGTTTCCAGTTCAAACAGAACTACATTCACAATCTTTTGTAGCTCCTCTGTTGTACCAGCAGCAACCTTATCGTATGTTTAGTGAATTCGTAGGTAATAAAAATAACATCAGAACAGATCAATTGCTTAGTATGGCACAATTAATGCATGCTTTTCATTACCTTGTAAATGAACTAAATAAATGTCAATATCCAATCGATCAACTCTCGGTTGTTCTTGAATATGCCCATAAGTTCATCTATGGTAATCAACAACCATAATTCGAAATGAAAAATTCTATACTAGAACGCAAATAGCGTCGAAGATTATTGAACTATATTATTTTATAAAAACCAACTTTTTAAGCGTTGCTTGTATAAGCGAAACTTTTCTAAAAACAAATTCTATAATTCACGGTGATCCTGAATTTTAAATATATCGTAACGATCGTGACGACGATGATAGAGGCGGAGGCGTCGCAATAATCATTAACAAATCAATACAGCATGAAGTATTGCCAATAATTAAAACGGAAATAGTTGAAAACATTAGCATTATGGTCAAGTTTAATAACAGCAAAATTCGTTTACTCAGCTGTTACCTTCCTGGTTCAACGGCAAACAATGCTGTCAGGCAATATCTTAAAAGTGATATTAACAAACTGACTCGCTTTCGCCATGGATTCTATGCCGTTGGTGATTTCAATGCAAAACATCGACAATGGAATTGCCTAAGAGCTAATCTTGCAGGAAATATCTTATTTGATAAACTCTCAGAAGGAGATATATTTGTTTTCTATCCATCTGAAAGTACTCATCATTCAGCAGACGTTAGAAAGTCACCTTCTACAATAGATTTGTGCTTGACAAATGGATATCACAGTGTCAGTGAGCTTCTGGTTCACCGACTTGGTTCTGACCACAATGGAGTAGTATTTGAAATTGACTCTCAGGATCGTTTGAAAACCAATGATGTTCATAGCTATCACAACTATCGTTTTCTGAGGCGAGGTGGGATGTTTATCATCAATTCATTAACAATAAGCTAAAAGACAAACAGTTTGTCCAAAATTTATCGTCCACAACACAAATTGATGAAATTGTTGATGATCTTAGTTCAATTATTTTAGATGCCTGCAAATATGCAGTGCCCAAAAAATTAACTCTAAGTTACTCCAAAAATTTACCTGATGAAATAAAATCTAAAATCAAACTTAAGGCCGTGATTGAAAGAAGATTTCAAAGATGCACTTTTCCAATTATGAAATCGTTTTTCAAAACCCAATTAAATGCATGGCAAAAGGAAATCAAAAATGATATAAACAATCTGCGAAATATTAACTGGAATCATAAGCTAAGTAGCATCCGTCCAAACAATCAGTATAAGGGCTTATGGCAAGTAGCTCGGTTTCTAAAGCGACGAAACCAGAATTTACCCACACTCAAAATTGGCGCACGCATTTAAACTACTCCCACTGAAAAAGCCGAAACGTTAGGTACTTATTTTTCGCAGTCATTTAACAATCCGCTGGCAAATAATGACGCTACCTTCACGGCTACAATTGAAGAAACGGTGAAAACCTACTTGAGCGATGAATATGTGGAATTCCATGAGGTAACTTTACGTCCTGATCTGCCTTTCGCAGAAGAAACAGTCGAGATTATTAAAAGGCTTCGTAACGCAAAAGCTCCAGGAATTGACCGTATCAACAACATCTTAGTCAAGAAGCTCCCCAGACTAGGAATATTATATTTACACAATATAATTCTTGCGTGTTTATCGCTTAGCTATTTTCCAAAAGCTTGGAAGGAGGCCACCATTATTCCAATTTTAAAACCAGATAAAAAAGCTGCGGATCCATCGAGCTACCGCCCAATTTAGCTTTTGAGCTCTCTAAGTAAAATACTTGAGCGTATTATTCTTCGGCGCTTTCAATAACACATTGACCTTAACTGCATTATCCCACCTGAGCAATGTGGATTCGTTCACGGTAAATCAACGCTTCATCAATTACTTCGAATCAAAAACCACGTTCAAACACATTTCGATCAAGGCCAATCCACTGGAATGCTTTTGTGTGACATCGAAAAAGCTTTTGATTCAATGTGGCATTTAGGTCTCATATCAAAATTAATTGATTGCCAATTTCCGCGATATTTAATCAAGATATGCAACTCTTTCCTGAGAGAAAGATCGTTTGTTGTGTCAACTAACTCCCCAAGGAGCAGTTCTGAGTCCAATGCTTTATAACATTTTCATTTCTGACATGCCGCATCTCACTACCTGCTCTCGAGCTTTCTTTGCCGATGACACTGTCTTCTTTACGTCATCAAAGCTTCGAGCTCCCATTGTTTCTGCATTGCGTAATGCTATGTTGACTTACTTGGCATATTTTACAAGATGGAAAATACGACTTAATTTATCGAAAACAAAAGCAATATTTTTAACAAGAAGAAAAACCTGTGAAATTCCTTTGAGAGCGTTGCGTATCGGAACTGAGTCAATCGACTGGGTGAATGAGGTTAAATACTTAGAAATTATTTTTGATAAAAGAATGACATTTAGGCATTACGTAAAATATTCTATAGTAAAAGTGAATTAAGCTATTTAAAAAAGCTTCAAGTGACGCAAAACAAAATTTTGAAAATGTGTCTCAACCGTGAGTGCCGTGCGTCCACATTTGAAATTCATGAATGCGCGCATATTGAATTTTTAAAGGACAATTTTTATAAAATAAATATCAGATATCTTACATTATTAAATAACATTTAAATTTAATACTTTGTTTTGTTATTGTTATTTTTATGTGTTATTGTTATTGTTTTATGTGTTATTGTTATTGTTGTATATTATAATTATTTGTGTTTTGTTTCTACTAAAATATATTTCTTTATAGAGTATATGATTATTCTAGTTAACATTTTCTTTAATTAATAATGTAAACTTATATTGTAGTTGCAATAGCTCATTACCTAAGACTCTAAATTGTTAACTATTCATGTACATTTGAACAAAAATAATCTTAAATAAAGAATGTTATACTACTAGAAATAATGAGACACAAATATACGGAAGCATGAAATACATTATTGTAAATTAGAAATAAGTGGAATTTACAACAACAGAATTATTATTATAATTGTAAAATATAACTATGTATACATATGATATAATCATATAATTGGGTTCAGCATGCGTCAACGCACATAAGAGATGTAGACATACGACACACATGCTGGACCAAATATACCGTTAAGTTGGGTATAAATAAGAAGGCTGCTGATCGACCAGTAGGGAGTCGTGCGTGAACCGTCGCAGTGTGCAATATTTACTAGGCAAGCTTGTATATAGTCTACAGCTTCCCCCCACCCGTGGTAAGGGGCTGCAGACTATTTGCTTAGTTCACTTATAGGAGGCAGTGACTTTGTCTCTCCAAGTTTATTTTGGTCAGCTACGTTTGATCCTAGTTTTATATGGTTTGCAACTTCCCCCCACCCGTGGTAAGTGGTTGCAAATCCACGTTCTTAGTTCGCTTATAGGAGGCAGGGACTTTGTCTCTCCAGTTCGAAAGTTGGGTAGTTATACGTATAATTTATTACCATTAATTTAGACGCAACCTACAGCTTCCCCTCACTAGTGGCAAGGGGTTGTTAACCTATTATCAATAGCCTATACATAACATACTGCTTCCCCCCAACCGATGTAAGGGGTTGTATGTTATTATCAATATTTAGTAGTCAAGCTTGTATACAGTCTACAGCTTTCCCCCACCCGTGGTAAGGGGCTGCAGACTATTTTCTTAGCTCACTCGTAGGAGGCAGGGACTTTGTCTCTCCAAGTTTAAGGTGGTCAGTTATACGGCTCGCAACTTCCCCCCACCCGTGGTAAGGGGTTGCAAAGCCAAGTTCCTTATTTGATCACCTTCGCTGTACAAGGATCGAACGTTCCATGCTCCAATTTTCGTACGTATGCGGTAGCCAAAAGTGGGTAACGCTAACGTGCAGGGGGACCGAATGGATGCCGGGATAAGCAGACAAACCAGCGATGCTGGTCAGGGCACCAACTTGTCCTAGTTAAAAATTATTATTAAAATTATTAAATTATGATTGGTTTGAAAATATGATAATTTTTATTATTATTATTTTTGGTGGGCTTAGTTCCTTTATAAATGCCATCATATCTGCCAGGTCGGTTGGCCTGACATTCTGTCATGGAACGGTGTGAGCCTTGTGGTATGGAAATCCTTTCCGGGTGGGGGCGTCACATATAAAGAGTATGTTTTCTGGCGTTTCTTTTGCCTCGTTGCAGAAGCGGCAGCGGTTCGTTTGGGATTTCCCCATTTTTGTTAAGTAGCCATTGAATGGGCTGTTTAACTTAATTTGTCTATATCTTTTATTTTGTATTTGAAAAGCTTTTTGATTTGTCTCATCCCAGTTGATGAGTCCCATTCCGCTTCTATGGCTTTATTTACCCACTCATTTATTTTGTTTTTGAGGTGGCTTCTAGAATAGGCAATGCTTGGTTCGGGGCCGGTGAAAATTCCTTCTACGAAATATGATAATGCTTTTTGGACTTTCAAACTGTATTGCAGCTTTTAACTTTTTGTTGACCAACCTAATTGAAACCACCAATAATTTTCCATCGTATATAATCTTTAGAAACACAAATTTATTTACCATCACAATGTCGGTATATTACTCGGTAAAGAATTTCTCGAATTCCTCTAATATCAATGATGTTTTTTAACCGATTCTTAAACCGCTTCTACTCATTTCTTCCGAAAAACTCATTTGTTTTATTGACAATTTTTACTTTTCTCGACTTCTTTAATAGTATATACGTGGTGATTCTGATCAAGTGAAAAATTAAATTTTTGGGTGACTTTGTACTAAAATTTTATTTCGCATTAAATTCTTGATTGAGGCTAATATTGTTTGTATTAATTGTGACATACGTCCAGCAGTGCTCAAAAAAGTGACCCGAAATTGGACGTCCCAAATGAGCTTTGTTAAAAACAGTCGCAGTGGTCAAATGCCAGAAATTTGATTAAAATTAAAAGGTTTGTGTTAGTTTTTAAAATTTTAAGTTCTAAACTAAAAAAAACACTTTTTACTACAATAATTGCTGCACATTGTGATACCTCCTTTCAGCATTCCTCATATGCAGTCTTCTGGTATTATATCCAAATGACAAACTTGCGCTATTAGTTAATGAATTTCTTGGTGTAATGCAGGCCCTCGAGATTTATTCAGCTCCGCTGGGTTACCATCTGATTCTGAGGCCTTTTTGTTTTTAACCAATTTCGCTCTGCATCCACGCGTTTTAATAAATTATTGCATTGTTGCTTTTTCGTTTAAACGCTAGCTTATATCGTCATCGAGTACATTCACATTCACAGAGTAATTTTGCATTGCGCATACCCGGTTTAGCAGACCGGGTTTTGGTCGTGTAAAAAACAGCGTACATTACTCGCAGAAAAGTGTTCATCGATAAACTCCACTTTCCTCGCTCGTTATGTAATATACTATTTGGTGATGACATCAGGATTTACAAATAACAGGTCTAATAAAATGTCACATGCAATGAATACTCGATCTGTGCGTGGGCCTTACGCGGAACTTCCTACTTACTCGACGGCCCAATGCGCCGTAAGAAATTAAAGAGAATTAAATTTCTTTTAATTCACAATCTCTCATAACAATATTAATTTGAAAATATAGATAAGTGGGTACACGTTGTTTTAAAAATATTATCGTATTTTAAAATTATTTTTCGTCGATTCAAGAGTCCTATCGATTCATATTGCAGGTTTCCGGTTGTCCTTCATTTGAGGACAACAGCCAGAGGGAAATCGGTGAATGAAGCATTGGCATTGGACTATGAAGCAGTTAGAGCCAGCTTGTCCACTGATTTAGTTAACTTGCGTAAGCTGGAAATTGAGGACATCACACCAATAAAGGCCCTCTAATTGAAGAAGAAGAAATCTGAAAATTTACAACTGGACAAGTGGAATAATTATATCGCTACAATTTTAGAACAGCAATAGGTGAAACTGCAGCAATCAAATCAAATCAAAGAGAGTGTTATTGTAGTGTCATGTTTGGAAGAATAAGGTTTTCACATCTGTTTATTGTTACCAAGATCACAATGCATACCTTGACAGAGCACGAGATGAACATTGATCTAAAGAACCAGGTCTTAAAATGGCGCAATGTGGAGCTACTTCGTCAAATTAACGGCAACTAGAACGGTGGGTTACTAGTCATTACTGCAGAAAGAGTAGATACCACCGTTGTGCGAGAAAATCATCTATGGCAAGATAAACGGTGATCTTGGGGACAGTAGAAAAAAATAAATGAAAATAGTAAAACTACAGCCCAGTGATAATCATGAATATAAGCCCATCATATAACGTAATAAAATAGAAAAAGTCATCGGTAAGATTCAGGGAGTGAGCTGCATCGCAAACTGCCAGTCTGTAAAAGCAAAGAATACGACATGGGTAAAACCAATATAGTGCAACATCGTATCGACACAGGAAATGTTACTCCAAATCGGCAGGCTCCAAAACGATTAGCGCTAGCTAAGCAACAATAAGCAGAAATTCTGGTCTAGAAGATGGAACGTGATGGAATTATAGAGAAGTCCAAAAACCGATTGAGCTCACCTGTGGTACTTGTGCCCAAAAGAACGACGTCACCAAAAAAGATTGGTATCCGTTGCCACGAATAAATGACACGTTGGATACTTTATAGGGAGCCAGATTCTTCAGTTCATTGGATCCGAAAAGCGGATACTGTCAAGTGGCAATTCAGACGACGACAAAAGAAGGCAGCATTTACTGAGGAAAACGGCTTGGATCAATTTTCTGTAACGCCGCTTGTTTTATGTAGCTGCTACCTTTGAGCGGTTCATTTGGATGACATCATTGTTTCGGGACGAACATTCAATGAGCATGTGAATAAGCTTCGAGAAGTTATTTGAGAGCTGCATGATTGAAGTTGATTCCGCCGAAATGCAGACTGTTCCAGAATGAAGTGAATTATTGGGATCAAATTGTATCCAGCCAAAAAGTGCGCACCGATCCAAAAAAGTTAGGAACTGTTGAGGAATGACTAGTACCAAGCTGCGGAGTTTTCTGGGGCTATGCTCCTACTATTCATGTTTTGTGCCTAGCTTCGCATATGTTGCACGAAGCCTTCATCGTCTTACTGAGAAGAATCAGGAATTCCAATGGTCGACCAAGTACCAAAGTTCATTTGACTTACTGAAAAGGGGGCTATGCACTTCACTCTTCATCCTGTACACTCACGCGAGCAATAAGGGAACTGGAGCGGGGCTATCGCAGAATAAAGCAGTAAATGAGAAGAACTTCTGCAACTTCTGTTTCCTCAAGAAAACGAGGACTACTCCGTTACATCCAGTGACAGGTGATATGGTTGAAAAGTTCAACAGTTCGTTTGAAGAATATCTGCGAAAAGTAGTTAATTCCAACCAAGATGAATGGGATCACTGTATACCTACCGCTGTTTATGAAAGGTTATCGCAGCGCTGTACACAATACGACTAAAAACTTACCACTATTTTTTTTTTATTGTAATTTTCTTTATTAATTTTAAGGTAGTACATTATTTTGAAAATAACAAAAAAGAAAATGTAATTTATAATTTAATTGATCTACTGACCCATAAAAGAGTTTCTCTAGTATCTTACATATATTAAAAAATAATTTTTGATTTAAGTTTAAGTTTACTGGAGTACTTTTTTAAATATACTGTTGGCAAAAACATATTTAAAAAACAAACCAACTAAAATCGATTTTAATAAAATAAAAAAAAAATAAAAAAAAAAATACTTAACCTACTTAAACTACTTAACCTACCTAACCTACATGGCCAAAAACCATACAATTTCTATTATAGTATAAGTGTGCAAATTATGAAAGCTGAACATTAGATTTAAGTATTAAGCCACCAAACATTCATATTATTTATATTACAATCTTTATCTGTTATCGTCATATTATATCTACAAAGGTGAGAATTTAAAGTATAATTTAAATTTGGATCGTATAGTATTCGTTTATCAGTAGCTCTACGAAAAACATGATATATTATTGGAATATGACTTGAGTCTTGTATATACCCTCTTTCATCTCAGAAAACAAAAAATTCAGGAGGTATGAACCCTGTTTCCAAAGTTTTATTAAAATACAAGACATTAGGATATATACATTTGCTTATAATACTGTTTTGCGTTATATTTATTATTTTAGAATAATGATTTCTAATTAATTTCATTATAAAATTATTAATGTATTTTACTTAATTTATAAATTGTTTTATTTGAGACATAGTGTTTATAATCCGTATTTGGCTTTCTATATCTGTTAATACACTGCCTAATGCATTTTCTGTCAAATTTCATTAATTTTTCCATAGATGATGTGTTAATATTGTACCATACCTGACACCCATAAGTCAAAATGGGCCTAATTAAAGCTTGATAAGCAATAACTTTAACTCTTTTCTGTTATAGTTTGGAACAAAAAAAATTTCGGCTTATCATTAGGCCTTGTTAGCTTTTTCGATTTGTATATCTATGTGAAATTTAAAGTTTATATTTTGATGCAAATATATTCCAAGATATTTAACAAATTTTTTATTAACTAAGATTTGACCATCCGGAGTAATTATACTGAAATTTTTCCAATTTTTACTAACATTTCTATTTACTTTATCTAAAGAATTTCTAAAAAGAACTACTTCACATTTACTATAATTCACTCTTAAATTCCAAGAGTGGAAAAAGTTAATGACTTCATCAAAAAGCACTTGCAATTCAGATAGGATCTCTGTAGATCTTTTCCCGAAGGAATAGATTACAAGATCATCGGCAAAGGCTATAATACTTTTGTTGTTGATTTCAAATTTTTCCAATATGCCATTGATAAAAATATTAAATAAAATTGGAGAATTTACAAGTCCTTGCATCAAGCCGCTCTCTATAACAAAATTTTTTGAGTATATTTCTTCTGCAGAATAATCTACAATTTTGAAGGAACAATTACATAGCATACTATAAATAACCGCGGAAAGTTATATTCTAATAATTTATGGATTAAGCCTGTGATCCAGACTGAATTAAATGCATTTTTTAAATCTATTAAACAAGCTCCAACACAGTTATTGTTATTGATATGCCAGCATATATCTGATACAAATTTACTAATACCATGAACCGACGTTTGCTGCGCTTTAAATCCAAATTGATTTTCTGATAAAATATTTTTTTCTCTAACATATTTTATTATTTTAATATTTAATAATTTTTCATATATTTTGCTTATATTAGGCATAAGGCAAATAGGTAGGTAGCTGTTAATATTAGTGGATTCTTTTCCCGGCTTTTTAATTGCTATTATTTAAGCTTCTTTCCACTTGCTGTGAAAGTATCTATTATTAGGAGCATTATTAAACAATATGCAATATTGCTTAATTACAATATCAGTCAAGTTCTTCAGTACTATATTCGGTATATTATCTATTCCCGTTGAACATTTATTATTTATGCTCCGAAATAAAATTTGAGTCTCCGGGAAATTAATAAATATATTGTTATTTGTATACTCTTCATTTAAAAAGTCAGCTCTCGAATTCTCACTAATATTCATAATCGTTTTGTGTACATTGCATTCATACTCTACCCTGTTTCTAAATTGTCCAACATTATTAATAATGCCAACATTTTCTGTTAAATCAACCTCATTATTTTTATGAATTATTTCTAAGTTAGCTCCAATTAGATTAATAATATCTAGTTTGTTTAGTTATTAGCATCGTCTTTTTCTAAAAAACTTATATTATCAATATCAGCATTAGTTAGAAGTTCTTGGAAGTTTTCGTGGATTTTTATATGTGATATTTTCGAAATAACTTGTTTAGCGTCGGAAACATGTTCCTATCCGAAGCATCTATGTTTTTGATTCGATTTTCCCAGAAATTGCTGACATTAATTTTTAGGTTCTGTTGTACTAAAGTTTTTATATTAGCCAGCATTGACTTTTTTAGATTTATTTCAGAGCTGTTATTATTGTTACGTCTTTTGAGATTTTTTATGTCAGTAAGTATACTACTTTTTAATTTATTCAGGTCTCGTATTCTCTTAGTTACATATCTTTCAATATTGCTTTGCTGATTATAGTGAGGTATACCTTCTTTAATACTTGTTTGTATTATTTCTTCTATTTTATTAATATAATAATCTATTTCATCGTTGGTAAGGTTTCTATCATTTGGTACTAAGCTTTCATTTTGATCGTCAGTTTCTAGATAAACTCCATAGTTTTTTTAAAATTATAATGAAGAAAAAACAGATTTTCTTCCATAAAAAATTGTTTTGGTTTGGTAGATTAACTTCAAAGTAAATCACTTCATGATCACTATCATAGGGTATTGTTTTTAGTTTTCTATTACAATTGGCTTGAAGTACGAATCTTGAATCCATTATACATATATCAAGAAATGAATTAGTCCTAGTATATGTAGGAAAATCAGACCCGTAAAGGATACTTCTAAAACGTAATAGGTTGTCTTCGATAAAACTATTTAGGACATTTCCCCTATGATTTCCAACAGTATTATACCAATTAATGTGTTTAGCATTAAGATCGCCTGCCAGTATATAAAAATTTTTAAAATTTTCTAAGTGTAATTTTTCAAATAAAATAGTTAATTCATTTTTGAAACAATCGGCATTTCTATTAGAAGCATATGCCACTATAACTATTACAGATTCGTTGTTTTGCATAGCTATTCTAACAACAGTGGTTTCAATGCATTTGAATTTTTTTATTTCACTTAAGCATATTTCTTCGTATTTAATTGGTTTTTTTTATTAATATTGCTGTTCCTCCCGCTTGTATAGAATTAAATCTGTCATTTCTAACTAAATTATAGTTTTAAATATTATCTTATGCCTACAACTCAGCTTAGTTTCTGTAAAAAAGACAATATCAGGTTTATATTTGGAAAGAAAGTGCATTAGGTATGTCCTTCTATCTAAAGAAATCAATGAATTTGTGTTAACTTCCACACATTTTAACCTTTTCGAGTTTTTGGAAATTGAAGGAAACTGCCTTAATAGAATTTTTAATTTCTTCTAATAAAGTATTATTACAACTTAGACTATTACTATTTTGATTCGCATTATTTTTGTTATTAACAACTGGACTTTCTTTAAAATTATCTGCATATGAAATATTTTTATTAACAAATTTATTTAATGTTCTATATTGAAAGATAGTTCTTTCATTTTGCTTTTGAGCCCTTAACTGCCTTCGTTGCATCCATTCAATATGAACAGAGCATCCTTTATAATTAGAAGGGTGATTGCCACCACATAAAGCACAGCACAATTTGGTTTTTCCCTCTTCGTCATATGGAATTATTTCACACAGTCCAATAGGATGGTTTTGGCTGCACTTGACACATCGGTACAGCATTCTGCAATTAAATGCAGTATGACCTAACTCTTGGCATCGATGGCATTGAACCCCATCAGATTTTTTTAAATTCTCCTAAAAAACTCTTTGATAATTTAGACTACGGATACTAAAAGTGTTTCTTGAATCACTATTTGGGGCAGCTTGCACTAAATATATTGGCAGTGGTTTTTTCTCTCTTTCCGAGTAACGTGTTTTGAGTCGAATTACTTTATTAAAATAAATATGAAGTTTAAGCTCTGCAACTCAATGAGTATACTATCAGGGTCTTCAGACGAACTAAGCCCCTTTAAAATTATTGAAATGAACTTTTCACTACTGGGTGTGAACGTATAAAATTCGCACTTTATTTCTTCTAGTGAATCTTTAACCTGCTTAAAAGAATTAAAACTATATGTTTGCACTAAAACTTTGTTGTTTTTAAATTCTCTATATTAACTTCGCGTGCACGTGGCTGGCTGGGTGGCTGGCTGGGTGACTGGCTGGCTGGTCAGATTTTCTGATCAATTTTTAACCCACTTCCCAAAGCCGACTTTATTGAAATTTTGCACACATGAATATTTCCGGTGATAGTGATTTCTATTAAAATTTCAGAAAGATCGGACTGCGGGATCGGGGGGCTCCCATACAAATTTAAAATTTTTTTTTCAGATCATACTATAATGACTGTGTTCTGTGTGCACTGATGAGTGACGCGTGTAGGCAGCGCTGCTCAAATTTACGATTGGGGTTTTGTTGTTGCCTTGCAGCAGAGAACAGAGAATAGGGAGAGTATAGATAATTTGTGTTTTGTACAATATTACGAGTACATATATGAAGAACTGGTTTCGCACTCAACTGCTTTACAGCTTAACTCAACTCAAAAGAAATAATTTTAGTGGTACTTGGTACTTCGTACATCGTTGTGTATACGTCGTACTAACCGTGTCCTGTGGCTGCTATGTTTTCACCACTAAATAGGGAATTCACCACAAAATGTAATCTCCGATCAGAGAATTTACAAGTAAAATTTCAATTTTTAAATTCGCTTTCCCGTGGCACGGCTGTCTGTCGGTCGGTCGGTCTGTTTGTCGTGGAATCTTGCGATTACTTTTTAACCCACTTTTCAAAGTCCGATCTTAAATGTTGTGGGGCCCCTACAACTTTTTTAAAAAAAATCTACCCGATTTTCCTCAAGTTTTATACACATTTGTGTCTCCAATATAAAGATTTTGAAGTGATCGGTGTCCCATACAAATTTTTTAAAATATTCATCCGATTTTCTTAAAATTGTATACACAAACAAAGCTTTCTGTAAAAATTTGAAAGGGATGAGGATGTCTAGGTGCTCCCATATAAATTTTATAAATTTTTTAAAAAGTAATCCGATATTTTTCAAACTTTGCGATTAGAGAATTTACACGAACAATTTTAATTTTTATGGGTTGTTTTTTTAACATTTCAAACTCCATTAAATTAAGATGATTTTTTAATAATTTTTTCCATCTTTAATATCTTGCCCACTTACAACAATTACTGGAATCTTTATATTTTTTTTCCAACCGGAGATGTGTATTCAGCGTAGATTTCCTGCGTGACTCACATGCGAAATTACAGTATACACTCAATTTCTTCAAATCTGCCAAATAATTTGCGACGGTTTCCCCCTCATGCTGCAGTCGCAGTAGAAATTTGTGTTGTTTGGTAATCTCATTAGGCTTGGGACTCAGGTGATCTTTGAGTGATTTAATTAACTGTTCGTAGGACTTTGTCTCAGGTTCTTCTGGTGCTGTCAAATTTGAAAGAAGCTGGTAGTATTTCGCTCCCACACAATTGATCAATACTTACCGCTTTTTTGTACTATCCGTAATATTCTTCAGCGCAAGATAATTCTCTAACCTTTTCACGTAGTTGGGAAATGCCTCTTCGTTCTCGTTGTGTTCGAAATGTAGGTTAGGTGAATTTGTCGAAGTCTGTATGCTCTGTAGAGCAGCTGTTAATGCTTGCAAAATTCCTTCCGCTGTTTGGGCCATTGTAAAGATTTTCCTCAATCTTAATAATCCTCGTCGCCACTAATGGATTTTCAATTGGTTTTACAGTGAAATGGTATACGTGGGAATCAATCTAGCGGAAGTGTAGGTAAAGCAAAACCACTTCGTGTTTCGATAATTCAATATATGTTCTTTATTCCATCCGTCAATTCGAATGACGTTTTAAATGTTGAAGTGTTATTCACAATACACAATATATGTTGAAGTGTTATACACAATAATACAAATATAATAATTGTGGAAATATCTAACAACCATTAACCATTGACTTCAGCTAAACAGTTTTTTGAAAATGTAACTTTTAATATTTCGAAACACGCACTACGCAATGCAACACGTCTACTCATTAACTCGATTAAAACCGAACTGAACTTCGTCTACCATGCGACATTAAATTTCGATCAAAGACAGAGGTTGATTAATGCTAAAGCTGCAGTAAGGAGCAAGATAGCGGATTCCAGCAACCGGATAAAAACACGATGTGACCTGCATGCGTGCGATTAGCAAGTTTACAATATCATGAGGAGTGCTGAATCTGTTTGGACGAAGAGAATTAAGGCAAGGGTAATGCTACTGTAAATGGGTATTGTTAATGTAAATAGGAATCTTTTTCGCACTCTACAACCTCGTATATAAAAATACGCATTGCATTGAATTGTATTAGAACTAAGAAAATATCAAAAAACCATTGCATTCAGTTTGCACGATTTTCAAGTAATGTACATTTCCTTACTGCAAGCTCTACTTTTTTCAGGTACAGGTTTCCTAATAAAAATGTGGGTACCATCGCTCCAAATCATAATAGGTCTGTTCCCGTACTTTTGGTATTAAAATTGGTAAAACAATAAATTGAATAAAAATCTTTCATAGAGAGCAAACACACAAAATAATATGGAAACGCATTAAACCACAAAAATTTGTCTTGGCAGAAACTGTCGAAATCCATACGCCAAAATTCAACATTCACAATTAGTTAGTTACCGTGCAATGAAAAACTTAAGACTTATAGTCGATTTTGACTATAGCCGTGCGATAATATAGTTAAGTTGAAGTTGTGGTTAGCCAGAAGAGACTGACACTACGAGAATGTTATGGTTATGTTATATCTGCAGTGGAATTAATATCTGTTGCATTAAAGTGGATTTAGACCAATGGTTCTTAAACTAGGAATCGCAAGATATTTTATTGGGGTCGCGATCATCAGTCTTGGGAAAATTGCGATGGGGTTCACAGTGACTAAGCGGCTGCAATGACGGAAAATTCAAATGGACTTCGGTCTATAACTTTAGATACTAAATTCACGCGTTTGATTCATAGGAGAGCATTAGAAGCTGAACAAATGCTCCGGATTTTGAAAGAGGTTGTAACTGTAAGAAAGCATAAGAAAAGTAGCGCTCTTAAAAAGCTCAAATTGTCGCCTCTTGATCTTTTAGCACTTAAGATTCAATTTAAACAGAATAGTTTTCTTCCGAATTTGATATTTTAAACCACGAATAGATAGCACTGCCATTAACGACAAAACAAGAAGCTTTGTACCATCTTTGAATAAAAGAACAAGAAGATTTTTTTTGTAATAACCCTCAGAACTCCCTAAATGACTTGCGTAACGACAAAACAAGAAGCTTTGTACCATCTTTGAATAAAAGAACAAGAAGATTTTTTTTTGTAATAACCCACAGAACTCCCTAAATGACTTGCGTCGCGGCAATAAGGCGGGCTATGCCCTATATTAAATTAAAATGTTTCGTGTAAATTCTCTAATCGAGAATAAACAATGTGCAATTTGAATAAAGATATAAATTGTAAAGATTTTCCTCAATCTTAATAATCCTCGTCGCCACTAATGGATTTTCAATTGGTTCTACAGTGAAATGGTATACGTGGGAATCAATCTAGCGGAAGTGTAGGTAAAGCAAAACCACTTCGTGTTTCGATAATTCAATATATGTTCTTTATTCCATCCGTCAATTCGAATGACGTTTTAAATGTTGAAGTGTTATTCACAATACACAATATATGTTGAAGTGTTATACACAATAACACAAATATAATAATTGTGGAAATATCTAACAACCATTAACCATTGACTTCAGCTAAACAGTTTTTTGAAAATGTAACTTTTAATATTTCGAAACACGCACTACGCAATGCAACACGTCTACTCATTAACTCGATTAAAACCGAACTGAACTTCGTCTACCATGCGACATTAAATTTGGATCAAAGACAGAGGTTGATTAATGCTAAAGCTGCAGTAAGGAGCAAGATAGCGGATTCCAGCAACCGGATAAAAACACGATGTGACCTGCATGCGTGCGATTAGCAAGTTTACAATATCATGAGGAGTGCTGAATCTGTTCTGGACGAAGAGAATTAAGGCGAGGGTAATGTTACTGTAAATGGGTATTGTTAATGTAAATAGGAATCTTTTTCGCACTCTACAACCTCGTATATAAAAATACGCATTGCATTGAATTGTATTAGAACTAAGAAAATATCAAAAAACCATTGCATTCAGTTTGCACGATTTTCAAGTAATGTACATTTCCTTACTGCAAGCTCTACTTTTTTCAGGTACAGGTTTCCTAATAAAAATGTGGGTACCATCGCTCCAAATCATAATAGGTCTGTTCCCGTACTTTTGGTATTAAAATTGGTAAAACAATAAATTGAATAAAAATCTTTCATAGAGAGCAAACACACAAAATAATATGGAAACGCATTAAACCACAAAAATTTGTCTTGGCAGAAACTGTCGAAATCCATACGCCAAAATTCAACATTCACAATTAGTTAGTTACCGTGCAATGAAAAACTTAAGACTTATAGTCGATTTTGACTATAGCCGTGCGATAATATAGTTAAGTTGAAGTTGTGGTTAGCCAGAAGAGACTGACACTACGAGAATGTTATGGTTATGTTATATCTGCAGTGGAATTAATATCTGTTGCATTAAAGTGGATTTAGACCAATGGTTCTTAAACTAGGAATCGCAAGATATTTTATTGGGGTCGCGATCATCAGTCTTGGGAAAATTGCGATGGGGTTCACAGTGACTAAGCGGCTGCAATGACGGAAAATTCAAATGGACTTCGGTCTATAACTTTAGATACTAAATTCACGCGTGTGATTCATAGGAGAGCATTAGAAGCTGAACAAATGCTCCGGATTTTGAAAGAGGTTGTAACTGTAAGAAAGCATAAGAAAAGTAGCGCTCTTAAAAAGCTCAAATTGTCGCCTCTTGATCTTTTAGCACTTAAGATTCAATTTAAACAGAATAGTTTTCTTCCGAATTTGATATTTTAAACCACGAATAGATAGCACTGCCATTAACGACAAAACAAGAAGCTTTGTACCATCTTTGAATAAAAGAACAAGAAGATTTTTTTTGTAATAACCCTCAGAACTCCCTAAATGACTTGCGTAACGACAAAACAAGAAGCTTTGTACCATCTTTGAATAAAAGAACAAGAAGATTTTTTTTTTGTAATAACCCTCAGAAATCCCTAAATGACTTGCGTCGCGGCAATAAGGCGGGCTATGCCCTATATTAAATTAAAATGTTTCGTGTAAATTCTCTAATCGAGAATAAACAATGTGCAATTTGAATAAAAGTGGGGAAATGGGTGCCCCCCGACCCCTGGACCCGATTAATACCAAATTTTTACAAAAAGTGTTGTCCACATGCGTATAAAATTTGAAGAAAATCGGTTATTTTTTTTATAAAATTTTTATGAGTGCTCCCCTGACCCCTGGATACGATTACTTCCAAATTTTTACAAAAAGTGTTATGCATCGGAGATACATATGCGTACAAAATTTGAAGAAAATCGGGTAAATTTTTTAAAAAATTTGTATGGGAGCCCCCCGACCCTGATTTAAGAGGTGCCCCAAATTTTCATAGAAAGTATTGTCATGGGAAATACACATGTGTGCCAATTTTGAATAAAATCGGACTTTAGGAAGTGTGTTAAAAATTGATCACAAGATTCTGCCCACCAGCCAGCCAGTCAGCCAGCCAGCCAGGCACGGGCACGCGAAGTTAATATAGAGAATTTAAAAACAACCCATAAAAATTGAAATTTTTCATCTAAATTCTCTAATCGCAGAAATTGATATGGGAGCCCCTCAATCCTGGGTCATTTTTAAATTTCTATATTAACTTCGCGTGCACTTTGGGACACCTCTTAAATCAGGGTCAGGGGGCTCCCATACAAATTTTTTAAAAAATTTCCGATGCATAACACTTTTTGTAAAATTTTTGAAGCGATCGGGCCCCGGGTTCGTGCGGCTCCCATACAAATTTAAAATAAAAATTACCCGATTTTTCAAATTTTACACACATATGTTTTCAAATTTTACACACATATGTTTACCCAATAAACATTACTTTTTCTAAAATTTGGTAGTGATCGGGCCCCGGGTTCGGCCGCAAGGCCCTTATACATTTTTTTAAATATCCGTCGTACTTTAATGATTGTGTGCGGTGTGTGCTGCGCAGTCGGCATGATTTTGGTGGTGGAGAGAGAGAGAGAAATCTTAGCTCACGCACAAATGAACCCAGCAAGTGAAACGAGACATAAATGTTTTATGCTTAATTCAACTTACTTACTTATTTACTGAATTGTATTTATATTGATGTCGTTTTTTGTTGTCAATATCATTTTACAGATAGAACAACAAGTTTTCACAATATTCTGTCTATTCGCGTTTTCATAAATTAGTTCAGAGCAGTCAAAGAGTTCTCAAGATGAATGCTCGTGTTTCTTATTTGCTCAGAGTATGAGCGTGCTCTAAGTGCTCAGAATAAAATGATCTGAGCATTTTCAAATTTGACATCTGATGTCTCTTTCAATTATTTTCTCCTACAAAAAAAAAAATGACCCAGGAACTGTGCCCGGAGTACGGTTTATTTTATGTAACTTTGTTTTGTATCCGATAATGTTACTTTGCTACCCGTCGGCAATCGGGCACTTACCTCGTTCACCTCACTTTGAAAGGTAACCTATGGGTATGGTTTCGGATATGGTTTGTGCAATTGGAAAGAGCCATTAGTAAACAAAATACATACATATTACTTAAAGATGAAATGGAATGTTTATAATCGATTCGACTTTTATACTATTACGCACATTCATGGTAACTTTATGAAATGGCATTAATAATGATTGTGTAAGTCGGAGTAAAGTATATTGATGCTTGAGAAATGATGTAACACCGAAATTTTCTGTTTTCGTTTCTGTTTCGTTAGATATAATGACATTATTAATAACCGTGTAAGTGCCGAGTTAAAAATATGGCGACGCAAACTCGTAGTGCTTCCATAAACAGGTAGAATAGATTTTGCAATAAAAATCTAATGAATGTGATTTACAATATGTCACGTTCCTCACGTTTGTAGCAGGTTTCAATTTATTCAGAATTCTCTTTGATTCATTGAAAAAGCAATATGATAAAACGAAGACGAATGTAAAATGACCCGAGTCGAAATGCTTTTATCAACTACAAAAAACTTTGACCAAGAAATTATTACAAATTTAACAACAAATTAAAAATAATAAATGGTTTTTTTTTATATATTTTTATAATCTAATCATCTAATGAACGGTGTGGTATGGTCGTCCTTCAGGAAGTTTTTGATTGCTATTTTTAAGGCCTGTAGATTAAAAGATTCGGGAAACACGGATTCGACCAATTGATTCCACATCGAGGTCACTCTCGGATAAAAGGCGGATTTGAAGTGTTGAGTTCTACATGCAAAAGGTTTTAAGGCAAATCTATGTTGATTAGACGTGAAACGAGTGTTAACGTTACTGACAAAAGGATCAGGAACTATCGAACGGGTTTCTGCTGAACATCTACGTTGTAAAATTTGTAGAAAACACCCAAACCTCCTAAATTTCGTCTATGTTTCAAAGAATCAAGAGATGAAGTACTGGTTACATCGTTTATCCAACGGATAACTTTATTCTGAATTCCACCAAGAAAATGTAAATGCGTTCTTGGTCTAACATAAGTCTTATATAATCTTAATACTCCAGAGGGGGTGAAGTAGAAGTTACAACGTCTTATGAAACCCAAACATTGGCTCGCTCTTTTTGAAATTCCAAAAATATGTTCTTTCCAGGAAAGTTCACTTGAAACTTTCAAACGTAACATCTTAAGTGAGTCTGATCTCGTAATATGTAGAGGTACCATTAATTACTGGTGGCACGTAATGTTAAACTGTCTTCTGAGAAAAAAGACAAGCCTGGAATTTATTTGGGTAAAATTCCAATCAAGTATGACTTGAATGTTAGACAGAATTGTCGTGTTCAATAATTCACGCAAATCACTCAAGCGATAATTGCAATCTTTTTGACTAACAAACTCAATGAAAGCCGATAACGTTGAATCATCAGCAAATTAATGGATATCACAGGTTGTAGAAGATATATATCAAGAAGAGCGTAGGCGGCAAGGATGACCCTTGTGGTACGCCAGCATTGATACCATGTGAAGCTGAAGATATACCGTTCAATACAATTTTATTTACGGTTCCATAAATAATGTACAATCCATACAATGAGAGAGAAGTGTAAGTTGAGCGCACGAATCTTATTAATAAGACAATCATGCCATACTCTATTAAAAGCCTTTGAAATATCCAAGGAAACAACGCTTCACCTAGATTTTCAAAACTTCGCTCCCAGCAATGAGTCATGCACGTCATGAGTTCACCTGAAGATCGGTTTTTGCGAAATTCATACTGCACATCGGATAAAAGAACATTCATATCCAGGTAGCTCATTATTCTGAAAATAATGATTAATTGCATTACCTTCGATATAACCGACAACACAGCAATAGGGCGATAGTTATTTGGTGCAGATTTATAACCTTTTTTCGGAACGGGTTGAATATTAGCTATTTTCCAAATTAACGGAAAATACGGAAAATACCAGTCTTTATTGATATAGATGAAACAATTTGCTAAGCGGTTTCGCCAAAGTATGATGACATCCTTTCAATACTAATGGCGGAACACCGTCGAGACCAGACGCTTTATTGGAGTCAAGTTCTTTAATAATTTTTGAAACAACCCGTGGCCGGAAATAGATTTTAGACATACCTGGCCATATATGCGGGAGAATTGGTGGGCTTTGGTTAGTTAAAGGAAGGGTAGACGCACCAGCAAAATGAGAAGCTAAGGGACTAGCTTTCTCATACGACCAAAAGCTTCGACTGTTTGAATCTGAATCTAAAATTTTTCGCATCCTATCCCGAATCTTTTGGTCATTTAATATTTTGAACCTGTTTATTATGGCGTATGCTCTGTTTCTGGATATTCTAAATTTAACAAGGTTTTCTTCGGAAGGGCAATTAAAGTAGTTCAAATGGGCTGTTTTTTACTAGAGACACCTGACCTGCAATTTTCATTAAACCCCTCTTCTGCCGAATATGGCTTTTCTTAAAGAAATTACATTTTTCATGCCTAGCAAAATGGTTGACGTGATAAGTTGAGATGCTTCATCATCATTTTTGTTGGAAAAGCAAGTTGACCAATCAAATGAGCTATAAAATTGATTCAAGAGGTCCCAGTTAGAATTTTTAAGGGCCAGAGTAGCCTTTTACGATTAGGCTCTACATGGGCTGGGGTAATTGAAAATTTAGCTATTAACAGAGCGTGGTGGGAGAGTCGTAATGGATCAGATAAATCGATTGAATATTTCTCTGGCATAGTAGTTAGAAATAAATCTAAAAGGAGAGGTGATTGACCAGTTATATCAGAATACCTAGTTGGTTTATCGACGAGTTGAGTAAGAAGATTAATATTTAAAAATAGTTTTGCGGTTTCACCTGTTTGATCTCTTCAATTCGAAGAGGTCAACCAAGTATCATTGTGGACATTGAAACCGCCCAAGACTACCAACTCCGATGTTGGTGAGTAGTGGTAAATCTTGTCTATCGTTTGCGATAAATAGTCAAACTCATTACCAGAAACATCAGGTGACAAATTAGGACTATGATATAGGGAACAAATAAACATGGAATGGTTTGAAATTTTAATTTCAATCCATAACGTATTCGCGTCAAGATGAGCTACGATCGAGTTAAAATTGCTTTTGAAGCTGCGAATATTTGTGAAATGAATTTCAAAATAAGAATTCATTTCACAAAGTAAAAATACCAAACTCGGCAATGTGGAGAATATATACGTATAATATATAATTAAAAAATTATACAACATTTAATAATAACAATAATAAGAAGAATTTCTTAAAAAACCAACAGCTCAAAAGAGAAGCGCCACAGATTCGTTTGTAGTACCAGGCCTTACAAACGAAAGAGTCACGAACAACTAGCAAGCTTGTAGGCTTATAAAAAATTCAACTTATTTAATTACTTGTAATTGGACAAATTTGGTCTTGGGCAGCAAACAATGCTCATTCCAATGTCCTGTATGCTGCCTTCTTTGAACAATGTATTCTTAAAAAACCAAACACAAACAAGAGTAATTAAATTAATTAATTTTTATATAATTATATAGAATTAGATTTAAATTTTTTTTTCACAGAATTCGCAGAATATTTGTTGTTTTTTTGATTCGACTTTGAAAGTATTATTTACCAATCAAACGATCGACAATTTCAATTCGAAAGAAATATCTCATCCTGTATGACATAGCAATGCAAATTATTTTGCGATTCGATACTTAATATCTTTGTGAGTAACTCTATCTAAATCAAAATATCGAACTCGAATTCAAAATATAGAAGAGATAATGAGAATTGAGCAACGTCTTTGGTTACTTTGATCAAAATGCAAGCTCCACATTACATATAATTTTTTTTTAAAAACACTCAGACTAAACGCAAAGTATGTTTGTACATGCGTAAGTGATTATAATTTTAAACTTTCGCTTTACCAGAGATTTTTGACTACGTTGTGTACCCATCCGGGTGACCACTGTATCGTGTCGCTCGTGTGTCTTGTGTTTGGGACAAAAATGAAGTTCGGGACATATTGTTAGTCCGAAAGTCAAATAAGTCAGTGCTTTTGAATTTTTTGATTAGAGACGTTGTATATTCAGAAAAAAATCTGAACAAGGTTGATATATTCGGTTGCATCATGAGTTCGGCTATAAGAGACCTAATATGCCGATATTCGAACAAAAAGGCTGAGGCCAGCCAGATATGCTCAATGGAATGTCTAATCCCCATAAGCAGAGGGGGATATTAGTAATCCAATAACGGTAACGAATTCTCAGCTTAGGAATTTCGCTTTTAATAGGTTGCGAAAGTTGAACAAAATCAAGTTTCCGAACTCTGGAAATGGATTGCCTATCCACTCTACCGAGCAACCATAGCTCGTAATAGGTTTATAGACATTTTGCAATTCATACGCTTTAACTGGCATGCAAGGCAGAATAAATATAAGGCCGCAACATAATGGATGGTTTAATCTGCGAACCTATTATCGGCTCTATGAGTGCGTTACAGCCGTTCATTTACATGGGACGCAATATATGCCACTCAAATCTGCCAAATATGGTATAAAAATATGGTGGGTCTATGACTCTTCGACGTACTCTCCAGTCTCCACTACAACGCCAAATATATACTGGCAATATAAACAACGTAAGGGACAAAGTCAACCAAGGCGAGAGGGTAGTGAGGGAGCTAGTTGCCTGCTACAGAGGCACAGGGAGAATGACCATGGACAGCTAATTCAAAACACTACCATTGATTAAGGAGTTGTCAAGTTGGAACTTGACTTCTGTAGGCAGAGTAAAAAAATTAAAAGATATGTGCACATCGAGTCCAGACCCTCCAGAAATAGGGAATTCACATTTAGTTTGTTTGAATTTGCTGAAAATGCCACGACATGCTCCTACGTCCCAGCAATAAACAGATCCATGGTTCTGTTGTCTACCATTCATAGGAATACAGCTTTGTCAGGAAAACTGTAGAACAAGCCAGAAATAATAATGTATTATAATAAAATAAAGGGTGGCGTGGACACGATGGACAACATTTTGTTCCAGTACTCCACAAAACGGACACCGTTACAATGTCCTTGGTGATGTTTTATAATATATTTATATTTATATATGAATAAATTTTAGTTAATTTTTTTTTTGCGTTACTCATTACGCTATCATAGGTGGCTTTAAAGTCTATAAAAAGATGGTGTAGTGAGTTTTGAAACTCTAGACATTTTTCCATCACCTGCCTTAGGGTGTAAATCTGATCAGTTGTTGATTTGCTGGGATGAAGCCACACTGGTATGGACCAATGATGACTTTAGCGTATGGGGCTATCCTGTCTTGAAGGATAGAGGAGAAAATCTTATACGCGGTAGTCAACAACCGTGAATGCGTTTCACATTTGAAAGGCTCTGGCAGTTTTTCCAACTCAACTGCAAGGTACTGCACGAATCGTCAAGAAACGATAGCTGTCGCGCATATTTATAGCCAGCTGCTGCTGTTGCCCCTGAATATTTTTTTTTGATCGAGAGTAGGATCCCCGAAGCATCTTCCATTTCCGTTGTATTGTTAGATGTGTTCCTTCATCCATGCCTATTAATTCATCATCATATTGGGCTCTACAACCGGGGTCCGGTCCTGGCCTCCCGCAAAAAGTCTCTCCACCGGTCCCGATTTCGAGCCGGTGTCATCCAGTTTGGCATCCCTAAACTCGGGGCGTCCTGGTCTACCCCATCCTTCCAGCCTAGGCTTGGCCGGCCTCGCTGTCGTGTTCCATAAATCCTACCGCAAAGGACTTTCCGAACAGGATCCTCTTCGCTCATGCGAGCTAGGTGTACTGCCCACCGGAACCTACCGAGCTTAATTTTCTTCACGATGGCCACGGGGCCAATAATTCTCCGTAAGACTTTTCTCTCGAACGTGGTTAAGAGGTCAGAATGCTTTTTGCTAAGCACACAAGTCTCGGATCCATATGTAAGTTCTGGTATGACCATTGTCTTATATATCAGCAGCTTGGATGTTATGGTTAAGTTCCTGGATTTTAAGAGTCTTGACAGGCTATAGTAGGCTTTGTTGGCTTTAAGCAACCGCGCGCGTATTTCTGGTCCCATGCTGTTATCGGATGCTATAGTTGACTGGAGATAGTTAAAGGATTGCACTACTTCAAATTCGCGCTCAACTATCTGAATTGAGGGACCAATGTTGGATCTTCTACTCGCAGACGTGGCCACCATGTACTTTGTTTTTCTCTCATTTATGTGCAGCCCCAGATTTCGTGCCACCTGCTCTATCTGGATGAAAGATTCCTGTACAGCTCTTTGGTTTCTACCAACGATGTCAATATCGTCTGCGTAAGCCAGTATCTGAATGGACTTATAGAGGATTGTTCCTCGCCGTTACGTCAGAGTCTCGTATCACTTTCTCCAACGCCAGGTTAAAGAGGACGCAGGCCAGTCCATCCCCTTGTCGGAGCCCTTTATAGATGTTGAATGGGCTTGATAGTGATCCGGATATTTTTATTTGGCTTATAACATTGGTCATGGTCAACCTACATAGTCGTGTCAGTTTATTTGGGATGCCGAATTCTCTCATGGCTTTATAAAGTTCTACTCTGGCTATGCTATCATAGGCGGCTTTAAAGTCTATAAAAAGATGGTGTAGTGAGTTTTGAAACTCTAGACATTTTTCCATCACCTGCCTTAGGGTGTAAATCTGATCAGTTGTTGATTTGCCTGGGATGAAGCCACACTGGTATGTACCAATGATGACTTTAGCGTATGGGGCTATCCTGTCTTGAAGGATAGAGGAGAAAATCTTATACGCGTTACTCAATAGCGTTGTACCACGACAATTGCTGCATTTTGTGATATCTCCCTTCTTATGTATGGGGCACAGGATGCCTCTTCGCCAGTTTTCTGGCATAACTTCTTCTTCCCATACGTGCACTATTATTTCATGAATTGCTTGGTGTAATGAGGGTCCTCCTGTTTTTATTAGTTCTGCTGGGATCCCATCAGATCCCGGGACCTTATTATTTTTGAGCCGATTTATCGCTCTGCTAACTTCGACTATGCTTGGTGGCGGCAGCATAGTATGATCTTCCGTCATTGGTGGAGCCTCCAATTCCTCAGTTAGCTGGCCATTTAGCAACTCATAAAAGTGCTGCTTTCTTTCGCGGGTGAACTATTTTTTCATATCTTCTGAGCTCTTATATTCATCTTCGCGTGCCCACGTTCTATGAGATTGTTGCATTGCTCGGTACGCAACATTCTTACGTTCAGTCGCTAGCTTACATTCGTCATCGAACCAGTCGTTTCGATCACTACGACTACTGCTTAAGATGGAGTCAGCAGTACTAATGACAGTATTTTTAAGGCGTGTCCATTTCTCTTCTACGCCCGACATCTCAGCCCCAGGACTTACTCTTCCTGCATTTAGGGCGAGTCCTATCGCTTGACAGTAGTTGTTTCTGGTCTCTTCATTGCGAAGGGCAGCCGTGTTGACTCGAATCTGATTCGCGGATGCAGTCTTCCGTGATGATGCGATTATACTGAGGGCAGGCAGGGAGTTCCCGTCCGACTGATTCAAAGAATTCTTCTTTGTTCATCATCTGGGGAATCCTCTGTTGGTGCGTGAACGTTTATGAGGCTTATGTTTTTAAATTTCGTACGCACGCGAAGGGTGCATAGCCGTTCATTTACTGCATTAAAGCCGATAACGGTGGGTTTCATTCTTTTGCTGACTAGAAACCCCACCCCGAGCACATGATGTCTTGCATGACAGCTGTAATATATGTCATATTCTGATTTTTGTAAGACACCATTCCCTGTCTACCGCATCTCCTGAATTGCTGTTAAGTCAGCATTATATTTGGACAGGGTATCGGCTAGCTGCTGTGCAGCTCGAGCTCTATACAGTGAGCGTAGGTTCCATGAGAAAAATCTTAAATCGTTTAGCCGTTTTCGTTGCCGTGGTTGTCGTCGTTCATCAGTGTATCCGAGGCTGATTTTGGGTTTCGTAATAATAATTTTTTTTGTGGGCGCCGTGGCTCAGTGGAATTGCACATGGCTGCTGAGCAGGAGGTTCAGGTTCGAATCCCAGCAACACCAAAAGTATTTTTCACGGTGTCCCACTTCTCACGAATGGGTGACAAACGTTCCGAGAGTAAATACCTTGTCACGGAAACCTTCTCAATTCGCCGTTCGGATCCGGCCTTAAATTGAAGATCCCTTCCATTCGTGTCCAAAAATTAACATGCGCAGCACAAATGGTCGCGAGAAGTTAGAGCCTTGGACCGCAATGGTCTGTCGCGCCGAATATTATTAATAATAATTTTTTACAGGAGAGGTTATTGTCCTCGCGCCAAGCTTACTTTGAAGGGACTAGCCCGATCATTCAGCTTTTCCTGCATTTGAGGAAAATTACCAGCGGCCACCACGTGGAGGTTTGATCGTTTTTTTATTTGTATTAGTATTATTTTTTATCAAATCAGATGTTCTGATTCTGATGTATAGCTCTTCTGTTGACACCACACTTGTTAGAAGACGAATGATCTGCGAATTTATGGTCAAAAAGAGAAAGGCTGTGTGAAGAGATAAAACAGAAAAAATCACCAAATGTTACCATAAAAATATACTTTCGTAAGTATGTATATTTTTCAATGTTACCATAATGCTATAGATAATATTTCCCCTGCAGATATAAAATAACTATAACATTCGCGTAGTGTCAATCTCTTCTGGCTAACCACAACTTCAAGTTAACTATAGTCGGCCCGCTCACTTTGTCTCGCACGCCTCAAATGTAAATTTTGCATAATGCTAGATTTACATTCGCGCCGTGC
Organism: Nephrocerus scutellatus; assembly: GCA_947095585.1. Classification (NCBI taxonomy): domain Eukaryota; kingdom Metazoa; phylum Arthropoda; class Insecta; order Diptera; family Pipunculidae; genus Nephrocerus; species Nephrocerus scutellatus. Next base: position 34,371,464 of record OX352762.1, read on the forward strand.
GAGAAAAAATTAGCAGGACGGCTGTTAAATATAAATTTTGGTTAGCAAGACGAGAAAAGTAGTATATTTTTCAATGTTACCATAATGCTATAGATAATATTTCCCTGCAGATATAAAATAACTATAACATTCTCGTAGTGTCAATCTCTTCTAGCTAACCACAACTTCAATTTAACTATAGTCGGTAACATGGAAAATGTTATCTATAGCATTATGGTAACATTGAAAATTATACTAGACGAGAGAAGGTTTGGCTAATAACAATAACGCCAGAAATGTAAATCAAGCGTTATGGTAACATTGGAAAATGTACTTACGAAAGTATATTTTTATGAGAACATTTGGTGATTTTTTCTGTTTTCTTTGTTGCGTACGCCCACATAGCACCTTGTCACTGCTGCGTCAGCATCTGAAAAGAAAAATGTTTCAATCCTATGATTCCCAAAAATGTACATTTCTGGTACAGAAGGAATGCACGTCTCTAAAAAATGGAACTCGTACTTACCTTGCTGCAGCAACAACAAAAACAAAGCAGAAATCTGCCGCTGGTAAACTGCAAATTTGCAAATCCATTTTTTAAGACAAATAAAACAAGTATACATTTTTTTTAAACATTCACTCGCGACAGAATTAAACAAAATTAAACGAAAAATTACATATACAAAATTTTTTTAACAAACAAAACGACCACAAAAGAAACAAAACGCGAAACCGAAAAAAATGTGACACACTGACATAATTTCTTTGACAAAATCTTTCATCAAATCAGCTGTTGCTGTCACCAGTATTCACAATGACCACACAATTAAAAAATTTGGATTCACAATGCTTTTAATAAATCTATTGAATTATAGATGGAGCTGTAGGACGTCACCATAAACTAAAAGTTTTTCTATTACTTATTATGGTCGATAAGGTGTGAATATTTGATGACTAGTCATAGAAATGTGTGTGCTATAAGATCTCTATTAACATTCGTGCAAATCTATTTTCTAGATTCAAATGTAAATGTAACTACATTTTTAAAAAGGAACGGGAAATAGGAGTTAGATTTCATATTATTAAATAAGGACCAATAGAGAAAAAAAAGAAGAAAAAGGAAAGATTTTTGCGCCCAAAATCTTTCGACCAGAAGAGCAATTTTTAGCCGCCCGAAAAGAAAAAGGACAAAAAGTTAGTTAATTTTCAAGGTCGAGTTAACACGTAGTCATCGGTAGTGGACGGCAATACGCCAGCCATACCTATATGTATATATGTAATTAAAAGTGCAAAAAAAGTTTCTTCAAAGTTTTATTTTACATCAGAAATAAGTAAAAGGAAAAACATTTTAACTAAACTTGACGCAAGTAATTAAAAGTGAACAATAAAGGCAAATATTTAAAATGTGCCACATTAACAAATTGGAGGTAACAATCAAAGTTTTTTACTTTGGATTAAAAGTTGTGCAAAGCCAATAAGGCAAACTGTTGGATTGTCAGGTAGCATCGAGCGCTCAACACGAGCACATCTTATACAGATCCCGCACCAGATCGCTCAGCTACCTGTTTTTTTTCTACGGAAAAAAAAACCTCACACCAAAAAGCGAGCATTTCGCTACCTGCGTCATTATAATATATTTTACTAATTACTTTTTAATTTCAGACACATATTTATAATTAATAGTTATTTATATTCAGATTAAGTTTTTTTTTCATCTTTCAGCCCTATAAAATGGAGAAAAAAGAAAAACGAAAGGAAAAGGTTAATGAGGTATTAACCTTAATCAGGCAAGAAGTCTCAACCCATGGTGGTGACTTCCTTGCTTCCTTGTATGTAAGGCTGGATGAAGTCAACCAGCTGTGCGAAGACTCAGCTTCCTCTGAAAAGGAGAACATGAGCCTTGGCGAGTTAGCGGACAATGATGCGTCCGAATCCAGCAGCTGCGATGAAGACAGTCGCAAACAGCGGTCTTCGCCCATGCCAATAAAGGCCAAAAGAAGGAGGTTGTCTGGAAATTCCAGATCATCATCGCCACCAACATCATCTTCTCCTGCAGTGAATGCTGTTGAAGTGAGAAAACCGCCGAAAGTCATTGCTGTAGAGAAAACAGCCAAGGCAAAAGAGGCACAAAATGTTGTTTAGAAGGCACCACATTCAGCAAGCAAAAAAGCCCCAATTACGGGACCAACATCGAAACCATTTGCTATGCCGCCAATAGTCTGTTTTAGACTCAACGTTGCTGAACTATCTAAGTTCGCGAAGAGTGCCAACATTAGTTGCAGAATTCGCAACATCAACAGCAGTAAGTCGGTCGTTACGGCCATAAACAAAGATGGGCACGAGAAAAGTCGGTCTTTCCTACAATCGGGAAAGACTGAATTTAACACTTACACTGCTAAGGAGGACCGTAAAGAGATGTTGGTCCTAAAAGGGATACACCACTCCTTCGATACTGATGATGTCAAGGATGCATTAACGGCAGAGGGTATCCCTGTACTGGAGGTCAAACCCTTCAAATCTCAGAGGACCGACAGGAAATTTAACAATTTCATTGTCGAACTTGAGAAGAACTGCGATAAGGCAGCAGTTTGCTCAAAAACCCTCCGGATGAACCAGATGGTACATTGGGAAAAACATAAACCGGCAGGCATTACGCAGTGCAGAAACTGCCAAAAGTTTGGACATATCGCAAGCAATTGCGGCATGAAATACAGATGCGTTAAGTGCAAGGACTTACCTGGCCAATGCCCGAGAAATGTAGACAACAAGAAAGACGACAACGTTTTCTGCACAAATTGCCAAAAATCTGGACATCCTGCAAACTATCGAGGATGTCCTAAATATAAAGATAGAATGGCGGAAAAAGTAGAAACCGCCCAAAAGAAGATGGAGCAGCATAAGTTCGCCCAGAAATCTGCTGCAAAAGCTATAGTGTAGTATAGTATAGTTAGCTTTGCTAGTATAGCTGCTATGGGGACTGCTAGCAAGCCAGCAACAATCAACAAACCACCACCAACCATCCAAGCAAGCAAAAAACCAGTAAGTAAACAAGCTCCAAAACCGGCACCATATACTGGAAAGTCTAACATCTTCGACGATACGAAAAGGCTATTTGGAGCAGACCTTTTCACAATTTTGCAGAAAGCAAGAGAAGTCGTGCCTGCTAATTATAGCAGCCTTGATGACAGGTCCAAAACAACCGTTTTGGTTCGACTTATTTGTGAATTATGTTCACAATAAGCAGGATAAGTATATTCTCATATAATGTAAACTCTATTTATTCGTTAGCTAGGCGTATCACACTAAAATTATTTATTAAAACTAATAAACCTGACATTCTTCTTTTACAGGAAACTAATCTCACAGGGAGAAACCCATTCAGTCCAGATGGATACAACATCCACAGGGTCGACAAAAGCAGTGATTGCTCTGGGACGGCGGTCCTTATCAGGAACACTATGGCAGGCGAAAAGGTGCAAATCAGTGGTTTGCGTAGCATGGAAGCAACAGCTGTCAGCATCAAAGTCAACGAGGTTGAGACCTTGTTGGTAATATCAGTGTACAATCACTGTAATGCAACGAGGGAAAACATTCAACGGGATCTGCAAACTGTCTGCGGCATCTCCTCTGGGCACACATAGTTGGAGGGGATTTTAACGCTAGGCACACCCGATGGCAAGATGAAGTGTGTAACAATCAAGGAAAGGCCATTGCAGATTGGCTGGATTCAAATCCTCAGCAGCATACCATGGCTGTTGTTTCACAGCCCCGGAAAACATATCCTCGGACACCATCCACGCTGGATTTCTTCTTGGCAACGACAAATTTCGTCAACATTCTGCCGGAATTAAGGAATTATTCCTGTTTTGCACATGATAGTGATTCGGATCATTTGGCCATAGAGCTTCGAGTGAGGTTGAATCAGCGAATAGTGCAAGTAACCCCAACACCTGAACTACACATCAACTTTGCGAAAATAAACTGGAACCGGTTTAGATCGGAAGTCGAAGCTGGACTTCAAATTCCAGTGGCTTGTAGAAATCTGGAGAATAACGAAATTGATGATGCTATCAAAAATTTCGAGACTTCAGTGAACACAGCCATAGATCGGCAGAAAACTGTTCGCTCTAGCAGGGATCGCTTTCAACATCTACCTGAGAATATTCAGGCAATATATGCTCACAAGCAGAGGCTTAGGAAACGACTTCAGAGGACCTTCAACAGGACTCTAAACACAGTTAATGACGAATATCAGTCTGTATTTTCGCAACTGCGTTGTACAATAATCATGCTTCGTCAAGCTGTGCGAAGTGACCAAGAAGATGAACTGACCAAACGACTTCAGAACATCAAACCAGGCCCGCATGCTTTTAAAAAGCTAAATTCTGTGATCGGAAAACGTATTTCTATTCCAGAAAGTATCACGTTTGGAGAGCAAGTAGCTGCCAGTTCTGTTGAAAATGCCGAAGCCTTTGCCTGTCATTTCGAAAGGAGCTTTACAGACCGACCACCAACTCATCTTCCAGAATTCATAGAGCAAGTTGAAAGTCTTGTGGAAGACACCACTTTCCCAAGAAATTTTGAAGTGCAATTCAGCGAAGACAATCCCGCAAACGCACCCGTAGAAGTGGATATGTTTGCAGAAACAGCTGTTGTCAGTGATTTAATTATGAGTGGAAACTCTATAAAGTCATCGGGCACTGACGGGATTTCAAATTTCCTGCTTAGAAAGCTGCCGGGTATGGCAATTTTGATGTTAACCATCATATTCAACAATTGCCTTAACAATGGATACTTTCCAGACAACTGGAAGGTAGCCAAAGTAGTACCAGTACCGAAGAAAACCGAACGCTCCAGTGTAACTGGTTACCGCCCCATAGCTTTACTGTGTTGTATCAGTAAAGTATTGGAGTCTTTGATCCGTAAAAAGATCAATGCGTTTTGCTCGGAAAGAAATCTAATTCCTTCCTTTCAGTTCGGCTTTCGAGGAAAGCACTCTACGCTACACCCTCTGATAAAGCTTTACAGTGACGTCACTTGAGGACTGAATGTCAGAAGTAGTACAGCAGCCTGTTTGTTAGACATCGAAAAAGCTTTCGATAGCGTCTGGACAAACGGGCTTCTGTACAAACTTATTAGATATGGTTTCTATTGTTTATATTGTGCTCTCCTGAGATAGCTGCCCGAAGAGTGGAGGAACACCTCCGAAATCTTTGGGAGTACTACCTGAAGTGGGGACTGAAGATCAACGCCAACAAAACGGAACTCATCTGCTTCCGAGTACCAGCAACCGAAACAAGCATAAGAAAAATCGCAAGCCGGTGCAGAGCCTTAAAAATTACCCTTCCGGATAACACGACAATAAACACCAAGTCAAAGACTAAGTACCTGGGAATCAACTTTACTGAGAGGCTCAAGTTTAACTCTCACATCGACAAAACAATGAAAAAAGCGAACTACGCTCTTCATTTGGTGCACCCGCTACTAAAAAGACGAAACGGACTGTCTAACAACACCAGGCTCATTTACAAGCAGCTCATCAGGCCAGTGATAACCTATGGCTATCCCACATGGTTCACCGTCTCACCAACAACGATGAAGAAGATCTCCCTTTTTGAAAGGAAGGTACTAAGGATCTGTACAGGACTCTGGAGGGTGCCAAACAGCTATAAGTTTGTGTCGACTGCAAGACTTTACGAAGCAGCAGGTCTGTTGCCAATAACCGACCACTTGTTCCAAATTGCGAGGGAATTCGTCGACGGCTTGGAAACTCATCCAAGTCCTGTTTATACATCCTCTTCTATTTTTTTTCATTTTTATTTTATTTTAAAATTAATTGTTTAAAATTAAATTGCTGTAAATATAAACATGTAGTAGATTAAGTAGTCAAAATTATTGTTTAGTAATAAGTAATACAAAAAAAAAGACAATGTATATGCGTCGGGCCCCTATTGTTGAGCCGACACTTATTAATAATAGTTATAAGTTTAGTTTTAAGTCAAAATTGTATATTACTTAAATGTTTAATAAAATATCTTAATCTTAATCTAACTTAACTAACACAATTATGGCGAATTTTGGAAAATGCAATTTTAATTAGAGATACATTTTTATTTACGATTGCATTTTAAAATCTACGTGCGAAATCGCAAGTATTGAATTTACGAATCTTTAAAATAACATACATGAGATGGAGCTTTCCAGAAAAAGTTTTATGTCGATCGAAATATTTAATAATTTTACAAGCAGAACTTTTCAAAGTAACTTTTTAAAATTGATATTTCGATCGATATATATATATACAGGGTGTATCCGTTAAGGTGGCAAATACTTAAAGGGATATTTCCTTGGTTAATTTCAAGAAAAAAATCGTATGGGATGGGGGGGGTCTATTTTCTCCCCCTGCGGTGTACGTAGCGTTTTAATGCAAAGAGATGTACTTTTGACCTTACATCACTTCACACCCTGTAACTCTTGAACACTTCTAGCTACAAGGTCACTGTTGATATTTTTGGGAAAAGAATTAAATTTCTAAGATCATACAATGTACATTTTTTAAATTCTTAAAACTATTACCGATATAAACGTCGGATATTTTTTTTTTGACAAATGTAGTATTAAAGCCTATTCAATTTTCTACAAATCCATCTCACAATGTTTAGACATTGGTTCCACAGGAGCAGAGCTAAAATTAAAAGTTTGTAAAATGAATTTTAAGAAAAAAACAAAAAAGTAATGTAAAACTTTTCTTACAAATAAACTCAATTCAAATGAATAAGAAGAAGATGAAGCTACTTTTACGAGGGATGGATTGACAAACTTTCAAAACCTTCAACATTGGGCTAAATTCAATCCATATAAGTACATGTTTTATTTGGGAATAAAACTGAAACGTTTGTTCGTTTTCTAATACTTTATTTGTTACTCTTAAAATAAATGCTTAACTAAGAAGAAGTGTTCGCCGCCGTGGTTACCAACTAACTCTGATCATGAAGTAATGATGTTAAAACAAGCGGTACATGTAATCTTCGTACACAGCATAGCTTGAGTGTAGCGCTTTGTATTACGTACATTAAGTGCGAGTACATTACACCCCTCCAACTCTAATTAAGAGCCGTACGTAGGACGTGCTGTCTTCGGTCTGGCTGAGCGAAGAAGTGAAGCCTCATCGATTTCAGCCGATGTCTTCTTAGCTCGTCTCTTTGGCTGTATTGTAGGATGTTGGACGGCTGATGATGAATCTTCAGTTTGCTGGGTACCTGACGTTGAGAGTTGAAAATCAGGCGTTGGTGGAACATCGTCTATTATCGGAATTTGAACGCCAGGTTGAGATTTCTCAGCATCGGTTACCTGACCTGGAAGAATCGATTGCGATTGCGATTGACCTAATGGAACGGTTGTTGAATGGTCAATCTCTTCTTGGGTGGTTCGATGTCGCAACTGATCAACGTGACGTCTTATCGTTTGGCCCTGTTCAGTCACTACGGCATAAGAAACAGGGCCTGTGGTTTTGGTAATGGAAGCAGGTATCCATTTCGGACCTGATGAGTAGTTTCGCGCCCAAACTGCTGACCCGTCCAGGAGTTTCCTCGGCTGATCGACAACTGGTTTGGCCTTATGAACGCGAATGTTGTCCGGGTGAATATGATCGAAGAAAGTTCGAATGCACCGATTAAATAGAAGTTCGGCAGGCGATCTGCCAGTCGCAGTAGATGGAGTTGCATGATGATGGTGTAGGAACTTCGACAGGCGTTGCTGAATATCACCCGAAACCTCTTTCTTCAGGAAATCCTTCGTCGACTTGACCATTATCTCCGCTTGCCTGTTAGAACGTGGGTGCCATGGAGCCACGTACACAGAGCGAATGCCATTGATATCGCAGAACTGCCGGAATTCAACGGAATCGAATGCAGTACCGTTGTCACTCACAATGATCTCCGGAATTCCATGGGTGGCAAATATCTTGCGGAGGGCCTGTATGGCACAAGCAGCTGATGTTGTGCCTACTGGAACGACCTGTAACCACTTGGAATAGGAATCGATTAGTATAAAGTAAATCTTACCACGGTGAGGTCCGGCAAAATCGATATGGATTCTCGACCATGGTTTCTTCGTTTCCTCCCATGGATGCACGGTTGTCTGTGCCACCTCTGGACGGGTTGATTGGCATTCCGTGCACAAACGTACAACATTTTCAATGCCCGCATCTAGTTTAGGCCACCAAAAATAGTTCCTCGCTAGCGCCTTCATTCTCACAATACCCGGATGGGCAGTATGTAGAGCGCATAGCATTTGTGCCCGAATACATGTTGGAATTATTACCCTGTACCCCCAGAGTAGACACCCCTTGAGTGTGCTTATTTCAACACGACGAATCCAATAAGGCTGGAACTGCATTGCGGGCTTATTCTCTGGCCAGCCACGTAGTGTCCACTGTAGGATTTGCGAGAGAATTGGATCCTTGATAGTTGAAGTGGCAATGTCTTCAGCATGAACGGTCGGCTTATGTGCCGTATCTATAAGCAGCACTTCCTCTTCTTCAGTAACGATCTTAGTACCCGGAACGGGAAGTCTACTTAAACCATCTGCATTTCCCATCTCTTTCCCTGCACGGTAGATAAGTTTAAATGTGTAGGCATTCAGGAAAGTACTCCAACGGATCATTCTCGGCGACAGGATCTGTGGAGTTGGAACATCTGCGGTAAAACGTCCGAGAAGTGGCTTATGGTCCGTTAATATAACGAATTTACGACCGTACAAAAAGTCATGGAACTTTTTTACACCCACTATCGAAACTGCGCTGCTCGACATGTCCCCATCCCCAGGAAACATTCTTATGAAGTAGTTGGTGTAAAGGCTCCGCAATGGTTGCTTTATCTTGAATGAAAGAATGGTAAAAATTAATAAGGCCTAGAAAAGCTTGAAGCTGTCCCTTATCCGTTGGCGGTGGGGTCTTTTAATAGTGTCGATTTTCTTTTGCATTGGGCGAAGACCTCCGGAATCGATTCTATATCCGAGAAAATCGATAGCTGAACAACCAATTTGACATTTGTCTTGTTTTAGACGAATACCAGCCTTGTCAAATCTTTGGAATATGTCGATCAACTTCTGGCGTAAATCGGTGTCGGACGATGCGATGACAATGATTTCATCGAAATATGGTATAACTCCTGGAATCCTTTGAAGTAGATTCTCCATAAAATTTTGGAAAATTCCTGGTGCAGTACTAATACCAAATTGTAATTGAATGAACTCCTTGGATGGAGATTCCCAAAGGCTCAAACCAATCGACCCCAAGAACACTGGTTTTGTTACCGGTAGTGACATAGAATTGTAAATTGGGAACTGGTTTACCATTGTACTGCACATCAATGTTTAAACAACCCATAATGTCAATTGGATTCCGTTGAAAATCGACTAGTTTCAAATTTGCCTCACAAAGTGGTGGTGGTTTCCGAAAAATTCGTAGAAATGTTATCTCGGATACGATAGTATGCCTAGATCCGGAGTCCACATGACATGGAATATTGTTGATGTTGACGGTGGCAGACGTATTAACAGCAGAAGGACTGGAAACAATTTTCACTTCTCTGTGGCGATTAGTGTAACGCTTTTTGTTGTTTTTATGGTTGTTGCGGCTACCAGCCATCGCACGACAAACGCGTTGTAGGTGTCCCATTATACCACAAAAGGAACATGTTGCGGTACGATATCGGCAGGTGGATCGGTCATGGTCCTCCCCGCAGCTGAAACACCCTTGTAACTGCGAAGGTTTCTTCCGCTGATTAATTCTGACTGGGGCTGCATTTTTCGCTATACTATCTGCTTTACTTGGTGTGCCTCAGCAATAACTTGTTGATTTTTCTCTGCAGCTTTTGCGGCAATGCTGCGATCGATGGCGTTGGATAACTTTAAGTCTTTTTCAGTTAAGAACATCTGCTGCAAATGAACGTTTTGCAACCCACAAACAAGACGATCTCGTAGCATTCGATCTAAACTATCCTTGTGGAAATTGCAGCTCTTGGCAAGACGTCTAAGCTCGGCTACGTAGTCGGCGATGCATTCTCCCGGACGTTGTTCACGTTTGAAGAATGTATACGACGCCGCAATTTCCGATGGGCGAGGGGAAAAATGATTGGATAAGATGTCCATTATCTCTTTGATCACTAGATCACTCACTTTTTTGGGTGCTATTAGATTTTCCAGCAGCTCAAATGTGTCCGCCCCGCATAATGTAAGAGACGTGGCCCGCTTCAATTCCGCAGTTTCGATTTTATTAGCGACACAAAAAAGTTCAAAACGTCTTGAATATGTGCCCCATTCACTCGGTTTATTTGTGTCGAAATTTTCGATATTTTCAATCGGCATGATGATTATGTTAATTAGAATAACAGAATAAGAAAAACTGTCCGTTAATATAACGAATTTACGACCGTACAAAAAGTCATGGAACTTTTTTACACCCACTATCGAAACTGCGCTGCTCGACATGTCCCCATCCCCAGGAAACATTCTTATGAAGTAGTTGGTGTAAAGGCTCCGCAATGGTTGCTTTATCTTGAATGAAAGAATGGTAAAAATTAATAAGGCCTAGAAAAGCTTGAAGCTGTCCCTTATCCGTTGGCGGTGGGGTCTTTTAATAGTGTCGATTTTCTTTTGCATTGGGCGAAGACCTCCGGAATCGATTCTATATCCGAGAAAATCGATAGCTGAACAACCAATTTGACATTTGTCTTGTTTTAGACGAATACCAGCCTTGTCAAATCTTTGGAATATGTCGATCAACTTCTGGCGTAAATCGGTGTCGGACGATGCGATGACAATGATTTCATCGAAATATGGTATAACTCCTGGAATCCTTTGAAGTAGATTCTCCATAAAATTTTGGAAAATTCCTGGTGCAGTACTAATACCAAATTGTAATTGAATGAACTCCTTGGATGGAGATTCCCAAAGGCTCAAACCAATCGACCCCAAGAACACTGGTTTTGTTACCGGTAGTGACATAGAATTGTAAATTGGGAACTGGTTTACCATTGTACTGCACATCAATGTTTAAACAACCCATAATGTCAATTGGATTCCGTTGAAAATCGACTAGTTTCAAATTTGCCTCACGAAGTGGTGGTGGTTTCCGAAAAATTCGTAGAAATGTTATCTCGGATACGATAGTATGCCTAGATCCGGAGTCCACATGACATGGAATATTGTTGATGTTGACGGTGGCAGACGTATTAACAGCAGAAGGACTGGAAACAATTTTCACTTCTCTGTGGCGATTAGTGTAACGCTTTTTGTTGTTTTTATGGTTGTTGCGGCTACCAGCCATCGCACGACAAACGCGTTGTAGGTGTCCCATTATACCACAAAAGGAACATGTTGCGGTACGATATCGGCAGGTGGATCGGTCATGGTCCTCCCCGCAGCTGAAACACCCTTGTAACTGCGAAGGTTTCTTCCGCTGATTAATTCTGACTGGGGCTGCATTTTTCGCTATACTATCTGCTTTACTTGGTGTGCCTCAGCAATAACTTGTTGATTTTTCTCTGCAGCTTTTGCGGCAATGCTGCGATCGATGGCGTTGGATAACTTTAAGTCTTTTTCAGTTAAGAACATCTGCTGCAAATGAACGTTTTGCAACCCACAAACAAGACGATCTCGTAGCATTCGATCTAAACTATCCTTGTGGAAATTGCAGCTCTTGGCAAGACGTCTAAGCTCGGCTACGTAGTCGGCGATGCATTCTCCCGGACGTTGTTCACGTTTGAAGAATGTATACGACGCCGCAATTTCCGATGGGCGAGGGGAAAAATGATTGGATAAGATGTCCATTATCTCTTTGATCACTAGATCACTCACTTTTTTGGGTGCTATTAGATTTTCCAGCAGCTCAAATGTGTCCGCCCCGCATAATGTAAGAGACGTGGCCCGCTTCAATTCCGCAGTTTCGATTTTATTAGCGACACAAAAAAGTTCAAAACGTCTTGAATATGTGCCCCATTCACTCGGTTTATTTGTGTCGAAATTTTCGATATTTTCAATCGGCATGATGATTATGTTAATTAGAATAACAGAATAAGAAAAACTGTTTACCGTAACAATAGCTTGTGAGAAAAAAAACGATAGAAAAAAATGTATGTAATTAATCTATATCAACGTATTAATGTAGGTATACAACGAAAAGCACGAATAATTATTATTCTTTGCACTGCAAATAATTTTCTCTCGTCGCCAATGTTTTATTTGGGAATAAAACTGAAACACACGTTTGTTCGGTTTTCTAATACTTTATTTGTTACTCTTAAAATAAATGCTTAACTAAGAAGAAGTGTTCGCCGCCGTGGTTACCAACTAACTCTGATCATGAAGTAATGATGTAAAAACAAGCGGTACATGTAATCTTCGTACTCAGCATAGCTTGAGTGTAGCGCTATGTATTACGTACATTAAGTGCGAGTACATTACAGTACATAAACTCGTTCAGTATAAATGTATGGGCCGGCGTAATCGGAGATCATTTCATTGGTCCTCACATACTACCCAAAAGGCTAAATTCGAACGGGTACCTGCAATTTTTGACGAATCAACTGCCAGAATTTATGGAAAACTTCTCATTACTGACTCGAAAAAACATGCTGTTTCAGCTGGATGGTGCTCCTTGCCAAAGCGGACGTAATGTTACGATTGAACATGAAGCTCAGGAGATACGCAATGTACTACCTCAAACAAACATAAAAAGAGAAATTATTAAACGAGCGCGGGCTTGCATTCATGCCGAAGGGGGGCATTTTGAACAATTTATTCAATATTCTTGCAAATTCATATTAATATTTCATACGATAATCCTCATCTATTTATTTATTTTCAATTCAGTTGAATTGAGTTTACTTGCAAGTAAAGTTTTACATTACTTTTTTGTTTTTTTCTTAAAATTCATTTTACAAACTTTTAATTTTAGATCTGCTCCTGTTGAACCAATGTGTAAACATTGTGAGAGAGATTTGTAGAAAATTGAATAGGCTTTAATACTACATTTGTCAAAAAAAATTATCTGAGAGAATTTTTCGAGATGATTGCGTTTGAACTTTTATGACGTTTATATCAGTAATAGTTTCGTGGATTTAAAAAAATGTATATTATTTGATCTTAAAAATTTAACTTTCCTTTAAAGACCAACAATGGCCTTGTAGCTAGAAGCGTTCAAGAGTTATAGTTATATGGAAGTCATGTAAGGTCAAAAGTACGTGTTCATTCATTTTCCAACTTTCAATTTTAACCCTGCTCCTGTTGACCGAATCTAGAAATATTGTGGGGTGGATTTGTAGACTGCATTTGTAAAAAAAAATATCCGAGAGCATTTTTTGAAATAATCGCGTTTGAAAAAAAAAATCAAAAAAAAAATGTTTGACTTTGACGACGTTTATATCGGTAATAGTTTTAAGAATTTAAAAAATGTACATTGTATGATCTTGGAAATTTAATTCAAAAAATATCAACACTGACCTTGTAGCTAGAAGTGTTCAAGAGTTACAGGGTGTGAAGTGATGTAAGGTCAAAAGTACATCTCTTCGCATTAAAACGCTACGTACACCGCAGGGGGAGAAAAAAGACCCCCCATACGATTTTTTTCATGAAATTAACCAAGGAATCATCCCTTTAAGTATTTGCCACCTAAACGGATACACCCTGTATATATAAAACTATTTTGCAAAGGAATTTCAAATATTTCAAATATATATATATATAAAGGGTGTTTTTTAAGGAGGTTTGTTTTTCCGATAGATGTCGTTTTATTTTATGACAGTTGTTTTGACAGCTCAAAGTGGCATTTCTACTCAGTATTGTTTGGCAAATCATTATGAATAGGTTAACTCCAGAACAACGTTTTCAAATCGTGGAAATTTATTTTCAAAATCAGTGTTCAATTAAAAATGTTTATAGAGCACTTCGTGAATTTTATGGTGCACATAATCGTCCGTCAGAGACCACCATAAAGAACGTAATTACCAAATTTCGGTCTACATTCACTCTTTTGGATGCCAAGCCACCGACAAGAATGAGAAGAGTTCGTACAGAAGAAAATATTGCTGTCGTTGAGGCCAGTGTCGAAGAAAACGACAATTTATCGATTCGTCGTCGTGCTCAGCAAATTGGACTTTGTCCATCGACTTTATGGAAAATTTTACGTAAAGATTTGGGTTTGGTGCCATACAAAATTCAATTGGTGCAAGAATTAAAGCCACACGACCATCGTTTGCGCCGTGAATTCAGTGATTGGTCGTTAAATCAATTGAACGAAGATCCATTTTTTTACCGTAAAATTCTCTTCAGTGATGAGGCGCATTTTTTGTTAAATGGATACGTCAACAAACAAAATTGTCGCATTTGGAGCAAAGATAATCCACACGCCGTTCAAGAATTACCAATGCATCCTGATAAATGTACTGTTTGGTGCGGTCTATGGGCTGGTGGGATCATCGGTCCATATTTCTTTAAAAATGAGGAAGGACGACGCGTTACCGTGAATGGAAATCGATACAGAACCATTTTAAATGAGTTTTTGTTGTCAAATCTTGAAGATATGGATATGGATGAAATGTGGTTTCAACAAGATGGTGCCACTTGCCATACAGCACGTGAAACAATCGACTTATTGAAAGAAACTTTCAACGACAACATTATTTCGAGAAATGGTCCGGTGAATTGGCCTCCGCGTTCGTGCGATTTGACGCCACTCGATTACTTTTTGTGGGGATACGTGAAGTCATTGGTTTATGTGGATAAACCTCAATCGATTGACGCTTTGGAAACCAATATTCAACGTGTCATTGCTGACATACGCCCTCAAATGCTTGAAAAAGTGCTGGAAAATTGGACCTCCAGAATGACATTTGTGAAAAATAGTCGTGGTAGCCATATGCCAGAAATTGTATTTAAATGTTAAATGCCAAAAAATTATCTACCAAATAAAAAAAAATTTTGGTCATTTCATAATTTTATATGTGTTTTCTTCAAAAAAAAAATCGGCAACCTCTTAAAAAAACACCCGTTATGTATATATATATACATATATGTGTGTGTGTGTTTTTTTTATGGCTGTGCCAAAGGATGGGAATCTTCCTAGATACTAATAGAGCCCTTCAGGGATATTAGTAAGCACGATTCGTAACCCTGAGTGTTCGAGTCAGGAATTACGCCTACGTACTAAACCAACCTAACACATTTCAACCACTCCCCCGCGGGACTGCCGTTAGGTATTACATCGCAGATTAATTTATGCCTTCTGCATTTTCAGCCGCTGCTGATCGCCTTATTTTTTCGATTCTTCGCAGGTCTTTTTGCACAATCGTTACAAATTCACACACTGCCGTCCACATGTGCTCAGATCTTAACATATCTTCTAAAATTAACTGTGGACTTGAGAGGTTGCTTCTCCAATCTTTAAAGCGTCTGCAATGAAAAACCGCATGCTTCGTGTCTTCTTCCAGGTCCGGACAATCTGGGCAGAAAAGTTAACTATCGTGTCCAAATCGGTGAAGATATTTACGATAGCCGCCATGTCCTGACAGAAACTGCGTAAGATGGTAATTGCAGTTACCGTGATATCGGCTTGTCCATACTTCAATTTTCGGGATAAGCTTGTAGGTCCATCTACCTTTTAAACTTGCGTCCCCACGAGCTTGCCATACGGTCATTGAGGTGGCCCTTTCTTCCTCCTTGATATTTTTTTGTAGTTGTTGATCCTGTTGAATTGAGGCTCTTCTATTTTAGACCCTGAGCATTTCATATGCAAAGATATCTACTGGAACCATTCTTGCTATAACCAGAGCTGCTTCATCCGATATCGTTCGGAAACTGCTGATCGTCCTCAGTGCACTAAGTCTGTATGTAGACGATATGTGCCTTCTTATTTCCTTATTTGCCAGTGCATCCGCCCAAACTGGCGCTGCGTAAAGGAGGACTGAGCTTACTACTCTGGACATTAGGATCCTTCTTGGATATCCTGGTCCTCCGACTTTTGGCAGTATCCGAGATAATGCTGCCTGCATCTGAGACGCCTTTCTTGACAGAATCCTTTGATCTGATTGTCTGATTAGTAACCCGTATACCTATGTATTCCATATTTTTCCGGCTGGTAATCAAGACTGCTTCCATTTTGTGTTCGGATAATTCCAGACCGGCCTTGATTTGGACGACTGCTTGGTTCGTGGCTGACTCTATTTCATGTATTGTTTTCTACACGGTAACAACGGCGATGTCATCAGCGAATCCAAATATGTTTACCCCTGGTGGTAGTTTTAGTCTTAGGACTCCATCGTACATAATGTTCCATAGAAGGGCACCCAGCCCCGATCCTTGTGGGACTCCTGCGGAGACGTTATAGTACTTTACACCCTCATTGGTTCTTCAGCCTTCTATTGCTTAAGTAGCTTGAAACTATCTTCCGTAAGTAGTACGGTGCTTTAATTCTAGCGAGTGATATTCTTACTGAGGACCAATTTGCGGAGTTAAAGGCGTTTTTTATGTCCAGTGTCACTACTGCACAATATTCCTTTATACCATATCCCCACCTTTCTCCTTCTCTCGCTTTCTTTGCTATATTGACCACCGCTTTTATGACGTCGACGGTTGAACGCGATTTTCAAAACCCGAACTGATGATCAGAGAGTGCTCCTTTATCATCTGCTATATTAAGCAATCTGTCATATATAATCCGCTCTTGTATCTTATCCATTGTATCGAGTAGGCATTTAGGGCGCAAGACGATGGCTCCCCACGTGGCTTGTTTCCCTTTGGCAGCAGTACTAAATGTTGCAGCTTCCAAGGTTCAGGGAAAACTCCTTCATACTTCCTCCACTGTTGCATGCATGCCATGAACATGACCGGTCTATTTTGGATGGCCGCTTTCAATGGTTTTTTAGGTATGCCATCGGGTCCAGGAGCCTTATTGTCACGTACTCTTTTACATGCGTTGACGAGTTCATCCAGTGTTAGCCTAGGAATACTTCCTGTGCTAATTTCTCTTATTATGGTATATGATCCCTTGGGAAATAGGTGCTCTATTATAGACCTAAGTATTGTTGGGCCATATATTTTTGTGGGGACATACAGCCCTTTAGCTTTCCCATAACTATTTTGTATGCTGTGCCCCAAGGATTGATGTCCGCCTCGTCACATAGTACTTTAAAGTATTTTGACTTTCTTTGCTTAATCGCATTTTTAAAATTTCGTCTCGCCAGTCTTGGCATATCAAGCCGTTCTTAAAAATCGGTTCCCCTTGTTGAACGCTAAACTCTGGCATAGCTGCGTCGCACGCTGTGGTAATTGTACGAGCAAGTTGTTGCGACAGGATCTCAGCTGTTCCGCTTTCAATCAGGATGCTTGTGTTAATGGCCTCCTCAAACATTTCTTTATCAAATAAGTTATCTTCCCATTTCCCCTAATTTTAGGCGTTGCACGGGGTTTCTTTCTTTGATTTCAATTATAATCGCCTGGTGGTCACTGTGCGTATTTTCGTCGCTGACCCGCCATTTTATGTTTCGCAGGAGGGAGCTGCTAACAAAGGTAATATCGATGATCGATCCCATTCCTGCTTTGCGATACATATTTACGCGACCGTTATTTGCTAAGCCTATCTCAAGTGTTGCGAAAGATTCTAGCAGAGCATTCGTAAGTCTGCTGCCCCAGTCTGTTGCCCAGGCATTAAAATCGCCCCCTATAACCACTGGAGCTCTTCCGTGAGCATCGGCCGTTAAGCTCTCTAGCATTGCTGCGTACTCACTCGCCGTGCCTAGGTCTTGAATAACAACTGAAAAAATGCCATTTATTTTTGCTCCACCTGCCCATCTACATCTTGGAAGGCATGTCTGCCGCAAATCCATATTGCAGCGCTCTTAGTTTTATCGCAGGTCCAAACGATGTTGTCAAGAGATTTGTACGGCTCACTGATTAACATAATGTCCGCTCTCTCGTCTTTTGCTGTTTGTATCAGGATATCCTGCGCTATCTCGCAGTGATTTAGATTTATCTGGATAATCTTCATACTATTCTGTCAGTGATAGCTCTACTAAAGACCGGACACTTGCTGCTGCCCGCTACGTGCTTCGCTTATTTTGGGTGTTCCTTTCTACAAAACATGCAGGAAGGCTCCTTGACGCAATTCTTTGCTATGTAGCCTTCTTCCCCACATCTCCTGCAAAGCTTGGACCGATCTTCTTCGTTTTTTGCACTGTTTGGCAAAGTGCCCAAATTTCAAGCATTTGAAGCACTTTTTGAGAAGTGCCCGTCAGACGACCCAACCAATTTTAATATTTCTTTTTTCTAGAAGCTTATTTGCCTTCTCTTCAGGAAGACTAATTGTCGCTTTTTTGGTTTCCACCATAGGCTTTTCGCAAGAACAGGAAGTCAGTGAAATGATTTCTAAACCCCGGGCCCCGGGGCCGTGGGGCCACAAAATTTTTTAAAAAAAGTTAACTCGATTTTCTTCAAATTTTATATACGTATGTATCTCCGATGAGAAACACTTCTTGTAAAAATCCTGGGGGACCCTGGGCCATTAGGCCCCAAAATTTTTTTAAAAAAAATTAACCCGATTTTTTTAAATTTTATATATACGTGTGTATCTCCGATGGAAAACATTTTTTGTAATGTTTTTGGAGTGAATGGGACCTGAGGCCCGAAGGGTGCCCATATAATTTTTTTTAAAATTAGCTCGATTTTCTTCCAATTTTAAACACATTGAAATTAAACTTTTTGTAAATTTGTTGGAGTGATAGGTCCCTGAGACCCGTGTGGTGTCCATGTAAATTTTTTAAAAATTAGCCCGATTTTCTTCAAATTTTAACACATACCCATCTCCTATTAGATAATTTACATGAAAAATTTTATTTGTTTTTTTATGCTATCAATTGCATCACGCATTGCTTGATGGATAGACCGCCTTTTTCCATTTTCCAGCATATCTACCAATTCTCTGATTTGCTCGCCTAACTTGAGGAAATCAGACTTCTGATGTTTTGGTTTTTCAGTCGTCGTCTTCTTATTAGTTGACGGCGACACGCGTACCGCTGTGGGTCCTGGTGATTGTGTTTTTTGGCCAACTGGTGACCTCACCAATCTTGAACTCCTTTGAAAGACGTTCACTTCGAACACTTCTTCTACTTCTCCTCCCCCTACTCCTCCTCCTAATTTGCAGGAATTCATTGTAATATGGGTCCCCACTCAAAGCAGTTATCAATGCTCGGGTGTGTAGTTACCTAAGGATCCCATGGTTATCTATGCAAGCAGTGAGGCCATGAAATGGGTTGACATGAGCCCTTATGGGGTCATGTGTTCAGAACCAGATCGGTGCTAAACAGGAATTTTGCATCTATACCTACACCACTAACTTAATAGCAACAAAGCATTGAGCGTACATTTACCGGGACGGGGGCGCCGGTAGCATTAACCTGAAAGCCATTCCAACAAAATTTCACTCTCGCCTACTCAGGTAACAGAATACCACAGACGTCAAGAGTTCACAAATCAAGATGTTGCTTCCAGTATACCATAATTAAGACCTTACTGGGCTCAGTCTCCTTCGTTGGCCACGGCTTTTCCTCCGAGCGGGTTGGCAGTTATACCGCTCCTACTCGGTCGTCAGAGCCCCGGCGAGCAAGGTTTTCCATGCACGAGAGGTTGACATTAACTCCATCTTTATGCGCCGTAACCCTGGCTAGGGCCCCTCACATGGTACTATCACCCGGGACAGTTGAACCAAGGTTTGATAACGAGGTGTTACTCCCCACCCTCCTTATTTTGCAACCGGGTTTGGGACTGGCAAGTGGCGGAGTTCTGTGTGGGTGTGTTTATTTATTGCCGAAATTTATTTAAAAGCTACGATATCAATTTCCTTTTTAAAAGAAGAAGAATATGAAGAAAGGCGGATTGTTAATATTGCGATAAGTTTCAACTCTGAAAAAAGAGGAATTTCAATAACAATTGTGCAGTCCGCACATACCTAAAATACGTATCACGTACATCATCATTTCCCACGCGACGTTATCAGCACACAACGCTGCACATACTTAAGTTGCGTACACCAGCATTTCACACGCGACGTTATCAGCCTACAACGCATTACACTGCATGAGAGTGTAATACGTTCGTTATCTGTCGGGTTCAGGATTTGCCTTGTGGAGTACAACACATCACCGCCTTATCTTCATCAACCTCCTAGGATGGAAGAAACACCAAACCGGATAAGTGATAAGCAAATACCATACATGACTTATGTTATGCGTATGGTCTTATCACCAAAATGTAAAATACAAAAACCATAGAGATAAGACGTGTGATATGTGCATCGTCTTATCTCCAATGTAATATAAAAGCGCTATATCCCACATGAAGATTTATATGTATATTTAGTCTTAGATTTATTGTATAAATAAGAGGAAATTAAATAAAATTGTACACACTTCAAAAAGGTCTTTCTTTGAATGAACTACTGATTCTCCCTACCCAAGGTAAGGGTCATTAGTTTAAATCAAAAACACAAGGCTGCTTTGAATACCGATTCCCCCCACCAGTGGTAAGGGTCAGTATATCAAGGCAACTCCAACATTGGTCCTTCGAGCGAAAAGGAACCATTCTTCCAAGGAAGAAAATCAAGCAAAGCGTTTGGCACGGCTTAAACAGTGTCAAATCAAGCTAAGCGTTTGGCACGGCTTAAACAGTGTCAAGTCAAGCAAAGCAGTTTCAAATCAAGCAAAGCGTTTGGCACGGCTTAAACAGTGTCAAATCAAGCTAAGCGTTTGGCACGGCTTAAACAGTGTCAAGTCAAGCAAAGCAGTGTCAAATCAAGCAAAGCGTTTGGCACGGCATAAACAGTGTCAAGGCAAGCAAAGCAGTATCAAATCAAGCAAGGCGTGCGGCACGGCTATAAAAGCGTGTGTCAGTACAGGACCAGAAGGCAGTAGTGGTATACAGAAGGTATTCGAAAAGTACAAGCGCGAGTCATACTCCCGGAGAACCAAGGTATTCACTACAGCAAGATTGAAAGAAATTGAATCCCTGTATGATGACCTAAAAAACAGGCATCAGCAAATAACAGAACTTGGCGACAATGCCGATCATTTATACTTTACCAGAAGCTATTATGATCAGGTTTGCTCTCAAGTAGAAAGAATTAAGGCGGATTTAAATGAAAGAATCCGGGACCTTAAGAGAGAAATTAGACAAGGAATCTCAGAAGCAATACGAAGTCTCATTAAACAATCCGAGGGACATCCAGAACTTGGAGGACTTCCGGAAGTTCCAAGAAAGGGGTTCCAGGGGCTAGAGACCTGCCAGCCAATGGTGGTCAATTGTCAGCCACACCGTGGGAACACAACAAGCATTAGGCCGAGGAGTGTAAAAAATTGTTATACAGTTGCACAGAACAACTGTTCAATATGCAATGGTATCCATCCCATCTATCATTGCCAGGAGTTCAGAAACATGTCACCTGCACTAAAAGTACAAAAATTAAACTCTAAGAAAAGTTGCATAAACTGTTTAAACACAAAACACCAGCTAATGCAATGCCCTAGCAAAACAAGATGCAAGACGTGCAACGGAAAGCACAACACATTATTGCACGAGTTTTTTGCTGAAAAGGTTGCACCCACTACCAACCACAATCAGCACAAGGTCCAATCGCTAACTGTCAAAAGAACAAACGAGCACGAGGTTTTTCTAGCAACGGCATGCGTCCTGGGCAACGGATTTATGCTAAGAGCATTAATTGATCAAGGTTCTCAAGCTTCATTCATCACCGAAGCAGCAGTTCAAAGAATTCGAGCAAAAAAATAAGCATCAAACGTAACCGTCATCGGAATGGGAGGATGTGAAGCCGGAAGGATCAAACACAAAACAACTCTTCACTTAACTCCAAGATTCGATTCAGGCTATTCTCTACACGTAGAAGCGTTAATAATGAAAACGTTGACAAAATATCTACCCGAATATGATCTGAGGTACAACTTGGAACTCGTAAATAAGGTAGTCTTGGCAGATCCGCAATACAACAAACCTGGACAAATAGACATCATATTAGGAGCTGATGTATTCGGAGAAATAATTCTCAATGAAATTATCAAGGAACAGACATCATCTGTAGTCGCACAACAAACACAATTTGGATGGATCCTTTTCGGATCTCCAACCAAAAATAAAGGCAACAAGCATATTATAACCGGCCTCATCGGCACTACGAGCTTAACGGAAGTTCTGGGAAATAGAAGATGTTAAGAGCCACAGCGAGCTAAAGGTAACGGAGGAGCACGACGCATTCTTCAAAGAGAACACAACAAGGGACAAGGAAGGAAGATATACAGTTCGTCTTCCTTTTAAGTCAAGGGCACCAAGTCTCGGCGAAAGCAAGGGCGATGCTTTAGCTAGATTCAAGGCATTGGAAACCAGATTTGCACGCGATACCAAACTAGAAGCCGAATACAAAAAGTTCATGAAGGAATACATAAAATTAGGCCATATGAACTTGAGATCAAGTCCTACCAATGAACTTGATAACTGCTATCTTCCACATCATGCAGTGTGGAAACGCGACAGTCAACAGGACAAGATACGAGTTGTTTTTGACGCCTCTGCCAAATGTCAAAACGGACTCAGTCTAAATGACGTACTAAACATTTGCCCAAAACTACAGCAAGACATTGTCGACATTTTGCTAAGATGGAGAAAGCACAGGGTAGTATTAAAAGCGGACATCGAGAAAATGTATCGTCAGATCAGAATGCACGATGATGACAAACGCTTTCAAAGAATTCTTTGGAGGTTCTCGCCTAAAGAGCCAATCAATGATTATGAGTTAGCAACGGTAACTTATGGTACAGCATGCGCTTCTTACTTAGCAATTAGAATACTTCATCAATTGGCGAACGATGAAAGAACCAAGTACCCTACAGCATCAAAAATTCCTGGCTAACGATTTTTATGTAGACGATGTATTGACAGGAGCAAATTTACTTCGAGAAGCAAAATTGGTACAACGCGAACTACAAGATCTATTGCAAGCCGGTGGGATGCATCTAAGAAAATGGAGTAGCAATCTACATGAGCTGATAACAACTATTTCAGCAAACGAAGTTGAATCATTGGATTTTGAAGAACCGATCAAAACACTTGGCATTCACTGGATACCAAAAACAGACGTCTTTCAATACCACATTAATTCTGTAGACAAACCTACAACAAAACGAAGCATTCTGTCAGACATCGGAACAATATACGATCCACTTGGTTTTCTTGCCCCAATCATAACAAACGGGAAACTTTTAATGGAAACACTCTGGAAAGAAAACGAACAATGGGACTATCCGGCAAGTAAAAACGTAGCAGAGAAATGGGCAGAATTCAAGAAGGGGCTCGACGGCGTAGAAAAAATAAAAATTCAAAGATGGTTCAATTTCACAACAACTCAGACATTGCAGCTACACGGGTTTTGTGATGCATCTAATAAGGCCTATGCAGCAGTGATATACGCAAAGACAATTTCACCCACTGGTTCAATACATACAACACTATTAATAGCAAAATCTAAGGTGGCCCCCTTGAAACATCACACAACAATCCCGAGACTGGAACTCTGTGGTGCACTACTTCTGGCAAATTTGATGACACAAACCGAACGAGCACTTGGAATTGACAACGTAGAAAAGTACGCCTGGACAGACTCCGAAATTGTTTTGGCATGGATTAAAGGAGGGCACCATCGATGGAAGACATTCGTAGCAAATCGCGTTTCGGAAGTCAATAAACTGATCGACCCAAAGATCTGGCAACACGTTAAGACACATGATAATCCAGCGGACATAGCTACAAGAGGGACGACCGCTATAAAACTACGACTAAACAACCTATGGTGGTTCGGCCCTGCCTGTGTCAAAGGCAGAACAATGCCTCAGACGGACAAAACTATAAAAACCACGCTTGAACTCAGGACCAATGAGAAAACCATTACAATGAACGCCCGAATCATTGATCAAGATGACATCATTTCAAGGTTTTCCAATTTCCAACGCCTCTTAAAGGTAACAGCATGGTGTCAACGTTTTATAAGGAACAGCAGACCTGGTGTCAGCAGCAAAAATCACGGCTTACTAACAGCTACGGAAATCAAAGATGTGAGAAGATCCATAATCATTATGGTTCAAAAACAGGAATTCCCTGATGAATGGGACCAGCTTAACCAAAGCAAATGTGTTGGCAAAAGGAGCATCCTACTTTTACTGAACCCCTTCATAAAAAATGGAATAATAAGGGTAGAAGTACGTCTGGAAAAATCCGAATTAATATACGAAGCAAAGCACCCGATTCTTCTTCCATACAAGCATCCTCTTACATCAATGATCATAGACCACTCCCAGACAGCAACAATGCATGGTGGTAGACAAGCGACACTGGCCCACACCAGACAGGAATATTGGATCATCAATGCAATAAGCGCCGTGAAACAACGATTGCATAGGTGCGTCACATGCTTTAAAACAAATGCTAGACCACTCGAGCAAATAATGGGGCATTTGCCAAAACCACGAGTTACAATAAGCAAACCATTTACCCACACTGGAGTAGATTACGCTGGCCCAATATCACTAAAGCTTGCGAAGGGACGAGGCTCAAAGAGCTACAAGGGTTACATTGCCGTGTTCATCTGTCTAGCTACAAAGGCAATACATCTCGAAGTGGTCAGCGACTTAACAGCAAAGGGATTCTTGGCAGCGCTTTCAAGGTTATGCGGTCGACGAGGAAGAATTTCACATTTATATAGTGATAATCGTACGAATTTTGTAACAGCAAATAAAATACTAGATTCATTCTCCAAGAAGGAAGGCTCGGCTAACAACAATGATATTCAGAGAGAATTAACAAATTTTTCCATTGACTGGCATTTCATACCACCGGTGTCTCCCCACTTCGGGGGGCTATGGGAAGCTGGAGTGAAATCTGTAAAAACCCATCTCAAACGCATTCTGGGATACGCCATACTATCATACGAAGAGCTTTCAACATTACTGATAAAAATCGAAGCATGTCTCAACTCCCGACCACTGTGTCCAATAGACGACAATCCTAGCATTTTAGAGGTCCTAACTCCGGGCCACTTCCTCACAGGAGGAGCAATCACAGCACTACCAGAGGAAAACATTAATGAGGACAAGATGGATCTACTGAACAGATGGCAGCTCCTTTCAAACCTACATCAAACTTTCTGGAAACGTTGGAGCAATGAATATCTGACACGGTTGCAGCAGCGCCCGAAATGGATGATCACAAGGCCCAACATAAGACCAGGAAGCGTCGTCCTGATTAAAAAAGAACAATTGCCTTCCACTCAGTGGGCATTGGGTCGAGTTCTACGCGTCCACTTAGGGGATGACGGTTACGCTCGAGTTGTCACCTTAAAATAGGACAAAAGGAAATACAGAGGCCTGTAGCAAAAATCTGTCCTCTACCAATAAGTGACAATGAACTACCAATCACCACAAGGAAAGCAGTGGAAGAAAGACATAAACCTGCCGCCACAAGGTGAAAGAAACACCTCCAATTGAGAAAACTTGCGCAAACGCCTGTGTTAATGTGGTCTCCAGGCCAGCACTTCCTAATGTGCCCAGGGCATCGACTTCAAGGTCCAACCTGGTTTAACACCGAAAGGCCCACGACGCTCCCCAAGGCAAAACGATGCAAATTTGGCCAATTACTACTCAGCTCACTGCTCGTAATGTCTTTCGTCAGCACTGGCCACTGCGGTTACGAAATAAAGCAATTTAACTCCGGTTTATGCATCGAGGAAATGGGAATAGCACACGTAAAACGAGGAGTTTTTAGAACGCAGAATCATCAGCAATTAACGCGACTCAACAAGCCGAAGAATTCTGTGAAACAGGTGTTAAGTTGCATCCAACTATTCACTGCAAGGTTCTCATTTAGCATCTACAAGAAAGAAAAAATCATCTGGTGGCAGAACTTGATGGGTTTATCAGCTGAATCCAAACAAGATCAAAGAGAGGTCTTTTGGGGACAGTTCTACAATCTGTTTTCGGCGTAAACGATGACGTATACAGAGAATTGGACGGCCTGCAGGAAAATCAACAAAGGCTAATACAGTTCTCCAATCACCAAACGTCATTCCTCATGTGCACTACAACACAGATGAGCGCTACAGAATCAAAAATTCAGTCACAGATTGCTGGGCTTAAATCAAAATTTGATAAGGGAATGGAGGACATCGGATTTATGAAGAAATCATTTAGGGCCTTGGACAAAAATACCATAGAAATCAACTTTCTAATTGCATATCTAGCGGTTGACAATTTGTTGGGGGATTACATTAAAAAATATGATAATATTAATACGGTCGCCTTCAAGAGGGGAGATCTCAGAGAATTGAATGATATCATCAGCAACGCCAACCAAAAAATGCCCACTCACCTATTTGCCAGCAGAAGTTCAAGCTACCCCACCGAAGGAATATGGGATTCAAACCTACTAATCATCCGGAGTTATTTCGACATACTGGAGTCAGAAAGATATGAACTTGTCAAGGTTACATCCGTGCCCAACCGGGTACGCAGCAACACCTACGAGGTCATGGAGATTCCAAACAACATATTAGCTGTCGACTACACTAGACAGCTATATTTTGAATTAGCCGAAAAGGAATTAAACTCGTGCAGTCACATTAAAAACTCAACAACGTGGGTTTGCATACCCTCAACACTCAGGAAAATCACTGATGACTCCAGTTGCATAATAAACAAGCTATTTCAAAGGTACAACAAAACGCGGTGCCCTACTAGAAATATTTAGATAACGAGTCTACTATGGAAGCAGCTTTTCATGAGAAATACTTGGATGTTTATCGCTCCTATGCCGACTGAAGTCGCCGCATATTGCGAGGGAGTCCGCAGAGAGATAACTCTCAACGAAACTGGAATAATCACCGAAGACTGTCACATCGAGACATCGTGTTTGGGGAATTTCACGTTGTCCAATCACACTTTCATAACGTTAACATGTCATTGCTTTATCCCACCCTGAAGGACTCCACTAATGAAGGCCCTGAGCTTCCAGGAATCGTTGGAGAAACCATCATAAAACAGTCCGAAGACATACTCAGTAAGGCAATCGGTAATCTAAGGGACGAACAGGAAATCACGGTATGGAAGTCATTCAAGGGACATCCGGTTACACATGTCAGCACAGCTCTAGTTATACTCATCAATGCAGCCTTGACATTCAAGGTCACGTCTGCTTGGAAATGCCGAAAACCCAAAACTACTTCACCTTCGAACATAGAGCTCCAACCAGTGCCGCTACCAAAACGGAAGCAATGGCAGGAATCAGATTTCAACACATTCGAAATCGGGGGGGGGGGGGGGGGAAATGTGAAGTCCGCACATACCTAAAATACGTATCACGTACATCATCATTTGCCACGCGACGTTATCAGCACACAACGCTGCACATACTTAAGTTGCGTACACCAGCATTTCACACGCGACGTTATCAGCCTACAACGCATTACACTGCATGAGAGTGTAATACGTTCGTTATCTGTCGGGTTCAGGATTTGCCTTGTCGAGTACAACACATCACAGCCTTATCATCATCAACCTCCTAGGATGGAAGAAACACTAAACCAGATAAGTGATAAGCAAATACCATACATGACTTATGTTATGCGTATGGTCTTATCACCTAAATGTAAAATACAAAAACCATAGAGATAAGACGTGTGATATGTGCATCGTCTTATCACCAATATAATATACAAGCGCTATATCCCACATGAAGATTTATATGCATATTTAGTCTTAGATTTTTAGTATAAATAAGAGGAAATTAAATAAAATTGTACACACTTCAAAAAGGTCTTTCTTTGAATGAACTACTGATTCCCCCTACCCAAGGTAAGGGTCATTAGTTTAAATCAAAAACACAAGGCTGCTTTGAATACCGATTCCCCCACCAGTGGTAAGGGTCAGTATATCAAGGCAACTCCAACAACAATACATACATTTATGTGTTTTAACTCTACAGAAACTTTCCTTCTAATTCACTTTACAGCTTTAAGCGTAATCCAATTTGCGAACAGCTAAAATATAAGAAAGGGAAAAAAGATAATATATTATTAATAATTGCGATTTCTCACATACGTGTAAATATATTAGTATTAATATCACACTTAGGCAAAATACATATAAAAGTGTGTCCAATATGGCTGTGTGCAAATTCAGGGTTGACATGTGTAACATTCGTGGGCTTAGATCGAATCTCTCGGCCACGTGCGTCCATTTAGCAGACCACAAACCTGCTATTCTGGCACTAACAGAAACCCAGGTTAATGCTGATTCCGACGTTTCGGATTTTAGTTGGCCTGGTTACAACTTAGTGCCAGTATTTTTTCCCCACCGCGGTCTCGCAATATATGTACGTAGTGATATTGCTTACCAAACCCAAGCACATTTCAATCATTGTTCCAACGCGGAATTCAATTTTATTTGGCTCAAAGTCAAAGTGCGTAAGCATATCATTTACAACGGCTTCATATACAGAAGCCCCAATTTAGACAGTGTCTCAACTTGTAGTGAGTTAGATGCACTGTCCGACTCTATCACTAGAATTTTATCACTTGATGAATTCTCTGAAATCGTAATTGCGGGAGATTTCAACATACACAATTCTAGTTGGCTGCACCATTCAGGCTTAACACCACAGCGAGGAAAGGATGTTGAGTTATTTGCTGTTATTTTAACCATCTCACTCAGCTTGTGAATGAGCCCACTCGAATTCCAGATATTGTAAGTCATAACGCTTATACCCTTGACTTGTTTCTTACTTCACTTCCTAACAAATACACCGTCAGTGTATTAAAGCCTCTAGGCTCTTCAGACCATTGTGTAGTATCAGCTAATTTCTCGTTGTCAAACCACACAGTTAAAGAGAAAACTCCTAAAAGAAAAGTATGGCTACACGAGAAAGCCAACTGGGATGGCCTCAATAATTTCTTTAGAAGCTATAACTGGCCACTTAACGCTAATAGTGGTGTGGATGCCACTTCTGATCCTCGAGGGTTTGAGACAATTTATCCCTTCCAGGACAAAGTGTATCAAACCGAAGGAAAATGCTTGGTATGATTTAAGCTGCAAAGAGGCTACTAGGAACCGTGAGGTATGCTTTCGGTTATATAAAAAAAACCCCACTGTGGAAAACCGAACCAAATTTAGACGAGTCAGAAATGATTCTTCCTTAAATGAGCCAAATTCGACTATGACCAAAAACTGAAACAAAAAATACTTCAATGTCACAAAGGAAGTAAAATTTTTGGTCATTCGTGAAACGAATTAAAAATACTGCCTCGTCTTCAATTCCAACGCTCATTCACAATGACATTCCAACTGTCAGCTCAAAAGATAAGGCCAATCTGCTTGCTTCACATTTCGCAGCTAGCTCTACGCTGCCAGATAGCGCGTTGTCGCCGCCTGTACTTGCAAGAGTTGAATCCTCTATGGGACAGATTTACTTCCGTACTCGTCAAGTGGCAAGAGTAATAAATGATCTCAACATTCATAAATCTGCCAGGCCTGATGGCATTCCCGCTATAGTTTTGAAGAGTTGTTGGCATTACCACTGCGTAGACTTTTCCATTTCTCTTATTCTTCTGGAGTCGTCCCAAGGAATTGGAAAATAGCCTTTATCCAGCCTGTTCCTAAAAAAGGCAAACTGTCATATCTTTTCTCCTACCGAACAATTGCGCTAACATCCATACTTTCTAAGGTCATGGAAACACTGATCAATCGTAAGCTTATGCAATACCTTGAATCACGTGAAATCCTTAGCGACCAGCAGTACGTTTTTCGTGGGCAACGTTCTACAGGCGACCAATGGCTTTTCTCACTGAAAAATGGAACCAGTCTATTCACAAATTTGGTGAAAGCAAAGTTGTCATAGAGTCTGGTATCAAGCTCTTTTGTCGAAAATGAATACTAATGGAATTGATAAGGCTTGATTGGACTAGTAACTATCTTTCTGGCCCTTCTATCCAGGTCGTATTGGACGGATTCAAATCCAATGTCCACCGCATAAACGCCGGTGTTCCTCAAGGCTCTGTTTTATCTCCGACACTCTTTCTGATTTTTATTAATGATCTCCTATCCACCACCTCTAATCCAATCCATTATTTCGCTGATGACAGTACTCTTAGCTTTTCATATGACTTCTCGCTTTCTGCGCGCCCCTCTTCGTTACAAGAGGAACTTGAACAGCAACGTATGTTAAGCACGTTAAATTCTGACCTTGACAGCATAACAAGGTGGGGACTACATAATAGAGTTGAATTTAACGCTTCTAAAACCCAATGCTGCCTTCTGTCATCTAAGCGTAATTAAAACCCCCAAACTTTAACCATGAATGGATCTTGCATCAAAGAAACTGAAAAACTCTCAATTCTCGGTATGTGTGTCAACAACAAGCTTCGTTGGAATGACCACATATTTGCCATCGCCAAAAATGCTGCGAGATGCTTAGGTTTCCTAAAACGGTGCAAGATGTACTTCACTCCTTCAGATCTGGCTACTATTTACAAGGCGTATATTCGCCCTAAACTTGAATACAACTGCATTGTCTGGGCAGGTGCTCCGAAGACCACATTGCATCTACTAGACAGAGTTCAGAACCGCGCGTTATAACTTATTGGTGATGTACATATCGCGAAAACAATCGAATCGCTTGAACATCGTAGGAATGTTTCCTGCCTGTCACTGTTTTATCGCTTTTTCCACAAGCGGTGTTCAAAAGAAATATCCAGATGCATCCCGCCCATTCTCCAACCCATCCGTAATACCCGTGCCTCAACTCGAGCTCATGGGTCCACCATTAAGCCTATCTTCGGACGTACTAACCAATGCAGAGATTCTTTCTTTAGCCGCACGATAGTTATGTGGAATGAATTGTCTTAATCTGTGTTTCCGCATTTATATGATCTGCAGTCGTTTAAGACACGTGTGCATAGACATCTCATCCTTTCCTCTC
Organism: Nephrocerus scutellatus; assembly: GCA_947095585.1. Lineage (NCBI taxonomy): Eukaryota > Metazoa > Arthropoda > Insecta > Diptera > Pipunculidae > Nephrocerus > Nephrocerus scutellatus. The sequence goes on from OX352762.1 coordinate 34,402,517, forward strand.
CCTAATTTCCTAACGCCCACGCTGTGCTAAGCATTATAAGGGTGCACGCTAAAGGGGCGTGTGTACATTATAAAAAAAAAAAAAAAAAAAGGTCAATATCGCACTTAAATAAATCAATTGGTTTCCTCCCATTGTGAATAGAAAACAATTGGAATTTGTTAGGAGTAGCGCAAAGGTTCTGTCGCTACAAGGGTGATAACGCGAAGTCTCAAGCTCGAGGATCCAACCATGGTTCGATTCCTCGAACAACTCCCAATTTTATAGCAAATCCAGTACAAAAGCTTCTGCTCAGCCAGGCTGACATACAGACCATTTTACCAAGAGAGTACGACAATAGAGAAAACTCGCTGTCGAATACACAACAGGACCAACGTGGTAGGATGCCTGTAGAAAGGTCACCTAATCGGGGAAATCCAATGTCCAACCGGGACGAAGACATAGGTAGTGTCCAAGGAGACACAGTTGCAGAAGGTGCAGACGGAGCCGCATCGTACCAAATTTCAGGCCAGACAAATAGGCAGGCACTGGATGATAATCGGGAGCTCATCAATTTTATGAACAGCATCGTGACTACTGCTGTTCAGGCAGACCTGATGTCAACTTTTACGAAAGGTTTGAGCGAAAGTCAATCGCTCTGTATTAGCAACGATAAGATCATATATAGGTAATGATCAACGCAACTGGGACAGACATGTTAGCCATGTAGCCTTTTCCATTAATAGTGTAGCCCATGAAGCTACCAAACTGCAGCCATACTATTTGGCTTCCACGTGGCACAGCATGGGAATGTATATGAAAAACTGCGAAAACTGACGACTGTAAAAGATTCTCTATTAGCCAGTAGAACGTATACATCCCAGTCGTCCTTTTGAAAACACTGGAATTGACTATGCCGGTCCATTTAATGTTAAAAATAAAATCCGCTCGAATGTTGTATGCAAGGCATATCTTGTAATTTTCATTTGCTTCTCATCTAAAGCTACACACATTGAAGTAGTTCAGGATCTCACAACGCAAGCGTTTCTCTCAGCACTTCGCCGATTTGTTTCTAGACGTGGTCGTTGTTCTAATATATATTCTGATAACGCCACAAATTTTATTGGAGCAAAATCAGAATTAGTCAAACTTCAAGAATTATTTAATTCAGAAACTCACAAATTGGAAATGTTACGATATTGTCCACCTCGCTCGCAACATTCCGGAGGGTTGTGGGAAGCGGCGGTTAAAAGTGCTAAACATCACTTAAAACGGGTTTTATGAGACAAATCTGTTCCTATGAAGAACTTACAACACTTTCTACACAAATAGAAGCCTGTCTAAATTCAAGACCCATCAGTGCTATGTCAAATGATCCTTCAGATCTATCCCCGTTAACTCCAGGTCATTTTTTAATAGGTCATCCAATAAATTTAATACCTGAACCTTCTCTGTCACATCTAGACTTTAATCGTTTATCTCGTTATCAACGGTTCCAATCCATGTTGCAGCAGTTTTGGAGGCGTTGGTCAACTGAATATCTTTGTGAATTGCAACAACGACGAAAGTGGAGCGAACCAAATGAAAATGTCATGTTGGGATCGCTAGTCCTAATGAAAGAAGATTATATTCCACCAACCAAATGGATCATGTGACGCATCATTAACGCGCATCCGGATGGTGAGGGTTTTGTGCGAGTGGTTTCAGTTAAAATAAAAGTTCATCAGCCGTACAACACGTATATGGAATGCTCTGCCGAGCTCTGTCTTTCCACATCGCTATGATACACAGGCATTCAAAGCACAAGCTCATAGATATCTCCTCTTTTCTCCTCCTTTCATTAACACCAAGCATATAGGCGAGCATTATAACTCGTGCGCGTGCGCGTGTGAGGATTGAGCATTGAGTGTGAGCGTGAGTGTTAAATGTTTGCTATGAAATCTAACGACGAGCACTGTTGCCCTGCAACAATGCGACCAGTCATTCGTTGACGTTTCATACTATGGAGTGTTACGGAGATTGATAATCAATTTTGAACTCACTTCCTAAAGCCCGATTATATTCAAACTTTGCACACATGTGTATTTCCCATGACAATACTTTCTATTCTATTATTTGAGAGTGATCAGGCCGCGGGGTTCCCATACAATTTTTTTTTCCATAGCGACATCAGATCATGTCATACTATAATGACTGTCTGCGTTGGTGCGCTGTGAGCTGCTTGGCTTTGTTGTTGGCTAGCTTCGCATGTGTTATTATTTTTCAGCATTTATAGTGGAATTCAGTATACTTTTGGTTATTGGAGAATTTACATGAAAAACTTTAATTTTTATGGTTTTTTTCTAAATTCTCTATATTAACTTCGCGTGCCCGTGTGTTTGTTTGTTTGTCGTGGAATCCTGCGATAAATTTTTAACCCACTTCCCAAAGTCCGATTTCATTTAAAATTTTGCACACGTGCATATCTCCGATGACAACACCATCTATTAAAATTCACATATAACCCGATTTTCTTCAAATTTTATACACATGTGTATCTCCGATGGGCAACACTTTTTGTAAAAATTTTGGAGACCCCGGGCCTCGGGGTCGTGAGCCCCAATACAAATTAAAAAAAAAATTAACCCGATTTTCTTCAAATTTTAAACACATAATTTGTATCTCCTATTACAGAATTTACATGAAAAATTTATATTTTTATGGGTTGTTTTTTTTCTATTAGTTCGAAGTTGCACGAAAAGCAATGCGCTGCCATGAGCGATTACTGCTAGGACGCTGTAGTCAAAAAGCTGACTGGTTTCTCCATCAGAAGCGAACAACACCACCAGATCCATCAAAGCCAAGCTGCAGCGTCATCAAAAGTCCCAGAGGTGGAAAGAGTAAGGTAGCTGATACCAAGCCCATGCCTTGGATATCCAGCGAAAGAGTACTATTAGAGTACACGCACAACTGCTATGATGATCCGTGGGAGCGACGGAAGAACTATAACGTTACTTCTCATTGTTGGTGCCGTATTTATTCTCCATAGCAAATAGGCAACAAGAAATCATAGCAACGGATCGACGTATTGGGTGTTCGAGCACCGCGAGAGTGGATGGGTGGATGACGATTCCAATCAAGTAATGACTCGTCGACGTGTGCCTTATCTGCGAATAATGAGACATACCATGGCGGATCGGTTGTTCGTATACCAGCATTAATGCAGCCAAGTGATTGCAAAACGAATTGTATGCAAGATGAATGTAGGTCGACTCTGGATGACTGGTGGTGCGGAATGTAAAGTGTCAGCAGTTCGCCTAAAACCTTCTCTATAGAAAGCCCAACTGTACGCATACTAATGCTGTGTGTAAATCAATCCCAAACGCGTCTGTGTTGTGATGTGAATACAGTGTACAACAAATAAGCAGTTGCAAAGAGCGAGAAACGTAAGATGTGGTAGTGGGACACAGAAAAATTTTATATGGATTTTGCTCTTTAGCTTATTATCGATACATAAACATTTGGGATTTTTCTAAGCATGTATCTGTGTATCATCGGAACAGTTCGGCTCTCTGTAAAGAAGGTTTTGGACATCATCACCATACGCAAACACTTTTATTAATTTCTTTTATAATTTTATTTGATTTCCAGTTCCATCAGTAATCCACCTCCTTGCGGTGTTCTTCTTACTGCCGACTTTTTATAATGGAGACAGCTAGCTCCGCGCTAATAATTCTGCTTAAGAGCAAAACACTGATTAGGCTGCTTACAAGGTAAGCCACCTCTAGGAGAGACAGTCTTTTACTGATTATCTCTGTTTTTAAATTCTCTATATTAACTTCGCGTGCCCGTGGCTGGAAATTTTGCACACATGTTTATTTCCGGTGACAATACTTTCTATTAATTTGATAGTGATCGGGCCAGGTCGGGGGGCTCCCTTACAAATTTTTTTCTATATAGCGGCATCAGATCATGTCGTACTATGACGACTGTTTTCTGTGTGCGTGGTACGCTGTGAACAGCGCTGCTTGCTTTACGATTGGGGTTGTTTTGTTGTTGGGTTGCAGTGCTTCGAACGTGATTTTATTTTTCAGCATTTTTAGCATACAAATTTTATAAGAAAAATTCCCGATTTTCTTCAAATTGTATACGCATGTGTATCTCCGATGGACAACACTTTTTGTAAAACTTTGGAAGTGATCGGGTCACGGGGTCGGGGGCACTCATAAATATTTTGTAAAAAAGTACCCGATTTTCTTCAAATTTATATGCATGGTAACATATGTATATCTTCTATGAAAACACTTTTTGTAAAGAATTTAATCGGGATACAAAACAATTTTTTTTAAAAAAATGTACCCGATTTTATTCAAACTTTGCACAATGTGTATCCCCGATTAGAGAATTTACACGAAAAATTAAAATTTTTATGGGTTGTTTTATTAAATTTCCTATAATTACTTCGCGTGCCCATGCGTTTGTGTGCAAATGTGCACATGTGTGCAAAATTTCAATAAAATCGGGCTTTGGGATGTGGGCTAAAAATTGATCGCAATATTCTACGACAAACCGACCGACCGACCGACAGACAGACGTTCCACGGGCAAGCAAAGTTAATATAGAGAATATAAAAATGCCTGCATGCATGAGCAGCTAGGAATCTGTTAGGAATCCATCCATCGGGCACACACTACACCAAGACAATTCTAGAAGAATGCTGAAGAGGCATCATGTGCCCCATATATAAGAAATTAGATATTAGATAGTATAACGTTTATGAGACCTATTTTCTCCTATATCCTTCCAGACAGGATAGCTCCATAAGCTAAAGTCATAATTGAATCAAGAACTGATTAGATTTTCACCCCTATGCAGGCGATGAAAAACACTAAACGATTTGTTTATACACTATCATAGCACAGCATAGTAGAACTTTATAAAACTATAAATTTCTACTATCTCAGCAACATACGTGGGCTGAGAACGAATTCGTTCGCTGTGTTTAACCATGTACATGTCCACAGGCCGGCAATTCTGGCACTGAGTGAAACTCAGGTATTTGATAATTCTGATGCATCGGAATTTAATCTACCTGGGTATAGCTTGGTGCCATTATTTTTCCCTCGACGCGGACTCGCAATCTATGTTCGTAGAGATGTTGCGTTTCAGCTTTTGCCTCATTTTAGCCAAAGTTCCAATCCGGAATTCAATTTCATTTGGCTCAAAGTAAAGGTACATGAGCGCAACATCTACTACTGTTTCCTTTACAGAAGCCCCCACTTAGACAGTGTTTCAACTCAGAGCGAGTTTGATGCACTGTCTGATTCCATCTTAAGAATTGGAAATCGTAAAAATGAAATCGTTATTGCGGGCGATTTCAATGTACACAATTCTGGGTGGCTTCGCCATTCTAGCCAGACAACACTCGAAGGAAGGTGTGTTGAGTTATTCGCTGAGTTTAATCACCTTACTCAGCTTGTAAATGAGCCTACACGAATACCTGACATTGCAAATCATTCCGCAAACACCCTAGACTTGTTCCTTACCTCTCGTCCTGATAAATACTCCGTCAATGTATCATCGCCCCTAGGCTCATCAGACCATTGTGTAGTATCAGCTAATTTCTCGTTAATAAACCACGTAGAGAAAAAACTCCCAAAAAAATAGTATGGCAATACGAGAAAGCCAATTGGGACGGCCTTAACAACTTCTTTGGGAGTTATAACTGGTCGCTATTGTTTCGCGATAGCAACGTGGATGCCGCCGCTGATGCAATAACAAACATCATTCTTATTGGTATGAGAAAGTTCATCCCTTTTAGGAATAAATCTATCAAATCAAAGGAAGATGGATGGTATGACTTGAGCTGTAAAGAGGCTTCTAGGATTAGAGAGGTATGCTTTCGGTTTTACAAAGCAAACCCTTCCGAGGAAAACCGAAAAAAGTTTAAACGAGCAAGAAATGATTGCAATGCCCATCTTCGGCGAGTCAAATTCGCCTACGACCGAAAACTAAGGCAAAAAATACTACAATGTCCCATAGGTAGTAAAAATTTTTGGTCTTTCGTGAAAAGAATCAAAAATTCAGCCTCGTCGTCGATTCCAACGCTCATTTATAATGACATTCCAGTTGTCAGCTCTATGGACAAGGCCAATCTGTTTGCTGCGCATTTCGCAGCTAGCTCTACGCTTCCAGATTGTGCATTGCCGCCTCCTGCACCTCAGAGTATTGAACACTCTATGGGACAGATATTTTTTCGTACTCGTGCAGTTGCTAGAGTTTTAAATGATCTTAACACATACAAATCCGCTGGTCCAGATGGTATTTCTCCATTAGTTCTGAAGAGGTGTTCTTCCAAGCTGGCATTACCATTGCGTAAGCTTTTCCATCTATCCTACTCTTCTGGACTCTTCCCGAGAAGTTGGAAAACAGCATTTGTCCAGCCCATACCCAAAAAAGGCGAACCGTCGTCTCCTTCTTCGTACCGACCCATAGCACTTACATCCATTCTTTCCAAGGTCATGGAAACGCTGATCAATTATCAGCTTAAGAAATATCTTGAAACCAACGTAATCCTTAGTGACCGGCAGTATGGGTTTCGTGGGCAACGTTCTACTGGTGATTTGATGGTTTATCTCACCGAACAGTGGAACCGATCTTTGCATCATTTTGGAGAAAGCAAAGCTGTTGCACTCGATATTTCAAAGGCATTTCACAGAGTTTGGCATCAAGCTCTTTTGTCTAAAATGCGTGCTTATGGTGTCGATGATAAACTGCTTCAATGGATTAGAAGCTATCTTTTGGACCGCTCAATTCAAGTTGTTTTAGACGGTTTCAAATCTGAAATACACCACATAAATGCTGGCGTTCCCCAGGGCTCTGTTCTGTCCCCGACACTCTTCCTCATTTTTATTAATGATCTCTTATCTGTGACTTCTAATCCAATTCACTCTTTCGCTGACGACAGCACTCTCAGCTTCTCATATAAGTTTGAGGAACGTCCCTCCACCTCTGATGTGGAACTCAAACAACATCGTATGTTAAGCACGTTAAATTCTGACCTTGACAGCATAATACAATGGGGAGAAAACAATCGAGTAGAATTTAACGCTTCCAAAACCCAATGCTGTCTCCTGTCGTCCAAGCGAATCCTAAACCCCATGCCATTATCCATGAATGGCACTTGCATCGAGGAAACTGAAAAACTCGCAATTCTCGGTATGTGCGTTAACGACAAGCTTCGTTGGAATGACCACATATTTACCGTCGCTAAAAATGCTGCGAAATGTTTAGGTTTTCTAGCCCGGTGCAAGAAATATTTCACTCCCTCTGATCTGGCTACCATTTACAAGGCTTTTATTCGCCCAAAACTTGAGTACAATTGCCATATCTGGTCTGGTGCGCCTAAGACTACTTTGCATCAGCTAGATAGAATACAAAACCGCGCGATAAAACTTATCGGTGACGAAAATATAGCGAAATCGATTGATTCGCTTGAACACCGCAGGAACGTTTCTTGCTTGTCACTATTTTATCGCTTCTTCTACCAGCGGTGCTCAAGAGAAATAGCCAGCTGCATGCCACCTCTCCTTGAATTCAACCGCAATACTCGTGGCGCTCTAAATGCTCATCAATTTACCCTTAAGCCCATCTTCGGACGTACAGTTAAATTCAGGGATTCGTTCTTCAGCCGTACAACTCGTATGTGGAATGCTCTGCCAAGCTCTGTCTTCCCACATCACTATGATCCACAGGCATTCAAAACACAAGCTCATAGACATCTCCTCTTTTCTCCTCCTCTTCCTTAACGCCCACGCTGTGCCAAGCATATAGCCGAGCATTATAAGGGTGCGAACCCCTTGAAGCGTGCGCGAATTAAAAAAAAAAAAAAAAAAAAAAAAAAATGACAGCAAAACAACTACAGGATGGCAGCATCTGCGAGCAGAAGAAGGTACTTCAAATATGTGCGCGAATTTGAAGTATTGCAATCCTTCAACTATCTCGATTGAATTTTATAAAAAAAAAATAATTTTTTTACTTTAAAGCATCATAGCTCTCAACGGATACAGATGCAAGATAACAACTTAGATCTTAAATTAGCCTAGACAATTACCAGTAAAATAAGACTAAGTTGGTTGTTCTCCGATAAATATTTTGGAAGTTAAAGTTTAATATTTGTGTGTATTTTTTTCTGAACACCCTGCAAAAAAAAATTGACTCCTCCCCCACCAATACGATTTTTTTCTCAGAATGAACCAAGGAATCACCCCTTAACGGATTAGCATCTCAAACCCGAACACCCTGTATACACCTATTGCCTTGGTACTAAACACAAGCGATATACTTATCATTTGGATGCAATGAACAGCCTTCAACGTCGTCCGGCTACTCATTTAAATTTAGTATTTTGACAAAATATTTGATGTTTTTTTTTATTTAATGTTTAATTTACTTTTCTTATTTATAAAAAATTTTCACAAAAAATTAAGGAATTGTTCAGGTATAGTTAAGATTGCACGAAAGCTGTCGAAAATGTTTGGCATGGGGCTAACATATTTTAATTGGGCCTAGTAAATAAGAACTGTATTTCGTATTTTATATGTTGTACAGCGGTAAAGTATTACGAAAAAAATGACTTACTAAAATATTTAATCAAATCAAAAACATTCTGCTTCACGTATTTTTATATTTTATTGTACATTCCTTTTGTAGTGTAATGTAGGAGAATTCATTATGTATTGATAATCCACTACAATACGTTATTAATCACGGATACATACACGTATAGTATGTATGATAAATTATCGATATGCTCATTTTATATATTTACATTTATATTTATCATACAAAATCAATCATGTTTTCTTAATAATTTTATATTCTGTACGTTTAAAAGGCACATATTAATTATTTTATATTATTATACGTAATTCTTACGGTAAAATACAGTGTGAATGTTTGTTTAGATACGTAAAAATTGTTTCGTTTGAGTTAACTTTCGATTATAAATAAGTTAAATCTACATATATGCTTACATTACAATACAATAAAATAACCGGTTGACTTGTAATATTGTAGTTTTATAGTTATTGATATTGTTTATCATTATAACTGTGCTTAGGTTTAATTAGTTCCCTTTGATTATTACCTAAATTGTTTTCATAATTAATTCATTACGGGTGTTTTGGAAAAAAATTTATGGCAGATCGATTTTTATTTAAGTGAAATAATCATTTGGTAGCTTAACACACATTGTCTTCTAAAGTGGTTGTCACTAATATATAACACATGTTTAAAATTCCGCGATAACTACATACATATGTCAATTTTTTCGTCTGAGTAGAAAAGTTTATAATTCCACACATCCTTTTTTCAAGTGGGGGTAACCAACAACGAGAATCGTTGTTTTAAATTAATGCGATAATAATATTTTTACACGCTTGTACGTAAGATATGTGCGTATTTAATTCAATCAAATTAAACCAAAACTTCATACTTCCTTTCCTATAATGAATTGACTTTTATATAAGTCACAAACAGTACCCGCCTGAATTTTACATTTTCAATATATATTTGTTTATTCGTAACTATTTAATCGGTATTTATACATTTTTAAATTCAAACATATTTCATGATAAAAAAAGTAGCAATAAATCAATGAATTGTATTTTCTAATGAAAACTTGTTTTGCTCTTTAAAAATCAAACAAATTTTGTTTATTATTCTTTTTTATTTTGAATGGCAATTTATATTTCTTACAAGAGAAATAGAATTTCCATCACTTATTTTTATTAAAATTAAGGTATACCAATGCTTTACACTTCACTTCAAAAATTATCTTTACTTTAATTAATTATGTGCGCTTATATGGAGTATTTAAGTAATTTTCTGGTAAGTGAATTTTTCTCGTCATTAATGCTAATTTTATTTAACAAATATATTATACTCGTGTGTATACACATAACACAAAAAAAAACTATTTTATGCACTATATAAACAATACTTTATCCAGAAGAGTAGACATAAGACAGGTAAAGAAAACATAAAGTAGCCTTCAAGTTGATCACCGCAAGCACTTATAAGTGCATTCATTATAAGTCGATTGGAACACGCAAAAATAAAATACTGGTTGACATCAGGAGTCGAATTACGACATCAGTCAACGAGTGAATGAAATCCATACGTTGAGTGATCGTGTATTTACATTGGGATGATTACTACTCGTCACTCGTTCACGTTAGCGATCATGCCAAATCAACCTTATTCAGTCACGTATGTTTGTAATTCGACCCCAGTTTTTTCTTTTAGACGTTTTAAATTCATACGTACAGACAAAGAAATGATTTAAAAAAGTGCAAAGTTATAATTTTTCTAAAAAAGTACTAAATAATATTTGCTGTAATTTTCGTATTGCAACTGCAATGAAAAAAAGTTGACGTTTCTTTTCATTTTATCACACAACCAGAATTGCGTAGCGAAAAAATTTATCACTTCACAGGGCGGGAATCAACCCCAAGATTAGACCAGTTAATTAAGCAATGACTAAAATCCTAAGTAATTATAAGCGGTGGATTGGAAAGCCATTAATATATTGTCATTCATAAACCACCAGTTAAGTTAAAGCAAAGAGAATAGAGATATCAAGAGGAACGAAGTAGAACAAAAAATTTTATACAAAAATGAATGGGTTTCGCTATTCAAATGGGTTTTACACTCAGTTGTGTGAGTGAATTCTTAATTTGTGATTTGTACAATATTACGAGTATTTGAAGACCTTGTTACGCACTTAACTGCTTTACAGCTTAACTCAACTCAAAAGAAAGAATTTTAGTGGTACTTCGTACGGCGTTGTGTGTACGTCGCACCAACCATGCGTTGTGGGTGCTATGTTTTCACCACCAAATGGGGAATTTCTCCACAAAATCGAATCTCCGTTTAGAGAATATACAAGAAAATTTTCAATTTTTAAATTCTCTATATTAACATCGCGTGCAAGGTTGTCTGTGGCTGACTGGTGGAATCTTGCTATCAATTTTTAACGCACATCCTAAAGACCGATTTTTCTGAAACTGTCCACATGTGTATTTTTGCTGACAATACTTTCTATTCAAATTTTTAAGGTATTGGGTGCCGGAGTCGGGGGCTCCTATACAATTGTTTTTAAAAATTTACCCGATTTTCTTCAAATTTTATATACATGTGTGTCTACGATGGACAAAATTTTTTGTAAAGTTTTTGGAGTGAACGGACCCTGAGCATTGTGGGGTGCCCATATAAATTTTTTAAAAATTAGTCCGATTTTCTTCAAATTTTACCACATACCCATCTCCGATTAGAGAATTTACATGAAAAATTGTAATTTTTATGGGTTGTTTTTTTTAATTATAAATATAAGAAGATTTATGCTATGTACGACTCTCCTCACTTAGTTTTAAGTGTTCGAAACAACTTATTAGCTACGAAGTTTTCAACCTCAGACAGAGTTGCAAGTTGGTCAGTAGTGGAAGAATCGTATGAGATCGAAACAAGTACTACCACAAAAATGTGTACAAAATTGTCATATGCACATATAAAACCAAACAATTTTGAAAAATTGAGGGTTGGTTATGCTACGCAGATTTTTAGACGAAGTGTGGCGGCTGGAATAAAAACTGCCCTAGCGTTTAAAATTTTTTTGGACCCAAGTAAAGCCTCGGTAACAATGCATTTTTGTGATAAATTCGATATGCTCTTCGTTGTTTTAAATTAAAAAACAATTTGATTCAAATCCAAATTGCATAGCTCTAAAACTAGAAAATAGCCTATATAAAATTTTAAAATCGTCGTTAAATTTTATGGCAACCATTAAAGGGTGTACCAAAATCAAAGCTTATTGTTTTTCTTGACTTTTGCAAGCTATTAATACTGTGTTAAATCTCACTAGCGAATTTTTAAACAAAAATGAACAAATTTCGTTTATACTAACCTCACGGTTCAATCAAGATCCATGCGAAAATTTATTTTCAATAATTCGACAAAGAGGCGGTAATTCGAGAAATCAAACAGTACATCATTTTAACGACATTATTGCTCAAATTATGTCTATGAAAATTTTACAACCAACTGCCAGGATGATAATGATGAAATTTTAATGGATCCTAACAACTATTTTCGGGCTTCTGAAGGATTTCAATTACAAACTAACGATGCAGCAATCAATTCAAATACTGGAACTGGAAATACTGGAATAACCTATTTTAACGATTTTAACGATTTAAAAGATAAAACCATTGAAACTATTCCTATATTAGATGAATGTTCGGAAAAATATTATGCTGGATATATGGTGTCCCGTTTGAAATTAAAAATTAACTGTACGCATTCTGAAAGCAGATTAATAAAATTGGATGAGAAAATCTCTTCTCTTCTCTTCAAAATTAGTGATTAATATTTTATAAAAATTATAAGAAAGATTCGGATTTTGGCTTACTTCATCAACCTTCGGAAATTTTTACTGAAATAAGCTAAAATCATATAAAGATTTTTAGAAACGTTTTCGACGAATCTCCTTGCTATAAAAATATAAAACAAAGTATAGTTGACCAATGGGTGGAATGGACCAGGCAACACAAGAAATTTAATTGGTGGTTTGACGATGATTCAGAATGCTGTAATCACCATAAAATAATATTGAATTTTATAATCGTTGTGTTAATTCGAAAACATTGCAAATGGATTGTAAAATGTAAATCATTAAAAACGAGCCCAACGAACACGGAACGTAATAGGAACGTTGCAAAATCGAGCTCTAGAATTAAAAGCAACCACCCTCGAAAAAAAATCCTACAATAAAAAAACTTTTTAAAAATAATAAATACCTATAAAAACATATTATTTTTCTTTGAAGTATTGTTTAATAATTAAATTGATAAAAACCACTGAAAATTTAATATTGCAAATCGCTCACAAAATTTGAAGAAAATTGAAGAACATCGGGTACATTTTTTAAATCATTTGTATGGGAAATTTTAATAGAAAGTATTGTCACCGGAAATTCACTTATGTACAATTTCAGGAAAATCGGACTTAAGGAAGTGCGTTAAAAATTGATCGCAAGATTCCACAAACCACCCAGCCAGGCACAGACAACCGTGCACGCGAGGTTAATATAGAAAATTTAAAATTTTCATGTAAGTTCTATAATCGGAGATTCGATTTTGTGGTGAAATTCCCCATTTGCTGGTGAAAACATAGCAGCTAAAACGCACGGTTGGTGCGACCTGCACACAACAACGTACAATGTACTACTAAAATTCTTTCTTTTCAGTTGAGTTAAGCTGTAAAGCAGTGTGAGTGCGTAAACAGTTCTTCTTATAATATGATACAAAACACAAATTAAGAATGCACTCACACAACTAAGTGTACAAACCATTTCAATTGCGGAGCCCATTCATTTTTGCATAAAATTTTTTGTTCTACTTCGTTTCTCTTGATATCTCTATACTCTTTGGTTGAAGGAATGTTTCTTAATGTATCACTAACCACTCTCACAAAAAATAATAAGACATGTGTGGAAAAAATGTAGATTTAAAACTATCCTGGAGTTGAAGAACGGCTTTAAAACTTGAACGATACAAATTGACTCATTATACGTGAAAATAAATACGTGAAAAGCGCTAATAAAAAAATCCAATACAATATTTTGTTATAAATGAATGTTATTCAACAATAACAAATCTAATATCTACTCGTATAAATTATTTCTGTAATATTTTTCTTTTAGATGTAATTTAATTTTTTAACGTAAAATGATATTTTTGCTTATATGTATAATTTTTTGTTTTGTTTTAAGTATTTATGCTATGTACGTTTTTTCTTTTCACCAATTGAATGCAGAAGTTTCTCGTTTTTCGTCTTCGTCACTTAAATATCAGGATATCTAGTTTCATTATTGCACGTAATGCTTTTTATTGTGAGTTGGGATAATATTTGAGCTATTAGCAAAAATATACCCTCACAATTTCGAAGGATCGTAGTTCTCCAAACGCCACCTCTGCCGTTCTCGACTAAGATCACACTCTTCCATTGTAACTTTATCCTTTTTCTCAGTGATAGCAAGACATTTGTCCGAGGATCCGTGACGTATTTGCTTTGTTTCATTATTGTAAGACCAGAACTACATTTTTCAAAGCAGGATGAGTAATAGAAGAGAAATAATGAAAATGTTAGTAAGCTTTGTTTTGATGGGCAAATGTGATACAAATTCGCAAATTTTCTCGCTTTATGGTATATTGTTCGGGTCTGCGTGTAGTGGAAATAGCAGATAAGCATGAAAGACGTAATAATAAATACAGTTAAAAACCATTGCAATTATCTATGACAAAATATGTTGTATTGTCTTCCTTGCATTTGTGTTTGCATTCATGTGTTCCACATTCCCTACCTACCTGATTTCCTTTGGATCCATGACAGGGATATAGCATGACGTCGTGTCCAGCATAATCGAGACAGGCTTCGTCTCTACGAATTTCTCCGTTCTTGCTCAACATCCAGTACTGTATACGCGTTGTATAGAAAGAAGTGAAAAAGAGGTAACTGTTATTTAATTAAAATCTTAAAAACCAAATAAACTGATTCACGTATCATATCATAAGAGCATATTCTCGTCTACATCCTCTGCACTTTGCCTCTCACAAGTCGCATATTTAGAAAAAACACAATTAATTCGGAAAGAATTTCTTGAACAAAGAGTAGCTGAGGATGTATCCGGTGTGATTTATTTGCAAAATACTGCTCTTTATCTGGTGGAAATGATAGCTATATAATTTTAAATTTGTATGTTATGTATTTGCGTAGATTGCTAAAATAGGAAAAACACATAAATATATATACCAGATGAATGTTAAACTACTTTATACTAATAACTAGCGGAAATACCCGGCTACCCCATCCCTCTGACCCCTACCCAAGTTAAAACCCTCCCCTCTGACGCCAAGCCCACCGACCTCCCGCCCACTTACCCCCGCCCACTGACCCCGACCCGCGGACCCCCCAGCCCACTGACATCTTGCCCTCTGCCTCCCGCCAGCTGACCAACCACCCACAGACCACCCCTCACACACTGACCTCCCGCCCTATGACCTCCCGCCAACTGACCAACCAACCAACTGACCACCTCACAAAAAAAATGTAAACGTGTTCGAATATTCCTTATAAGAAAATTACATACAGGGAAAACTAAATTTCCGACCCCAGCGACACCTATCGCGTCCAACGACTTTCTTTTTATTTAAATATTATATGGTGTGAATTTGACCAAAAATCGGTCCATAAAAAAGAACTTTCGGAAAAACTGGGACCCCAGCGCCACCTATGGGGGTCTAACACAAACAAAAACAATACAGAGCACCACACGAACATATTGTGTAAGTATAAGTTGGAAAGCTTCAGTGATTCAGCCGTGATAGCCAGACATACATACGCACCATCGTTTTTATACAGGGTGTTCGGGTTTGGGATGCTAATCCGCTAAGGGGTGATTCCTTGGTTCATTCTGAGAAAAAAATCGTATGGGAGGGTGTTTAAAAAATGTTGTTCAGAAAAAACAAATACACAAATATTAAACTGTAACTTCCAAAATCTTTATCGGAGAGCAACTTAGTCTTGTTTGACTGTTAATTGTATAGGCTAACTTAACATCTAAGTGGTTATCGGTTATCTTGCATCTGCATCCGTTGGAGAGCTAAGATGAGAAGTAAAAAAAATATGATTTTTTTTATAAAATTCAATTTCACTCAGAAAAAAAACAACCCATAAAAATTAAAAATTTTCATCTAAATTCTCTATTCGCAGAAATTGATATGGGAGCCTCTCGATGGGTAATTTTTTTTTTATTGTAGGAGAAAATCATCGAAAGAGACATTTCACATCAGATGAGATGTCAAATTTGAAAATGCTCAGATCATTTTATTCTGAGCACTTAGAGCACGCTCATACTCTGAGCAAATAAGAAACACGAGCATTTTTCTTGAGAACTCTTTACCACAGAATATTGTGAAAACTTGTTGTTCTATCTGTAAGTTGATATTGACAACAAAAAACGACACCAATAAAATACAATTCAGTAAATAAGTAAGAATTAAGCATAAAACATTTATGTCTAGTTTCATTTGCTGGGTTCATTTGTGCGTGAGCAGCCGACTGCGCAGCACACACCGCACAGAGTCATTAAAGTACGACGGTATCTGATGCCACTATAAGAAATTAAAAAAATGTATAAGGGCCTTGCGGCCGAACCCGGTGCCCGATCACTACCAAATTTAGAAAAAGTATTGTTTATTGGGTATACACATGTGAGTAAAATTTGAAAAAAATCGGGTAATTTTTATTTTATATTTGTATGGGAGCCCCACGAACCCAGGCCCGATCACTTCCAAATTTCAAAAGGAAAGTATTGTCACCGGAAATACACATGTGTACAAAATTTCAGGAAAATCGGGCTGTAGGAAGTGCGTTAAAAATTGATAATTAAAAAAAAATTGTATGGGAGCCCCCCGACCCCGGGGCATGATCGCTTCAAAAATTTTACAAAAAGTTTTGTCCATCGGAGATACACATTTGTATAAAATTTTAAAAAAGTCGGGTAAATTTTGTAAAATATTTGTATGGGAGCCCCCCGACCCCGAGGTCCGATTGGCCTCAACAGAAAGTATTGTCACCGGAAATATACATGTGTGCAAAATTTCAATAAAATCGGGCTGTGGGAAGTGGGTTAAAAATTGATCAGAAAATCTGACCAGCCAGCCAGCCACCCCGCCAGCCAGCCACCCAGCCAGCCACCCAGCCAGCCAGAATGAACCAAGGAACCACCCCTTAACGTATTAGCATCTCAAACCCGAACACTCTGTATATTAAGTTAATATTTTGGATACAGATCGCTTTGGTTGTAACTATAGTTTCGTATTGTACGTATTTGATTTTTGTAAACAAAATGGAAGGTACGTACAGTTTAAATCCATATTTGAAAGGCGAATTAAATGACAGTATGAATCTCGTAGTTTGACAGATATTCGGATATAAGGATATAATTATCAAGGGATTTAAATGAGAAAATTATAGACATAATATTAGTTTTTTTTTTTGTAAATTTGGTAATCATCGATAGATATTTACAGCGTTATCTGTTGATGTTTTTATTCGTATAGCGTTATGGTGCCAATACGTAAATACGAGCACGCATTAAAACCTCCAAGAACCCCTCAAAATACCCTAAAAAGACTACCAAAAGACCACCAAAAGACTCCCCAGAAGACTCCCCAAAAGACTTCCCAAAAGACTCCCCAAAAGACTCCCCAAAAGACTCCCCAAAAGACTCCCCAAAAGAGTCCCCAAAAGAGTCCCCAAAGTACCACCAAAGACCCTCAAAAGACCCCCAAAAAACCATCAAAAGACTACCCAAGAAATTCTCATAAAAATCCTAAAATCCTTTCAAAATGCCCCCAAAATACCATCAAAAGACTACTTAAAGACTCCCCAACAGACTCTCCAAAAGACCCTTTAAAGGACCCCCAAAATACCCCAAAAGACCTCCAAAAGACCCCCAAGGGCAACGAAATAGGGAGTTGTGAAGTGGATAGTTCAGAACGGTCTTAGAGTCTCACACTTAAAGTAAATACTTAGGTGTAAAAAAATCAAATAATTGTATTTTCTAATAATTATTATTCTACCCGGCTTGCAAAAAAAGTTAAAAATGTGCGAATATTTTTGTCTTTCATTGTCTGCATTAATCTGAAAGATGTGAATGTTGTTTCCCAGTATTACGAGTACTTAACAATAAAATACATACATTTTTGTATAATAAAAACATTTAGCTTTGCCACAAACTCCGGATTATTTTGTTCGCTATTTATATATATATGTAGGTATTATAGTTATTACTTCTAGCACTTGCAAAAAGCAAAGCATTGAAATTTACATTGCTGTGGATTAAAAGGTCCTGTAAACCGTCTGCCAAAGTGGAGGACATGCATTTTTATAAAAGGTGGATTAGTTTATAAAAATTATGTCTTTAAATGTTTTTAGATTTTTTAGGTTGAAAATTCGTGTAGATTTAATTTGCATAAGCAATAACGTAAATATTAACAATCATATATTAAAAACAACTTTCAACAAACATCCCGTTTTTGTTTACCACAAAATCTATTATACAACAAAATTTTCGTATATGTATGTATGTAGTTAAAATTTCAATGATTACTAAAGCAGCGTAGATTACTCATATATGTAAGTAATATTTAAAATGGAGAAAAAACAATCACAGGCCATGGTTGAATTCAGTTACATTAATACACAATTTTAATTAACAAAGCAACAAAGCATGTCGGTGGTTGATGAATGGTATGACTCGATAATGTAGAACTTCTGGTTGTTAATGCAACGAAAATATTTTTTGGATTTTTTTGCGTTTTAAATTTTAAAGCTTTTAAGCTTATATTATATAATAACAAATTTGCAAAAGTTTGCGAAGCCTATTTTTGCAATACCATGTACAAATGCATCAAATGCATCAAAAAAATTAATACATTTTTTAAAAAATCTCTGCTCTTTGGAAAATACCTGATTTCCCCCTTGACCGTGACACTCCCATAGATCAACGGCCGAATGCATATCATCCGGTTTGGCGGCGGAATCGAGACATATTTCAGTGATAATATTGGCAATCTGAAATTTTATTGGTCGGAGCAAAGAAATATATTATTTATATTTGAACCAATTATTACAATTTTAACCAATAATCGCTAAATAAGAGAAACTATAAAGATGTGATATATATAAAATGAGCGCAGCGACTTTGGGTCTTCAGTCGATTGATCCTTGTTTTCGGAGCTTGTGGCGGTCGCATTATGTGTATTTGTTTGAATTGATGCATTTAAAAACTGTTAGCAAACCTGATTTCCGCCTTGATTGTGGCAAGGATATAATCCAACTGGTTTCTTCAAATCCTTCTTTCTAGCGGGTGAATCCAAGCATGTGCGACCGCCATATCCTAGATTTCTTATCTAATTTGTGGAACAGATGTTTATATATTTGGACAAAGTACTCAATTTTATTAAAGCCGTTCCCATAATTAATAAACATATAATAAGTTAATACAGATGGATTTCTGTCTTACCTCTCCGTATGCTACTGATTCACCGGGAATAAAGAGTTCTGGATAAACATTGTCCAAGAACCATTTAAAATTTTCACATCCGATGTTTTTTCTGTCGATAAAAAATGAAACAATAAATTATCAACACGAACCGGTTAAAAATATTTTGTCGTTTAAAGATTAGATCTTTAAAGATCTTAACCGGGTAGTGAGCGGTTATTAATGCTTTTATAAATTATTTTTAGAACTTTTATGTTGCATATAGTAGTTATTATGCCTAAAATGTCTTCACGTGTAAAAATTGTGATCGAAGTTCTGAGCTTTAATCAACACCAACATTTCATATCAATTTGCTCTCAGGTAACAAAATTATAGTTTTACCATAATAGCAAGTACTTTATAACTAATGGCATACTTTAAATACAAAAACTTAAAACTACTAAACTGCTAGCAGAAGAAGTTCCATTTCTGAAAAATCGGTTTTATCATTTATAACCATACTTAGTTATAATTAATGCAATTGCGCCAAACATTTGCTATAGAACTTTACGCTTAAAACCGGAAAAAATTGTACACAAAGCTGTGGTTTGGATAGATTGTAGCCTTTGACTTTCCATTACATATGTATGTGGGAATGTGCGAAATTAGTGAGACAAACAGTACTTTCAATTCATTATATTTAGTCACTTAAAATCTCAATTCATTTAGTTTAAACAAATCTTAGTTGTAATAGTATATTTACTAAGTCTCTTAATTACAATCAATACCATAATATGTTTTAATATATTTTTCAATAAAGATCTAATATATATACCAAAATGCAACATTGCATGAATACAAGAAAGCAAGACGTGAGAAAATGAAACAGAACAGAGTGAGTTGACGACGAACAATTAACAAGATCAGACGTTCTACGACTTTCGAGCCGAGAATCGTATTCATTTAATTTTAATAAATGTCTTTATGTAAAAAACATATCGTTTTTTATTTAAAATCTTTCGATACGTTCGATTTTTGTTTAGTGGCTCAGTGGAAATGCACATGGCTACTGAGCAGGAGGTTCGTGGTTCGAATCCCAGTAACACCAAAGTATTTTTCACAGTGTCCAACCTCTCACGAATGGGTGACAATCGTTCCGAGAGTAATAACTTGTCACGGAAGGCTTCTCAATTCGCCGTTCGGATCCGGCCTTAAATTGTAGATCCCTTCCATTTGTGTCCAAAAATATACATGCGCAACAAAAATGGTCGCGAGAAGCTATGCCTTGGACCGCAATAGTCTGTCGCGCCGAATATTATTATTATTTTTATATTTGTTTATTTGATATTTCTCTCTTAGTAATCAGGAGGTTTTACAAGTTTGATCGCAAGCATATTGTAAAGGAAATTTTTTGTTATACTTCGAAGTTGCGATATTGATGAATTTTTAATTTACCATCACTAGTCCATCACCAGTTGTTTCACAGCAAAAAATACTTATTATTTACTTCAATAAATAATTTTAATAAAAAATCGTTACCCACTGACCATCTCCGAAAAAAATCTGCATTTCTGTTCATTCGAAAATACTGCCTAAGAGTTCAAATTTCTTTTATTGTTTGTTCTTGACATCGGTCAAATGTAATTTAAAATTTATTATTAAATTGCTTAATTGGAAATTGTCTTCTAAAGTAATTGGTAAGTCACTATCTGTTGGATATAATGTTATTCTTGGTATTTTATTTGTGAAGTTTTTACAATCGCTGCTGCTGAGATTTAAAAATTAATTTAATAATCTCATTAGCATGACTGGACTGGAACTGTTAGTCTGAGAATATGTGGCAAAATTCCTGGTCAATCGATGAAGAATGCGCTGTATCCATTGTGCCTTTTGCTATATATATATACTATATACGCCATGCTCGATCGACGTATTGCCCGATCGCTCGACTTACATATTTGTTTTCAAAATAATAAGAATAATAATTAATTGAATGATAATAGCCCGAACAATGACATAATTATTTGTAAACACCCCTCAGAAACTTGGTCACACCGAGGGAATACCTCATTCATTAAGTAAAACTTTATCGTTGGTTTTTCTTTTACAGAAACTCACTAATCAAGAAATGGTACACACTGTAGACGAGCATAACACATGTACATACTCACCTTAGTTCCCTTCTGGAAGTGACGTCACCAAAATCCCCTTTGTCATTACCAATTCTTTGATAATAGTATTTTGCATAGTCATCTAGCCAGACTTCTGCTAAACGAACAGAATTCCTTTTTAGCACGTTCACGCCTGATCGCCACTAAAAACATGAAATAAATAATAGTAGCTAATTATATTTTGCGTTAAATTAGGCATAGTGTTATATCTAATTTTAACTTATTTTCCGCTTAGGATAAATCATTAAAAACCAGTGTTGTAAAACAAAAAACATATCATAACGTTATACATTTCGTTTTTATAATAATATATTTATTTTTTGTGACGTTATTTCATTTTGTAACAGAGAACAAATTTATTACGTTAAGCTATGTGGTTGTAATTGCGTTATTTTAAAATTTAATGGAATACATAATACAAATGTAACAAAGGTAAAAATAAAAATCGAAAAATAGTAGAGAGATTGCATGCATAATATGTTGCATGCTTAGTTAATGAACTATTAATTCATTTTATAATTAATAAAATCATGATTCATTTAGTGCTTTTAAAATAATATTAAGTTTTAGTTTCTTTATGCTTAAGATTTTATAGATTCAGATGGTGCTTCATTTACACCTTTGTTATTATAGCTCTTGTTGTTGGGCTTATTGTATTTATAATTGTATTATTTTGCTAAATGCTTTTTTGCCAATTTTTTGTGACTAGTCCACAGCCTACAGTAATGTGCATTCATATCAACAACAACTAACCTTGTATGGTGACCTTTTTCGAAAGATATGGCCGACATGTGAACATGGCACAATCTCCAGTGTACCCCCACACATCCAAGTTTTGAAGGACAGCTCAAGATTTTCGCCACCCCAAATATCGAAACCTGAATCGTATGTGCCGAGTCGTTCAAAAAATTTGCGATCAATAGAGAATAGGCCACCTGCCATTGTTGGCGAGTGGACAGGCTCAGCTGAATTCTGTAATTAAAAGGAGTTATTATTCGTTTAATTTTAAATGTTTTGTCATTAATCATCATTTCTAATTTAAGACTAATTTTTTCCTCTCCATAATTTTCTAACGCCCACGCTGTTATTATAAGGGTGCAAATCCCTTGATCGGGTGCACATTGTAAAAAAAAATGTAACAGCTACTCCTACTGCACCTACACTCTAATGCGGGCTGGGCTGACTTTAGTTTTTTTCTGATAACTTGCGTTTATATATCACTATATCACGTTTAGTGAATTTTTTTTATTAAAATATACTTGATATAATGCTATTTATATAAATTAGGAATGCCAGTGGTTGCAATCGACCACATTCTACAGGTAATGCTTAAGGTTTCAATAAAGCCTTCTAAATACTCATGCAATGCTCATATTGATTTACAATGGTTACGAAAAATAAATAGTTTGCTTAAGTTTGGATTTAAATCATTTGGTTTCGATCAAAAATATTTAGGTTTTTATATTAATTTTGTATTAATTTATAAGATAGTAAATCGGAGTTTTTCAGCTTGCCGCACTAGTTTAAAAGGAGATTTAAATTTCATGAAAAATCCCGTTTTTTACTTTTCCTCCTAAAGCTCCTATAAATAAATAAAATCTCAATATTACGCTATCGCAAGCCGAGCGCTAAACAATTGTTTTAAAACTGGTCCCATCAAATTCTAACTGCTAAAAGTGGAGATATACGGACGGAAACACACACAAACAAACAAACACGCACGATGGAAAAAAAATTCCTTTGCCCTTCGGGGTCGTAATTATACTAGCTATTAGGGGGCGCTTTACAAGCCCACGCTGTGCCTAGGCATTATAAGGGTGCAAGCATATCCCTTAAAGCGTGCGCTAATTATAAAAAAAACATAACTGGTGTAATGTTAGGATAATCTTCAACTCTTTCGAAATTTTGTTAAGATTATAGGGATGCTGTACAATGAGATTAAATTTCTCGTCGTAAATGTAAATGTAAAAAACATCCATCGTTGTTATTCAAAACTTTCAGAAATAAGAGCCAATCCGTGAGTATAGCAAAATATTGATATATTTGCAGTGCAGTATAAATTATGCAATCCTTGTCCTTTAAAAAAAAATCAATCAATGCAAAAGTCCAGTACATACCATATTTTTAAATTTGAAATGCATGAACAATTTTTAAGTCAAAAGGTATGTACTTATAAATGATTATCACAGAATGTGATTTTGCAACCAAACGCAACAGAATTTTATCATGCGGCTTATCATATCAAGATTACGTCACCAAGGAACTTTTAAAATTCTGATTTGCCAACTCTAGGATAACAAAAACACACTTGGCCTAAAAACAAAGTCTACAAAAGTCTGTGCAATATAAGC
The DNA here is from genome assembly GCA_947095585.1 of Nephrocerus scutellatus. Classification (NCBI taxonomy): domain Eukaryota; kingdom Metazoa; phylum Arthropoda; class Insecta; order Diptera; family Pipunculidae; genus Nephrocerus; species Nephrocerus scutellatus. The sequence continues at coordinate 34,426,102 of OX352762.1, forward strand.
GTAAGGCAAGCGTAAGCAGTAAGCTCACATAGTATATATAACCTTGCATTAGTGTTGTTGTTTTTAAAATAAAAATGAAAAAGGGTCATCTATACCTATAGGCTATGGTGTATTTTCACACAGAACTTTTGTTTTAGTAAAACTAAGAAAAAAAGCTAAACGCCAATGCCTTTAGATGTTGATGATGGCGGCAACGATGAATGGAAACAGGTTTTTTGTGTTATCCGTTGCTTGAAAGCACTCTTCTGCATTCAAATGTGTTTTCTTGGTCAATGTAACGTTTTTAAATTTTTTATGCAACAAAAGATTAACAACATAACACGAGGTTAGAGAAAAGAGAAATCTATTCGAATTTAAAATTTAATTTACATTAAGAAAACAACTTTATAATAATTTGTTTTCACTCAATTTACAGATATTTGATATGTATCTTACTTCTGGAAAAACTTAATATGAATTAATTAACGCATGTGAAGTTTTTAACAAATAACAAAATTAACAGAATCTCATATGTATACAGCCTGCATATGTATTGGTAAAAATAACATTTGTTATTTTAAATTTAGAGGTTCGCTGTAAAACAGATTAACAAGCTCACATATATGTCTCACTAAATTGACCCACACCTGTGTCTTCCTAAAGGAATAATCTATCGAATAGAGTTTGTTAGATTACAATGCAGAGGGGAAGAGGCATTTGTGCATCGGTTTGAACTTTTGTTATTTTCATGAAATTCGTCAATTTGGAGGTTCTCTGTCAAGCGGATTGGCCAGTTCCCAGAGATGTCTCACTATATTGACCCACACCTGTGTCTTCCTAAAGGAATAATCTATCGAATAGAGTTTGTTAGATTAAAATGCAGAGGGGAAGAGGCATTTGTGCATCGGTTTGAACTTTTGTTATTTTCATGAAATTCGTCAATTTGGAGGTTCTCTGTCAAGCGGATTGGCCAGTTCCCAGAGATGTCTCACTATATTGACCCACACCCGTGTCTTCCTAAAGGAATAATCTATCGAATAGAGTTTGTTAGATTAAAATGCAGAGGGGAAGAGGCATTTGTGCATCGGTTTGAACTTTTGTTATTTTCATGAAATTCGTCAATTTGGAGGTTCTCTGTCAAGCGGATTGGCCAGTTCCCAGAGATGTCTCACTATATTGACCCACACCTGTGTCTTCCTAAAGGAATAATCTATCGAATAGAGTTTGTTAGATTAAAATGCAGAGGGGAAGAGGCATTTGTGCATCGGTTTGAACTTTTGTTATTTTCATGAAATTCGTCAATTTGGAGGTTCTCTGTCAAGCGGATTGGCCAGTTCCCAGAGATGTCTCACTATATTGACCCACACCCGTGTCTTCCTAAAGGAATAATCTATCGAATAGAGTTTGTTAGATTAAAATGCAGAGGGGAAGAGGCATTTGTGCAACTTGAATATGAATTTTTATTCCCAAAAACTAAAAACTAATTAACCTTAGGTATAACTAAGACAATTTATACAATCAAACTATGTGAGTGCAGAGAAAGCTTCATGCCAAAAAATATTTTTATGTTCAGCAAGTAACGGTGCTAAATGTACCTGTTGCGGTTTCGGCAGAATTTAATGGTTTAGTTGTTGGTCAGATTGGTATTACAGTCTTACAGTTGTTGATATTTAGTTCTAACATGTGGTGTTTTTAGAAGTTAAGCTCTTTTTGCTTGCGCCTGATAAGGGTAGCGGAGAATCATTTCGGGGAGAACTGTATTTCTGGACAAAAGCGACAAAAACAAATTTTTTATTTACAAATTCTCTTCTTTGTGGTTGTTGACACAGATAGAACAGTTTACTGTAATGCCGCAACCTCTCTGTCCATATCCCAATATTAATACACGAATTTAACCTTAACCCAAGTATTGTATACGAGAATGGAGAAATGGTAGCTAAAAGCACTACTCCTCCTCCTAGCTACCTTCAGGAAAGTCTTACGGAGAATTGGTTCCGAAATACGATTCCAGAGACTATATAATGACGAAATATACGAGCGGTATCATGTTGTCGGCGTCGTAAGAAAAATTAAGCTCGGTATGCTCCGGTTCAGAGGACTCATATGACGACCAGAGTTTAGGGATGCCCAACTGGATGACATCGGCTCGAAATCGGCAACGGTGAAAATAATTTTTATCTGGAGGTAGGGACCCCGGTTGTAGATAGATGACTTTATTTTGAAGATACTCGTATAAGGGAAACTTTTTCATTTGAATATTTATTTAGTTTATTGCGAGTTTTCAGCGAGCGTGCGTTATACGTTTGTACATTTTTACATTTTTACAAATACGTTTGTACATTTGTACGTTTATACATATTTCAGTTTGCCATGTCGTATATCTCGGCTTCTACCAGTAAAAATTTTATGGGACTTGTTTTAAAACAATTAGTTAGCGCTCGGCTTACGATGGTGTAACTTTTGTATACATAGGGGCTACTACCCCTAAGGAAACTGAGAAAAATACTCAAACTACGCATTGCTAGTTTTTTTAAGCCAAAAGGCTTGCTAAGTTTAATGTGGTTTTTTCAGTCAATTTCAGAAATCGCTTATGACTGGAGGACCTATATTTTACTTTACATACTACTAGGCTTTTAAGATAATTCAGTCTTTAGACTTAGTTAGTGGTGCGTGTAAAAAAAGAGTAAAAAAAAGTTTTTTTTTTAAAGAAAAAAAAATTAAATTGGCTTTTAAAATAATTCACTGTTTAGACTGAATAACAACTTTCTATATGGCGAGCTGAAAAGCTCGTTTTACTATCTTTTATATTTAGAATGAAATAAAGAAAAATTTGCTAGAAAAATAAAATAAATTTATTATGAATACGTTGCCACGGATTTTTATGGGTTGTTTTTTTTTATTAAAAAAGCGTGAGTGCTAGGAATCACGAGACTTGATGTATAAACATGTGAGTTCGAATTAAACCGGGAATATGATATTGTGCAAATATTTTGATAAAGATATTTTATACTAAAAAAATATTTAGTCTCATTTTTTTTAGACATAAAATTTAATACATGAAATTATCGGATAACTATAATAAAATGCTCACAATTTCACAAGATTCATACGCGGGCACTCAGAAATTCCCCTTGAGATTAAGCTACGCACAAAATTTCAGCGTTAAATATTTCATACTGCATGTTCTATGTTGCATTTTAAATGTTGCAAATTTGGTTTTAATTGCTACAGACGTTCCAGATTTTATATAAATAATATTTGAGAGCGTCGCTCAGTCGAAAACATATTGATACGACACTAATATAGCCCTCCGGCCAACTCCGCTTGACCCTTCGACAACTCACCCCTCTGACACACCCTTCCCCTCGATTAACCACCCTTCGATTACCACCACCTAGACCTTCGACCAACATCTTCCATTGAAAACCACCCGATTGACACCGCTAAAGGTTTCTTACCATCACTACTCAGCTCAGCGACCCTAAAACCTATACAGGGTGTTTGGACTTGGGATGCTAATCCGTTAAGGAGTGATTCCTTGCTTCATTCTGAGAAAAAAATCCTATGGGAAAAAAAAAATACACACAAATATTAAACTGTACTTCCAAAATATTTAATTCAATTTTTCTCAAAAAAAAAACCGTTATAATTTTTTATTTTTTTTACCTCATTTTAATTCGCCTTGATATTCTGTACATTTATTGCGGTATAAAGGTTTGAATATGTCATGAAAAAATTAACATTTTATTTTTAAATAATTTATTAGGTAAAATGACTACATGTAGTTATAAAATATGCTCAAAATGTACTCCTTGTGATTGAATACAGGCTAATACTCGTCTAAGTATGCCTTTGGTTATTTCAAATCTTGGTAATTCTTTCATTATTTGTTGAGCTGCTGTGTGTATTCGTTGTACAAGTTCTTCTTTTGAATCAATTTCTTTGGAGTATACAAGCGACTTCCTCGTTCTCCATAAATAATAAAAAACAACCCATAAAAATACAATTTTTCATGTAAATTCTCTAATAGGAGATGGGTATGTGTTAAAATTTGAAGAAAATCGAGCTAATTTTTAAAAAATTTATATGGGCACCCCTCGGACCTCAGGGCCACACACCAAAAACTTTACAAAAACTGTTGTCTATGGGAGGTACACATGTGTATTAAATTTGAAGAAAATCGGGTTAATTTTTTTAAAAAAAAGTTATGGGGCCCCACGAAATCGGGCCCGGGGTCTCCAAATTTTTTACAAAAAGTGTTGTCTATCGGAGGTACACATGTGTATTAAATTTGAAGAAATTCGGGTTAATTTTTTTAAAAAAAGTTATGGGGCCCCACGAACCCGGGCCCGGGTCTCCAAATTTTTTACAAAAAGTGTTGTCTATCGGAGATACACATGTGTATTAAATTTGAACAAAATCGGGATAATTTTTTTAAAAAAAGTTATGGGGCCCCACGAACCCGGGCCCCGGGTCTCCAAATTTTTTACAAAAAGTGTTGTATATCGGAGATACACATGTGTATTAAATTTGAAGAAAATCGGGTTAATTGTTTTAAAAAAAGTTATGGGGCCCCACGAACCCGGGCCCGGGGTCTCCAAATTTTTTACAAAAAGTGTTCTATATCGGAGATACACATGTGTATTAAATTTGAAGAAAATCGGGTTAATTTTTTTAAAAAAAGTTATGGGGCCCCACGAACCCGGGCCCGGGGTCTCCAAATTTTTTACAAAAAGTGTTGTATATCGGAGTTACACATGTGTATTAAATTTGAAGAAAATCGGGTTAATTGTTTTAAAAAAAGTTATGGGGCCCCACGAACCCGGGCCCGGGGTCTCCAAATTTTTTACAAAAAGTGTTGTCTATCGGAGATACACATGTGTATTAAATTTGAAGAAAATCGGGATAATATTTTTAAAAAAAGTTATGGGGCCCCACGAACCCGGGCCCGGGGTCTCCAAAATTTTTACAAAAAGTGTTGTATATCAGAGATACACATGTGTATAAAATTTGAAGAAAATCGAGTAAAATTTTGTAATATATTTGTACGGGAGCCCCCCGACCCCGAGGTCCGAGTGGCCTCAAATTAATAGAAAGTATTGTCACCGGAAATACACATGTGTGCAAAATTTCAATAAAATCGGGCCTTGGGAAGTAGGATAAAAATTGATCGCAAGATTCCATGACACACAAACCCACCCACAAACAAACGGGCAAGTGAAGTTAATATAGAGAATTTAAAAATCTAATACTGTTAGATCTAGGGATCTTGCAGGCCAATGAAGGACCATTTCTTCCAATCCAATTATTTTGATAATTTTTATTTAACCAATTCTTAACATTTATACCGTAGTGGATAGGTGCACCATCATGTTGGTATGTGTGCAAGAATCCATTCAAAACAGAAACATCATCAAGGAGGAGTGGCAAATCATTTTGTAAATATTGTAAATAACGTTCACTATTTAATGTCGATGGTCGGAAATGATGTTTGTTTTGTGGAATGGGAATTTTGAGCAGCCCACGTGTGTAGAATGTGAAAGTTTGTTATGCCATCAATTGTGAATTGAGATTCATCCGTCCATAGAATACATTTCACAAAACTATCATAAGTAAAAAGTATAAGTTCTCCTTGTGCAATACTCGATAAATTCGGTAGCAATTGTAAAGCGAGCCTCCTTATGCTATTAGATGAATTTTCTGTTGCATTACTAACTATTTCTTCATCGACATCCAAATGATTTCTTGAGACTGAATGTGGCTCCAACCGCGTATTTGATTTCGTTACGGTATCTCGCAGTCTTCTATGAATATTTGTAAATACTCTTGCGCCAGGAATGCGTTGGGAATCTGCGTTAATATTCATTGCGAGCTCTTGATTCATTACCATCGCAAAATCCGTAAAAAATGGATATCAACGTACTCCTCACCTGAAAACCTGCCATCATTTAGACAAAAGGCATTGCTTACTCAACAAAAGACACTGCTTAAATAACAAAAGTCAGTGCTTACCCAACAATAATCGCCACAAAAGAGTACCAAATCAGAGACAGCAACCGCACTCAAAATATCAAATACGAGTATATACCGTTAGCTAGATGCAACACGCCAGTGACCAACGGCTTTATCTGATGTTTTTTTTTGTTTTTTTTTTTCGCTCGGGTATTCAGGCCATCTTAGACGAATATTAGACTATATTCAATCACAAGCAGGACATTTTGAGCATCTTTTATAACTACATGTAGTAATATTACCTAATAAAATTTAAATTTATTTTTAAATAAAATGTAAATTTTCTCATCACATATTCAAACCTTTATACCGCAATAAATCGAGAGTCTCGAGCCAAACTTTGTATTAAGAGTTGTAGAGAATATCAAGGCGAATTAAAATAAGGTCAAAAAAATAAAAAATGATAACGGTTTTTGAGAAAAATTGAATTTTTTTACCACTTAGACCTTAAATTAGAATATACAATTACCAGTCAAATAAGACTAAGGTGGTTGCTCTCCGATAAATACTTTGAAAGTTACAGTTTAATATATGTGTGTGTGTTCTATTTAAACATCCATTGACCCCCCTCCCATTTTTTTCTCAGAATGAACCAAAGAATCACCCCTTAACGGATTAGCATTCCCAAACCCGAACACCCTGTATAATTGGCAATAATATCATTACCTCCCCATCCACTCTACCAACCATTCACGACTACGTTTGATTCCATGTTGTATGTGATATTGGTACCAAGTTTGGTTAAAATTGATCCAGGCGTTCTAGAGTTAGTTAGGCACAAACACACATAAATTCTCTTCTTTTTATATTAAGATGTATATAATGTATATATCTATATATATACAGGGTTATAAGTTTATATGGTAAATACTTAAAGAGGTAATTCCTTGGTTAATTACGAGAGAAAAAAACAATCCATAAAAATTAACATTTTGTAAATTCTCTAATCGGGAATGCACAAAGCGCAAAGTTTGAATAAAATTCAAATTTTTAAAAATATTTATATGGGAGCACCTAAGTCCTGGGACCCAATCACTTACAAATTTTAACAGAAGTCTTGTCATCGAACATACACATGTGTACAACATTTCGAGGACATTTTAAAAAAAAATTGTATATGGGAGCTCCAGGCCCTAGGGGATCCCATATAAATTTCTTTGAATTTTTAATGCTTGTGCATTCGGTCAACAGGAGCAGGGCTAAAATTAAAATAAATTAAAATGAATTTTAATTTTTCACGTTTGTTCCAGTGACCTAGACAGCCGAAATACCGAACAGTTTCTACCAATCCATTGGTTTTAATAATGTTTACTTAAAAATGCAGTAACATTACGTGTTTCAACTATTTTCGAATAAAAATATACTAAGGCAAAATATTTACATAATTTATTTTGTCATTAATTTTACAGTCGAAAAATGTTGTGGTTGATTTATCGGCAACACGTAAAATCTCTATACAAGAAAGTAAATATGTATATAAATTTTAAATTTTTTGTCAGTTTAACTCCTTCGCAGAGGACGAGAAACGGTTTAGGAATAACGCATTTCTGTAGTGAATTCCAAATTGCTGTTTAAGGAACAATAGTTCAGGAAAATTAGTATATTTCATACAAGTACCTATGATGAGATATCGTTAACAAGAAACTATTTATGTTTATTGACGCATTTATATTGTTATTTTATCTAGTATATAAAAATCTTCGCATTGAATTCTCATAGAATTAACAAATTATGTACTAAAAATCATGGCATACAGTTAGGCTGACTAATATTTACTTGTCTACTCACACTGTATACAGAAGTTATTTTTCGATCTTGTACCATATATGTACTCGAATGCTGTTGTTATATGATGAGTTTTATATAAGGAATTTACCAGTATGATCTGGCGCACTCCAGGTTGTTCGAAAGAATACAGTAGAAAAGATTAAAACATTCGCGAAGCTTTTGATTTACTATAAATAGCACAAAGTTTTTCGAAATTAAGTTAGTTAATATTTCGAATTCAACCAGACTATAAATAATATTAATTATTCGAACTCGAACTCGAAACCCTAGTGTGGTGGGGACAGTGTTGTGGGGGCATCCAGGTAACGCTGGGTATTTCAGCTAGTCTTAATATATAAAAATATAAATTTTGTCTGTATGTCTGTTCGAGATTAGCTCTAAGACCGTTCATCCAATATAGCTGAAAATTGGGTCGTGGTGGGACGGTTGGGGTGGATGTTTGTATGGGTTAAGGGTAATGATGGTGTTGAGGGGGTTGACTTGGTGGGTGGCTAGGTATACTTTGTATGTGATTGACTCGAAGACTGTGCATTTGATAGATAGACTTGATATATGTGGGGGGAGTGGGTTTGGGGTATATTAGTGGTCAGTTGGGTGATGGTAGTGTAGTGGGGGCAGCCAGGCAACGCTGGCACGCTGGTTATATCAGCTAGTAGGTCGCTTAAGTATGTGCACATAGCTTTTTTGTGTGGTTTAGAAATAATGGAATTTTCAAGATGACATGAAAAAGTTTTAATGTGAACAAAAAAACAGGAAAATTTGTTGTGTAAATTCGACTAAAATATACAACATAACAAAATCAAACTGTACCTTGTGCCGTTTTCGTTCCCTTTCAGGTACAGCGTGCCAATTAAATTGTAAATTCCAATCAAAACCACCAACATTAACACCTCCGGAATCACGGTAATGGAATTCCATGGTGGTATCGTCGATTACATCAATTACGGGACATACGACAGTTGTTGAGTTCCTTGCTATTCGATCCAATAGAGGTTCCAACCAACCTGTAAATAAACACAACAAGCATAATTTAAAATGAGGTTTATGCTGCACAAATGACATGTATTGTAGCACATTATTTAACAAATCAATATTTTTGTTTTATTCCTGATGGAGAACGAAGCATTTTTAGACGTAATGATTCTGTGAGTTTGTATTGTGTCGAGGTAGGCTTGCGCGGATTGTGTAACTAAAAAAAAATAAAACACAGCAGCACACAAAAGAACAAGAATTGGGCCGTTTCAAAGTAAATACTACTATTTACTTTTTTTTTTACTGTTTCAATTTGGTATTGGCTGTAGAAATCGTAAACCAACATAATATCGATTAATATTGTTTTCATTTTAGTTACATGTAAGTATCGTCCGTCCAATATAAAATTATGTTTGTATATGGTATGAGCCAGGGTAGTAAAGATTCTCGGGCACGAAAGCTTACAGCCAGAAACGAAAAATTAATCTATTTGCAAATAGAAGCAGTAGTCGCAGTAAAATACTCAGAGCTATTTGCGGATCCAAAAACAATTGATATTCACCGAACTTTATATAAATTTTTCCTGTGGATAAATAAAAGGGTTAAAAAACGTGGCTTGTGAACGCTCCCAATGCGATAATATGGTATTCAGAATTTAATTTACGTACATTGAAATCCATCGAACAGGATTAGAAATTAGAAAGTGGTCTTGGGTCCTCGTGTTAATGGAATATTTGCTATTGGTTCATATTATGTACTGTTAAACTCGAAAATTTAACACATTAATACTTTAAACAAATACTTAAATTTAATAAGAAGTTTAGTATTTAAATTGTTTCAATTAAATTTTGAAGTAAAGTTTTAAAAATTAATAAATAATTTGTTGACATAACGTCATCTGAATATTGGTCTGCTTGCACGTACGTCAAATATTTTGAAGGACAATCCAATACTTATTTTCACTTTGAATTTCTCTAATTTCACTATCGAATAACTTAAATTCCAAGTTTAAAATGCACGAGATTTGAAGTAAAAGTTTTTTATTCAATGAAGAATAAACAAAAAAAAATATAAAAAAAATCATTTACATATGTATTAAACAACAAACTTAAATAATAAAACGACACAAAAACAGAATTTATTTTTTATGTTAGGTAATTCGCATGGTTATCACAAATTTACATCATAAAATAAAAATAGGTATCCTTCTTTTCTAGTTTAACTAAACATACTCTTTAAAGCGAGAGACGGATCTTAATGATAAATAATATTATACTGCATATAATTATTTAAAAACTTATCCAGTATTTATTTGATTTCTAATAAAAATCAATAAAAAATATTTTTCTAACGAAAAAGTAATTATTTTATTAAATTACTAGCTGTTCCCGGGCGCTTTGCTACCCGCACACATGAACCCCCTGGGTGCCGGGAGTACTATACTATGTACCTTCCCTCACCAGCCAATAATTTACGTTGACATTTTTATAAAAATACGTTTGTAAATGTCATGTTAAAATTTTACTTTCTCCCCTTCCATCTATACCTATAACTTTCCCCTACCTACCAATAATATATCTAGCGGAAATACCCGGCGTTTCCCGGCTGCCCCATCCCACTGACCACCACCAAGTTAACACCCGCCCACTGACACTACACCCAATGACCCACGCCCACTGACCCACGCCCACTGACCCCCGCCAACTGACCCACCGCCATCTGACCACCAGCCCACGGAACTCTGACCTCAGATGACCACCCATTCACAGAATAACCCCACCTACTGAACTCACACCAACTAACCAACCCACCAACTGACCACCTCACTAGCCCAGAAAACTATAGAATAAGTTCGAACACGATTGGTTCATAAAAACATGAAATTTGTAGAAACAATAAAAAAATTCTTAGGAGACTCTTTGACTCAGAAGTCTGACCACTTTCAAAATATGCCTATTATGTGTTCATTATGGTATAAAACCCCTATGCAAAGTTTGAACGCGATCGATTCATAAAAACATACAATTTGTAAAAACAATAAAAAAAATTCGTATGGTGACCCCTTGACCTAGGAGTCTGACCACTTTCAAAATATGCCTATTAAGTACCTATTATGGTAGAAAACCTCTATGCAAAGTTTGAACGCGATCGATTCATAAAAACATGCAATTTATAAAAACAATAAAAAAAAGTCGTATGGTGACCCCTTGACCTCAGAGTCTGACCACTTTTAAAATATGCCTTTTATGGTAGAAAACCCATATGCAAAGTTAGAACGCGATCGGTTGAAGGGTTTGGCAGTCTATATCGGACATACATACACACATACAAAGTTTCACTTTTATATATATAGATTGATTTTGTATTAGTAACCATTCAAATACAAGATAAGTATTTAAATAATTATATGCAGTAGAAAATTCTTTAGCATTAAATATCTGTATGATTTATTAAACTAGAGGCAAAAGAAAGATACTTTTTTTTATTTTATGATTACATGATTATATAATAAATAAATAACAAACATTACAATGAGAAGGAACTTTATCATTTAAGAGCACATTGGCAAAACTAATGTACATACTTTTTTAGGAATTTAATTCTAACTTTTAAACTTTGAAAATTCGAACTTTTGGAAATTCAATCTTAGCTGACTTAGGGTAGACGAAAAAATCATCATTCATGACTGTTAAATTAAATGTATTTACTTTCTTTTTATAATAAAACTAGAGGAAATACCCGGCATTTCCCGGCTGCTTCATCCCACTGACCCCCTCCAAAGTTAACACTCGCCCACTGAAGCCACGCCCACTGTCCTCCTGCCCACTGACCAACCAGCCCACTGACCTCTTGCCCTATGACCTCCCGTCAGTTGACCACCCACCCACAGACCACCCCAAAAAGAAAGAAAGAAAGAAAGCAAAATAAAGATACTTTTTTTTATTTTATGATTACATGATTATATAATAAATAAATAACAAACATTACAATGAGAAGGAACTTTATCATTTAAGAGCACATTGGCAAAACTAATGTACATACTTTTTTAGGAATTTAATTCTAACTTTTAAACTTTGAAAATTCGAACTTTTGGAAATTCAATCTTAGCTGACTTAGGGTAGATGAAAAAATCATCATTCATGACTGTTAAATTAAATGTATTTACTTTCTTTATATAATAAAACTAGAGGAAATACCCGGCATTTCCCGGCTGCTTCATCCCACTGACCCCCTCCAAAGTTAACACTCGCCCACTGAAGCCACGCCCACTGTCCTCCTGCCCACTGACCACCCAGCCCACTGACCTCTTGCCCTATGACCTCCCGTCAGTTGACCACCCACCCACAGACCACCCCAAAAAGAAAGAAAGAAAGAAAGCAAAAGAAAGATACTTTTTTTTATTTTATGATTACATGATTATATAATAAATAAATAACAAACCTTACAATGAGAAGGAACTTTATCATTTAAGAGCACATTGGCAAAACTAATGTACATACTTTTTTAGGAATTTAATTCTAACTTTTAAACTTTGAAAATTCGAACTTTTGGAAATTCAATCTTAGCTGACTTAGGGTAGACAAAAAAATCATCATTCATGACTGTTAAATTAAATGTATTTACTTTCTTTATATAATAAAACTAGAGGAAATACCCGGCATTTCCCGGCTGCTTCATCCCACTGACCCCCTCCAAAGTTAACACTCGCCCACTGAAGCCACGCCCACTGTCCTCCTGCCCACTGACCAACCAGCCCACTGACCTCTTGCCCTATGACCTCCCGTCAGTTGACCACCCACCCACAGACCACCCCAAAAAGAAAGAAAGAAAGAAAGCAAAATAAAGATACTTTTTTTTATTTTATGATTACATGATTATATAATAAATAAATAACAAACATTACAATGAGAAGGAACTTTATCATTTAAGAGCACATTGGCAAAACTAATGTACATACTTTTTTAGGAATTTAATTCTAACTTTTAAACTTTGAAAATTCGAACTTTTGGAAATTCAATCTTAGCTGACTTAGGGTAGACGAAAAAATCATCATTCATGACTGTTAAATTAAATGTATTTACTTTCTTTATATAATAAAACTAGAGGAAATACCCGGCATTTCCCGGCTGCTTCATCCCACTGACCCCCTCCAAAGTTAACACTCGCCCACTGAAGCCACGCCCACTGTCCTCCTGCCCACTGACCACCCAGCCCACTGACCTCTTGCCCTATGACCTCCCGTCAGTTGACCACCCACCCACAGACCACCCCAAAAAGAAAGAAAGAAAGAAAGCAAAAGAAAGATACTTTTTTTTATTTTATGATTACATGATTATATAATAAATAAATAACAAACCTTACAATGAGAAGGAACTTTATCATTTAAGAGCACATTGGCAAAACTAATGTACATACTTTTTTAGGAATTTAATTCTAACTTTTAAACTTTGAAAATTCGAACTTTTGGAAATTCAATCTTAGCTGACTTAGGGTAGACGAAAAAATCATCATTCATGACTGTTAAATTAAATGTATTTACTTTCTTTATATAATAAAACTAGAGGAAATACCCGGCATTTCCCGGCTGCTTCATCCCACTGACCCCCTCCAAAGTTAACACTCGCCCACTGAAGCCACGCCCACTGTCCTCCTGCCCACTGACCAACCAGCCCACTGACCTCTTGCCCTATGACCTCCCGTCAGTTGACCACCCACCCACAGACCACCCCAAAAAGAAAGAAAGAAAGAAAGCAAAAGAAAGATACTTTTTTTTATTTTATGATTACATGATTATATAATAAATAAATAACAAACATTACAATGAGAAGGAACTTTATCATTTAAGAGCACATTGGCAAAACTAATGTACATACCTTTTTAGGAATTTAATTCTAACTTTTAAACTTTGAAAATTCGAACTTTTGGAAATTCAATCTTAGCTGACTTAGGGTAGACGAAAAAATCATCATTCATGACTGTTAAATTAAATGTATTTACTTTCTTTTTATAATAAAACTAGAGGAAATACCCGGCATTTCCCGGCTGCTTCATCCCACTGACCCCCTCCAAAATTAACACTCGCCCACTGAAGCCACGCCCACTGTCCTCCTGCCCACTGACCAACCAGCCCACTGACCTCCTGCCCTATGACCTCCCATCAACTGACCAACCAATCAACTGACAACATCACCAACCCAGAAAACTATAGAATGACACTTATATCGGTAAAAATGCATACGTGTTCGAATATTCTTTATATAAAAATCATATACAGGGAAAACTATATTTTCCACCCCAGCGCCATCTATAGGGTCCATATTTTGCCAACGACTTTATTTTTTTTAAAATATTATATGGTGTGAATTTCAACCAAATCAGTCCATTAATAAAAATTTTCGGGGAAAAAAGGGACCCCATCACCACCTAGCGTGGTCTAACACAAAAAAACAACCCGGAGCACCACACGAACATATGGTATGAGTATAAGTCGGAAAGCTTCAGTGGTTCAGCCGTGAAAGTTAGACATATATTCGCACCAACGTTTTTATATTGTTACGAAATTTAGGCTTTCAAGTTCGTAAATGATTTAGCAAATAAAACACAAGACAAGTTTATTTATTACAACAACACTTGTACTCCACTATAATATTCTTAGGGGGTAGCTTTATCTCTTTGCAAGAACTTTTTGAACCTGACTGGTTTAATTCTAAACAATGAACAAACTTACTTCGGGCAAACGCCTCTATTTATACTCAAAGATTCCAGAAACTTCCAATCTTATAGACAGAAATATCCAGAAAATTGTGGCATACAACTAACAATACTCATATGCAATGAATCATCTTCTAAAAATAAACTACATGTTCAATCATGTTCCTACACACAAACTCTCAGCACACTACGACATGTTTTGAATCAATACTTTGCCTGTCCAAATCTCTTTCTGCTTTTACTTTTTTAACGGATTTGGCTTTAGGCTTTCTTTTTAAATTCTCTATATTAACTTCGCGTGGCCGTCCCCGTGGCTAGAAAAATCTAAATTGAGTCGTATCATTTGTTAATGATGTGTTGTATTTTTACCTTAAAACTTAAGTAAAAACAAACACAATTTTTCTTTAGTTTTAGATTTGTGTTTCTTTGGTTGAAATATGTACATGTATTCTTACCATAATAGTTAAAGTAATATATAGGCATTTAAGATTTAAAAAAACAACCCATAAAAATTAAAATTGTTCATGTAAATCCTCTAATAGGAGATGGGTATGTGTTTAAATTTGAAGAAAATCGGGTTAATTTTTTTTAAAAATTTTTATGGGGCCCCACGACCCCGGTCACCAAAATTTGTGCAAAAAGTGTTGTCCATAGGAGATACACACGAATATAAAATTTAAAAAAAATCGGGTTAAGTTTTTTAAAAAAATTTTTGGGGCCCAATGACCCTGGGTTCGTGGGTCTCCAAAATTTTTACAAAAAGTGTTTTTCATCGGAGATACATACGTAAATAAAATTTGAAGAAAATCGGGTTAATTTTTTTTAAAAAAATTTTGGGGTCCGGGGTCTCCGAAATTTTTACAAAAAGTGTTGTCTATCGGAGATACACATATGTATAAAATTTGAAGTAAATCGAGTAAAATTTTGTAAAATATTTGTATGGAGCCCTCCGACCCCGTGGCCTCAAATTTTAATAGAAAGTGTTGTCTCCGGAAATACATATGTGTGCAAAATTTCAATAAAATCGGCCTTTGGGAAGTGGATTAAAAATTGATCAGAAAATCTGACCAGCCAGCCAGCTAGCCACCCAGCCACGTGCACGCGAAGTTAATATAGAGAATTTAAAAACAGTGCGTGTAACCTTTACGCACAGAGTTAGTGAAACTTATTTGATGTTGTGGGGCAAAAAACCCTCAAGAGACTCATAAAAGACCATCAAAAGACCCACAAAACCCTGAAAAGAATCATAAAAAGACTTTTGAGGGTTTGAGGACATTAAAAAATAATTCTCATCCCACCAGCATTGTAAAAGGCTGAGGTGCATAAGATTATTTTATGTTTCATAAAAAACATATAATCTATGTATTTATTTTGTGCACGTTTATAATCGGATTTTTATAACACTGCAAAGTGTTTTAAGCGGGAGTCAATCAGAAAATTCTCATTAATGAAATGGCAACCCACAAAGGGTTTTGGTATAAAATTAATGATATTATTAGGAAATTTAGGCTTTCGAGTTCGTATTTCGGATTTCGCAAATAAAACACAACACAACTTTATTAATTTACAAATAACAATTTTAATAAAATAACAGTAAAAATAACACAAGTTCACAAATTATACTGCTAATAACTTTAAATGTACACAAAAACACTAATTACAAAAACACTTGTACTTCACTATAATTTCCTTGGTAGGTAGCTTTATCTCTTTGCAAAAACTTTTTGAACTTGACTGGTTGAATTCTAAATAATGAATGAATGCTCTGCAGCAGACGCAACCAGAAACTTCCAATCTTATAGACAGAAATATCCAGAAAATTGTGACCTTATTCCCTCATTTATAACTAACGATACTCATATGTAATGAGTCATCTTCTTAAAATCAACTACATGTACAATCATGTTCTTTCAAAAAGCGGGCATACCGCACAAACCGGTTTGACTACATGTTTGACCAGTACATAATGATTTAAACTTATAATCCGTTACATTTCAAATAATCTAATAAACCTTACAACCTAAAAGTATGGTATTCAAAAGTGCTTAATTCTAATTCAGAGCCTATTTTTAGTGTATGCAAATTCTATAATATGCGCTACTTTCTACTTATCGTAACATTACCCCCACCTTAATTCTGTCCGTCCCGAATAGATTCAGCACCCCTTCTGATGTTGGACCTTGTCAATCTGTACATGTGAACAACTTTCATTTTACATCTGGGGCTTTGTTGAATCCGATATACGACATCATTAATCCTTTCAAATTTTGCTGTAGTTTTGGAGATTTACCTTTACTTCTTTTTGTTAAGCCAGACTAAATCTCCTTCCTGAAATCCTCCATAGTCCGCACGCAGGTCATATCGCGTATTCATCCGGTTGCTGGCATCCATTATGTTGCTCCTTACTGCAACATGAACAGCGATCATCCTCTGTCTTTGATCACTAACGTAGTTCTCCTTTGTTGTCGGCTCTACTGGTGGTGATCCAAATTTAATGTCGCATGGTAGACGAAGTTCTTTGCCAAATACAATCATTGCTGGTCTTTAGTCGTGTTGTGTACCCTAGCCACCATGCTAGCTTCCTGGTTAGCGATGAGATATGCCTCTGTCCATTTGCTGAAGAAATCAATGCACACAAGTATACGTATATCGATTTCCATCTCTTGTTTATGGAAATGGACCAGCATTGTCCATTGCCACCCGCTTAAATGGTGCTCCAACATTATACTGTTGCATTTTTCCTCTAGTTTTTGGTTGCGGTCCTTTGATCACATATCACACGTTCGACACCAGTCTTCCACATCTCTACGGCAATTGACCCAGTAGAAGCGATTCCTGACTTTATCTAGCATCTTATTAACGTCCAAATGTGCTCCTAATGTCCCACTATGTAATTTTTGCGGCACTTCTTTGATTCGGTTTGTTGGTAGCATAATCTGTGATTTGTGCTTCGACCATCAGACGATTCCCATTGCCTTACCAGTAGTCCATCTTCCAATCTCTATGAGTGCCATTGAGCCCAGTAACTTTTTACTGTAGGACTTGCTGTTGCAATCTCGTGCCACTCCAGGCTTTCTCCTTGCTCCATCCATCGATATATTGGAGCGATCGAATTATCGCGCACTTGTTCTTCCCTTAGCTCCTCTTTTGTCCAGCGATCCTCAACTTGTAGTCTTATTTGTGCAACTACTTCAGAGCACTTCTTATTTTCTTGCCTTGTGCAGTGTTTAGATTGGGATGCACAAGGTCTTCTGGATAACCCATCGGCATTATTGTGCAGCATTCCTTTTCGAAGCTCTGTTCTGAATGTGTATGCCTGGAGTCGTTCGATCTATTTGGCCACTTGACCCCATGGTTTCCTAAACTGCATTGCCACTAGAGTACCGCATGGTCAGTTCGAAGAAGAAACTCCTGACCATGTAGGTATTTGTGGAAGTGTTTGACGCTATGCGCAACAGCTAGCAATTTCCTTCGGTTCACATGGTAGTTTTTCTCTGGCTTAGAAAGCGAACGGCTATAGTACGCTATTACACGCTCCTTTCCTTCTTGATTCTGCGATAGAACCGCTCCTATTCCCGCATTGCTCGCGTCAGTGTCCAGGATGAAAAGTTCTCCTGCCTGTGGATATGCCAAAATTGGAGAACTGCACAGCATTCCTTTCAGCAATTCAAATCATTTTTGATGCTCGCAAGACCATTGGAACTTTTGGTTCTTCTCAGTAAGGCGATGAAGGCTTCGTGCAACATCTGCGAAGTTAGGCACAAACCATTGATAGTAGGAGCATAACCCAAGAAAACTTCACAGGCTCATGTAAATTCTTTGGGACCGGCCATTCGTTAACAGCTTCCAAATTCTTGGGATTCGTGCGCACTCTTTCAAGGGATACAATGTGGCCCAAATAATTCACTTCTTTTTAGAAAAGGTTACATTTCGGCGGACTCAACTTTATTCCGGCAGCTTTAATGGTTTTCAGAACTTGCCGAATATTATTCACGTGCTCATTAAATGTGCGACCAAAAACAATGATGTCATCCAAAAAGACTAGACATGTCTTCCAGCTAAGGCGTCGCAAAATATGTTCCATCAACCGCATTACAGAAAATTGATACAAACTGTTTCCCGCAGTAAATGTTGTCTTCTCTTTGTCGGCATCATGAATTGCTACATGCCAGTATCCGCTTTTCAAATCCAATGTACTGTAGATTCTGGCTCCCGATAAGGTGTCCAACGTGTCGTCTATACGTGGTAATGGATAACTATCCTTTTTGGTCATATCGTTCAGTTTCCGATAGTCCACACAAAATCTCGTTGAACCATCTTTCTTTTGAACAAGTAGCCATCTCCTGCATCGATTCGATGCCGCATTATTTTACCTATGTCGTCGTCGCTGACAGCAAACACGTCGACAAATTGATCTAGCGCCTTTTCTGCTACTTGTTGCTGTCTGTTTCCTTTCCAGATGTAGTTGCTTATTCTTTGCTTTTACAGTCTGGCAATTTGCGATGCAGCTTACTCACTGAGTCTTGCCAATGACCGTTCCTTCTCTTATTACTTTCGGTGATGGGCTAACGTTTATTATTCTCACTGGTATCTCTGACTGGAGTTTCACAAGAGTTCTTCCGCATAAAAGTCCATTCTTTTTCAAATTGGTTGATCACCGTTCACCTTGTCATAGATGATTTTCTCGCAGATATTTCTACTTTTTCTTCAGTAATGATTCTTAGCTTACCACTCTGGTTTTCGTTTAATTGCAGGGGGTACTTCCACGTTACGCCATTTTAACACGTGGTACATCTCGTGCTCTGTCATGAAATCTAGGCCCAATATGCATTTATCTGTAATGCTGGCAATAATAAACCGATGAAAAAACCGTATTCCTCCAAATATGACACGACAGGAGCACTCTCCTTTAATTGCTGCAGCTTCACATGTCGCTGTTCTCAAATTATTTGTGAAATACTTTTCCGCCTGACCTTTGGGCACCACTTTGGAATTCACAACTGATTAGTATTCCTGGTTTGCAGCTACAAGGTAAGCTGGCTGCTGTACCTCCTTCATCTGTGATGCGCCTATCTGCCGTAAATTTTCAGGCCTCTTGACACTAGTCATATTCCTTTCTGGTTATAAGAAGATTCTGGAATGTCTCTGGGACTACTTTGTTGAGTGTTCTCTCTGACAAACTAGGTACGATTGTCCATCCAGGTCTCAAACTCTTTAATTTTCCCTTCAAGACCACTTATTTCTTCATGAATTCCATTTATCTCACCTTTAAGCGATTTTTGTATTCCATTCATTTTCTTAACTTTTCTTATATAACATCTAGCTTTTGATTTTGCTGATCAAATTTGTAGTTCAATACCTGTTTCAGTTCTTGGCTTTGACGCTGCTTTTGTCGATCCAATTCTTTCTTCAGATTTTGGCCTTGCTGTTCTAACTTGTCACTAAATAAAAATTCAAATCAATCTTTCTTCAGATCTTGACTTTGCTGCTTCAACTTCTCGCTTAATTTGGAACTCAATTCTAGATTCATCTGTTTATTCTCCTGACTCTGTTGCTGCAATTGTTGACTTTGCCGGACAGGCTTGCTGTTGATTTGCTCATTTTCAAGATTCAAATCTTTTCTTAACTCTTCACTTTGTTTACTTTGATGGTCAATGGTTTATCCGTTCACTATGCGGGTGAAATTTACAGTTAATTTGTTGTATTGGGGCATTAAACATTGCTTCCATGTTTGGCAATTCTTATTTTCCGAATATCTCCGTCTCAATTGAAAACGCTTCTCCAGCCTGCTGTTTTTCTGCTTTAACAACTTGTTGGAATCGGAGAAATCATTCTTGCTTTTTTCCCGCGGTGCTTTGGTCTCATCTTCCAATCTCTTTTTTAAGCTTCTGGAAACTATAGGATATTATGTTCACTGCACTTTCCATTTTATTATTTACTGTTTGTCGATTTGTAATAATTTCACTTAATTTATTAACTGTCTAGGGCTTGGAAAATCACCAGTTTGCAAAATTTTACCGTCTCACGATTTGCAAAATTTTATTATGTTCCGATTTGCAAAATCCCACTTCTGACACCAATTATTACGAAATTTAGGCTTTCGAGTTCGTAAAGGATTTTGCAATTAAACACAACACAACTTTTTTAATTAGCAAATAACAATTTTAATAAAATAACAGTAAAAATAACACAAGTTCACAAATTATACTGCTAATAACTTTAAATGTACACAAAAACACTAATTACAAAAACACTTGTACTTCACTATAATTTCCTTGGTAGGTAGCTTTATCTCTTTGCAAAAACTTTTTGAACTTGACTGGTTGAATTCTAAATAATGAATGAATGCTCTGCAGCAGACGCAACCTTTTATACCCATTGAAAAGTTTCCAGAAACTTCCAATCTTATAGACAGAAATATCCAGAAAATTGTGACCTTATTCCCTCATTTATAACTAACGATACTCATATGTAATGAGTCATCTTCTTAAAATCAACTACATGTACAATCATGTTCTTTCAAAAAGCGGGCAAACCGCACAAACCGGTTTGACTACATGTTTGACCAGTACATAATGATTTAAACTTATAATCCGTTACATTTCAAATAATCTAATAAACCTTACAACCTAAAAGTATGGTATTCAAAAGTGCTTAATTCTAATTCAGAGCCTATTTTTTGTGTATGCAAATTCTATAATATGCGCTACTTTCTACTTATCGTAACATTACATCCACCTTAATTCTGTCCGTCTCGAATAGATTCAGCACCCCTTCTGATGTTGGACCTTGTCAATCTGTACATGTAAACAACTTTCATTTTACATCTGGGGCTTTGTTGAATCCGATATACGACATCATTAATCCTCTTAATGATCTTGTAAGGTCCTTTCAAATTTTGGAGATTTACCTTTAGTTCTTTTTGTTAAGCCAGACTAAATGTGCTTCCTGAAATCCTCCATAGTTCGCACGCAGGTCATATCGCGTTTTCATCCGGTTGCTGGCATCCACTATGTTGCTCCTTACTGCAACATGAACAGCGATCATCCTCTGTCTTTGATCACTAACGTAGTTCTCATTTGTTGTCGGCTCTACTGGTGGTGATCCAAATTTAATGTCGCATGGTAGACGAAGTTCTTTGCCAAATACAATCATTGCTGGTCTTTAGTCGTGTTGTGTACCCTAGCCACCATGCTAGCTTCCTGGTTAGCGATGAGATATGCCTCTGTCCATTTGCTGAAGAAATCAATGCACACAAGTATACGTATATCGATTTCCATCTCTTTTTTATGGAAATGGACCAGCCATGTCCATTGCC
The DNA here is from genome assembly GCA_947095585.1 of Nephrocerus scutellatus. Taxonomy (NCBI): domain Eukaryota; kingdom Metazoa; phylum Arthropoda; class Insecta; order Diptera; family Pipunculidae; genus Nephrocerus; species Nephrocerus scutellatus. The sequence continues at coordinate 34,447,883 of OX352762.1, forward strand.
ACCCGCTTAAATGGTGCTCCAACATTATACTGTTGCATTTTTCCTCTAGTTTTTGCGGTCCTTTGATCACATATCACACGTTCGACACCAGTCTTCCACATCTCTACGGCAATTGACCCAGTAGAAGCTATTCCTGACTTTATCTAGCGTCTTATTAACGTCCAAATGTGCTCCTAATGTCCCACTATGTAATTTTTGCGGCACTTCTTTGATTCGGTTTTTTGGTAGCATAATCTGTGATTTGTGCTTCGACCATCAGACGATTCCCATTGCCTTACCAGTAGTCCATCTTCCAATCTCAATGAGTGCCATTGAGCCCAGTAACTTTTTACTGTAGGACTTGCTGTTGCAATCTCGTGCCACTCCGGGCTTTCTCCTCGCTCCATCCATCGATATATTAGAGCGATCGAATTATCGCGCACTTGTTCCTCCCTTAGCTCCTCTTTTGTCCAGCGATCCTCAACTTGTAGTCTTATTTGTGCAACTACTTCAGAGCACTTCTTGTTTTCTTGCCTTGGGATGCACAAGGTCTTCTGGATAACCCATCGCCATTATTGTGCAGCATTCCTTTTCGATGCTCTGTTTTGAATGTGTATGCCTGGAGTCGTTCGATCTATTTGGCCACTTGACACTATGGTTCCCTAAACTGCATTGCCACTAGAGTGCCGCATGGTCAGTTCGAAGAAGAAACTCCTGACCATGTAGGTATTTGTGGAAGTGTTTGACGCTATGCGCAACAGCTAGCAATTCCCTTCGGTTCACATGGTAGTTTTTCTCTGGCTTAGAAAGCGAACGGCTATAGTACGCTATTACACGCTCCTTTCCTTCTTGATTCTGAAATAGAACCGCTCCTATTCCCGCATTGCACGCGTCAGTGTCCAGGATGAATAGTTCTCCTGCCTGTGGATATGCCAAAATTGGAGAACTGCACAGCTTTTCTTTCAGCAATTCAAATGATTTTTGATGCTTGCAAGACCATTGGAACTTTTGGTTCTTCTCAGTAAGGCGATGAAGGCTTCGTGCAACATCTGCGAAGTTAGGCACAAACCATCGATAGTAGGAGCATAACCCAAGAAAACTTCGCAGGCTCATGTAAATTCTTTTGGACCGGCCATTCGTTAACAGCTTCCAAATTCTTGGGATTCGTGCGCACTCTTTGAATGGATACAATGTGGCCCAAATAATTCTTTATTCCGGCAGCTTTAATGGTTTTCAGAACTTGCCGAATATTTTTCACGTGCTCATTAAATGTGCGACCAAAAACAATGATGTCATCCAAAAAGACTAGACATGTCTTCCAGCTAAGGCCTCGCAAAATATGTTCCATCAACCGCATTACAGAAAATTGATACAAACTGTTTCCCGCAGTAAATGTTGTCTTCTCTTTGTCGGCATCATGAATTGCTACATGCCAGTATCCGCTTTTCAAATCCAATGTACTGTAGATTCTGGCTCCCGATAAGGTGTCCAACGTGTCGTCTATACGTGGTAATGGATAACTATCCTTTTTGGTCATATCGTTCAGTTTCCGATAGTCCACACAAAATCTCGTTGAACCATCTTTCTTTTGAACAAGTACCACAGGTGAACTCCATGGGCTTTTTGACTTCTCTAGGATTCCATCATGTTCCGTCATCTTGACCAGTATTTCTGCCTCTTGTTGTTTAGCAACTGGTAATCGTCTTGGCCCTTGTCGAATTGGAGTAGCCATCTCCTGCATCGATTCGATGTCGCTTTATTTTACCTATGTCGTTGTCGCTGACAGCAAACACGTCGACAAATTGATCTAGCGCCTTTTCTGCTACTTGTTGCTGTCTGTTTCCTTTCCAGATGTAGTTGCTTATTCTTTGCTTTTACAGTCTGGCAATTTGCGATGCAGCTTACTCACTGAGTCTTGCCAATGACCGTTCCTTCTCTTATTACTTTCGGTGATGGGCTAACGTTTATTATTCTCACTGGTATCTCTGACTGGAGTTTCACAAGAGTTCTTCCGCATAAAAGTCCTTTCTTCTTCAAATTGGTTGATCACCGTTCACCTTGTCATAGATGATTTTCTCGCAGATATTTCTACTTTTTCTTCAGTAATGATTCTTAGCTTACCACTCTGGTTTTCGTTTAATTGCAGGGGGTACCTCCACGTTACGCCATTTTAACACGTGGTACATCTCGTGCTCTGTCATGAAATCTAGGCCCAATATGCATTCATCTGTAATGCTGGCAATAATAAACCGATGAAAAAACCGTATTCCTCCAAATATGACACGACAGGAGCACTCTCCTTTAATTGCTGCAGCTTCACATGTCGCTGTTCTCAAATTATTGTGAAATACTTTTCCGCCTGACCTTTGGGCACCACTTTGGAATTCACAACTGATTAGTATTCCTGGTTTGCAGCTACAAGGTAAGCTGGCTGCTGTACCTCCTTCATCTGTGATGCGCCTATCTGCCGTAAATTTTCAGGCCTCTTGACACTATTCATATTCCTTTCTGGTTATAAGAAGATTCTGGAATGTCTCTGGGACTACTTTGTTGAGTGTTCTCTCTGACAAACTAGGTACGATTGTCCATCCAGGTCTCAAACTCTTTAATTTTCCCTTCAAGACCACTTATTTCTTCATGAATTCCATTTATCTCACCTTTAAGCGATTTTTGTATTCCATTCATTTTCTTAACTTTTCTTATATAACATCTAGCTTTTGATTTTGCTGATCAAATTTGTAGTTCAATACCTGTTTCAGTTCTTGGCTTTGACGCTGCTTTTGTCAATCCAATTCTTTCTTCAGATTTTGGCCTTGCTGTTCTAACTTGTCACTAAATAAAAATTCAAATCAATCTTTCTTCAGATCTTGACTTTGCTGCTTCAACTTCTCGCTTAATTTGGAACTCAATTCCAGATTCATCTGTTTATTCTCCTGACTCTGTTGCTGCAATTGTTGACTTTGCCGGACAGGCTTGCTGTTGATTTGCTCATTTTGAAGATTCAAATCTTTTCTTAACTCTTCACTTTGTTTACTTTGATGGTCAATGGTTTATCCGTTCACTATGCGGGTGAAATTTACAGTTAATTTGTTGTGTTGGGGCATTAAACATTGCTTCCATGTTTGGCAATTCTTATTTTCCGAATATCTCCGTCTCAATTGACAACACTTCTCCAGCCTGCTGTTTTTCTGCTTTAACAACTTGTTGGAATCGGAGAAATCATTCTTGCTTATTTCCCGCGGTGCTTTGGTCTCATCTTCCAAGCTCTTTTTTAAGCTTCTGGAAACTATAGGATTTTATGTTCACTGCACTTTCCATTTTATTATTTACTGTTTGTCGATTTGTAATAATTTCACTTAATTTATTAACTGTCTAGGGCTTGGAAAATCACCAGTTTGCAAAATTTTACCGTCTCACGATTTGCAAAATTTTATTATGTTCCGATTTGCAAAATCCCACTTCTGACACCAATTATTACGAAATTAAGGCTTTCGAGTTCGTAAAGGATTTTGCAAATAAAACACAACACAACTTTTTTAATTAGCAAATAACAACTTTAATAAACTAACAGTAAAAATAACACAAGTTCACAAATTATACTGGTAATAACTTTAAATGTACACAAAAACATTTATTACAACAAGACTTGTACTTCACTATAAATTCTTTAGGTGGTAGCTGCAACAACTTTTTGAACTTGACTGCTTGAATTCTAAGCAATGAATGAATGCTCTGCAGCAAACGCCACCTTTTATACTCATTGAAAAGTTTCCAGAAAGTTTCTTATATATCTTATAGACAGAAATATCGAGAAAATTGTGGCCTTGTTCCCTTATTTACAACATAATGACAACATAAAAGTATGCTATTCAAGATTGCTTAATTCTAATTCAGTGCCTATTTTTAGTAAGCAGTATGTACATTGCGATTTATCTTAGGATTCAAATTCTATTATATGCGCTTCTAACTACTTTTCGCAACAATATTATTACCATGTTCCTACGATAATGACTGCTATACAACGTGTGTCTATTCAATGTAGTTTGGCTGTATTGCTTTTTATATTTTTCTAAAAACGCATATATACTTAGCCTACAGTCACGAGAAAAAAATTTAAACTATTTTTTTTTTATTATTAACTTCTTAATTGAGTGAAATAAAATTGTTTTTCGTTTGAGGCAAGTACTCCAAGTTCTTAGGCCAACTGCTCATGGAGGGTCTCATCATAGACGCGTATAAGACTCGTCATGCAGCGACGATTCCTCTACGCCTAAACATCCGCAAATGACTCGATTTGCAGCGAATTTTATTTAGTTGTTGCGAATATGTCAAGTGATGAAGAAAACTTAATATTTGTTGAATTATCTTCGTCACCGTAAGAAAAAGAAGAATCATAGGAAAGCGACTGACACTTCTGTCAAGCGACTAACACTGCTCAAAGCTGCTGTACACCTTGCAATTTGCAACTTGCCTGTTTTTTAGACTACGCGCAGCTTACTGCTCGTGTGCAGTTGTCCATTGAAGCATACGCAAGCCTTTCATGCGGCAGGTCTAATACGGGACTATGACAAGACGCTCAGTGTGTGGAAGGCTAGTCGCGTTGTGGGCAGGACACCTAGTTTGCAAGAGCGATAAAAGCTAAGTACGTCGTAAGGTCATTTAGATCTGCGTTTTAATAGATAAAACTATATTACGAGGTTCGCAATATTTATTTTGTTTGTGTTACTCTGTCTCATAGAAAATGTACCATATGTTGTTAAGAGAACAAGTTGCTTGTGTATGTGAATATGCGTCGCACACCAGCGGAGGAGTGCATAAAAACGATTAACAATTTTTTAGTGGTTGGTAACATGTGATTACTACGCGCAGTTTTTTTTTTGTTCAGTACATAACGAATAGCTCTAAAAATATCAGTTGTATCATAAAATGTGATTATAAAAACATTTACAGTGTTAAAACAATTTAATTAACTTGACGCTGTAATTAAAATAGCAAGAACAAAATGAAAGGCAACGTACCCTCGGCACATTCACAATGGGAGTCCAGATACGTGATCACAGGCGAATGGGCATGACGAGCACCGAGAAGACGCGCGCGAATTAAACCTTCTCGCTTAGCTGCGCGTACAATCTTCACCTTTGGATATGTCTGAAAGTAATCCTCCAATTGTTTTTTTGTGTGAGCTATAGGTTAAACAGAAGAATCGCAATAATAATATGAGCAGGTATGAATGTCAATATAAAAACCTGATAAATAATACCAGATCAGCAAGCAATCAATCAATATTGGAAAACAACTACTTACGCATATCGGAGTAGTCATCAACTAAAACAACATGACCAATGAGATGTTCCGGTGATCGATCAAGAACCGAGTGAACCGTTCGCAAAAGCACTGACCACGCTTCGTTGTGGAAACAGATGATTACATCAGTGGCTGGCAGATCATCTCGATAACGTCCAGGCTCTTTGCACCTGGTGCAAGTGTAAGATATGTAGCTTTTATTCAGAGAAAACGTTTTTAATAGAAGAGTTGCCGTTACTTACCAAGCGTCCCGCGGGTCAGGAAGACTTCGATGTAACGAGATAAGATCGGAAGCGTACTGATTAAATGCGTTCTTCGCCCAGCCATCGTCAACGGTTTTCTTGATTTCTGCGGACATATTTAATGGCAGTACGACCGGCTTGCCCATTTCGCCAGGAGCATCTTCCACGGCAGCTGGAGCATCCAAAACACTTTTTCCTAGTGAGAAATACGTATGAAAATTATAATTAGCACCAAGATATTAAAATCGCTCCTGTTTTTTCTTTAATGGTAATGGTCTATTTAAATTCTGACAGTGTTGAATTCTTGGATGGCAAAATGTTCGTCCACAGTATAATCCGTGAGGTAGCGTTTCATTTAAGGTAGTGTTTTTAACCCTATCTTGTAATCTTTGACTAATAATTGAACCAAGCTGATGCATAAATACTGCTTGGTAGAATGGTGCTGGGTAATCGGATGTTGTTAGCGAGTGAGGCTTTCCGATATCCAGGGAAGCTGAGATGAATTGAATGGATGAATATGACGTAGGAAACCTCTAGCGGGTGGGTTGTTTATTGTGTGATGTTGGGGTTTATCGATATTGATTTTATCGTTTTCGGGGTCGCTGAGGTGAATAATAATAATATTATTCGGCGCGACAGACCGTTGCGGTCCGAGTAGGCCTAGCTTCTCGCGACCATTTGTGTTGAGCATGTATATTTTTCCACACAAATAGAAGGGACCTACAATTTAATGCCGTATCCCAACGGCGCACTGAGAAGCTTTCCGTGACAAGTTATATATAGGACACCTCACCCCAAACCAATCCCATAGCAATGATTTACCATCACTGTACACATGTGCGACCTCGAAAACTATAAAATCAACACTAATATCGATCACCCACCCCCCTGCGGGGATACATAACTCACCCATAGGAGTGTACTACCAACACTATTCGTCTCGGCGATACCGAAAACGGTGGGTCCGACACTGATATCGGCTGCCACGCCTCCCCCAGCCAAAAAACGTGCTACCCCCACCCATTTGATTCCAGATAGTAACTAATATGTATACCAAGTCTGGTTGAAATTGGTCAAGGCGCTCCAGAGTTAGTTAGCCATAAATATATATACAAATATACAAATATGTATACAAATAAATTCTCTATTTTATATATATAGAAGAGGAAGATATATATTATTATTTATTATTATTTTGTCAGGTCGACCCTGAAAGATACCGTGCATTGCTCACGCAGCTGACTGTTGTTTTTGTACTTTTAATTATGTTGAACATCATCCTAGTTAAATTAAATTCTCTATGAATATTAACTTCGCGTGCCCATGGCTGGCTGGCTGGCTTTTTAACCAACTTCCCAAAGCCCGATTTTATTGAGACTTTACACACATGAGTGTTTCCGGGGCAGCACTCTATTAAAATATGGAGACTCTCGGGCCTCAGGACCGGTGGTGCCCACATACATTTTTTGAAGATTAACCCGATTTTCTTCAAATTTAAGACACATGTGTATCTCCAATGGACAAAACTTCGTATAAAAATTTGGAAATGAACGGACCCAAACAAATTTAAAAAATTTACCCGATTTTAAACACATGTGTATCATTGATGGACAAAGTTTTTTTATGTATAATATTTCCATCGAAGATACACAGATGTTTAATAAATAATCTGGTAAATTTTATACAAAGTTTTGTCCATAAGATACACAAGTGTATAAAATTTGAAGAAAATCGGGTTAATTTTTTTAAAAAATTTGTATGGGGCCTCACGACCCTGGGGCCCGGGGTCTCCAAAATTTTTACAAAAAGTGTTGTCCATAGGAGATACACATATATAGGGTGTTTTTTTGGGAGGTTTGTTTTTCCGATAGATGTCGTTTTATTTTATGACAGTTGTTTTGACAGCTCAAAGTGGCATTTCTACTCAGTATTGTTTTGGCAAATCATTATGAAAAAAAAAAAAAAAAAAAAAAAAAAAAAAAAAAATGACATTTGTGAAAAATAGTCGTGGTAGCCATATGCCAGAAATTGTGTTTAAATGTTAAATGCCAAAAAATTATCTACCAAATAAAAAAAAATTTTGGTCATTTCATAATTTTATATGTGTTTTATTCAAAAAAAAAATCGGCAACCTCTTAAAAAAACACCCGTTAGATATAACGTGACCAAAATTTTTTTTTATTTGGTAGATAATTTTTTGGCATTTAACATTTAAACACAATTTCTGGCATATGGCTACCACGACTATTTTTCACAAATGTCATTTTTTTTTTTTTTTTTTTTTTTTTTTTTTTTCTTTTCATAATGATTTGCCAAACAATACTGAGTAGAAATGCCACTTTGAGCTGTCAAAAGAACTGTCATAAAATAAAACGACATCTATCGGAAAAACAAACCTCCCAAAAAAACACCCTTTATATATAATTTAAAGAAAATCGGGTAAATTTTGTAAAATATTTGTATGGGAGCCCCCGACCCCGAGGACCGAGGGGCACAAAATTTAAATAGAACACGGGCACGCGAAGTTAATATAGAGAATTTAAAAAGATTTAAAAAAGGCTGCGAACCATAAGAGTGTATCTAAATTTATATTTATGCCAAAATGACTGACTGCTTTTATGTCTACCTATATCTTCTAAAAACACATGCATGCATACATACCTAGAGTTTTACTTTTATATATTTATATGGATATACCCTAAAATTGTCCAAGTCAATAGAGTATCGATTTCTACGAATATTATTGGAACTGTTGAGGCGCATAATCTATAAAAACAGTGCTTCAAAATTATTTTTTTGCTAATGTGTTAGTGGACGACGCTTACACACGAGGATTTTGTTGGTACGAGCACGGACATATTATTTTTTTAGGTAAACACGGATATAATTTCGTCTTTCTGCTAATTAATTTTCCATGAAAATAATTCCTAATATTCCAAAAAAGATATTAGGTGGCGAAAAATTGAATGGGGAAGTGAAACAACTCGAAATAAATACTCATATAAAGCCAAATCCGGAAAAGAACTATGGCGCGCAACTATGAAAAGTACCAGCCAAATCAACAATGCGGGTATTTAAGGTTGCCAGAACAAAGTTTTCAGGTGTATTGTGAATGATATGTGGTAAATCAGAAATAGTAACCTTCATTTAAGGATTCCTAATCCAAAAAATCAATTTAATGGCGATAAGCACATAAAAAACAACCCATAAATCTCACTAATCGGAGATACACAGTGTGCAAAATTTGAAGAAAATCGGGTTTATTTTTAAAGAATCAATATGGGAGCTCCTCGGCCCTGAGGCGTGATCCCTACCAAATTTTGTAGAAAGTGTTGTCATCGAAGATGCACATGTGTGCAAAGTTTGAACAAAGTCGGGCTAATTTTGAAAAAAAAATTATATGGGAACCCATAATTAAAAAAACCCATAAAAATTAAAATTTTTCTTGTAAATTCTCTAATCGGGGACACACACACACACACACTGCGTGCTCGTTTTGTGGCAAAATCATCCACCAAGTGACGCAGAGACAGCGCACAGCGCTGCTCACAAAGCACAAAGCTCAGACTTTGTCGTGATCTGATGCGATATAGCGATATTTAAAAATTGTATATGGGGGTCCCCAGGGGGCCGATCACTCCAAATTTGTTCAAAAAGTGTTTTCCATCGAAGACACACATGTGTACAAAATTTGAAGAAAATCGAGTAAAATTTTGTAAAATATTTGTATTGGAGCCCCCCGACCCCGAGGTCCAAGGGGCCTCAAATTTTAATAGAATTGTCACCGGAAATACACATGTGTGCAAAATTTCAATAAAATCGGGCCATGGGAAGTGGGTTAAAAATTGATCGCAAGATTCCATGATTCCATGACACATGATTCCATGACACACAAATCCACAAACAAACAAACCCACGGGCAAGTGAAGTTAATATAGAGAATTTAAAAAAAAATTATATAGGCTGCCCTCGGCCATGTGGTGGCCAGATCACTTCCATATTTTTACAAAAAGTGTTGTCAGCGGAGATACACATGTGTATTAAATTTCACATCGCCTTGATTTTAAAAAAAATATATATCGGGCCCTCGACCTTGGGGCCTGCGACGAACAAAGCCATAGACTAATCCAGGCAACCCGAACCTTATAGAAATAACCAGATAAGCAACGAGACATTACCAACGACGGAAAAGACACGCTTGAAGTGAAAAATGCCTGAAACACAAACACGCTACAGCTTCGGCTTCGTTGCGTTACAAGCAACCGCTTTGAATTTGCTTTGAATTTGCTTTGAATGACATTTCTCATATAACTAATTTTCCCGCACAAAATAATTTTGTTTGCTGTCGTTTTTTCACAGCTGTTGAGCTGTCAGGCAAAGCAAATGTTCAGCACTTTTGAACAAGAGCTTCCGTTTGTAGCTTCGTTACGTATCATTACGATTTTCTTTACGATTGCCAAACGAAACGTTGAAGCCGAAGCGACATTTTGATAGGAAGCATTGAAATCGTATGGCTGAACTCGTAAACGTCAGGCGAAGCCGAAGCTGAAGCGTGTTTTTGCTTTAGGCATAAAACCTCTAACGCTTTGGATGCATTAAGAACCATATTTTATTTTTCCTTAACTCCTGGGAGTGTAAAACCAGCCAATAGTATACATTGTAAATTCCATAAAAATCGGTTGGTAAATGAGGCTGATATTAACATCTTACATTTACTTCCTAGGAGGGGTAAGGAGGGTGTATGTATAGCATATAACCTTCGTCCACCTGCCAATAATAAACATTGCAAAATTCATAAAAATTGCTTGGGAAATGGGAGTTTCCATAAATAACAACGGCACAACATTTCAAATAGTTGTCGTGTAATCAAGCATATTTATTATTTTTCATTGTTAGCATTAGTTATTATATTTAAAATTAAAAATAATTTATATAAAACTAGCGGATACTCGGCGTTTCCCGGCTGCCCCATAGTATATTACTTTTAACGCAATTTTGAATAGTATCTTCTCGGCATTACATTAGAACTAGATATTTCATAAAATCTACCACTATACTTAGTATGATCGAATGGCAAAAGATGGATAACGCACAACAACTACTCAGTCATTGACACAAATACACGCATTTGGAAGTCGCCAATGGCACTGGCAATGGCCAGTAGCATCAGTAAGGCAACTTGCGCTAGCAACTAGTATTAATCTCGAAAATTTACGGAAAATTGCGAAAAACAACGGAAACAGCGAAGTGAAGTTTCGCAGCAGACACTCATCCTGACCCACTCATCCAAAACCACCTTCAAATGTGTGTTTCCCATTAAGCGCCGCACGCATATTAATTGACTATATTTTCAAGGAAAACAATATCGCTCGATTGCTATAATAATTAGTGTCTGATATAAACCTGACCAGAAACTGTTTTCGTCTGACTTAATGATTCTCTAGCTTGGTCTTCAACAGCCGATGGTCTGGTTCAGCATATCGTGTTCTGTAAAGCAAACATGGCAAGAGCCAAAGTTTAAAAACTGCAGCCTGCCTGTATTCGACACATTCATTCCTTGGCCACGTTGTAATCTATCTATCTATATATATAAAATAGAGAATTTATTTCTTTGTTTTTCGGTATCGCCATGTTGAATAGTGTTGGTAGTACACTCCTATTGATGAGTTTTGTAACCCCGTGCGGGGAGGGTACCCGATATTAGTGCTGTGATGAATATTGGTGTTTAGAATGGTACTCGGCGACCATTTGTGACGAATTTTGGGGTGAGGACATTGTCGCCCCTACTTAAAATTGGAAAAGGTAGATTAGTAGCCGTCTTTTATGGTTATATTAAATTGACATCGATTTTTGAAATCTGCCGCAGAACTAATAAATTCTATTTATCCGGCTGTTTCTCAAAACTATCACATTTTGAACCGGTTGCGACAAGGGGCCATTCTTGCTGCTAAAAATGGAGACACCCACAAAACAAACAATCAAATAGTTGCCATGTTAATAGGCGTAGTCACTAAATATAAGTGTATCGATACCATAGTGGATGCTGATAAGAAAGTAATTTATCTAACAGAGTTCCTAAATTCACTTGATTCGTCTGGATTGCCACCACATCGTCTTTTACTTACAGTGGGATCTCCAACCATTTTACTACGGAATCTCGACTCGCCAAAACTTTGCAACGGCACAAGGCTGTGCGTAAAAAAGATGCTGGGCAATATAATTGAAGCGACTATCTTGACAGAAAAGGAACAGTGTGAAATAGTTTTTATCCAATGGATAGCACTGATTTCAACGGATCTACCTTTTAAATTTAAGAGATTGTAATTTCCAGTAAAACATGCATTTTCGATGACGATCAATAAGTCGGACAGTTTATTAAGTACTACGGAGTATAGATTTGAGATCGCCAGGTTTTTCCGACGGATAACTTCTTTTTTGGTTGCCCTGGGGTGGATTCATCTAAGAATTTATTTATTCTTGCTCTTTAAGGTGACATTGTATACAAAGCAAACAAAACATTGTATACAACCAAGTTTTATTTTTAATTAATATTATGCATGTTTTTTTTAATTTTATTTTATGATTTGAATACTATAGGTATAATTTAATAAAAACTGCAATTTTACCTAATAGATAGATATCATTATTATTTCTACCCCTGCCTAATAGAAGATTGGGATGAATAAATACCTGGGCAACGCCGGGTTATCAGCTAATGGGTTATAATTTAGGAAATATTTTCAACTTATCGGAATATATTTGGCAGAAAATATAAAATTTTAAAGCGAAATACATTTGATTTTATCTTTCTTAATTCACGCTGAGGAGTAATAAGTCCAAAAACAACTACGGCTACGCGATAGGATTCGCCCCCTATATAAATGGAGAGTAAGTACTGGCGCTAAGATGCCGGCCGCACGAAAGAAATGGACACACCTTAAAAATTCAGTCATTTATACTGCTGATTCCATCTGAGGCAGTAATCGTAAAGATCAGAACGACTTTAAGACATTAGTGCGTTAGTCTATATGTCTAAAAAATTATTTGCACTGTTGGTATAAAACAGTTATTAAATAAAAATGATAATAACATTAGCTGCAAGATTTGCAACAAAAACTTTCAAAAAATTTTCATTAGAAAGCTTGGTAAAAAACTTTATTTTTATTAAATTCTCTTATTAACTTCGCGTGCCCGTGGCTGGCTGGCTGGCTTAAAATATTGAGGTTAGCTGTGATATTGGCACCTAAATATTTACATATATTCTCTTACGACTTCTATGCGTTCCCCATCCTCTGCTAGGTTCTCGAGTACCTTCCGCTTTCATTCCTAATATAATCATTTCTGTATTCGCCAAATTAACAAACAATTTCCACTTTTTGCAGTAATCAACTAGTATATTAATCTTTAGCTGCAAACTGTTCACAGTTTCAAATTAACTACTAAAATCATCCGCAAACAATAAAGCAGGAATAAACGTTGTGCTTTAGTTTCATGCCTATTACGGAATCAAAAGCGGCACGAAAGTCCAAAAAAAGATTATACAACTTTTTATTCTTGTTCATGTACATCTCGGCTATATTCACAAGTATAAATATTTGGTCCACTGTTTATGTATTATAAAACCTCTAAATTCATGCAAGACCTTCTATTCCTTTACCCACTGCGTAAGCCTATTAACCAAACAGTTTAGCTGCAGTATTAAGGAAAGATATTTGTTTGTACTCGTAGTTCTACGGAGAGGAAAAATGATCTCCTTCCTAAAACTTATTGGTCTATTACCAGTTTCGTAAATTTTATTGTATTCCTCTGCAAGAGTTATCGCAGAATTCATCGTACAGTTTTTATAAAACTCGAACGGGATGCGGTTTTCTTCTTAGGCTTTGTTATTTTCCGCATTTCTAATATCATTTTTGATTTCGTCTATAGAGAATCGTATCGGTATCGTAAACGTCATCTATATTGGTGCGTAATCTTCCAAAATGATTTCAGTTGGGCAAGCATTGCTGGGCTGATGACAAGTTTCCTTCCATTTAATTGTTTTTCCGCAGCTTACTGCGTGTATTTGTTGTTGCTCAAATGCTAGTTTTTTCGCACGGCACAGTTTTTTTAATTTCTTTCCTATAGTTCCTCTCTATACAAATTTTTAAAGATATTGAAGTTGTGTTACCTTTAAAGTTTTAAGAGCGAAAATGACGTCTGTCTGATTTTTAGACATTTAGTGAAAAAGCACTCATGTTTTAGTTACTTTGTCATGAAACATTATTTGAGATATTATAAAAACCATCATATAAAAGTTCAACCTAGTTTTCGTTCAACAGTAGTTTTTAATTTGAATATTATTTTCAAATTTATATTCGTTGTTTCATTGCGTATGAGGTAGAATTCTTGTTTCTTTTAGTGCACGCACATTTACATTTGCCATGAAAATATATATTTCAACAGTTTCGTCTTTTGGGTGGTCTTTGAGGTCTTTTAAGGGTTTTTTGGAGGTCTTCTGGGGGATATTTTGGAGGGCTTTTAATGGTATTTCTGGGGTCTTTTGAGGGTCTTTTGGGGATCTTTTGGGGATCTTTTGAGGGACTTTTGGAAGTCTTTTTGAGGCCTTTCGAAGGTCTTTTTGTGGGTCTTTTAGTGGTCTTTTGAAGGTTTTATAATGGGTTTGGTGGTCTTTTTGGGGATTTTTTGATGGTCTTCTGGGGGCCTTTTAGGTTCTTTTGAAGATCTTTGGGGTATTTTGGCGGTCTTTTAAAGGAATTTTGGTGGTCTTTGGGATGGTCATTTAGGGGCCTTTTTGGGTCTTTTGAGTTATGGAGTTGCTGCTCTTCTTGATACAGAATATCATAAAATACCACTTATTTAAGGTGGCGATTTTAATGTAAAATATAAATGCATATAAATAATGATCGTAAGATAATAATAATAATAATATTTGGCGCGACAGACCATTGCGGCCCAAGGCCTAACTTCTCGCGACCATTTGTGCTGCACATGTTAATTTTTGGACACAAAATGGAAGGGACCTACAATTTAAGGCCGGATCCGAACGGCGAATTGAGAAGCTTTCCGTGACAAGGTATTAATTACTGTCGGAACGTTTGTCACCCATTCGCGAGAGGGATATCGTGAAAAATACTTTTGGTGTTGCTGGGATTCGAACCTGAACCTCCTGCGCAGCAGCCATGTGCACTACCACTGAGCCACAGCGACCACCAGATCGTAAGATAGCAACAACAAATTTTGGAACTACAAAGAATGCTGTTTTTAAACGATATCTAGAGAATGTTGATTCAAAAAAGTTAGTTTTATATTTTAGTTACCATAATGCTATAATGTCAACTATACGAATACAAACATCATCAAATTCAAAAAATCAAAGAAAAAAATTAAAAAAAAAAACTAATATTTTGTCTATATTTCTCGCATTTTAAAAAGTTTTTAAGTAATATTCTTTAATTCCTTAAATAGTTTTCACTTTTAATCTCTCTCTTTCCGCCATCGTACCCCTCCTAGATACCAACAAATCGCTAAAATTAAAATACACTTTTAATTGGTTTTACTTCTGACACACGCAATTTTTTTTATTATTATTATTTTTTTATATTTCTTTTGCACTTAACAGATTTATCGTAATATTTGCAAAAACTCGAAGAACTGTCATCTTACTATGTAAAAGAAAGTAATAATCTAATAAGGATTTCTAACAAGAACAACAGTCATTTTCGGTGTCAGTGGTGCAGTGGTTAGAACTATTATCGGTCGAATTTTTCTCATCGCACTGATCACCTAGATTACAAGTACACATAATACGATGCTGTACATGTTATGTACAGTTGCTGTATACTGCTGTATTCACATGTACAATTGAATTGATGTATGTAGTAATCTAGATGTAGAACCGATGATGTGGGTTTACGAGCACAAAATGCTATTTTTGTGAGTGCTAGGGTGTGAGTTCGAATCCACCCACCACAACACTTTCCTTCTTCTATTCATATATTTCCAAGCCCACGCTGTACCTAGACACAATAAGGGTGCAAGTCCCTTGAAGTAAATCATTTCTCTTCATACATAGTCTTGTACATTATAATTCCAACTTACCATCATCAACTGGTGGCTTCTGCGGTTGCTGTCGACTACTGCTAACCTGATGTTCTCTATAGCTTGGATCGTATCCCGGCTGTTTTTGGGTTAAGTGTGAAACTTTCAAATTATACAACTTCTCGTTCGGACGGACGACTACGTTATTCATAATAGATTCATCGCCTTCGTTAATATCACGATTGTTGGCATCGATTACGGTTTCAATATTATTACCATTGACGGCGTCGCCTCCGACAGCCACTGCTCCTCCGAATCCCATAGCGCCACGGGCATATAAGTCATTCTCACCATCATTGCTGCCACCAATACTTTTCAATGATAACGACATTCCATTCCATTTGCCATTTCGGCGTGTGTCATCTGAGTAAATAAGGAAGGCAACTGTAAACCAAATTGCTGTTAAAATTGCCACAATTTTAACTATCGACGCTGATCGACGACGCCATATGAATGCCATATTTTGTCAGCTACAATGGCAAATACGAAACGAAATATTTATCTATTCCTGTATATTTTTTATTATTGCGAAATCCGACCTTTGCAGGATGTTTCAACGTACAGTAGAGTTAAAATTACAGATTGATTTATGGTATTTTTGTTTATCTTTCAACGCGGCGCGACTAAAGTTATGGCGAAAGTTGAATTTATATACTTTTGAGTATTTTGAGTTAGTTAAGTTAGCTATCTTGAGTTAGTAACATTAAGCCTGATGTTCAACGGAATGGTCAACAATATAGTCATTTCGCGTTAGGGCATTTGTGATTCGGCTTATGACGGCTGCCAATGCGGTTGTTGATTTAACGCGTTAGCCATTTTTATTAAATATTATTCCTCTAATTGAGTTCACCTTTAAGGCTGATAATAAGCGTCCATCAACTTAGTCTTATAATCTGCTCAATTTTTCAATTTGTAAATAGTATGTTCGCTGATGTCCTGGCAATGATTTTGTTTTACTGTTGCTGTCTGCTCAGTTTTACGTTAACAAGGCGGTTAGGATCTGATTTTCAATTTTACGATGGACTTTTGTTAGGTCTAAATGCTGTTCGTATTACGTTCAGTCGTACAACCTTTATTACACTATTCTTTTGTGTTTTATGTTTAAATACTTTTTTATTTCATTCTTGTACATATGAAGAATGTTAGATATGTTAAATTTTTGAAGCTGGTTGTTACACACTTTTGTCCTAGCATGTTAGTATTTGAACTGAATTTATTTTTTGGTAGCTTGTAATCCGGGTCTATAAGTCATTATCAGTATCTTGAAAAAAAAAAAATTTACAATAAGTACATCTTTATTTAAACGAAAAAGGTAAAATATATTTTTATTAAATAATCTCTTTTATCCATTAAAGTTTCCCAAAACAAACACAAAGGGTGCTTTATTTTCAGCACTAAAGCAGAGAAAGGATATTTGTTAATGCACGCAATTAGCAATAATAGAATACGATTTGCTCTTGAAACCTTTTGAAATTTGCTATTACCAGGCACAAAATAAAATATTGCTATGAAATTTTTGCTTTGTAGAGAGTTTGTAATGGATTTCGCAAATAGCAACTCATTACAAATTTGTTTATTTACAGATTACAACTTTTATTAATAAACTATAAAAATTCATAAATTCACACGGGTGATTACTTATTATTCACTTATAAGACTATTATTCACATAGGTCGTGGCTCTATGTACTTGTAAGCAGTCTGGTAAAATTCCAAATATTAACTTACTGACAGCTGACGGATATTTATACTTAAACCGTTTCGAGACGGTCTATCGATCTAAGAAAATTTATATTGTTTAAAAAATTAATTCTACAAAAAGAATAATGTAGCAAATATCAGAACATACTGGTACATTTTATATACATTTTCCCACACGCAATTACTATTACCTACTTATATACTACGCCCAGGCATATGCCAGGTTTGTAATTTCTATAAATTCTTATACGAGTATGTACAGTGCGATTAAAAAGATTACTTTGTTAATAACGTTTACATTTTCGTAACAATATGTACGTGGCGTTATGGTTTTATTCTCGTGAAAATTATACATCTAATCGAGTTGCCTTTCCTGGAAATAATAACTAATGGAAATTTAGACTATAGCCGTGCGAGAAAAAAAACGCGGGTCGACTATAGTTAAATTGAAGTTGTGGTTAGCCAAAAGAGATTGACACTACACGAATGTTATAGTTATTTTATAGTAACATGGGAAATGTTATCTTTAGCATTATGATAACATTGAAAAATATACTACTTCTCTCGTCTGGCTAACTACAATCTCAATTTAACAGCCGTCCTGCTCATTTTTTCTCGCACGCCACAAATATAAATCAAGGGTAACAGTTTACAGCAAAAATATTTTAGAGTAAGATGTACAAGCTTGTAAAATATAAACGACAAAGCTGAGCAAAGAAATATTCAGGATATACATAAATAACTACAAATATAACATAATGCAAATCAAATTAAAAATTAACAAAACAAGTAATCTTGAACATTGCACTAAATGGAAAAAAGTACATAATAGCAATTTTATATAAACGTACCTTAATCTCTAATTCTTAATTGATCATGTAATAAATAAATTGTGATAAACAGAAATAACTATAGGTGAATTCTTTCTTTTAGTATTCTCTTAATTTGAGTCGTAGATTATCATGCAACTTATGCTTTGAATACTTGATTGTTCACACACTTTAAATTATAACATAGCTACACATCGTTAATTAAAAATAGTCAAGTAATACATAGTCGTTTAGTCATTTTACAATGACTAAGAAGTCTGAAGCTGTGTCGGGTGAATAATATCTTATTTCTATTCGTAATATAGAAAACCATAACTATTTTTAATGATTTGTGTTGGTCCAAGAGCGGACGGTTCTGGGCAGAGATGCAAAGGTAATATGTAATGTGAAGTATGATGCCCCACGAGCCTGTATTATCGAAAGAAATACAACTTCGAAGGGGACATAGAAGAGGTACTGCCTCCGGATGTACAAAAACTAGTCGACAACTGCAGGACGCATAGAAAACTACTGCTGATCAAATGAAATGCCAACGTTTATAACGAAGAGTAGGGGGGCACCGGTAGGGATGAGAACTTTCTAAGTTTCTAGTGAAGGAAAATCTAGATATATGTAATGTAGCCAGTGTATAATAAAATGTTTACTAGAGTTAGAGTTAATGAAATGGGGATACTGTCTACTTCGGTCATCCATATCGGACATATCAAAGAGAAGGAAAATATTTGAGGAATCCAAGTGTAAAAATAAGAAAACAAATTTAGAACCAAAAGTGTAATCTGAAACAAGTGACAGTAAAACTAGTGTCCAAGTGTACATATACAGCTGGAATGTGTTGTAACACAAAATGAGTGGGACAATCTGTACAGTATACTAGAGTAGGATGCCTCCTCATCATCAGAATATTGAGAAGCCTTATACTCGGGTATATAAGGATCGACTGACAAGAATGGCTAAAGTGGGGAAAAGAGATCCCACTCAAACCAATGCCTAAAGACCAATTAGCCTTATTTTGCATTGAAAAAAATCGAAAAGATTTTTGACAAATATATAAGGTCATTTGTATTAAGTAGTGAACATGAAGTGAAAGTAGACAGATCCATACATGAACAGCGGAGACCATAGCTAGTCAAAAAATATGAGTACCATGTTTCCTGCTGTTGAGCGTGTTTTAGATGATATATTATAAGGGCGATTTTTGAGAAGTTTGAGGAAGCCTTTGTAATATAATCACAGGTTAAACATAATAAAAAGATGGTGCCAAGAAGTGGATCTCAGGTTAAATTCGAGAAAGCTGGGGCACATGCCTCCAATCACCCTCAATGGAGAAAATATTACTGTAAGTAAAGAGGTCAAATACTTTTGAAAGTAGGCTGTTGTGGAACAAACACCACCAACCAGTGCTACAAAAAAGGAGCGCTCAAGAATTGCAGAGAGTAATAGTGAAAAGTACTGAACTAGATGTGCCTCATAATGGTTATGCCAATAATCACCTACAGCATGCGCAAAAAGGACCAAGAGAAGCTCCGAAAAAAAGAACTAGAGAAAGTTCAAAGGCTGGCTTTTGTCTTAAAAGCCACGCGGAACTGCCCACAGCGTATATGTTGACGATTCTTGAACTACCTTAACTACATGTAATGGTAGAAAGAAACGCAAAGGAGACTAGGGCCTAGCTCTTGAGAAGATTTCTATTAATAAAAGGTGAGACCGTGAAAAAGATTTTTTATGTTTTTCTGGAATTCGAACTTCTAACCTCCCGCTGAGTAGTCTAACGCACTAAACGCATAATACGGGTTCTATTAAAAAAATATTACTGTCTTCTTATCAATATTATAATAAAAAATCAACAATACCTACTCATAAAATTATTGCTACCATTGACATTACGATTAATAACCTCATTACCACCTGCCTATACTCAGTATATGTACTCGAAAAACGTACGCACTGTGGAATGTCGGTAAAAATAAAAGCATTTGTCGAAGTATAACATACTTTATATCCTACTGTTAGGGAAAACACAGATGAATATCGATTTATATAAACGAATGTGAATATTCAAAGACAAGAACTATGCTATTGGGTCTTTCTGATGCATGCTAAATGACATCATAAAACTCCCTTTTACTTATACTCCTTCCATGAACGTAGCTGGAATTATTTGTGCCAACTGCCACATAGGGACGCTTTCGTCTGGTTGTTTATCTTTAATGTGAAGAAATTATTTTTTTTTTCTTTTTTATAAACGAAGCGCCCCCGCACACCTGGTATACATAAACTAATTTAAATGAATTTTAATAAGTGCAAATAAATGAATTTATTCCATCTTCAACAACGCATTAAAATAGTCTGTCTAAGTAACAACTATAAGAAATAATCTGAAATTATCCCTATCAGAAAAAATATACTAGAAAGGTGTTACAAGAATAATAGAAACATAGAAACATGACAATTTAAACATGTAGGTATTTTATATGTAAGTTAATAATTGAACGCAATAATTTAATTATATATTAAATAATAATAAAATTATTTAGCTTGACAGACCGTTGCGGTACAAGACTTAGCTTGTCGCGACCATTCGTGTTGTACTTGTTATATTTTTGGACACAAATGGATGGGAACTACAATGCCGTGACAAATTATTACTCTCGAACGTTTGTCAGACATTCGCGAGAGGTGGGACCGTTAAAAATACTTTTGGCATTTCTGGGATTCGAACATCGAATCTCCTGCTGCTAGAGCCATGGCGAACACTTCATCATATATTACCCCTATATATAAATTCACGATAACAAGCTTTAATTATATATTATTCATAGGAGTATAATAAAAACTTTGTTACCGTGAATTTAATCTGTGTCAACTGCATTAATTCTATGATAATTTTGTGATAATTTTGCCATACAATTATGATGGATAGTAACAATTAGTTTTACTAGTAAACTTTCATAGAGTTTGAAAGAATTTATAAACCAGACAGATTAATTAGATTTGTGACCAATACAATGTACGGATTAAAAAAAACCTTGTAACGGAGTTATATTTAAAAAAAAGGAGGTGTGGACACGACAGGACTTTCTTTTTTGGACGGGACCGGGATCTTCAGTAAATGTGTATGTATTTAATTTGTATTTTATTATTTTTTTTTTTTATGTTTTTTTGTTTTTTGTTTAAATTTCTTTTGCACTTAACAGATTTCTTCTAAGTGCTATACTTTTTAAGTTATTTGCAAAAACTCGAAAAATTGTCTAAATAAACTTCTGGCTGTCAGATTTTCGTCAAAATTATCTGGCCTCTCACAATTTATTTAAAAAGCTTAAATATGAATTTTCATCCCGATAAGTTCAGCCGTCTTGACAGACAGACAGATAGAGATTTTCTTATTTTCGCTTTTTCTGATTCATGGGTAAATCTGCAAAAATCCCGAGTTCGAAAATTTTCATGATTACTATACTTCCTTTTATTATGTAAAAGAAAGTAAAAAGTTAACACTGTCACCTCTGCCTTTACTAAATTAAAAGCTAATTTCTTAGATATCTTTTAGATATTTCCATAGTTTTTTTTTTAAAAAACGTAACCAACAACAAGATTTTTGTTTACGAACAAATCTTTTACGTTCACAGATTTGTATGTGGCTTACCTGGGATAACAATGATTTCTGTTTATTTAAATTAAATTTCTCTTTTAATTACACATTTTTAAAAACTGCACATGATTCTGATTTTTAGACGCAATACAGTGAAATTCTAAATTTTGAAAGTGAAGGAAAAAGGTTTACCGTGCGTGCAAGCACCCTGATATAAGAAATAAATAAAATTAAAAAGTTGCTTGTTGTTGGTTTGTTTGATATGGTGGTTCTATAATGTATTTTTAAAGATAAGATACGCGGAAGAGTGTAGCAACTGTACTCATAAAAAAAAAGAAACAAAGGCAGCTATTTTAAGTACATATTAATATTCACGTTACCAGGTTTCAAAAAAACTGTTCCCCACTAGTGTCAAGAAATCAAAATGTAGGTGAAGATAATGTATAAGAAATAAATAAAATTAAAAAGGTAAAAAGTAGTGCTCTTAGTTACTTGTTGTTGGTTTGATTTTTTGCTTTGGCGGCTCATTTATGTATTTACAAAGATAAGATACGCAAGTGAGCATAGAGCAAGTGTACATATGAAGCAAATCGTGTTAAGCACTCTTGCAGACAAATAAACGTTTTATTCTAAAGTCTGTCAAGACTCTTCAAATTCAGGAACTTAACCATAACATCCAAGCTGCTGGTATATAAGACAATGGCCATACCAGTACTTACATATGGATCCGAGACTTGGGTGCTTAGCAAAAAGCACCTCTTAGTCGCGTTTGAGAGAAAAGTCTTACGGAGAATTGTTGCCCCCGTATGTGAGAAAAGACGATTTTGGAGACTCTATAACGATGAGATCTACGAGCGTTACCGCGATGTCGACATCGTCAAGAGAATTAAGCTCGGTAGGCTCCGGTGGGCAGGACACCTAGCCCGCATGAGCGAAGAGGATACTGCTCGAAAAGTCCTTTGCGGTAGGATTTATGGAACACGACAGCGAGGCTGGCCAAGCCTACGCTGGTAGTATGGCGTAGACCAGGACGCCCAGAGTTTAGGGATGCCACACTGGATGACATCGGCTCGAAATCGGGACCGGTGGAGAGACTTTTTGCGAGAGGCCAGGACCGGAACCCGGTTGTAGAGGCAGATATGATGATGATACTAAAATCAAATAATTGACAGTAGGTATCGAGCTGCTGTATGTACTCATATCATGCACACAAAAAAATCAAAATGTAAACAGTTTTTTTGTTCAATAATTTTGATTTTAGTGTTGGTGTAGATAAAAAAAAGGTCTATACATTTTCAAATTTTTAAACCTTTTGGGTCCAACAGAAAAAAGGATTAATTTCGCTCATTTTGGTTTATGATCATTTTTGTTCAATAAAAAAACTGATTAATGCAGCACTATTTATATTAAGTAAAAAATAGTTTATCAGCACACAGAAATATTTACACATCCACACGCGTGAAGAAATTTCTTCAACGTATATCTAGAGCAAACATGAGCGTTACAGATTTAATTACAACCTATTTGATGTAATGCATCAGCTGCACATTAATCATGGCGAGATTATGCTGTAAAAATCTTCCCGTTTTTAAATTCTCTATATTAACTTCACTTGCCCGTTTGTTTGTGGGTGGGTTTGTGTGTCATGGAATCTTGCGATCAATTTTTAACCCAATTCCCAAGGCATGATTTTATTAAAATTTTGCACACATGTGTATTTCCGGTGACAATACTTTCTATTAAACCCCGGGCCCGGATTCGTGGGGCCCCATAACTTTTTTTAAAAAAATTAACCCGATTTTCTTCAAATTTAATACACATATGTACCTCCGATAGACAACACTTTTTGTAAAATATTTGGAGACCACGGGCCCGGGTTCGTGGGACCCCATAACTTTTTTTAAAAAAATTAACCCGATTTTCTTCAAATTTAATACACATGTGTACCTCCGATAGACAACACTTTTTGTAAAAAATTTGGAGGCCCCGGGCACGGGTTCGTGGGGCCCCATAACTTTTTTTAAAAAAATTAACCCGATTTTCTTCAAATTTAATATACATGTGTACCTCCGATATACAACACTTTTTGTAAAATATTTGGAGACCACGGGCCCGGGTTCGTGGGACCCCATAACTTTTTTTAAAAAAATTAACCCGATTTTCTTCAAATTTAATACACATGTGTATCTCCGATAGACAACACTTTTTGTAAAAAAGGGTTCGTGGGACCCCATAACTTTTTTTAAAAAAATAAACCCGATTTTCTTCAAATTTAATACACATGTGTACCTCCGATAGACAACACTTTTTGTAAAAAATTTGGAGGCCCCGGGCACGGGTTCGTGGGGCCCCATAACTTTTTTTAAAAAAATTAACCCGATTTTCTTCAAATTTAATACACATGTGTACCTCCGATAGACAACCGTTTTTGAAAAGTTTTTGGAGTGAGGCCCTGAGGTCCGAGGGGTGCCCATTTTTTAAAAATTAACTCGATTTTCTTCAAATTTTAACACATACCCATCTCCTATTAGAGAATTTACATGAAAAATTGTATTTTAATGGGTTGTTTTTTATTTATTTTTTGAATAAAACTGAATTTCAGATAACACACCAAACGCATTGTGCTTGTGCACAATAGATATCAGGATCAGCTCGAGGCGACCAACTCAACACCGGGCTCACTTGCTCGGTTGTCAAACAACTATTAAATTGATCTTTTGAACGCCCACAAAATTTAAGGTATTACGCCATTTGAACACGGAAGAAACAAATAACTGATAAAGGTCTCAAACGATATCTACAATTTGTTGTTGTTGTTGTTAAATAAAAAATTTAATTTATTTGAACACAGTAATGCAAAATATATATGTGTGAAGAAAAACAATAAAGATTATGGGAATGATTGCTTTGTCGAGACTTATCGAAGGACGCAACAGCATACCTTGTAGATTCCACAGTGAATATTTTTTTCAAACTTTAAACATACAATATTATTTTCATTTTAAACTATAAAGCACGAACGAGCTGATAAACTGAACACTTGGCACAAATGCATATACACCTTGCATAAAACACTCCGTTATAGCAAAATGGTAAAAAATAATCATGAAGTATTGAATAACAAACTCTGGATAAAAATAGCAATAAATTCTACAACAAACATGTTAGCTAATAAAAATACATTTAAAAAAAAACATTTAGTATTATCCGGCCGCAAGGCCCTTAAACGAGCAAGAAATGATTGCAATGCCCATCTTCGGCGAGTCAAATTCGCCTACGACCGAAAATTAAGGCAAAAAATACTACAATGTCCCATAGGTAGTAAAAATTTTTGGTCTTTCGTGAAAAGAATCAAAAATTCAGCCTCGTCGTCGAAACGCTCATTTATAATGACATTCCAGTTGTCAGCTCTATGGACAAGGCCTGTTTGCTGCGCATTTCGCAGCTAGCTCTACGCTTCCAGATTGTGCATTACCGCCTCCTGCACCTCAGAGTATTGAACACTCTATGGGACAGATATTTTTTCGTACTCGTGCAGTTGCTAGAGTTTTAAATGATCTTAACACATACAAATCCGCTGGTCCAGATGGTATTTCTCCATTAGTTCTGAAGAGGAGTTCTTCCAAGCTGGCATTACCATTACGTAAGCTTTTCCATCTATCCTATTTTTCTGAACTCTTCCCGAGAAGTTGGAAAACAGCATTTGTCCAGCCCATACCCAAAAAACGCGATCCGTCGTCTCCTTCTTCGTACCGACCCATATCACTTACATCCATTTTTTCCAAGGTCATGGAAACGCTGATGTCTGATTATCAGCTTAAGAAATATCTTGAAACCAAAGTAATCCTTAGTGACCGGCAGTATGGGTTTCGTGGGCAACGTTCTACTGGTGATTTGATGGTTTATCTCACCGAATAGTGGAACCGATCTTTTCATCATTTTGGAGAAAGAAAAGCTGTTGCACTCGATATTTCAAAGGCATTTGACAGAGTTTGGAATCAAGCTCTTTTGTCTAAAATGCGTGCTTATGGTGTCGATGATAAACTGCTTCAATGGATTAGACGCTATCTTTTGGACCGCTCAATCCAAGTTGTTTTGGACGGTTTCAAGTCTGAAATACACCACATAAATGCTGGCGTTCCCCAGGGCTCTGTTCTGTCCCCGACACTCTTTCTCATTTTTATTAATGATCTCTTATCTGTGACTTCTAATCCAATTCACTCTTTCGCTGACGACAGCACTCTCAGCTTCTCATATAAGTTTGAAGAACGTCCCTCCACCTCTGATGTGGAACTCAAACAACTTCGTATGTTAAGCACGTTAAATTCTGACCTTGACAGCATAATACAATGGGGAGAAATCAATCGAGTATAATTTAACGCTTCCAAAACCCAATGCTGTCTCCTGTCGTCCAAGCGAACTTAAACCCCATGCCATTATCCATGAATGGCACTTGCATCGAGGAAACTGAAAATCTCGCAATTCTCGGTATGTGCGTTAACGACAAGCTTCGTTGGAATGACCACATATTTACCGTCGCTAAAAATGCGGCGAAATGTTTAGGTTTTCTAGCCCGGTGCAAGAAATATTTCACTCCCTCTGATCTGGCTACCATTTACAAGGCTTTTATTCGCCCAAAACTTGAGTACAATTGCCATATCTGGTCTGGTGCGCCTAAGACTACTTTGCATCAGCTAGATAGAATACAAAACTGCGCGATAAAACTTATCGGTGACGAAAATATAGCGAAATCGATTGATTCGCTTGAACACCGCAGGAACGTTTCTTGCTTGTCACTGTTTTATCGCTTCTTCTACCAGCGGTGCTCAAGAGAAATAGCCAGCTGCATGCCACCTCTCCTTGAATTCAACCGCAATACTCGTGGCGCTCTAAATGCTCATCAGTTTACCCTTAAGCCCATCTTCGGACGTACAGTTAAATTCAGGGATTCGTTCTTCAGCCGTACAACTCGTATGTGGAATGCTCTGCCAAGCTCTGTCTTCCCACATCACTATGATCCACAGGCATTCAAAACACAAGCTCATAGTCCTCCTCTTCCTTAACGCCCACGCTGTGCCAAGCATATAGCCGAGCATTATAAGGGTGCGAACCCCTTGAAGCGTGCGCGAATTATAAAAACAAAAAAAAAACAAAAAAGTTTTCACAATATTCTGTCATTTGGTGTTTTCATAAATTAGTTCAGAGCAGTCAAAGAGTTTTCAAGAAAAATGCTCGTGTTTCTTATTTTCTCAGAGTATAAGCGTGCTTTAAGTGCTCAGAATAAAATGATCTGAAGCATTTTCAAATTTGACATCAAATGTCTCTTTCGATGATTTTCTCCTACAATAAAAAAATGACCCAGGATCGAGGGGCTCCCATATCAATTTCTGCAATTAGAGAATTTAGATGAAAATTTTATGGATTTTTATGGGTTGTTTTTTTTCGATCGAAAATGCATGTATTGGCAACAAAGTGCAAATTTTTGCATTACATGAACCCAGGAGAATCATATGCCCAGTATATTGGTCGATTGATGGAAGCGTCACGGGAGTGTGAATTCATGTGTAAAAATAATAGCTATGCTGAATCATATGTCGACTACTGGGCGGTACTTGACATGATCGTCATGCATACTCCTCATGAAACTGCGCGAACTTGCTCAATCTAACGCTTGAAGAAGTATCAGTAATTGCTAATACTTACGAGTCAATCTAAAGTTCACTACAGATAGTTACAGGAAAGAGTCATAGGAGTGCAAATGAGGCGAAAGTTCTGAACGATTGTTCAAATAGGAGTCAATCGCCAACCAGATTTAACCGTTTTAAGTCAGAATTGAGTCATAAAGCTCAGGTTCGTACTAATACAAAACTACTTTCCTGTCCTGTCCTGTTGTGTCACTAAGCATTTTATACAGAAATGCCGTTTTCTCAAAGAGCTATGTCATGCTTGTGGTCGAGTGGGACACATCAAATCTGTTTGTATGATGTCAAATGGAAATCGTCAGTATAATATTTCTTATTTGTGCGCCACGTCATAGAGTCGATAAAGTTACCAAGGCACATCAAATAAATGGACAGCTTATGATGGAAGATCAGCTAAAAAGAGTTTCAACAGTTGCAGTAAAATTTCTGGATTACATGCTGATCACCTTAAGTAGCACCAAAAGTATGTAAATGACCTATATCAGGTACGTGTCGTTCCTATAATCAAATTTTCGAAAATAAACTTGGATGTTGTAATAATTTTAGTGCACATTTAATGCTGAAAGAAAATACGGTCCCAACGTTTTGCAAGACATGTTCCATTTTCCCAAATGGAAGCAGTAAAGACAGAAGTAGAGCGCCAAGTGGAAATAGCCTGTGCAATACAGCCAATCGGCTGCACCCATAGTATTTGTAACAAAATCGGATTCATCTGTCTGACATTGTGTAGATTTCAAGGTAAATCCACAATTTTAGATCCCACAGTATCCTATTCCTACAACTGAGGAGCTATTTCATAGGCTTTGGAAAGGCCGATTGTTTTTGCTTTTTTTTTTTTCAAAATTTGTTTTCAAAAATTGACCTGGCTGAGGCGTATCTCCCGATCCGGATTGATGAACAATTAGCCTTTACCAATTCCAGCGTGTCTTCCAAATCACTGTAGTATTTTCCAGGCTGAAAATATACCGATCAGTGAAACCTTGTCTAGGCTGAAGAGAAACGTCATATCCGCTAAGGATATCCGTATATTCTCGGATAGCCAAGCTGCAATAAAATCCCTTGAATCAGTCTACACAAATTCAATTTTAGCCCTTAACTGCCGATCATCTCTCGTGGATATGGCGGAACAGTTCAATATGCACCTGTGTTGGGTGCCGGGGCACAGATACATTTCGGGAAACTGTATGGCTGACAATTTCGCCAAGCAAGGAACTACACCCTTCTTACCTGAATATGGTTCCATAGGCATACCAATCGCTACATGCCAATTCTTGTTAATTACCTCAAAAAAGATCGTGTGATCGGTGCCATTGTAGGTTTTATCACTGGATGCTGTCTCATAGGCAGGCATGCAGCAAGACTTGGAGTCATATGTAATGACTTCTGAATCGTCGTCCATCTTTTCTGTACTTGACATTGGTAGTCTCCTACGCTTCTTAAGAAGCTCTAATTGGTTCTTCGAGTAGGTGGATCGAAATTTTTTCTGATCCGTGTGGTATCACAATGGGCCATTACTGGTCTAAGTGTGTTGGTTTCACTGACAGCCACCTTAACCTAACCTAACCTAATTCCAGCGAGTGGCCTTTGACATAGCAACCGAACCAGCAGTTGTTCAAAAGTTTAAGGATCAGTTTTTAATGCTATTAAGAAAGAAATTGTAGATTCAATGAAACTTGTTAATTTCCGTAAAGATCTACCTCTTACACTGGCAACAGACGATTCACACTACCTATAAAGTCGGTGCTGTGGTGCTCAGATATGCTAATGGCGAAGACAAACCGATTCCTTTTGCATCGAAAACGTTGAATGGGCCATTAGCACAACTATTCGCAAATTTTTTTCGGATGTACAAGATTTCATCAATATATGTATATATATACAAACCTCTAGTCTGACGTTTTACCCCGAGAAGAAACTACCGGTGATAGCACTTTAGAGGCTGCAGCGTTGGAGCTATTTCATTAATGGGATACAAACATTCCAACGCTGACGCATTGGCCTGTTGGATTTTGTCAATTTCCGATCGACTTCGAAGCTATTCGTCGCGAAATCAAAAGGGATCCGAAGTTGACTACTACTATTTTACGACAGCTCCTTTCAATCAGTCATCTAATTAGGAAGCTGAAAATTGTGTTCTCCCCTTCAAAAAAATAGCTTTGACGGGCTGCTTAACGGAATACGCTCTACTCAACTATTTGTCCACATATCGTTTCACCCTGCGCTGAAGACTTGCAAAGCGAGACCAGAAAGAGACAATATTTTTCGGAGTCAACCCCAGGAGATGTATACCGATGATTTCAAAGAGTTAGAAAACCAGTTGTTTGATTTCCTATCAAGGAGAAAATGTTACATAAACGAACAATAACGAGCCTATGGTGCAAACGTTGACATTTAACATTGATATGATAACAGGCTATTGAATAGTATATAGTAGAGTTTTTTAATAATTATCTATAATTCTTATATAGAATTAAAATAAATATTTAAAAATTATTACGATTATAAATATAAATATATATTATACAACTCAGGAAAAGTTCAGAAAATATAAGTGAAGTTGAAAAGCTTACGCAACGGTTATGCCAGCATTACAGAACACCTCTTCAAAATTATTGCATAAATACCATCTGGCCTATCAGATTTGTGAATACTGATATCATTTAAAACTCTGGGTACTCAACAAGTACAAGAGTAGACTAGTCCCATAGAGAATTACACTATTGAAAGTATAGGCCACGCACAATTTGGAAACGTGCTGTGAAATGTATGGGTGGCTGACATTCTGAACGTTGGATTGACAAAGAAGTATTTTTATTAAATTCTCTATATTAACTTCGCGTGCCTGTGACTGGCTGGCTGCCTGGTGGGTAGAATGTTGTGATCAATTTTTAACCCTTTTCCTAAAGACCGATTTCATTCAAACTTTGCATACATGTGTATCTCCCATGACAATACTTTTTATTAAAATTTGGCTAATTTTCTTAAAATTTTAAACATATGTGTATCTCCGATGGACAACACTTTTTGTAAAAATTTTGACTCTGAAGCCCGAGGGGTGCCC
Source organism: Nephrocerus scutellatus (assembly GCA_947095585.1). Classification (NCBI taxonomy): domain Eukaryota; kingdom Metazoa; phylum Arthropoda; class Insecta; order Diptera; family Pipunculidae; genus Nephrocerus; species Nephrocerus scutellatus. The sequence goes on from OX352762.1 coordinate 34,478,385, forward strand.
ATAAATTTTTTTTAAAAATAAGCCCGATTTTCTTTAAATTTTAAACACATATGTATCTCCTATTAGAGAATTTGCGGTCAAAGTGATAAATCAGTGATTATTGATAGTAACCAGTTTTTATATATTATTCTCAACTTCATTGACAAACATAAAGCTTTTTTTAAATTCTCTATATTAACTTCGCGTGCCCGTGTGTTTGTGGGTTTGTGTGTGGGTTTGTGTGTGGTGGAATCTTGCGATCAATTTTTAACCCACTTCCCAAGGCCCGATTTTATTGAAATTGCACACATGTGTATTTCCGGTGACAATACTTTCCATTAAAATTTGAGGCCCCTCGGGGGGGCTCCCATACATATATTTTACAAAATTTTACTCGATTTTCTTCAAATTTTATACACATGTGTATCTCTGATATACAACAATTTTTGTAAAAATTTTGTAGAGCCCGGACCCGGTTTCGTGGGGCCCCATAACTTTTTTTAAAAAAATTATCCCGATTTTCTTCAAATTTAATACACATGTGTATCTCCGATAGACAACATTTTTTGTAAAAAATTTGGAGACCCCGGGCCCGGGTTCGTGGGGCCCCATAACTTTTTTTAAAAAAATTAACCCGATTTTCTTCAAATTTAATAAAATGTGTACCTCCGATAGACAACATTTTTTGTAAAAAATTTGGAGACCCCGGGCCCGTGTTCGTGGGGCCCCATAACTTTTTTTAAAAAAATTAACCCGATTTTCTTCAAATTTTAGCACATACCCATCTCTTATTAGAGAATTTATATGAAAAATTTTATTTTTATGGGTTGTTTTTTTTAACGTTATTCTACAAATTCCTATGAATCCCACATATTTTGATTTTAAGCTCTACATAATAAACTGACTTTTCCTGTTGTTTTTGATATTTCCTCTTACAAATTATATGGCAAGCAAAGTCTAGAAACATAAATAGAAAACATCTTTATTTTTATTAAATTCAACTTCAACATTCATTTGGCATTTTGACGCACTCGCTGCCTAAACTTCTGGTGTGCTCTCCTTTCTTTATCGGATAATAGAAAAAAACCCCGTTATAGTAACTTCCTTGCAAAGAAGTCAACGTAAATGGAATGAATGGCAATTTGATCTTTGGTCAATGGCACAAAAACATACAACAAACCTGTAAATCGTGTTTGTTGACTCGGCCGAAGCAAATCACATACTCTGTCAGCAAATTGTCTTTTCTTAATTAGAAATAAGTATTTAGCATCTTACTCGTAAATTTTTTACATTGGGATCTATAGTCAATGTTTGGGATAAAATTACCTATGTTTGTCAATGTTTCTTAACCGTTGAACGATACGAAACATGATTATTACAAAACGGTAATCATATTTTTGACTTTTTTGAAAGTAACAAGGTTAACTCCTAAAAAGACTCGGTAGTTATTATTTACATAATGCTAAAAATGGTCGTCCTTACCACGGTAATGACAAACATACTTGTTACACAAAAATATTCAAAAATATCGCTAACTTGGAATAATTTAAAGGACAACAACGGGATAGTAACGAAAAATCGATCGAAAAATTGATACAAAATCACAAACAGAAAATAAATCGAAAAATCAATATCGCAATCGCTACTATATAAGAATTATGGACAATTTATTAAAAAATGGTCAGTTGAAGGCTTTTGCAGACTATAAGGAACATACATACATACATACAGAAAATAAATCCAAAATCAAAATCGCAATTTGCAAAATATCAATTTACACTTTTTCCTATTAATTTTTTTTTGTCACATCTGGCTATATAATTTTGGCAATTTGGATTTTATAAATTGGAATTTTCATTTTGGGATTTTTTATTTGGGAATTTGATTTTGGCATAGCGCATCCTTGCCATATGCAGCATGTCCCACACATGTAGAAATGACCAGGAGCCTATACCACATAGCAACAAGCATTGTTAAAAACAAGCTAATTTTAACATATAATTTTAATTTCTGTACCACAAATTTTTTATTACCGACGGTCTGCCGTGCCGATTATTATTATTATTATTATATCTCTCAGTTTATATGCATGGGAAAATATCTCGAAACAAATATTTAGTTGTTTTTGTGGTATTGCTACTACTAGAGACAAGCATTATAATAACCTTTTTACGATTTTTGAATAATTTCCGGATATTGTTTTTAAATTGGGATACGTCAGTTCATCCAATGCGATTACAGTACAGTATCGGGTTTCTCATATTAACCCTTATAGGACAGATTTTGTTAGTTATAAAATAATTTTTTTTCCTTTTTATGACATAAACTACAATTTACATTGTTATAGTAAATTTACATAAATTTTATTTACCGTCTTTAAAATATATAGCAACAGGCTTATGAACTAAGTTATTTACCATAAACCAAAATTAAATCGTTTACTCACCATATATAGCTCTAATGTATTTATTAATAAATAACAAATCTTCTTAAAAGCGTGGTACCGAAATTAATGATAAGTAAAAAAATAACCCATAACAATTTTTATGTAAATTCTCTAACAACCAAGTGGCAGAATGGTGTGACAATTTGTTTAATGCTTAGGTTCCCGTCGACACCAAATGACATTTCCACTACAAACGCTGAAAAATAAAAACACATGCGAAGCACATGCATGGGAGCCACCAAATTTGATTGATCACCAAATTTTAATAGAATGTGTTGTCATCGGTGATACACATGTGGGCAAAATTTAAAGAAAATCGAGAAGTGGGTTAAAAATTGATCGCAAGATTCCACCACCGACAGAACGAACGAGTGACAGAACGACAGAACCATGCCGACACGAATTTAATGTTAATTTTTTTTTCGTAAAACTCTGCCCCAGATTTTTTTTGGCTGTCAAGTTGTTCGTTTCCCCCTCAAAACGGTTCTACCGTAGAGCTAAAACAGCTCTTGATATTTTCGGAGATTTACCCCTTCTTATACTAGCACAACAACAACACATACAAAAACAAAAGATTTTCGCCTTTCGTGTTCGATTTCCTTTTTGAAAAGTTCTGCGGTCGAGCGCGATTCTGGGGTAGAATTTTTATGAAAAAAATTCAACATAATATAGATAATTTAAAAAATGGTACTTCATTTTAATTATTACGCTTGTGCTCAATTCGTCCCACTGTGTATCTAAAAGACGAGCAGCAACCATAAAAATTCACAGATATACACAGCTATCATGTGAAACATATTAGAGAAATTACCGTAATTATTTTCCCGCTGATAATCTTCAATAAACGGTAAAAACAATATATTTGAAGAAATAAAAACTGGAATAAGTTTATACTGGAGATGCAACATGATATTAGGAACAGCATTGCGATGGTCAGAGCTACTCGTATAACAACATGTGGCTGCAAAACTTGATGACAAACCGCACTTTCCAACCAGGTCTTTTTTGTCTATATTTGTGTACTTTAGGATAACTATAAAATGCATGTGAAAATAGAGAAAATAATGGTTCAACGAAAAGAGGTGATACGAGTATTAACCTTAATTCAATGGCTATTCCCAATTATGTATGTATAGGTTATTGATGAATTTGATTTTTTGATATTTAAATAAAATATTGTAAAATGCTGTTGGGCTTTGCAGCTTAAGTATATCAGATATGTAAATGAATTAAAATTCCTCACGGAGCAAAAATGAATTTGACGACAAACGACAAATGAACAAACGGTTTTTGAAAATTCCGTACAATAAGGCAATTTTATATTTTATTCCAGTCATTATACGAATCTTAGGATATTTTTATTAATTAGCCTGGCGGGTTACATTTTATAACAATTTTAGGAATGGAGAAAAATGCTGACATTAATTCAAAATGTGTCTAAAGTAGCAAGAACTAAGTTTTTAATTTTTTCGGACAGTCATTGACTATTGAGTATATGTACCTATAACAGTTTTATATTTTGGCTATGGAAAAACAATTATTTTCAGGCAGTACGTGCAAGTACACAACATTATTTTACCTTAAAAAAGTCCTAGGTCGAATAATGGTTATTTCAATAGATTGAACATTAAAATTACCATTATAGTATTCTTTCTAAAACAGTAATTTTTTATGTATTAAATTTTAATAAATAAATAAATTATAAGACATTCATAACGAGTACGTGCAATATCCTGTCGTATATATATAAACTACATCGTCAATCCTCTTGATGATCTTGTAATTATGTTACGATGTCGAAACCTTAATCCTCCAAACACGAATGTAAAGAAACATTCTCCTTTAACTTATGCAGCTTCTCCTGTAGCTGTTCTTAGCTTATAGTGATGCATAGTCTTGATTTGCTTTCCAGACACCATTTTAGAACTCACGATTGATCTGGAAGCTCCTATATCTAGAACAAAATCGCAAGGTCTTCTCTGCAAAATGCCATTAACAACCAGACTGTTGAAATCCTTTCCAAGATTAATACTGTGTACTGTGATCCTGGGATATTCCCTTGATTTCTTCAGCCTTTACCCTGCAAAGCTGGTACAAGCCAACTGTTCCGCCTTATTTAACTGTTGTGCATCTATCCGCCGTAGTCTTCACAGACTCTTGACACCATTCACAGGCTGTCTTGTCGTGTTTCCAGTGCTTAGTTTTGCAATCATGAATTAAATCACCAGGTTTTTGACAACTAAAACACCTTGATGAAGATCCGAATCTGCTATTTCTGTTGTTTCGAAAGGGCTTTTGTGTGTGCGATTTCTTCAATTTCCAGCTTGCGCAGCCTAACAAAATCCGAAAACAAACTGGCTTTAGATGCTTTGTACTCCAATGCTGATCCAAATACTTTATTCATCGTTTTTTATGTTTTAATGAAGCCTTAATTCAGTACAAATATATAAATATTATATACCTACATACATACTCGTATATTAAAACATTGTATTTGCGGTCGGAAGGGAGGGGTGATATTGGTGTCGCATCAATGTTTTCATGTTTCTTCATGGTGTCCAGTATTATTTACGGACTAATATACATACATACGTACATATAAAAAAGTACATATATGTATATATGCTCATAAATTTAATGTGTTAAATGTTAGTTTCCATAACTTTAATTTTTATTATTTATTTAGATTAAGATTATATTACGAGCCGGTTTAACAGTATGTTATTATACTGCTTTGCTGGGAGTATGTTTTTGCAAAAAGTGTTGTGATTGAGATACACATGTGTACGAAATTTGAATAAAATCGGTGAATTATTAAACTTCTAAATTTTAATAGAAAGTGTTGTCATCGGAGACACACATGTGTGCAAAGTTTGAATAAAATCGGGCTTTAGGAAGTGGGTTAAAAATTTATCACAAGATTTGGCCAGTCAGCCAGCCACCGACACACGTGTACGTGAATTTAATATAGAGATTTTAAAAATCATTAATCTTGATGAGCTAACATCTCCATTGACTTTAACGCGAACTCCGGCCTCATTTTTAAAGAAATAAGGTTCGTTTGGTGCGCATAAACGGAACCAAAAGGTGAATTTTTCTGGATGTAATGGAGTTTTATGGTATCTTGTGAAATGGTCTCACTCCATATGCGACAATTTTGCGATAATCTTTGTCCTCGTAGTGGACGGATAGAGCCCCAGTTTCTGCGACTGACTATGAATCGATAAATGCACACTACAGCGGCAACATTCTCTTCAGTGCGCACATTCCTTCGTCGTGTTGGAGTTATTGCATCCTTTAGAGAGTATGTGGTACGAAATATATGCACAGCTCGACGGATGGTTTGCTCAAATGGAGATTTTAATGGAGTAGTCGTCTATAAGTTGCGCGAATCGACGACTGATTTTTAAAGTAATTTGGTAGCGTTATTCAAGCGTAATTTTCCAGAGTATACTGACAATAATTGTAAATAAGCGCAGTTTAACATCGCATTTGAGTAAGTTCTATCTTAACAAACAAAAAACACCATTTATATAGAAAATACATATTGCAGTTTTTATACTAAAATTTGTAGTTAAGAAAGATTGTAAAAAACAGTTCTTCTTAATGCCTCAAACGAATTTTTTTGCTAAACGAATTGTGTATTTTAGTTTTCAAAAAACGTAACCTATTGACGTATACTAATTGAAATTAAAAAAAAAACAACCCATAAAAATTACAAATTTTCATGTTAGTTCTCCAATAACCAAAAGTATACTGAATTCCACTATAAATGCTGAAAAATAAAAACACATGCGAAGCACTGCAAACCAACAAGAAAAGAACCCCAATCGTAAAACAAGCAGCGCTGCTTACATCGCACAGTGCACACAGAACATTATATTTCATTATAGTATGAAATTATCTGATGGGAAAAAAATGTGTATGGGAGCCCCCTGACCCCGCAGCCCGATCACGTTAAAATTTTAAAAAAAGTATTGTCACCAGAAATAGACATGTGTGCAAAGTTTCAATAAAATCGGGCTTTGTGAAGTGGGTTAAAAATTGATCACAAGATCTAACCAGCCAGTCACGGGCACGCGAAGTAAATATAGAGAATTTAAAAATATATAGAAGCGCAGGGTTGGAATAAGGAATAAGGATGACTTCTAATTTACGTTATGTTAAAGGTAACTAAGTAATGAGTTTTTTTTTGCTTATCGCGTCCATAGGTTCCCATTCCCATCAGATATCGATTTTTTGTATGATTATGTCGTTTAAGACACGCGTGCATAGACATCTCATCTTTTCCTCTCCCTAATTTCCTAACGCCCACGCTGTGCTAAGCATTATAAGGGTGCAAACCCCTTTAACGTGTGTACATTATAAAAAAAAATATCTTTTTCTTTGAGATATTTTTTATCATTTTAAAGAAATTCATAATGTGAAGAACTAAAAACAATCACCATAGATTTTATTTACAACTGACCCAGAAAACATTTCGCTTCATGCTTTCATATACGAATGTGGGACGAATTTGTCCCACACAAATGTAGAACTAATTTATTTATACAACATGTACTAAATATTGTGGCCGCCAGTGTGATTACACATTGCAAAGAAACAGACACAGAATACCCGACCAATATGAAAAAAAACAACAACAAACAACATGCAATATGTAATAGCTTACATTCAGAATTTACAGCAGCATCAGACAAGCCGAGGGGAACAACAACAACAAGCATGCAGTACGAGACGGTGCAGACCCAAGAAGAAAGCAACAACAAACAAACATGCAAACAATCAGCAGTATTAGACAGCCGAAAGAAAGCAACAACAAACAACACGGCATACATCCAGAAATCTGCAGCGTTATTAGGCAGTCGAGGGAAAGCAACAACAATACACCGATCATGCGATTTAGCGGATTTCCCTATCGTTTCACCAACGGGATCTTGAATCAACAAACAACAAAGAGGCAACAACAACACCACCAAGTCCCACCGATCATGCGATTTAGCGGATTTCCCTCTCGTTGCACCAACGGGATCGTGAACCAACATACTATCAAGCGCAGCAATACTGACTGGCCAGACCAAACAACAACAACCATATCACATCAAAGGAAACAACAACAATACACCATCAGGCGATTTAGCGAATTTCCTCATCGTTGCATCAACGGGATTTTCACACTCGATGGAGGACTATAAAAGGCCAAAGATTCACACAGTCTTCCTTCTTTTCCTAGTAATCCCTCCTCCCGGCAACAAGTCAAAGTGAATGGTTTAAGAGTGAAGTCCTTGCCTTCATTTTACACTTTACGCCAGAAACTATCCCGATTGAAGGCTCAAGAGTGAAGTCCTTGCCTTCACACCCACGCTTTACGCTAGACATTATCCACACGATTGGAGGCTCAAGAGTGAAGTCCTTGCCTTCACATCCACGCTTTACGCTAGACATTATCCTTACGATTGGAGGCTCAAGAGTAAAGTCCTTGCCTTCACATCCACGCTTTACGCTACACATTATCCATACGATTGGAGGCTCAAGAGTGAAGTCCTTGCCTACACATCCACGCTTTACGCTAGACATTATCTTTACGATTGGAGGCTCAAGAGTGAAGTCCTTGCCTTCACATCCACGCTTTACGCTAGCATTATCCACACGAATGGAGGCTCAAGAGTGAAGTCCTTGCCTTCACATCCATGCTTTACGCTAGACATTATCCTTATGATTGGAGGCTCAAGAGTGAAGTCCTTGCCTTCACATCCACGCTTTACGCTAGACATTATCCACACGATTGGAGGCTCAAGAGTGAAGTCCTTGCCTTCACATCCACGCTCTACGCGAGAACCAACAATCATCCCTCCTGGAGATACGTCGTTCTCCTTTAATCATAATTAACACTAACACAGTAAAATACATAGTAAATAGCTTTAAGCAAATAATAATTTTAAGTGTACAGATTAAGCGAAGAGAAGAAGATAAAAGACGATTGAATTCCATTCCCTAAACAAACAAATTCTTTTTGTTGTAACGACCTTAGTATAGAAGGAACCCTGGTCACACTGAGTTTTACACCGGCTGGGAAAACCTCGTTACATACCTACATTGTGCCATTTTTAAAAGCTTTTATTTTAATGAATAGCAGCACAAAATATAATTCCTTTCTCATGTATTTCGTTTTTTATTGAAAACTTTAAATTATACGGTATAAATAAAAATAAATGGTTATAATGTTATAAAAAGCACATTGCATTCCTAAGCCAAACATTTCTAAATGCGATAGTTTTGAGAAAAAGCCGGATGGAATTTATAAGTTAACCCATAATTCTGCCATAGCATCACTATTTACTTCAACGACCCCGAAAACTATAAAATCGAAACTAATAACGGTCACCCCCCCCCCCCCACCCACCCAACAGTTATCGACAGCATCCCCCTAGAGCTGTCTTACCGTCACTATTCAACTCAGCTACCAAAAAAATATAGAATCGCCACTAATATCTAATATTATTTCAACCCCCCCCCCTCTCAGTTTTCGACCTCATCACCGACGAGCTATCATACCATCACCATTCAACTCAGCGACCCCGAAAACTATAGAATCGACACTAATATTATATCCCCTTCCCAACTCCTAGAGCTCGAATTCGAACTCGAATTATGGGACACACAGTACAATACAATAAAAATATTAAAATATGAAGCTGACATACCAACAGCCCTTTGGTAGGTGGACGGGGAATGGTGTTTTACAAGATCAGAATATGACATATATTTAGCTTTTGGTTGGTCTAAACGGTGTCTTGGGGAAGGGGTCGGCGTTCTCAGGTAACGCTGGGGTTAAGAACTAGCTGATAATAAAAGTAAATATCAAACGCACGTCTGTCTGCACCACGTCCCGACATCGTATAGTAATTCTTTCCGGCTTACTCTCGGAATCACAGCCAGTCATCATTAAGGCAAGTACAGGGTGACTAACACGAAGTGTTACCAAAACAAAACGCCACAGAATTTTTATTTTTTGATGAATTTTATTGAATCAAAGTAAAAAATGTTCACAAATATTTAAGTTTTCGAATTGCATTAGTAGTTTTCGATTTGGCCACCCTTAGCCGCGATTATGGCCTTCAAACGGCCGACAAAGCTATTGCATGCAGCACCAAAGTGGCTCTGTGGTATTTTGGCCCATTTCCGGCGAAGCGCTTGCTTGAGATGATCGACACTTTGGTAATTTTTTGTCCCAACCTTGCTCTTCAAAGTACCCAAACCAAGAAATCTAGCGGATTTGCATTCGGTGAATTTGATGGCCATTGGGTAGTGGAAATGAACCACGGAACGTTGTTTCTCAGCCAATCTTGAGTGACGCGCGCTTTATGACTCGGCGCCGAGTCCTGTTGAAATGTCCAGGCTCTGCGGCCTTCTCAAGGCTTCAACGCTCCCGGTAAATTTGAGTATTTATCTTGATGCCACGGTCCAAAAAAAAGAGCGGTTAACGGCTTTCGGCCGTTACGGCGGCCAAACCATCACCATCGGCGGCGCTTGGTTGCGAGTGGCAATCCGTTGGTCCAAATTTTCTGTAGAACGGCCGGGCAAGTAAATCCGGTAGTTTTGCTTGTTCACATATTGCTCAATAACGAACGGTGACTCATCGGAGAAAACCAAATTCGGCAAATCGCCCCTTTCGTGCAAGCGTAAGAACTCCTTTGCTCTTTCCACTCTAACTTTTTTTGAGCATCGGTGAGACCATGCGTTTTTTTTGAATTTTAAGGCCTTAAGTCCAAGATGATCTTTTAATATGTGCTGTATCCGTTCGAGCGAAATGTTCGCCTCCCCCCTTAGTAATCGACCGCATCACCCTAGAGCTGTCTTACCATCACCATTATACTCAGTGACCCCGAAAACTATAGAATCGACAATAATATGTGTCACACCCCCCCCTCAGTTACCGACCCAATCCCCCTAGAGTTGTCTTACCATCACCAATCAACTCAGCGACCCCGAAAACTATAATCGACACTAATATCAGTCACCCCCTCCCGCAGTTATCGACCCCATCCCCCTAGAGCTGTCTTACCATCACCATTCAACTCAGCGACCCCGAAAACTATAGAATCAACACTAATATATGTCGCCGCCCCAATCCCCCTAGAGCTATCTTACCATCACCGTTCAACTCAGCGACCCAGAAAACTATAGAATCGACACTAATATCGGACATCCCCCACCCTCATTTATCGACCTCATTCCCCTAGAGCTGTCTTACCATCACCATTCAACAAAACGATCCCGAAAACTATAGAATCGACACTAATATCGGACATCCCCCACCCTCATTTATAGACCTCATTCCCCTAGAGCTGTCTTACCATCACCATTCAACTCATCGACCCCGAAAACTATAGAATCGACACGAATATTATCTCCCACTCCAAACTCTGTTATCGACCCCATCCCCCTAGAGCAGTGGTCGGCAGCCTTTTGAGTCGGAAGAGTCAAAAATTACAATTTACAAAATTTCAAAGTTTTTAAAGAGCCACAAAATTTTTTCTTGCCAACAATAAATAGTACTCACATAAAAAAAGTTTTTTGATAACAAAAAATAATCTATTTATTCATAAGAAAAAATATCTATTTATTTATATATAAGTAGTGTTTTTCACAATAAATTAGATAATATATAAATGGCAGTATTAGATAATTACTTATTATTTAAGTAAAAAAACAAATTCAATGGGAGCGTTGGCTTTGCATGGTTTTAGAAAGTTTGGATAAATTTGGGTCATAACTTGTTCTTGGCTTCTTAATAATATCGGCGCGACAGACCATGCGGTGCAAGGCTTGACTTCTCGCAACCATTTGTGTTGAGCATGCATATTTTAACACACAGGTGGAAAACCGTGAAAAATACTTTGGTGTTACTGGGATTCGAACCATGAACCCCCTGGCTTCTTACTTTACTTTTAATTATATTCATGCAAGAGAACGCTTGCTCGCACGAATATGTCGATCCAAAGATAGTCAGCACTCCAAATGCCAACTTCTTTACCTCACTGTAGCAATCTGGAAGACTATTCCATGCGTCGAATATAAGTGCCTCAACTCGCGGCATTTCTTTTAAAGCTGTCCAATTTTGTTGCGTTACGTACATACTTTTTTGGACCTCCAACTCTTCCAACTTGCTTTTCAACTCTGTAAATTTTCCACTCCACAAAGCTTTACGTTTTAAATCGATCAATTGCATTTCTAGAGATCCAGTATCAATTCCAAATGGCTCAATGTGGATTTCGTTACTAAAGGGTGTTTTTTTAGGAGGTTTGTTTTTCCGATAGATGTCGTTTTATTTTATGACAGTTGTTTTGACAGCTCAAAGTGGCATTTCTACTCAGTATTGTTTGGCAAATCATTATGAATAGGTTAACTCCAGAACAACGTTTTCAAATCGTGGAAATTTATTTTCAAAATCAGTGTTCAATTAAAAATGTTTATAGAGCACTTCGTGAATTTTATGGTGCACATAATCGTCCGTCAGAGACCACCATAAAGAACGTAATTACCAAATTTCGGTCTACATTCACTCTTTTGGATGCCAAGCCACCGACAAGAATGAGAAGAGTTCGTACAGAAGAAAATATTGCTGTCGTTGAGGCCAGTGTCGAAGAAAACGACAATTTATCGATTCGTCGTCGTGCTCAGCAAATTGGACTTTGTCCATCGACTTTATGGAAAATTTTACGTAAAGATTTGGGTTTGGTGCCATACAAAATTCAATTGGTGCAAGAATTAAAGCCACACGACCATCGTTTGCGCCGTGAATTCAGTGATTGGTCGTTAAATCAATTGAACGAAGATCCATTTTTTTACCGTAAAATTCTCTTCAGTGATGAGGCGCATTTTTTGTTAAATGGATACGTCAACAAACAAAATTGTCGCATTTGGAGCAAAGATAATCCACACGCCGTTCAAGAATTACCAATGCATCCTGATAAATGTACTGTTTGGTGCGGTCTATGGGCTGGTGGGATCATCGGTCCATATTTCTTTAAAAATGAGGAAGGACGACGCGTTACCGTGAATGGAAATCGATACAGAACCATGTTAAATGAGTTTTTGTTGTCAAATCTTGAAGATATGGATATGGATGAAATGTGGTTTCAACAAGATGGTGCCACTTGCCATACAGCACGTGAAACAATCGACTTATTGAAAGAAACTTTCAACGACAACATTATTTCGAGAAATGGTCCGGTGAATTGGCCTCCGCGTTCGTGCGATTTGACGCCACTCGATTACTTTTTGTGGGGATACGTGAAGTCATTGGTTTATGTGGATAAACCTCAATCGATTGACGCTTTGGAAACCAATATTTAACGTGTCATTGCTGACATACGCCCTCAAATGCTTGAAAAAGTGCTGGAAAATTGGACCTCCAGAATGACATTTGTGAAAAATAGTCGTGGTAGCCATATGCCAGAAATTGTGTTTAAATGTTAAATGCCAAAAAATTATCTACCAAATAAAAAAAAATTTTGGTCATTTCATAATTTTATATGTGTTTTATTCAAAAAAAAAATCGGCAACCTCTTAAAAAAACACCCGTTATTTGTGTTGAGAGGATTTACTCTGAATGCTAGAGTGGTTTTGTTGGTTTTGAATTGCTCAAATCTGTCAGCAAATTCATCTTTAATTTTTTTTATAACTGTGCTGAAGTAATTCGTGTCAAAAGTTGCACTGGTTTTATCGCGATATTGGTTTAGAAATTGAAAATGAAGTAATCCACCGCTCTGAATATCTTCTTCAAAAAGAATTAACTTTTCTTCAAGACAAACCAATTATTCTACTAAAACATAGGCTGGGTTTCCCTTTCCTTACAGTTTTAGATTCAGCTCATTTAATTTCGCTGTGATATCCACCATAAAGTAAAATTTTTGCAACCATTTGTCGTTCTCTAATTCAGGGTGAATTATGCCTTTTTCATTTAGGAATGTATTTATTTCATTCAAGCACAAAGCAAAACGTTTCAACACCTTACCTTTGGAAGGTCATCGCACTATATTGTGTAGAAGGAGGTCGGAAAACTTAGTCTCCATTTCGTTTAAGAATTCTTTAAACTGACGATTGTAAAGTGCTTTTGACAAGATGCTGTTAACAATCTTGATTTCCAAATTCATGACCTCAAATATTTCGGCCGGAAATGTTTGGGCACAAAGCGCTTCTTGCACAGTGCACAGCGAGTACAAGTGGCTGAGAGATAGAATCGGTGCCTAATCCTCGTTAAACGATTCAGAAGGATTTTTAAATGTTTTTTTATAAAATAAATAATATTTGCGTATGGAACTAAAGAGCCGCAGCTTCACATCCAAAGAGCCGCATGTGGCTCGTGAGCCCTAGGTTGCCGACCCCTGCACTAGAGCTATCTTACCCTCACTATTCAACTCAACGACCCCGAAAACTATAGAATCGACACTAATATATTTCACCCTCCCCCTCAGTTATCGACCCCGGCCCTCTAGAGCTTCCCCTAGAGCTGTCTTACCATCACCATTCAACAAAACGACCCCGAAAACTATATAATCAACACTAATATCGGTCACCCCACTCAGTTATCGACCCCATCCCCTAGAGCTGTCTTACCATCACCATTCAACTCGAAATATGGGACACACAGTACAATACAATAAAAATATTAAAATATGAAGCTGACATAACAACAGCCCATTTGGTAGGTGGACGGGGAATGGTGTTTTACAAGATCAGAATATGACATATATTTAGCTTTTGGTTGGTCTAAACGGTGTCTTTGGGAAGGGGTCGGCGTTCTCGGGTAACGCTGGGTTTAAGAACTAGCTGATAATAAAAGTAAATATCAAACGCACGTCTGTCTGCACCACGTCTCGACATCGTATAGTAATTCTTTCCGGGCTACTCTCGGAATCAAGGCAAGTACAGCGTGACTGAAACGAAGTGTTACCAAAACAAATCGCCACAGAATTTTTATTTTTTGATGAATTTTATTAAATCAAAGTAGAAAATGTTCACAAATATTTAAGTTTTCGAATTGCATTAGTAGTTTTCGATTTGGCCACCCTTAGCCGCGATTATGGCCATCAAACGGCCGACAAAGCTATTGCATGCAGCACGAAAGTGGCTCTGCGGTATTTTGGCCCATTCCCGGCCAAGCGCTTGCTTGGGATGATCGACACTATGGTAATTTTTTGTCCCAACCTTGCTCTTCAAAGTACCCCAAACCAAGAAATCTAGCGGATTTGCATCCGGTGAATTTGATGGCCATTGGGCAGTGGAAATGAACCACGGAACTTTGTTTCTCAGCCAATTTTGAGTGACGCGCGCTTTATGACTCGGCGCCGGGTCCTGTTGAAATGTCCAGGCTCTGCGGCCGAAATGTTTTTGTGCCCAAGGCTTCAACGCTTCCTCCAACACATGATCCCGATAAAGTTGAGCATTTATCTTGATGCCACGGTCCAAAAAAAAACGAGCGGTTAACGGCTTTCGGCCGTTACGGCGGCCAACCATCACCATCGGCGGCGCTTGGTTGCGAGTGGCAATCCGTTGGTCCAAATTTTCTGTAGAACGGCCGGGCAAGTAAATCCGGTAGTTTTGCTTGTTCACATATTGCTCAATAACGAAAGGTGACTCATCGGAGAAAACCAAATTCGGCAAATCGCCACTTTCGTGCAAGCGTATCAACTCCTTTGCTCTTTCCACTCTAACTTTTTTTTGAGCATCGGTGAGACCATTCGTTTTTTGGAATTTCAAGGCCTTTATTCCAAGATGATCTTTCAATATGTGCTGCATCCGTTCGAGCGAAATGTTCGCCTCACGAGCCATTTTTCTGCCGCTACGTCGCGTATTCCGAGCCAATTTGGCCTTCACCTGTCGAGTGATATCCGGCGATGTTGCAGTGCGTTTCGGTCCACCACCATGGCGTTTTGCAATGCTGCCAGTATCGTTATAAAGATTTATGGTGCGATACACAAACATTTTATTCACATGCAGATGTTTTAACTGGTTAACAATCTGCGGCTGTGGTTTTCCAGCCAATTACAGAGCAATCACACTATTACGCTTGAATTCCATTGCGGTTAACTTTTTTCTGAATATTTCCCACCCACTAAAATGCTTTTGCACACTTGTAAACAATGGAATGAACTGTCATTAGTTTAAATTTGAGCGCTCTGTCATCACTGGTTTGACAGCAATGACAGTCTGAAGTTGGTAACACTTCGTGTCAGTCACCCAGTAAATTAGTGGTAATAATTAATTATAACTTGATCAAACGGATAATAAAAAGGCATCACGTCTCATGTGTTTGTAAAATCTACAAAAATATTTTTGACAATGAAATGACAGCTTAGTTCGTAAAGCCAAAAGTGTTTGGTGTGTTATCTGCAACTTACTCGATTATTGTTAAAAAACGTAAGAATTTTTACACCGATGATCTGCGCTTCTAGCAAGGGCTGTGTTACACCAAACAGACCTTTTTCTTAACTTTTATAAAAAATCATAAGTATACCTTAAATATTGCTTAATTGATGATTCAAGGTAGGGGTAAGGCTTGAGTTACCATCATTCCGAAGTCATGTAGATGTGACTTATAAGTGGGTGAGTGCGGCTGTTGCACATTGCGTGGAACTGCACTGAATAAAAGTTTGAATGCATGAAATGTGAATTACTTTGAATATGGAATATTTCTCAGCGCTTGCGTACGAAGCGTGTGAAAGTTTGGTTTTTAAATTCTCTATATTAACTTCGCGTTCCCGTGGCTGCCTGGCTGGCTGGCTGGCACACCAAATCTGTGATCAATTTTTAGCCCACTTCCTAAATCCCGATGTTATTAAAACTTCGCACATATGTGTTTCTCTGATGACAACAGTTTTTATTAAAATTTGGGGCCCCTCGGGCCTCAGGGTTGGGGGGTTCCCATACAAATATTTTAAAAAATTTACTTGATTTTCTTCAAATTTTACATGCATATGCATGTTGTAAAAATTTTGAAATCATCGGGCCTCGGGTTTAAGGGGCACCCATACAAATTTTATATTAAAAAAGTACCATATTTTCTTCAAATTTTATACACCGATCTCCGATTGACAACACTTTTTGAAAAAAAATTTTAAAAATGTACCCGATTTTATTAATACACATGTGTATCTCCGATTAGAGAATATTTATTTTGACTCGTTAACCGAATTTTGTAGCATGAGTGTCTTTAGGATACACATTGCTATAAAGTTGCTACATAATAGCAAAGATAATAAGTACCTAGATGTCTTACGCTTATATAGCGATGCTATATTCAAAACCGTTTTTTTTAATTAAATTTTTTTGGCTCGTTTAGTAGAGGATATATAGAGCGTTACGAAAGCGCGGCATGGAACGCTACGAAAGTGCGAAATGATCATTTAATTTTTCCACTGTCCGCTACGCAGTGCTGAACAAAACCAATTATCCAGTACACTAACCACTAAACGCTTTTCAATATCTTGGTCTTGTCTTTACTCATACTCATACTCATTTTGGGAGTCTTTTGGAGGTCTTTAGACGGTTTTTTGGTGGTTAGTTTGGTAGTTCGGGAATGTTTTGGGGCTCTTTTGCGAGTGTTTTGGAGGTCTTTAGATGGACTTTTGGGGGTCTTTTGGGGGTATTTCGGGAATGTATTGAGGGTCTTCTGTGAGTGTTTTTGGATGTTCTTTGGAGGTCCTTTTGGGATCTTCTGGTAGTCTTTTGTGAGCCTTTTGATGATCTGTAAAGGGTCTTTTGGTGCTCTTTTGGGATAGTTTAGAGGGTACTTTGTTGGTTATTTCGGATTATTTTTGGAATGTTTTAGTGTCTTTTTGAGTGGTCTTTGAGATCTTTTAGGGGTCTTT
The DNA here is from genome assembly GCA_947095585.1 of Nephrocerus scutellatus. Taxonomy (NCBI): domain Eukaryota; kingdom Metazoa; phylum Arthropoda; class Insecta; order Diptera; family Pipunculidae; genus Nephrocerus; species Nephrocerus scutellatus. The sequence goes on from OX352762.1 coordinate 34,495,686, forward strand.
TGGGGGACTCTTGGGGATCTTTTTAGGGTCTTTTGAAGGTCTTTTGGGAGTGTTTTGGTGGTCTTTTGGGAGTCTTATGATGGTCTTTTTTGGGTTTTTGGGGGGAGGTCTTTAAAGAGTCTTTTAATGGCCTTTTGGGGTCTTTCTGGGTGTGTTTAGAGTCTTTTGGAGGCTATTTCGGACTCTTTTGGGAATGTTTTTGGGAGTTTTCTGGTGGTTTTTAGGAGGTCTTTTTATGGTGTTTTGAGGGTTTTTAGGGGTCTTTTGGGAGTGTTTTGGTGGTCTTTTGGTGGTATTTTAGGAGTCTTTTTAGGGTCTTTTGGGAGGTATTTTGGGAGTAATATGGTGGTCTTTTGGTGACATTTGAGTGGTGTTTTGAGAGTATTATCTATAAATTTAAAAAAAATGTTATAGAGCATTCTTAATTACGCAGTTACGGCATTGTGTTGCGCAGTGAACTTAACTATTGTGCTATTTTATATATCGATTTGGACGTTATCTCATCATTTATCATTGTACTCGTATGGATTTTAGCATGCATATTACCTTTTAATTTTTCAATCATGCCAAAGAAGTATAACTTCTATTGCGCGTACACAAGCCCACGCACCCAGTTTTTTTTTGTAGTGCTATGCCATCTATTTTCTCTTTTCAAAGTACAATTTACAGCGCTATCTGTATCTCAGCATAAGTAATATTGTTTATAAAATTATGTGGAACTTATATGTAGTTCACTCTTATGTTGCACTTGTACTTACTTATACATATGTGTTGTTTATTCCATTTGATTATCTACTTTTATGTGCTTGTTAGTTGGTGAGCTATATGAAAGAATTTACCTGTACTTGGTAGGTAGTTCAAATGGTACAGAATTGGGTATAAATAGCCCGCACTGCGTGGCAGTGAGTAATCGACTATATCTGTACCAGAGTACAACTACAAGCAAGTAGAAAATGCAGTTTTATTTGTGAATATAAGTGTTATGTGTGTAAAATAAAGGTAATTACCAGTCTGAATTTGTGAACCGTAAAACAGTAAATTATTAAGTGAAATTTGACAAATCGGTAAATAATAAAATGTGTGGTACAGTTCGCAGGAGCTGAAAGAATAGCTCGGAAGGCGAGGTTTAAGCACTGCAGGAAATATTTCTCCTATTGAATCAAGTTGGTAACGCGGAAAAGGAAAAACCTGGTGAATACAGCAACAGAGTCCGGAGAATAAGCAAATGAACCTAGATTTGAGTTCCAAACTGACCGACAGAATCAACAGAAGCAAGAATTGAATTTTTAAATGAGCGAGAAGTTGGAACAGCAAAGTTAAGAACGGAAGAAGGAATGGAATTCTAAGCTTAAGCGATAAGTTAAATGAGCAAAACAAACAGACGAATTCCAAATTCAAACAACAAAAACAGGAATTTTTACAGCGATGTCAGAAGCTTACTACTTAATGAAGATGAACAAAATTAGAAGCTGGCTAGCGTTTCCAGTTATCCAGGAGATAACTAAAAAGTGAAATAAATGAAGTTTAAGAAAAACTTAAAGAAGAGGTGAAATTCCTCGAAACGAACATGGCAGGAAAAGTGATTGGTATGGAAGGGAAAATTAAAGAGTTTGAGACCCGGTTGGACTGTCGCACCAATACCAGAGTCATTCCAAAAATATGTAGTATCCAGAAAGGAACTTTGAAGCCTCCCGCGTTCAATGGCGCGACCACATTTAAAAATTTCAAAGTCCAGTTTGGAGCTGCGGATGCTAAAGAACAATTAAATTCTCTGATCCTTGATCCGTTGATGTAACAACGGTTTTTATTACTCTCTCATTTGATCGGCTGAAGAGGAAGTTATGCAGTTTTTTTTAATTTTGGTGTATGCATAAGGAGGAGAACTATTCATTCTGGACACTGACGCAAGAAACACGGGAACAGGAGGGGTGTTATCGCAGAATCAAGAAGGGAAGGAGCGTGTAATTGCGTACTACAGCCGTTCGCTTTCCAATTCCGAAAGGAACTACTGTTTTACCCGACGAGGATTGCTAGCTGTTGTGGATAGCGTCAAACATTTTTAACAGCAAACAAAGTGTTTTTCTAAAGACAATAAAATTATTACTGTGAAAATAGTTAGTTGTCGTAACAATGTCACACTTTTTCAAATGATGGTAATAAAAATAAATAAATTGCAGAAATCATATAATTGTCAAAATGGGTATATTAAGATGGTTCTTACAACTATTAATTGCTACAAAAAAAGAGCAAGATAGGCTGTGTCGGAGACACGGTCGTCGGTTTTGAGCGTGACAACGTCTGCCCGGGACGAAAGAAAGGAAAACAAAGATCTTCTTGTCACATAGTTCCCAAAATTCTATACCATAATGACCATATTCCCGAATTGCCATAGGAACAAGTGTTATAGTCGCACCTTAGTCCTATATACCGAATTTCCATAGGAACAAGTCCTATAGTCGCATCATAGTCCTACATACCAAATTTCATACGAATCGTTTGAGAAATTGCTTTATTCCCGAAATTTCAGACCATAATGATACCGTACATACCGAATTTCATACGAATCGCTTGAGAAATTGTTTAGTCACCCTATTCCCAGATCCCAGAATTTTCATAGGAACAATTCTTATAGTCCCATCTTAGTCCTACATACCGAATTGCATACGAATCGCTTGAGAAATGGCATAGTTCTCAAAATAGTGACATTTACCAGTTTCTCATTTAACAGTGTGAGCTCTGTATACTTAACAGTGTGAGCACTGTATCACTAAACAGTGTCTCACTTAACATTTCACTTTTTGAACATGCACCCACTTGTAGTGAGAAGTTGTAACGTCAAAAAATGATTGCGGTAACAGACTAATCAATCGTTGTTTATGTTAAAGGCATTTAATGGTCGCCGTAATAATGTCTTCTTTTGAGTATTTTTTGCAGCTACTTTAAGTTGCTATATAAAGGGTCCGCCAAATAACTTTTTTTTTTTGAAAATGCTATAAAAAAAAACTACTGAATATTTTCTCAAATTTCTTTTTTATTTGAAAGTACAATCCTTTCGGTTAGCAATGGAAAATAATTTCATTCAAATGGCTGCCTCGGCTGGCCATGCAGTAGCCTACACGATCGGTCCAATTTTTAAGCACATTATCGATTGTGTGCAGCTGTATTTCACCAATGGCTTCACGAATATTGTCCTTTAAAGCGTCAATTGTCTGTGGCTTGTCGGCGTAACACTTATATTTTAGGGCACCCCACAAATAATAGTCCAACGGTGTCAAATCGCAGCTCCGAGGTAGCCAAACGACATCAGCTCTGCGGCTGTTAATGCGATCTTCAAAAACAGGGCGCAAAACATCGAGTGTAGCTTCGGCTGTGTGGCACGTAGCGCCGTCCTGTTGAAACCAAATGTTGCCAATATCCTCCTCTTCAATTTTTGTGAACAAAAATTCGTTCAACATGGCCCGATAACGATCGCCATTGACTGTAACGGCCACTCCTTGCTCATTTTCGAAGAAAAATGGCCCAATTATGCCTCTGGACCAAAATCCGCACCAAACAGTGACTCGTTTTGGGTGTACCGGCTTTTCAATGTATGCGTGCGGGTTTTCTGTGCCCCAAATGCGACAATTTTGCTTGTTTACATACCCGCCAAGATCAAAATGAGCTTCATCCGAAAAGATGATTTTTTTTGGCAAAATCGGCATCTTCTGTAAGTCGATCGCAGGCCCACTCAGCGAAGCGAAAACGCATTGGATGGTCAGTTGGCTTCAACTCCTGAACCAATTGGACTTTGTATGGCGTCATACCAAGGTCTTTATGCAAAATTCGTCTCAATGATGTCTCCGAAATGTTCAATTGTTGGGAACGACGGTGAATTGATGTTGATGGCGCTTCACGCACACTTTCTGCCACAGCATCAATATTCTCGGGTGTACGCACTGTTTTTGGCTTTTCACGCTTTGGTTTATCGATGAGGATGCCAGTTTCTTTCACTTTTTTCACAAGATAACGAACATACGGAGCTGACGGTGCTTCTCTTCTTCCAAAATCCGTACGCAATTTTCGCACACATTCTGCAACATTACCATGATTTTCAAAGTAATGTCGCAATATTTCCCAGCGTTGTTCAAGCGTATACACAACCATATTCGTTCAGCGGAAGGATACAACTAATTATCTGTCAAATCAGACATGAGCTAAGTGTTACCATTCACGAAATAAGCACTAGTTGAAAAAAAAAACTTTAGATGGCGGACCCTTTATTACAATTGTAAAACTCATATTTTACATACGAGTATTATAATTTTACATAAATTTTAATATATTTTGGTGATGTATCAAAGAGTAGGCGCCGTGCTCAGTGGTTAGTTCATGGTCTTCTGAGCAGGAGGTTTGAGGTTTGAATCCCAGAAAATACCAAAATCATTTTACAGGGTTCCGCCTCTCGCGAATGTCTGACACACGTCCGAGAGTAATAATTTGTCACGGAAATCCTCTCAATCCCGTCGTTCTGATATACGCCATTAAATACCAGATCATCCAACACAGTCCCATTTGTGTGCCACGCAACACAACATAAATATGGTCGCTAGAAGCTAGGCCTTGGTAACGCAACAGTCTGCGCGCCAAATATGATTTTATAAAAGAGATTCACTTTCTAATTTCTACAAAAATAGTTTCTTACAACAATCATTTATAATGTCTCTCCAACGAACATTTTTTAGTTGTAACAACCAAACTATGTTTATTAAAATGATTGCTGCAACAAAAAAACAAACAATATTATAATTCTCTTAAAACATTTTTACAAGAATTATCTTGTTTTTCTGCGAGTATGGACAAGAGTTTCTTCTTCGAATTGACCACACAGCTCTCCAGTAGCTAATGCAGTTTAAGGAACCAGATGGTCAACTGGCCAGATGAATCGAACGACTCCCTGCATAGTCCTTTAGGACAGAGCGTAGCAGAGCATCGTTGGAGGCACTAGCAAGATCATCAAGAGGATCAATTATGTAGTATATCGGATTCAACAAGGTTCCAGATGTAAAATGAAATTTGTCCACATCGAAAGATTAGGAAGGTACAACGTCAGGAGGAGTACTGCATCTTTTTGGAACGAACAGAATTAAGACGGGGGTACTGTTACTTATTTTTACAAATTTTACGATTCGTTTCGGTTTTTTAACACTCGTTTCAGGCATAATCAACATAGATTTGCCTTGAAACCGGTTTCATGTAGAACCCAACACTTCAAATCTTCCTTTTATCCGAGAGTGACTTCGATGTGGAATCAGTTAGTGGAATCCGTGTTTCCTGAATCTTTTAATCTACAGGCCTTCAAAATAGCCGTCAACAACTTCCTGAAGGACGACCATAGCGATCATTAGAGGATTTTATTATTTAATTTAAAAGAAATAAAAATATGTTGTTTTATTATTTGTTTTATTTATAAAATTTGTGATATTTTCTTGGTCAAGATTTTTTGTAGTTTTCCCTGATCCATTGATAAAAGCATTTGGACTCGCGTCGTTTTAGTTTCGTGTTCGTTTTTTCGTCTTGCTTTTTCAATGAATCAGAGCGAGAATTCTGAGAAAATAAATTGAAATCGGCTACAAACGTGAGGAATGTGATATGTTGTAATTCTCATTCCTTCGAATTTTAAGTTTTAATAAAGGGCATATCCCACCTTATTGCAAGTCATTCAGGGACATCTCCCTTGACAATGAGTCTATATATAAAAATAAGTAACATTGTTTATAAAATTATGTGGAACTTATATGTGGTACTGTTGCATTATCCATTATGTAGTTCACTCTAATGTTCACATATTTGATGCTGTTCCAAAAGTAGTTGTAATGGTATGTACTCATATATGTAGTTGCACTTGTATTTAATTATATGTGTTGTTTACTCCATTTGATTATCTACTTTTATGTACTTGTTAGTTGGTGAGTTATATGAAAGAATTTACCTGTGCGTTCTAGTACATGCTAGATAGTTCAAATGGAACAGAATTGGGTATAACTAGCCCATACTGCGTGGAAGTGAGTTACTTATAGACTAGATCTGTACAAGTACAGAGTACAAGTACATGCAAGTAGAAAGTGGAGTGAATCTAAGTGTTATTTAAGTAAATAAAAAGGTAATCACGAGTGTGAATTGTGAACTCTTGCTTTTTGGAATAAAAGTTGTAATTTGTGAATGAACGACCTGGTGTTGTGTTTTTATTTGCAAAATCCATTACGAAATCTTTAGTAAGCCTAAATTTCGTAACAATATTATCTGTGATATTAGGTCTTGAAAGTTAACTAGATCACTTCAATGACGAGCAGCGTGTGCTACATTTAACTTTTTGCAACACGAACATGTGCAAACAAGTAACACTTTTAAGTAACAAAAACAATCAAAGTATACAGTGCACTTGCATTCGTAGCCGTAGGTCCGTTGTTGCACAGACATGTGCACTATTTGCACTTGCACATTTTTCTAGTTTAATTAACCGGCCCGACAGGTTAATTCAACTACCTACGACCGAGCTGGCAACTGGACACGACAACAGAGCTAACTCGTTGTTTCCATTCAAATAACAATAATGCTACAATAAAATAATTTACTTGGCTGCGTGTACACGTATACGAGCTTCAAATAATGTTACAATAAATGAGAGCCGAATTGAAAGGAAAATGTTGTAGGATTATTTTAGCATTATTTGAAGCCCGTATACGTGTTCACGCACACAAGCACATTATTTTATTGTAGCATTATTGTTATTTGAAATGGAAACAACGAGTAACCACTTGGACTTAACGTAATGTATGTAAGGTGAAATGCACATGGTTACATGTGAGTATATACACACATTTAATATGTATATTTAGTACATACCCGTTTACGATTACGTCGTGTATACAGTATACTCTACCCGCATGTGTATCCAGGAATTGATGAATGCATCGCAACGCCCCTGAGTTGCAATGTTGTTGTTACCCGCGTTTCAGATACGGTGCACAATTTCAAATTTCAGGTGGCATCGCTTCGAAGCTTGGGGATGCGTTTCTTTTACTTCGTTCCTCCGATCAAAGTAAAACATAAGATAGACGCAGACGTTGCTCTTGGTAAGCAGAGGAATGTGAGCCAGCGATTTTCATTACATTACAGAAGTGTTTCTCTTTTTTTCACATTTTTGTTTGAATTGAACTACAACAATACCAACAACAAGGCCCAGTTGTTATACAGCGCCACTAGCAATCATTTCTATTGTGTTGCAGGTGAAAGAAACAGACCATCTCCATTGGTGAGCAACGCGCTGTAAAAACGTTGCAGAACGAGATTTGTGGTCATAAGTGGGAAACAGCAGGTAACAAAACAAGATTACTAACGAGAAACAAGGCGAAAAACGGCGGCTTTGGTAGCAGGCACACACAAATGATGGCATACATTATGCTTCATCCCGGTTGGCTGCGGGTTGCACTTGAGTTTAGTTCTGTATAAATTGGCATTCATTTGGGCATCAATTTAAATTCTTAGTGAATTATTTATTACGCAATGACTGCTGCCGCATTCCTGATTTGAGGAGACTCACTATCGTCTGATTCATACAAGCAACCAGGTGAGACTTTAGCATGCGAGGATTTCATAATAAAGATATTTGCAGCGTTAGTCTGTATCTAAAAAGGGCACGCGAAATACCACAGGCAGACGAAAATTTAACTTATCAACTGCATACTATTTAATTGGTTTTTTTTTTTGAAACTTAAAAGCTTGTTTCCCCTTATTACCCTATTTTTTGTACTCATGCATACTTCATAACGTTGCTTCAGGCTAAAATTAGCGACGAGTTGGGTCCTGTCAAAAGTATTGAGATAATTATTCATATTGTTACGAAATTCAGGCTTTCCAGTTCGTAAAGGATTTTGCAAATAAAACACAACACAAGTTTATTAATTTACAAATAACAACTTTAATAAAAAAACAGTAAAATTAACTAAAGTTCGCCATTTATATTGGTGTTTAAATTTAAATTTAAATTAAATTAAATTTACACAAAAACACTTATTACAACAACACTTGTATTTCATTATATTTCTCTTAGGTGGTAGCAGTATTATTTTAAAAGAATTTTTACAACTTGATTGGTTGAACTCTAAGCAATGAATAATTTCTCTGCAGCGAACGCCACCTTTTATACTCATTGAAAAGCTTCCAGAAACTTCCAATCTTATAGACAGAAATATCGAGAAAAGACCAGAAAATTGTAGCCTTAATCCCTTAATTACAACTAAAGATACTTTAATGTAATGATTCATCTTATAAAAATAAACTACATGTTCAATCATGTTCATACATACAAACCGGTTTGACTAAATTTTTGACCAATACATAATGATTTAAACTTAAAGTCCGTTATATTTCAAATAATCGAATTCAGCCTAAAAGTATGCTATACAAAAGTGCTTAGTATGCAGTATGTACAATGCGATTTATCTTAGGATTCGAATTTCATTATCTACGCTATTATAGTATATTACATAACGAGCGAGGAAAGTGGAGTTTGAACACATTTCTGCGAATAATGTACGCTATTTTTAAATTCTCTATATTAACTTCGCGTGCACGTGGCTGGCTGGCTGGGTGGCTGGGTGGATGGCTGGCTGGTAAAAATTTTGGAGACCCCGGGCCTCGGGGTCTTGGGGCCCCAAAATTTTTTTTAAAAAAAATTAACCTGATTTTCTTCAAATTTTATACACATGTGTATCTCCGATGGAAAACACTTTTTGCAAAAAATTTTGGTGGGCGGGGTCGTAGGGGCCCATAATAATTTTTCAAAAAAATTAACCCGATTTTCCTCAAATTTTATATACATGTTCCCCGATGGACAACACTTTTTGTAAAAATTTTGGAGTGATCGGGCCCCGGGGTCGAGGGAGGCCTCCCATACAATTTTTTAAGACAATTTACCCGATTTTCTGTAATGATGAAAAACACTTTTTTAAAATTTGGAACTGATCGGGCCCCAGAGTCGGGTGACTCCCAAACAAATTTTTTAAAAATTTTACCCGATTTTCTTCAAATTTTATACACACGTGTTTAATCCGATGGACAACACTTTTTGTAAAAATTTGGTAGTGATGGACTCGGGATCTGGGGACTACCAAACGAATTTTTTAAAAAATTAATCGATTTTCTTCAAATTTTGTACACATGTGTATTTCCGATGAATAACACTTTTTGTAAAAATTTGGAAGTGATCTGGCCCCGGGGTCGAGGGACTCCCAAACAAACTTTTTTAAAAAAATGCACCCGGTTTCCTTTAAATTTTATACACACGAGTTTAATAGACAACACTTTTGTAAAAATTTAGAAGTGGCACCGGGGTCAGGGGGCTCCCAATCGAACTTTTTAAAAAAATTACCCGATTTTCTTTAAATTTTATACACACGTGTTTAATCCGCCGGAAACCATTTTCTGTAAAAATTTGGTCCCACTTTGTTCAAACTTTGCACATTGTATTTCCGATTGGAGAATTTACACGAAAAACTGTAATTTTTATGGGTTGTATTGATTAAATTATCATGGGGAAGGTGGGTGGCGAAGCGCACTCGAACAACTAGTACAATATTTAAATTACTAGACAGCCCTAGTGCGAAACTACGAATCGCACTAACCCCAAGAACCCAAGGTTAGGTTTTATGTCAATTGTCTTGTAACGAAGATGTTTTACCACAGATTTATGATGTTCCACAGTTTGGGAACCACTGAAATTGCTTATATTTTTGCTAAACGTTTTTATTCTAATGCTTCTTAAATGCTGCCATTTGGATTATGTCTCTGTTATTATTCACATTTAGGAAAAATCATTGTATATATTTTAGCGATTTTTAAATTCTCTATATTAACTTCACTTGCCCGTGGGTCGTCGGTCGTCGGTCGTCTGTCGTGGATTCTTGCGATCAATTTTTAACCCACTTCCCATGGCCCGATTTTATTGAAATTTTGCACACATGTGTATTTCCGGAGACAACACTTTCTATTAAATTTTGAGGCCCCTCGGGCTGCGGGGTCGGGGGGCTCCCAAACCAAAATTTTAAAAAATTTACCAGATTTTCTTCAAATTTTAAACACATGTGTATACCCAATAAACAATACTTGTTCGAAAATTTGGTAGTGATCGGGTCCCGGGTTCGGCCGCAAGGCCCTTATACATTTTTTAAATATCTATACTGGCATCAGATATTCGTCGCCCTTTATGGACTGTGTGCGGTGTGTGCTGCGCAGTCGGCTGCGCTGAATGGTTTTGGTTGTGGTGGAGAGAGAGAGAGAAATCTTAGCGCACGCACAAATGAACCCAGCAAATGAAACGAGACATACATGTTTTATGCTTAATTCAACTTACATTTTTATTATATACTGAATTGTATTTTTATTGATGTCGTTTTTTTTTGTCGATACACTTACAGATAGAACAACAAGTTTTCACAATATTCTGTCATTTGGCGTTTTCATAAATTAGTTCAGAGCAGTCAAAGAGTTCTCAAGATAAATGTTCGTGTTTCTTATTTGCTCAGAGTATGAGCGTGCTCTAAGTGCTCAGAATAAAATGATCTGAGCTTTTTCAATTTTAACATATGATGTCAAATGTTTGTTTCGATGATTTTCTCCTACAATAAAAAAAAATGGCCCAGGATCGAGGGGCTCCCATATCAATTTCTGCGATTAGAGAATTTAGATGAAAAATTTTAATTTTTATGGGTTGTTTTTTTTTGTTCTGCATCCATGAGGGTGTGACCTTGGAAATTAGTAATATCTCATATAGATATATTGCGGTGAAAGTGGCAAAAGAGGAACTCATCTATCCGCACCTGAATTGTACCTTGATAAAGTAGAAGTAGAACTCCTCAATGACAAAGCTGGCATCTGAATACATTACAGGTATCGTTTTCTGTAAATAACTTACCAACTGTTAACAAGACAAGTGATTGTTTAATAACATAAGATTAAATATTTATAATTTATGAGTTCGCATTAACTACGGTTCCTTCTTCTGGTCGTCTTGTATGTCGTTCAGCTTCCTAACGTATTTCCAATTTCAATCAAGGCTAAGCTATAAAAATATATATGAGGAAAGCGAAGTTAGTGATCATCACGCCATGGTTCATCCTACGTCGGTTAAAAAGGATTAATAGCCACGCTATTTATAGACGGCGCGGTTTACAACTTCATTATTAAAAATGAGAAAATGTCTACAAGATGAGGAGTCCATGAATGAGGCAAAACGATTAAGGAAGATAAATTATGTGCTGGCGAAAATCTTTTGTGTTCAGCAGAAGTTTGCAGTACAACTGACTTGCCAGTTAACCTTTATGGATTAAGGTTTCGAGTTTAATACGCGTATAAAAATACAATGTAGTTTTTTTAAAAACAGGTATTTCAGAGAAACCGAGTCTTTGTAAAAAAATTGTTTATGTTACTGTGCACATATGTTTTAGAAAAAGTAGAAGTAGAACTGCTTAATGACAATGTCGATAAAACATAATCAAAAAAAAACTGAACTAAGTGTATGAATAGAAATTAATATTTTTTCAAAATTTTTAGTTGGACATTTAAAAACGAATTTCGTAAACACATATTAAGTGCCCAGTAACAACACAGTTTTAGGTGCTTGGTTTAGTTTTTAGGAGCACGATTCTTCGTTTTTAAATGATTAAAGCATAAGTCATGAGCTGTATCGTTTACACTTATATCTCACTAAATAAGGCCTAGAAATAGAGAGGTCGACAGACAAGCAGGCATAGACAAAGGCAATAATCTATACATGATTCTAAACGAGAGTTATGATTGAGGTCTCCAAAAAAACAACCCATAAAAATTAATATATTTTATTTAAACTCTCTAATCGGTGTTAGTTTTTAAAAATTTGTTTAGAAGCCTCCCGACCCCGGGTCGCGATCACTTCCATTAGACCATTAGTTCCGATGAAATATCGGAGGACCTTAAGTTCCCCCATCAAAGGTTGTAATTTATTTTAGAAGTTCTTAAGGGTTACACTGACGATGACATTTATAGCTGGTGTCGTTAATCGTGCCTGTGCTCTTGAACGGTTTTCCCAAATAGAAAGACCGTGTGCCTGTTGAAATAAAAATTTGCCCGATTCAAACATACTAATCTCGCTTACACCAAAATTTTTTAGATAAAAAAACTATTTTTTTACGTGAAGATAATTGTGAGAGGTTCAGAGTGCCACAGTGTTAATATTCGAGAAAATAATTCTTATCCAGATGACATTCGAAAGCAAATTAGTTTTGAATAACGCGGGATGCTTAATCAAGTTAACTAGTATAGAAATGAAGCATTGAACCGCCCGCATTTGACGTTCGTGTCTGCATATATTATTATTTACACACATATATGTAGTGCTCCCGGGTAAACCTGTTGCGTTCTTGCCCGACTAGAATAGAGCCGTGGCCACTATTGTAGCCGCATTGATACATCAACTGTAAAACAATGTGGTATAGCTTTCGTAAAATTTATCCACAATGAAAACGCGCGGCTTAATAAAAAACAATACAAACCAAACTCTTCAAAAATATTCGTCCACTCCTTTTTTTTGGAGTTTTATGTTTTTGTTCGAGGAATGACTTAGATTCCACAATAATTCCTTCTTTTGAACCGCTTGTATTATTTTCTGTCTTTTAATAAACATCCACAACTTTATCCACAACTATTAATTGTGTTCGCGCTATTCGATTTGCATGTAAGCTCGACAGACTTATTAACTTATTAATATATGTAATAATAATAATTATTGGCGCGACAGACCGTTGCGGTCCAAGGCTTAGATTCTTGCGACCATATGTGTTGTGCCTTGTTATATTGTTGTACACTAATGGAAGGAACCTACAGTTTATCCATTCCTATCCAAACTACACGTAGGAATGAATCGGTACAAGTAATTAGAAGTGCATATAATGTACTCGATACTTTTGTTTCCAATGTTTAACTGTTTGGAAAACGTTTTACTCAGAATTTAATCGCAGATTTCAAGCTATAGGGTATAATACTCATGCAGCGGTTGCAACACTATTGGATCAAAAAATCTAGTTCCAAGACCGCAGTGCCTGTGGAAGAGTAATAAAGAGACTTAAGAAGGTAGTTTAACAAGATTTGGCTATCGAGCAACAATTCCGAGGTTAATGAAACACAACCTCATTACGATTTCTGGAAACATCACAATGAACTTGTCATCAATCAAGAACCGAAGAAGACAAAGACTAAAAGTGGCTATTTATTTGTCTTCCCATGTTCCTAGTTTAAAAATCTAATCCACTAGAAGAGTGGGAAGTTATGTAGGCAGTTATCTTCTTATACAAGCGAGGATGTTTTTGGGGATTGTTGCTTCCACTGTACCTCGTAAAGGTTATTTTCAAAGGCGGGAGCAACAATCACCAAAACCAAAAACCGATTAAGTTGAAAACATTTAGAAAAATTACTGTTTTTGGGAAATATCCACAAAATGTTTTTTTTTTTCGATAATAAATTAAAATAAAATAAATTTTTTATAAAATTAAAAGGGTTATTTTTATTCTGATTCGATAAGGGTAGATATAAAAACATTTGTGGCGATTCAAAGTAGGTCTCGATACTTTCTTTCGATACCATTATAGAGAAGAGGTACTCGATAACTTGGCGGTACCGGATGAAACGATAAACCTTTGGTAAGTAAATTCTATAGTAATTAATTGCAATATAAATCTTATTGATTCTGATATATGTGTAATATACGTGTCTGGCTGGCTGGGTGGCGGGTATACGCGGGTGGCGGGTATACGCAAGTGTATCTCCGATGGACAAAACTTTTTGTAAAATTTTTGAAGCGAACGGGCCCCGGGGTCGGGGGGCTCCCATACAATTTTTTTTTGTTATTTATCAATTTTTAACGCACTTCCTAAAGCCCGATTTTCATGAATTTTGTACACATGTATATTTCCGGTGACAATACTTTCTTTTAAAATTTGGAAGTGATCGGGCCCCGGGTTCGTGGGGCTCCCATTCAAATTTAAAATAAAAATTACCCTATACATTTTTTTAAATATCATATAGTGGCATCAGATACCGTCGTACTTTAATGACTGTGTGCGGTGTGTGCTGCGCAGTCGGCTGCTGTTCTGCCTGTTCATGGAAGCACTACGAGTTTGGGTCGCCATATTTTTAACTCGGCACTTACATGGTTATTAATAATGTCATTATTTCTAATAATGAACGAAAACAGAAAATTTCGGTTTCACATCATTTCTCAAACATCAATATACATTACTCCGACTTACACAATCATTATTAATGCCATTTCACAAAGTTACCATGAATGTGTGTAATAGTATAAAAGTCGAATCGATTATAAACATTCCATTTCATTTTTAAGTAATATGTATGTGTTTTGTTTACTAATGTCTCTTACCAATTGCACAAACCGATTCCGAAACCATGCCCATAGGTTAGCTTTCAAAGTGATAGAGTTTTCGAGGTGAACGAGGTGAGTGCCCGATGTACCCGATTGCCGACGGGTAGCAAAGTAACATTATCAGTTAAAAAACAAAGGTACATAAAATCAAACCGTACTCCGGGCACAGTTCGCAAATGCAACGTTAAACTGAAACGACGAGAGAGAAATCTTAGCTTACCCACAAATGAACCCAGCAAATTAAACGAGACATAAATGTTTTATGCTTAGTTCAACTTACTTACTTATTTACTGAATTGTATTTTTATTGATGTCGTTTTTTGTTTTCGATATCAACTTACAGATAGAACAACAAGTTTTCACAATATTCTGTCATTTGGCGTTTTCATAAATTAATTCAGAGCAGTCAAAGAGTTCTTAAGAAAAATACTCGTGTTTCTTATTTGCTCAGAGTATGAGCGTGTTCCAAGTGCTCAGAATAAAATGATCTGAGCATTTTCAAATTTGACATCTGATGTCAAATGTTTCTTTCGATGATATATATATCTCCTACAATGAAAAATATCTCCTACAATGAAAAAATAATAATTTAATTTTTATGGGTTTTTTTTAACTGCTTGCTTACGCTGTGTGAAGACTTTTCATACCAAGCAAACTTCAACTTCAGTAGGTAGAGCAACTGTTGCTCCTCTTTTTTTGCTATTTTACAAAGGGCTTTTTTATGACTATTGCTTAGGAAAATAAAACGCATTATGAAGTTTCAAATATGCTTTTTAAATTGAATTTTTTCACTTTAACTTTAACAGAAAATAGTTAGCCACGGTTCACACTCGTAGAAATGAGTTCAAAAGAGGGATGCCATCTTTAAATACCAATACAAGAAATGGAAGAATCCTACAACCTATAATTCTTTGGATTGGACTGCTTAATTTGGACGCCCTTATAGCAAAAATTTTGTAATCTTACAACAGAATTGATTTAGATTTTAATTCTGATCTTAATAAAGTTTTGAATCAGAAGTAAAGACATTTGATAACTAAAAAAAAGTAAAGAAACAATATTTTAACATTTTATGTAAAATACATAAAGGCAAAACAAGAGTCATTACATAGCATGAACATAAGCATTTAGATTATCTAGAAAAGTGTAAATGCATTCTTTTTTCAAAATATGTTTAATATTAAAAGGCAAAAAAAGGGTCATAAGTTAGGATGAACATAAGCATTTAAATTATCTAGAAAAGCGTAAATGCATTCTTTTTGGAAAATAAGTTTAATATAAATTGAAGTGAAGAAGCGTTGAGGTGCTGTAAAAAATATAGACTATTTTTCGTTTGAAATTATTTCTGAATAGACACAACAAATTGTTGCTGATGTTTTAAAATAAGTATGTGGAATTAATAATGTGGCGAATGAGTCAATAAGTATGAAATAAGTATTCCTATCGGAAACAGCCAGAATATATACTTAAGAAGAGTTTTTTTTATATAAAGACAAAGTTTGAAATTTACTTGTTATACGAGTATGAAAAACCGTCGAAAATGCCGTTGTTTACATAAAAATATTTAAACAAAAAAAATGTGAACCATACACACTGTATTTAAAAAAACATCGAAGACAATTAAACTCCCAATGAGCTCATAAATCGATAAGTATGTGGAATTAATAATGTGGCGAATAAGTCAATAAGTATTTACTTAAGAATACAATTTTTTATAAAAAGACAAAGTCTGAAAATTACTTGTTATACGAGTATGAAAAACCGTCGAAAATACCGTTGTTTACATAAAAATATTTAAATAAAAAAATGTAAACCATACACACTGCCTTATGTATTTAAAAAAACAACGAAGATAATTAAACTCCCAAGGAGCTTATAAATCGATCGGGTGAATAACCTCGAATAGAAGCACAAATATAAGACATTGTATTTAACACACGAGCTCCAGATTAAATATGGCAATTTGGTTAAATAATAAATGCAATACATAGGTTTAAAGATGTTATGAAGGTGAAACTTTAACGATTTTAAATGTCAACGATTCATCGAACCCAACAGAGTTGCTCGGAAGTCAGTGACTTTTTACTGAGGTTTGTTCGCCAGATAAAACACAGCGTTAACATTTTTATTGCGCAACGAAAAATAGTTTGATGTGTTACCATCGCGTCTGTGTTTTTTCTCTAAAGTATACATACATAATTTAATAATAAAAAAATGTATGCTAAGTTTTGATAAATGATTTTACTGATAGATTTTTGCATAAGAGGTGTAAATTAATGTTATCAAACTCCACACCAATGCAAAAAAAGTTATGAATGGATAATACAATGCAATCTATATAAATAAAAAAACAACCCATAAAAAAAAAATTTTCGTGTAAATTCTCTAATAGGAGATACATCATCGGAGACACACATGTGTTTAAAATTTGAAGAAAATCGGGTTAATTTATAAAAAATTTATATGGGCGCACTTCGGGCCTCAGGGTCCGATAACTACAAAACTGCTAAAAAAAAAGTTTTGTCCATTGGAGATACACAAGTATTTAAAATTTGAAGAAAATCGGGTTAATTTTTAAAAAACTTATATGGGAACTCCTCAAGCCTTAGGATCTTAGGCCAGATCACTCCAATAATTTTATAAAAAGTTTTGTCCATCGAAGATACACATATGCTACATATGATACACGAATTTGAAGAAAATCGGGCTAATTTTTAGGAAATTTATACGGGCACCCAGGTCCCATTCGCTCAAAAAATGTCCAAAAAGTTTTGTCCATCGGAGATACACATATCTATAAAATTTTAAGAAAATCGGGATAATTTTTATTTTAAATTTGTTTGAGGCCCCACGAGACCGCGGCCAATACAATAAGTGTTGTCCATCGAAAAAACACACGTGTATACAATTTGAAGAAAGTCGGGTTAATTATTTAAAAAAAATTGTATGGTGCCCCATGTCCCCGGGGCCAGGGGTCTCCAAAATATTTACAAAAATTGTGTTGTGCATCGGATTTTACACACGTGTGTAAAATTTGAAGAAAGTCGGGTTAATTTTTTTTTAAAAATGTATGGGATCTCCAAAATTTTTACAAAAAGTGTTGTCCATCGGAGATACAAACGTATATAACATTTATAAAAAAATATCGGTTGGTAAGCGCATCACTTGAGAACGGCTTTACCGATTTGCCTCATTTAAAATGCTTTTATATAGATATTAGTGTAAGAGGTAAGAGCCAGTGGCCGGCAGACTTACGGTATTTCGACAAAGCCTTATTTATCAGTTACTCTCTTATACCTGCCGTACACGAAATAGGGACTCGTTAGTCCGACCGGTGGTTCCTATAGAGTGTCACTGGGCAACCTGCGGCTCACATTTAACTTTCTTGCGGCTCGTGAAATTACTTTGCTCATTAGATGCGTGCGGCTCTAGCATATGATTGTTTACACTTTATGCTTTTTAAATTTTAAATGTTAACAAAAATGTTAGCATTTTATGGCTATATCTGCTTTGAGCGCATTTTTTATGGTTTAATATAGACTTATTGAACGCACATTTTATGGTGCTTCTCTACTACTTTTTCTTTTGATAAACATTCCATGGGTATATGTTTCTCTCAGCCAATCACGACATACATTTTTGTCACATGATATTTTTGAACGATTTTATTGGCGTACCTTAAAAAAAAAAAATGCTAGTCTTCTTATATTTGTTACTTACTTTATTTTGTACACTTTACGAAAATTTTGTACAAAACCACTTAAGAATAATGTAATAATAGGTCTGTTTCCGTACTTTGTGTAGTAATAAAAATTAGTAGAAGAATAAATTGACATAAAATCTCTCAACACACAAAAAGTACGGGAACGCATAAAACCACAAAATTGTTGTCTTGGAAGAAACTGTCGAAATACCCTACGCCTACGCTACGCGTTCTTTTGATAGAAAAAGTCCAGATATACCGCACTGAAATTCACAAAAGTGCACTTGATATAATTTTTTAAAAATTAGCCCGATTTTCTTCAAATTTTACACACATGTGTGTGTTGTGTTTTACGTCAACAAAATTTATGTGCTCAAACATTAAAGATGAACAATGTTATGGACATTGTAATTAAAATAGCAAATATCATTAGAAGCCGTGGGACAATACATCGACAATTCCAGGATTATTTGGAGGAATTGAACTGTCCAAAGATTTTTGGATATAATAAATAAAATCGATGTATTTATGACAATGAATGATAAAACGGTTGAGGAATTGTCGGATCCAGAATGGTTAATTGATCTATATTTATTGGTTGACATAACAAAACATTTGAATGATTTCAAAATAAAACTTCAAAGCGAAAACAAATTAATCTGGTCTGGGAAAAGCAATTAATTAATGGCGATGTTACACATTTTCCGGAAGTTTAAAATACCTACCCTTTTAACAAACCTGTGCAGAAATATGCGAGTAATATACATACAGAATTTATCAGAAGCCCTTGAAAGAAGATTCCGTGAGTTGGAAAAATATGACAAACATTTTAAAATATTTGTGGCACCATTTAAATTTGATACAAGTGCAGCTCCTTCGCTTCTTCAAATGGAAATAATTGAGCTGAATTAAAAATTATTTTTGACGACTTGTGTAACATCGAAGGTATATTACTCAGAGTGCCTTTCCAAATTTAAGAAAATTTTCTGCTCGCATTATATGTTCATTTGGAACTACGCACCTATATGAATCATTTTGTTTCTATTACCGACCGAAATTTACAAAACAAACTGAGAATATTAACAACAAAAATTTAAATTGATTTTGATGAATTAACCAGAAAAATTAAAAGTCAATTTTCACATTAAAATTTTACATTTGAAAATTATATTTTTTTAATTTCTGGTTTAACGCATTATCTTTATTTTGATCAAGAAATGAAAATGATCCAGGTACTAATTGTCATATGTTTTCACATTGACACTTGACTGACCGTATCTATACTAATATTATAAAGAGGTAAATTTTGTGTGTATGTGGGAGGTAATCTTCGCAACTACTGGACCGGTTTTAATCAGGTTTTAACCATTGGACATGTTTTGGTCAGCGGAAGGGAGGGGGGTTGACTTTTTGGTATGGGCCAGTGCGGGGAAGGGGTAAGTTAGTGTAGTTTGGTGGATAACATTTCTCAATGCGTAAAACAATTCTTTGATAATAATAATATACCATTTATTGGACTTGCAACAGACGAAGGTAGCGTAATTTCCCATGAAATAAAGGGTGTTCAAGCTAAATTGAAAAAGGACGTTACCTTTTTCTAAAATAATAACTTGTCACGGAAAGCTTCTCAATTCGTCGTCCGGATCCGGCATTAAAAATTGTAGGTCTCCTCCATTTATGTGCAAAAATTATACATGCTAATCTCAAATGGTTGCGAGAAGCTAGGCCTTGGACGGGATGGCAAAGGTCTGTCGCACCGAATATTATTATTATTATTATTATCATATATTTTAAAAATTATAAACGATTTAAACAACGAACGAACGACATATGAACTCTCTTGTTCTTTCCAACCATGTTCCAGTGGGTTTAATGACGTGGTGTCTTTTTGGAAAGCATTTATCCAAATGCTTGAGATATAATGCGATCGTAAAAATTGTTAATGATGTTCAATTTTACCAGGTGGAACAAAAAATTGCGTACTTTTTTATTAAATTTTTCGTTGATCTCTTCAGCCTTGTACCAACTAATAAAAGAGCAGGGTAGGCTGTGTCGAAGACACGGCCGTGGGTTTTGAGCGTGACAACGTCTGTCCGGGACGAAAGAAAAGAAAACAAAGATCTTGTTGCCTGTGGGACATAAACACGGACGGATATAGTAGAGTATGTAGATATTAAAAAAAATTTCTATACTAAATACAAGTCCTACGACTTGCACCGTAGCTCATCACATACATCATCATCACATCACATTATATATAAATTATTTATAAGCGAATTTTAATGTTCATAACCATAACTGTGAAGTTGCTGCATATTGCATATTACTGCCCAAACACAGTAATGCAGCTTAAGGTTTCAACTCCTAACAAATTTGAGTAGTTTTAAATTAAATTAGAAGAAAAAAGTAGTGAGTAGTATTGCCCATGCTTCGAAATGGTATGGTAAGAATGTCGCTTTGAAACATGCAGGCCAATTATTTCTCATTAAATTTCTTTTGCATTTTTCTCTTATTTCTGTAATTGATCGAATAGTTATTTTGAACCGATGCTTAATGCCATGTATGATGTTTGATGGTTGACTCAAGGGTGTATGGGAGATTCGTTGTTCAGTGGCAGCCATCCAACTTACGATCGAACATCAAACCAGCAATCGAACTTCAGTCTTTATACTGTATACATGAGTAAGTATAAGATAGTCCAAAAGAAAAGGAAATAGCAGCAACAGCAACGTCGCTTGCAACTTGTGAATGGCCTTGCCTCTTTTTTGTAACATTTGTATTTTTTTTTCTCTCTCACAAAGCACTGTATCATTTTATACAATGTTAATGCAGCTTGTGCTGCACAAAAAAATGGCAGGCAGTCGGTATGCACGAAATTGCGGCTATATTTTGAACCGACTTACAGTCTGCTTGTAGGACGACAATTTCACATCTACATTTTGCTATTTGCATTCAATTTTAAGTAGCTGCGTAAACTGCGCAGTCGATTTTTCTTTACTGCATTGGTTGAAAAGAGAATTTTTGACATGCAGCATAAACTGCGCAACGGCTGAATTCTTGACCGCAGCCTACTACTGCATATGTTTGTTTCGTTCTACTCGAGCTATGAGCTTGATTGTATGTTATTGAAACCACATACATGATCATCAATCACATCACATACAACAGAATTAATAATTTATAAGCTGATTTAAATGTTCATAACAATTTATTGTGAGGTGGGTACATATTAAATATTGCATATAACTGCAGAAACATAGCAATGCAGTTGCGTCGATAGTAGTAGGAGAAGAAAGAGCTGTTAAAAAAATATTTGCGTGTAATCTTTACGCGCGGTTGGAGTGAAATTCTTTGACGTTGTGGCCAATATTACGATTAAATTAAAAGGCACGAGTCGCTTGAGAAATTGCTTAGTTCTCGAAATTCCAGACCATAATGATCATGTTCCAGAATTTCCATAGGAAGAAGTCTTATAGTCGCATCTTATTACTACATTCCGAATTTTATGCGAATCGCTTGAGAAATTGCTTTGTTCCAGAAATTCCAGACCATAATGATCATATTCAAGAGTTTCCATTGGAAGAAGTCTTATAGTCGCATCCTAGTCCTACATTCCGAATTTCATGCGAATCGCTTGGGAAAATGCTTTGTTTCCGAAATTACAGCCCATAATGAACATAACCCAGAATTTTCATAGGAACCAGTCTTATATTCGCAACTAAGTCCTACATTTCGAATTTTAAGCGAATCGCTTAAAAATTGCTTTGTTCCCGAGATTCCAGACATTAATGATAATTTTCCAGAATTTCCATAGGAAGAAATCTTATAGTCACATCTTAGTCCTACATTCCGAATTTCATGCGAATCGCTTGAAAAATTGCTTTGTTCCCGAGATTCCAGACAATAATGATCATATTCCAGAATCTCCATAGGAAGAAATCTTATAGTCACATCTTAGTCCTACATTCCGAATTTCATGCGAATCGCTTGAGAAATTGCTTTGTTCCAGAAATTCCAGACAATAATGATCATATTTCAGAAGTTCCATAGGGAGAAATCTTATAGTCGCATCTTAGGCCAACATTCCGTATTTCATGCGAATCGCTTGAGAAATTGCTTTGTTCCAGAAATTCCAGACAATAATGATTATATTCCAGAATTTCCATAGGAAGAAATCTAATAGCCACATCTTAGTCCTACATTCCGAATTTCATGCGAATCGCTTCAAAAATTGCTTTGCTCCAGATATTCCAGACAATAATGATTATATTCAAGAATTTCCATAGGAAGAAATCTTATAGTCGCATCTTAGTCCTACATTCCGAATTACATGCGAATTGCTTGAGAAATTGCTTTGTTCCAGAAATTCCAGACCATAATGATCATATTCAAGAGTTTCCATTGGAAGAAGTCTTATAGTCGCATCCTAGTCCTACATTCCGAATTTCATGCGAATCGCTTGGGAAAATGCTTTGTTTCCGAAATTACAGCCCATAATGAACATAACCCAGAATTTTCATAGGAACCAGTCTTATATTCGCAACTAAGTCCTACATTTCGAATTTTAAGCGAATCGCTTAAAAATTGCTTTGTTCCCGAGATTCCAGACATTAATGATAATTTTCCAGAATTTCCATAGGAAGAAATCTTATAGTCACATCTTAGTCCTACATTCCGAATTTCATGCGAATCGCTTGAAAAATTGCTTTGTTCCCGAGATTCCAGACAATAATGATCATATTCCAGAATCTCCATAGGAAGAAATCTTATAGTCACATCTTAGTCCTACATTCCGAATTTCATGCGAATCGCTTGAGAAATTGCTTTGTTCCAGAAATTCCAGACAATAATGATCATATTTCAGAAGTTCCATAGGGAGAAATCTTATAGTCGCATCTTAGGCCTACACTCCGTATTTCATGCAAATTGCTTGAGAAATTGCTTTGTTCCAGAGATTCCAGACAATAATGATCATATTCCAGAATTTCCATAGGAAGAAATCTTATAGTCTAATTGCTTTGCTCCAGATATTCAGACAATAATGATGATATTCCAGAATTTCCAAAGGAAGAAATCTTACAGTCACATCTTAGTCCTACATTCCGAATTTCATGCGAATCGCTTGAGAAATTGCTTTGTTCCAGAAATTCCAGACAAAAATGATCATATTCCAGAATTTCCATAGGAAGAAATCTTATAGTCGCATCTTAGTCTTACATTCCGAATTTCATGCGAATCGCTTGAAAAATTGCTTTGCTTCAGATATTTCAGACAATAGTGATTATATTCCAGAATTTCCAAAGGAAGAAATCTTATAGTCACATCTTAGTCCTACATTCCGAATTTCATGCGAATCGCTTGAGAAATTGCTTTATTCCAGAAATTCCAGACAATAATGATCATATTCCAGAATTTCCATAGGAAGAAATCTTATAGTCGCATCTTAGTCCTACATTCCGAATTTCATGCGAATCGCTTGAAAAATTGCTTTGCTTCAGATATTCCAGACAATAATGATCATAGTCCAGAAGTTCCATAGGGAGAAATCTTATAGTCGCATCTTAGGCCTACACTCCGTATTTCATGCAAATTGCTTGAGAAATTGCTTTGTTCCAGAGATTCCAGACAATAATGATCATATTCCAGAATTTCCATAGGAAGAAATCTTATAGTCTAATTGCTTTGCTCCAGATATTCAGACAATAATGATGATATTCCAGAATTTCCAAAGGAAGAAATCTTACAGTCACATCTTAGTCCTACATTCCGAATTTCATGCGAATCGCTTGAGAAATTGCTTTGTTCCAGAAATTCCAGACAAAAATGATCATATTCCAGAATTTCCATAGGAAGAAATCTTATAGTCGCAACTTAGTCCTACATTCCGAATTTCATGCGAATCGCTTGAAAAATTGCTTTGCTTCAGATATTTCAGACAATAGTGATTATATTCCAGAATTTCCAAAGGAAGAAATCTTACAGTCACATCTTAGTCCTACATTCCGAATTTCATGCGAATCGCTTGAGAAATTGCTTTGTTCCAGAAATTCCAGACAAAAATGATCATATTCCAGAATTTCCATAGGAAGAAATCTTATAGTCGCATCTTAGTCCTACATTCCGAATTTCATGCGAATCGCTTGAAAAATTGCTTTGCTTCAGATATTTCAGACAATAGTGATTATATTCCAGAATTTCCAAAGGAAGAAATCTTATAGTCACATCTTAGTCCTACATTCCGAATTTCATGCGAATCGCTTGAGAAATTGCTTTATTCCAGAAATTCCAGACAATAATGATCATATTCCAGAATTTCCATAGGAAGAAATCTTATAGTCGCATCTTAGTCCTACATTCCGAATTTCATGCGAATCGCTTGAAAAATTGCTTTGCTTCAGATATTCCAGACCATAATGATCATAATCAAGAGTTTCCATTGGAAGAAGTCTTATAGTCGCATCTTAGTCCTACATTCCGAATTTCATGCGAATCGCTTGAGAAATTGCTTTGTTCCAGAAATTCCAGACAATAATGATCATATTCCAGAATTTCCATAGGAAGAAATCTTATAGTCGCATCTTAGTCCTACATTCCGAATTTCATGCGAATCGCTTAAAAAAATTGCTTTGCTTCAGATATTTCAGACAATAATGATCATATTCCAGAATTTCCATAGGAAGAAATCTTATAGTCGCATCTTAGTCCTACATTCCGAATTTCATGCGAATCGCTTGAAAAATTGCTTTGCTTCAGATATTCCAGACAATAGTGATCATATTCCAGAATTTCCATAGAAAAATATCTTATAGTCGCATCTAAGTCCTTTATTCCGAATTTCATGCGAAACGCTTGATAAATTGCTTTGCTTCAGATATTCCAGACCATAATGATCATATTCAAGAGTTTCCATTGGAAGAAGTCTTATAGTCGCATCTTAGTCCTACATTCCGAATTACATGCGAATTGCTTTGTTCCCGAGATTCCAGACAATAATGATCATATTCCAGAATCTCCATAGGAAGAAATCTTATAGTCACATCTTAGTCCTACATTCCGAATTTCATGCGAATCGCTTGAGAAATTGCTTTGTTCCAGAAATTCCAGACAATAATGATCATATTTCAGAAGTTCCATAGGGAGAAATCTTATAGTCGCATCTTAGGCCAACATTCCGAATTTCATGCGAATCGCTTGAGAAATTGCTTTGTTCCAGAAATTCCAGACAATAATGATCATATTCCAGAATTTCCATAGGAAGAAATCTTATAGTCGCATCTTAGTCCTACATTCCGAATTTCATGCGAATCGCTTGAGAAATTGCTTTGTTCCAGAAATTCCAGACAATAATGATCATATTCCAGAATTTCCATAGGAAGAAATCTTATAGTCGCATCTTAGTCCTACATTCCGAATTTCATGCGAATCGCTTGAAAAATTGCTTTGCTTCAGATATTCCAGACAATAATGATCATATTCCAGAATTTCCATAGAAAGATATCTTATAGTCGCATCTAAGTCCTTCATTCCGAATTTCATGCGAAACGCTTGAAAAATTGCTTTGCTTCAGATATTCCAGACCATAATGATCATATTCAAGAGTTTCCATTGGAAGAAGTCTTATAGTCGCATCTTAGTCCTACATTCCGAATTTCATGCGAATCGCTTGAGAAATTGCTTTGTTCCAGAAATTCCAGACAGTAATGATCATATTCCAGAATTTCCATAGGAAGAAATCTTATAGTCGCATCTTAGTCCTACATTCCGAATTTCATGCGAATCGCTTGAAAAATTGCTTTGCTTCAGATATTCCAGACAATAATGATCATATTCCAGAATTTCCATAGAAAGATATCTTATAGTCGCATCTAAGTCCTTCATTCCGAATTTCATGCGAAACGCTTGAAAAATTGCTTTGCTTCAGATATTCCAGACAATAATGATTATATTCCATAAAAAAAAAATGTCAATCGCAAGTCAAGTTTTAAAACAATTATATAAAAAAAAAAAATTACACGCGCCACCCGCGACGCGCGACACGTGACACGCCTCACGTCATTGCGTTCCAAGTTTTAAAACAAGTAATTTAAAAAAAAAATTACACGCGCCACACGCGACATGCGTCACGTCATAGCAAGCCAAGTTTTAAAACTGGTATTTAAAAAAAAATAAAAAATTTACACGTGCCACACGCGACACGTGACACGCGTCAAGTTATCGCAAGTCAAGTTTTAAAACAATTATTTAAAAAAAAAAATAATAAGACGCGCCACATGCGACACGCGACATGTGTCACGTCATCGCCAGCCAAGATTTAAAACAAGTATTTAAAAAAAATTACACACGCCACACGCGACGCGCAACACGTAACACGCCTCACGTCATCGCGAGCTAAGTTTTAAAACAAGTAATTTAAAAAAATTACACGCGCCACACGCGACACGTGACACGCGTCAAGTTTTAAAACAATTATTTAAAAAAAAATTACACGCGCCACACGCGACGCGCGATATGTGTCAAGTCATAGCAAGCCAAGATTAAAAACAAGTATTTAAAAAAAAAAATTAAACGCGCCATACGCGACGCGCAACACGTAACACGCCTCACGTCATCTTGAGCCAAGTCTTAAAACAAGTAATTTAAAAAAAAATTGCACGCGCCACGCGAATTTTCTCTATGATTTCAGGTAGTACCGGCTCAATATACGTCGTATCAGAAAACTCAGGATCTGTCATTATAGTTGCGGGGTTGGAGTTAACCAAAACGACTTTATAACCTTCACTTTTTAATACTTTACAGCTTTGCGTTCCAGAATAATCAAACTCGCATGCCTGACCTATAACTATTGGGCCTGCTCCTATTACTAATATAGATTCTATATCTGTGCATTTTGGCATAGTTACAATAACGGTCTTTATTCAAGTAATGTTACCAATCTTTCCTGTATATGTGAATTTTTATTAAACCTATTAGCTAACTACTTTTAGGCTTGACAACTATTACTATAGCTGGCATAAATTAGATCTCCCTACGTCATTCAATGTAGTGAAACAGAATAAATAATTTATAAGCTGATTTAAATGTTCATAACAATTTATTGCTGAAGTTGAAGTTGCTGCATATTGCATATTACTGCCCAAAGACAGTAATGAAGTTTTTGGTTTCAACTCATAAAAAATTTGAGTAGTTTTAAATTAAATTAGAAGAGAAAAGTACTGAGTAGTGCTGCCCATACTTCGAAATGATATGGTAAGAATGTCGCTTTGAAACATGCAGGCCAATTATTTCTCATTAAATTTCTTTTGCATTGTTCTCTTATTTCTGTAAATGATCGAATAGTTATTTTGAGCCGATGCTTAATGCCATGTATGATGTTTGATGGTTGACTCAATGAAATTAAGCTTGCAGGTTGTCATTGTTGTATGCCTCTTTATTTTGTAACTTATAGTAGAATTTTTTTCTGTTACACGACCAAACACGAGAGCACACACTCATATTTTATGCAATGTTGATAGAAATAGCAGAGCAGAGCACTGATAGAAAATGAACAGAGACTATACTATCACTACGGCTGCGGTAAAGAATTAAGAAGCTTCGCAGCTTGTGCTGCACAAAAAAATGGCAGGCAGTCGGTATGCACGAAATTGCGGCTACATTTTGAACCGACTTACAGTCTGCTTGTAGGACGACAATTTCACATCTACATTTTGCTATTTGCATCCAATTTTAAGTAGCTGCGTAAACTGCGCAGTCGATTTTTCTTTACTGCAGTGGCTGAAAAGTGAATTTTTGACCAACATGCAGCATAAACTGCGCAGCGGCTGAATTCTTGAACGCAGCCTACTACTGCATATGTTTGTTGCGTTCTGCTCTGCTTGATTGTATGTAATTGAAACCACATCTATGATCATCAATCACATCACATACAACAGAATTAATAATTTATAAGCTGATTTAAATGTTCATAACAATTTATTGTGATATTATTGTGCATCTTACCCCTACATACAAACATAGTAATGCAGTTGCGTCGATAGTAGTAGGAGAAGTAAGAGCTGTTAAAAAAATATGTGCGTGTAATCTTTACGTGCGGTTGGAGTGAAATTCTTTGACGTTGTGGCCAATATTACGATTAAATTAAAAGGCACAAGTCGCTTAAGAAATTGCTTAGTTCCCGAAACTCCAGACCATAATGATCATATTCCAGAATTCCCATAGGAAGAAGTCTTATAGCCGCATATCAGTCCTGCATTCCGAGTTTCATACGAATCCCTTGAGAAATGGCTCCGAGACCCTATTGGCCAGATTCCAGAATTTCCATAGGAACAAGTCTTATAGTCACATCTTAGTCCTACATTCCGAATTTCATGCGAATCGCTTGAAAAATTGCTTTGTTCCAGAAATTCCAGACAATAATGATCATATTCCAGAATTTCCATAGGAAGAAGTCTTATATTCGCATCTTAGTCCTACATTCCGAATTTCATGCGAATCGCTTGAAAAATTGCTTTGCTCCAGAAATTCCAGACAATAATGATCATATTCCAGAATTTCCATAGGAAGAAATCTTATAGTCACATCTTAGTCCTACATTCCGAATTTCATGCGAATCGCTTGAGAAAATGCTTTGTTGCAGAAATTCCAGGCAATAATGATCATATTCCATAATTTCCATAGGAAGAAGTCTTATATTCGCATCTTAGTCCTACATTCCGAATTTCATGCAAATCGCTTGAGAAAATGCTTTGTTCCAGAAATTCCAGACAATAATGATCATATTCCAGAATTTCCATAGGAAGAAGTCTTATATTCGCATCTTAGTCCTACATCATATTCCAGAATTTCCATAGGAAGAAGTCTTATAGTCGCATCCAAGTCCTATTGATTTGCTCCAGAAATTCCAGACCATAATAATCATATTCCAGAATTTCCATAAGAAGAAATCTTATAGTCGCATTTTAGTCCTACATTCCGAATTTCATGCGAATCTCTTGGGAAATGGCTTAGTTCCCAAAGTACTGACATTTAAATTTTGTGATATTTAATATTGACACAACAGTCGGACATTTAACAGTGTCTCACTTAACAGTGTCTCATAACAGTGTGAGCACTATATCACTTAACAGTGTCTCACAACAGTGTGAGCATTAACATTTGACTTTTTGAAAACGCACCCCATATACCTTGTAGTGAGACGTTGTCACGTCAAAAGTCTTATAGTCGCATCTTACCCCTACATACCAAATTTCATGCAAATCGCTTGAGAAATTGATTTGTTCCAGAAAGTCCAGAAAATAGTGATCATATTCCTTAATTTCCATAGCAAGAAGTCTTATAGTCGCATCTTAGTCCTACATTCCAAATTTCATGCGAATCGCTTGGGAAATGGCTTAGTTCCCAAAGTACTGACATTTAAAAATGTGATATTTAACAGTGATCACAACATTCGGACATTTAACAGTGTCTCACAACAGTGGGACACTGTTGATCACAACAGTGGGACATTCTGTTGATCACAACAGTGGGACATTTAACATTTTAGTTTTTGAACATGCACCCCCTTATACCTTGTAGTGAGACGTTGTCACGTCAAAAAGTTGGAACCTGCCAATATCTACGTCTTTTGATTTTTTTGTATTATACATTTGACAAGTTTTAACAGACCCTCCGTTAAATCAACGTCAGCAAGAACTGCAAATGATTTTTGGTATTTAATATTATTTTTTAATAAGATGAAGGATCTTTATTTCCCCTATTAAAATAAGGCAGGATTATAATCGCAGCCGGTAAAAGCATGGAAATCAACAAGGCTTTTACAAAATAACTCATCATAACTTTTTGTTATGTCAATAAATCTTTCATTATTTCCAGTTCCCGCGAGCATCCAGATGTTGGAAGGGTTTTCTTAATTGTTGCATACTACCAAGCATGATTGTCATTATATCCGTATCAGAGCTTCTGACTACGATATAATATTGATCAGCGATCAGCGAGCTAAATGCATGGTATAGTATATTACATAACGAGCACGATATAGTATATTACATGGCTCGCCAATAATTATAAACTCAGCCGAAACTCACAACAAAATAAAATCCTTAGAATGTGTCAAAATAGTCCCTATTATGCTTCAACCGAAGATATTCATTTAGATTCGAATATTGAAAGAATATCAGTGTACTTAAATAAACTTTCTGAAGGATTTTTCCAAACACTTGAAAGTTTGTAAAATTTTAAAATATAATGTATATAATTATTATTGCTATTATTATTATTATTATTATTATTATTGTTATTATCATAATTATATATAAAAATATTATTTACTTGTTACATATTATATATATAAACCTGTAGCTTAAGTATTTGTTTGTTCTTGTTTTTGTGTTTGGTTTCTTCTCAATTTATGAAATTAAATTTAATCATTTGATGTGAAGATAAAACATCATTATTTTATTAAATATATTATTCACTAAAAAAAATTTAAACATAGTTGTAATAGCATATAGCTAAGTCTCTATTTAAATCTCCAATTGTGTAAACATATTCAAGTTACTATCAATAAAGAATTAAAGTTAGAAGCAAGTTAGAGTGCGAGTTAGAAGCTTGAATCACGAGGCTGTAGCCGAGAGCGGCAATCCAACGAGCACGAGAACACTTTCTTGCGAGTAATGTACGCTATTTTTCACACGACAAAACCCGGTTTTTCTGCTTAACCGGTTATGTGCAATGCAAAATTACTCTGGGAATGTGTGTTCGCTGTGACTGCAGTAAATAACAAAAGTATTTTATATGTTTACTCACCAGTTTGTATAACGGCAACTTTTGAGGCTAGGTTATAGTGTACGGAACACTTTTCAGCGAGTAATGTACGCTATTTTTCACACGACCGAAACTATTTTTCTGATAAACTGCTCATCCGGAATGAAAAACTACAGTGAGAATGTGAGACTGCAGTAAATAACAAAAGTATTTTCTATGTTAACACACTAGTGTGGATAATGCCTCCTTTCGATGGTATAGGTAATAGCGTAGGAAATAGTCATTCTCGTCTATGGTCGTGTGAAAAATAATGTTACTGTCTGCTTCTTCGTGCAACTAGCAATATTTGTCAAATATGAACAAAAATTTCTAAAGCTGACATTAATTAATTTGTTGTCGATACACGCTGCCAGTTCAACACTTGACCAATATATATATAACAAAAAAATCAATAATAGCTACTTTAAATTTTGTATTCTTCAAAAATTGGTTGGTCTTATTTGGTCAGGTCCAGAGATAATATACTCAATTTGTGGTGCTTAATATTGAAAAAACCTTTCTTATCTTCTTTAGACAGTTGAAAATATTGATTAAATATTACGTCGATTCTCTGAGTTGGAAATTTAGTTACCATTTGAATTTTTTTTTTGAAATATTATTAAATGTTTTTGCACCTCTTTTATGGAGTTTAGTATAAAGAAGCCATCCATTAATTATAGTACTAATAATATTCGGCGCGACAGACCGTTGCGGTCCAAGGACTAGCTTCTCGCGACCATTTGTGTTGTGCATGTATATTTTTGGATACAAATGGAAGGGACCTACAATTTAAGGCCGGATCCGAGCGGCGAATTGAGAGACTTGCCGTGACAAGTTTATGAAAAAACAATGCACGGTCTTCCAGTCAAGCCACGCACCACGTCAACCCTCTCAACACCATAACAACACTAACACCATACAAACATCCACCTCAGCCGTCCCCACCACATTAAAAAGTTTCAGCTATATCCTATGAAAGGTCTTCGAGTTATGCGCAAACAGACATACAGACATACAGACGTACAGACAAAAATTCATTTTTATATATTACTACCGGAAATACCCGGCGTTTCCCGGCTGCCCCATCCCACTGACCCCCACCAAGTTAACCCGCCCACTGACACTACATCCACTGAGCTGCCACCCACTGGAGACCCTTTGACTCAGGAGTCTGACCCCTATGCAAAGTTTGAACGCGATCGATTCATAAAAACACGTAATTTGTAAAAACAATAAAAAAAAATTCGTATGGTGACCCCTTGACCTAGGAGTCTGACTACTTTCAAAATATGCCTAATACGTGCCTATTATGGTAGACAACCCTTATGCAAAGTTAGAACGCGATCGGTTGAAAAGGTTGGCAGTCCATACCGAAAATACAGACAAACATTCATCTTTATATATATAGACTATCTCTTCCCGGGCGCTCTGCTACCCGCACACATGAACCCCCGGGGTGACGGGAGTACTATAGCATATAACCTTCCCTCACCTGCCAATAATTTACGTTGTTATTTTTTTTTAAATACGTTTGTAAATCTTATGTTAAAATTTTACTTTCTCCCCTTCCAGCTATACCTTTAACTTTCCCCTACCAGCCAATAATATATCTAGCAGAAATACCCGGCATTTCCCGACTGCCCCATCCCACTGACCCCCACCAAGTTAACACCCGCCCACTGACACTACGCCCACTGATCTCCCTCCCACTGACCCACCGCCATCTGACCGCCAGCCCAAGGACCTCTGACCTCAGATGACCACCCATTCACAGACCAAACACACCCACTGAACTCACACCAACTGACCAACCCACCAACTGACCACCTCACCAGCCCAGAAAACTATAGAATAAGTTTGAACGCGATTGGTTCATAAAAACATGCAATTTGTAAAAACAATAAAAAAAATTCGTAATGTTAAACGTACACGTATTTTATATTATTTCACAAACCACTCTTTCCAAATTTGCTACAGTACATTTCATGTGTTCGGAACACAGCTTGTTATCCTTTTCATCGATACTTTGGTAGTTATTTTGTAGACAGTACTTAAAGACATTCCAATTTAGTACTCGTTGCTGACGGTATGCTGATATCCTCCAGTTGCTAACAGCGAAATCGTCGCAAAATCATACACGGTATTACGCAATAAAAGCAGATTACTTGGACCATAACTTCCTTCGAATAATTTTTTCATTACAATCACTATCATCACTACTCATAAAATAAACCAATGGAATTCATTATTTTTGTGCAAAATGTTTCTAAAAACGTTAATGTTTTTCATTTTCAAATAGCCTTGCCTCTTCTTAACGTTCGAACTACTACATTTTTGTAACTTCACATCATTCACAATTTAAAATATTACGTTCTGTGAGCACTCTTATCAGATAACCCCAATACTTTCATTCGTATGAGCCATCACGTAATTGTCATTTGTACAATAGCTGATCCGTTCACGGATGAAACAATTTGACCCCTGGTCATTTTATTCATTTTTGTGCAAAGAACTAAGCAGTGCAGATAAATGCATTATACCAGCTTTACAGGGCAAAGACTGATGAAGACATGTTAGTTCTCCAGGGTCACAGTACACAGTACCAACCTTGGAAAGGATTGCTATGGTCTATATCGTATTAATAGAAGCCCTAATTTAGACAGTGTCTCAACTTGTAGTGAATTAGATGCACTGTCCGACTCTATCACTAGAATTTTATCACTTGATGAATTCTCTGAAATCGTAATTGCGGGAGATTTCAACATACACAATTCTAGTTGGCTGCACCATTCAGGCTTAACACCACAGCGAGGAAAGGATGTTGAGTTATTTGCTGTTATTTTAACCATCTCACTCAGCTTGTGAATGAGCCCACTCGAATTCCAGATATTGTAAGTCATAACGCTTATACCCTTGACTTGTTTCTTACTTCTCTTCCTAACAAATACACCGTCAGTGTATTAAAGCCTCTAGGCTCTTCAGACCATTGTGTAGTATCAGCTAATTTCTCGTTGTCAAACCACACAGTTAAAGAGAAAACTCCTAAAAGAAAAGTATGGCTACACGAGAAAGCCAACTGGGATGGCCTCAATAATTTCTTTAGAAGCTATAACTGGCCACTTAACGCTAATAGTGGTGTGGATGCCACTTCTGATCCTCGAGGGTTTGAGACAATTTATCCCTTCCAGGACAAAGTGTATCAAACCGAAGGAAAATGCTTGGTATGATTTAAGCTGCAAAGAGGCTACTAGGAACCGTGAGGTATGCTTTCGGTTATATAAAAAAAACCCCACTGTGGAAAACCGAACCAAATTTAGACGAGTCAGAAATGATTCTTCCTTAAATGAGCCAAATTCGACTATGACCAAAAACT
This sequence comes from Nephrocerus scutellatus, assembly GCA_947095585.1. Lineage (NCBI taxonomy): Eukaryota > Metazoa > Arthropoda > Insecta > Diptera > Pipunculidae > Nephrocerus > Nephrocerus scutellatus. The sequence continues at coordinate 34,530,012 of OX352762.1, forward strand.
GAAACAAAAAATACTTCAATGTCACAAAGGAAGTAAAATTTTTGGTCATTCGTGAAACGAATTAAAAATACTGCCTCGTCTTCAATTCCAACGCTCATTCACAATGACATTCCAACTGTCAGCTCAAAAGATAAGGCCAATCTGCTTGCTTCACATTTCGCAGCTAGCTCTACGCTGCCAGATAGCGCGTTGTCGCCGCCTGTACTTGCAAGAGTTGAATCCTCTATGGGACAGATTTACTTCCGTACTCGTCAAGTGGCAAGAGTAATAAATGATCTCAACATTCATAAATCTGCCAGGCCTGATGGCATTCCCGCTATAGTTTTGAAGAGTTGTTGGCATTACCACTGCGTAGACTTTTCCATTTCTCTTATTCTTCTGGAGTCGTCCCAAGGAATTGGAAAATAGCCTTTATCCAGCCTGTTCCTAAAAAAGGCAAACTGTCATATCTTTTCTCCTACCGAACAATTGCGCTAACATCCATACTTTCTAAGGTCATGGAAACACTGATCAATCGTAAGCTTATGCAATACCTTGAATCACGTGAAATCCTTAGCGACCAGCAGTACGTTTTTCGTGGGCAACGTTCTACAGGCGACCAATGGCTTTTCTCACTGAAAAATGGAACCAGTCTATTCACAAATTTGGTGAAAGCAAAGTTGTCATAGAGTCTGGTATCAAGCTCTTTTGTCGAAAATGAATACTAATGGAATTGATAAGGCTTGATTGGACTAGTAACTATCTTTCTGGCCCTTCTATCCAGGTTGTATTGGACGGATTCAAATCCAATGTTCACTGCATAAACGCCGGTGTTCCTCAAGGCTCTGTTTTGTCTCCGACACTCTTTCTGATTATCATTAATGATCTCCTATCCACCACCTGTAATCCAATCCATTATTTCGCTGATGACAGTACTCTTACCTTTTCATATGACTTCACGCATTCTGCACGACCCTCTTCGTTACAAGAGGAACTTGAACAGCAACGTATGTTAAGCACGTTAAATTCTGACCTGATTCTGATTTCAACATACACAATTCTAGTTGGCTGCACCATTCAGGCTTAACACCACAGCGAGGAAAGGATGTTGAGTTATTTGCTGTTATTTTAACCATCTCACTCAGCTTGTGAATGAGCCCACTCGAATTCCAGATATTGTAAGTCATAACGCTTATACCCTTGACTTGTTTCTTACTTCTCTTCCTAACAAATACACCGTCAGTGTATTAAAGCCTCTAGGCTCTTCAGACCATTGTGTAGTATCAGCTAATTTCTCGTTGTCAAACCACACAGTTAAAGAGAAAACTCCTAAAAGAAAAGTATGGCTACACGAGAAAGCCAACTGGGATGGCCTCAATAATTTCTTTAGAAGCTATAACTGGCCACTTAACGCTAATAGTGGTGTGGATGCCACTTCTGATCCTCGAGGGTTTGAGACAATTTATCCCTTCCAGGACAAAGTGTATCAAACCGAAGGAAAATGCTTGGTATGATTTAAGCTGCAAAGAGGCTACTAGGAACCGTGAGGTATGCTTTCGGTTATATAAAAAAAACCCCACTGTGGAAAACCGAACCAAATTTAGACGAGTCAGAAATGATTCTTCCTTAAATGAGCCAAATTCGACTATGACCAAAAACTGAAACAAAAAATACTTCAATGTCACAAAGGAAGTAAAATTTTTGGTCATTCGTGAAACGAATTAAAAATACTGCCTCGTCTTCAATTCCAACGCTCATTCACAATGACATTCCAACTGTCAGCTCAAAAGATAAGGCCAATCTGCTTGCTTCACATTTCGCAGCTAGCTCTACGCTGCCAGATAGCGCGTTGTCGCCGCCTGTACTTGCAAGAGTTGAATCCTCTATGGGACAGATTTACTTCCGTACTCGTCAAGTGGCAAGAGTAATAAATGATCTCAACATTCATAAATCTGCCAGGCCTGATGGCATTCCCGCTATAGTTTTGAAGAGTTGTTGGCATTACCACTGCGTAGACTTTTCCATTTCTCTTATTCTTCTGGAGTCGTCCCAAGGAATTGGAAAATAGCCTTTATCCAGCCTGTTCCTAAAAAAGGCAAACTGTCATATCTTTTCTCCTACCGAACAATTGCGCTAACATCCATACTTTCTAAGGTCATGGAAACACTGATCAATCGTAAGCTTATGCAATACCTTGAATCACGTGAAATCCTTAGCGACCAGCAGTACGTTTTTCGTGGGCAACGTTCTACAGGCGACCAATGGCTTTTCTCACTGAAAAATGGAACCAGTCTATTCACAAATTTGGTGAAAGCAAAGTTGTCATAGAGTCTGGTATCAAGCTCTTTTGTCGAAAATGAATACTAATGGAATTGATAAGGCTTGATTGGACTAGTAACTATCTTTCTGGCCCTTCTATCCAGGTTGTATTGGACGGATTCAAATCCAATGTTCACTGCATAAACGCCGGTGTTCCTCAAGGCTCTGTTTTGTCTCCGACACTCTTTCTGATTATCATTAATGATCTCCTATCCACCACCTGTAATCCAATCCATTATTTCGCTGATGACAGTACTCTTACCTTTTCATATGACTTCACGCATTCTGCACGACCCTCTTCGTTACAAGAGGAACTTGAACAGCAACGTATGTTAAGCACGTTAAATTCTGACCTTGACAGCATAACAAGGTGGGGACTACATAATAGAGTTGAATTTAACGCTTCTAAAACCCAATGCTCTGTTCTGTCGTCTAAGCGTAATTTAAACCTCCAACCTTTATCCATGAATGGTTCTTGCATCAAAGAAACTGAAAAGCTCTCAATTCTCGGTATGTGCGTCAACAACAAGCTTCGTTGGAACGACCACATATTTGCCATCGTCAAAAATGCTACGAGATGTTTAGGTTTCCTAAAACGGTGCAAGATGTACTTTACTCCTTCAGATCTGTCTACTATTTACAAGGCGTATATTCGCCCTAAACTCGAATACAATTGTATTGTCTGGGCAGGTGCCCCCAAGACCACATTGCATCTACTAGACAGAGCTCAGAACCGCGCGTTAAAACTTATTGGTGACGTTCATATCGCGAAAACAATCGAATCGCTTGAACATTGTAGAAATGTTTCCTGCCTGTCACTGTTTTATCGCTTTTTCCACAAGCGGTGTTCAAAAGAAATATCCAGATGCATCCCGCCTATTCTCCAACCCATCTGTAATACCCGTGCCTCAACTCGAGCTCACGGGTCTACCATTAAGCCTATCTTCGGACGTTCTAACCAATTCAGAGATTCCTTCTTTAGCCGCACGATAGTTATATGGAACGATTTGCCTGATTCTGTGTTACCGCATTTTTATGATCTGCAGTCGTTTAAGACACGCGTGCATAGACATCTCATCTTTTCCTCTCCCTAATTTTCTTACGCCCACGCTGTGCTAAGCATTATAAGGGTGCAAACCCCTTTAGCGTGCGTACATTATAAAAAAAAATAAAAAAAAATCGCAGAGCAGACTTTGCGATTCTATTTTAAATCAGGGTTGGAAAAAATCCGGGTTTTTTTAAAAAAAAACCGACCCGGTGTGGTTTTTCGGGTTTTTTAGGAGAGTTTTTTTGGGTTTTTTATTTTATGAAAATTTGAGTTTGATTTTGCACGATAAAACATTTTTCCAGGAATATATTGAATATCGTAACAATATTTGCTTCTCGAGCATACTTTTACTTTGTGCCTGTTCACACAAGCGTGCCAAATCCATATGAGTTAAAGCCAAAACTACATGTTGCGGCGAACATGTTCATCGTCTGATGTTCGCTTAAGACTGCTATTGCAATATGCTGTATTAAATGCGTCATTCCAGACTTTTGTTTAGTAGACGTTTTATATAAAAACATCATCACAGCTACAAATCCATCATGCAGCTACAAATACTGTATTTTGTTCACACGGCTCAGGGTTAACTATCGCATGATATTACGACGCAATATCTGAAATCGAATGGTCCTCAAATGTATAAAAATCTTGAAAAGGAAAATACCTCAATTAATATTAAATTTTAAATAAATCTTGAATCGTATATTTTAAAACTAACTAAAACTAATGTAAGTATGTACACCTAATTTAAACAAATAAATATTTAGTAGTAAAATACAGGATTGAATTTTGAAATAAAAAATAATATTCCCTATAGATATAAAGAATGCCTCGAGGAAGTGCACGTAAAAATGCTGCTGAGTGGAATTACGTAGTGCGTATCGAAAATTCTACAAAAGTTAAGTGTAAGCACTGTGATTGTGAAATTAGCAACAAAGTAGAGCGCACAACATGCGATAGTGATACGGATACTGATACTGAAATTTCCACTGGAAATACGTCTCTTACTGCCACTGGTAGTGGTAGTCCTCAGCAGAAGAAAAACAAAACCAAACATTGTATTCAATTATCTATGAAAGAATTTTCCGTTAAAACTACTTCAAATCAAAAAGAAAAATTGGACGAAATTGTGGCAAAATTTTTTTTCGCTAATAACATCGCTTTTAACGTGGCTGATAACAAATATTTTAAAGAAATGATAGAATCGCTACGACCTGGATATACTGCCCCTAGCAGAAAACAACTAGCTGATAAGCACCTTCTTGAAATTGATGAAGAAATAACCGATCATTTAATAACTGAATTGAAGGATTCCAGTTTGACACTGATTTTAGATGGCTGGTCGAATACTTCAAATGATCCACTTATCGCGTGTTCAGTCCATACCGGTTGTAATAGTTTTTTAATAAGTGCAGAGGACACCGGGTCCGAACAAAAAACTGCCGAATATTGTGTTGCTGTGACAGAAAAATCAATTGACTTCATAAAAACTAAATACAATAAAGAAATATTCGCCTGTTGCACGGATAACGAAAACAAAATGCAAAAATGAAGGATATTTTAGAGGAACGTCATGGGATTTTTTCTTATGGGTGCTCAGCACACATGATCAATCTTTTATACAAATATATAATTCCAGTAGAAGTCACAAAACAAATAATAAGTGTACAAAAATACTTTAGAAATCACCACCAGCCACATGGATGGTTAAAAGAAAAACATGGAGTTATGCCTCAACTGCCAAATGATGTAAGGTGGAATTCTTATGATGATTGCTTAACAACATTTATTTCAAACTTTCACCTCTATGCACAAATAAGATCAGAGCATTTAAATGAATTTAATAACGATATCCACAGAATTTTAAATAATGTGCAATTGTATAACGAGGCCTTAAATCTTCAACAAATGTTATCTCAAATAAAAATAGCATTAGATGGTCTGCAAGGTGATTCCACTTCAATTGCCACAGCTGTCTAAATTTGGTATAATTTGCTGAATAACGAAATCTTATTAACAAAAAGGCCTTTAATTGAAAAACGAATGAAAAGTGTACTCACTCCGGCTCACTATTTAGCAAACATGAAGCATCCAAAATACTTGGGCAAACTGCTTAGTGAAGAAGCAGAGAGCGCAGCAGAAGACTGGATAAGCCAAAAACACTCTACCTTTTTGGCATACTGTTTGGCATTTAAAATAACCGATGTAGAAAACTTCCCAGAGGCTATGTTCAAACCGGAGGTGCTCGAAAAGTTAAGCGCAAAAAAATGGTGGAAAATATTACACGTAAAAAACGAAAAATATTCAAAGTTGCCTCCAAATTTTTGCAATTTTTTTATATCACTTATGAACTGCCCAGCTAGCTCAGCTTCAATTGAAAGAATTTTCTCAACATACGGTTTAATTTGGAATAAACTAAGAAACCGACTTGGTTTTGAAAAGGCGTTATCTCTAGGCAAAATTTATCGCCACTTAAGATCTGAACCACAAGACTGGTAAATTGCAAAGTTATTACGAATTTGATTTTTTTTATTATTAAGTTAATTATTTATTTTGTACTGGTCAATTTTATTTTTAATTTTTCATATCTGTGATATGTATTTGTTCCATATACATATATTATAGTTACCTTATTGTTAAGTAACATTCAACAAATGAATTTTTCCTTTCCCCTTTATGTTCTAAAGAATGAACTTTATTAATAAGTTAAAAATATGTAATTGAATTTGTTTCTTGAAAAAAAAAAAAAATTAAAAAGAAAACATACGTTTTTTAAGAAGTTTTTTATTTATTACAACCCAGTTACCCAGTGGGGAGCCAACCCTGTTTTAAATACAGGAACTTCCACATCAATCGTTAGTCCTGAAATGGTATCTGGAGAGGAAGTAAAGAGAGTGTATCACTACAACCTGAGAACAGCTACAGGAGAAGGTGCAGCAGTTAAGGGATAATTTTTCCTCACACTCTGTTGGGAAGATAAAGGTTTATTGTTGCCTGAGTGCAGGATGGATGCATATATTTTATGAATGCGTACCAGATGTCACTTGATTTGAAGAAACAAGTGACGGTCTAAGTTGATGATCATAACTGGGCTCATTGGAACTCATTGAAAATTGAAGATCGACTGCTTGTAAGACTATGGGAATCTGCTGATGATCAGAGCACCACATCAGTGTGCGGAAAATGAATTTGGTGAACGAGGTTCTTTACGAAACAGTGGAACATCAAAAGAATATTTGGGCATTAAGAAGACACTAGAAAAAGTAAGAACTCGTTTCTTTTATGTCAATTGCCGCAGAGATGTTGAAAACTGTTGCCGAACCTGTGAGAACTGTAGACTCAATATAAGTATACAATTGAATATAATTGAAAAGAATTAAACTTTCTCGAAACTGTTGATTAAGTATAAATACGCCATACCTTATCACAGTTTGTATACAAATCCTAGCAATAACTAACTACTAGAATACTCGCAAGCCGACAGAGCAATATTACATGCGAATATAAGTGTTATAGTCAATAATAATTAATCAACATTGTAAATTTGTGAACTGTTGTTATTTGTATATTAAAGTTGTAATTTGTGAATAAACGAACTTGTGTTTTAATTTTTTTTGCAAAATCCATTACGAACTCTAAAAAGCCTAAATTTCGTAGCAATAGCCTCATTATTTTGATGTATATTGCACAAAGTCATACGAGAAACCAAAGTACATTACCATGCAAAAAACCTAAGCAACGCCGTTGATGACAAATCGCAATTCACATCAAATTTGTGCTAAGCAAAAATCGGATTAATAATCGCTACTCAACATAAAAACTTGACACATTCGTGTGTTGGATAATATATATTTATTTACAATTTCAATTGCTGGCAAGGTTTTGTGTTGCAAATAAGTAAAATCTCTCATTTCCTTAAAATTAGTATGTTTTTCATGAAATATAATTTATTCTTTTTATGTAATTTTCGGATTATTAAAGAATTAGGAATATTGGACTCTTTTTGTATTACATCTTAGCTTGGAGAAATAAATTGTTTGATAGTTTTGTGTGAATATTAGTGATAGGAGTAGTCCTCATTGCATTTCTGTTTTGTATTTGAGTTTTAACAATCAGTCAATATGAACTCGTATCTTTTATACTAACCCCAAACCGTGTAGACTCAAAATTACATAATAAAGTGTTGTAGGACGTGGGACATGCAGTGCCATAAGACTATTTTACATAGAAAATAAGTGCAAATAGAGGATTTTTAATGGAGTGAAGATTTAAATGGGTTCATCAATTTAGCGATGGTTCGCTTTCAGGGTGAATGATATGTTCGAAATGCAATAGAATCACACCTTTACTAGATAGAAGGCTGGAATGGCGCATTTAGCACGCATGTTGTCATAGCAGTCTTAAGCCTCAACTATAATGGGCAGCGGCGGGATTATTCTACAGTCAAATCCAAACGAAAAGCTTGACTAATTTCTTCCATATTGAACTTAAATAACCGCTTACTCGTTTTGCCATACTGAATGTTTAATTTCATAGACAGCTCGCATAAAAGTTATTAACGAATATTTAACAAAACCGACCAAAATCACAATATAGTCATAGCATACGATCTGCATTATAGTGGTATAGTGGTCAAGACCACAAATAGAATAAATTGTTCTGAATTTAGTTTTGTTGTTGTAATTACGCAGGGGAAATAGTATAAAAGTTGCGATAAAATAACTGATCGGTCTCTTTTGCTAGCAAGGATTCCCTGTGGTTTGTATCTATTTTGGTAAATTTCTCGTTTTCACTCGCGCTAAGGTCTTTCTTATCTATTATACTGAGTGTGGGGAAAAAAGTTCCACCAACCCGTAGTAAGGGCTTTTTTCCAACACACTCGGCCGTCCATTTCTTTCCCCACCCGCGATAACAGCTTGTGCAGAAAAAATTCCTTATTCCATTCGCAGCCCGAGTGCTTTAATTCGGACAGATTTTTTATTAGCTGTCAATCTACACAACTGTAAGTGAGTGGATTAAGAGGCGATCCATTCCACCAGAGAGACGACCACAAGAAATGCAGAAGCGAAGAAGAAAAAAAATAAATAAGAAATAATAACAAAAATAATAATGATATCGTGCAATAAAGTTAATACGAGTAATGAATAAATTGATACGAAATGAAAGTCTTAACTAACCGGTCTTATTATTTAAAAATTAAAATTCATTGTTTTGTAAGAACCATAGACCATTCGACGAGTCTAAGATCGGCCAAAAGTTCGTGACAAATGGTGCCCGAGCAGGGACAAATTTCCAACGTAAACTTTAGAAGGTTGGTACTTTCGTCTTTAGAAATCGTTTTCAAACTATTACTGCATCTATACGTCAGGTCGGGCACGTAATACTACGCACACGCTATAAAACTCAATTATTTCACAGTTTCAGATTCAAACAGATTCAAATTCAAAAATTCAGTATTGCGTCATAAACGTGATTTTAAATAACACAGAAATGTTATGTTGCATTACTCGAGACTCTTGCCTTATTTGGTTTTTGATTGAGACTCGTCCTCTTGTTTCACTTAAAAGGTTCAGATCTTTAAGTGCGACCAATAAAATATACTAGAACCCAGTTGATGGCTTTAATGGAAATCAGGTCCGGAAAAACAATTATTGGATTTTTTGTTGTTTTTTTAATTCTCTATATCTATTTTGTAATCTTGTAATCAATTCTTAATCCACTTCCTAAAGCCCGATTTTATTCAAACTTTGAACAAATGTATATCTCCGATGACAACACTTTTTATTAAATTTCGGATGGTATCGGGCCCCTGAGCACGATCACTAAAATTTTTTTACAAAATTGGTGTCCATCAGAGATACACATGTGCTTAAAATTTTAAGAAAATCGGGGTTTATTTTTAAAAAATGTATATGGGCACCACTCGGGTCTCAGGGCCCGATCACTGCAAAAAAAATTTACAAAAGTTTTGTCCATCGGAGGTACACAGGTAACTAAAATTTGAAGGGAAATCGGGTTACTTTTTAAATTCTCTATATTAACTTCGCGTGCACGTGTCTGGCTGGCTGGCTGGATGGTCAGATTTTCTGCTCAATTCTTAACCCACTTCCAAAGCCCGATTTTATTGAAATGCACACATGTATATTTCCGTTGACAATAATTTCTATAAAAATTTGGGTCCCCTCGGACATCGGGGTCGGAGGGCTCCCATACAAATATTTTACAAAATTTACCCGATTTTCCTAAAATTTTATATACGTGTGTATGGACAACACTTTTTGTAAACATTTTGGAGACCCCGTGCCCCAGGGTCATGGGGCCTCAACAAATTTTTTAAAACCTAACCCGTTTTTTTTTCAAATTATATATACGTGTGTATCCCTGAAGGACATCACTTTTTGTAAACATTTTGGAGACCCTAGGGCCCCAACAAATTTTTTAAAAAAATTAACCCGAATTTTTTCAAATTTTATACACGCTGTTATCTCCGATGGACAAAACTTTTTGTAAAAATTTTGGAGACCCCATAGAAGTTTTTTAAAAAAATTAACCCGACTTTCTTTAAATTTTACACACGGGTGTACCTCCGATGGACAACAATTTTGGTAAATATTTTGGAGAACCCGGGCCCCGGTGTCGTGTGGCACCATACAATTTTTTTTAAAAAATTAACCCGACTTTCTTCAAGTTTTATACACGTGTGTATCTCCGATGGACAACACCTATGGTAAAAATTTTACAGACGCCGGGCCCGATTTTGGTAAAATTTTATACACATATGTATCTCCGATAGACAAAACTTTTTGGACATTTTTTGAGCGAATGGCCCCTGAGGCCCGAGGGGTTCCCGTGTACATTTTTTAAAAATTAGCCCGATTTTCTTCAAATTTTAAACATACATATGTTTATCCCGATGGACAAAAAATTTTGTAAAATTTTTGGAGCAAATGGGCACTGAGGCTCGGTGGCGGGACCATAAATTTGAAGAAAATCGGGCTAATTTTTAAAAAATGTATATGGACACTCGTCGGGCTTCAGGGCCCGATCACCCCATTTTAAAAAAGTTTTGTCCATCGGAGACATGTGTATAATTTTTTAAAAAAAAATATATATGAGCACCACTAGGGCCTCAAGGGATCACTCCAAAAAAATTTACAAAAAGTTTTAAATGTGTTAAAAATTTTAAGAAAATCGGGTTCATTTTTTAAAAAAACTTTTATGGGCACCTCTTGGGCAGCACCCGATCACTCCAAACATTTTACAAAAAGATTTGTCCATCGGATATACATAGGTGCTTAAATATGAACGAAATCGGATCAATTTAAAAAAAAAGTTAATATAGGCGCCCCTCGGGCTTCATGGTCCGATCACTCCAAAAAACGTAACGGAAAGTTTTGTCCATCGGAGATACACATGTGGTTATAATTTGAAGAAATTCGGGTTAATTTTTAAAAAAAATTGTATGGGCACCATTCGGGCCTCAGTCCCGATCACTTCAAAAAATTTACAAAAAGTTTTGTCCATTGGATATACACAAATTTTTAAAAAATGTATATGGGCACACTCGCGACTCAAGGCCCAATCGCTCCAACAATTTTAGAAAATGTGTTGTCCATAGGAGATACACACGTGTATAAAATTTTAAGAAAATTACTATTATGTACATAGAAGCACATAGAATAAAAGAATAAGTTCTTTGGATTCCCATAGGATATTTAAGTTTGATACATGACTGAACATGTAACATAGAAAAATAATATTTATGATCAGCATCAATTGCCGAGTCGAATGACCGATGTCCTTGCGTATGGCACCAGTTTTTAGGCCTTAAATTTTGAGCTATGAAACTGAATAGTACTAGAAGACCATGAGATGCTTTCTGTCTTACTCCAAATCACTTCATCTTTGCGCTTTCGTATCACTCATATGCATACTGAATACCTACACATGCATATGAATATTATTTCTCTATTGGATTCTTACTGGAATAGTGTAATCTAATACGTTTGGTGAATATCAAAGTATCATAATATCTTTGTTATTCGTATTAGTGATACGTAATATGTACAAAAATTAGTAATATTTTAACGAATACTAATATATTCGTCTCACCTCTAAATTGACAATCAAGTAAAAATTATTAAAATTTTTCCTTTGTTGTGTTATTGCTGGGAGCTTGTCATTTGCAGTGAAGCAAATACATGCTGACCGCATGCTCGCTAATTATATTACAATTATTTTGAAATGAATATAAAAATTTTAAAACAATAAATTGCACAAATATTGACCATTTCTATAATTTTCTATTTCGGAAAGAAGCTTGTATATTTAATCAAGCTATTTTCAGTGCCCGCTTCTTATATATGTACATGTATTCTATCGTATATAGTTATATACGATATGATATACCTGTAGGTAAAAAATATAAGACATTTTATAAATTATTTATCTGTTTTCTTTTTTGAAAAGAAAAGTGTGTTGGTGGTTTAACAACACATAAGTATTGATTAACTAAAAAAATCAAGAATAGATCTGGTGCTGCTCACAACGGCGGAAAGAAGTGTCCATCGTAGGTAACTTTTCTTGAAATAGTATCATCTTTGTGTAATAACAATTTACCGCATTGAAAAAACACGGAGCACCGACGAAATAACAGACTTCAGTTTGCATCCTATTGAGAACCTGTTTCGGGTATTATTTATGGGTACCTGAACCACAATTCATTGAACTCTACTTCAAACCGAAAGGTGAGATGAGCAACAACAACTGTGGACAGTGCATATGCCAGCAGCACGCTGAGATAATGCGGATGCAAAGTGTTAAGCCTTCTGACGACGTGAATCGTGGTCGTGATTCTCCAAACTCTCGAGCGAAGAAAATGTTTTTAAGAAAAAGAAGTAATAGGCGATGCGCTTTTGTATAAAAATGATTACAAATATTTTAGATGGCAATCCGAAGAACAGGAATAATAATGATATTATATATACTTGTTGTATATATGTATGTATATACATAACGTAGGTATGCATTAATATTAAAATGTATTATCGACGGTTGCTTGGTAAGCAAGATAAATGTCAACTGGTTGAATGAAAGCTACTTGAAGCACACACAACGTTGCCACAAGTTGAGTATAGTATAGTGTAGTTATTAAAATTTTCATGGAGGGATAGAAACTCAGACGGATACATTATTGAACGTTATTTTAAGATAAGTTTTTGAGCATTCCGACACTATAAGTAACTTCCTAAAAATTTTTTTGGTTTTGGTGGGGTTGGTTTTGCTGAAATGTAGTCTCTTTACAGTTAGATTTTAAAAATAACTTGCAAAAAGTGCGGCCTTAAAATACTATGCTTTATGCATCAAAAGTTTCATGACTTAATTAACACCGTCCACCAGTAGTCAGCCTTAAATCAAAATTAAAAAATATATAAGAGTAAAAGTCGGTCCGCTTCGTATTACTCTAGATCATCATATTTTTTGGCTCGACAACCGATTTCGAGCTGATGTCATCCAGTATGACAACCATAAACTCTGGGCGTACTGGTCTAAGTGTAGGCTAGGTTGGTCTAGGACTAGGACTTTCCGAACAGGATCCTTCTTAGCTAAGTATTCTCTTCACGATATCAGTAAAACTCGTTGATTTATCTTTAGTCTCGTACTTACTTACATAAACATACGTTCAAATGCTCGCACGGAGCTAAGAGGACAGATTGACCATTGTCTTATTAACAAAGCAGCTGCGATGTAATGGTTAAATGCCTGGAATTGAAGAGTTTTGACAGACTAAATTAGGCTTTGTTGGCATTACGCAAATGTGTGCGAATTTATGGCTTAATGCTGTGATCGGCTGTTACAGATGACATGCAATAGTGAAAGGATTGCACTACAAATTCTTAATTAATGGACCAATGTTGGATCTTTAGACTTTATATGAATGGACTTATATAGGCGTGTTCCTCTCGCCGTAATATCAGAGTCCCTGACCGAAGCTAAAATGAGTTTATTTACCAGTCATCTAGATACTTAAAGGTAAAAATGTTCCAGTGATTTAAAATTTGCCAAATAAATTAATATTGCTAAACAAAAGTTTCAAGTGTTTAGAACAAACAAGTGGTGTTTATTATTGCAGAGTCGGTATTTGTATTGAAAATTAAATTTCGTCAACTACAGAAAATATTTTTCGAATATTTAACGTAATATCCGAATATAAAACAAAAAATGGGGACTCGTATTTAAGATTTTGAATTTACTCCCTCACAAGAGAAAGGAGGGTTAGGGTTAGCACTAAGTAACTTTTTATTTAGAATGTTTTTTTGGTAGAATGCTTTTTTCTATTTAAAAAATCTAAATTAAAAAATTCACCCGGTATATTTATATATTATTGTGTATGCATGCGAAACTACACGTTAGATCTCTGCATGGTCGCCACTAGAGACTAGATGGTCACAGTGAAGGTTGCGCTTTATTAGCACAACTTAGAATTACATTACATGCGTTGTAACAAACGAAACAATTCTATGTGTGGTTGTTTGTGGCTGATACTCCGTACAACGGTTGAGTTGAGTTTATTGAGTGAGAATTAACAGTCGGATAACTTTGCTTTGTTATAAACTAACTTCTCTTTTGAGGAAAATTAGTGCAAAAGCTTTCGCTTTGTTTTCAATTCATAGTTGAGTTTAATAAAAGTGGCTGCACTTGTTTTTTCTCATTTTTATTTTATTTTATACTAGCTGTTCAGGGGCGCTTATTGCGCTCACCTCTGCAATGCACTTGTGTTCTCATTCTAGACTCTAAATTTAGAGGATTCATAACAACATTAACCCAGAGTTCGCGCTCCAAAATATGACGGGTTCGTATTTGCTTGCAAGTTTTAATAAGGTTACTATTCTGGACATTTTGTGAGAACATTATATTTGGAAAAAATATTTTTACGGGAGCACTCTGGCCAAAGTGTCCGATTATTTCCAAAATATGGTACAAGCAGATTTCCCAAATTTCAGGACGCTAAAATTTAAAAATTCTCTCTCTGATTCATTAAAACATAAAAAAATTCGAATTGTTCATGTAAATTCGTTAATCGAAGATACACAAGTGTGCAGTTTGAATAAAATCGGGTTAAATTTGGAAAATAATTGTATGGGAGCCCCTTGGCCCGTGGGCCCGATCACTACCAAATTTTTACAAAAAGTGTTGTCATCGGAGATCACATGTGTACAAAATTTGAAGAAAATCGGGTAGATTTTAAAAACAATTTATATGGGCGCCTGTACGCCTTAGGGCCCGATCAGATTCAAATTTTTACAATAAGTGTAGTCATCGGAGATACACATGTGTATAAAATCTGAAGAAAATCGGGGGTTAAAAATTTATCGCAAGATTCCACCAGCCACCGACTCACAGGCAGACAGACAGACACATGCCGACGCGAAGGTTATACAGAGAATTTAAAAAATACGAAAAACTACGATACAACCGATAGTTGCTTCATTTAGTTGGCCTTGAAAATTATATATATAGATATGGAAGTTTCATATGATTTATTGAATGTATAGAAACATTATAGGTGCCAGCTATCGTACTCATCAATACCCAACATAAGTTTTTTTATTTCTAGTTAGCTATCACTCATTATTTTCTTTAAATTTTGTTGGTATTAGATTTACCCAATAGAAACACAAATGATTAATCGCTGAGAGTTTCAAGGTAGTTTGCTAGATACAACACAATATTAATTCTGTACTCCTACATAACTTGGTGAACATTTATAGTTTTAGGTTTGTTCAGTCATAAAATAAAATAATAACATCATAAAACCGCTATACATAATTTCGTTTTTATATTCTTAATAATAATAATATTCGGCGCGACAGACCATTGCGGTCCAAGGCCTAGCTTCTCGCGACCATTTGTGTTGCGTATGTATATTTTTGGACATAAATGGAAGGGACCTACAGTTTAAGGCCGGATCCGAACGGCGAATTGAGAATTCCGTGACAAGTTATTACTCTCGGAACGATTGTCACCCATTCGCGAGAGGTGGAACACCGTGAAAAATTCTTTTGGTGTTACTCGGATTCGAACCACGAACCGCCTGCTCAGTAGCCGTGCGCAAGTCCACTGAGCCACGGCTCTTACTAACAATAAACTCGCTACAATGCAAGAAATGCCTGAACCCCTGTAGAAAACAAACTAGATACTATTTGCATATTATATACAGCTAATGTTTTCTTCTTTTAACGGTTAGCGTAATTTGTCTAAATTATATATATTACATCGAAACACATACCTTTTCTATGTAACAAAAAAAAATATTAAATTATGTAGTTAATAACAGCAACAACTTATTGGATCCTATGTTCGAATAATGCCAGATAATTTCAGATTTTAAAAAGTATAATATCGGTAAGACTTTTCAACTGTACTGGTTAAATTCCAATTAACTATTGAATTCTCTGCAGTGAACGCCACCTTTTATACTCATTGGACAGCTTCCAGGAACTTCTAATAATATAGACAGAAATATCGAGAAAATACCAGAAAATTGTAACCTTATTCCCTTATTAACAACTAACGATACCAATATGAAATGAGTCATCTTCTAAAAATAAACTTCATGTTCAATCATGTTCTTTTACAAAAACCGGGCAAACCGCACAAACCGGTTCGATTTTTGACCAGTACACAATGATTCAAACTTACAGGCGGTACCATTTCAAATTTCAAATAATCTAATAAGTCGTATGCTATTTTTAATTCTAATTTTAGTACTTATTTCTGGATTAGCCTATATATTGCGATTTGTCTACCATTATCTGCGCTACTAACTACTTTTCTTAACAATATATACGTCAACCGTCTTTATTGTACTAAACGTATACACAATTCTCGTATGCCCGAGATACCATAATAGAAGTAGTAGTATGTAAAAGTAGGCTTAATAGTAGCCTACTTATACTAATTAAACTATGGGAGCGATATTCATTTAGGGTTAGCGGAAATACTCTGCGTTACCCACCCACCCACTAGACCTTCCCGCCCACCTTGCCTCCTCCTCCAATTGACTACCTCAGCCACCCAGAAAACTATAGAGTCGACACTTATATCGGCAAAAAATATAGTCGCGAGTTCATACAAAAATCCCATGGAAAAAAGCACTTTCAGTTTTTCTGAAATTTTGCAATTTTCCATGCAACTTTTCCAATTTTCAGTACAAAACTTATTTGTACTATGACAAACATTCAAAATTAGCCTAATCGGTCCAGCCGTTCTTAAATGATCCGGTTACCAATTAACAGCATTTCATTTTTTTTATATATATTTAAGATTTATACTTAAAATTTAAATTGCGTGTATGTGGAGACGTGCTTAGCAGTCAATTGTGCGCAGCCAAAAAGTTTGCGCAAGCAAATGCAGAGGAGCAAGCTAGCAAATATAAACAATTTTTAAGTTCAGCAACTAGTACTTGATCGTGTAATTTTATGGTTTATTCGATGGAGAAAAGATAGATAGATGGGATAGATGAGTTTATACAAATGTTTAAATAATAACCTGTACCCGTGACGAAACCAGTACTTCTCGTACCAGTAAATTTCTTATATAATTTTTGTTATCTCATTTCTTTCAAGCATATCCAATATTTTCGTGCAATAGCAAAACAAGAAGCATATTCAAGCATTGCAAAAAACGCTAACACGTTTCTACAATCACATTCAACCACTCAACAACAACTAAAAGTTACTTGAATGCTCGCGGCATAAACTGAGAAGCAAACACACAACCAAGGTTCTACAGACACTTAATCGTACACAATGACCTAAATATTTTCAGCAAATCAAATTTCAACGTAAAAGAAATGGTTATAAATGCTAACTCTTCATGTATTTTTGTCTTTGACATTTCTGTGACCTTTATATTGGGATAAACAATCTCTCATTTGGTTGGAGTCAGCCTGACCTATTGTTTTCTTTGAAGTATACTACAGAGTACGAAAAGAGCATTTTTTTGTATAGTTACTGACAGGTTGTGGTACTTACCTTTAAGTTTAAATCTACACCTAGTAATGTTTTCAACATAATTTCATTGCACAGATTTGATTGTCGATTAACTATATTGTATCTTTTAGCTAAATACGACCGTGGAACACCTATTTTTATGAGGTAAACATACGATTTGAAACTGTCCAATACGATCTGGACCAAACTTTTGGTCGTTTGATCCAGGTCGTATAATGTAGCTACTTATCCAATCAAGCAGGGTTTTTTAGCGATTCCAAAGGGACTAATTTAAAAGAGTCACTTTTCGTGAGGAATGCCATTAGGTTACCAGTAGAATGTACTGCCGGGGACCTATCATGATTTCCGGTGCGAAACAATTTTTACACGATATCGTGAATTTAGGATAACAAAAAAATTATCAATGTAAGTAAACAATTAATTCAATGGTTATATTTATATATGTATACACAAATATATACTGACAAATGTCAAGTCAGTTTGCGTTAAATAAGTTTGTTTATGAAAATTAAAGCTTATCGAAAATAACTTATCGAAATACCTTATTTAAAACTCGCCCCGCGGAATTCAGGATAAGATGGAATTGCAGGAAATTGTTATTCAAGGTATTACAACGTATCCATGACCTTGGGAGGTACTGAGTAAGTACGAGGAAGGAGATGCCGGTTCGCCTTTCTAACAAGCTGGGCAGAGCCTCCTGTTTCAACTCCCTGGAAAGACTCCAAAAGCAATGGTTGAATAATACTTCAATAAAACTATTCTAGAAGTACTATCTCACTAACAGATTTATGAATACTGAGATCATTTAAAACTCTAGCTACTGTACGAGATCTGTATTAGATCCGTTCACTTACAGTAAGCATTTCGTTAAGGAATAGGTAAGGGCTATGCGTTCCAAGTGTTTGGAAAATGCTACTCATTTATTGTGATAATGAAAATATGCCAAGTCTTTGGGTGGAATCTTATGTTGGCGTTAAGCAACAACAATGATTTTTATTAGATAGATTTTACAGAATTTTTTATCTTTTATTGTTTAACAGGGGCTAGGTGTGTTGCACCATGAAAATTAAATCACAAATATTAAACCTACTCGTACTAAGTTAAACGGCCGCTGATGAGCGTTTATAGTAACTGACAGACTATCGAAATTTACTGTCAGTTTTGATCGACATCACTAACACCTGAAACCTGCTGAATGTTAGTTTGACCATAGAGCAAAAAGCTATTTTTTCTTTTTCTTTTTTTCTTTAGCAAGAAGTTTGCCAAAATCAAAATTTATTTTTTCGGACAGTTTTGTGCAGATAAGTAAAGGGGAGGGATGACCGATATTAGTGTCGATTCTATGGTTTTCGGGGTCGCTGAGTTGAATGGTGAGGGTAGGACATCTCTATGGAATGAGGTCGATAACAAAGGTGGGGGGGCATCCTATGGTTTTCGAGGTCGCTGGATGGGGATGGTAAGACAGCTCTAGGGTGATAGGGTCGATAATTAAGTAATGAAGGAGGAGTGACTGATATTAGTATTGATTCTTTTGTTTTCGGGGTCGCTGAATTGAATGGTGATGGTAAGACAGCTCTATGGAGTCGATAGTTGAGGGGTGGGGATGACCGATATTAGTTCTTTAGGGGGAATGGGTCGATAACTGAATGGGGGTGACCAATTTTAGTGTCGATTCTATGGTTTTCGGGGTCGCTGAATGAGATGGTGATGGTAAGTCAGCTCCAGGGGGGTTGGGGTCGATAACTGAGGGGGACGGTGACCGGTATTAGTGTTGATTCCGTGGTTTTCGGAATCGCTGAGTTAAATGGTGGTGGTAAGACTGCTCTAGGGGGATGTCGATATCGGTCGATAACTGTGGGGGTGGGGATGACCGATATTAGTGTTGGCTCTACGGTTTACGGTTTACCAATATTAGTGTCGATTCTATAATTTTCGGGGTCGCTGAGTTGAATGGTGATGGTAAGACAGCTCTAGTGGTTTGTGGTAGATACCTGAGACCAATATTAGTGTGCATTAAATAGTTCTCGGGGTCACTGAGATGAAAAGTGTTGGTAGGACACTCCTATGGGTGAGTTTTATACCTGGTGGGGGGAGGGTGACCGATATTAGTGTCGATACCATAGTTTCGGGGTAGCTGAGATGAATAGTGATGTTTATTAAATTGACATCGATTTTTGAAATCTGCCGCAGAACAAATAATTTCCATTTATCCGGCTGTTTCTATCATATTCTGAGCCGGTTCCGAGAAGGGGCCATTCTTGCTGCTAAAAATGGAGACACCCACGAAATAAACAATCAAATACACCTTCATGGCTAATATAATTATGCTCTCAAGATGAACCTACAGTAAAGTTTTTAAAATTTTATGTGCTGCACGCTTAAGTGCTCAAAAACTGGTTATTGACGAATGTCGATAGAGGGTTTTACCAAAACCCTCTCTACAGAAAGCCCAACTGCTGATTGACAGATCCCTGCTTAAAAACGAACAAAATTAGATGTATTGCTAATCAACGAAAGAGAAAAATCCCTATAAAATTTTTCTGTCTACTACAACTTAAGTTTCTCACTCTTTTCAGTACCACCAAAAAAGTGCCTCTTTTATGTAAAACATACCAATACCAGTAGCATTGACTTTTCTTTTTAATCACCACTGCATCGTGTTTCGTGCAAGTTAGTTTTCATCCATTTATAGGAAATCCAATCCTGCTGTCAAGTGGAAACAAGAGTAAAATTATAAAAATTCCATGATTTGCGTTCTTAAGTACATCACAGTTTTTTAGTAATGTAGAAATGATTAAATAAAATATTCTTCTATTTTGTTTTGTTTTCGCTAATCTAATTAATAAATTTGAAAGTATGTTTATTCTTATACAAACGCGAAGTAAATAGGTACTCGCAGGTGTAGAGAATTTAAAAACGCATTGCACATTCATGGCCAATATTTTTCTGCTGATCCAATATCAATGTTCATTAATTTGAATAATGAAAATCATCACAATGATGACTTTATTATCACTTTGTATTGTAGAAATGAAATTTTTCTTCTATACTAAATACTAAAAAAACAACCCATAAAAATTAAAATTTTTCATTTAAATTCTCTAATCGCAGAAATTGATATGGGAGCCTCTCGATCCTGAGTAATTTTTTTATTGTAGGAGAAAATCATCGAAAGAGACATTTGACATCAGATGTTAAAATTGAAAATGCTTCAGATCATTTTATTCTGAGCACTTAGAGCACGCTCATACTCTGAACAAATAAGAAACACGAGCATTTTTCTTGAGAACTCTTTGAACTAAATCATTAAAACGCCAAATGACAGAATATTGTGAAAACTTGTTGTTCTATCTGTAAGTTGATATCGACAACAAAAAACGGCATCAATTAAAATACAATTCAGTTAATAAGTAAGTGGAATTAAGCATAAAACATTTATCTCTCCTTTCATTTGCGGGGTTTATTTGTGCGTGAGCTAAGATTTCTCTCTCTCTCTCCACCACCAAAATCAAGCAGCGCAGCCGACTGCGCAGCACACACCGCACACAGTCATTAAAACACGACGGTATCTGATGCCACTATAGATATTAAAAAAATGTATAAGGGCCTTGCAGCTGAACCCAGGGCCCGATCACTACCAAATTTTAGAAAAAGTATTTTTTATTGGGTATATGTGTGTAAAATTTGAAAAAAATCGGGTAATTTTTTTTTAAAATTTGTATGGGAGCCCCACGAACCCGGGGCCCGATCACTTTCAAATTTTAAAAGAAAGTATTGTCACCGGAAATACACAAGTGTACAAAATTTCAGGAAAATCAGGCTTTAGCAAGTGCGTTAAAAATTGATAATTAAAAAAAAATTGTATGGGAGCCCCCTGACCCCGCGGCCTTTTATAGAAAGTGTTGTCATGGGAGATGTACATGTGTGCAAAATTTCAATAAAATCGGGCTTTAGGAAGTGGGTTAAAAATTGATCACAAGATTTGGTGTGCCAGCCAGCCGGCCGCCACGGGCAAGTGAAGTTAAAATAGAGAATTTAAAAAGAGGGCAGTCTCAGTACGACTGCCACCGCAGCTCATCAAATACATCATCATCACATCACATACAACGAATAAAATAATATACAGGGTGTATCCGTTAAGGTGGCAAATACTTAAAGGGATGATTCCTTGGTTAATTTCGTGAAAAAAATCGTATGGGAGGGGGGGGGTCTATTTTCACCCCTGCGGTGTACGTAGCGTTTTAATGCGAAGAGATGTACTTTTGACCTTACATCACTTCACACCCTGTAACTCATGAACGCTTCTAGCTACAAGGCCACTGTTGGTCATTTTTGAAAGAAAATTAAATTTATAAGATCAAATAATAAACATTTTCTTAAATTCTTTAAACCGTTATCGATATAAACGTCTTCAAAATCCAAAAATCTTTTTTCTTTTCTTAAATTTTATTTTCAAACGCGAATATTTCGAAAATCGCTCTCGGATAATTTTCTACAAATCCACATCACAATATTTATGCATTCGGTCAACAGGAGCAGGGTTAAAAGTGAAAGTTTCTAAAATGAACGAAGACGTACTTTTGACCTTACATGACTTCACACCCTATAACTCTTGAACCCTTCCAGATACAAGGTTACTATAAATCTTTTTTTAAGGAAGGGTACATTTTTAAGATCAAACAATGTACATTTTTTTAAATTATTTAAGCGATAGCGATATTAAGGCCTTCAAAATTGAATATTTTTTTAAACAATTGTATTCACAAACACGATTAATTCGAGAAATGCTATCGGATACATTTTTTGACAAATGAGGTATTAAAGCCTAAAATTAGGTCCTTCTTGGTAAGTCCTTTTGAAGCAGACTATGCACTAGAGTGAAGTGGTAAGGGTGCATCCACTGCCCGTGTAATTTTGTTGCACTTTTGCTGCAGGAACACTAGGATGCGTAGTAGTAGTAACACAATCCACACTATCTCGCTCTTGTTGACAGAATGCATAAATATTTTGCCATGTTTTTATAGGAATTTACACAGGCTTCAATACTGTATTTATCAAAAAAAATTTATCCAAGTGCATTTCTCGAAATAATCGTGTTAGTAACAATAATTTTAAAAAATGTTGTTTTGCTTTTGACGACCATTATATCGGTATGGCTAAAATAATTTAAAAAAATGTACATTGTTTGATCTTAAAAATATACCCTTCCTTAAAAAAAGATTTATAGTAACCTTGTATCTGGAAGGGTTCAAGAGTTATAGGGTGTGAAGTCATGTAAGGTCAAAAGTACGTCTTCGTTCATTTTAGAAACTTTCACTTTTAACCCTGCTCCTGTTGACCGAATGCATAAATACTGTGATGTGGATTTGTAGAAAATTTAATAGGCTTTATTATTGCATTTGTCAAAAAAAAAATTATCCGAGAGCGATTTTCGAAATATTCGCGTTTGAAAATAAAATTTAAGAAAAGAAAAAAGATTTTTGGATTTTGAAGACGTTTATATCGATAACGGTTTAAAGAATTTAAGAACATGTTTATTATTTGATCTTATAAATTTAATTTTCTTTCAAAAATGACCAACAGTGGCCTTGTAGCTAGAAGCGTTCAAGAGTTACAGGGTGTGAAGTGATGTAAGGTCAAAAGTACATCTCTTCGCATTAAAACG
Source organism: Nephrocerus scutellatus (assembly GCA_947095585.1). Classification (NCBI taxonomy): domain Eukaryota; kingdom Metazoa; phylum Arthropoda; class Insecta; order Diptera; family Pipunculidae; genus Nephrocerus; species Nephrocerus scutellatus. The sequence goes on from OX352762.1 coordinate 34,553,038, forward strand.
CTACGTACACCGCAGGGGGTGAAAATAGACCCCCCCTCCCATGCAATTTTTTTCACGAAATTAACCAAGGAATCATCCCTTTAAGTATTTGCCACCTTAACGGATACACCCTGTATATGTGCGGATTTCAATGTTCATTACCAGTAATTGTAAGGTGGGTGCATATTGGATGTTGGATATAAACACAAGAATGCAGCTTTGGTTTTCAATTCATACAAACTTTGAGTAGTTTTAAATTAAATTTGAAGAGTAGCCCAAATCACAATGTCGCGTTCGGGCGCTCGTGCGTTGACATATGAAGCAATCTTAAATGTGACCTCACGCTTTATATCGTAAATATCGTAGACGCCTGTGCAACGCTCGAGTAGAGCTACTTTCTACTAAGTCGCGCGTTTTGTAAGCTCACACCTGTGTTGAAATATTTTACTTTTCATTTTTATTTTATCTGTATTTTTATCACAGCTAATAAAAGTTTTTTAAACACCAATTATTTGTGTCTTTTTTAAATTTTTATTTTATCTGTATTTTTATTATCTGTCATAGAAACGCACAACAACCCGAAGCGGCATTTCGTTTTGCAAATTGCGAGGTCGTGCGTTGGAGAGAATATATCGTAAAGTCGATACAACGCCCATCAACGCGCGAGCGCCCGAACGCGACATTGTGATTTGGGCTTAATGAAACGAGCAGCACTAACGCATCGAAATGGTATCGTACGGTCATCAAATAATGTCATTTTGAAACATGCAGGCTGCACGGACGCACTGTATCACTTTATGCAATGTTAATAGAACGAGCAGAGAAGTGCACCGATAGAAAAAGAACAGAGACTACACTATTACTACTACTGCACATATTTGCTTCATTCTGCTCAAGCTAAGAGCTCGATTGTATGGTATTGAAGTACAGTAATGAAGAATAATGAATAATGAAAATAAAAATAATAGATGATTTTATTAACAATTAGTTATGTAGAAATGATTAAAAAATATGGTTCTTCTATAATAAATGCTAAAAAAACAACCCATAAAAATTAAAATTTTTCATCTAAATTCTCTAATCGCAGAAATTGATATGGGAGCCTCTCGATCCTGGGTCATTTTTTTTTATTGTAGGAGAAAATCATCGAAACACACATTTGACATCAGATGTTAAAATTGAAAATGCTTCAGATCATTTTATTCTGAGCACTTAGAGCACGCTCATACTCTGAACAAATAAGAAACACGAGCATTTTTCTTGAGAACTCTTTGACTGCTCTGAACTAATTTATGAAAATGCCAAATGACAGAATATTGTGAAAACTTGTTGTTCTATCTGTAAGTTGATATCGACAACAAAAAACGACATCAATAAAAATAAAATTCAGTAAATAAAAATGTAAGTTGAATTAAGCATAAAACATGTATGTCTCGTTTCATTTGCTGGGTTCATTTGTGCGTGAGCTAAGATTTCTCTCTCTCTTTACCACCAAAACCATGCAGCGCAGCCGACTGCGCAGCACACACCGCAGACAGTCCATAAAGGGCGACGAATATCTGATGCTAGTATAGATATTTAAAAAATGCATAAGGGCCTTGCGGCCGAACCCGGGACCCGATCACTACCAAATTTTCGAAAAAAATATTGTTTATTGGGTATACACATGTGTGTTTAAAGAAAATCGGGTAAATTTTTTAAAATTTTTGTATGGGAGCCCCCCGACCCCGCAGCCCGAGGGGTCTAAAAATTTAATAGAAAGTGTTATCTCTGGAAATACACATGTGTGCAAAATTTCAATAAAATCGGGCCATGGGAAGTGGGTTAAAAATTGATCGCAAGATTTCACGACAGACGACCGACGGCCGACGACTGACCGACGCACGGGCACCGTAGCTCATCACATACATCATCATCAATTACATCACATACAATAGATAAAATAATTTATAAGCGGATTTAAATGTTTATAACCACTTATTGTTAGGTGGGTGCATATTGCATATTCGATATTGCATATTACTGCTCAAACACAGTAATGCAGCTGTGGTTTTCAATTCATAAAAAACAACTCATAAAAATTAAAATTTTTCATGTAAATTCTCTAATAACCAAAAGTATACTGAATTCTACTATAAATTCTGAAATATAAAAACACATACGAAGCACGGCAACCAAAAAACAAAACAACCGTAATCGTAAAGCAAACAGCGTTGCTCATAGCTCACAGCGCACAACGCACACAACACAGTCATTATAGTATGAAATTATCTGATGCCGCTATATGGGAATAAAAATTTGTATGGTAGCCCCCGACCCCGCGGCTCTATCACTCTCAAATTTGTATAGAAACTATTGTCACCGGAAATATACATGTGTGCAAATTTTCAATAAAATCGGGCTTCGGGAAGTGGGTTAAAAATTTATCACAAGATCTGACCAGCCAGCCAGCCAGCCAGTCCGCCAGCCACGGGCACGCGAAGTTAATATAGAGAATTTAAAAATGGAAGTAGTTTTATATTAAATTTGAAGAAAAATGAAGGGATCTCCTGTATCACGACAGCACTGTATCATTTTATGTAATGTTAATCGAACGAACAGAGCAGAGCACCGATAGAAAACGAACAGCGACTATACATATATACTACTATACTACTACTTCACATGTTTGCTTCATTTTATTCTATTGGCAAATATTAATATTATAATTTTTAAATACTATTAAATTAAGCCATACGATTAAATAAAATTTTTTATTAAATTACTTAAAAATTAATAATAATCTATTAAAATGATTAAATTAAAAGGCACAAGTCGCTTGAGAAATTGCTTTGTTCCAGTAATTCTAGTTCCTAATGACCACATCCCAGAATTTCCATGGGAACAAGTTGTACAGTCTTAGTCCTACATACCGAATTTCATACGAATCACCTGAGAAATTGCTTTGTTCCTGAAATTCCAGACCATAATGACCATATTCAAGAATTTCCTTAGGAAAAAGTCTTATGGTCGCATCATAGTCCTACGTACCGAATTTCATACGAATCGCTTGAGAAATTGCTTAGTCTCCGAAATTCCAGACCATAATGACCATATTTCAAAATTTCCATAGGAACAAGTCTTAAGATCGCATCATAGTCCTACATACAGAATTTCAAACGAATCGTTTGAGAAATTGCTTAGTTCCCGAAATTTCAGACCATAATGACTATATTCCAGAATTTCCATAGGAACAACTCTTATGGCCGACTCATAGTTCTACATACCGAACTTCATACGAATCGCTTCATCCACAAAATTCCAGACCCTATTGGCCGGAACCCAGAATTTTCATAGGAACAATTGTTATAGTCGCATCTAAGTCCTACATACCGAATTTCATACGAATCGCTTGAGAAATTGCTTGGTCCAGAAAATTCCAGACCCTATTGGCCAGATCCCAGAATTTCCATAAGAACAAGTGTTATAGTTGCATCTTAGTCGTACATACCGAATTTCATACGAATCGCTTGAGAAATTGATTGGTCCAGAAAATTCCAGACCCTATTGGTCATATCCCTGAATTTCCATAGGAACAAGGGTTATAGTTGCATCTTAGTCCTACATACCGAATTTCATACGCATCGCTTTATAAATTGCTTGGTCCAGAAAATTCCAGACTCTATTGGCCAGATCCCAGAATTTCATTAGGAACAAGGGTTATAGTTGCATTTTAGTCCTACATACCGAATTTCATACAAATCGCTTGAGAAATTGCTTGGTCCACAAAATTCCAGACTCTATTGGCCAGATCCCAGCATTTCCATAGGAACAAGGTTTATAGTCGCATCTTGGTCCTACATACCGAATTTCATACGAATCGCTTCATAAATTGCTTGGTCCAGAAAACTCCAGACTCTATTGGCCAGATCGCAGAATTTCCAGAGGAACAAGGGTTATAGTCACATCTTAGTCGTACATACCGAATTTCATACGAATCGCTTGGTCCACAAAATTCCAGACCCTATTGGCCAGATCCCAGCATTTCCATAGCAACAAGGGGTATAGTCGCATCTTAGTCCTACATACCGAATTAGAGAAATGGCTTAGTTCAAAAATTCTAGTTCCTAATAACCAAATCCCAGTGGATATTAAAAGTGTGACATAACAGAGGTCAAAAAAACTGTTAAAAAGTAACTTAAGATCTGTTAAAATTGTGACATAACAGAAGACATTTAACATTCGACTTTTTGAATATGTACCCCTTAACCCTGTAGTGAGACGTTGTAACGTCAAAAAGTACTCCAGTTTCTTCAAATTTTATACGCATCTCATCTCTGTGTATCTCAGACGGACAACAGTTTTTGTAAAAATTTTGAAGCGATCGGACCCCGGGGGGGCACCCATACAAATTGTTTACAAAATTTACCCGATTTAAATTTTATACGCACGTGTATCTCCGATAGACAACACTTTTTGTAAAAATTTGGAAGTGATCGGGTCCAGGGGGCTCCATAACAGAAATTTTAAAAAATTTACCCGATTTTATTCAAACTGCACATTGTGTACCCCGATTAGATAATTTACACGAAAAATTTTAATTTTTATGGCTTGTTTTTTTATTTTAACTTTATTTTTTTACCAGAGGTATGCTATATAGGTATACTATAGAACAGTATTGTTATCGTCCCGATTGCACCATTAATTTAAATATAAAGAGATTATTAATTGCTTTTTGTAATAAGTTTTATGTAAAAGATAGTTTTATTTGGTCAAATGGTTCCTCAATTTATTTTTGAAGCTACTCGTACAAACATTGCAAAAAGTGTGAAAGTTTTAAGCGTTACAAACCTTTTTTTTTGTAGTGTGCTATCCAAAAATCTTTTAATCAAATTGAATGTTTCTGAAAACCAATACCAATGTCAGATGTATCCAAAGCACGCTACCTACTTTTGTTAATAACGAGTAAACAATTATTTAAACCTTTTTTGTTATTATTTGTTATATTATAAAGTAGTTTTTGCTTATTTGCATATAAATAATTTTAGAGTTTTAATTAATTGTATATCCACCACAACAAAATGCATAATTTCACTAAAACCGGACGTTGCACGTCTATTTGAGTAAAAACTGAGATAAGCCACTGACTGTTGTTGATTGCTCTTTCGATAGATAAGCGAGAATAAGATAAACAAAACAACTCGCGAGTTTAAAACGTTCCACAAAACCCGATATACAAAGATATAACACACAGCGTTTGAATAGTGCCACGTTTTATTTTTTAATTGCTTTGCCGTAAAGCTTGAAGCAACATCTTCACAATGCCATTACGAGACACGAGGTATTGACTCACAAGGCGAAAATTCACTATTCAAAGAGTTGTCATCAGAAAACACGATGAGGAGGATGACGAACCTATGCCGCAGAATCACTGAAATAGCACCACAACGCAAAAAAAGCTCAATCAAGAACGACACCTAGCAATCAACGAAAGATGACAACCGGTCTCTACACCACAACGCCAATGTTTGATTGCTTGCGAGTCCAAGTGCCAAATTCAAAGGTTGATGGGATTTACACCTGAATTTTTCTTTGCCGGTGTAACGAATAGGTAAATTATTTTGTTATCGATTTTTATCAAATTTTCAGTCACTGCAAAAATCTGTATTTGGTGCAGGTTGCTCGGGAATATTTCAAGGTTTTTTTTTATGATGGTTTTGTCGGTTGCTCGCAGGTCCCAGCTTGCAACTTATTTGCAAAATATTGGAAAACGTCCCTTTGCTTAGCAAACAAACCACGAAATCCATACGGCAAGGGTGCAAAGTGCGACGTCAACTGCCACTTGCAGCATGATTAACTGTCAAATCAAAAACGGCTACACGAAGCCCAAACTAACTACTACCACTCTGCACTCTACCAGTACATCGCACAGGTGTATGGAGAGCACTTCTGCGCCTGACGAGCACCGATTCCGACAGTCAGCAAAGGCCACGCACTGCTACAGAGAAATTATTAGGATGGTATATTTATTTTTTAACCGTAATTTGACTACTCTTAGACCTCCTTTATTTGTATAACTTTGCATTTAACTCTATTTTTTAGCAATTTACCTACCCCAACATTAAAAACTGAAAGATTTCAATCAACTAACAGACCGAACCAAAAACAACAAACTCCGACGAAAGCCAGCACAACCGACAGTGCTCATAATATAACGAAGACTGAGGCTAACTAAGAACTGACAAGTGACAACTAACTAACTTAAAAAATCCAAACTCAATCCAGTCGATTAAGGAAATGTGCTGAACAATTACTGTTTGATGCAACGAACGGGGCCAACACCGACACCATAGTCATAGACCGTACCGAACTCGAACTTCGAACACAATCCACGAGCTCGAGCATAAACACTCTTCGAACATTTCTTCAGTTGTTGCATGTCGTATAGTGAACTCATAGTCATAGTGATGGTTGATAGCGATGTTGATGACAATGCATATTGCAATATGCATTTATGGAATATTAGAATCGACAAAACTATGTTTGATTAAAATATGTTGTAAATAATTTCTTGTGTGAGATAATGCGCGCTGGAAAAAACAATGCTTTTTAAATGCACTCATATATTATTTGTTTCCATGTGGGTCTTAAATGGTTAGCACCAGATTTAACGCTCATGGAAACAGTGTTGAATAGAGTTTTCGTCAAACTCATTTTGAACTCAAAGAAAATACCTGGGTTAAATAGAGAGTGTTTTCTTATTTCTTTATTTCATTCTAAACATTTGACATAAGACGTTCTTTTATTTATTTTTGTATTCTATTACTTTTTTGGCTATTCTTTTATTTCTTCGGGATGTTTAGAGCGTATACTATTTATACTACATCGAAAGGTAGAATAAACAGAATATTCTTTGGTTACGTGATTGATATTCTGTTCCTTCTATTCTTTTTGTAGAATGAATTAAAGAAAAAGAAAACACTCTGAGTTGAAATTCAAAATGGCGATTTTTATTATTTTGTAAGTGACGTCAGTTTTTACCTGATTACATTGAAATAGTGACGCCATTTTGCATTTGAAGAATATATATTTCAACCTAATCAAACCTTCAAGTTCTTGGAAACGTAGTATTTGTCATCTAGTGGATTATAATAAACAATACTAATACGAAAATACGATTCAAATACAAATTAGAGGTAGTTTGTAGTTGGAAGTCGTAGTTCGTTGTTAGTTTCATATCGTAGGTTTTATTTTTTTAGTTGTGCCAGTGCTTTTCTACGAGCATCTTTATTGTAATTTTTATTCATTTTTACTGAGAAGTGAGAATACCATTTCCAAATATACCTCATAAGAAGTAATTCTTTAAAATTGCTTACCATATTTCTTCTGTTTAGTCGTTGGCCTTTGTTAAATTTCCGTAAAGCCAAATTTTAATAAAACTTTGCACACATTTCGGAGGGGTCCCATACAAATAACTTACAAAATTTTCCCAATTTTCTTGAATTTTTTAATATGCATGTGTATCTCCAATGGATAACACTTTTTGTAAAAATTTGAAAGTGATCAGACCCCGGGGTCGTGGTGCAGCCATTCAAATTATGTAAAAAAAGTACCAGAATTTCCGATAGTCTCCCATGGACATAACTTTTTTTTTAAATTTGTACCATATTTCTTCTATGTTAAGTCGTTGGCCGTTTTTAAATTCCCTACTTCGCGTGCCCGTGGCCAGTTGGCTGGCGGACCAAATCTTATGATCAATTTTTAACCCACTTCCTAAAGGCAGATTTTATTAAAACTTTGCACACATGTGTAAAGATCCAATAACAACACTTTTTATTGCAATTTCGGGGTGCTCCCATACAAATAATTTACAAAATTTACTCGATTTTCTTCAAATCTAATATCTCCGAAGGACACTACTTTTTGTAAGAATTTGTAAGTGATCGGGCTCCGGGGTCCCCCCAACCCGATACAAATTTTATAAAAAAAATTCCCGATTTTATTCAAATTTAATATACAAATTTTTACAAAAAGTGTTGTCGTATCTCAGAGTGACTTGTAAAACTTGTGATTTGTAAAACTTTTGATCTGGCCCGGGTTGGGGGGGCTCCCATACAATTTTTTTAAAATGTACCCGATATTCTTCAAATTTTATGCTCATGTGTATACACAGACCGCACTCTTTTACTGTTTACTGAACAATAATCTGAAATATGTTACTCTTCCCTCGTTTGTACTTTTGTCACCACATAAGAGGACCAACGACATCGAAAACAAAAAACAATAACCCTTGGCGTGATGCGTCTGGCGAAGGTTAAATACTCGTTATGATACTTTGTTTGCGGTTACGGTCTCTGCTTCGGTACTCTAATGTGACGACGTTAACTCCGCCTTGCTATAATAGTAGCATGCCAGTCTTCCCATGGAAAACTGGACTCTGTCATGGGTGACTTTTTTTTCCCGGATACTTGTATACTCGGAACAAAATTGATTCAAACAAAAATATTTATGAGACTCGAATTTGCCATAAACACTCCCCCTAAACAACGCCAAAATAAATAAGATCTGAGGATCAAACTCCACCCAATTCGGGTGCGGTAAGAGCGGGACTTACACCTGACACGACACACCCACCTTCAGCTAAGTGGCTAGTAATGTCAGGTTGGGTGTCGTCCCGACTGACCTGGCTACAAAACCACTCACAAATGATTGACAACTCGACACCTCGATTGAGATGACTGATAGCAGTGCTAGGTCGCAACTTACCGGCTCATATTTTAAAACGGCGTGGCTCATTTTCATTTGCATAGACGGTACTACTGCGGGGTGGTTGCGCTCGAACTTCGAGAAGATTAGAGCTAAGAGTGGATTGAACGTGACGATGGTGGAAAAAGGATCATTCCCCAAACCACACATCTTCCGTGGGTTCTTTCCACAGAGTTTGGAGTTATTTTCGGACAAGATTCTATCTGCAATCGTGGCACAGAATACCGGACTACAGACTAACTCGTGGAAGGTTTTACAGAGGAAGCAGGAAGGTTCACTTCTCCACTTCCTATTGGCGGTAGACGACACCTCCATGAGTAGGTTTAACACATACAGAGGTAAAATTAAATACCGTTTTGGTCATGTAGAGCTAATCCTCAAGAGCACAGACAATGTTTTAGCGTGTGGCCGCGGTACATCAGCTAATGAGGAAGCCGCCTCTGCGTCAAACACCGCCGATGGCCAAGTTTAAAACGAAGTTTCCGGAGTAATACCCTCCACTCAGGCATCACAACCGTCCACTTCGACCAAAAACGCTTCTGGGCATGTTGATCATGAAGGCTACGGTGCCTTCCATAAGAAGAAGGTCATAAGACCAATTCCTTTGACCAGCAGAACCACTTCCACATATAGAAGAAGAAATTTGTGATCAGCTTGTCGCTGCAATAAAACAGCACCATTCCCCTGAGCACTGGCATCACAATGCAACTCACTTTCTAATTTAGAATTATATATAGACAAAACAGGTGAATATAAATCTTTGAAAATTTGACAGTGCAATTTTTAACCAAAATGTCATCATCGTATACTCAAATATAGTGAATGTAAAATTTTTGGAGTGACCGGGCCCTGAGGACCCAAATTTTTTAATAAAATTAGCTCGAATTTCCTCAAATTTTAAACACATGTGTATCTCCGATGGTCAAAACTTTTTGAAATTTTTTTTGAGTGATCGGGCCCTGAGACCCTAGTGGTGCCCATGTACATTTTTTAAAAATTAGCCCGATTTCCTTCAAATTTTAAACACATAATATGTTTTACAAAATTTACATGAAAAATTTTAATTTTTATGGGTTGTTTTTTTACCAATACAATTGCCGAAGCATGAGGAGCATTACTGGGACGAATGATATTTCGATTAAGTATTTACAACAATATTACAATAAAAAATTTTTTTACCTTGAATTTATGCCTATATAACAATCTACGCGGATGTAAAAATGAAATGAAATGTATCCGCCTGTAAGTTTGAATCATTACGTACTGGTCAAAAATTTTGTCAAACCGTTTGCCCGGTTTTTGTAAAAGAGCATTATTGAACATGTTGTCTATTTTTAGAAGATGACTCATTGCATATAAGTATCGTTAGTTGTAAATAAGGGAATAAGACTGCAATTTTCTGGTATTTTCTCGATAATTCTGACTATAATATTGGAAGTTTCTGGAAGCTTTTCAATGAGTATAAAAGGTGGCGTTCACTGCAGAGAAGTTGATTAGTTAATTGGAATTTAACCAGTGCAGTTGAAAAGCTCTTGATGCTTGCAGAATTATTGTAAAGTACAAGTATTATAAGTGTTTTTGTGTGCATTTAAAAGTTGTCCAGTATAAAATATATACGTAGCTGCATTCAATGTTCGTAAGAAGTTGGCTGCTGTTCCCGTTAATAGACGCCGCATACACATCTAGCGGAAATGGTCACTCTGTGCATTTATTTTGATGACATTTTTGAAGTCGAGAAGCAACTTATCAATCGGATAAGCATTGCCACCAGAAAATTTTGGGACCAGGTAGTGCACATCAACAAAAGAAAGTTTCTCGACTCTTACAATAGCTTCTTCCATCTCTTCCAACTCCTTCTGTAACAGCAGCATCTTTCTCTTTTTAAATTCTCTATATTAACTTCACGTGTCCGTGGCTGGCTGGTGGGCATAATCTTTTGATCAATTTTTAACACATCTCCTAAAGTCCGATTTTATTCAAACTTTGCACGCATGTGTATTTCCCACGACAACACTTTCTATTAAAATTTGGGGCACCTCGGGCCTCGGGGTCGGGCAACACTTTTTGTAACAATTTGGAAGTGAAATGGCGGGGTCGGGAAGCTTTCTAACAAAAATTTTAAAAAATTTACCCGATTTTATTCAAACTGCACATTGTGTATTCCCGATTAGAGAATTTAAAGGAAAATTTTTATGGGTTGTTTTTTTTTAACAGTAAATTACTCGCGGCAATGTTTACGCAAATCACCGCATCATTCCCAACGGCCTCGCCAGCAGCACCATCAGCAAACTTCTCGGTTGGATCACAAAGCTTTAAATCTTTAGCTTCTTCCACTTTTTTGATTTTTCACTACATTTTATTGTTACTCACACAACTTCGCTCTTTTCGATCCACTATACCTCTACGCACAACGCATAATTGCTAGTTTTTCATTTCTGCTAAAAAAAACTTTTAATGTCCGGATACTGCCGCCAAATAGTTTCATCGACCCCACATCTGATGTTATAAGGAACGTCGACAAAATAAACAAACAAAGATTTCTTTAAAAATTTTATTAACAGTTTCTAAACAAATTTAATTCAAGAGCCACGACCGCTGAACAATAAACCGAGATATGTTCTCTCGTTCATGCTTTTGTCACCACATGAGAGGACCCAAGCCATAGTTGAGAAGGTGCCACGGGGTCTCCTCCGCTTCTCCACAAAACCTGCAGCTGCTATTCTCTTCTAATTTTAATTTCCTTAGTTGCCCCTTCAGTCTACAATGTCCTGTTAGAAACTCGGTAATGATTCTTATATTACTTCTATTTAGTCCCAATATCAAGCGAGACCTCTTTGGGTTACCCCAACAATTTCTTTGCTTGTCGTAGGCTAGGATTTTCCCATCTCACGGAGGCTGCCTTGTCTATTTTGCGTAATTCTTCCTGCATTATGCAGTACCTCACGCCTCAAAAAGGTTCTAGTCCACCAGCTGAGTTTCCGCCCCTTTATTTGCTAGCCTATCTGTTGCTTCGTTGCTTCTATACCGATGTATCCCGGCTCGCAGTACAAACGTACCCTCTTGACTTCCCCCAGTCTGTTTGGCTCCGCCCTACACTAATCCACCAGTATTGACGTGACATGGAATGCATCCAGGGCGTTTAGCGAAGCTTGGCTGTATGTTCCAAATGCTAGTTTTGATAAATAGCCGGACAATTGGCGTTTTTTAGCACTATTTAACTCAGCGACCCCGAAAAATATGAAATCAACGGGATACAACTTGACCATTAGGAGTGTCCTACTAACATTCTTCACTTTACTACCTATGACAAATACTTACAACTTATAAACAATTCATTAAGTTATCACTGAATTTATTTATGTGATAGCTTAATAATTAATCTGTGAAAATAAGTTAGCATATTAGAAAAGTCAGCGCCCCTAAATTTAAATATAAAGAATCGACTTTCAAACATTTGAGAAATGCGCAGCCTGGTAATAATTCTTCAAAATTGCAAATATTGACATACATTAGTTTAATTGTATTTGTATTAAATGTTGTGCATTTACTAATTGATGCATTCGTGGAATAACTTAAAACGTTAAATAATCATAAAACAATTATTCTGTGCAGAAATTGTTACGAAATTAAATTTACTAGACATATCAACTGCATAGTCGTCATCTGGTTGTCAATATCTGTTCGCACGTGTTTTTATTGAATATTTATCTCGTTCTCCTTTATTATAAGCGTTGAAATGGAATAAAACTCAAAGAACTTCCCAAATGGACACCAAATGGCCAACGCACAACTGCTACAGGTGGTAGATCAAGACTTTGTCAACGTCTAAATTTGGTTATTTTGAGTTCAAACAAAATTATTATTGAATTTTATTTGTACTGGTAGTTGTTAATAAGTCCTGTAAAATAACATTTTCCAATATATATGTTATGTGGACTCAACAGAATTTATTGATGCTGGTTATGTAAAAAAAGTAATATACGTAAGTACGTAGTTATTGGAGGGACAATTATAAACATGTTTGTTTATGTTGGTTAATATGCATTGGATGTTGTTTGTAGAATGTTAAGTGTGTCGTTACGTGGTCTTGCTTATAGTTAATCCAACATCAACGCGAAGGACAGATCGCATAGCGTTTACGCCAAGAATCGCACCAAATTAAGCAATTCTTACAATTCTCATTATACCCGTACTTTAATTAAAAAATTATTGGTTTTTTGAACACGGATAAGTGATTTATAAAAATAACTTTGCAATGTGCCTACGGTTTTTGTTGATAAATTTTAGTAATAACGTCGCTTTTTATGTGAAATTTTTCTCAATAGTATATTGCTTCTATAAGAGTTTCCCGAAATCTAATATATAAAAATGGTGTGTTAATTTTTTGAGATTGCCTTTCTCAGGAACCAGATATAGCAGGAAGCTGAAATTTTCACCATAGATTAGGATTTTGGTTTTTGTTTTGGTTTGAACTCTCTAAGTGGCACTGTTGTCAAAATATAATGGTTTTTTTGTTTCTCAGCAAAGAAGCATCTTAGGAACTTCAGATTTTAACCATAGGTTTGTTTCATTGCAATTTCAGTGAAATTTGGACCTGATAGATGGCGCTGTTTCTTAGTAACGAAGCATCTTAGGAACTTAAAATTTTAACTATACGTTTGTTTCGTTGCTATTTGGGTTTTTGAGAAATTTGGACCCGTTAGGTGGCGCTATTTTCAAGATAGTAGGTGGTAAAACCGCTATTCTTGACATGTATTTAGTTTCATTACAACACGCGCAAGAATACATCGTAGGACGCCAAATTAAAAATAAAATTTATAATTAATCGTAAAAAAAACGTTATTTCACAAAATAACTGTTTTTATATTATACACATGAATCACGAAAACTGCATTTGTTTTATTAGTAGTTATTTTATTTTACACACAGGGAATGTAAAATGTTAATATCAGCCACATTTTTAAACTGAATTTTATGAAATTTTTAAGATATATTATTGGCTGGTAGGGGAATGTTATAGGTATAGATGGAAGGGGAGAAAGATAAGATTTACAAACGTATTTTTAAAAAAATGTCAACGTAAATTATTGGCAGGTGAGGAAAAGTTATAGGCTATAGTACTACCGTCACCCCGGGGGTTCATGTGTGCGGGTAGCAAAGCGCCCGGGAACAGCTAGTAGACTATAATAACTTAAAAGTAAGTAATTTTCATGTTTAGCCACCTCACCAATTAAATCATCATCATTATCATATCTGTCTCTACAACTGCCCCGATCCTAACCTGCCTTAAAAAAAATATCTCCACTGGTCCCAATTTCGAGCAGATATCATCCAGTTTGGCATCCCCAGGCTCTGGGCTTCCTGGTCTACGCCATTCTTCCAGCGTAGGCTTGGCCAGATTCGTTGTCGCGTACCATAATTCCTACCGCAAAAGACTGTTCGAGCAGGATTGTTTTTGCTCATGCAAGCTAGGTCTCCTGCACACCGGAGCCTACAAAGCATAATTCTCTCCACAATGTCGACATCGCGTGGATCTTATTATTTATGAGCCCTCAGAATCCTCCTTTCTCTCATATGGGGACAACAATTTTCCATAAGACTCGAACGCGCCTAAGAGAAGAAGAGAGAATGCTTTTTGATAAGCACACAAGTCTCGTATCCATATGTAAGTAATGGTATAGCTATGATCTTAGACACCAGCAGCTTAAACGTTATGGGTAAATTCCTGGATTTGAAGAGTCTCGACAGATTATTTATTGGCTTTAAGCAACCGTGCGCGTATTTCTGGTTCCATGTCGTTATCGGATGCTACAATTGACCCGGAATAGTAAAAGGATTGCACTACTTCAAATTCGCGCTCCGCTATCCCAATTGAGGGACCAATGTTGGATCTCCTGCTCGCAGACGTGTCCACCATGTACTTTGTTATACTCTCATTTATGTGCAGCCCCAGATTTTGTGCCACCCGCTCGATCTGATTTTACAGCTCTTGGGTTTTTGCCAATGATGTTCCTCTCGCGGTTATATCTGAGTCTCGGATCATTTTGTCCAACGCTATGTTGAAAAGGCGCAGGTGAGTCCATCCCCTTGAGTTATACTGTCTTGAAGAATAGAGAAGAAAATCTTATACGTGATTTTCGACAACCTTATACCATGATAACTTCTGCTCTTTGTGATATCTCCCTTATTCTTATGTATGGGACACATGATGCCTCCAAGCCAGACTTCTGGCATCGCTTTTTCTTGCCATGATTGAATTGAATTGCTTGGTGTAGACCTCCTGATTAAAGCAGCTCTAGTGGGATAACATCTGAACTCGAGACCTTATTATTTTTCAACTGCTAACTTCGTCTATGCTTGGTGGCGGCAACATAGTGTAGCCGTCGTTTACTGGTGAAGCCTCCAATTCCTTAGTTAAATATTTGTTTAGCAACTCATGAACGTGCTCAAGATGCCTTTGAGATCGGCGATCAGATTCCCTTATTAATTTTTGCAGTACCGTCCTAGTTCAAGGACGAGATTTTTCTCTCAAGCTGCTTTCTTTCGCCGATTTACTATTTCTTCATATCTCTTTATACTCATCTTCGCGTGCCCGCGTTCATTCGCCATCTAACGTTCGTCATCGAAATTTTTTTTTTTAGATTAAGATATTTTATTAAACATTTAAGTAATATACAATTTTGACTTAAAACTAAACTTATAACTATTATTAATAAGTGTCGGCTCAACAATAGGGGCCCGACGTATATACATTGTCTTTTTTTTTGTATTGCTTATTACTAAACAATAATTTTGACTACTTAATCTACTACATGTTTATATTTACAACAATTTAATTTTAAACAATTAATTTTAAAATAAAATAAAAATGAAAAAAAATATATGAGGATGTATAAACAGGGCAATCTTTATCCTCTGTAATGTTGATTGCTGGCCTTCTCGTAGAAGGAGACGTCCTCTGATGTGTATGTACCGGTGACTTGGCTCGATTTCTTCCCTTCTCAGTCCTTGCATCTCAGGACTTGGATGAGTTTCCAATCCGTCGACGAATTTCCTCGCCATTTGGAACAAGTGGTCGGTTATTGGCAGCAGACCTGCTGCCTCGTAAAGTCTTGCAGTCGACACAAACTTATAGCTGTTTGGCACCCTCCAGAGCCCTGTACTGATCCTTAGTACCTTCCTTTCAAAAAGGGAGATCTTCTTCATCGTTGTTGGTGAGACTGTGAACCATATGGGATAGCCATAGGTTATCACTGGCCTGTTGAGCTGCTTGTAAATGAGCAGCCTGGTGTTGTTAGACAGTCCGTTTCGTCTTTTTAGTAGCGGGTGCACCAAATGAAGAGCGTAGTTCGCTTTTTTCATTGTTTTGTCGATGTGAGAGTTAAACTTGAGCCTCTCAGTAAAGTTGATTCCCAGGTACTTAGTCTCTGACTTGATGTTTATTGTCGTGTTATCCGGAAGGGTAATTTTTAAGGCTCTGCACCGGCTTGCGATTTTTCTTATCCTTGTTTCGGTTGCTGGTACTCGGAAGCAGATGAGTTCAGTTTTGTTGGCGTTGATCTTCAGTCCCCACTTCAGGTAGTACTCCCAAAGATTTCGGAGGTGTTCCTCCACTCTTCGGGCAGCTATCTCAGGAGAGCGGGAAACGGCATACGTGATGGAGACATCCGCGAAAAGCATGGTCCTTGTTCCGGCTGTATTGGTGGGTTGATCCGCCGTAAAGGTGCTAAATAGGACTGGTCCAAGTCTGGAGCCTTGGGGAACTCCGGCTTTAAACCTTTTCCTTGTCGATAGGCTGCCATACACCTGTACAAAAAAGACCCTGTTAAAAAGAAAATTTTTAATTATTTTCACAATATAAACAATAGAAACCAAATCTAATAAGTTTGTACAGAAGCCCGTTTGTCCAGACGCTATCGAAGGCTTTTTCGATGTCTAACAAACAGGCTACTGTACTACTTTTGACATTCAGTCCTCGAGTGATGTCACTATGAAGCTTCATCAGAGGGTGTAGCGTAGAGTGCTTTTCTCGAAAGCCGAACTGAAAGGAAGAAATTAGATTTCTTTCCGAGCAAAACGCATTGATCTTTTTACGGATCAAAGACTCCAATACTTTACTGATACAACACAGTAAAGCTATGGGGCGGTAACCAGTTACACTGGAGCGGTCGGTTTTCTTCGGTACTGGTACTACTTTGGCTACCTTCCAGTTGTCTGGAAAGTATCCATTGTTAAGGCAATTGTTGAATATGATGGTTAACATCAAAATTGCCATACCCGGCAGCTTTTTAAGCAGGAAATTTGAAATCCCGTCAGTGCCCGATGATTTTTTAGAGTTTCCACTCATAATTAAATCACTGACAACAGCTGTCCCTGCAAACATATCCATATCCATATTGTCTTCGCTGAATTGCACTTCAAAATTTCTTGGGGAAGTGGTGTCTTCCACAAGACTTTCAACTTGATCTATGAATTCTGGAAGATGAGTTGGTGGTCGGTCTGTAAAGCTCCTTTCGAAATGACAGGCAAAGGCTTCGGCTTTTTCAACAGAACTGGCAGCTACTTGCTCTCCAAACGTGATACTTTCTGGAATAGAAATACGTTTTCCGATCACAGAATTTAGCTTTTAAAAAGCATCCGGGCGTTTGGTCAGTTCATCTTCTTGGTAACTTCGCACAGCTTGACGAAGCATGATTATTGTACAACGCAGTTGCGAAAATACAGACTGATATTCGTCATTAACTGTGTTTAGAGTCCTGTTGAAGATCCTCTGAAGGCGTTTCCTAAGCCTTTGCTTGTGAGCATATATTGCCTGAATATTCTCAGGTAGATGTTGAAAGCGATCCCTGCTAGAGCGAACAGTTTTCTGCCGATCTATGGCTGTGTTCACTGAAGTCTCGAAATTTTTAATGGCATCATCAATTTCGTTATTCTCCAAATTTCTACAAGCCACTGGAATTTGAAGTCCAGCTTCGACTTCTGATCTAAACCGGTTCCAGTTTATTTTCGCAAAGTTGATGTGTAGTTCAGGTGTTGGGGTAACTTGAACAATTCGCTGATTCAACCTCATTCGAAGCTCTATGGCCAAATGATCCGAATCACTATCATGTGCAAAACAGGAATAATTCCTTAATTCCGGCAGAATGTTGACGAAATTTGTCGTAGCCAAGAAGAAATCCAGAGTGGATGGTGTCCGAGGATATGTTTTCCGGGGCTGGGAAACAACAGCTATGGTATGCTGCTGAGGATTTGAATCCAGCCAATCTGCAATGGCCTTTCCTTGGTTGTTGCATACTTCATCTTGCCATCGGGTGTGCCTAGCGTTAAAATCCCCTCCAACCACACAGTATGTGTGCCCAGAGGAGATGCCGCAGACAGTTTGCAGATCCCGTTGAATGTTTTCCCTCGTTGCATTACAGTGATTGTACACTGATATTACCAACAAGGTCTCAGCCTCGTTGACTTTGATGCTGACAGCTGTTGCTTCCATGCTACGCAAACCACTGTTTTGCACCTTTTCGCCTGCCATAGTGTTCCTAATAAGGACCGCCGTCCCAGAGCAATCACTGCTTTTGTCGACCCTGTGGATGTTGTATCCATCTGGACTGAATGGGTTTCTCCCTGTGAGATTAGTTTCCTGTAAAAGAAGAATGTCAGGTTTATTAGTTTTAATAAATAATTTTAGTGTGATACGCCTAGCTAACGAATAAATAGAGTTTACATTATATAAGAATATATTTATCCTGCTTATTGTGAACATAATTCACAAATAAGTCGACCCAAAACGGTTGTTTTGGACCTGTCATCAAGGCTGCTATAATTAGCAGGCACGACTTCTCTTGCTTTCTGCAGAATAGTGAAAAGGTCTGCTCCAAATAGCCTTTCCGTATCGTCGAAGATGTTAGATTTTGCAGTAGATGGTGCCGGTTTTGGAGCTTGCTTACTTACTGGTTTTTTGCTTGCTTGGATAGTTGGTGGTGGTTTGTTTATTGTTGCTGGCTTGCTAGCAGTCCCCATAGCAGCTATACTAGCAAAGCTAACTCCTTTCACTATTGCTTTTGCAGCAGATTTCTGGGCAAACTTCTTCCTTTGGGCGGTTTTTACTTTTTCCGCCATTTTTTCTTTTTATTTAGGACATCCTCGATAGTTTGCAGGATGTCCAGATTTTTGGCAATTTGTGCAGAAGACGTTGTCGTCTTTCTGGTTGTCTACATTTCTCGGACATTGGCCAGGTAAGTGTTCGTCCTTGCACTTAACGCATCTGTATTTCATGCCGCAATTGCTTGCGATATGTCCAAACTTTTGGCAGTTTCTGCACTGCGTAATGCCTGCCGGTTTAAGTTTTTCCCAATGTACCAACTGGTTCATCAGGAGTGTTTTTGAGCAAACTGCTGCCTTATCGCAGTTCTTCTCAAGTTCGACAATGAAATTGTTAAATTTCCTGTCGGTCCTCTGAGATTTGAAGGGTTTGACCTCCAGTACAGGGATACCCTCTGCCGTTAATGCATCCTTGACATCATCAGTATCGAAGGAGTGGTGTATCCCTTTTAGGACCAACATCTCTTTACGGTCCTCCTTAGCAGTGTAAGTGTTAAATTCAGTCTTTCCCGATTGTAGGAAAGACCGACTTTTCTCGTGCCCATCTTTGTTTATGGCCGTAACGACCGACTTACTGCTGTTGATGTTGCGAATTCTGCAACTAATGTTGGCACTCTTCGCGAACTTAGATAGTTCAGCAACGTTGAGTCTAAAACAGACTATTGGCGGCATAGCAAATGGTTTCGATGTTGGTCCCGTAATTGGGGCTTTTTTGCTTGCTGAATGTGGTGCCTTCTTAACACATTCTCTACAGCAATGACTTTCGGCGGTTTTCTCACTTCAACAGCATTCACTGCAGGAGAAGATGATGTTGGTGGCGATGATGATCTGGAATTTCCAGACAACCTCCTTCTTTTGGCCTTTATTGGCATGGGAGAAGACCGCTGTTTGCGACTGTCTTCATCGCAGCTGCTGGATTCGGACGCATCATTGTCCGCTAACTCGCCAAGGCTCATGTTCACCTTTTCAGAGGAAGCTGAGTCTTCGCACAGCTGGTTGACTTCATCCAGCCTTACATACAAGGAAGCAAGGAAGTCACCACCATGGGTTGAGACTTCTTGCCTGATTAAGGTTAATACCTCATTAACCTTTTCCTTTCGTTTTTCTTTTTTCCCCATTTTATAGGGCTGAAAGATGAAAAAAAAAACTTAATCTGAAAATAAATAACTATTAATTATAAATATGTGTCTAAAATTAAAAAGTAATTAATAAAATATGTTATAATGACGCAGGTAGCGAAATGCTCGCTTTTTGGTGTGAGGGTTTTTTTTTCCGTAGCCGGTAGCAGGTAGCTGAGCGATCTGGTGCGGGATCTGTATAAGATGTGCTCGTGTTGAGCGCTCGATGCTAACTGTCATCATCGAACTAGTAGTTCCGATCTTTACAAGTTACGACTTCTGCCAAAGATGAAGTATTAAGCTGGACCCATACGCGAAGTGTGCATAGCCGTTCATTTGTTGATTTCACCACCACCACGAGCACATGTTGTCTTGCATGACAGCTGTCGTATACTTACAAATGGAAGACTCCATTCCCCATCCACCTCACCTCCTGGATTTCAGTTACGTCCGCACTATATTCAGATAGGGTATCGGCTACCTGCTGTGCAGCTCGAGCTCTGTACACTGACTGTACGTTCCATGTTTGTTTAGCCGTTTTTGTAGCTGTGGTCCTCATTAGAAACAGTGTTTCCGAGGCTGAATCAGGGTTCCGTAACATAGAGAGCTCATGACGACGAGGATATTAGCCTCGCACCAATCTTACCAATCGCCCGATAATTCTAACATTTTCCATTTCGTTCAGCGTATTAACCGGCTCAGGTTAGTAAAAGAGGATTCTGTGTTTAGTATGCTGTCACTCGCTCTCTGCTTCGAAAGCCCCTTCTACTTATTCATCCATAAATAGTGTATAAATATTAGTACTTTAGGTTATATATTGTTTCTAGTCTTGTAAGTATACGTAGTAGTAAAAAGAAAATATTATTTCCGATATAAATAAAGGGAACAATAATAAATCGATTATTAGTTTGTAATCACCACCGCACCAAAATACGAACTCTGGATCCTACGACCGTAATCCGGCAAACACGGTTACAAAGTATTTAATTTTTATCAGAACCTTGATCCACACAGACACACGGCACTGTAAAAACTTTCTCTTAAATAGGGTTCATCATCGGCTGGTTATTTTTGAAATATATTTAATTAATTAGAAATTTTATTCGTTACTCTATATTCTATTAAAAGAGCCGTATCCTAAAACTAAACGATATACTGAATTACCGCAAATTTGTCATTCAAAATAATTAATTACCGCTAAAGTAAATAGTTAAATTTAATGTTTGTTGCAATATTTATTAAAAGTATTTGTCATGTTCATTACATTATAAAATTTTTTTAAATTAATAAAAAAAGGAGGTGTGGGCACAACACGACTTTCTTTTACGGACGGGGCCGGAACCTTCAGTAAATGTATATTAATTTTTTTTTTATGTTTTTTAAAATATATTTTTTAATATTAAAATTAATTTTTTTTTTATTTTATTTTTTAAATTAAAATTTAAATATGGTCAACATTTTAAAAAACCTAATAAACCTAATAAACACCGGTTCTTACCAACCGGAACAGGAGAGCAACTCGAACTACACAGGATGGGCTACCTAAGGCTATGTTCTAATTGACAGCGATCGCGCGTTCAGGCGATGAGCGATGGTTGGTTGCGTCGTGTTGATCGCGCGATCTAGATGTGTGTGTCCTAATTGCAATTGCGTGACCAGACGACGTCGTGTTCGAAAACACTGCATTTCGCTATCATCTCAGTACATGTGAAGCGATTGTTGAGGTTGGTTGAGCTGAAATGAATTCCAGGAATAAAACAATCGACGACGCTAGAGAACTATTTTTAACTTATATTTTAAGAACAATATTTAAAATTAAATTAATAAATTGATAATATATGAATAAATTATAATAATATTTTAGTTACTTATTTGGTTTTATTAGTATTTTTGAAATATTCTGCCACACAATACAACAATTTAAATTATTTTTAAAACCCTCCCTGTGCTTGTCCCAAAGAATTGTATTTAAAAATACTTGATTAATAAGCTCTTCTTAGAACGGCATCATTTCAACTTCGCGATAGCGTGTTGAAAAACATTCTTGTTTGTTTTTAGGCAATGTCCTAAGTGGACAGCTATCGCGCGTTCTGGCGATGAGCGATGATCGCGAAAAATATCAAACATCAATAATCTTAATACGTGGCCCGTTTAGAAAATTAACGCAATCGCGCGATGAGTGAGAATGCTCGAACAAGTTTTTTTGACATCGCGTCGCATGCATTTATCGAACATCGAATATCGGTTTGATCGAACAACGCGATGTGTAGATGTTTGAAGTTTGATCGCTTAAAATCAAAGAAGTTTGTTTTTCGACGCGCTATCGCGAAGTTATAATGATAAAATTTGAAGAAATGTTAAATAATCAAGTGCTATTAAATACAATTTTATGGGATAAACGCAGGGAGTATTATAAAAACAATTTAAAATTTGATATTGTGTGGCAGAGTAATTCAAATAAACTAGAAAACCAAGTAACTAAAAAATCATTATAATTTATTCACATATTATCACATATATATTATTTAAATTCTTTATATTAACTTCGCGTGCCAGTGGCTGGCTGGTCAGATTTTCTGATCAATTTTTAACCCACTTCCCAAAGCTTGATTTTATTGCAATTTTGCACACATGTATATTTCCGTTGACAATACTTTGTGGTTGTTTTGTTGTTGTTGCAGCAGAGAGTATAGAAAAAACAAGAGGAAGTAGAACAAATATTTTTATACAAAACTTAATGGTTCCGCAATTGAAATGTGTTGTACACTCTGTTGAGTGCATTCTTAATTTGTGTATGCGTCGCGCTAATCGTGCGCTGTGGCTGCTATGTTTTCACCACCGGGCCCCGGGGTCGTGGTGCCCCAAATTTGTTTTTATTTTTTATTTTTATTTTTAAAAATTAACTCGATTTTCTTCAAATTTTATAGAAGTATGTATCTCCGATGGACAACACTTTTTGTAAAATTTTTGGAGACCCCGGGTCACAGGGTCATGCGGCCCCAACATTATTTTTTATCTCCATGGACAACACCGGGGTCGTGAGGCCCCATACAAATTTTTTAAAAAAATTTACTCGATTTTCTTCAAATTTACTAAAAATGTGTGGGCAACACTTTTTGTAAATTTTTTAAAAAACTAACCCGATTTTCTTTAAATTTTATACACGCGTGTATCTCCGATACTCCTATCTCCTATCTTATGCGTCCACGTCGCGTCACTGGAAACTCTGCCAAATCAAGTGAACGATTTCGGTACCCAATCCGATTTGTATTAGCTTGGGTCGGGGCTAAATAAGAAGGTGGACTTGCCTTGGTCGGCGGCGCTTCATGACGATCTAGGTTGCGGTTGGCCAATCACCACTCAACTGAATTAATTGATTCTTGAAACTAATACAAGCCTCGGATACGTATCGAATTTATCAACATTGACCTTTGGCCCACGGAAAAGGACACGTTTTTGAACTTGGAACATTCGCACGCTCGTCAAGACAACAATGCTTGCTCAATTAACAAAGGAAATTCGTAAATACCATCTAGAGATTCTTAGTCTTAGTGAGGTGAGATGACCTGGAGTAGGGGAAAAACGAACATCCACCGGCGAGTTTCTAATTTTTTCAGGTAAGCCTGCAGGAGAACACCATGCCAATGGAGTGGGATTTCTAATCTCTAAAGCTGCGAGAAGATCGTTACAGTACTGGCGAGCAATATCCGATAGAATTATTATTGCAAGATTTAAATCTGCTGTTCGACAGGTCGTGTTTGTTCAAGTTTACGCACCAACGGAACAAGCCACCTCTGAAGAAAAATACTCGTTTTACTTGCGTCTAAATAATTCATTAGATCAACTACGGAAGAGTGACATCGTTTTTTTGATGTGTGACCTTAACGCAAAGGTAGGCAGCGACAACAGTGATTGGGAACATGTCATGGGAAAACACGGCCTTGGTTCTATGAACAACAACGGCGAAAGGTTTGCTGTTCTATGTTCTGATCGCAACCTAATCATTGGACACAATTTTTCGCCACAAAAACATCCACAAAGCCACCTGGACCTCTCCTGATCACATATACAACAACCAGATTGATCACATCGCTATAAGCCGCAAGTGGCGATCATCTTTGCTGGACGTTAGAACCCGAAGAGCAGCCGACTTCTACAGCGACCCCCACCTTGTGGTTGGCAGTGTGTGGTTGAACTCGCGGTCCACTCAGTCACACGAAGTCAAATAACGAGAAAGCCAGCTGTAGCTGCACTGAAAGACCCAGATGTGAAACTGCAATATGTATCCCGCGTACAACAGTCTCTCTCTGAGGTACAGCCCCAAACCCTAGAGTCTAAATGGGAGAAAACATTAAATGCGTATACGGAAGCAGCCTCATCCGTTTTAGGCTATGCCGACAAAACTAGAAAATAATGGATATCAGATAGCACATGGAACACCATTCATGAACGCCAATCCATCAAAGCAGAGTTAAACGCAGACTCGGGTGCCGAGCGAAGCGCATTAGCGCGGAAGTATAGGGATCTGGAACGACAAGTTGGCCGTTCAGCTAGGAACGACAAACGAGCATGGCTAAGCGACATCTCAACACAAGCACAGCTAGCCGCTGATAGCAGGCAATATAGCACAGTCTACCAACTCGCTCGTAAGCTCGCCAACAAGAAACACCACATCAACTACCCTATTAAGGCAATAGATGGCTCTTTGATCCTTATGGAGGAACAACAATTAACCCGCTGGACAGAGCATTTTAGGAATGTTTTGAATTGTACTTCGCCAGGCACGTCCATCAACCCACATATGCACCCTAATAGGATACTTAACATCAGCGTCGCTACCCCTTCGTTGGATGAGATAAGGAGAACAATTCGTTCACTGCAATCAGGTAAAGCAGCAGGCAACGACAACATCTACGCAGAACTCCTCCAAGCCGACGTCGAGTTAACTACGCGAACATTGCATGCGATATATCAAGATATCTGGGAATCTGAATCCATCGTCGTTAAAAGAAGGCTTAATAGTCAAACTTCCCAAGAAAGGTGATTTGAGCAATTGCCAAAACTGGAGAGGAATAACCCTGCTAAACACTATAAACAAAGTGATCTCCTCTATAATAGCTAGGCGCTTACAGAATGCGTTAGAGCCAATCTTGAGAAATGAACAAGCAGGATTTCGCCCAAACCGTTCTTGTATAGATCAAATTAACACCCTGCGTATAATAACTGAGCAATCAGTTGAGTATCGCCCTCCTCTGTATATGGTTTTTGTAGATTTTAAACGCGCTTTTGATAGCGTAGGCCGAAACATGATGTGGCAGATTTTGTCTAGTTATGGTGTTCCGGAAAAAAATCATCAACATCATTAAGGAGCTTTACCGCGACTCAACATGCCGCGTCATTCATAACGGTCATCTTGGCTCACCTTTCAACATCTACTCGGGAGTCAAGCAAGTCTGCACCCTCTCACCACTGCTTTTTACAATTGTTATCGACTGGGTGATGAAAATAGTAACCCGTACTCCATCGGGTTTGCCATGGAATGTTTTTCGCCGCCTGGAAGACCTAGACTGTGCCGATGATATCTGTCTTTTATCACAATCGCTAGGTGACATGGAGCGAAAATTAAACTCACTAGAACTCCACGCTAACAAAGTGGGTTTAAAAATTAACGTCTCAAAAACAAAACTACTTGGCGTTAACGTTAGTGGAACATATAATCTCTCGATTGACGTACATCAGATAGAGGAAGTCGATAAGTTTTGTTATTTGGGCAGCTGGATGTCTAAAAATGTTGGTGCTGACTCAGATGTGTGCTCTCGTGTAAACAAGGCGCGACACTCCTATAGTATGCTCAATAATATCTGGAACTCCTCGCAAATCTCCCGGAATCTAAAGCTAATGATCTTCAGATCTAACGTTCTCTCGTGCTCTTGTATGGCTGCGAAACATGGAAAGTCACAGAGTCAATTGTGACGCGCCTCCAAGTTTTCGTCAACAAGTGCTTAAGGAGGATACTGAGAATAAGATGGCCGGCCATTATCACCAATCAAGACTTGCGGAGAGTAACACAACAGGAAGCAATCGCGCTTACCATCAGACGACGAAAATGGAGCTGGAATGGCCACACTTTGAGAAAGCCAGCGGACGACATTACGAAACTAGCGCTCGACTAGAATCCACAAGGAAGCCGTCGAGTTGGCCGTCCTAGCAAGACATGGAAAAAGACAATAGAAGAGGAAGCAAGATCCCAGGGGACCGAGTGGCATCTCTTGAAACCTCAGGCGTTAAATCGAGTTCGTTGGTGGGCGTTTGTAGAAGCTCTATGCTCCCCCGTGGAGTAAAGGAAAGAAAGAAAGTATCTCCGATATACAACACTTTCTGTAAAAATTTTGGAGACCCCGGGCCCCAGGGTCATGGGGCCCCAACAAATTTTTTAAAAAACTTAACCCGATTTTCCTCAAATTTTATATACGTGTGTATATCCGATCGACAACACTTTTTGTAAAAATTTTGGAGACCCCAGGGTCATGGGCCCTCAAATTTTATACAAGTGTGTATCTCCGATGGACTTAAAAATTTTACTGACGCCGGGCCCTGGGGTCGTGGGGTCTCATACAAATTTAAAATAAAAATTAATTCAGGTAAAATTTTATATCCGTGTGTATATCCGATGGACAACACTTTTTGGAAATTTTTTGAGCGAATGCGCCCTGAGGCCCGCAATTAGAACACACACATTTAGATCGCTCGATCAATGCGATGCAACCAAAACCTTCTAAATAGAAAGCCCAACTGTTTCGCTCATACGCAGATACATGCTTAAAAAAATCCCAAATGTTTATATATTGGTAATCAACAAAAGAGCAAAATCCATATAAAATTTTTCTGTTTCCCACTACCACATCTTATGTTTTTCGCTCTTTGCGACTGCTTATTTTTGTACACTGTATTCACATCCCACAAACACAGACGCGTTTGGGATTGATTCGTGCATTAGTATGCATACACATCAACATATAAAAAGTGGCAAATTTATAGGAGTGTCATCCTAAATCGTGACCAAATTTCGTGGAGCGGTGTGGGAGCCCCTCCCCCCTTTCCCTCTCTGGGTAAGTGTTCAAAATACTTCTAGGCGTATGTCTAGGGCGTAGCAGTGCGGAAAATGCAAAAAAAAAAGAATGAAGACAAAAAAGAGCGAAGTAGCGAGAAAAAGGGAAACCAGAAAAATTTCCCCCGCCATTGATCAAATTCCCAATTCAAAACGCCATGTTTGCAACCAAATGTCGGTTTGGATGGTTCCAGTTGTCTCGCCATTCTGAAAGACAAGTGGTTTTGGGGTCGAAATACAACCTGGGAAGTCTGGGCTCCTCAGAATACTCCTCCTAGGATCACGCAACGATAACGCGCAGCAAATAGCCTCTCTCGCTGCAAGACCGTTGAAGGGTACAATCTACCCACCTACACGAGGTGACCCTGTCTTGCAGAATTCAACGGATCTAGAGGAGAGAACCTCGATAAAAAATCTTCAATCCAAGGTGAGACACGTGCGCTGAGGGATGATTGGCCATGAGAACTTTGGTCGCTAGCACGGAACTCCGGATACATGGTACCCTCCGGTTTCAAGTGACCTTACTACTGCAAGAGGCTCTGCGGTGGCGGACCTTTCCCTTCCTCAATCAACGAAACACATGGATAGTTTTCAAAATATAAACCCTGAGGCTGGTGCTCCTCCAAACGAACCAATCTCGGAAGCCAAGGACCTTCGAGGTCTTACTTCGGAGATTCAACTTTTACAAACAGACGACAGCACAGACGCGTCTAGCACTATAACCGTGGACTACGTCCCTGCACAAGGCTCCATCGTGCCAAAATGCACGGACAATGCGTCCACATCTAGCACCTCTGACTTAAGGGACGGGCTAACAAGCTTAGATCTCGAGGACAGAAATAAAAAAGGACCACACTTAAGTCGAGCCGCAAGAAAGCGTGAACGTGAATTTCCTCAAACTGACGGGACTCTCCCATGACGAGGCACTAGACCAGTGCCAGACGAAATAAAAGACAGAACGGTCACATCCACCATAAAGCGGATCTAACGAATCCAGTCGTAAGAAAACGCCAAAAAGGGACAGGCAAGCCTACCCCTAAAATCAGCCGGAAAACCAATAAGGTCTGAAAAACTGGTTCAGGCGAAGAAGAGGCAGCGGGCGGATCAAACATAGCGTTACGCTACAGTGACATAAAGAATGCCATCGGGTTGGCAATCACTGACCAAGGCTTTCCTGATGTCAAACTGGAGGTGGCGCAAATGGCAACGATCTAAGACAATATCATGGACGCGGTAGCGAAGCTTCCCACCGATGGCATTAGCCCTAATTTTCTGGGCTACAGTACCAAGAGTGGTTGGCTATCCATTAACTGTGCAGATGATGACACGGCAGCATGGCTTATCAAGACGGTCCCAACTCTCAAACCATGGCCAGATGCCAAACTGAAAATAGTCGGGGAGGACGACATTCTTCGCAATCAGATATTCTATGTCTATCTTCCGCACTGCAGAAATGAGACAAATGAGAAAATTAGCAGGCGCCTAATAGCACAGTACAAGGAGCTACGCAACGCAGACTGAAAATCCTGTCACGACAAGATAGGGAAAATGACTATCTGCATTTGGGCTATTGGTGAACTGGCTCTTCGGGTCCGTTTACTTCAGACCAAAGAAAGAAAAAGATAAAAGCAAAGAAGCAAAAACCATCGATGCGCCATTAAAACCAGGGCAACCAAGTCTGTCAAAAAGACCAACACACCCACCACCGCCAACACTAACACCAAGCCCATTGACCGAACACAGAAACCTGGTCACTTGGGACACAAGGTCGGAGTAAAGGCCTTAAAGAAACACGGCTTAGCGGCAGAAAGACTAAAAAAACCTCCCACAAGTGTAACAAATCAGAGCCCACATGTTAATCCCAATAGCCCCAATACTACACAGAGCGATGTGATGTGTGAAAATAAATTTGCATAGATCGAAAGCAGCTACTGCCAATCTCTGCCACAGTTTCGCAACAAAAAACTGGGAGCTGCTCTTATTCAAGAGCCCTGGACCAGGAACGAAAAATTTCTTGGATTCCCAAGCAAACTTGGTAAGTTGAATTATAACAAAGAAAATGGGAGACCAAGGTCAGCAATTTTGTGCTGCCACTCTCTCAACTTTTATTCCATAAATCAATTTATTTTCAGAAATTTAGTCGCGATCGCCTAAGAGACGCTCTCGCCACAAGGAAGCAAGAGCACTACAAACTTTGCCGCTGCCTACATCCCAGGAGAGGAAAAAGACCTCCCTCCAGAGACAACACAGAGCTTTATCAACTTCTGTACAGCTCAAGGTCAAAAATACGTAATCGGACGCAATGCAAACGCACACCACTTAGTCTGGGGAAGCAACAACACTAACATCAGAGCTGAGCAACTCTTTAACTATTGTTCATCTAAAAATATTGCGATAAACAACGTTGGGAGCGACGCAACCTTCATAAACGCCATACGGAGAGAGGTACTGGACCTTACCCTATCAGATACAAGGACGGTCAGCACGATCGACAAATGGCACGTAATGAAGGAGGCATCATTCTCCGACCACATGTATATTAGATTCAATATTGAAACTCTAAACAGGGCTCAATTCCTTATAAGAACCCCTAAACATACTAATTGGCAAGTCTTCTTAGACCAACTCAAATGTAATCTTACTGGTATATGTACCTCCATTAATTCTATTGATGATCTTGACAGCTTAGCAAATGACCTTACCGCGGCAGTCATAAACGCCTACCACAC
Source organism: Nephrocerus scutellatus (assembly GCA_947095585.1). Lineage (NCBI taxonomy): Eukaryota > Metazoa > Arthropoda > Insecta > Diptera > Pipunculidae > Nephrocerus > Nephrocerus scutellatus. The sequence goes on from OX352762.1 coordinate 34,582,815, forward strand.
AAGTTCCCCTGTAATTTGCATCAGGTGCACCAGGGACGTTCCATGAAGGGAAATTCGTAAACTCTTCAACAAAGCCAAGCGTACAAACACCTGGACGGCCTATAAAAAGTTAGAGAGAGTTTTGCGAAAGCATCTACAAACTGCCAACAGCTTGTCGACTACACAAAGCTCTCTCCCTTGACCACAACAATCCACTTGGTTCTGTAAAGAAACCAAACGGTGAACTTATATCCTCTAGACAAGAGACTCTTGAATGTCTGGATAGAAGTCATTTTCCTAACTGCATCATACTAGACAATCAAGACGCATACGAGGATATAAATATGCACCCATACCTTATTTCGACCGAGGCCTACAGACGCTCAGGCAACATCTTCTCACCAGAAAGCATTCGCGATCTACTCGTTCGGCCCATACAAGTCTCCAGGTGGGGATGGGCTGTACCCTCCTCCTGCAGCAAGGTAAATAATTAATTGAACCATTACTCATAAAACTCTTCAGAGCCAGCTACAGCCTAGAATACGTTCTAAGGTGCTGGAGAGATGTGCAAGTTTTCTTCTTACCAAAAGGAGGAAAGAAATCCCCCGAGGATACGAGGTCGTATAGACCTATCAGCCTCACATCTTTCATTCTAAGGTCCATGGAGAAAATAATAGGCCATTACATAAGGTCTAACGCGCTCCAACGAATTCCCTTAAATACCAGCCAACACGCATATAAGACTGGGAAATCGACATAAACAGCAATACATGAGCAAAGAAATGTTATTATGCGCCTTCATTGACATACAAGGCGCTTTTGACAACACTAGCTTCGAACTAATTCAAACACAAGCTAGATTAAGGGGCATCGACTCCTCTATCTTAGAATGGGTCATAAGCATGCTAAGAAGCAGGAAGATTCAGGCCTCAGTCGGCGACGAAAGCATCACAATAGCAGCAACCAGAGGCTGTCCACAAGGCGGCGTCTTATCGCCCCTTCTGCGGCTATTAGGGATTGACCAGCTGCTCGCCCGGCTCTAGTAGTTCGTGGCAAATTCGGGAGCACGATAGCAGATCGTATGTAATTTGCTCTCAAACTAGTCAAAGACTGGTGCAAAGAGGTTGGCCTAAGCGACAATCCTGACAAGATAGTTTGCACCCTATTCACCAAAAGGCACAAAGTAACGGTCCCAGTAATACAATTCCAAGGTAAAACCCTTCAATTAATGCCGGAAGCGAAATATTTAGGGGTCGTGTTTGACAAAAAACTAAAATGACCCCCACATATCATATATTACAAACAAAGCTAATAAAGCTTACCTTACCTGTCAACGCATGTTTAGCAAAACGTGGTGAATAAACTCGCAAATTACCTTATGGCTATACCAAAGCACAATTAAGCCCAGGATCACATACGCGGCCCAACGGCAGCTCTGGAAAAACTTCTAGGACTTCCACCCCTGCACATACATCAAAAGCGAGGCTGGATTAGAGCCACAAAACTAAAAATTTTTAAGCACATTAAAGCAAAAAAACAACCCATAAAAATTAAAATTTATCATGTAAATTCTCTAATAACCAAAATAATTCCACTATAAATGTTTAAATATAAAAAAAATTTGTATGGGAGCCACCCGACCCCGCGGTCGAAAGTATTGTCACTGGAAATATACGTGTGTTCAAAATTTCAATAAAATCGGGCTTTAGGAAGTGTGTTAAAAATTGATCACAAGAATCTGCCCACCAGCCAGCCAGCCACGGGCATGCGAAGTTAATATAGAGAATTTAAAAACCAGGACCCTCTAGCATCATAACCAAAACAGATTTGGAAGATGTTACTGTCCAACCATCAGAACTAATGATAAAAACAACTAATTTCAAAAGGAATTTTACGATTAAAATACCCGAACGGAATCAAGTTGAAAATATCATAAGTACCCTTCCAAACCATGCATCCATCTGGTATACAGACGGATCAAAAACGAACATAGGAACCGGAGCAGAGTATTCAGACCCAGAATCACACTACGAACACCCCTAGGCAGATCTTCAACAGTATTCCATGCAGAAACTATAGCAATAGAAGCCTGCGTCCTGGAATGTATTTGATCTTAGGCAGTCAGGCAGCACCGCTACACTAAAAGGCCCAGTCTTTTATTCTAAAACAACGTGGAGCTGCTTCTGCCACTTAAAAGAACTGGCCAAAAACAACAAAATGACACTAATGTGGTCTCCCGGACACTCAGGCATATCAGGAAACGAGGCAGCAGACCTCTGTGTAAAAGAAGGCGCAGAAGGAACTTTCACTGGTCCAGAACCCAGCATTGCCTATTCCAAATGCCATATCAATATAAAAATTAAAGAGTGGAAAAACACTACTATCGAAGCTGAATGGAATTCATCGCCTGGCTTAAGACAAGCCAAGAAGCTTCTAAAATACAACATTAGTCATATGGACAGGGCCCCCAGACTGGACCGCCATACACTAAGAACACTAGTCTGGTATTTGACAGGACCTGGCCCATTCCATGGCCATATTTTATAAATGGGTAAATCCCAATCGGACCGCTGCCGATTCTGCAACGAAGCAAAGGAAACGTGAGAGCACATACTCTTCGTAAGCGTAGCCCTCACCCAGAAAAGAATAAAACATTTCAAGGCTCATACAGTTCACTGGCCGAATGCCAGACCAATCGCATTGTCAGATGTGGTGGCGTTCACGACGGAACTGAGCTGTCACATCATGTGGTAAAACATCAGGGACACACAATAGACCTCAAGGTCGCAGTGCACAAGGCTCTTTAGCCCCACCTATTATAATAATAATAATATTAATAAAAATGGTCTGCGTTATACGATGTCCCAGCCCAATAAGGGAAGCCCTCGCAACGCATAACCTTCAAATGTGTGGGACAATGAGGTTAATGCCACAAGAGTTGCATTTTGACCGCTCGACAGAAAATTAACTTTTTTTAGGATTTTGAACTATCGTCTTACTCTGGCCCGGTGACATGTCGAATGCACATTTGGAATACTTTCAAATAAAAAGTTTCTTAAATTTATTTTCTTCTAAATCAAACAGACAGCGGCAAACTTTCAGCCATGATTCTTTTTTTAAATTTTCTGTATTAACTTCGCGTGCCCGACTGGCTGGCTGGTCTGATCTTGTGATCAATTTTTAACCCACTTCCCAAAGCCCAATTTTATTGAAATTTTGCACACATGAATATATCCGGTGCAAATACTTTCTATTTAAATTTGGGGCACCTCGGGCTCCCATACAAATTTTTTACAAAATTTACCCGATTTTCTTCAAATTTTGTACACATGTGTATCTCCGATGGACAACACTTTCTATAAAAATTTGGAAGTGATAAGGCCCCTGGGTCTGGGGGCACCCACACAATTTTTATAAAAAAAAGTACCCGCTTTTTTTCAAATTTTATACGCATGTGTATCTCCGATACGCCTCAAACTAATGGTAACTAAAAAAATTTTCTGTATACCTAGTTATATTTATTCCAATTTCGCACCGCAATTGTATTAACCATATTTGAATTATATTTAATACTTTTTTTAATGTGTATTATAGTTACTTACCTTTTGTTTCACTTAGCAGATCATGGAATAACTTACTTTCCCATTTTTGCCATATCAAAGTGTAATACGCTAGTTACTTGTTATTAACCGTGTTTATTATAACAATTAATAACTTTCAACACAGTATGATATAGTAAAGTATACTGACTTTAAATCGGATACCTTTTCTTGTAGTAATCTATATTATCTATCTATATATATAAAATAGAGAATTTATTTGTATATTTCTGCCTAATTAGCTCTGGAACGCCTTGACCAATTTTAACCAAACTTCGTATACATTTTAGTTACTATCTGGAATCAAATATAGGTGGTGGGGGTAGCATGGCTGGGAGAAGCGTGGCAGCCGATAGTAGTGTGGGACCCACCGTTTTCGGTATTGCGAGACGAATAGTGCTGGTAGTATACTCCTATGGGTGAGTTATGTATCCCCGCAGAGGGGTGGGCGATCGATATTAGTGTGATTTTATAGTTTTCAGGGTCGCTGCGTTGAATGGTGATGGTAAGACACATCTTGGTGGATTGGGTCGATAACGGAGGGGTGGGGGGGGGGGGGGGGGGGTGACCGATATTAGTATCGATTCTATGTTTTTCGGGGTCACTGATTTGAATGGTGATGGTAAGATAGCTCTAGGGGGATGGGGTCGATAACTGAGGGGGGTTGACCGATATTAGTGTCGATTCTATGGTTTTCGTGGTCGCTGAGTTGAATAGTGATGGTAAGACAGCTCTAGGGGGAAGGGTCGATAACTAAGGGGGGGTTGACCAATATTAATGTCGATTCTATAGTTTTCGGGGTCCTTGAGTTGAATGGTGATGGTAAGTCAGCTCTAGTGGGATTGGGTCGATACCTGAGGGGGGTGACCGATATTAGTGTCCATTCAATAGTTTTCGGGGTCACTGAGATTAATAGTATTGGTAGGACACTCATATGGTTGAGTTGTCTCCCCGGAGGGGGGAGGGTGACCGGCATTAGTGTCGATTCCATTGTTTTGGGGGCGCTTAGATGAATAGTGGTGTTTAGAATGGTACTCGGCGACCATTTGGCGACGAATTTGGGGGTGAGTACATTGTCTCCCTTACTTCAAATTGGAAATCTTTAAGCCGTGTTTTATGGTTACATTAAATTGACATCGATTTTTGAAATCTGCCGCAGAACTAATAATTTCTATTTATCCGGCTGTTTCTCAAAACTATCACATTTTGAACCGAATACCACGAAATAAGCAATCAAATACTTGCCATGTTAATAGGCATAGTCACTGAACATAAGTGTATCGATACCGTTGTAGATACTAATGAGGAAGTTAATTATCTAACTGAGTTCCTAAAACCACTTACTTCGTCTGGATTGCCACCACATCGTCTTACAGTTTGATCTCCAATTATTTTACCACGGATTCTCGACTCGCCAAAACTTTGCAACGGCACAAGACTGTGCGTTAAAGAGATGCCGGGCAATATAATTGAAGCGAATATCTTGACAGTAAAGGGACAGTGTGAAACAGTTTTTATCCCATTTGAGATCGCCATGTTTTCCCACAGACAACTTTATTTTGTTTGCTCTGGGTTGGGTTGACCTAAGAATTTACTTATTCTTGCTCTTCAAGGTGAAACTAAAAACATTGTTTACAAGCAAGTTTTGTTTTAAATAAATTTTATGTATGTTTATTTTATTTTATTTTATAATTTGAATACTATAGCTGTAATTTAAAATATATTTTTTAAAATAAATTTTGTTAATAAAAACTGAAATTTATTAACAAAATTAGATTGATAGATTATAGTATAGTTGCTTACCTTTTATAATACACCATGGCATATCAGAACTTGATACGTTACTTACCTCATATTTGAAACTTTTTTAATATATTATATATAGTTGCTTATCTATTTTTGATACACGATGGCCTAAGGGTTAATTACATACTTACCATTTATATTATACAGGGTGATTGTCACGAAGTGTTACCAAAACAAAACGCCACAGAATTTTTATTTTTTGATGAATTTTATTGAATCAAAGTAAAAAATGTTCACAAATATTAAAATATATTTCGAATTACATTAGCAGTTTTCGATTTGGCCACTCTTAGCCGCGATTATGGCCTTAAAATGGCCGACAAAGCTATTGCATGCAGCACGAAAGTGGCTCTGCTGTATTTTGGCCCATTCCGGCGAAGCGCTTGCTTTAGATCTTCTTTCCACTCTTACTTTTTTTTGAGCATCGGTGAGACCATGCGTTTTTTGGAATTTCAAGGCCTTTAGTCCAAGATGATCTTTCAATATGTGCTGCATCCGTTCGAGCGAAATGTTCGCCTCACGAGCCATTTTTCTGCCGCTACGGCGCGGATTCCGAGCCAATTTGGCCTTCACCTCCCGAATGATATCCGGCGATTTTGCAGTGCGTTTCGGTCCACTACCATGGCGTTTTGCAATGCTGCCAGTATCGTTATAACGATTTATGGTGCGATACACAAACATTTTATTCACATGAAGATGTTTAACTGGTTAACAATCTGCGGCTGTGGTTTTCCAGCCAAATGTAGAGCAATCACTCTATTACGCTTGAATTCCATTGCGGATAACTTTTTTCTGAATATTTCCCACTAAAATGCTTTTGTACGCTTGTAAACAATGGAATGAATTGTCATTAGTGTAAATTTGAGCGCTCTGTCATCACTGGTTTGACAGCAATGACAGTCTGAAGTTGGTAACACTTCGTGTCAGTCATCCGGTATAATACTTACTGTGGCCTATATTTGACATACCTACCTACCTACCTTTTGTGCATAATTTTCTTATCATTTATTACGTACCTTATCGTAATACGTTGTATCATATATATTACATGCGATATAAAAGGAAATTGAATTTATAACGTTAAAGAAAGAATAACTGAGTCGTTTGATTGAGTTAGGGTGTTGCTGCCCATAGAGTTTACAGGTTGACACGAATAAAGTGCACGCATTTAAAATTATTTATGATGGTGGGAGCAATCGGAGGGCCAAGTACCAAGTACCCAATCCGGCGAACTACTTGACCAGGTGCTAGGCGTCCACACCGGACCGAAATTATTTTGCTCAAAAGGAGAAAAACAAGAAAACATACCATTACAAAAGTCCGAGTGGCGCCTTTTTTTTTAATTTACCCACACTGAATGAATGATATCGTTTTGACCTTTTTATTAATAGCAAATATTTAGTAATCGCGATCTATCGAAATCATGTGCACATGTGTAAAATCGGGCTTAAGGATGTGGGTTAAAAATTCATCGCAAGAATACACCGGCCAGCCACCGACAACCGTGCACGCGAATAATATAGACAATTTAAAAATTTCAATTTTTCTTGTAAATTCTCTAATCGGAGATTTGATTTTGTGGTGAAATTCCCCATTTGGGTGGTGACAACATAGCAGACACAGCGAACGGTTGGTGCGACCTGCGACGCGCCGTGAACACACGACGTAAAATTCTTTCTTTTGAGTAAAGTTAAGCTGTATAACATAAGCAGCAGTGCGTAACCAGTTCTTCGTATAATATCAAAACCTTCTCTATAGAAAGCCCAACTGTTCCGATCGTACACAGAAACATGCTTAGATTTAGACCAAACGTAATTGTATTAGTAATCAACTAAAGAGCAAAATTCATATAAAATTTTTCTGTTTCCCACTACCACATCTTACGTTTCTCGCTCTTTGCGACTACTTATTTTTTGTACACTGTATTCACATCCCACAAACACACATGCGTTTGGTCTTGGTTTACAGCATTAGTATGCGTAGAGTTGGGCTTTCTATAGAGAAGGTTTTGTATAATATGATAAAAAACACAAATTAAGAATGAACTCACACAACTGAGTGTACAACCCATTCGAATTGCGAGACGTTTCAAAACCTTCTCTATAGAAAGCCCAACTGTTCCGATCGTACACAGATACATGCTTAGATTGAGACCAAACGTATTTGTATTTAGTAATCAACTAAAGAGCAAAATCCATATAAAATATTTCTGTTTCCCACTACCACATCTTACGTTTCTCGCTCTTTGCGACTTCTTATTTTTTGTACACCGTATTCACATCCCACAAACACACATGCGTTTGGTCTTGGTTTACAGCATTAGTATGCGTAGAGTTGGGCTTTCTATAGAGAAGGTTTTGGACGTATTCATTTTTGTATAAAAATTTGTGTTCTAGTTCGTTCATCTTGATATCTCTATACTCTTTGCTTATACTTATACATACAAATAAATATAACTTAAATTTAAAAGAGAGAAAATCATTACTTACTTAATTTTAAAATTAAAAATTTAAAAACAATTTTTATAATGTAAGTATCGAAAGAAAAATAAACAATTTTTAATTTTTTTTGGTGAGGTGTTGTGTACGCCTCTGTATCATTATACTTACTATTATAAACACTCAATATTTCACATTCGTTTTATACTCACCATTATACTTACTATTATAAATGGGCACATAACAAACAGTCAGTCATTCATAACGATTTAAACGAGAAGATCCAATTTGTTTGTTGTTTGTTGCACAACCAGAAATTTATTAATAAAAAAACAACCCATAAAAATTAAAATTTTTCATGTAAATTCTCTAATAGGAGATACGTATGTGTGCAAAGTTTGAACAGGTTAATTTGGAAAAAATTAATAAAAAATTGAAAAAAAATTGTTCACACCGGAGGTACATATGTGTAAAAAAATTTGTATGGGAAATAAATTCAAATCAAAAACTCAAAAATTTTTACAAAAAGTTCGGTATATCGGAGACACACATATGTTTAAAATTTAAAGTAAATCGGGCTAATGTCAAGAAAAAAATAATGGCCCCGTCCCCGGGCCTCAGGGCCCATTCGCTCCAAAAATTTTACAAAAACTTTTGTCCATCGGGATAAACATATGTTTAAAATTTGAAGAAAATCGGGCTAATTTTTAAAAAATTTATACGGGCAACCCTCGGGCCTCAGGGCCAATTCGCTCAAAAAAGTTTTGTCAATCGGATATACACATGGGTATAAAATTTTACCAAAATCGGGTTAATTTTTATTTTAAATTTGATATGATCTGATGCCGCAATGTATGGGAGCCCCCCGATCCCGTTGCCCGATCTCTCTTAAATTTTAATAGAAAGTATTGTCACCGGAAATATACATGTGTGCAAAATCAATAAAATCGGGCTTTGGGAAGTGGGTTAAAAATTGATCAGAAAATCTGACCAGCCAGCCAGCCATAGGCACGCGAAGTTATTATAGAGAATCTAAAAATAATAATTTGATAATAAAGAAACTTGTTTAATTAATTCAATAAAGAAATTCCAAAACATATGATTCTTTTTTTTATATTTTCCAAAAATTTGAAGTAAAGTTTAACATTATTTTGTATTTTTGTAACTAGTAAAAGTTATAAATGTGTAGAAACCGTTTACTTACAGTTATGGATTAATATCCAGTATCCTTGCTGTTGACACTGAAACGGCTTTTTAAATTGCATTGAAAACTTTCAAGGACGAACGACCATTCTAAACACGAGTAAAGAAGTAAAATTCATAGTGTGAATATGCAATAGAAAATTGATTAACGCTCTTGAAAATTATCCTTTTGATGTTAAGTATATAAACTTAATACGAGTGGTTAGCCTAAGCACATCCTTTCTGATGTGTTTGAAAAGAATTTATTCGAGTGACCTCATTTGGTTATTGATCTTATGAAATATATTGTGTTGAACGGAAAAAAGAATGTGCTTTTAGTAAACTGAATATATTAAATTAATGCATATTTGCAAGCTTTGAAATAAAGGCTGATTCAAAAAAAAATTAATTTAAGATCGAGTTGAATTTAAAAAGATGGTGTAGTGATTTGTGAAACCCTAGACATTTTTCCATCACTTGCTAAGGGTGTAAATCTGATTGCTTGGTCTATTTCGGGGCGTCCTGATTTAATCAGCTGGTATACTATCTGATCCTGAGGCCTTATTATTTTTGAGCCGATTTATCGCCCTGCTAACTTCGTCTATGCTTGGTGGTGGCAGCATAGTCATTGGTCATTGGTGGAGCCTCCATTTCCTCAGTTATCTGGCCATTTAGCAACTAATTATAGTGTTCTTCCCATAACTCTAAGATGCCTTTGAGATCGGCGATCAGATTACCGTCTTTGTCTTTGCAGTACGTGCAACGAGTTGTATATTGAGTCATACCGCGGACTCTTTGGTAGAACTTCCGCGCCTGGTGCGGACCTTGCTCTCTGTACTATTCTAGTTAAAGGGCTAGATTCTTCTATCACGCTGCTTTCTTTCGTCGGTGAACTGTTTTTTCATATCTTCTGAGCTCTTTATATTCATCTTCGCGTGCCCGAGCTCTATGCGATTGTTGCAGTGCTCGGTTCGCAACATTCTTACATCCAGTCGCTCGCTTACAGTCGAACTAGTCGTTCCGATCTCTACGACTATTGCCTAAGATGGATTCAGCTAGCTTACATTCATCATCGAACCAATCGTTCCGTTCTCTACGACTACTGCCTAAGACGGAGTCAGCTAGCTTACATTCGTCATCGAACCAATCGTTCCGATCTTTACGACTACTGCCTAAGATGGAGTCAGCAGTACTAATGACGGTATTCTTAAGGCGTGCCCATTTCTCTTCTACGACCGACATCTCAGCCCCAGCACTTACTCTCTCTCCCTGCGGGCGGATCCTATCGATTGACCATAGTTGCAAATGGCTCCATCAGGTAAGACCCAGGTGGCTTTGTGGATATTTTTACGCGCAAACCTAGTACTACCAATGACCTAATTATTGGTTGCTGCCATACGTTCCATGAAAATTCTTAAATCGTTTAGTCGTATTCCTTGCTGTGGTCATAATCGTTCATCAGTGAGTCCGAGGCTAATTTGCTGTTCCGATATATTTTTTTTGTGGGCCCGTGGGTCAGTGGATAGGAGCATGGTTTCTGAGCAGGATGTTCGTGATTCGAATCCCAATAACACCAAAAGTCTTTTTCACGGTGTTCCACCTCTCGCGAATGTCTGACAAACGTCGGAGAGTAATACCTTGTCACGGAAAGCTTCTCAATTCGTGGTTTGGATACGGCGTTAAATTGTTGGTCCCCTCCATTTGTGTGCAAAAATATACATGCTCAACACCAATAGTTGCGAAAAGCTAGGCCTTGGACCGCAACGGTCTGTCGCGCCGAATGTTATTATTATTAATAAATTCTCTATATTAACTTCACTTGCCCGTGGCGGCCGGCCGGCTGGCTGGCACACCAAATCTTGTGATCAATTTTTAACCCACTTCCTAAAGCCCGATTTTATTGAAATTTTGCACACATGTATATCTCCCATGACAACACTTTCTATTAAAATTTTGGGGCCGCGGGGTCGGGGGGATCCTATACGAAATGTTTAAAAATTTACCCGATTTTCTTCAAATTTTATACAATCAATACAAGTGTACACACACATGTGTACAAAATTTAAAGAAAATCGGGTAAATTTTGTAATGGAGCCCCTTGGACCTCAAATTTTAATAGAAAGTATTGTCACGGAAATATACATGTGTGCAAAATTTCAATAAAATCGGGCGATGGGAAGTGGGCTAAAAATTGATCGGAAAATCTGACCAGCCAGCCAGCCAGCCAGCCACGTGCACGCGAAGTTAATATAGAGAATTTAAAAATCGAATCGATTATGAGTATTCCATTTCATCTTTAAGTAATATGTATGTTTTTTGTTTACTAATGTCTCTTTCCAATTGCATAAACCGTATCCGAAACCATACCCATAGGTTAGCTTTCAAAGTGACAGAGTTTTTGAGGTGAACGAGGTGAGTGCCCGATGTACCCGATTGCCGACGGGTAGCAAAGTAACATTATCAGTTAAAAAACAAAGGTACATAAAATCAAACCGTACTCCGGTCACAGTTCGTAAATGCAACGTTAAACTGAAACCACGAGAGAGAAATCTTAGCTCACCCACAAATGAACCCAGAAATGAAACGAGACATAAATGTTTTATGCTTAATTCAACTTACTTACTTATTTACTGATTTGTATTTTTATTGATGTCATTTTTTGTTGTCCATATCAACTTACAGATAGAACAACAAGTTTTCACAATATTCTGTCATTTGGCGTTTTCATAAATTAGTTCAGAGCAGTCAAAGAGTTCTCAAAAAATGCTCGTGTTTCTTATTTGCTCAGAGTATGAGGGTGCTCTAAGTGCTCAGAATAAAATGATCTGAGCATTTTCAAATTTGACATCTGATGTCAAATGTCTCTTTCGATGATTTTCTCCTACAATAAAAAAAAATGACCCAGGATCGAGGGGCTCCCATATTAATTTTTGCGATTAGAGAATTTAGATGAAAAATTTTAATTTTTATGGGTTGTTTTATATATTTATTTATTTTATACACATGTGTATGTCCAATGGAAAACACTTTTTGTAAAAATTTTGAAGTGATCGGGCCCCGGGGTCGGGGGGCACCCATACCAATTCTTGTGATCAGTACCCGATTTTCTTCAAATATTATACGCATGTGTATCTCCGTTGGGCAACACTTTTTGTAAATATTTGGGAGTGATCAGGATAAGGGGGCTCCCTTTGCACTTTGTGTATCAGTTAGAGAATTTACACGAAAAATTTTAATTTTTATGGGTTGTTTCTTTTTTTTATGAGCAAGGTTATTGGTCTCGCGCCAACCTTACTTTGAAGGGAATAGCAAGATCATTCACATTTTCTTTTATCGGAGGAAAATTACCGGCGGCCACCACGTGGAGGTTTGTTTGCACTTCCATCAGTCAGATATAGTTACTTCTTCTTTCTTTCCTTTACGCGGGGGAGCATAGGGCTTCTACAAACGCCCACCAACGAACTCGATTTAACGCCTGAGGTTTCAAGAGACGCCACTCGGTCCCCTGGGATCTTGCTTCCTCTTCTATTGTCCTTTTCCATGTCTTGCTAGGACGGCCAACTCGACGGCTTCCTTGTGGATTCTAGTCGAGCGCTAGTTTCGTAATGTCGTCCGCTGGCTTTCTCAAAGTGTGGCCATTCCAGCTCCATTTTCGTCGTCTGATGGTGAGCGCGATTGCTTCCTGCTGTGTTACTCTCCGCAAGTCTTGATTGGTGATAATGTCCGGCCATCTTATTCTCAGTATCCTCCTTAAGCACTTGTTGACGAAAACTTGGAGGCGCGTCGCAATTGACTCTGCGACTTTCCACGTTTCGCAGCCATACAAGAGTACTGAGAGAACGTTAGATCGAAAGATCATTAGCTTTAGATTAAGGGAGATTTGCGAGGAGTTCCAGATATTATTTAGCATACTATAGGAGTGTCGCGCCTTGTTTACACGAGAGCACACATCCGAGTCAGCACCACCATTTTTAGACATCCAGCTGCCCAAATAACAAAACTTATCGACTTCCTCTATCTGATGTCCATCAATCGAGAGATCACATGTTCCACTAGCGTTAACGCGAAGTAGTTTTGTTTTGTCCATGTCACCTAGCGATTGTGATAGGAGACAGATATCATCGGCATAGCCTAGGTCGTCGAGGCGGTGAAAAACATTCCATGGAAAACCCGATGGAGTACGGGTTACTATTTTTATCACCCAGTTGTTAACAATTGTAAAAAGCAGTGGTGAGAGGGTGCAGCCTTGCTTGACTCCCGAGTAGATGTTGACCGTTATGAATGACGCGGCATGTTGAGTCGCGGTACAGCTCCTTAATGATGTTGATGATTTTTTTCCGAAACACCATAACTAGACAAAATCTGCCACATCATGTTTCGGCCTACGCTATCAAAAGCGCGTTTAAAATCTACAAAAACCATATACAGAGGAGAGCGATACTCAACTGATTGCTCAATGATTATACGCAGGGTGTTAATTTGATCTGTACAAGAACGGTTTGGGCGAAATCCTGCTTGTTCATTTCTTAAGATTGGCTCTAACGCATTATGTAAGCGCCTAGCTATTATAGAGGAGATCACTTTGTTTATAGTGTTTAGCAGGGTTATTTCTCTCCAGTTTTCGCAATTGCTCAAATCACCTTTCTTGGGAAGTTTGACTATTAAGCCTTCTTTTAACGACGATGGAATGGATTCAGATTCCCAGATATCTTGATATATCGTATGCAATGTTCGCGTAGTTAACTCGACGTCGGCTTGGAGGAGTTCTGCGTAGATATTGTCGTTGATGGACGTGCCTGGCGAAGTACAATTCAAAACATTCCCAAAATGCTCTGTCCAGCGGGTTAATTGTTGTTCCTCCATAAGGATCAAAGAGCCATCTATTGCCTTAACAGGGAAGTTGATGTGGTGTTTCTTGTTGGCGAGCTTACGAGCGAGTTGGTAGACTGTGCTATCAGCGGCTAGCTGTGCTTGTGTTGAGATGTCGCTTAGCCATGCTCTTTTGTCGTTCCTAGCTAAACGGCCAACTTTTCGGTCCAGATCCCTATACTTCCGCGCTAATGCACTTCGCTCGGCACCCGAGGCCGCGTTTAACTCTGCTTTGATGGATTGGCGTTTACGAATGGTGTTCCATGTGCTATCTGATATCCATTATTTTCTAGTTTTGTCGGCATAGCCTAAAACGGATGAGGCTGCTTCCGTATACGCATCTACTGTTTTCTCCCATTTAGACTCTAGGGTTTGGGGCTGTATCTCAGAGAGAGACTGTTGTACGCGGGATACATATTGCAGTTTTACATCTGGGTCTTTCAGTGCAGCTACAGCTGGCTTTCTCATTATTTGACTTCGTGTGACTGAGTGGACCGCGAGTTCAACCGCACACTGCCAACCACAAGGTGGTGGTCGATGTAGAAGTCGGCTGCTCTTCGGGTTCTAACGTCCAGCAAAGATGATCGCCACTTGCGGCTTATAGCGATGTGATCAATCTGGTTGTTGTACATGTGATCAGGAGAGGTCCAGGTGGCTTTGTGGATGTTTTTGTGGGGAAAAATTGTGTCCAATGATTAGGTTGCGATCAGAACATAGAACAGCAAACCTTTCGCCGTTGTTGTTCATAGAACCAAGGCCGTGTTTTCCCATGACATGTTCCCAATCACTGTTGTCGCTGCTTACCTTTGCGTTAAGGTCGCCTATCAAAAAAACGATGTCACTCTTCCGTAGTTAATCTAATGAATTATTTAGACGCAAGTAAAACGAGTCTTTTTCTTCAGAGGTGGCTTGTTCCGTTGGTGCGTAAACTTGAACAAACACGACCTGTCGAACAGCAGATTTAAATCTTGCAATAATAATTCTATCGGATATTGCTCGCCAGTACTGTAACGATCTTCTCGCGGCTTTAGAGATTAGAAATCCCACTCCATTGGCATGGTGTTCTCCTGCAGGCTTTCCTGAAAAAATTAGAAACTCGCCGGTGGATGTTCGTTTTTCCCCTACTCCAGGTCATCTCACCTCACTAAGACCAAGAATCTCTAGATGGTGTTTACGAAATTCCTTTGTTAATTGAGCAAGCGTTGTTGTCTTGACGAGCGTGCGATTGTTCCAAGTTCAAAAACGTGTCCATTTCCGTGGGCCAAAGGTCAATGTTGATAAATTCGATACGTATCCGAGGCTTGTATTAGTTTCAAGAATCAATTAATTCAGTTGAGTGGTGATTGGCCAACCGCAACCTAGGTCGTCATGAAGCGCCGCCGACCAAGGCAAGTCCACCTTCTTATTTAGCCCCGACCCAAGCTAATACAAATCGGATTGGGTACCGAAATCGTTCACTTGATTTGGCAGAGTTTCCAGTGACGCGACGTGGACGCATAAGATAGGAGTTGTGATGCGAGAGGCTAAGGACATGACTGTCTATAATCGCTTCATCATCACCGTTTGTCATAGTTACGGCCATCTGGACTTCTGTTGCATTCTGTGTTATTCCCCCTATTCTGCTGATGGCTGAACGCATAGTTATTTATTATATTTGCAAACATGAAGCTTTCCTGTATAGCAGGATGGTTTTCCTTACCCTTACAAAACCATCATCAGGGTATAAAAGGAGGATGCAGGGCGAAGGACTCTTCTACTGACGTATTTGCCAAGTCCACAAATTAATTGTTTAAGAGTACCTACCATGCCATTACCACTGAAGCTAAACGCTGAGATATTTTTCATCAACTCAATGGTTCAAGCAAAGATAATAAATACCTTGATGTCTTACGCTTATAAACAGATGCTATGTCCACAAAATTATTTTTTTATTTATAAACCAAAATTTACCCGATTTTTTAAAATTGTCTACACTACACATGTGTATGTACGATAACAACAGTTTTTATAAAAATTTAGAAGTGTTCGGGCCCCAAGGCCGAGGAAAGCCCAATCACTTTTTTAAAAACTAACCCGATTTCCTTCATACTTTGCTAACATGTGCATTTCCGGTGGCAACACTTTCTCTTAAAATTTTGAGTCTCTAGGGCCACAGAGCCGATTTTTTTTTAAATTAAGCCGATTTCGTACAAATCTGCATACACATGTGTAACTCCGATATACAACACTTTCTCTAAAAATTTTGGAGTGACCGGGCCCAGTAGCCGGAGCCCCTTACAAGTTTTTTAACAATATTACACGATTTTCTTCAAGTTTTACACACATATGTATCTCCGATAGACAACACTTCTTGTTGAAATTTTGTGTTGAACGGTCCCCGGGAGGGCCATTTATTTTTTTTTAAAAATTTTTCTTCAAATTTTATATACATGTGTATCTCCGATAAAAACACTTTTTGTAAAAATTGAGAAGTGATAGGGCCCCGATTTTCTGGAAATGTACACATGTGTATCTTTGATGAAAAGACCTCCTATAAATATTTAGAAGTGATCGGGCCCCAAGGCCTATTGTTCGATTGGCCTTATGTGAATGCGTGGGCATAAGACATTTGTATATTATATTGTCTGTGGCTTAAAAAATATAGGATTGATTTGAACTTGTTTTAACTGATTTATCCATTCACAATTTAGCAAAAAAAATAGCAGTATTAAGTTAGCTACGAAATCGAGCAGATTGGTTCCACACGCTGCGGCAAAAAAATAACGCAAGCCAAATAAAAATTTAAGTCCAACAAAACTAAACCACAACAAGGTTCAAGTATCGGATATTATTACATGACATTTTCCAGTACTTGAAGTCGAAGTCCGATGGATTTGGTGTATTCCGATAAATGCGTCAACAAAATTGGATTATGTTGATTCCTACGCACAACTCGCTCGGTGTATTTTAATTTTACCTTGCCATTGCAGCTGAAGCTAAGCGCTGTGATATTTTTCTAAGTCCTCAACCCTAATTCCCAAAGTCCCGAACACGAATTCTAAGATTCCAAGAAAAAAAATCATTTTTGTAACTACCCTTAATAATAAGAACCCTTGTCCTACGGAGGACTACCAAGGATGGGAGAACATTTTAACACAACGTTTGTGTGTAGTTGCATACATATTGGAAGATACCAGCTTACGGCGAATGTAATATTGGTTTAATGTCACGTTCTGTCGTGACAATGGTGCACACCATTTTTTTCTGGTCAAAAAACCTAAACTAACATCAATAAATAATTATGTGTGAATGATGTCATAGAAGTTTTTATGAATACAACGAAAAACAACATTTTTTTCGGGAGAGTTAAGTCTGACTCACTTTATACTCCAAACCCTTCTCTATAGACAGGGCTTCGTCACAATTTCAATGCGAACGAATTGAATTCTTAGCCTATCAGAGATCAGTTTGGCGTATTAGTTATCGGTATACAAAGCAATTGAGTGCAGTTAAATATAAAGTTGTTAGTATCGAGAAGTAGATGGTAGGATATTATACAAGTTAACAAAAACTCAAGAATAAACTTTAAAAAAATATATTTTTGCAGGCAGTTAGCCTGACCTTTATTCAATTCAAATATCAACTAAATTTACAATAATTCAATACTTATAATAATACCTCGCTTTTAGCTACTTGCAAATGTGTAGAAATGTGTAGATCGTTTAGTCAGCATTTCCGTTGCATTTCTGTTGTTCGTGGGAAATCGAATTGTGGATCGTCTATTCAGCATTTCCATTGAATTGCAATATTCTTTTGTGGTGAGTGCCCCAGACGCTTGGTCAGCAGTTTAGTTTCCTATTTCTTGTTAATTCTTCCCCTCTTAAGTACGATTGTCAACAATCGTTTTAGAAGTAAGGTAGGTCATTGAATTTAGTTTGTGGGATTAAATATGGTTTTGATTCTGGTACAATGTTGATGCTTGAAGGTTTTTTAGGTAGATCTTCTTCTGGAGTCCGAAAGATAATTTTTGTATTATTGCGTTTGGTGAATCTGCATGCTGATAGAGTTGTGAGCAATATTCCAATACAACCGAAAAGTCCGTATGAAATTAGCTGGTGGTTTTCTTTACTGGATCGGAGTGACTGGATTTCTTTAGTGTTGTTAATGTGGAGTTCGTTGACCATTTCTAATGATAGGAGGTTGTGATATTCTTTTTCGATAGGTGATGGTTGTAGGATTGCAGGTAAGATCTGGTGAGAGGATGTTGCTTCCTTGGAAATGAATAGTCGATCGCTGATAGTAAGGTTGGTATTATGGTATTTGATGAGAAAAGTGCCTGATAAATTTTGCTGAGCTGATTCGGTTTTTAATGTTCCGTTGAAGTCATTCAAAAGTATGATTCCTGGTGAAATTTCATCTATGATGGGCAAGTGTTGGCTGTTCATGAGGTTGCAAGTAGCTTTAAGAATTTTAAGTAAATTTGGTATACATGTAGAATTCATAAGACTTACAATATTATTGGTATTACAAATGGATAAGTTATTTATAGTTTTACATTTATCTTTTATTCCACACATTTCTTCTTTATTTTTTATAATTATTTCGAAATCTATATCAGTAGCTATTTTCCCTTTTCTTATAGGTTTTAACATTAATTTTTCATATATTTTATAATTTGTCATAGGGATATTAACAATATAAAGTAAGGAAGATGAATTGGTAATAATTTTTATTTCTGCGAAGTTCAGTGCTTCCTCAATAGTTTCGTATGGTACGTTTTCTTTGTTTAGTGTTTCAGTTGCAATGCTTATTTCTTCTTTTGACAATATTAGAGAATTAATTATACCTAGTTTTGCCCAATGGACTGCAAGATTAATGTTTTGTAATTCTTCTTTAATCAGTTTTAGTTTATATTGAATTCTATAAATCATTCTACTATTAATTGTATTGTCTTTATTTATAAATTTTGATATTTCGTTTGTTATTTTTGTCAAGTTATTTATCCTTTCATTATGAAGACGGTTGATGACCACTTGATTGTTATTGTTTCCTAGTAAGTTCGACATCTTTCTTTTTATAGTAAGAAAGTCTTCATGGTCAGGATTGCCAGCAATCCACTTCCATGCTGAGCCATTAAAATTAAGTGACCTTTTCATCTTTCTTGGTTCTAAGTTAAAAATTAGATTTTTGATCTGATTAACCTCGTGGTTGAGGAGAGGAAATAGGGAATTCCGTCTTGTCGTGTTTAAGTTTATAATCGGTGTAATGTTCTCTATAAATATGTTGTACTGGTCCATTTCAACTTCATGAATTATCTTGAAGTTTCCTTCTTTAATTTTAGCTTGTCCTACGTGCAGAGACACGAATTGCGCGTTAGTGAAGTCTAAGATTTGGATTTCTCCATTGACAGCGGTGTAAAGAAAATATCTGAAACAGGATAGCCTATGTTAGTTTCGTATATGAGTTTTATGTACTATTTTCCCTGACTCTGTTAGAATTGTTGTGTTTCTGTTTTCTTTGACTATTTCCTTTTTGTATCGAACTGTTAACTTAGACCCTATTCTTTTGTTTTGTCTTATGAAGATGATATCTCCAGGAATGTAATTTTTTATTGGTTTCTGGTTTTTGTTGTGGTACCTAAGGTTTTTTTCTTGTTTATTTTTAAGTTTCTCGATAGTGTCAATGCGTACTTGCTCGAACCGTTCTGGGTTTATTCTTGGAATACGACCGTAGTATAGTTCGACTGGTTTTTTACCCGTTGTGGAGTGGATTGTTAAATTGTATTCGTTGACTGCGCGGTCAAGCAAATCTTGAAAAGGACGAGGAGGTCCGTCTGCCTTAAGGCATCTCATTATTTCGGACAGCGTCGAATGAAAACGCTCTATTTGTCCGTTGACTTCGCTTTTGTAAGGGGGTGTCGTGAAGACTTTTATATTGAGGTCGTCCTCAAGCATTGATGTTATGGAAGCAGAATTGAGTGATTTTTAAATTTGTCGATTGCTGTGAGGACTAGAAATTTTTCCGTCGAGAATATGTCAATATGTACTGTATGACCGGGGTAATTTGGAATAGGAGTAGGTTCTATGAATTGGTTGTGAAAAGCGTTAATAGGGGTTTCGATAGTCGGGATTAGGTTATGGGATGAGCTATCTGCGCTATGTTGCGTCATAGTAAGTGAATTAACGTTTGTTGAATGTGGGAGTCTAGAAAGTGAGTCTGCTACAAGATTGGTTCTACCGGGCTTATATTGGAGCTCATAGTTGTATTCCTCCAATATGGCCTTCCAACGTTTCATTTTGCTGTTGGTGTTCTTGCTACTGAGGGCATACGTGAGCGGTTGGTGGTCAGTAAAGATTTTAATTTTTCTGAAACCGTAAAGGAAATTTCGTAAACTAGTGAGTGCCCAGATTATGGCCAACATTTCTTTTTCGTTGGTCGCATAACTCTCTTCCGTTTTGTTAAGCGTTCGTGACAAAAACGTTATTGGTTTGTTGTTTTGCGACAGTACTGCGCCGATGGCGTAGTCAGAGGCATCTGTGGTAAATTCGAACTCTTTTTCGAAATTTGGGTGTGTTAGAATGATTTCTTCGGAGACTAGAACGTTTTTTAATTTTTGGAAAGCGTCCAATGCAACTTTGTCGAGTTGGATGGTTTTATTTTTCGAGAGGTTTTTGGACACGCGTCCATCTTCCCCTCTTAAAAGGGATGTCAGGGGTTTTGCTAATTTCGCATAATCCCTGACAAACCGTCGATAATACCCTGACATTCCTAAAAAGGATCGAAGGTTTTTTAGATTTCGAGGTGGGAGTAGGTCGACTATAGCCTTAACCTTTTTGGGGTTTATTTTTATTCCGTCGATTCCAACAATGAATCCTAAAAATTCTGCTTCTGATTTCAGAAATTCGGATTTATCGAGTTGTATTTTCATATTGGCTTTTTCGAGTGTTTTAAATACCATTTCCAAATTCTTAAAATGTTGTTCTTCATTTTCTCCAAATATGATGATATCATCTATGTAAATATAGCAACTTTTTCCTATATGTTCCCTCAGAATATCATCCAGTGTCCTTTGAAAGATTGAGGGCGCATTCTTGAGCCCGAAAGGTAGGCGGGTAAACTCAAATTTCCCGTTATTTATCGAGAAGGCAGTCTTTTCGATATCGTTCTCCTTTAGTGGAATCTGGTGGAAACCACTTTTAAGATCGATGACGGTGAAATATCGATTCTTTCCGAGATTTGAAAGAACCTCGTTTATTTCCGGTATAGGATATTTATCGGAAATAGTGACAGCATTTAGCTTCCTATAGTCTATCACCATTCGATATTTCTTCTTGCCGGAAGCATCTTGTTTCTTCGAAACGATCCATACGGGGGAGTTGTATGGTGATTTTGAAGGCCTTATTATTCCTTCATTTAGAAGTTCCTTGACCTGTTTCTCGACTTCGTCTTTTAGAGCCATAGGATATGGGTATGGCTTTAAGTAAACAGGAGAGTCAGTAGTAGTGCGAATTTCGCCCTTAACTCTGGTGGTAAATGTTAGTTTTTTATCGGGATCCGAGAAGAGGTTTGGACACTTTCTTATGATATCATTGAGCTTTCTATTTTGTTCTTCGGATAAGTGGGAAATACGGAGATTGATATTATTTACATTCTCCGATGTGTATTGTTTAAGTAAGATTTTAGTGTTTGGATGGATAGTCATATAGCTACCTTCGGTATGGATGATTGCCTTTAGTTCTCTTAATGCGTCATTACTTATGATGCCGTCAAAAGAGATCAGACTTGGAAGGATGAAAAATTTAGATTTTTTGTTTTGCTTAAAAAGGTCTATAAGAGCATGATGGGTTATTCTAATATTGCCTCCGACGGAATTAGCAAGGAATGGCTTTTCGTTAAGGATAGGGAAATTAACTCGTCTTGGTTGTATGTAATTTTTGTTCGACCCTGTGTCTATTAGAAATTTCAGTGTCTCTCCACTTCGCGTCCTGCATTGGAAGTAAGGAAGTGAAGAGCGGTTTAACCTAAAAAATAGATGTCTTCTAATTGTTCAGTTTGGTCGAAATAAGTAGTCTCAGTATCGTCGATGTATTCGTCTAGCGTCGGAATTTCTTGGTCGTCATTGGCGTTTTGAGATTCTATTTCCTGTTCGTATTGTTCAATTGTTGGTTCTCCTTCGTTGCTATCGTTTTGGTTAGTGTGATAAACTCTTTGGAATTTATTCGGGGGATGCATTTGGTAGGATTGGTTATTTTGATGAGGATTTTGTCGTTTAATTGGACCTGGGCGCATTTGTTGTCTATTTGCGTAATTTATCTGTTTTGAATGGATACTTCTATCGACATCCACTGGCTCTGGTAGTGTAAAGTATCTGGGAGAAGCTTGTCGATGATCTCTAGGTGGTAGTGGTCTGTTTTGGTATCCGTATTGAGGTCTAATATTTGGTTGGTTTGTGAAAAAGTGTGGTCTTACAGGAATTTGTGGGCTGTGAATTAGTTCAGGGTAAAAGTTTCTTCTTGGAGCTGGAATAGGTTGGGGAACGTTATGAGAAGAGAAACGCTTTGGCGGTAAATGTGGTGGGATTTGCGATCTGCGTACGATATTTTGACTGTTATTAGCGTATTGTGTTCTATAGTCGACATTTTGTAATTTAAGACAAAGATGTAAAGCTTGCGGAAGGTCCGCTGGTTCTTTTATACTAAGAAGACGTGGGAGGTCTCCCTTGAGTCCCCTTACAAACGTGTCCAGGGCCTTTCCACGGTAACATTGGATCATATTTGTAAGTGATTCGTGACTTACGTCCATACTAGAGAGCTTATTTAATATTACAGACAGATGTTGATAAACCATTTGATAAAATTCAGGAATTGTGTAATTCCCTTGAACTAACGTAGTCATCTGGTATTCCAGAGTTCCGATATCTCTTTTATCGGCGTAGTGAAGGGTTAAACACTTAGATATTTGTTTCCAATTCAACGGAGTGTTGTAGGACTCCAATGCTACGTCAGCTTGGCCTACAATTTTATTCCTTATTACGCTTATTATACCGTAGTATTTTGGTGTACCTTGTAAATGGTCGTAAACACTAAGGATTCTCTCAACACTTTTACGCCAGGAGCTAAATTCTCCTGGTTGACCTGAGAACTCCCTTAAACTTTTGACAACGTCGGGTATCTTGTCTAGGTCGGCAAGGTTTCTGTCCGCGTTAAGAGTGATTGGTTGGTCGATGTCGTTCGCGATGTCGGCATTGGGATTAATTATATTATTGAAAATGTTTTGTCCTTCCCTAGTTAGAACTTCACGAACAATTCGAGTAATTTGTTCGGTAATGTTATTAAAATTAAAGGGCTCTTTAGGAGCATTTGCGGGGTCATTTACAGGAACAGCAGGGTTTCCTGCCACACCTTCTGGTACGTTTAGTCGCGCTGGTTTTATTAAATTGTTTGGGTTTGACATTGCAGAGTGGTCAGATTCAAGAAAGATGAACAAATAACTTGATGATTAAAAGTATTGGGTATTCGAACTTTAATATTCACTTGTGATTTCAATTAGATACACTTAATTTTTTTTTTTGATAAATATGTGTAATCAGAAAGTATGTATGAATGAATAACTTGATTATTCAAAAGTATTAAGTATTGGAAGCTTAAATATTCATTTGTGATTTTTGTTTTGGTAAATATGTGTAATTAGTAGGTATGATTTCAATGTTTTCATAAATATATAGTTTGGTAAAATAATAAGTTTCTTTATTTTCTTAATTTTCAATTTTTCTTTGATTCTTGATAAATATTTTTATTAATCTTTTAATTAATTTTTTCTTAAATTTTCAATAATTTTTCACTTTTCTAGTTTTAAAAGTTTTTCTTAACTTACATAAGAAGATGTAGGACAGACATCTCTAAGTTGATAAATGTCTTGTTGAGTCTCGTTGTTGAAAAATACACACACTTCCCGGTGATGTGTCCTTGTGTGTGGGAACCGAGGGTGGTCTTCTAGTTGCAACTGCGGAGGCGGCTACCTTCGTGTTTTACTCCTAACAGGAAGATTCCGTTTTGTCCGAATAGTGTTCGGTGACTCCGGGGCCTTAAATTTCCTTCGACTTGGATGAACTAGTTTCGTGGGTTTTTATTCCACTATTTGCCACGTTGTGATAGTCCTTGCTTATTGGATTGTAACTTCACTATTTAGCACTTTGTGATTTTTAACACTGTGTGATTTTTAGCACTGTTAATAATCGATAGTAAAGATCAGTTAATTACTTATTCACTTACAACGGTCCCTGCTCGGGCGCCAGTTAACAAAAACTCAAGAATAAACTTTAAAAAAATATATTTTTGCAAGCAGTTAGCCTGACCTTTATTCAATTCAAATATCAACTAAATTTACAATAATTCAATACTTATAATAATACCTCGCTTTTAGCTACTTGCAAATGTGTAGAAATGTGTAGATCGTTTAGTCAGCATTTTTGTGGTCAAAACCGAATGAAAAAATCACTGAAACCTGAATGGCTTACACGCATGGAGAGTTGCTATGTTCTTAATTTTATTTTGTGTTATTGTAGACATCTAATGTGGTTTTCGAATATGAGATTAATTGAGTGTCGTTAATATTACCATGACACAAACGAACAAAGAAGAAAATGCTGTGTACCATTATGCTATTCCAAATAACACAATGTAGTTGTGATTGGATGATAAAGGAATGGGACTTTTAGTTTTTCATTGTCATTGTACTGTACTGTCGTTTTTTTTTTTTAAAACTTTAATTTAACTTGACTTGACCCCCCCCCCCTGTTTTTCTGTGTTTTCGACTACTTTGAGGTCTTTTTTAACCACCTTTCATACGACCTAGAGAGCTGACATTTTGCGAGTGTCCGTTTTGTAAATTTTGTAAGTCCGAAATAGCATTTTTATATTCCGCGTGTGACGCGTGTGATAGGTGGAATTTTTTTTTGACTTCTTTGAGGTTCTTTTAAACCACCTTTCACACGATCTAGAGAGCTGAAATTTTGTGAGTTTCTAAGTCCCAAATAGCATTTTTTATATTCCGGGTGTGGCGCGTGTGATAGGTGGAAATATTTTTTAAATTCTCTACATTAACTTCTGTCCGTCTGTCGTGGATTTTTGCGATCAAATTTTAACTCACTTCCCAAAGCTCGATTTTTTTTTGCACACATGTGTATTTCCGAAGACAACACTTTCTATTAAAATTTGGGACCTTTCGTGCTTCAGGCACGGGTGGGGCTCCATAAATTTTATACATACACTAGCTGACCCCACAAACGTTGTTTTGCACGTAAATAATTTTTGTGCTGGCACTCGCGTTGAAATGGAAGAAATTATTGTTCATTTTATGTATATGAGTGTAGTAGTATCAAAACCGACACAGTTCCAATTTTTTGCATTTTTAAATTCTCTATATTAACTTCACTTGCCCGTGGCTGTCCGGCCGGCCGGCTGGCTGGCTGGCTGGCTGGCTGGCTGGCTAGCTGGCACACCAAATCTTGTGATGAATTTTTTACCCATTTCCTAAAGCCCGATTTTATTGAAATTTTGCACACATATGTATCTCCCATGACAACACTTTCTGTCAAAATTTGGGCCCCTCGGGCGGCCGGGTCGGGGGGCTCCCAAACAAATATTTTCAAAAAGTACCCGATTTTCTTCAAATTTTATACACATGTGTATCTCTAATAGAAAACACTTTTTGTAAAAATTTGGATGTGATCGGGCCCCGGGGTCGCGGGGCACCCATACAAATTTTATAAAAAGAAGTACCCGATTTTCTTAAAATTTTATACACATGTGTATCTCCGATGGACACCACTTTTTGTAAATATTTGGTTGTGAACGGACCCCGGGGTCGGGGGGCACCAATACAAATTTTGTAAAAAAAAGTTGCCGATTATCTTAAAATTGTATATGCGAGTGTATTTCCGACGGACAACACTTTGTGTAAACATTTTGGCGTGATCGGGCCTCGGTGACGGAAGGCCCCATTAAAATTTTTAAAAATAATCCCGATTTTCTTCAAATTGTATACACACATGTTTAATCCTATGGACAACGCTTTTTTTTAAAAATGTTGAAGTGGTCCCTAGGCCGAGGGGCTTTCGCATACATTTTTAAAAATTAGCCCGATTTTCTTTAAATTTTATAGACATGTGTATCTCCAATGGAAACGCTTTTTGTAAAAATTTTGGAGTGATCAGGATAAGAAGAAGAAGATAAAGATTTGAAGAAAATCGAGCTAATTTTTAAAAAATTTATATGGGCACCCCTCGGGCCTCAGGGCCACTTCACTTCAAAAATTTTCCAAAAAATGTTGTCCATAGGAGATACCTACACATGTTATAGTATAATACAGAACGAGCAAGGAAAGTGGAGTTTATCGTGCGAGGTCGAAGCTTGACGCAATCTAACGACCACGATGAGCACTTTTCTGCGAGTCGTGTACGCTATTTTTCACGCGTCCAAACCGTTTTTTTTTGCTAAATCGAGAGAGAAGCAGAAATGTGAGAATGTGTGTTCGCTGTGACTGCATCAAATAACAAAGAAATGAATTTTTCACGCGTCCAAACCGGTTTTTCTGCTAAATCGAGAGAGAAGCAGAAATCACAAACGACAAACAAAAGAGAATTCTTGCTCATGCGCAATATGTTCGCAGAGATTGTAGTTAATAACAAAAGACGTTTATATCATAACATAACTAGTGTTGTTATGAGCTACTTTCGAGGCTAGTTTATGGCGTACGAAACAGTCAGTTTCGTCTATGGGCGTGTGAAAAAAATTTATCGCATTTTTTTCTGGGTGAAAGCATTTGGCATTTGGAATAGGCAATGCTGGGTTCTGGACCAGTGAAAATTCCTTCTGCGCCTACTCTTGTACAGAGGTCTGCTGCCTCGTTTCCTGATATGCCTGAGTGTCCGGGAGACCACATTAGTGTGATTTTGTTGCTTTTGGCCAGTTCTTTTAAGCAACAGAAGCAGCTCCACGTTGTTTTAGAATAAAAGACTTAGGCAGGTGATGGAAAAATGTCTAGAGTTTCAAAACTCACTACACCATCTTTTCATAGACTTTAAAGCCGCATAGCCAGAGTAAAACTTTATAAAGCCATGATAGAATTCGGATAGAAGTTGGCCCCGTATGTGAAGAAGGACGATTCCGGAGACTCTATAATGAGGTGAACTACGAGCGTTACCGCGGTGTCGACATCGACATCGTGAAGAAAATTAAACTCGGTAGGCTCCGGTGGGCAGAACACCTAGCTCGAATGAGCGAAGAGGATCCTGCTCGGAAAGTCCTTTGCGGTAGGATTTATGGAACGCGAGAGCGAGGCCGGCCAAGCCTACGCTGGAAGGATGGCGTACACCATGACGCCAAGAGCTTAGGGATGCCAAACTGGATGACATCGGCTCGAAATCGGGACCAGTGGAGAGACTTTGTGCGGGAGGCCAGGACCGGACCCCGGTTGTAGATCCAAATTTGATGATGACAACACTTTCTATTAAAATTAGGGCCGAGGGGTCGGGGGGCTACCATACAAATATTTTACAAAAAGTACCCGATGTTCTTCAAATTTTATACACATGTGTATATCCAACGGAAAACACTTTTTGTAAAATTTTTGAAGTGATCGGGCCCCGGGGTCAGGGGGCACCCATACAAATTTTATAAAAAGAAATACCCGATTTTCTTCAAATTTTATACGCATGTGAAGTGATCGGACTCGTGGTCAGGGGGCACCAATACACATTTTATAAAAAAGTACCCGATAAAATTTAAAAAAAAAACCCGATTTTATTTAAATTTTTTTTAAAATTTTATATACGTGTGTATCTCCGATGGACAACACTTTTTGTAAAAATTTTGGAAACCCCATGGTCGTGGGGCCCCAACAAATTTTTTAAAAAATCAACCCGACTTTCTTCATTATTTATACACGTGTGTATCTCTGATGGACAACAGTTATTGTAAAAATTTTACAGACGGCGGGCCCTGGGGTCGTGCAAATTTAAAATAAAAAAAAACAACCCATAAAAATTAAAATTTTTCTTGTAAATTCTCTAATCGGGGATACACACACACACACACACACACACACACACACACACACACACACACACACACACACACACACACACACACACACACACACACACACACACACACACACACACACACACACACACACACACACACACACACACACACACACACACACACACACACACACACACACACACACACACACACTGCGTGCTCGTTTTGTGGCAAAATCATTCACAAATGACGCAGCGGCAGCGAACAGCGCTGCTCACAAAGCACACAGCTCTGACTTTGCCGTGATCTGATGCGATATAGCGATATTTAAAAATTGTATATTGGGGTCCCCAAGGGGCCGATCGCTCCAAATTTTTACAAACAGTGTTTTCCATCGAAGACACACATGTGTACAAAATTTAAAGAAAATCGGGTAAATTTTGTAAAATATTTGTATGAGAGCCCCCGAAACCGAGGTCCGAGGGGCCTCAAATTTTAATAGAAAGTGTTGTCTTGGGAGATATACATGTGTGCAAAATTTCAATAAAATCGGGCTGTAGGAAGTGGGTTAAAAATTGATCACAAGATTTGGCCAGCCAGCCAGCCAGCCAGCCACGGGCAAGTGAAGTTAATATAGAGAATTTAATTAACCCGATTTTGGTAAAATTTTATACACATATGTATCTCTGATGGACAAAACTTTTTGGACATTTTTTGAGCAAATTCGCCCTGAGGCCCGAGGGGTGGTTTAAACATTATATGTTTATCCCAATGGATAAAAGATTTTGTAAAATTTTGGAGCGAATGGGCGCCCTAAGGCCCGGGGCGGGACCATACATTTTTTTTTGAAAAATTATCCCGATTTACTTTAAATTTTAAGCATATGTGTATCTCCGATAGACCGATCTTTTTGTAAACATTTTTGAGTTTTTGATTTGAATTTTTTCCATACAAATTTTTGTACACAAGTGTATCTCCGGAACAGTTTTTGAAAAAATTTTGAAGGGGGCTCTAATATTATTTTTTCCAAATTAACCTGATTCAAACTTTGCTCACATATTTGGATGGGTATGTGCATGGGTGGAATTCCTAGAAGTTTTTCCAGAGCTGCCGTTGGGCAGCTGTTAACTGCACCCGTTGCACTTAGATTAGTATTTGTAATTTGTTCAGTTTTGAACGTGTCGTTGATTGCTCTGTTTTTGGCCACCAAACCAGGGCCGCGTATGTGATCCTGGGTCTAGTTATGCTTTGGTATAGCCATGGGGTAATTTGCGGGTTTATTCCCCACGTTTTGCTAGACATGCGTTGACAGGTAAAGTAAGCTTTATTAGCTTTGTTTGTATATGGATATGTGGGGGTTCCATCCTAGTTTTTTGTCAAACGCGATCCCTAAATATTTGGCTTTGATATTTGCCGCTTTTGTTATGCTTTCGTCGCCGATTGGGGCTTGAATCTTCCTGCCTCTTAGCATGCTCATAACCCATCCTAGGCAGATGCCCTTGATCTAGCTTGTGTTTAAATTACTTCGAAGCTAGTGTTGTCAACCGCCTTGTCAATGAAAACGAATAATAACATTTCTTTGCTTCGAAGTGTATCTTCGATTTTGGTTGTCAGCTCATGTAGTGCTGTTTCCGTCGATTTGCCAGTCTGGTATGCGTGTTCACTGGTATTTAAGGGAATTCGTTGACCTAGTATCCTCGGGGGATTTCTTTCCTCCTTTTGGCTCTAGCTGGCTCTGTAGAGTTTTACGAGTGCTGGTTCAATTAGTTTTATACCTTGCTGCAGGAGGAATGGATACAGCCCATCTCCACCTGGAGACTTAAATGGAAAATGACTTTTAACCAGACATTCAAGAGTTTCTTCTCTAGACAGAACCAAGTGGATTGTTGTGGTCTAAGGAGTGAGCTTTGTGTAATCGACAAGCTGTTGGCAGTCCTTGTATCTGATAGGGTAAGGTCCAGTACTTCACTCCGTATGGCGTTTATGAAGGTTGCGTCGGTCCCCACGTTGTTTATCACAATATTTTTAGATGAACAGTAGTTAAAGACTTGCTCACCTCTGATGTTAGTGTTGGTGCTTCCCCAGACTAAGTGGTGTGCGTTTGCATCGCATCCGATTACGTATTTTTGGCCATGAGCTGTACAGAAGTTGATGAAGCTCTGTGTTGTCTCTGGAGGTCTTCTTCTTCGCCTGGGAAGTAGGCAGTGGTAAAGTTTATAGTGCTCTTGCTTCCTTGTGGCGAGAGCGTCTCTAAGGAGATCGCGACTAAATCTCTGAAAATAAATTGATTTATGGAGTAAATGTTGAGAGAATGGCGGCACAAAATTGCTGACCTTGGTATCCCATTTTCTTTGTTATAAATCAGCTTACCTAGTTTACTTGGGAATCCAAAAATTGTTTCGTTCTTGGTCCAGGGCTCTTGAATAAGAGCAGCTCCCAGTTTTTTGTTGCGAATAGGTGGCAGAGATTGGCAGTAGCTGCCTTTGATCTACGCAAATTTATTTGCACACATCTCATCGCTCTGTGTAGTATTTGGTCTTTTTGGATCAACCTGCGGGCCCTGATTTGTTACATTTGTAGGAGGCTTTTTTGTCTATCTGCCGCTAAGCCGTGATTCTTCGAGGCCTTTATACCGAGCTTGTATCCCGAGTGACCAGGTTTCTGTGTTCGGTCAATGGGCTTGGTTTTAATGTTGGCGTTGGTGGGGTGTATTGGTCTCTTAGGCAGACTTGGTTGCCCTGGTTTTGATGAAGCATCAATGGTTTTTGCTTGTTTGTTTATTTCTTTTACCTTCTTTAGTCTGTAGTAAACGAACCAGAAGAGCCAGTTTACCTTATAGTTGGAGCCCTTTAGGTTCTCCGTTATATTTTGTGAGGCTGAGACGGTCAACAGCAGATTGTCATTTTCCCTATCTTTTCGTGACAGGATTTTACAGTCTGCATTGCGTAGCTCCTTGCTTTGTACTACTATTCGCCTGCTGATTTTCTCATTTGTCTCATTCCTGCAGTGCTTTTGTTTGTTTGTTTGTTTCTTTGGTCTTTACGAAATAATCTACTGGCAGTCAGATAAGCATAACGAATTATTGCAGATTTTTAAGACGTAGGCAAGTCAGCTGTAGCAGTAGATTGTATATCAAGTGTTTGAAGGTATTTTGCTAATGACACAAGATCTTTGTTCCTTCGTTCTTTAATAGGAATAGATAAAAGTTACAACAGTTTTCTGGAAATATCATCATTATTTTCGTGCAAAGAATCAAATAAAAATTTAAAATCGCATCAGCTGTAAGCAAATTATTCCAATTATTTCTAGTTCATCAGGACTGGGATTGATATCTTCATCTTTCTTATAAATTACACCATTAACAGCTAAATGAATGACGTGATTATAGCATAGTTGGTGGATGTTTCCAGATAATCTTCCAAATTTGACCATGACGGCAGCACCATCGGTAGTTGATGCTACTACACCGGATGAATGTATGCCAAAATCAGATAGCTTTGTCTTAACAAGCTCTACTGGTTTATCAGCAAAGCAACTTCCTTCAATTTTAACCAGACCTAAATTTACGTATTCCTTATTAAAATGAATATTTATGTTGAGGTAGCGCCGATTTCGTAAGCTTGTCCATTCATCTAATGTAAGGCTAAATTTTCCGCATGAACTGGCGTTTTTATGCGATTTAATTTTTGCTTTTACTTCATATTTCGCAATTTCGTAAAAATCATGAATTAATTGCATCACATTATTTTTACCTCTTGGTAAGTTATATTGGCGATCTTTAACCGCTTGCCATATAAATTCGCTTTTAGATATTCCATGAATTTAGAATCCATCAACGGCTGCAAGTCTTGCCACAATTTCTGCCATAGATTGTTTTTTCGTAAATGATATTACAAGTTGAATAATAGTCACTTTGGTTAAAGGTTTTCATATTTTGCTTGGACCAGCAACTTGGTCTTCATCATCTGTTGCATTTCGTTTCAACAAGTTTATTTTATGAACATGTTGCAAATGTCGTATTAGGCCGCTCGTTAATGATCCCTTGCAACTTAATAATTTATTAACACATTTTAAACATAGTCCAGGTCCAGGTTCCAGCAATATATTGAATTTGTATAATATAGAAAATTCTATTATATATAACATATATAATATATAACTTATATAGTAATAAAATTAATAAAAAAACTTAACTATCTTATATTATCTAATATATAAAAATCTCGTGTCACGGTGTTTGGGTCTCAACTGCTCCGAAACGGCTCGACCGATTGTTATGAAATTTTTTATGTATATTTGGTAGGTATGAGAATAGGTTTTAAAGTGAAAAAAAAAATTGAGAACGACTGGACCGATTTGGCTAACTTTTATTTTATAAATTCGCCATAGTCCGAATAAGGTTTATGCGAAAAAAAAATAGAAAAGATGCCCGGAAAATGGTAAAATTCGGAAACTGAAAGTGCTGTTTTCCATAGGATTTATGTATGAACTCGCGACCATAACTCACGATTCGAACGATGGATTAGCGTAATTATTTTTTTGTTTTGTTCGTTATAGTCCTAGGAAACAAAGACAATTACAAAGGAAAGTCGAAAAATTGTTTTGTTCGTTATGTTCCCGGCAGGAAAATTTGGAAAACGATAAATTGGATATATTTTGAGGAAATAACTCTATTGAATGTTTTCGATGAAATGAAAACTTTGGAAAAACACATTCCAGCCTAACTTAAAATAAAATTAAATTCGTTGATCGATCTGTCCAGCAAAAGTCGTTATTTCATTTCTGTTCCAATAGATTCCAATTGTTTGGGTTACGTGCGTAAATGTCATTTGACAGCTTCTTCTTTGATTTTGTGGGCAAAAAGATCTCCAAAAAACCACAAAAGACCCCGAAAAGAATCACAAAAAGACCTCCGAAAGTCCCTCAAAATCCCCAAAAATCATTAAAGACCCCAAAAAGAACCCCAAAAGACCCTAAGAGACCCAAAATTAAAAAATGTAACACAATGATGTGACTAATACTGTGACTCGATATCGCAGTCCCGGCGGGAAAATTTGGAAAACGATAAATTGGATATATTTTGAGGAAATAACTCTATTGAATGTTTTCGATGAAATGAAAACTTTGGAAAAACGCATTCCAGCCTAACTTAAAATAAAATTAAATTCGTTGATCGATCTGTCCAGCAAAAGTCGTTATTTCATTTCTGTTCCAATAGATTCCAATTGTTTGGGTTACGTGCGCAAATGTCATTTGACAGCTTCTTCTTTGATTTTGTGGGCAAAAAGATCTCCAAAAAACCACAAAAGACCCCGAAAAGAATCACAAAAAGACCTCCGAAAGTCCCTCAAAATCCCCAAAAATCATTAAAGACCCCCAAAAGACCCTAAGAGACCCAAAATTAAAAAATGTAACACAATGATGTGACTAATATCGCAAAACAAATAGATTTTCACAAGTTCACAAAACGATTACAAACAAATTTATTAAAAGTGGGACAGGACAACGTCTGTCGGGTCAGCTAGTTAATTATAATATACTTCTATTTACGTTACGTGCTTGAACCAGCAAATAAAAAAAATAAAAATTTTGAGTTTTGATGATGTTGATATTTCAGGAGAAATAGAAATTGATAACAAGCAAAATTACAAATAATAATGGACCACGTCCTCGATTATCCTTTGTCGCACAGTAGTAAAAGCAAAAAACTGCTATTAAATCCCAACATAATTGCACCGAAATTTCTTTACAGCGTTTTAAGAAAATTCCAGTTATTAAGATCGTGCAGCTGGAAAATTTATTGTATCATTTGTAGGTACCACTTCATAGAATAACATGTACATCCTAGACACTAGACTTTGTTTGAAAAACTGGGCTAATTATGTGTGCGATGTGTATGTTTTAATGTGCTGTCCTTGTCAATGTGTAATAAATGTATGA
Organism: Nephrocerus scutellatus; assembly: GCA_947095585.1. Classification (NCBI taxonomy): domain Eukaryota; kingdom Metazoa; phylum Arthropoda; class Insecta; order Diptera; family Pipunculidae; genus Nephrocerus; species Nephrocerus scutellatus. The sequence continues at coordinate 34,616,652 of OX352762.1, forward strand.
AAGACCTATGCTTGGGTGTTTTTGAACTGTCTTGCAGCTAACTAATTTTTTTGTCCTTTGTTACCAATTTGGAATACATATAACAAAAAAATTATGTATGGTGTTTTTTGAGTAGGCATATACAGATGAAATAAAAAGTATTAGTGGCACTATTTGAAAAATTATAGCTCTCAAGTGTAAGCAAAAAATCCCGGAAATTTTAATTTTGTTTCCCGGGAAACGGGAACTAGATAATGGAAAAAAAATAACAAATAAAAAATAAAAAAATTCTCTAATCGGGAATATTTATAGTGCAGTTTGAATAAAATCGGGTAAATTTTTTAAAATTTTTGTTAGAGAACCCCCGACCCCGGGGCCATTTCACTTCCAAATTTTTACAAAAATTGTTATCCATCCGAGAAACACAATCATGCGTATAAAATTTGAAGAAAATCTTTTCATAAAATTTATATGGGTGCCCCCCGACCCCAGGACACGATTACTTTCAAAATTTTACAGAAAGTGTTGTGCATCGGAGATACACAGGCCCGAGGTGCCCCAAATTTTAATAGAAAGTGTTGTCATGGGAAATACACACGTGTGCAAAGTTTGAAAAAAATCGGACTTTAGGAAGTGTGTTAAAAACTGATCACAAGATTCTGCCCATCAGCCAGCCAGCCAGCCACGGGCACGCGAAGTTAATATAGAGAATTTAAAAAAACAACCCATAAAATTTTTCATGTAAATTCTCTAATAGGAGAAACATATGTGAGCATATGTTTGAATCAGGTTAATTTGGAAAAAATTAATATTAGAGCCCCCTTCACTTCAAAATTTTTTCAAAAACTGTTCTCACCAGAGATACACTTGTGTAAAAAAATTTGTATGGAAAAAATTCAAATCAAAAACTCAAAAATGTTTACAAAAAGATCGGTCAATCGGAGATACACATATGCTTAAAATTTAAAGTAAATCGAAGATACGCACGTGTACAAAATATGAAGAAAGTCGGGTCGATTTTTTTAAAAAATATGTATGCGGTCCACAACCCCGGGCCTCAAAATTCGGAGATAACAGCGTGGATAAAATTTGAAAAAATTCGGGTTAATTTTTTAAAAAAATTTGTTTGGGCCCCATGACCCTGGGGTCTCCAAATTTTTTACAAAAAGTGTTGTCCATCGGAGATACACACGTATATAAAATTTGAAGAAAATCGGGTTAAGTTTTTTAAAAAATTTGTTGGGGCCCCATGACCCTGTGACCCGGGGTATCCAAAATTTTTACAGAAAGTGTTGTCGATCGGAGATACATACTTCTATAAAATTTGAAGAAAATCGTGTTAATTTTTTAAAAAAAATTTGTGGCCCCATGACCATGACCATCTCCAAAATTCTTACAAAAAGTGTTGTCCATCGGAGGTACATATGTGTATAAAATTTAAAGAAAATCGTGTTAATTTTTAAAAATTTTATGTGGGCACCCCTCGGGCCTCATGGCTCCAAATTTTTAACAGAAATTTTTGTCTCCGGAAATACACATGTGTGCAAAATTTCAATAAAATCGGGCTTTGGAAAGTGGGTTTAAAATTGATCGCAAGATTCCACGACAAACAGACCGACCGACCGACCGACCGACCGACAGACAGACGTGCCACGAGCAAGCGAATTTAAAAATTGAAATTATTCTTGTAAATTCTCTGATCGGAGATTCAATTTTGTGGTGAAAAGATATCAGCCACAGCGCACGGTTGATGCGACGTACACACAACGACGTACGAAGTACCACTAAAATTCTTTCTTTTGAGTGGAGTTAAGCTGTAGCAGTGTGAGTGCATAACCAATTCTTCATATACTCGTAATATTGTACAAAACACAAATTAAGAATGCACTCACACATCTGAGTGTACATTTCAGTTGCGGAACCATTCAGTTTTGTATAAAAATATTTGTTCTACTTCCTCTTGATATCTCTATACTCTCTGCTGCAACACAACAAAAAAACAACCCCACTCGTAAAATAAGCAGCGCTGCTTGCGCTCATCAGCGCACACAGAACACAGTCATTATAGTATTGTTACGAAAATTAGTTAGTAGCGCGTATAATGGAATTAGAACCAAGATAAATCGCAATGTAAATACTACCTACTTAAAAAAGGCAAATGCTACGAAAGTAGTCGGTAGTGCATAAGAAGGTTCCAATCCTTGATAGATCGTAATGTACCACAAATAAGTGCTAAATTAGAACAAAGAATATACTAGGTACTAAAAAGTAAGCACTCTCATGACTATTATTTGTTTGAAATTTAGCCAGTGCAGTTGTACAAGCTCTTGTAAAGTAATAAAGATATAACCTAAGAGAATTATTGCGAAGTACTAGTGTTCTTGTGTACATTTAAAGTAATCACCATTATAAATTGTGAACTTGTGTTAATTTTAATATTGTTCATTGAAGTTATTTGTAAATTAATTAACTTGTGTTGTGTTTTAATTGCAAAATCCTTTACGTTCTCGAAAGCCTGAATTTCGTAACAATTGGTGTCAGAAGTGGGATTTTGCAAATCGTGAGACAATAAATTTTTGCAAATTGAGAAATAGTTAAATTTTACAAATCGTTGAACAATAAATAAATTAATTGGTGATTTTACAAACTGTTAAACATAAACCAATAAAATGTAAAGTGCAGTGAACATAAAATCCTTTAGTTCCCAGGAGCTTAAGGAAGAGCTTGGAAGGCGTGGTCTAAGCACCGCTGGAAATAAGCAGGAGCTATTTCTCCGTTTACAACAAGTCGTTAAAGCAGAAAAACAGCAGGCTGTTGAACCGTTTTCAATTGAGACGGAGTTAGTGGAGCGAAAACGGCTACTTCGGAAGATAAAGAAGCACCAAACATGGAAGCGATGTTTAATGCTCTAATGCAGCAAATGAAGGAGCAAAGTGAATAATCGCAGCAACAGAATCAAAGGATTAAAAAAACCACCCACAAAAATTAAAAATTTTCTTGTAAATTCTCTAATCGGAGGTACACACACACACACACTGCGTGCTCGTCTTGTGGCAAAATTATCCACCAAATTACGCAGCGGCAGCGAACAGCGCTGCTCACAAAGCACAGAGCTCAGACTTTGCCGTGATCTGATGCGATATAGGGATATTTAAAAATTGTATATTGGGGTCCCCAAGGGGCCGATCGCTCCAAATTTTTACAAAAAGTGTTTTCCATCGAAGACACACATGTGTACAAAATTTAAAGAAAATCGGGTAAATTTTGTAAAATATTTGTACGAACCCGAGGTCCGAGTGGCCTCAAATTAATAGAAAGTATTGTCACCGGAAATATACATGTGTGCAAAATTTCAATAAAATCGGGCCATGGGAAGTGGGCTAAAAATTGATCAGAAAATCTGACCAGCCAGCCAGCCAGCCAGCCACGTGCACGCGAAGTTAATGTAGAGAATTTAAAAAGAGTTGATTAAGCAAAAGCAAGAATCGCAGCAGATATCGCAGCAACAGAGTCAGGAGAATAAACTGATGAATTTAGAATTGAGTTCCAAATTAAACGAGAAGTTGGAACAGCAAAGTCAAGGTCTGAAGAAAGATTTGAATTTTCAAATTAGCGACAAGTTGGAACTGCAAAGCCAAAACTGGATCAGCAAAATCAACAGTTAAATTCCAAATTGACCGTTAAGTTTGAACAGCAAATTCAACAATCGCAAAAACAAAGCCAGGAACTGAAGCAGGAACTAAATTCCAAATTTGATCAACAAAAGCAGGAATTTACTCGGCAAACGCAAGAACTCAACTCCAAATTCGATCATCAAAATCAAAAGCTGGATGTTATTAAAGAAAAGCTAAGAGGTGAAATGGGCGAAATTCAAGAAACGCTCAAAGGATAAATAAGTGGAATTCATGAAGAAGTAAGTGGTCTGGAAGGAAAAATTAAAGAGTTCGAGACCCGATTGGATTCACAGCTGCTGTACAACACAATGGATGGGGCGCTGAAGAACCGCTAAATTCACTTATACTGGCGTTGAGGGGTAAGGCGGCTGACGTATTGCAAATGATTCCAAATGCCGAGATGAGTTCCGGAAGAATACTGAAAGAGTTGGACTTGTGTTATGGACAATATCACACGCAGGAGCTAAGCAAAATACAGCTCCAGATGAAGAAACAACAAAGAGGAGAACGACTTCAAGAATTAGAACGAGAAATAACTAAGCTAGCACGACAAGCCTATTGTGGGGTTCCGGCTGGTATCTTGGACGGTTTGGCAGTGGATGCGTTCATCAATGCTATTCGAGATGAGCAGTTGAAGCTTCATTTGATGACAACAGCCAGAGGAAAGTCAATGAATGAAGTATTGGAATCGGCTTTGGAATACGAAGCAGCTAGAGCCTGTTTGTCTTCTGAAATGGTTATATTGCGCAAGCTGGAAACAGAGGACATTACACAAATAAAAGCCCTTATTAAAGAGGAAATCCGAAAAACGAAAACTGGAAGCCCTCAGAACGACGGAAACCCAACATCTAATTCTCGTCCAAAATGTTTTAGATGCCAGAAACCTCGACATTTCATCCGCGACTGCAAGGAACCAAGATCGGTACAAACTACAATACAGCCAGTGAATCGTGTCAAGAGGCCTGAACATTTACGGCAGATAGACGCATCACAGATAAATGAGGTACAGCAGCCAGCTTACCTCGTAGCTTCAAATCAGGACAACTAAGTTACACCAGCTTTACGGGGCGTAAGCTGGTGGAGAGGGAAGAGAGCCCCAGGTTCACGGTGAACATTGCCAGACTTGGAAATGACAGCAACAGCTTGGTTGTTAGTGGTGTTCTAGAAAGAAAACCATGTACGTTTACCTTGGAAACAGGAGCTTCCAGATCAGTTGTAAATCAGAAAGTGGTGTCTAAAGGCCAAGTGGAAAAAGTATTTCGCTATAATTTGAGGACAGCGACAGGTGAAGTTGCAGCAATTAAAGGAGAGTGCTCCTGTAGTGTCATGTTTGGAGGAATACGGTTTTCTCATCGGTTTATTGTTGCCAGCATTAAAAATGAATGCATATTGGGCTTGGATTTCATGACAGAGCACGAGATGTCCTTTGATCTGAAGAACCACGTGTTAAAATGGCGTAATGTGGAAGTACCCCTGCAAATAAATGACAACCAGATTGGCGGGCTAAGAATCATTACTGAAGAAAAAGTGGAGATTCCACCGATGTGCGCGAAAATCATCTATGGCAAGGTGAACGGTGATCTTGGGGACAGAAGTGTAGGAATAGTGGAGCCAACCCATTTCAACAAGAACGGACTATTATGCGGAAGAACTCCAGTGAAACTCCAACCTAAGATACCAGTGAGAATAATGAACGTTAGCCCATCACCGAAAGTAATAAGAGAAGGAACAGTCATTGGTAAGACTCAGGGAGTAAGCTGTATCGCAAACTGTCAGTCTGTTAAAGTAAAGAATACGCCACTAGATCTGGAAAGGAAGCAGATAATTCGTTCATTGTGCAAACATCTTCCAGTAGCACAGCGACAAGCAGCAGAAAAGGCACTAGAGCAATTTGCCGACGTTTTTGCTGTTAGCGACAACGACATGGGTAAAACCAATATAGTGCGACACCGAATCGATACAGGACATGCGACTCCAATTCGACAGGCGCCAAGACGATTACCACTTGCTAAGCAACAAGAAGCATTAACGCTGGTTAAAAAATGGAACGGGATGGAATCATAGAGAAGTCCAAAAGCCCATGGAGCTCACCTGTGGTACTTCTTCAAAAGAAAGACGGTTCAACGAGATTTTGTGTGGACTATCGGAAACTAAACGACGTCACCAAGAAGGATAGTTATCCATTACCACGTATAGATGACACGTTAGACACTTTATCGGGAGCTAGAATCTTCAGTACATTAGATCTGAAAAGCGGATACTGGCAGGTAGCAATTCATGATAACGACAAGGAGAAGACAGCATTTACTGCGGGAAACGGCTTGTATCAATTTTCTGTAATGCCGTTTGGTTTGTGCAACGCTCCTGCTACATTCGAGCGGTTGATGGAACATGTTTTGCGAGGCCTTAGCTGGAAGACATGTCTAGTCTATTTGGATGACATCATTGTTTTTGGTCGTACATTTAATGAGCACGGGAATAATCTTCGGCAAGTTCTGGAAACCATTAAAAAGAAGTGAATTATTTGGGCCACATTGTATCCAGTCAAGGAGTACGCACGGATCCCAAGAAATTGGAAGCTGTTAATGAATGGCCGGTACCAAAGAATTTACATGAGCTGCGAAGTTTTCTGGGGCTATGCTCCTACTATCGACGGTTTGTGCCTAACTTCGCAGATGTTGCACGAAGCCTTCATCGCCTTACTGAAAAGAACCAAAAGTTCCAATGGTCTAGCGAGCACCAAAAATCATTTGAGTTGCTGAAGGGAAAGCTGTGCAGTTCTCCAATTCTGGCGTATCTACAGGCAGGAGAAATCTTCATTTTGGACACTGATGCTAGCAATGCAGGAATAGTAGCGGTTCTATCGCAGAATCAAGAAGGAAAGGAGCGTGTAATAGCTTACTACAGCCGTTCGCTTTCTAAGCCCGAGAAGAACTGTTGCGTGACGCGAAGGGAATTGCTAGCTGTTGTCGATAGCGTCAAACACTTCCACAAGTACCTATACGGTCAGGAATTCCTTCTTCGAACTGACCATGCAGCACTCAAGTGGTTAATGCAGTTCAGGGAACCAGAAGGTCAAGTGGCCAGATGGATCGAACGACATCAGGCATACACATTTAGAACAGAGCATCGAAAAGGAATGTTGCACAATAATGCCGACGGGTTATCCAGAAGACCTTGTGCACCCCAATGCAAACACTGTACAAGGCAAGAAAACAAGAAGTGCTCCGAAGTAGTTGCACAAATAAGACTACAAGTCGAAGATAGCTGGACAAAAGAGCAGCTAAGGGAGGAACAAGTGCGCGATGACTCGATTGCTCCAATATTTCAATAGATGGAGCAAGGTGAAAGACCGGAGTGGCACGAGATTGCAACAGTAAGTCCGCCAGTAAAAAGTTACTGGGCTCAATGGCAGTCATTGAGATTGGAAGATGGACTACTGGTAAGGCAATGGGAATCGGCTGATGGTTAAAGCATAAAATCACAGATTGTGCTACCTATGAATCGAGTCAAAGAAGTTCTGCAAGAATTACATAGTGGTACATCAGGAGCACATTTGGGCGTTAATAACACGCTAGATAAAGTTAGAAATCGCTTCTATTGGGTCAATTGCCGTAGAGATGTGGAAGACTGGTGTCGAACGTGTGACAGGTGCACAGCAAGCAAAGGACCGCAACCAAAAACTACAAAACTGCAACAGTACAATGTTGGAGCACCATTTGAGCGGGTGGCAATGGACATAGCTGGTCCATTCCCAGAACAAGAGATGGAAATCGCTATATACTCGTGTGCATTGATTACTTCAGTAAATGGGCAGAAGCATATCCCATCGCAAACCAGGAAGCTAGCACGGTGGCTAGGGCATTAGTGGACAATTGGATCTGCAGCTTTGGAGTACCACTGGAATTACATTCCGATCAAGGGCGGAATTTTGAATCGCTAATCTTTCAAGAGCTGTGTCAAGTACTCAACATCAAGAAAACGAGGACTACTCCGTTACATCCACAGTCAGACGGAATGGTCGAAAGGTTCAACAGGACGCTGGAAGAGCATCTGCGAATAGAAGTTAATGCCAACCAAGATGAATGGGATCGTTGTATACCGTTGTTTATGATGGGTTATCGTAGTGCTGTCCACAACACAACTAAAAACTCTCCAGCAATGATTGTATTTGGCAGAGAACTTCGTCTACCATGCGACATCAAATTTGGATCACCACCAGTAGAACCGACAGCAAAAGAGAACTACGTTAGTGATCTAAGGCAGAGGATGATCGCTGTTCATGCTGCAGTAAGGAGCAACATAGTGGATGCCAGCAACCGGATGAAAACGCGATATGACCTGCGAGCAAACTGTGGTGGATTTCAGGAAGGAGATTTGGTCTGGCTTTACAATCCCAAGAGAAGAAAAGGTAAATCTCCAAAACTACAGCAGAGTTGGGAAGGACCTTACAAGATCATTTAGAGGATTAATGATGTCGTATATCGGATTCAACAAAGCCCCAGATGTAAAATGAAAGTTGTTCACATTGACAGATTGACAACATTGACAGAGGTACAACAACAGAAGTGCTGAATCTGTTCGGGACGAACAGAATTAATGGAGGGGGGGGGGGGTAATGTTACGAAAAGTAGTTAGTAGCGTATATAATGGAATTACAATCCTAAGATAAATTGGAATGTAAAAAATGCATACTTAAAATAATGTTACGAAAAGTAGTTAGTAGGGCATATAATGGAATTAGAACCAAGATAAATCGCAATGTAAATACTGCCTACTTAAAATAAGCAAATGCTACGAAAGTAGTCGGTAGTGCATAAGAAGGTTCCAATCCTAGATAGATCGTAATGTACCACAAATAAGTGCTAAATTAGAACAAAGAAAATACTGGGTACTAAAAAGTAAGCACTCTCATGACTATTAGTTGTTTGAAATTTAACCAGTGCAGTTGTACAAGCTCTTGTAAAGTAATAAAGATATAACCTAAGAAAATTATTGTGAAGTACTAGTGTTCTTGTGTACATTTAAAGTAATCACCATTATAAATTGTGAACTTGTGTTAATTTTAATATTGTTCATTAAAGTTGTTATTTGTAAATTAATTAACTTGTGTTGTGTTTTAATTGCAAAATCCTTTACGAACTCGAAAGCCTGAATTTCGTAACAGTATGATATGATTTTTTGATGCCGCAAATGGAAAAATTTGTATGGGACCCCCAGACCCAGGGGCGCGATCACTCCCAAATTTTTACATTTACATTTGTGTTGTCCATCGAAGATACACATAAGTATAAAATTTGAAGAAAATCGGGTAAATTTTATAAAAAAAAATCTGTATGGGAGCCCCCCCCCCCGACCCCGAGGTCCCAGGTGCCCCAAAATTTAATAAAAGGTATTCTCATGGTAAATACACATATGTGCAAAATTTGAATAACATCGGACTTACGGAAGTGTGTTAAAAATTTATCACAAGATTCTGCCAGCCAGCCAGCCAGCCAGCCAGCCACGGGCACGCAAAGTTAATACAGAGAACAAGCTGTACCCGGGCGATTTGCTACCCGCCCAATGAAAATGACAAAAACAATGTTCGGACTATAGCCAAATCAGTCCAGTCGGTCTCAAAAATTTTTTTTTTTTTTTTTTTCACCTAGCAGTATTTTTTTTCACTATTCTCATACCTACTAAATATACATAAAAAATTTCATAACAATCGGTCGAGCCGTTTCGGAGTAGTTGAGCCTCAAACACCGTGACACGAGATTTTTATATATTAGATTTAAAAAGAACCCTCTAATCGGGCTAATTTTTACTTTAAATTTGTATAAGGCCCATGACCTAGGGGGCCGGGGTCTCCAAAATTTTTACAAAAAGTGTTGGCCATCGGAGATATACTTGTATGTATGTAAGAATAAATGTTCAATTCAAGAGTTTTAGTTTATTAAATAAGTAGTAGTAGTAATTAGAGTTAGTAAATACCTTCTTGAATCCTTTATGATCATTCAACTGTTTCCTTGTGATAACTTTTAATAATGGCCAATCCTGTCGTCCAACCTCCGATCTTAAACCCTCCAGTTCCCCCAAATCCGCCACAAAATCCTCAAAACCCAAACAACGTTCCAATATCCTCTCCTGCTTTACAATGTCTTATTTCCTCGATCGTAAGCCAAGTCCTACAAACTGAGGGAAGAAGCTTAGTTCAATCAATTTTAAACCCCAACGCTGACCAGTTCGCAGGAACTGATCAAACGATTAACCAGGATCAGCGAGCCAACATAGCGGAATTAGACAAAATTCCGGATGTTATTCGTTGTTTGCGGGAATTCTCTGGGCAACCAGGAGAATTTAGCTCTTGGAAGAAGAGCGTAGAAAGGATACTGCGTATATATGAATCCATTAAAGGTTCACCAAAGTATTTCGGCATCATTAATGTGATTCGGAATAAGATTGTGGGACATGCGGACCACATTCTTGAATCATACAATACCCCACTGAACTGGGATTGTATCGCTCGGTGCCTCAGGATATCATTAGTACAAGGTAACCTGTCCGTACAAGAGTTCTACCAGCAGGTCTATTCCCACCTTTCGCTCATTTTGAATAAGATTTCGTGCATGAGCATTGGCGTGGAAGCCCTTAATCTATTGATGCACACTTATATGGACAAGGCACTCGATACCTTCATACGAGGCTTAAAAGGCGACTTACCCAATATTCTCGGTATCCGTGAACCTGCAGATCTGCCCCAGGCATTACATCTTTGCCTAAAGCTCGAAAACCAAACTTATAAATCTCAGTATGCTTATGCAAACAATCAGCATAACAGAAGAACGCATCATTTACCACCTCCTATCCCACCGAAACGTCATCATCAAGGACAACACCCACATCCGCAATATAATCAGCAATTTTATCCGCAGCTATTCCATAGTCCGATGAATTACAATCAGTACCCAATAAACTATAACCCAAGGCCTCCAATGAATTTCAACCCCAGACCAATGGTTCCCCCCAGAATTCAACGACCATTCATTCCTTTCAATCCGCCGCAGAATCAAACCCCTAGACCTCAACCAACGCCAATGAAGACATCCACCATCAGGACGAACAACATAAATTACAACAACAGACCCCAGCAAAAGAACTGGCCACCCGCACAAAAAAGGCCATTTGCTGCAACATTGAATCAACTTCATCCCCATAAGATGCAGAGGAATTTCCACTTGAATACTATTGAGCCCGAACAATCTCCGTGTACATCTGAGGATCCCAATCCCACTCAATACGAGCAAGCGATTCAGTCAGAAGACAGCCAATACGATCAAAGCTTTCAGGAGTATTCTGAATCATTTCAACAGCAATGTGGAAATGATAACCTAGAAGAACTATCTGAATTTAACGATATTCATTTTTTAGACTAAACTGCTCCTCTCTTCCGTACTTTGAGTGTAAGGCGAAGAGCGGAGAAGTCTTAAAAATTTTGATCGATACTGGATCAAACAAAAATTACATAAAACCCACTCTTATTAAAAATCCCAAAACAAATGAAAAACCTTTTTATGCCAATTCCATGGGAGGAAACATAAAAATTAGTCATCATACATTTTTAAATCTTTTTGGTCTTAATGACATCAAAATTAAATTCTTTCTTATGCCGGAATTAAAATCTTTTCATGCCATTCTGGGCAATGACACTTTAAAAGACCTTTCAGCTGTCATTCATACGAAAGATAACTACATGCTAATCAACAATAGCGTCAAAGTAAGATTAAAACAGTTGGTTACCCAATCAGTTAATTCTATTAATATCCGAACCGAACACATGACCAGTGAGCAAAGATTTCATATTCAATCTGTTGTGAAGGAATTCCCTAATCTATTCAATGATCCCGATAATAAATTAACTTGTGCCACTAACGTTAAGGCAGAAATAAGAACAACTACAGATACCCCCGTCTACGCTAAATTTTATCCCTATCCAATGGCCCTTAAAGAAGAGGTTGAGAGCCAAATTGCCAAACTTTTAAATGATGGTATAATCAGACCTTCCAGATCTCCTTACAATGCACCAGTGTGGATTGTACCAAAGAAGCCTGATGCTTCCGGAGTAAAGAAGTACAGGATAGTTGTCGACTATCGTAAGCTTAACGATGTCACTATTCCTGAGAAGTACCCGCTGGAGAATATTGAAAAACTTTTATCCGAGTTAGGTGAAAACAAGTATTTTACAGTCATTGATCTCAAAAGTGGATTCCATCAGATTCCTCTTAAAGAATCAGACATGGCGAAGACCGCATTTTCGATCAATAACGCCAAATATGAATTCACCAGACTTTCAATGGGTTTGAAAAATGCCCCTCCAACTTTTCAGAAGTCATTAGATGACATTTTGCGTAAGCACATTGGCAAACGATGCCGCGTTTATATTGATGATATAATCATTCATAGTAAAAGCGAAGAAGAACATTTGAAAGACATTCGCAAGGTCTTTGAGACTCTTAACGATGCTAATCTGAAAGTTCAGCTCGATAAATGTGAGTTCTTTAAGAAAGAGATAGAATTCTTAGGTTTCATTGTATCGTCAAATGGTATTACAACTAACCCTGGAAAAGTGAAATCTATACAGAATTTCCCAGCTCCTCGAACTTTAAAAGATTTAAGATCTTTCCTCGGTCTGTCAGGGTATTATCGCCGTTTCATTCGCGACTACGCTAAACTTGCTAAACCCTTGACATCCCTCTTAAGAAGGGAGGATGGACGTGTCCAAGAATATTTCTATCATATTTCTAGCAAAAAGCTAATATATCTTAACGATGAAGCACAAGATGCTTTTCAAAAACTCAAAAACTCCCTTGTATCAGAAGATACCGTTTTAATTTATCCCGACTTTAAAAAACCTTTCGAGCTCACCACAGATGCTTCAAATTATGCATTAGGTGCTGTTCTATCACAAGAGAACAAACCTATTACCTTTATATCGAGAACTTTGACTAAACAGAAGAAAACTATGCTGCCAATGAAAAAGAGATGCTAGCCATTATATGGGCTTTGAACTCTCTCAGAAACTACCTTTACGGTACGGCAAAGGTCATTATTTATACCGATCATCAACCTCTGACTTACGCTCTAAGCAACAGAAACAATAATAGTAAACTAAAAAGATGGAAAGCTATGCTAGAGGATTACAACTATGAGCTTAAGTATAAGCCAGGAAGGAGCAACGTAGTAGCTGACGCGCTTTCTAGACCACCTCAGAGCAGCCAAATTAACTCTTTGACTCCTACTATTCATAGCGATGAAAGCTCAGCCCATGGTTTGATCTACAGCGTTGAATGTCCTATCAATGTCTTTAAAAATCAAATTCTTCTTCAGGAAGGTACACTAACTTCATATAGACATACTATTATTGAACCTTTCTATGATGAACAAAAACTTATCGAAATTCTAAGAAAACGTCTTAATCCAACAGTCACTAATGGTATTAAAACAGCTGAACCCATCATGGGTATGATTCAGAACATTTATACAACACACTTTAATAATTACCGCATACGTTTTACACAGATAATGGTTGAAGATATGAAAAATAAAACCAGACCCTCTATTAAAAATTACTCTGTAGGAGATATAATTTATGTTAAAGTTAACAAAAGATTAGGTTCCAAAATATCAGCCGGATATAAAAAGGAGACAGTTAAAGAGAACAAATCTACTACTATAGTAACAGCATCAGGAAAAATAGTACACAAATCAAACATACGGAATTAAAGTATATTTTTATCCCAACAGATTTTTAATCGGAACTAGTCAAGGAGATGTAAATATTCTTGACTACACCAACTCCCCAATAATCGTCCTAAATGATGGAACAGCTAAAATTATGGAAGGCTCCTTAAAATTAATGCACATCATCGAAATAGCACCATACGAGAAATTCATTGCAGAAGTTGTTCCCGTTATCCAAACTCGAGTTCCTCAATCCAATCCCTTCTACCCACTCCTACAATTCGAAATCCAGCAAATAAGGAATTATATTCAAAATTTAAAGGTTAATCGCGCAAAACGATCATTAAATTTCATTGGGTCAGCCTGGAAGTGGACTGCAGGAGTTGTTCCCGTTATCCAAACTCGAGTTCCTCAATCCAATCCCTTCTACCCACTCCTACAATTCGAAATCCAGCAAATAAGGAATTATATTCAAAATTTAAAGGTTAATCGCGCAAAACGATCATTAAATTTCATTGGGTCAGCCTGGAAGTGGACTGCAGGTAATCCCGACCATGATGATTTTGAAATAGTAAAAAACAAAATTAATAACGTAATTGATAATGGTAACAGTCAAATCATAATAAATAAACAATATGAAGAAAGAATTAATGCACTCACTAACGTAACTAACGAAATATTAAATACAATAAAAAAAGATAGCATAATCCAATACGAATTAAATGTAATTTTATTATATAAGTTGAAACTAATAAAAGAAGAATTAAGTACCGTAATATACGCTATTGAACTGGCTAAAGCCAATATCGTTAATTCGAATATTCTTGATAAAAAAGAATTAGACTTAGTATTAGATACTTTAGAAAGAGATGTAATACCATATTCAAATATAGAGCATGCACTTAAATTTGCAGACATTAAAATCGCTTCCAATTCGAGAAGTTTAATTTACATAATTGATATTCCAAAAACAAAAAAATATTTATATGAAAATTTATTATTAGTACCAATAAAAAGAAATTATGGGCTTATCCACAAACTTGAATTTAGAAATATATTAAGAAAAAACAAATCGGTGTATGGAATTAAAACCAAATGTAAGCTAATTGATGAATTGTCCTTATGTAAACTATCAAATTTAATAGATATAGATAATGATAATTGCATTATAAAATTATTAGAAAATAGGAATGCATCATGCAACGCGACAAACAGCCAACACATCCCTCAGGTCGAAGAGATAGCATCCGGAATCATCGTGCTCAACAAATTCAACGGAACCATAGAAGCTCGCAATGGAAGCCAGTCACTACAAGGAACATTTGTCATCAAGTTCAGTAACGAAAGTATCATGATAAACAACCAACGATACATTTCCGAGAAGATCGTAAGAACGCAGGTTCTACCCCCAATGCTACACCCCACAGACGCTAATTCAACAGTCGAAGAAATACTCTCCTTGGAACTCATGAAAGAACTACATACAAGAAACACCAAATACATCGAAAAGATGCAAGCTGAGAAGAAGATGCACCAGATGGTAACATATGGAACTTTTATTGTATTGTTCCTAGCAATAGCAGCTATTGGATACAACAGAGCCAAAGCAAATCCCGTCAATTTAATACCAACACCACCAATCAAATAATAAAGTTGCTTTTTTTTAAAGAGGAAAATCTATTTTTCCTTAATTTATACACTGGTTGGTTGACACTGAACTGTGTTGGTATCTTCAATTTGTCCTTACTAGATTTCGGGAACAACAAAGAAAGTTGTGTTTTAGGTTGCCTGTCATGCAAAATTTCACTCGGCGATTTGTTGTTGTTACCAGGAGAGAACCGGTAAGTTCTTAAAAATGTCAGTAAAGCGAGATCGGTTGATTTTTCATCTTTCATTTCTTTTGTCATTGTGGCTTTAAAAGTCCTAACAAAACGCTCTGCTTCACCATTTGATGCTGGATGGAATGGTGCAGTGGTAAGATGTTCTATGCCATTTGTTTCACAAAATTCAGCGAACTCTTGCGACGTGAATGCAGGTCCATTGTCACTGACAACTGAATCTGGTAGTCCCTCTGTTGGTTATTTTGTGATTTTGAATTACTTTTCAATACATCAATTGCGGCTTGCGTGCTCTCATGAGCTTGCGCAATTTTGATGACTTCTTCCAATTTCGGGTTTACTAGCTGCAAAATGGCTGTTCTAACGGAATCATGAATCGTGTGTAATACAATCATATCCCTAATAGCGGTATCTGTAAAAGATTTCTTGCACTCGCACTTGAACTCACATTTCACAGCAGCATCACTTAAATCCGCAATCCAAGATTGGTACGAATCACCAGGTTTCTTTTTCAGCTGGCAAAATTTAAAACGAGCTGGCAAAATATGGACAGATTTAGCATAGAATTCACTTAACCTTTTTTCGATGGCATCTAAAGTTTCTGCGTCAAACGAATTTTCACCGTACACTTTTTTTATTGGGTGATAAGCATCAACGCCTACCCAAACGAGAAAACACGATTTCTGTCGTCCGGTGTCTGTAATGTTATTTGCAATGAAATACTGTTTCAATTGCGCTATATATTCCTCAAAATTCTCTTTTCCATGATCGTATGATCGAAATGCAGTTATAGATGATGATTTACTTTTTTCACCATTATTTGCCGCTAATTGTGCCACAATTATTTTTTGGTTTTCTGCAAGTTTTGCAAGAATTGCTTTAACATCTGGATCCATTTCGCACAAATATAAAGCACAAAAAAATTTTTGTTTTACGTTTTACGCAAACTAGCGTGAGACTACGTTAACACTCGTCGCCAAAATGTTATACTTGTGGGTCAATTACATTAAACACAATTAACAAAGTTTTACTTATAAATTATTATGTATTTCAATGTAAGTCCTTTAATAAAAATGATATATTAATTCTATATATATTAACAATGATTCTGTTTCTAGCTCAAGTTTTATGTACACTGCTTCGATGATTAGTTACGACCTACGATGCTGCACGATTCATAAAGTGTATATTGCTTGTTGTCTGGTAGTAGCAAGAAAGAGTAAATGCATTTATTATATGTATGTACAACTAATTTGGTGATTTGTGTGTATAACAGGTTTGGTGATTTATGTGTAGTTACAAACACATCACACACAAAATCTCGTTGAACCATCTTTCGTTTGAACAAGTACCACAGGTGAGCTCCATGGGCTTTTGGACTTCTCTATGATTCCATCCCGTTCCATTTTCTTAACCAGCGTTTCTGCTTCTTGTTGCTTAGCAAGTGGTAATCGTCTTGGCGCCTGTCGAATTGGAGTCGCATTTCCTGTGTCGATTCGATGTCGCAGTATATTGGTTTTACCCATGTCGTTGTCGCTGACAGCAAAAACGTCGGCAATTGCTCTAGCGCCTGTTCCGCTGCTTGTCGCTGCGCTGCTGGAAGATGTTTACATAGCGAATGAATTATCTGCTTCCTTTCCAGATGTATTGGCGTATTCTTTACATTTTCAGGCTGGCAGTTTGCGTTGCAGCTTACTCCCTGAGTCTTGCCAATGACTGTTCCTTCTCTTATTACCTTCGGTGATGGGCTAACGTTAATTATTCTTACTGGTATCTTAGGCTGGGGTTTCACTAGAGTTATTCCACATATCAATCCGTTCTTATTGAAATTGGTTGGCTCCACTATTCCCACTGTAGTGTCCCCAAGATCACCGTTCACCTTGCCATAGATGATTTTTTCGCACATCGGTGATTCTTAGCCCGCCAATCTGGTTGTCGTTTATTTGCAGGGGTACTTCCACATTACGCCATTTTACCACGTGGTTCTTCAGATCAAGGGACATCTCGTGCTCTGTCATGAAATTCAAGCCCAATATGCATTCATCTGTAATGCTGGCCACAATAAACCGATGAGAAAACCGTATTCCTCTAAACATGACACTACAGGAGCACTCTTCTTTAATTGCTGCAACTTCCCCCGTCGCTGTCCTCAAATTGTAACGAAATACTTTTTCCACTTAGCCTTTAGACACCACTTTGGGATTTACAACTGATCTGGAAGCTCCTGTATCCAAGATAAACGTACATGGTTTTCCTTCTAACACATTACTAACAACCAAGCTGTTGCAGTCCTTTCCAAGTTTGGCAATGTTCACCGTGATTCTGGGGCTCTCTCCCCTCTTTACCAGCTTACGCCCCGTAAAGCTGGTGTAACTTAGTTTTCCTGATTTGAAGATACGTGGTAAGCTGGCTGCTGTACCTCATTCATCTGTGATGCGCCTATCTGCCGTAAATGTTTAGGCCTCTTGACACGATTCACTGGCTGTACCGTAGTTTGTATTGGTCTTGGTTCCTTGCAGTCGCGGATGAAATGTCCAGGTTTTTGGCATCTAAAACATTTTGGACGAGAATTAGATGTTGGGTTTCCATCGTTCTGAGGGGTTCCAGTTTTTTTTTTCGGATTTCCTCTTTAATAAGGGCTTTTATTTGTGTAATATCCTCTGTTTCCAGCTTGCGCTATCTAACCATTTCGGTAGACAAACTGGCTCTAGCTGGTTCGTATTCCAAAGCCGATGCCAATACTTCATTCATCGACTTTCCTCTGGCTTTTGTCCTTAAATGAAGTTTTAATTGCTCATCTCGGATAGCATTGATGAACGCATCCACTGCCAGTCCGTCCAAGATACTAGTCGGAACCCCACAATACGCTTGTCGTGCTAGCTTAGTTATTTCCCGCTCTAATTCTTGAAGTCTTTCTCCTCGCTGTTGTTTCTTCATCTGGAGCTGTGTTTTGCTTAGCTCCTGTGTGTAAGACTGTCCATAACGCAAGTCCAACTCTTTCAAGATTCTTCCAGAACTCATCTCGGCATTTGGAATCATTTGTAATACGTCAGCCGCCTTGCCCCTCAACGCTAGAATCAAAGAATTTAGCTGTTCTTCAGCACCCCATCCATTATGTTGTACAGCAGCTGCAAACTAAACTTTGAATTTTCAAATGCTGTTTCACCATCGAACGCAGGAGGCTTCAATATTCCTTTCTGGTTGCTAGAAAGTTCTGGAATTACTCTGGTACTGCTTTGTTGAGTGTTCTCTCTGACGAATTGGGTACGGTTTTCCAGCCGGGTCTCAATTTCCTTAATTTTGTCTTCCAGACCACTCACTTTTCCTGTCATATTCGTTTCGAGCGATTTCACTTTTCCTTGAATTGTTGATTGAATTTAATTTATTTCACCTTTAAGTGATTCCAGCTTCTGATTTTGTTTATCAAATTTGGAGTTAAGCTCTTGACTTTGCTGATAAATTTCCTTCTTTAGGACCTGTGTTTGCTGGCTAAATTCATGCTTTTGTTGATCGAATTTGGAGTTCAATTCCTGCTTCAGTTCTTGGCTTTGGAGCTGCGATTGTTGATTCTGTCGATCCAACTCTTTCTTTAGACCTTGGCTTTGCTGTTCCAACTTATCACTAATTTGAAAATTCAAATCTTGCTTCATCTCTTGGTTTTGTAGCTGCGATTGTTTACTTTGCTGCTGCATTTGAAAATTCAAATCTTTTCTTATCTTTTCACTTTGTTCACTTTGCTGCATCATTTGCTGCATTAGAGCATTAACCATCGCTTTCATGTTTGGTGCTTCTTTATCTTCCGAAGTAGCCGTTTTTCGCTCCACTAAGGAGAAATAGCTCTTGCTTATTTCCTGCGGTGCTTAGACGTCGCCGTCCAAGCTCTTCTTTAAGCTCCTGGGAACTATAGGATTTAATGTTCACTGCACTTTCCATTTTATTATTTACTGTTTATCGATTTGTAAAATTTTCACTTTATTTATTTACTGTCTCAAGGTTTGGAAAATCACCAAATAATTTATTGTTCCAAAATGTTACTGTCTCACAATTTGGAAAATCCCACTTCTGACACCAATTGTTACGAAATTCAGGCTTTCGAGTTCGTAAAGGATTTTGCAATTAAAACACAACACAAGTTGATTAATTTGCAAATAACAATTGTAATGAACAATAATAAAATTAACACAAGTTCACAATTTATAATGCTGTTTACTTTAAATGTACACAAGAACACTTATGATACTAGTACTTCACAATAATTCTCTTTTTTTTAGCTTTATCACTTTACAAGAACTTTTACAACTGCACTGGTTAAATTCCAAACAACTAATGATCTTACTTCAACCTAACGCCTCTATTTATACTCAATCATAAGCATCCAGAAACTTCTAATATTGCAGACAGAAATATCCAGAAATTGTAGCCTTATTCCGATACTTATATGTAATGAGTCATCTTCTAAAAATAGACTACATGTTCAATCATGTTCTTTTACAAAAATCGGGCAAACAGCACAAACCGGTTTGACTACTTGTTTTACCAGTACTCAATGATTCAAACTTGCAGGCGGTTACATTTCAAATTTCAAATAATCTAATAGTCATGAGAGTGCTTACTTTTTAGTACCCAGTATTTTCTTTGCTCTAATTTAGCACTTATTTGTGATACATTACGATATATCTAGGATTGGAACCTTCTTATGCACTACCGACTACTTTCGTAGCATTTGCATATTTTAAGTAGGCAGTATTTACAATGCGATTTATCTTAGTTCTAATTCCATTATATGCGCTACTAACTACTTTTCGTAACATTATTTAAGTATGCATTTTTTACATTCCAATTTATCTTAGGATTCCAATTCCATTATATAAATTAACAAGAAATAGGAAACTAAACTGCTGACCAAGCGTCTGGGGCATTCACCACAAAAGAGTATTGCAATTCAATGGAAATGCTGAACAGACGATCCACAATTCAATTTCCCACGAACAACAGAAATGCAACGGAAATGCTAACTAAACGATCTACACATTTCTACACATTTGCAAGTAGCTAAAAGCGAGGTATTATTATAAGTATTGAATTATTGTAAATTTAGTTGATATTTGAATTGAATAAAGGTCAGGCTAACTGCTTGCAAAAATATATTTTTTTAAAGTTTATTCTTGAGTTTTTGTTAACTGGCGCCCGAGCAGGGACCGTTGTAAGTGAATAAGTAATTAACTGATCTTTACTATCGATTATTAACAGTGCTAAAAATCACACAGTGTTAAAAATCACAAAGTGCTAAATAGTGAAGTTACAATCCAATAAGCAAGGACTATCACAACGTGGCAAATAGTGGAATAAAAACCCACGAAACTAGTTCATCCAAGTCGAAGGAAATTTAAGGCCCCGGAGTCACCGAACACTATTCGGACAAAACGGAATCTTCCTGTTAGGAGTAAAACACGAAGGTAGCCGCCTCCGCAGTTGCAACTAGAAGACCACCCTCGGTTCCCACACACAAGGACACATCACCGGGAAGTGTGTGTATTTTTCAACAACGAGACTCAACAAGACATTTATCAACTCAGAGATGTCTGTCCTACATCTTCTTATGTAAGTTAAGAAAAACTTTTAAAACTAGAAAAGTGAAAAATTATTGAAAATTTAAGAAAAAATTAATTAAAAGATTAATAAAAATATTTATCAAGAATCAAAGAAAAATTGAAAATTAAGAAAATAAAGAAACTTATTATTTTACCAAACTATATATTTATGAAAACATTGAAATCATACCTACTAATTACACATATTTACCAAAACAAAAATCACAAATGAATATTTAAGCTTCCAATACTTAATACTTTTGAATAATCAAGTTATTCATTCATACATACTTTCTGATTACACATATTTATCAAAAGAAAAATTAAGTGTATCTAATTGAAATCACAAGTGAATATTAAAGTTCGAATACCCAATACTTTTAATCATCAAGTTATTTGTTCATCTTTCTTGAATCTGACCACTCTGCAATGTCAAACCCAAACAATTTAATAAGACCAGCGCGACTAAACGTACCAGAAGGTGTGGCAGGAAACCCTGCTGTTCCTGTAAATGACCCTGCAAATGCTCCTAATGAGCCCTTTAATTTTAATAACATTACCGAACAAATTACTCGAATTGTTCGTGAAGTTCTAACAAGGGAAGGACAAAACATTTTCAATAATATAATTAATCCCAATGCCGACATCGCGAACGACATCGACCAACCAATCACTCTTAACGCGGACAGAAACCTTGCCGACCTAGACAAGATACCCGACGTTGTCCAAAGTTTAAGGGAGTTCTCAGGTCAACCAGGAGAATTTAGCTCCTGGCGTAAAAGTGTTGAGAGAATCCTTAGTGTTTACGACCATTTACAAGGTACACCAAAATACTACGGTATAATAAGCGTAATAAGGAATAAAATTGTAGGCCAAGCTGACGTAGCATTGGAGTCCTACAACACTCCGTTGAATTGGAAAAAAATATCTAAGTATTTAACCCTTCACTACGCCGATAAAAGAGATATCGGAACTCTGGAATACCAGATGACTACGTTAGTTCAAGGGAATTACACAATTCCTGAATTTTATCAAATGGTTTATCAACATCTGTCTGTAATATTAAATAAGCTCTCTAGTATGGACGTAAGTCACGAATCACTTACAAATATGATCCAATGTTACCGTGGAAAGGCCCTGGACACGTTTGTAAGGGGACTCAAGGGAGACCTCCCACGTCTTCTTAGTATAAAAGAACCAGCGGACCTTCCGCAAGCTTTACATCTTTATCTTAAATTACAAAATGTCGACTATAGAACACAATACGCTAATAACAGTCAAAATATCGTACGCAGATCGCAAATCCCACCACATTAACCGCCAAAGCGTTTCTCTTCTCATAACGTTCCCCAACCTATTCCAGCTCCAACAAGAAACTTTTACCCTGAACTAATTCACAGCCCACAAATTCCTGTACGACCACACTTTTTCACAAACCAACCAAATATTAGACCTCAATACGGATACCAAAACAGACCACTACCACCTAGAGATCATCGACAAGCTCCTCCCAGATACTTTACACCACCAGAGCCAGTGGATGTCGATAGAAGTATCCATTCAAAACAGATAAATTACGCAAATAGACAACAAATGCGCCCAGGTCCAATTAAACGACAAAATCCTCATCAAAATAACCAATCCTACCAAATGCATCCCACGAATAAATTCCAAAGAGTTTATCACACTAACCAAAACGATAGCAACAATACGAATAGGAAATAGAATCTCAAAACGCCAATGACGACCAAGAAATTCCGACGCTAGACGAATACATCGACGATACTGAGACTACTGATTTCGACCAAACTGAACAATTAGAAGACATCTATTTTTTAGGTTAAACCGCTCTTCACTTCCTTACTTCCAATGCAGGACGCGAAGTGGAGAGACACTGAAATTTCTAATAGACACAGGGTCGAACAAAAATTACATACAACCAAGACGAGTTAATTTCCCTATCCTTAACGAAAAGCCATTCCTTGCTAATTCCGTCGGAGGCAATATTAGAATAACCCAACATGCTCTTATAGACCTTTTCAAGCAAAACAAAAAATCTAAATTTTTCATCCTTCCAAGTCTGATCTCTTTTGATGGCATCATAGGTAATGACGCATTAAGAGAACTAAAGGCAATCATCCATACCGAAGGTAGCTATATGACTATCCATCCAAACACTAAAATCTTACTTAAACAATACACATCGGAGAATGTAAATAATATCAATCTCCGTATTTCCCACTTATCCGAAGAACAAAATAGAAAGCTCAATGATATCATAAGAAAGTGTCCAAACCTCTTCTCGGATCCCGATAAAAAACTAACATTTACCACCAGAGTTAAGGGCGAAATTCGCACTACTACTGACTCTCCTGTTTACTCAAAGCCATACCCATATCCTATGGCTCTAAAAGACGAAGTCGAGAAACAGGTCAAGGAACTTCTAAATGAAGGAATAATAAGGCCTTCAAAATCACCATACAACTCCCCCGTATGGATCGTTTCGAAGAAACAAGATGCTTCCGGCAAGAAGAAATATCGAATGGGATAGACTATAGGAAGCTAAAGGCTGTCACTATTTCCGATAAATATCCTGTACTGGAAATAAACGAGGTTCTTTCAAATCTCGGAAAGAATCGATATTTCACCGTCATCGATCTTAAAAGTGGTTTCCACCAGATTCCACTAAAGGAGAACGATATCGAAAAGACTGCCTTCTCGATAAATAACGGGAAATTTGAGTTTACCCGCCTACCTTTCGGGCTCAAGAATGCGCCCTCAATCTTTCAAAGGACACTGGATGATATTCTGAGGGAACATATAGGAAAAAGTTGCTATATTTACATAGATGATATCATCATATTTGGAGAAAATGAAGAACAACATTTTAAGAATTTGGAAATGGTATTTAAAACACTCGAAAAAGCCAATATGAAAATACAACTCGATAAATCCGAATTTCTGAAATCAGAAGCAGAATTTTTAGGATTCATTGTTGGAATCGACGGAATAAAAATAAACCCCAAAAAGGTTAAGGCTATAGTCGACCTACTCCCACCTCGAAATCTAAAAAACCTTCGATCCTTTTTAGGAATGTCAGGGTATTATCGACGGTTTGTCAGGGATTATGCGAAATTAGCAAAACCCCTGACATCCCTTTTAAGAGGGGAAGATGGACGCGTGTCCAAAAACCTCTCGAAAAATAAAACCATCCAACTCGACAAAGTTGCATTGGACGCTTTCCAAAAATTAAAAAACGTTCTAGTCTCCGAAGAAATCATTCTAACACACCCAAATTTCGAAAAAGAGTTCGAATTTACCACAGATGCCTCTGACTACGCCATCGGCGCAGTACTGTCGCAAAACAACAAACCAATAACGTTTTTGTCACGAACGCTTAACAAAACGGAAGAGAGTTATGCGACCAACGAAAAAGAAATGTTGGCCATAATCTGGGCACTCACTAGTTTACGAAATTTCCTTTACGGTTCCAGAAAAATTAAAATCTTCACTGACCACCAACCGCTCACGTATGCCCTCAGTAGCAAGAACACCAACAGCAAAATGAAACGTTGGAAGGCCATATTGGAGGAATACAACTATGAGCTCCAATATAAGCCCGGTAGAACCAATCTTGTAGCAGACTCACTTTCTAGACTCCCACATCCAACAAACGGTAATTCACTTACTATGACACAACATAGCGCAGATAGCTCATCCCATAACCTAATCCCGACTATCGAAACCCCTATTAACGCTTTTCGCAACCAGTTCATATTTAAAATAGAAAACGAGAACAGCTACCAAATACAAAACCCTTTCCCCAATTATCAAAGACACATTTTTATACAACGAAATTTTACGGAAACAGATATCATTAACTTACTTAAGAGATACCTCAATCCTAATGCGATTAACGGACTCTCAGCACCCGAAAATGTCATGGGCAAAATACAGGAAATATACCCCATCCATTTTAGAAACTACAAAATCCGTTATACTCAAACCATTGCCGAATACATACCCAACGAAGACCGACAGGACGAAATTATACTTACAGAACATAAAAGAGCTCACCGCAACGCTTACGAGAACCGATTGCAAATAATAAAAAAATATTATTTTTCTAAGATGAACTCTAAAATTCAAAATTTGGTTAAACGTTGCTCGATATGCAAAGAAAACAAATACGAACGCCATCCTAACAACCAATTCATAGAACCTACTCCTGTTCCAAATTACCCCGGTCATACAGTACATATTGACATATTCTCGACGGAAAAATTTCTAGTCCTCACAGCAATCGACAAATTTACGAAATTTGCGCAAGCCAAACTGATCGATTCCTGATCAATAGAACACATCAAAAGACCCCTTCTAGACATCCTTTTCTATTTTTGCGTACCAGAAAATGTAGTGATTGATAATGAAAAATCATTCAATTCTGCTTCCATAACATCAATGCTTGAGGACGACCTCAATATAAAAGTCTTCACGACACCCCCTTACAAAAGCGAAGTCAACGGACAAATAGAGCGTTTTCATTCGACGCTGTCCGAAATAATGAGATGCCTTAAGGCAGACGGACCTCCTCGTCCTTTTCAAGATTTGCTTGACCGCGCAGTCAACGAATACAATTTAACAATCCACACCACAACGGGTAAAAAACCAGTCGAACTATACTACGGTCGTATTCCAAGAATAAACCCAGAACGGTTCGAGCAAGTACGCATTGACACTATCGAGAAACTTAAAAATAAACAAGAAAAAAACCTTAGGTACCACAACAAAAACCAGAAACCAATAAAAAATTACCTTCCTGGAGATATCATCTTCATAAGACAAAACAAAAGAATAGGGTCTAAGTTAACAGTTCGATACAAAAAGGAAATAGTCAAAGAAAACAGAAACACAACAATTCTAACAGAGTCAGGGAAAATAGTACATAAAACTCATATACGAAACTAACATAGGCTATCCTGTTTCAGATATTTTCTTTACACCGCTGTCAATGGAGAAATCCAAATCTTAGACTTCACTAACGCGCAATTCGTGTCTCTGCACGTAGGACAAGCTAAAATTAAAGAAGGAAACTTCAAGATAATTCATGAAGTTGAAATGGACCAGTACAACATATTTATAGAGAACATTACACCGATTATAAACTTAAACACCACAAGACGGAATTCCCTATTTCCTCTCCTCAACCACGAGGTTAATCAGATCAAAAATCTAATTTTTAACTTAGAACCAAGAAAGATGAAAAGGTCACTTAATTTTATTGGCTCAGCATGGAAGTGGATTGCTGGCAATCCTGACCATGAAGACTTTCTTACTATAAAAAGAAAGATGTCGAACTTACTAGGAAACAATAACAATCAAGTGGTCATCAACCGTCTTCATAATGAAAGGATAAATAACTTGACAAAAATAACAAACGAAATATCAAAATTTATAAATAAAGACAATACAATTAATAGTAGAATGATTTATAGAATTCAATATAAACTAAAACTGATTAAAGAAGAATTACAAAACATTAATCTTGCAGTCCATTGGGCAAAACTAGGTATAATTAATTCTCTAATATTGTCAAAAGAAGAAATAAGCATTGCAACTGAAACACTAAACAAAGAAAACGTACCATGCGAAACTATTGAGGAAGCACTGAACTTCGCAGAAATAAAAATTATTACCAATTCATCTTCCTTACTTTATATTGTTAATATCCCTATGACAAATTATAAAATATATGAAAAATTAATGTTAAAACCTATAAGAAAAGGGAAAATAGCTACTGATATAGATTTCGAAATAATTATAAAAAATAAAGAAGAAATGTGTGGAATAAAAGATAAATGTAAAACTATAAATAACTTATCCATTTGTAATACCAATAATATTGTAAGTCTTATGAATTCTACATGTATACCAAATTTACTTAAAAGTCTTAAAGCTACTTGCAACCTCATGAACAGCCAACACTTGCCCATCATAGATGAAATTTCACCAGGAATCATACTTTTGAATGACTTCAACGGAACATTAAAAACCGAATCAGCTCAGCAAAATTTATCAGGCACTTTTCTCATCAAATACCATAATACCAACCTTACTATCAGCGATCGACTATTCA
The DNA here is from genome assembly GCA_947095585.1 of Nephrocerus scutellatus. Lineage (NCBI taxonomy): Eukaryota > Metazoa > Arthropoda > Insecta > Diptera > Pipunculidae > Nephrocerus > Nephrocerus scutellatus. Next base: position 34,643,593 of record OX352762.1, read on the forward strand.
TTTCCAAGGAAGCAACATCCTCTCACCAGATCTTACCTGCAATCCTACAACCATCACCTATCGAAAAAGAATATCACAACCTCCTATCATTAGAAATGGTCAACGAACTCCACATTAACAACACTAAAGAAATCCAGTCACTCCGATCCAGTAAAGAAAACCACCAGCTAATCTCATACGGACTTTTCGGTTGTATTGGAATATTACTCACAACTCTATCAGCATGCAGATTCACCAAACGCAATAATACAAAAATTATCATTCGGACTCCAGAAGAAGATCTACCTAAAAAACCTCCAAGCATCAAAATTGTACCAGAATCAAAACCATATTTCATCCCACCAACTAAATTCAATGACCTACCTTACTTCTAAAACGATTGTGGACAATCGTACTTAAGAGGGTAAGAATTAACAAGAAATAGGAAACTAAACTGCTGACCAAGCGTCTGGGGCATTCACCACAAAAGAGTATTGCAATTCAATGGAAATGCTGAACAGACGATCCACAATTCAATTTCCCACGAACAACAGAAATGCAACGGAAATGCTGACTAAACGATCTACACATTTCTACACATTTGCTAGTAGCTAAAAGCGAGGTATTATTATAAGTATTGAATTATTGTAAATTTAGTTGATATTTGAATTGAATAAAGGTCAGGCTAACTGCCTGCAAAAATATATTTTTTTAAAGTTTATTCTTGAATTTTTGTTAACTTATACGCTACTAACTACTTTTCGTAACAATATTATATTATGTTATGTTACGAAAATAAATTTAGTACATTATACAGCGCTATCTGTACGTCAGTATAAGTAATATCAATAATGCTATGCTAAATAATACTATTTCATATGTAGTTGTAAGTAGTTATATGTGGTAGTTATATGTGCTTAACTGCCGCTTGACTAGTAGACCAAACTGAGAAAAAAAAATATTAAATAAAATCCTTTTAAGCTAATTTACTTTACTTTTAATTACTACTATTAAAATGGCGAGCTAAAAGCTCCGCTTTACTAACTTATGTTATGAAAAAGCGAAAATAAAAAAAATCTCTGTATGTCTGTCTGTATCCACTCTACAGCCCAGACTGCTAAACTTATCGGGATGAAAATTCATATTTAAGCTTTTTACACAAATTGTGAGGTACCAGATGATTTTGACGTAAGTCTGACAGCCGGAAGTGACAGTTTACTTAGACAGTTTTTCGAGTTTTTGCAAATAACTCAAAAAGTATAGCACTTAGGAGAAATCTGTAAGCGCAAAAGAAAATTAAGCAAAAAACATAAAAAATAAAAAATAATAAATAAAAGAAGCCGAGATATACGAGTGGACAAACAAACTGACACACGCATGCTGAAAAAATTTTCATGTCCTCGGAAAATAGGCTTCTGATCTGATCTGAACATTCATTCAAGTGTTTCGCGAAAAACAAAACTTTATTTTTTTTTTCGTACGTGTTCAACGAAAATGATTGTTAATTAATATCGTCAAATTTGTTTTACCGTCTATGGTACCCTTAAAAATGAAGTTTTACATTGCATGCCTTTAGGCTTAAAAAAAGATAGCGATGCATAGATTGAGTATTTTTCACAGTTTCCCATCTACTACCCATATGAATAAAAAAACAACCCATAAAAATAAAATTGTTCATGTAAATTCTCTAATAGGAGATGGGTATGTGTTAAAATTTGAAGGAAATCGAGCTAATTTTTAAAAATTTATATGGGCACCCCTCGGACCTCAGGGCCTCACTCCAAAAACTTTACAAAAAATGTTGTCCATCGGAGATACAAAATTTTAAAAAAATCGGGTTAAGTTTTTAAAAAAAAGTGTTGCCCATCGGAGATACACACGTATATAAAATTAAAAAAAATCGGGTACATTTTTTTAAAAAAATTTTTGGGGCCCAATGACCCTGGGGCAAATTTTTTACAAAAAGTGTTTTTCATCGGAGATACATACGTATATAAAATTTAAAGAAAATCGGGTTAATTTTTTTTAAACTCGACCCCGGGACCCAGGGTTTCCAAATTTTTTACAAAACGTTTTGTCTATCGGAGATACACATGTGTATTACGCAATTGTATAAAACTTTAAGAAAATCGGGTAAATTTTTTAAAATATTTCTAAGGGAGCCCCCCGACCGAGGTCCTAGGGGCCTGAAATTTTAATAAGTATTTTTACCGGAAATATACATGTGTGCAAAATTTCAATAAAATCGGGCTATGCGAAGTGGGTTAAAAAATGATCGCAAGATTCCATGACACACAAATCCACACACAAATCCACTCACAAACCCACACACAAACCCACACACAAACCCAAACACAAACCCACGGGCACGCGAAGTTAATATAGAGAATTTAAAAATATCGCCTACTTTCGCGCTTTATATAAATTCTGAAAAACGTAAAGTCGCATTTATTCTATCATCTACTCACAACTACTTTGCAGAACATGGAAATTCATAAAGTAATACTGCAACCATTATTCACACGACAAAGCTTTGCATTACTTTAGGCGATTTGTATTTGTGCGTAAATGAACTTGCGAGTGAATTGGTTAATTGGATAGTATTTCTTTGTTGATAAGTTGTCACTACGTTTGGAGTGTCTTTAATTTCCTTATACTGTTAATTAATATTAACTGTTAACGATGCCTGCGTGAATTATAAAGATATTAACAGAACATGCATACATTTCTGAACGCCTTGGAATATTTATTAAAAGATTAATTAATTTTTTTCAAAAAGTAACAAATCTAATAAAATCGTGAATTTTATACTGGACATTACATACTTAATAGATGACACTGACCGCGAGAAAGACATTCAAGGCAGACATCAGACAGACAGAAATTAATCGATAAACAATTCTTATTCAAAGTTATTGGCGATGCATATACAGGCTTTCATTATTCGAGACGGGTCAAGTGTTAATTCAAAAATGGTAGGCTGTGTCGTCTACACGGCCACGAGGGTTTTGAGCGTGACAACGTTTACAAACATTTACTGACAATGCACTGTTTATTTTTTATTTTTTATTTAATTTTAATTAATTTTTATATATGTACATTTAACTTAAATTAAAGTGTATATCTAGTTTTCCAGTTTACGTTGTTTTAAAATAATTTCGGAGTTTAAACCTTCTAATTCAATTCAATTAGTAATGTAATGTAGAAATTATTAATGTCAAAGTGAGGTCAGCAGAGAACCAACCAACAGAGACTATACTCTCAATGTATCGTTACTGCACATGTTTGTTTCTTTCTGCTCATGGTATGTAACTTGAATGTTATTGACATTTAGTATTGTAGAAATTATTTAAGAAAAGACGAGAAAACATAAACGGAAAAAGTAACAAGGTAGCATGTAACTTCTAAATTGTATTTGCCTCTTTATATGTAACATAATAGTAGTACTGTTTTTTTTGTAATTGATCACAGGATTTGGTTGGACGCGAAGTAAAAAGGCGAAGAGAATTTAAAAAATGAAAATTTAATGAGCTGCACGCTTAGTGCTCACGAACTGGTTATTGGTGAATGTCTAAAGAGGGTTTTGAACAAAAAAAATTTGTGTCTACTGCTGATTCATTACCAATTCTAAATAATTTGAATGACGAAAATAATCGCAGTGATGATTTTATTAACACTTAGTAATGTAGAAATGATTAAAGACCCTTTTTTTCTATACTAAATAAAAGTTCTACGACTTGCACCGTAGCTCATCACATACATCATCATCACATCACATTAAATGAAATAAATTATTTATACGCGAATTTAAATGTTCATAACCCCTAACTGCGAAGTGGCTGCATATTGCATATCACTGCCCAAACACAGTAATGCAGCTTTTGGTTTCAACTCATAAAAAATTTGAGTAGTTTTAAATTAAATTTGAAGAAAAAAGAAGTGAGCAGCACTAACCCATGCAACGAAATGGTATGGTAAGAATGTCGCTTTGAAACATGAAGTCCAATTATTTATCATTAAATTTCTTAAGCATTGTTCACTTATTTCTGTAATTGTTCGAATAGTTATTTTGATCCGATGCTTAATGCCTTGTACGATGTTTGATGGTTGATTCAATGGTCGATGGTAGATTCGTTGTTCAATGGCAGACATCCAACTTACGATCGAACATCAAACCAGCAATCGAACACCACACTAGTTACTGTATACATGAGTAAGGATAAGATAAACCAAAAGAAAAGGAAATAGCAGCAACAGCAACGTCGCTTGCAACTTGTAAATGGCCTTGCCTCTTTTTTGAAACATTTGTATTTTTGTCTATTTTGTCTATAATTAAGCAATACGATTAAATAAAAAAATGTATTAAAGGACTTAAAAATTAATAGTAATCAATATTGATTAAATTAAAAGGCGCAAGTCGCTTGAGAAATTGATTAGTTCCAGAAATTCCAGTTCTTAATAACCATATCCCAGAATTTCCATGGGAACAAGTTTTACAGTCTTAGTCCAACATACCGAATTTCATGCGAATCACTTGAGAAATTGCTTAAGTCCTGAAATTCATTGATGCTGTTTACGGACACGGAACCAAGGAATTCTGAATAGGTTAATTTCTCGATTAGCTACATATTACTCAGCGTACTCTTTAGTCCCATTCAACTTGATGACACATGGAAAACTTCCAAGCAGCGGAACTTCATCTCCGGATGCGCTGCCTGCTGGTTTTTAGATACTCTGGAGGGTTGGCTTTCCAAAGCGGCTCCAGTTTCTTTTCGTTATGGCTGAAGCTGTGTCGAGTTGTAGCTTAACGTTCGCGCCGTTGATCTTTGGTTCAACAAACTTTTCGTTGCGCGGCATTTCTGCCTTCGCTGACTTGATTGACTTCAAGGCCTCTTGCTTTATAAAATATTTATAAATTTGACAGTGACCAGCTTTATAATTCAAACTCTTGCATTTTTCGCAAGTTTTCGTTTTGTAAGGACAATTGATAACTCAGTGCTGATGACCGCGCGCTGGAGGGGTTCGAGCTTTCTTTTAAAAAAGGCTAGTTCTGTCAGATAGTGCTTTCTTTTTCTCCTGGGCCGCTTTGTCGCGCTTCAGGCAAACGATTCTATGGCCACATTACAGAATTTACATAGGAACAAGGGTTGTAGTCGCATCTTAGTCCTACATACCGAATTTCATACGAATCGCTTAAGAAATTGCTTTGTTTCTGAAATTCCAGACCATAATGATCATATTCCAGAATTGCCATAGGAAAAAGTTTTATAGTCGCATCTCAGCCCTCCCAAATTTCATGCGAATCGCTTGAAAAATTGCTTTGTTCCCTAAATTCCAAACCATAATGACCATACTCCGGAATTGCCATAGGAAAAAGTTTTATAGTCGCATGCCAGCCCTACATACCAAATTTCATGGGAACCGCTTGAAAAATTGCTTTTTTCCCTAAATTCTAGACCATAATGACCATATTCCAGAATTGCCATAGGAAAAAGTTTTATAGTCGCATCTCAGCCCCACATACCAAATTTCATGCGAATCGCTTGAAAATTGCTTTGTTCCCTAAATTCCAGACCATAATGACCATACTCCGGAATTGCCATAGGAAAAAGTTTTATAGTCGCATCTCAACCCTACATATAAAATTACATGCGAATCGCTTGAAAAATTGCTTGATCCCTAAATTCAAGATCATAATGACCATATTCCAGAATTGCCATAAGAAAAAGTTTTATAGTCGCATGTCAGCCTTACATACCAAATTTCATGCGAATCGCTTGAAAAATTGCTTTGTTCCCTAAATTCCAGACCATAATAACCATAGGAAAAAGTTTTATAGTCGCATCTCAGCCCTACATACCGAATTTCATGCGAATCGCTTGAGAAATGCCTTAGTTCAAAAAGTTTTACTTCGTAATGACCAAATCCCAGTGGATATTAAAAGTGTGACATAACAGAGGACAAAAAAGCTGTTAAAAAAGTGACATAACAGAGGACAAAATATTGTTAAAATAGTTCCCTTAACAGAGGTCATTTAACATTCGACTTTTTGAATATGTACCCCTTAAACCTTGTAGTGAGACGTTGTCACGTCAAAACGTCACGTTGCCATAGGTGGAATTGTCACTTTTCACATCCAGCAACTAATTTACAGCTTTCCCTACAATAGTTCGGAAGTCATTTTTGATAAGTGCCAATAGGGGATGATCTTCATAAATATTTGTATCCAAGTATATATAAATATATAAAGAAGGATATGAAAGAAGGTATTTGATTGTTTTAAATTATTGCAAAACTTATTGAAAAATCGTGTTAAACAGCGAAATTATATATCCGGTCGTGCAGGCTTATCAATCCAGCATGAAAATATTGTTAATGACTTCACTATTCAATAGAACTACAATATATTACAAAACCAAATTACATGCGTGACATTTTTATTTTCTGTGTTTAATTATTTGCATGGCATGGATGAGCAGTGGGTTCCGCCGTGTCGGAAAATAGCTAACGCAGCGCATTAAGTGCCTATCTAAACGTACTCGTATTTGGCGTATGCTTCATTAGCACAAATAGAAATATTGTTTGATTGGTTGTTAATGAACTTGCCTCTAGTATTAATTAAGTATATATAAATACACATATATATTGATATAATAATATTGAGAACTTATGTTTTAAGTTATAAATTTCGGATTGCTATATGGAAATTTAACGCAGTTATATTGTATATTGTATTATATAAAAAACTCGTGTCACGGTGTTTGGGTCTCAACTGCTCCGAAACGTCTCGACCGATTGTTATGAAATTTTTTATGTATATTTGGTAGCTATGAGAATAGGTTTTAAAGTGAAAAAAAAAGAGAATGACTGGACCGATTTGGCTAACTTTTATTTTATAAATTCGCCATAGTCCGAATAAGGTTTATGCGACAAAAAAATAGAAAAGATGCCCGGAAAATGGTAAAATTCGGAAACTGAAAGTGCTGTTTTCCATAGGATTTATGTATGAACTCGCGACCATAACTCACGTTTCGAAGGATGGATTAGCGTAATTATTTTTTTGTTTTGTTCGTTATAGTCCTAGGAAACAAAGACAATTACAAAGGAAAGTCGAAAAATTCGGATAAACAGCAAAAATTGTTTTGTTCGTTATGTTCCCGGAGATATTTTTAGCAAAATAAAATTCGGGAAAATTTGGAAAACGATAAATTGGATATATTTTGAGGAAATAACTCTATTGAATATTTTCCGTGAAATGAAAACTTTGGAAAAACGCATTCCAGCCTAACTTAAAATAAAATTAAATTTGTGTTGATTCGCGATCTGTCCAGCAAAAGTCGTTATTTCATTTCTGTTCCAATAGATTCCAATTGTTTGGGTTACATGCGCAAATGTCATTTGACAGCTTCTTCTTTGATTTTGTGGGCAAAAAGATCTCCAAAAGACCACAAATTACCCAAAATTAAAAAATGTAACACAATGATGTGACTAATACTGTGACTCGATATCGCAAAACAAATAGCTTTTCACAAGTTCACAAAACGATTACAAACAAATTTATTGAAAGTGGGACAGGACAACGTCTGTCGGGTCAGCTAGTTGTATTATAATATGACATCCGTACTTGGTCCTGAGTCATCCATGACAAAGTAATTATCGAACTCGTTAGCAATATTTTAAAAAGAGGCACTTATGAAAAGTATCTAAAATTATTATAATATTTTGAGCTATTTGGAATAATCAAGAAAAACACATTTCAAAGCGTATATGGATAAATACAGCAATACAACGAATAGTAAGCTGTGTCAGTACAGTCTCTACTACTCTTTTTACATTTCCTTACTGGTATATTATAAAAAAAACGTAAATCAGTTTTTTGTATTCATAATGAACAAAACGCAAAGGTGCAATTAAAACATCAGAAACACCCGTATGTGTTTTTATAATTCTAAGGTGTAAGTAGTGGTTTTAGGTTTAACCAGAGTCACTAAATGCTGTTCAAATTATTGCTAAAATAAGCTTGTAGCTCTAAAATTCAGTTTATGGCTTTATGAAATCAAACCAGGAAAAACACCTCTCCGGAAGCAGGAGAAGCGATTGTTACTTAACTCGACTATACCCCTAGTTGTCTGTTTTTAAATTCTCTAAGATTAAGATATTTTATTAAACATTTAGATATTATACAATTTTGACTTAAAAACTAAACTTATAACTATTATTATTAAGTGTCGGCTCAACAAAAGGGGCCCGACGTATTTACATTGTCTTTTTTTTTGGATTGCTTATTATTAAACAATATTTTTTACTACTAAATCTACTACATGTTTATTTTTAAAGCAATTTAATTTTAAACGATTTTAAAATAAAATAAAAATGAAGAATAATATTAAAGGGGGTATAAACAGGGCGATCTTCAGCCTCTGTAATGTTGATTGCTGGCCTTCTCGTAGAAGGAAACGTCTTGATTATTAAAGATGTCGTCAAATCTAGCATCTGTGAATCCAAGCGGTGGCTTGGCTCGATTTCTTCGATTCTCAGTCCTTGCATCTCCGGACTTGGATGTGTTTCCAACCCATCAACGAATTTCTTTGCCATTCGGAACAAGTGGTCGGTTATGGGCAGCAGACCTGCCGCGTCGTAAAGCCTTGCACTCGAGACAAACTTATAGCTGTTTGGCACCCTCCAGAGTCCTGTACAAATCCTAAGTACCTTCCTTTCAAATAGGGAGATCTTCTTCATCGTTGTTGGTGAGACGGTGAACCATATGGGATAGCCATAGGTTATCACTGGCCTGATGAGCTGCTTGTAGATGAGCAGCCTGGTGTTGTTTGACAGTCCGTTTCGCCTTCGTAGAAGCGGGTGCACCAAATGAAGGGCGTAATTAGCCTTTTTTAACGTTTTATCGATGTGGGCATTAAACTTGAGCCTCTCGGTGAAGTTTATTCCCAGGTACTTCGTCTCTGGTTGGGTTTTTATAACTGTGTTGTCTGATAGGGTGATTTTTAAGGCTCTGCAACGGCTTGCGATTTTTCTTATCCTTGTTTCGGTTGCTGGTACTCGGAAGCAGATGAGTTCCGTTTTATTGGCGTTGATCTTTAGTCCCCACTTCAGGTAGTAGTCCCAAAGATTTCTGAGGTGTTCCTCCACTCTTCGGGCAGCTATCTCGGGAGAGCGGGAAACTGCATACGTTATGGAGTCATCCGCGAAGAGCATAGTCCTTGTCCCGGCTGTATTTGTGGGTTGATCCGCCGTGAAGATGCTATACAGGATTGGCCCAAGTCTGGAACCTTGAGGAACTCCGGCTTTAATCCTTTTCCTTGTCGATGGGCGGTCGTACACCTGTACAAAGAAGACCCTGTTAAAAAAAAAATTTTAATTATTTTTACAATATAATTGGGGAAACCAAAACTGATAAGCTTGTACAGTAGCCCGTTTATCCAGACACTATCGAAAGCTTTTTCGATGTCTAGCAAACAGGCCACTGTACTACTTTTGACGTTCAGTCCTTTAGTGACGTCACTGTGAAGCTTCAGCAGAGGGTGCAGCGTAGAGTGCTTTTCTCGGAAACCGTACTGAAAGGAAGGAATAAGATTTCTTTCCGTACAAAACGTATTGATCTTTTTACGGATCAATGATTCCAATACTTTACTGATACAACACAGTAAAGCTATTGGACGGTAACCAGTTACGCTGGAGCGGTCGGTTTTCTTGGGTACTGGTACTACCACCTTCCAGTTGTCCGGAAAGTAGCCATTGTTTAGGCAATTGTTGAAAATGATGGTTAACATCAAAATTGCCATACCCGGTAACTTTTTAAGCAAAAAGTTAGAAATCCCATCTGTGCCTGATGATTTTTTTGAGTTTCCACTCATAATCAAATCATTGACAACAGCTGTTCCGGTAAACATATCGACATCTACGGGTGCGTTGGCGCGATTTTCTTCACTGAACTGCACTATAGTATTTCCTGGAGAAGTGGTGTCTTCCACAAGACTTTCAACCTCTTCCAAGAAATCTGGAAGATGCGTTGGTGGTCGGTCCGTAAAGCTCCTTTCAAAATGGCAGGCAAAGGCTTCCGCTTTCTCAGCAGCGCTGGATACTGTTCGATCTTCAATGGTGATAGTCTCTGGAATGGAAATACGCTTTCCAACCAGAGAGTTCAGCTTCCTAAAAGCATCAGGGCCTGGTTTGATGTCCTGGAGCCGTTTGGTCAGTTCATCTTCCTGAAACCTCCGCACAGCTTGACGACACATGTTAACTGTACAACGCAGTTGCGAAAGTACAGACAGGTATTCGTCGTTGACTGTGTTAAGTGTCCTATTAAAGATTCTCTGAAGGCGTTTCCTAAGCCGTTGCTTGTGAGCATATATGGCCTGTATATGCTCAGGCAAGTGTTGGAAGCGATCCCTGCTAGTGCGAATTGTTTTCTGCCGATTAATGGCTGAATTCACTGTAATCTCAAAATTTCTGACAGCATCATCAATTTCTGTATTCTCCAGATTTCTGCAAGCCGCTGGAATAGGAAGTTCAGCTTCAACTTCTGATCTAAACCGGTTCCAGTTTATTTTCTTAAAGTTGATGTGAAGTTCAGGTGTTGGGGTGACTTGCACAATTCGCTGGTTCAGCCTCACTCGAAGCTCTATGGCCATATGATCCGAGTCGCTATCATGCGCCAAGCAGGAATAATTTCTTAATTCTGGGAGAATATTTAAGAAATTTGTGGTTGCCAGAAAGAAATCCAAAGTTGACGGTGTCCGAGGGTACGTCTTCCGGGGCTGTGAAACTATAGCCATCGTGTGCTGATACGGATTTGAGTCCATCCAGTCTGTAATGGCCCTTCCTTTGTGATTGCACACTTCGTCCTGCCATCGAGTATGTCTAGCATTAAAATCACCTCCAACAACACAGTATGTGTGTCTAGAGGAGGTGTTGCAGACAGTTTGCAAATCCCGTTGGATGTCTTCCCTCGTTGCGTTACAGTGATTGTACACCGATATCACCAGCAAGGTCTCCACTTCGTTGACTTTAATGCTGACAGCTGTTGCTTCCATACTACGTAGACCACTGATTTGCACCTTTTCGCCTGCCATAGTGTTCCTGATAAGGACCGCCGTCCCAGAGCGTCCACTGCCTTTGTCGACCCTGTGGATATTGTATCCGTCCGGACTGAACGGATTTCTCCCAGTGAGATTTGTTTCCTGTAAAAGAAGAATGTCAGGTTTATTAGTTTTAATAAATAATGTTAGTGTGATACGCCTAGCTAACGAATAAATGGAATTCACATTATATGAGAATATACTTATCCTGCTTATTGTGAACATAATTCACAAATAATTTTAAATGCTCTATATTAACTTCACTTGCCCGTGGCTGACTGGCTGGCTGGCTGGCACACCAAATCTTGTGATCAATTTTTAACCCACTTCCTAAAGCCCGATTTTATTGAAATTTTGCACACATGTGTATCTTCCATGACAACACTTTCTAATAAAATTTTAGGCCCCTCGGGGCGCGGGGTCGGGGGGCTCCCATACAAATATTTTACAAAAAGTACCCGATTTTCTTCAAATTTTATACGCATGTGTATCTCCGTTGGGCAACACTTTTTGTAAATATTTGGTAGTGATCGGGCCCCGGAGTAGGGGCACCCATACAAATTTTATAAAAAAATACCCGATTTTCTTCAAATTTTATACACACATGTTAAATCCTATGGACAACGCTTTTTGTAAAAAATTTAAAGTGGCTCCAAGGCCAAAGGGGCTTCCATATAAATTTTTTAAAATTAGCCCGATTTTCTTTAAATTTTATTGACATGTGTATCTCCAATGGAAAACACTTTTTCCGGGGGCACCCATACAAATTTTATAAAAAAAAGTACCCGATTTTCTTCAAATTTTAACGCATTATCTCCGATGGACAACACTTTTTGTAAAAATTTTGGCGTGATCAGGCCTCGGTGACTAAAATTTTTAAAAATTTACCCGATTTTCTTCAAATTTTATACACACATGTTTAATCCTATGGACAACGCTTTTTGTAAAAATCTTGAAGTGGCCCCAAGGCCGAGGGGCTTCCATATAAATTTTTAAAAACTAGCCCGATTTTATTGAAATTTTGCACACGTGTATATTTCCGGAGACAATACTTTCTCTTAAAATTTGAGGCCCCTCGGACCTCGGGGTCGGGGGCTCCCATACAAATATTTTAAAAAATTTACCCGATTTTCTTAAAATTGTATACAAACACCTTTTGTAAAAATTTTGGAGAGTTTGGGCATCCATACAAATCATATGAAAAAAGTTTCCGATTTTCTTCAAATTTTATACGCATGTGTATATCCGATGGACAAAACTTTTGTAAAATTTTTGAGGCGATCGGGCCCCGGGGTCGGGGGCTACTATACAATTTTTTTTTTAATTATCAATTTTTAACGCACTTCCTAAAGCCCGATTTTCCTGAAATTTTGTACACATGTGTATTTCCGGCGACAATACTTTCTTTTAAAATTTGGAAGTGATCGGGCCACGGGTTCGTGGGGCTCCCATACAAATTTAAAATAAAAATTACCCGATTTTTTTCAAATTTTACACACATGTGTATACCCAATAAACAATACTTTTTCTAAAATTTGGTAGTGATCGGGCCCCAGGTTCTGCCGCAAGGCCTTATACATTTTTTTAAATACCGTCGACCTTCAACGACTCTGTGCGGTGTGTGCTGCGCAGTCGGCTGCGCTGCTTGATTTGGTGGATTTTGATTGCAAAATCTATTCTGCCTGTTCATGGCACCACTACGAGTTTGCGTCGCCATATTTTTAACTCGGCACTTACACTGTTATTAATAATGTCATTATTTCTAATAATGAACGAAAACAGAAAATTTCGGTTTCACATCATTTCTCAAGCATCAATATACATTACTCCGACATTTCACAAAGTTACCATGAATGTGCGTAATAGTATAAAAGTCGAATCGATTATGAACATTCCGTTTCATCTTTAAGTAATATGTATGTATTTTGTTTACTAATGTCTCTTTCCAATTGCACAAACCGTATCCGAATCCGAAACCATACCCATAGGTTAGCTTTCAAACTGACAGAGTTTTCGAGGTGAACGAGGTGAGTCCCCGATGTACCCGATTGCCGACGGGTAGCAAAGTAACATTTGCTGTATTGCTTTGGCAACGCCGGCTTGGCTTTAGAAAGCAATAGCTTTTGGCTTTAAATTTTCGATGCATTTTAATGTGTATGTGTTAAACAAAACACCGCCTTACGGTGAGCGCTATAACTAAAAAACGGCTTTAGTTATAAATCTTAAAAACTTTTTGGATTTATTTTCGGCTTTATGCTTATGCGATTGTTGTTGTAAGCCAAGCTGGATTAGCCAAAGCAATACAGCAATTATCAGTTACAAAACAAAGGTACATAAAATCAAACCGTACTCCGGGCACAGTTCGCAAATGCAACGTTAAACTGAAACCACGAAAGAGAAATCTTAGCTCACCCACAAATGAACTCAGCAAATGAAACAAGACATAAATGTTTTATGCTTAATTTCGAGGGGTCCCATATCAATTTCTGCGATTAGAGAATTTAGATGAAAAATTTTAATTTTTATGGGTTGTTTTTTTTACGTTCTTAAAGGAAACAATTTTAATTGGAATCCAAACGCAATAATGTAGTTGCGTTGCATTTTGCTAGAAAATCCCAACCAGCTATTTTTAGTGAGCACCAGCATTTACGTGTGTTAAATGAGAGTGTTAACATCACAAAAAGCATGGTGGCGGTCATACAAAAACAGCAACATCACCAGCTATGTTTCGAAAAGTGAACCCTCGAATTCGAAGAAAACTTCGTCACAGCGTGGCAAAATTGGCTAAAAACCCTGAATATGAGCGTCTCAAAAATATGGCGCATACTGAACAATGAAGTTAAATGTTAGCATTACCTGCAAGAAAAATTGAGTGCGTGAAATCTTTGGGTGCGGTTGAAGTGAAACTTCTTTGACGTTGTGGCCGATATTACGATTAAATTAATAAAATAATACCCGCAAAAGACCTTCTACAGAAGACCAAAAGAATCCAAAAACCCCAAAAAGATCCTCAAAAAACCTTTAAATGACCCATAAAAGACTCAAAAGATCCTCAGAAGACTCCCAAAAGACCCTAAATACCTCCAAAACACTCCAAAAAGACCTCAAAAACATTCCCAAAAGAACCCAAATACCCACCAAACACCTCCAAAAGACCACCCAAAAGACATCCAAAAGACACTCAAAAGACTCCCAAAATACTAACAAAAGACATATCTACTATCCTAAATAAGCCCAAAAGTTCCCAAAAGACCTTATAGGGATGCCAAAAAGACCCACAAAACCCTCCAAAAGATCCCCCCAAATAAACCTCACAAAATACCTCCAAAACATTGTATTTCCAAAAGACCAAACCATTCCCAAAAGTACCCCAAATAAAGAGTCCGCCAAATAACTTTTTTTTTTGAAAATGCTATAAAAAAAAAACTACTGAATATTTTCTCAAATTTCTTTTTTTATTTAAAAGTACAATCCTTCCGGTTAACAATGGAAATTTCATTCAAATAGCTGCCTCGGCTGGCCATGCAGTAGCCTACACGATCGGTCCAATTTTTAAGCACATTTTCGATTGTGTGCAGCTGTATTTCACCAATGGCTTCACGAATATTGTCCTTTAAAGAGTCAATTGTCTCTGGCGTAACACTTATCTTTTAGGGCACCCCACAAATAATAGTCCAACGGTGTCAAATCGCAGCTCCGAGGTGGCCAAACGACATCAGCTCTGCGGCTGATAATGCGATCTTCAAAAACAGGGCGCAAAACATCGAGTGTAGCTTCGGCTGTGTGGCACGTAGCGCCGTCCTGTTGAAACCAAATGTTGCCAATATCCTCCTCTTCAATTTTTGTGAACAAAAATTCGTTCAACATGGCCCGATAACGATCGCCATTGACTTTAACGGCCACTCCTTGCTCATTTTCGAAGAAAAATGGCCCAATTATGCCTCTGGACCAAAATCCGCACCAAACAGTGACTCGTTTTGGGTGTACCGGCTTTTCAATGTATGCGTGCGGGTTTTCTGTGCCCCAAATGCGACAATTTTGCTTGTTTATATACCCGCCAAGATCAAAATGAGCTTCATCCGAAAAGATGATTTTTTTGGCAAAATCGGCATCTTCTGTAAGTCGATCGCAGGCCCACTCAGCGAAGCGAAAACGCATTGGATGGTCAGTTGGCTTCAACTCCTGAACCAATTGGACTTTGTATGGCGTCATACCAAGGTCTTTATGCAAAATTCGTCTCAATGATGTCTCCGAAATGTTCAATAGTTGAGAACGACGGTGAATTGATGTTGATGGCGCTTCACGCACACTTTCTGCCACAGCATCAATATTCTCGGGTCTACGCACTGTTTTTGGCTTTTCACGCTTTGGTTTATCGATGAGGATGCCAGTTTCTTTCACTTTTTTCACAAGATAACGAACATACGGAGCTGACGGTGCTTCTCTTCTTCCAAAATCCGTACGCAATTTTCGCACACGTTCTGCAACATTACCATGATTTTCAAAGTAATGTCGCAATATTTCCCAGCGTTGTTCAAGCGTATACACAACCATATTCGTTCAGCGGAAGGATACAACTAATTATCTGTCAAATCAGACATGAGCTAAGTGTTACCATTCACGAAAAAATAAGCACTAGTTGAAAAAAAAACTTTAGATGGCGGACCCTTTACCTCAATGGACGCGACTATGAGAAGGTTTACAACTGAAATTGCACAAAATATATTTTTCCGTGCATATGTTGCTGCGGTCCGTCTACTCTAGTACCATTATTTACTAATACTTACGTTACATGTTATATCATACACATGAACCGAATAACAGAACTTAATCCTTTAGACATATCAAAATTACTTTTTCCTTACAAATATTTAACATCATATACGAGTACACCGGATACAAAACATGAAATGAATTTACACTTTTGTCTATATTTGACGGCTAACTTCATCCGCTACATTCATTATTTCTATTACACTGACGTCACCAATGTATTCAGTTACCTCTAATCCCGCCTATTTAAGTTTCATTTAAAAAAATGTACAGGATTTAACAACGGTACAAAAGACACTTCGTCATCAATGAACCAAAGCTTTGAGAACAGTGCAACATTTTGTATTTTGTAAATACGTAAAAAATGATCGTGTGAACAAATCCAGCTACAAACACAACTGAGTTTCTATATGGTGTGAGAACAAAATTAATGGGGTAATATTTTGTCCTCACAAAAACACGTAGTATATTTTTAAACCTTGGGTGCACCCTGCACCAACGCGTTCAGTTAAAAAAGAAAAATCAAGTCACACGACGACAAAAAACATCACCAAACTGAACCGACCAATATAGCAGCGGGGCACGAAAGTGAAAATAGAGTTTCGCTCTGCAACGAAAGGCTGTAAAAGCGCGAACATCCCAGTAAACGCGTAGTTTGGTGTTGAAATCTCGTCTAGGTAAGAAATAATATACTAACTATCGATTTCGTTGCCACCAACATCGCATAAAGTAGTAAACCTAGCCCATGCTCTGAGCCACTATTTGTACCGCTCACAGTATTTCGCTGTCACCACCATCGTAAAGAGTTATGTACTTAACCCGTGTAATGACTTAATTCTCGTACACCCGACAGCATTTCGCTGCCTAGTTCACAGTCAACGTAATATCGTAATACTCATCCCTACGTCTTCTAGTTCAAGCTCACACATCGTACAAGCTAACTTTTCGTTCTAGCTCAGGTACCATCCAAGCTCACGCGTCGTCCAAACTCACGCATCGTCCGAGCTTACGAACCATCCTAGCTCACACCGCTCATACAGCACACCGCTCTATCAACGCATCGTCCAGGGGTTGCCACCGCCTGTCAAATGCCCTAAGGGACGACAACACAGTTAGTTTTAGCTATAGCTATAGTTTTGAAGAGACGATAGCATTGCCATTGCGTAAGCTTTTTAATTTCTTCTATTATTCTGAAGTCTTCTCAAGGCGTTTGAAAACAGCATTTATACAGCCAGTTCCTTAAAAAGGCGAACCGTCATCTCTTTCCAAGCCATAGCGCTAACATCCATACTTTCTAAGGTCATGGACACGCTAATCACCAACAAAAAAAGCATCGGCGATGGAATGCAACCTTGTCTTACCCTACTTAAGATCTCGAATTCCTCTGACAGCTTTTCTCAATGCAGCACATGCCATTTATAGCCATCATAGGTTGCTTTAATCATAGCTATTAGCTTATCGGGTATACCTCTCCTGCGCAAGGCGAGCCAGATAAACTGTCTATTGATACTGTCAAACGCCTTCTCAAAATCGATGAACAGCAGGTGCAGTGGTGACCGAATTCAACACACTGTTCAGTAATAATCCGCAGGGTGTTTATGTGACCTACACAGGAGGATCCAGCGCAGAAACCAGCTTGTTCGGCATCGAGTGTATCTTCCAGATGTTCCTTAATTCGCTTAAGTACTACTTTGGCTATTACCTTTGCAACTGCAGGAAGAACGCAAATGCCTCTTCAGTTTTCGCACTACATAAGACTACCTTTTTTAGGGAGCTTGACAATCATTCCCTCCTCCACTCTTGGGGAAACTTTCTGCCTCCCAAGCCCTCTCTACAAGAGGATATAAAAGCTCTGCTGATGTCGTTGGAGCGGCACGCAGAAGCTCTGCGGGTATACCATCTAGTCCTACCGACTTGTTGTTCTTTAGTGCGTTGATCGCGGTAGCGATCTCATCTTTACTGGGAGTTTAGGTGTGAATTCGGGAAATTGTTACTTCCGGCAGCTCCGTTTGATTTGGGTGCATATCGTTAGCAAATATACGGTTAAGGACGGCAGAGAAATGCTCCTTCCATCGCTTGAGCTGATCCTCATCAGAAACGAGTACGGCACCATCTAGGCCTTTCACCGGATGTTGGCTAGAGCGGTGACCGGTGACCACCTGTCAGCTCTTTGGTGATTCTGTAAACGGTTCTGCTATGCTGCCTAAGTAGCTTACGTTCTTCAATCCGCCTCCAGGTATCTTCCACGTGCTGTGCCTTGCCTGGCTTCTACCAACAATACTTTCCGTTCCAGATGTGAAAACATTTTTCTCAGCTTTCTAATGTTCTTGGATGATTGTCGGCAGCGAGCTGCTGATTGCTTCCACTCCTTGCGATAAATGATCCCTTAATGGTTGGCGTACTGAGGGGATCTTTAGCAGGCCGATGTTATACCTAGGCATTCGGATGATATTACGGTGTAACGAGTTTGCTCGGGTGACGCTCGCCGGTCACCCAGGGTTCGTATTGCGGAGTGTTACAAATTAAAAAGATTTATGTTTACTTCATTTTTTCCATATGTTTATTTTTCTTATAATTTATTATTTTTTTCGTTACGCTCTAATACTAATACTAATATAATTCTGACAATATAATAATAGAAATATAATAATACTAACAATATAATAATAATAGAAATACAGGAGGGGGAGAGGGTTCAACGGGGTGTTAGTCGGACCGCGTGTCCGCTAACACTATGCGGAGTATTGAGTGAGTGTAATACTCACTCAATGGGGTTCGTACTCAGATACGGACGGTGCGGTACCACTACCAAGGCAGAGTGAATATTATCATTCAGTGCCTGGCGGGGTACGCGTTTGTGCAGAGCAGAGCTATGGTGTCACTATTGACTCAGGAGTTTGCACATCGGTACAGACGGTATACACGGTCGTCGAGGCAGAGTGAATATAAGATCAGTCAGTGCCTCGGCGAGTGTACGAAAACTGTGGTGAAACTGAATTACGCACTCTGACTCACTCAGTCACCTATGCCGGGAGTTTTCGGACTTCGGTACGAATAGTGCAGCACCGCTTCACAAGTCAGAGTGAATATAGATCATTTGGTGTCTGTTCAACGGTGCAAAGAAACTGAGTGAGCAGAGTGAATATAAATCATTCAAAGCTCGCACAGTTGCACACGGCGAAGTATTGCTTGGTCGGACTAGTATGGCAAAATACCAAGCAGAGTGAATATATATCAGTCAAAGCTTGGTAATTTCGCAAAAAGTTCCTTCCTATATAAGTGGTTCGTACAGAACGGTGAGACGGAGCTCTGGTCGCAGTAATTTCTGGACGACTTGCTTAGTGTTTCTGGTCCCCATGTCATTACTTTAAAACAATAAGTAGTTAGGAATTTTATGGTGTTTTATCACCGAAGTGAAATTCCATTACTTGTGTAATGACATGTGGACCAGTGTTTGCAATTTATAAGCGACATTCAACTATAACCATATATGCGAGCCAGTATTATACGCTATACCGTCGCGTATATATAAATCTTGTCGACTGCATGGTATGTACGGTGTACGACACAGTATGAGTGCCTGTTTGTTGGCTGCATTTTGTGTGTGCCGTACGGTTGTGCGTATATGCACGTTGTGTTTTGAGCGGACGGACGTTTCGAACAATAGTTGTAGGGTGTGTGACGTAGTCGATTTAAATCGACTTCGTTACATTCCCCTCCTACTTCGGGGTGGGAAAGAGAAGAAGAAAAAATAATATGTTTATTTTTAAGAACGGATGTGGGGTGATATATACGGGAAAATATATAACTGCTTAAAACTATACTTTATATATATATATATTTAGTACGCTTATGATTATTTATTAATACCTTGGTCGGTTTGGTCACATATATTATTTTTTTTCTTCATGGGATGACCTTTATTGTTGTTGTGCCGCCCCAGACCGAGTTAACAAAGAAAAGTATGGTAGATAATTTTTAACAATGTCAATTTCAGTGGTAATAGCTTAGGAACTAATAATTTTTTTTCCAATAATAAAAAAATTTGTTTTTTTTTCCAATTTTCAATATTTTATAACAATGATGTGATGTAATAATAATATGAAATATATTTCTGATTGAACCTTAGGAACTAGATAATTAAAAATAAAAATGATTTATTTCATGATTTTCTTAAGAGCTAGGCAATTGCAATTAAAGTGATAGCAATAATGATATTGATATTGATATATATATATATATATATATATATATATATATATATATATATATTTTTTTTAACAAAAGCAATAATAATCTTCAGTTCAGTAAAGTAAATAATTTTTGATTTAATAAAAGTGTTGATCAATATCGAGACGTTTTCCTTTTATAAGTTCCTTGTTGGTTTCGGCTGAACAACGATGGTGGAGTTGTCGGTTGCCCTGAGGTGAATGGTGTCGTTCGCTACCTGGGTGCCGTATATGAAACCCTGGGGGCCCGATAGCCGGAATATCCTCTTCTTTCTGGTAGTCGGTGATCTAGGTAAGGGAATTAGATACCCCTTAAACCTGTTCAGGTTACAGCCCTGGCTTTGGTCGACTACCACAAACCCAGATAGTGGTCGTCGGGTTTGTGCCAACGGGGTGGTGGAGGATGATTGTCGGCAGTGAGCTGCTGATTGCTTCCACTCCTTGCGATAAATGATCCCTTAATGGTTGGCGTACTGAGGGGATCTTTAGCCGGCCGATGTTATACCTAGGCATTCGGATGATATTACGGTGTAACGAGTTTGCTCGGGTGACGCTCGCCGGTCACCCAGGGTTCGTATTGCGGAGTATTACAAATTAAAAAGATTTATGTGCACTTCATTTTTTCCATATGTTTTATTTTTCCTAATAATTTATTATTTTTTTCTTTACGCTCTAATACTTATACTAATATAATACTGACAATATAATAATAGAAATATAATAATACTAACAATATAATAATAATATAAATACAGGAGGGGGAGAGGGTTCAACGGGGTGTTAGTCGGACCGCGTGTCTGCTAACACTATGCGGAGTATTGAGTGAGTGTAATACTCACTCAATGAAGTTCGTACTCAGATACGGACGGTGCGGTACCACTACCAAGGCAGAGTGAATATTATCATTCAGTGCCTGGCGGGGTACGCGTTTGTGCAGAGCAGAGCTATGGTGTCACTATTGACTCAGGCGTTTGCACATCGGTACAGACGGTATACACGGTCGTCGAGGCAGAGTGAATATAAGATCAGTCAGTGCCTCGGCGAGTGTACGAAAACTGTGGTGAAACTGAATTACGCACTCTGACTCACTCAGTCACCTATGCCGGGAGTTTTCGGACTACGGTACGAATAGTGCAGCACCGCTTCACAAGGCAGAGTGAATATAGATCATTCGGTGCCTGTTCAACGGTGCAAAGAAACTGAGTGAGCAGAGTGAATATAAATCATTCAAAGCTCGCACAGTTGCACACGGCGAAGTATTGCTTGGTCGGACTAGTATGGCAAAATACCAAGCAGAGTGAATATATATCAGTCAAAGCTTGGTAATTTCGCAAAAAGTTCCTTCCTATATAAGTGGTTCGTACAGAACGGTGAGAGGGAGCTCTGGTCGCAGTAATTTCTGGACGACTTGCTTAGTTTTTCTGGTCCCCATGTCATTACTTTAAAAAAAATAAGTAGTTAGGAATTTTATGGTGTTTTATCACCGAAGTGAAATTCCATTACTTGTGTAATGACATGTGGACCAGTGTTTGCAATTTATAAGCGACATTCAACTATAACCATATATGCGAGCCGGTGTGTATTATACGCTGTACCGTCGCGTATATATACGTCTTGTCGACTGCATGGTATGTACGGTGTACGACACAGTATGAGTGCCTGTTTGTTGGCTGCATTTTTTGTGTGCCGTACGGTTGTGCGTATATGCATGCTGTGTTTTGAGCGGACGGACGTTTCGGACATTAGCTGTAGGTTGTGTGACGTAGTCGATTTAAATCGACTTCGTTACATTCCCCTCCTACTTCGGGGTGGGAAAGAGAAGAAGAAAAAATAATATGTTTATTTTTAAGAACGGATGTGGGGTGATATATACGGGAAAATATATAACTGCTTAAAACTATACTTTATATATATATATTTAGTACGCTTATGACTATTTATTTATGACCTTGGTCGGTTTGGTCACATATATTATTTTTCTTCTTCATGGGATGACCTTTATTGTTGTTGTGCCGCCCCAGACCGAGTTAACAAAGAAAAGCATGGTAGATAATTTTTAACAATGTCAATTTCAGTGGTAATAGCTTATGAACTAATAATTTTTTTTCCAATAATAAAAAATTTTTTTTTTTTCCAATTTTCAATATTTTATAACAATGATGTGATGTAATAATAATATGTAATATATTTCTGATTGAACCTTAGGAACTAGATAATTAAAAATAATAATGATTTATTTCATGTTTTTCTTAAGAGCTAGGCAATTTCAATTAAAGTGATAGCAATAATGATATTGATAGTGATATATATATATATATATGTTATGTCAGAGCCATCCTGTACAAAACCTTCTTTATAGAAAGCCCAACTGTTCCGATCGTACACAGATACATGCTTAGATTGAGACCAAACGTATTTGTATTAGTAATCAACTAAAGAGCAAAATCCATATAACATTTTTCTGTTTCCCACTACCACATCTTACGTTTCTCGCTCTTTGCGACTACTTATTTTTTGTACACTGTATTCACATCCCACAAACACACATGCGTTTGGTCTTGGTTTCTCTATAGAGTTGGGCTTTCTATAGATAAGGTTTTGATCCTGTAAGCCCCAACAAATACCAACAAACTAAGATGAACAAACCCTGGACTTTTAGTTCAACCAATAAATGTAAACGATACAAAGAGTATCGTCCGCAGTCGGAATGTTCAGAGGTTATCGTCCGCAGGCAAAATGCCTCGTGTTAAGTATTGTATTATAAACAAACCGCCATTTTCAATGTAAACGATACAAAGAGTATCGTCCGCAGTCAAAATGCTGCGTTAGCAATTAAGCACTATAAAAAGGGATCGCTTGATCTCAATTAATTTAAGCAGTCACCATTTACAGCTGACGATTTCCCCCCACCAGTGGTAAGGGATCCGAAGCTCTAGTCTTAATACTCAAATAATAGAGATATTCATTTTGAAATTCAAAATATTGTTTTTTTTAACTAAATTTGAATACTTTATTAAAATGTGCGCAGTCGGTAGGATTGACTTAACAGAGCGAAAATCTGTTAATTTAAAAGTCAATCCGTGAAACGAATAAAACGCGAAAAATCTGCAAACCGCGTGAACATTGAAAGTGAAAAGTGTCTCATTGATGAACGAAAATCATCAATTTACATTTAAAACAATTTCAGTGTTTAAACACTAAATAAAGTGAAAAGTGAAAACCACTTGACCGAATTTAGTGACAAAAAATTATTCGAACGAAAATCGAATATTGAAAATTAAATTATTTAGTAACCATGGTTAGCAAAAATAATTAACGTTACGAAACCTCATAGAGAGGAAATAATTTGAAGTGAAAGTGAAGAAAGTTATGAATACGAACAATAATAAAACAAATACAAAAATAATTTCATAAATTATGAACAATCAATAAAAATAAAAATAACAAAAAAGAACTGAAGAAAAGTGGTATAATCTAATGCCCCAACGTGATCGACAAATGAAGAGGATTAAAGAACAATTAAGGAAACAACGTAAATTCAACCCTTACAAACAGCAACAGTCATCTAATAATTCAAGCTCCGAAGAAGACGACGCAGGCATTATGATGAATAATCAACACGAACAACAACAACCACCACAACTAGCAAATGGTAATAATAATATTAATAATAATAATAATAATGTAGTTTTAAAAAGTCTACAATTAAACCCATTAAAATACATAGAAAGACTTAATACTTTTGATGGAAGAACGGAAGATCTTCCAATTTTTATTCAAAATGTCGATGACATTATTCCCACTTTATTGGAAAATAATTGTCAGGGCCAAAAAATGTGTATTAATTTGTTAAAATCAAAATTTATAGGTAGAGCAAGACAAAGTATCGAAATTCATACCCACTTAACGACATGGACAGATATCAAAGCTATGCTTATAGAAAATTTCGGTAGCTTCAAAAATAGCAACCAATTATATGAGGAATTGAGAAATTCTCAGTACAGAGGGGATGTTATAAAATTTTATAACTACATTCAGAAAACTCTCTCTTTATTAAATCAAAAATGCCAACAAGAAAATAACCTCTTAGATATTACTAGAAATAACCAAGCGGCACTTAATATCTTTAAAGAAAAATTGCCAACTCATATGAGGACAATCCTTTATGCTCTAAAACCAAACACCATGGAGATAGCACTTTATGAGTTAAATAGTAAATAGAAAAACAAAAACACTATAATAAAAAATTAGAAAATAGGTATGAGCACAAAAATAGTAATAATTTTAAAACCCCCAATAACCCCTTCAGAAATAATTACAATAGTGAAAATAATAATAACAACAAAAATAATAATAATAATTGGCAACCAAAAACGTACGTGCCAAACAATCAAAACAATTACCAAAGACCAAATAATAACAATTATAACAGAAACTATAACCCCAACAACTATAGACAGCATCCCCAAAAATTTGAGCCTATGGATGTAGATCCTACATCTTCTCAAATCAAACGAATACCAAAAGCTTATTATGCGGAAGACACAGGAGTTAATACAAATTTTCGGTATGCAGCCTCGGAACAAGAAGCGGAATGCCCTTTATTAAATTAAAAAAAGGACAAACAACTTTTAGAATGCACATTGATACAGGAGCAACTAATAGCCTTCTTAGAGAAGTGGATGCTCCAAAGAAATTTATTAAAATAAGAAAAAATCTTCTAATTATAAAAACTTGTGGGAACCCAGTAACTATAGATAAAGAAATTATTATACCTAAGGATCAATTTATTTTTTCAGTCATTGAAGATTGTGAATTCCAAATCCACACATTCAGTTCAGAATACAACGGAATAATAGGGAATAATATTTTAATTCCAAATAATTGTGCAATCAATTACAAAAATAAAATATTAAAGTTGAACGGTAATAGCATACCTTTCTTTCTCAACAGAAATGAAGAAGTAGAATATGAAAGTACAATCAATTACTTTAATAATATTTCACCTCTTAATACAATTATTGATCATTCTTTTACAAATGAACTTAGGACTGAGCTGATTTGAACTCAGATGAAAAAAAAAATTAATAAAATTATTAAAAACACTCAAAAATTCTTTTTACCATAAAGGTGACGATTTAAGTTTCACCAACCACGTAAAACACAACATACCAACGGAAAATACTTCCGCTATATATAGAAGAATATACAGATATCCTGAAATCCACAAAAAAGAAGTGGATAGGCAAATAAAAGAAATGCTTGAATCAAAAATTATTTTAGCATTCGACTTCGCCTTATAACGCCCCAATCTGGGTCGTACCCAAAAAAGAAGACCACGCTGGTAATAAAGAGTGGCGAATCGTAATAGACTACAGAAAATTAAATAATGTTACCAAAGAAGATAAATATCCCATCCCAAACATGGATTCGATATTAGATAAACTAGGACAAGCAGTATATTTTACAACATTAGATCTCACAAAAAGATTTTTTCAAATAGATGTTGATGCTAAAGATAGAGAAAAAAAAGCATTTAGAACATTAACTGGAGTTTTTGCGAATGCCATTTGGTTTAAAGAATGCACCCGCAACCTTTCAAAGACTCATGAATGAAGTCTTGAAAGACTACATAGGAAAAATATGCTACGTCTATTTAGTTGATATCATAATATTTTCCTCTAGCCTACAAGAACATATGGAATCACTCCATAAAATCTTATTGACACTTAAGAACGCAAATCTTAAAGTATCATTAAACAAATCTGAATTTCTACGTAAAGAAACAGACTTTTTAGGGCATGTAGTAACTCATTTTGAAATTAAAAATATTGTTTTTTTTAACTAAATTTGAATACTTTATTAAAATTGGCGCAGTCGGTAGGATTGACTTAACAGAGCGAAAATCTGTTAATTTTGTTAAGTTTCACCAACCACGTAAAACACAACATACCAACGGAAAATACTTCCGCTATATATAGAAGAATATACAGATATCCTGAAATCCACAAAGAAGAAGTGGATAGGCAAATAAAAGAAATGCTTGAATCAAAAATAATTCAGCATTCGACTTCGCCTTATAACGCCCCAATCTGGGTCGTACCCAAAAAAGAAGACCACGCTGGTAATAAAGAGTGGCGAATCGTAATAGACTACAGAAAATTAAATAATGTTACCAAAGAAGATAAATATCCCATCCCAAACATGGATTCGATATTAGATAAACTAGGACAAGCAGTATATTTTACAACATTAGATCTCACAAAAAGATTTTTTCAAATAGATGTTTATGCTAAAGATAGAGAAAAAAAAGCATTTAGAACATTAACTGGACACTATGAGTTTTTGCGAATGCCATTCGGTTTAAAGAATGCACCCGCAACCTTTCAAAGACTCATGAATGAAGTCTTGAAAGACTACATAGGAAAAATATGCTACGTCTATTTAGATGATATCATAATATTTTCCTCTAGCCTACAAGAATATATTGAATCACTCCATAAAATCTTATTGACACTTAAGAACGCAAATCTTAAAGTATCATTAAACAAATCTGAATTTCTACGTAAAGAAACAGACTTTTTAGGGCATGTAGTAACTCCAAATGGTGTAAAACCAAACCCAAAGAAAATAGAAACTATAAAGAATTTTCCTATCCCAAAAACAGTAAAAGAAATCCAAAGCTTTCTAGGTTTAACAGGGTACTACAGAAAATTTATAGATGACTATGCAAAAATAATTAAACCTTTAACTTTATGCCTAAATAAAGATAGTAAAATAAATATAAACGATCAAGATTACAAAGAATCCTTTCGTAAATTAAAATCGTTAATGACAAATGATTTAAAAAATAGACACCCAGACTTTTCAAAAGGATTTACACTAACAACTGATGCAAGCAATTTTGCTATTGGAGCAGTATTAAGTCAATCTCATGGTCCCCGTTGTTTCACTTCACGCACATTAAACAAACATGAGTGCCAATATAGCACAATAGAAAAGGAATTATTAGCCATTGTCTGGGCTACCGCTCAATTCCGACATTATTTGTACGGAAGAAAGTTCGTCATTAAGACTGACCACAGGCCATTAGTATGGCTTAGCAATTTAAAAGAACCAAACAGCAAATTACAACGCTGGAAAATCAAACTCGAAATGTACGATTTTGAGATACAATATATTCAAGGAAAAGAGAATAAAGTGGCTGACGCCCTATCTCGAGTAAAAATAAATATGCTACAACAAGATGACTTAGCAACCATTCACAGTGCTGAATCAGATAGTTCATATCTTATTCCTATTAGTGAAAAACCGGTTAATTTATTTAATCGACAAATAATACTTGAAATCAATGAAAATGATCATCAAGAAATTTTGTATCCACATGTTGGAAAAAGAAGAATAATATTTAATAAAAAAGAAATACAAAGAGAACAATTTTTTAGAAATAATAAAAGAAGTGGACACTACAATGATAAATTCCATATATGTCAAAGATGATAAAGTATTTAACAACTTCCAAAAAGTTTGGAAAAATGAAAATAAAGGTAAGGTAAATAAGGTAAGAAAAATATTTTATATCGTAGCACAAAATTTTTAAATGACCTTAACACAATCGAAGCCGATGAGCTTATCCACAATATACACCAAAAATATAATCATATAGGAATAGAAAAAGTTTATTTAGAAATATCCAAAGAAAATTATATACCCAATCTAAAACTCATATATATAGTTCTGATATATGGTTCTTAAACAAAAAGAAGAAATATGTTACATGTGTAGACAAATTTAGCAAATATGCCGCAGCAGAACCTATAAAACATAAAACTCACATAGATACTATAAAAGCGTAAACAAAGATTTTCTCATATATGGGATCACCGAATTTCATAACTCTCGACAACGAGAATGCTTTTGTTTCAGATTCCCTCAACAACTATTTAACAAATAAAGACATACAAATACATTACTGTACAGCAAACCGTCACACAGGAAATTCTGACATTGAAAGACTACATGGAACCCTTAACGAACATTTACGTATTTTATCATCAATCGAACAAATTGGTGAACAACTTGATCCAAGTGATCATACGGTTCAAGCTCTAAATGCTTATAATAATATTATCCACCTAACAACTCGAGAAAAACCTTTCGATATCCATTTTGGTGTCATAAATAAGGAAATAATTTTTAAACGAATAGAAGACAGTAAAAACAAGGTAATTAACAAATTAAATGAAAAACGTAAGAATATTGAAATAAACGAACAATACGTGAAAACAACCGATCCCGATAAATTAAAAAACAAATTAACCCCTAAATATAAAAAAATAAACGTAATAAATAAAGAAGGAAAAAAATATACTCTTAAAGAAGGCAATATATTCAAAAATAAACCCAACAGAACCTTACACAAAGATCAATTCCATAGATTAAAGAAATTCACAGAAAATATTCCTATTCACAGGGACGACACTTCATCAAAAGAAGCCACTTGCGGATCTTCATCTGATCAACCCACTACTTCTAAGGGTAACCATCATAATTATCCTCATTCTTCCAATAATTGAAACCCAAGAAATTCAAATAACAGATTTAAACCATAGTAATGGTTTCACAATTATACAACTACAACAGATGCAAATAATAGAAAACTTCACTAAAATACTACACATAATAAATTTAACTAATTATGAAATAAATTTAGATATATTAGAAGACCATGTAAGACTTTTACCCAAACAAAATATGGACATTATTAATCTAATGAAACACACAAGAAAAGAATTTGAAACTTTAATACCACACGTTAGACAGAAAAGAGGACTTTTTAATATTTTAGGTACTGGAATGAAATTTTTATACGGAACTATGGATGACGAGGATAGAAAAGAAATAGAAGAAAGGTTAATATTAATAGAAACAAATACACATAACGTAATAGAAAATTCAAACTTACAAATACAAATAAATAATCATTTTAATGAACAAATTGCATTACTAACTAATACATTTAATAAAAAAACTAAAAAATTAATTGGGTATTTAGAAAAATTTACTCGCACAGAACACGATTTAGAAAGAGACTTTCACGAATTAAAATTGGGCATAAAAATTAAAGACAATATAAAATACCTAATAAATGACATAGAAAAAAAAAACAACCCATAAAAATTAAAATTTTTCATCTAAATTCTCTAATCGCAGAAATTGATATGGGAGCCCCTCGATCCTGGGCCATTTTTTTTATTGTAGGAGAAAATCATCGAAACAAACATTTGACATCAGATGTTAACATTGAAAAAGCTCAGATCATTTTATTCTGAGCACTTAGAGCACGCTCATACTCTGAGCAAATAAGAAACACGAACATTTATCTTGAGAACTCTTTGACTGCTATGAACTAATTTATGAAAACGCCAAATGACAGAATATTGTGAAAACTTGTTGTTCTATCTGTAAGTTGATATCGACAACAAAAAAAACGACATCAATAAAAATACAATTCAGTAAATAAAAATGTAAGTTGAAGTAAGCATAAAACATGTATGTCTCGTTTCATTTGCTGGGTTCATTTGTGCGTGCGCTAAGATTTCTCTCTCTCTCTCCACCACCACCAAAACCATGCAGCGCAGCCGACTGCGCAGCACACACCGCACACAGTCCATAAAGGGCGACGAATATCTGATGCCAGTACAGATATTTAAAAAATGTATAAGGGCCTTGCGGCCGAACCCGGGACCCGATCACTACCAAATTTTCGAAAAAGTATTGTTTATTTGAAATTTGAAGAAAATCGGGTAAATTTTTTAAAATTTTTGTTTGGGAGCCCCCCGACCCCGCAGCCCGAGGGGCCTCAAAATTTAATAGAAAGTGTTGTCTCCGGAAATACACATGTGTGCAAAATTTCAATAAAATCGGGCCATGGGAAGTGGGTTAAAAATTGATCGCAAGAATCCACGACAGACGACCGACCGACGACCCACGGGCAAATGAAGTTAATATAGAGAATTTAATAAAAGACATTGTTTTAACATCTAGATTAGTAATTCTAAGCAAGGATATTTTTTCAGAAACAGAACTTGACGAAAACAATATAACAATAGAAAAACTTTCACAGGTTAAATTAGAACTTGCTTTATATAAAAATAAATACTATCATATTTATAATAAAAATCCCAAACTTTTCAAATGAAACATACAAACAAATCTATATCCAACCCATACCAAATTTAGAAGATAATCAACAATTAGATATTAGTAATAAAATGTATTTGACTAAAAATCAAACAATTTATAATAATACCAAAATGAAAAAATATTTATAAGAAATAGACGGCAATTGTTTACAAAATTTATTTAAAAATCAAATTAATTGTAAATTAATAAAAAATACAAGTAAACAAATAATAGAAATAGGAAATAACAATTTAATGTTAATTAATGTAGGATTACAAGAAATTATCCAAAATTGTAACAGTCAAAACATTATTGTCAAAGGTAATTACTTAATTAAGTTTGAAAATTGTAAAATTAAAATAGATAATAAAAATTACGAGAGAAAAAACTACAAACATGAACCCATAATTCCAAATACAATCACAAATATCAATTATACCAAATCAAATGATTTAACTTTTCAAGAATTGAATTATCAAAATATAAAAAACTTAAAAGAAATTCAAGAATTAAAATACAAACACAACTATACAAATTTAACTGTGTATATGATAATTTTAACAATTATATTGATCATAATCTTTTATATCTATCTTAAATGTAAAAATAAAAAAATGAAAATTATAAATAATGTCAATCTTCCACGAGTCGCTTTTCGACCCACAGAAGACTTTAAAGGGGGAGGTGTTATGTCAGAGCCATCCTGTACGCCCCAACAAATACCAACAAACCAAGATGAACAAACCCTGGACTTTAAGTTCAACCAATAAATGTAAACGATACAAAGAGTATCGTCCGCAGTCGGAATGTACAGAGGTTATCGTCCGCAGGCAAAATGCCTCGTGTTAAATATTTTATTATAAACAAACCGCCATTTTCAATGTAAACGATACAAAGAGTATCGTCCGCAGTCGGAATGTTCAGAGGTTATCGTCCGCAGGCAAAATGCCTCGTGTTAAGTATTGTATTATAAACAAACCGCCATTTTCAATGTAAACGATACAAAGAGTATCGTCCGCACTCAAAATGCTGCGTTAGAAATTAAGCACTATAAAAAGGGATCGCTTGATCTCAATTAATTCAGTCTTTAAGCAGTCACCATTTACAGCTGACGATTTCCCCCCACCAGTGGTAAGGGATCCGAAGCTCTAGTCTTAATACTCAAATAATAAAGATATTCATTTTGAAATTAAAAATATTGTTTTTTTTAACTAAATTTGAATACTTTATTAAAATTTATATATATATATTTTTTTTTTTTTTTTAACAAAAGCAATAATAATCTTCAGTTCAGTAAAGTAAATAATTTTTGATTTAATAAAAGTGTTGATCAATATCGAGACGTTTTCCTTTTATAAGTTCCTTGTTGTTTCTGAGGTGAATGGTGTCGTTCGCTACCTGGGTGCCGTATATGAAACCCTGGGGGCCCGATAGCCGGAATCTCCTCTTCTTTCTGGTAGTCGGTGGTCGAGGTAAGGGAATTAGATACCCCTTAAATCTGTTCAGGTTACAGCCCTGGCTTTGGTCGACTACCACAAACCCAAATAGTGGTCGTCGGGTTTGTGCCAACGGGGTGGTGGTAACGGCAAGAACGGAGGCAG
The DNA here is from genome assembly GCA_947095585.1 of Nephrocerus scutellatus. NCBI lineage: Eukaryota > Metazoa > Arthropoda > Insecta > Diptera > Pipunculidae > Nephrocerus > Nephrocerus scutellatus. The sequence continues at coordinate 34,675,456 of OX352762.1, forward strand.
TGACGGCTGGAGCGGAAGCGGTGGCTTGAGCGGAGGCGGTTGCTGGAACGGAAACGGTGATGGCTGCAACGGAGGCGGTTGCTGGAGCGGAGACGGTGATGGCTGAAACAGAGGCGGTGACGGCTGGAACGGAGGCGGTTGCTGGAGCGGAGACGGTGATCGGAATGGAGACGGTTGCTGGAACGGAAACGGTGATGGCTGGAACGGAGGCGGTGACTTGAGCGGATGCGGTTGCTGGAACGGAAGCGGTGATGGCTGGAACGGAGGCGGTGATGGCTGGAATGGAGGCAGTGACTTGAGCGGAGGCGGTTGCTGGAACGGAGGCGGTGATGGCTGGAACGGAGGCGGTGACGATGGTTGAGCGGGGTGGACCCTTCACTGTGACCGATTCAATATTGACGGTGACAGGCGGCATGTTCCTACCCATTGGCAAAAGGGCTCTCGGTGCCATGGTTGGTTTCCGGTCCGCGGTGGGTGGGGTTTCCGAGAGTTTGGGAGCCACTCTGCGCAGGGTCCTCAACTCTTGGTCGGTGAGCGGACGGGTGGGCGGTGGTGGTTTCCTTGTCCAGGCATCGGTCCGGGCCTGTTGTTGTGGAGTTTTCTGCGGAGGTGCGGTGACGGGTCGGGGTCGGGTGCGTCGGCGTATGCCGGGTGCAGCTGGAGCGTCGATGAATTTGGCTAATCGGTCTGACATGTCGGCGGTGACTGATAGTTTTTCGACTATACCCACGGATTGACTATTTTCGATTGGGGTGGTACATGGTAGTTGCTTGCAGTACGCCTTGGCTGAGTTCGGACGGACCAAGGCGAGGGCGTCGGTTAGTGCATTCAGTCGCTCGGAGATTTCGGGTTCGGTACTTAGACTGACATCGGTAGTGGTGGGTAGGCGAAACTATCGTCCATAAGGGTTATTCGATGGTTCTATTTTCCCCTCTGTGATTAGCGGGTCGATTTCGCTGTTGATGACTACTTGCATCGCTGGATTTCTGGGCTTATACTTTCGTTTAAATGGCCGGTGGTGCTTTAAGCGAATCTCCTGCTCGGTGACGGTGGTTGGGTTTTTAAGTTTTTTAAATTTCGGTAATTCTTTGGCTAGGAATCTGTCCGGCTGCTCTCTTTCGGTTGCCAGACTACGGAGTATCGGTATATTCGGTTCGGTTTTGGCTGTTATGACTTTGTTGCCTCGGTTTATTGTAAAATTGTGCCTAGCCAAGAAATCTGTTCATAGTAAGAACTTGTCCATTAGGTTCGGAATGTAAGCAAACTCTTGTTTGAATGTCAAGTCTGCCCAGCCCAAAGTGAGCGTATAGGCCTGGTGAGCGACAACGGTAGACTTATCGGCTAATGAAAATGTGACATTGATGGGTCGGGCTGGTATTCGTTTGGCCATGCAAATTTTTCTAATGGCTTCGCCAATACATGACTTCCCCGCGCCGGTGTCGATCACTGCCCTGTACTGGAGCTGGCCAAATCGGATCGGTAGTGTATACGATGTGATAGGGGCGTCTAACGTCTCACTGGTTTGGACGTCCCGGTACGCCGCACATCTGCAGTGTCTACTTTGGACTCCGGTTGTGCCGCAGTAGGAACAGAATAATCGTTGGTTTTGGCAGGTTTGCCTTCGGTGTCCAGGTTGACCGCACGCCCAACAGCAGGTTCGTCGATCATAGACTTGAGCCGGTGCTGGGGGTGCTACTGGTGGTTGGTGTGACGGTTGCGACTCTCCGGTTTGTGTTACATCGGTGGGGCGAGTGGCCTGGAGTGACCTGTGCGGTTGCGTTGACGGTTGCTGGTGTGGAGTGGTCTGGCGGAAGGGCGGTGCTGTTGGCTGCAATGACTGTCGCTGGAACGGAGCGGTATGGCGGAATGGCGGTAAGTTTGGTTGTGTTGGCGGTTTGATTGGCCTTGTGGCGGGCAAGTCAGTTCCGATAGAGTGGTGAACTCTCGCCGCTTAATATAGTGCCGGTACTCTGGGCGGAGATTCTCGTATACCCGATCGAGTTTGTCTTCCGCCGTTAACGACACTTGCCACCTCATCATGGCTTAGATAGCGGTAATGTAATCTTTACTTCTTTCTCTTGCTAATTGCGTGCGGTTTCGAATACGTTCTAGGAGCTGGGTGGCGTACCGCCGCGGTAAAAAGAATTGGCGTAGCTCTTGGCTGAACTCTGCCCAGTTATGGATGGACTCTTTGTTGTTCCGGTACCAGACCAGAGCGGTACCTTTCAGGAGTTCAGGTAAGGTGCGGACAATGCGGTCGAGCGGTACCAGGTAGCATTCTGCTAATTCCTCCACTCGTTCTAGAAATTCTAGAGGGTTGATATTTCCCTCGTAGCGGACGTTCCAACGGCGCACCTTATCCATAACGTCCGCGTCGGACGGACTGTAAGTTGCAGCTGGTCGGTGGCTGCATGCTTCGTGCGGGTGAGGTGCTTCGGTTGCTGGGCTCACGGCATTCGGTGTGTTGTTTGTTGCTGATGGTATCAGCTGAGGCAGAACTAGTTGAGGCGGGACCAGCGGTTTGCTTTTGTTGGCGGGTGTCCCCAACATGTGTAAATCTTCGCAAGATTTATGCCGCTTGATATCGATTGACAGCCGTTTTCGCAGTTCCTCCACGGTTCCCACGTTGTCCAGCCCACGTTTGTCGAGTTCTGCCACCAACTCGTCTTTGCGCAGCAGATATAGGCTCGATGAGCTTATGCCTGTTTCTTCGTTGTCCATAATACTATTGGTGTATTAAGAAAATTTTTAATTCCACTCTCCGTTTGGTGGTTGTTAGCCTAATGCGGGTGACGTATTGACTTAATCGTTGACGGTTAGGGCCACTAGTTTGTGTGCCAATACGGCATTGCGTTGAATACAGCGCTTAGCTGATTGTAGAAGTTGTCTTTTTCATCCTCAGTCGAAGGATTCGTTGGGACGTAAAACTGTATGATCGTGACACGCCGTACTCTAGTCCGAAATCTAGCCGATAAGATCCTATCACCATGTGGGTGCCAGGAAATTAGGCCTCTGCGTGCTGTTGGCGTTAGCAGCAGACCCACTTCAGATTCACGGAGAATGCCGGAGGGTTTGCCGGAGTAGAGTAGCACAGTGTTGCACGTTGGGGATTGGTACTCTCCAGCGTCGAACCATCTTACTTCACTCACTCCCAGTATGTCGAAATTATATCGAAGAAACTCACGTTCCAGTTGAAGAATTCTGGCATTCTGAGGTCCTTCACTCCCTGAGTCAAGGAGCGTCCTCACATTCCAGAAACCAATCTTAGTCCGAAAAACAATAGCCAAAAGTCTCATTATGCGATCATTACTTATCCAAGGCGTTGTGTCGGTTTCAGTAGCCGGCATTTTTCGGTACCGCAGGGCAGGGTTACCTAGACTAAAAAACCTAGACCAATTTTAGCCCACATATATAAGGATTTATACAAATAGTTGCCCGGGGACCACCACTAGGAGGTAGAGCAAGCACTACATCACGAACTTAATTGTTGCCCTACTAGCTCAAACAAAGTTTTGAGCAGTCAGTAGTTTCCCAATCAATTGCAATACAGATCCCCATAGCAATGTACTTCGCGCAGCTTTATCTATTGGAAACGGAGGAATTCGTTGGACTCTTACATCTCAACTCAAACATCTGGACTACGCTGACGACGTTTGCTTACTCTCGCACAGGATTATGGAGCTGCACCAAATGACAACAAATGTGGAAATTTTGCGGGTTTGAAGATTAATGTTGCCAAAACCAAAATCATCAACCTCAGCACTAACTCAGTAACTCAAGTTAACATTGCTGGACAACCGGTAGAGAGAGTAGAGAGTTTCCAATATCTTGGGAGTATTGTCTCCACCAAAGGTGGAACAGAACAGGACATTGTCAGCCAAATCGGCAAAGGCAAATCAGTGTTTGGAATGATGTCTGTCCATGATATGGCGAAGCAATGCGATCAACTTAAACACCAAGCTGCGACTGTTCCGTTCAAATGTTAATCTGTGCTGTTGTATGGGTGCAGCACTTGGAAGTTGACCGCTACTATTACAAAAAGATTACAAACGTTCGTAAATAGGTGCCTACGGAACATCTTAAGGGTTTTCTGGCCTAACCGTATCTCTAACGGACATCTTTACCAGAGAACGGGTCAGGAACCAATAGGCACAACCATCCAACGACGGAAGTGGCAGTTGATTGGTCATACACTTCGAAAAGGCGACAGTTCCATAGCAAACTACGCAATGCAATGGAATCCATTATCTCAGGATGGTAGAAGAACGGGTCGTCCGAGCTATACATAGCACGGAACAGTTGAGGAGGAGTCACGGCAGTTGGGGAAGAGTTGGAGAGAGTTGAAGCTCATTGCCAGGAACCGCACGCGATGGCGCGTAGGCGTAGTAGAGGCCCTAGGACCCACAAGGGAATATAGGACATAAGTAAGTAAAGGATGGGAAACTGGTTGCCTAGATTTCTGCCAATTTCTGCTATGCAAACTTCTAATTTTAATGAAATTTCAATTTTGTTGTGGCAATTTTAGGCAGTTCTTATACGCGGTTCTTTTGGGAACAGATAAATCAACGCTTTTCAAAACTAGGTCTTTAAAAATTTTTAAATAACTTTCGATTTCGTTAGTTTCTTGAATACTATCCAATTCACTTAATTTATTTGCAAGGCAATGGATTATATTTCTTTTAAACTTTTGCCAATTTGCTTTACTATAATCAATTTTATTATAATTAATTTTTTATTATTAATTTTTTCAGATCAGAACTCAATTCATAGGTTCAGCAATCTTTTCTGGAATCTCAGTTGGAAACAGGTCAATGGTTGATGGATTACATCTAGCTGCAGCGGGGATGTAACTGGGAGTTTAAGGGAAGATAATCATAAAAAGGGTGCCGCAAATTAAGTTCTGCCAAGATGTTACCCCAAGAATTTGCCCTAGTACACCCCCAATCTCGATGCCTGCAGTTGAAGTCACCACCAACTATAAACTCACCATTTAATAAGTTTTCTGACGTCGGCTTCCAGGCTATCTTTTGTAGTGGCGATTGCACACCAGCCAGGAAAATAAATAGCCAATAATTTGGTTGAAATATTACCTTCATTGAAAATTTCAATGCCTGTGTTTTCAATTACCTCTAAATTAAGTGATACAATTAGTTTGTGCCTAATATGTTACAAACTACAACAGCAACACCACCACGTCTTAGAATTTGCCTGTCAATAAGCATAAATACTTGCAGTGAAAGAAATAAATAGAATGCTCATCCATGTTTTACTTAAAAGGTAAACATCCACCTTCTCGTTTCACAAGAAATCGAAAAACTCCACAATCTTATTTTTGATGTCTCTCAATCGCATTCCAAGAAATAATTTTTTCACACTCCCATAGAAGAAAGTGACTGTTTCATACACTATAACCTAGCTTCGAAAGTAGCCGTTACACACACTAGTGAGTTAACATATAAAATTATTTTGTTATTTACTGCAGTCACAGCTAACACACATTCCCACAGTAATTTTGCATTGCGCATAACCGGTTTAGCAGAAAAACTGGTATTGGTCGTGTGAAAAATATCATACATTACTCGCAGAAAAGTGCTCATCGTGCTCGTTAGATTGCGTCAAGCTTCGACCTCGCACGATAAACTCCACTTTCCTTGCTCGTTATGTAATATACTATTTCACACGACCATAGACGAAAGTGACTGTTTCCTACTCTATAACCTACCCTCAAAAGTAGGCATTATACACACTAGTGTGTTAACATAGAATATACTATTGTTATTTACTGCAGTCTCAGCGAACACACATTCCCACAGTAGTTTTGCATTGCGCATGAGCAGTTTAGCAGAAAAATTGTTTGGATCGTGTGAAAAATAGCGTACATTGCGATAAATTTTTAACCAGTTTCCAAAAGCCCGATTTTATTGAAACTTTGCACACATGTGTATTTCCGGTAACAAAGCTTTTTGTAAAAATTTGAGAGTGATCAGGCTCCAGGAGTCGGGGGCTCCCACAAAAACTTTTAAAAAATGTACCCGATTTTCTTCAAATTTTATGCACATGTGTTTGACCGATGGACAACACTTTTAGTAAAAATGTTGAAGTGATCAGGCCCCAGGGTTGAGGACCCCCATACAAAAAAATTTGAAAAAATTTACCCTGCTTTCTGAATATTTAAGCAGCTTAAATGCATGCTTATGGAGTCGATGACAAACTGCTTCACTAAGTAAGAAGCTATCTATTTTACCGTTTAATCTAAATTGTTATGAATGGTTTCAAGTCTTAAACTTAACTTACAGCATATATGCTAACCTTGTGCAGGGCTCTGTTCTGTTCACGGCACTATTTCTCATTTTCATTAGTATATTACATATAATTCAATACATTCTTTGGCTGACAACAGTACTCTCAGCTTCTCAGATAAGTTAAAGGAACGTCTCTTTCTATTGCATGTGAAACTCAAAGAACTATGTATGTTAAACACGTTAAATTCTGACCTCGACAGCATATTAAAATAGGGAGAACGTAACAAAAAGAGTACAATTTAATGCTTTCAGTAAGTAATGAATTCCGGTTCGCTCAGGCTAATCTTTCTTCGTTACGACGGGCTTACACTGGTCATTTATTGGGTTGCCAATATCGGCTGCTGTAGTAAATGAAGCATGGTATATTGCTGGCCCTTTTGAAAATGCATCCACGATAACCAAAAAATAAACATCATTGTATGGTCCTGCATAGTCGGTATGTATTCGATTCCAAGGACCACTTGGTACAGGCCAATAATTTAATAGCGTTGTAGTTGGAAATTTTGCGACACTGTCACATAAATTGCATTCTTTGACGAATGCTGTATTTTGTTGTCAATTCCAGGACAATATACATAACTGCGAGCGATATATTTCATACGTTGCTTGACTTACTTTATGCAATTGTCGTAGAATTCGTTTTTGAAAAACAAGGGGAATGACTTTTCTATATCACATTCACATGACACATTTTTTGACGACTGAGAGTGATTGTTGTCTTTGGCAGAATGACTTGACGTCAGAATTATGAATTTATTTTGAATGTCGAGGCCAATCTGTTTGAATGTTTGAATGAATCTTCGAAAATGTGACAGCTATATGACTGATTGCCTCAGACTGCGAGTCATTTAAATCTTGTTCGAGATGAATGGATCGATAAAATAATCTTCATAACATAATAATCAGGTTTTACGTGTGGATTGGTTAACCGTGAGAGAGAATGTCAGCATGTCCAAACTGTTAAGTTGCAACATACTTAATGTTGAAATTATAAGTAGCAGAGTACAAGCCCATATTTAAAGTATATTTGCGGTGTAATACCTTTTTTAGATCCAAAAATGGTAAGTCTCGGCTTGTGGTCAGTTTGGAGGACGAAATTGCGACCATAGATCATACGGTGAAATTTGGTTAAAGCAATACCAGTCCCAAACCCTCTTTCTCTATTTTGCTGTAATTCCTTTCGGCTTTGGTAAGAGTTCTTGAAGCATGAATGATTGCTTTGATTGAGTTGTCCGGAAATTTGTGATAAATGCAGGCTTCAATCCCTATACTGGAAGCATCTGCTGCAACGATCATCTTCAAGTTTGGATTGTAATGTGTCAGAAGTAAATCAGACTTGAGAATTTCTTTGAATTTGTTGAAAGATTCTTAACATTCGGTTGTCCAATTCCATTCAGCATTTTTTGTAAGCAAAGCATGCAATGGTCTACGAAGTTTATGCATGTCTTTTACAAATTTGCCATAATACTGAATGACACCCAAATATGATTTCAGGGTTGGAACGTCCGGAGGTGGAGGCATATTAACAATTGCATCCACTTTTGATGAATCTGGCCAGAGAAATAATATAACCCAAAAATTTTATTGAACTCATGAAAAATTCGCATTTATCAAATTGAATATGGAAACAGTAATCTTGAATGCGTTCAAGAATTTTGAACAAATTGTGGCTATGTTCTTCCATAGTTTTGCCTGAACAGACTCAATCGTCAATAAATGCGCTTGTTCCCTCCAAGTCTTCAACTATAGTGCTAGTGATTTGTTGAAAAGCACCTGGTGCGGGCAGTCTATTAAAATTATATAAGCCACGGTGAGTATTGATTGTGAGCTGCTTACGCGATTCCTCATCTACTTCTATTTGGAAAAATGCATCTGACAGGTCGATATGACTGAAAACTGTACCATTGGCTAATTTTGGGAACATATCTTCTGGCAGTGAAAGTGGAAATTGATGAGGCTCTAATGAATAATTTAGACCCGTTGAATAGTCGGCACAAATACGAATTTTTCCATTGCTTTTGAAATTCTCTATATTAAATTCGCGTGCCCTTGGTTGGCGCACTGGCTGGTGAGATCTTGTGATCAATTTTTAACCCACTTCCCAAAGCCCAATTTTATTGAAATTTTGCACACATGTATATTTCCGGTGACAATACTTTTTATTTAAATTTGATAGTGATCGGGCCGCGGTGTCGGGGGCTCCCATACAAATATTTTTTCCCGGCATCAGATCATTTCATACTATAATGATTTTGTTCTGTGTGCGTTGTGCGCTATGCGATGTGAGCTGCTTGCTTTACGATTGGAGTTGTTTTGTTGTTGTGTTGTTGTGCTTCGTATATGTTTTTGTAGTTTAGCATTTATAGTGGAATTCACTATACTTTCGGTTATTAGAGAATTTACATCAAATTTTTTTGGGTTGGTTTTTTACAACTTGAATATCCGGAACATGCTAACTGATTGATTGGTACATTTGAAAGATTTAATTTGACCATCCAATCAAGACCAAGAAGGCTTAATCTTCCAATTACTGATGCAAAACTTATTCCTTATTTCGTAATCCCCTGAATGGCATGTCGCATTCGAATTGTCCTAAAAATTCCATAGGATTTTTCAAAGCATCGAGTGGTTTGTGGTTTTTGATGGAATACAGTTTGGGTTCACCAATTTTCATCCATGTAGCTTGTGATGTCATTGTAATATCTGATCTGGTTGTAATAAACACAATTAATGAAAATGTTGATATATTTCCTTTTTGCTGATAGCTGTTGTTTGTAATTGGATGTGGAAGATGTGGAAGAAACGCTTGTGTGAGAAAAACCATGAGAGGATTTTTCCTGTTTTACAATCATGTTGGTGTCTTGTTTGAGATTGATGATTTGTTGACATTCGGAGATGAGACTTTCAAGACCGACTTTTGTGTGCTCCGTCTCATTTTCAATTATGTGCAAAAGACGAGTACGAATATCCGCATCGATTGAAGATCGAAGACCACTGATGAATGTCAGACATTTGAACTGTTCTGGGGTTAGCTTGTCAAGTTGAAAATTTTCACAATGTCTATTGATTTTCCCAGCATATGAAACAAAATCTTATGAACTCTTTTTACTTTCTTTTACATAGTAAAAGGAAGTATAGTACCTAATAATGAAAATTTTCGAACTCGGGATTTTTGCAGATTTACCCATTACCGTATTTCCTGAGTCAGAAAAAGCGAAATAAAAAAATCTCTGTCTGTCTGTCTGTATGTCTGTATGTGTTCCCTCTACAGCCCAGAATGCTGAACTTTTCGAAATGACGGAAATCTGACAGCCGGAAGTGACAGTTTACTTAGACATTTTTTCGAGTTTTTGCAAATAACTCAAAAAGTATAGCACTTAGGAGAAACCTGTTAAGTGCAAAAGAAATTTAAACAAAAAACAAAAAAAAAAAAACAAAAATTAAAAAAAAATGGAATATACATTTACTGAAGATTCCGGCCCCGTCCGTAAAAGAAAGTCGTGTTTACCCAGCCTTATTTGGACGTACCGTAAAATTTCTTTAGCCAATACTATTTGCATACGTCAGCTCACAGACATTTCCTCTTTTCCCCTCATTAACCTTAACCTTAACGCCCACGCTGTGCCATCCTAGTCTTTCATCATCATATTTGGTTCTACAACCGATGTCCGGTCTTGGCCTCCCGCAAAAAATCTCTCTCTCCACCGGTCCCGAATTTGAGCTGATATCATCCAGTTTCGCATCCCTAAACTCTGGGCGTCCTGGTCTATGCCATCCTTCCAGCGAAGACTTGGCCGGCCTCGCTGTCGTGTTCCATAAATCCTACCGCAAAGTACTTTCCGAGCAGGATCATCTTCGCTCATGTGAACTAGGTGTCCTGCCCAACGGAGCCTACCGAGACTAATTCTCTTCACGATGTCGACATCGCGGTAACGCTCGTAGAGCTCATCATTATAGAATCTCTGGAATTGTCCTTTTTCACATACGGGACCAACAATTCTCCGTAAGACCTGTCTCTCGAACGCGGCTAAGAGGTCAGAATGCTTTTTGCTTAGCAGCCAAGTCTCGGATCCATTTGTAAGTACTGGTATGACCATTGTCTTATATACCAGCCATATATAACGGAGCCCGTTATAGATGTTAAATGGGCTTGATAGTGATCCGGATATTTTTACTTGGCTTATAACATTGGTCATGGTCGACCTACATAGTCTTGTCAGTTTATTTGGGATGCCGAAATCTCTCATGGGATGAAGCCACACTGGTATGAACCAATGATGACTTTAGCGTAAGCGGCTATCCTGTCTTGAAGGATAGAGGAGTAAATCTTATACGAGGTACTCAACAACGTTATACCACGATAATTGCTGCAGGTTGTAATATATCTTTTCTTATGTATGGGGCACTAGATGCCTCTTTGCCAGTCTTCTGGCATCGCTTCTTCTCCCCATACTTGCACTATTAGTTCATGAATTGCTTGGTGTATTGCGGGGCCTCCTGTTTTAATAAGTTCCCCTGGAATACCATCAGATCCCAGGGTCTTATTATTTTTGAGTCGATTTATCGCTTTGCTAACTTCTTCTATGCTTGGTGGCGGCAGAATAGTGTGTCTTTGGATGCTTTTGCTATCGGCGATCAGATCACCCTCTTTATCTTTGCAGTATGTGCAACGCTGAGTATATTGCGTCATACCGCGGTCTCTTTGGTAGAACTTCCGCGCCTGGTGCGGTCCTCGCGCTCTGTACTTTTCTAGTTCACTGACGAGATTCTTCTCCCATGCTGCTTTCTTTCGCCGGTGAACTGTTTTTTTTTATATATTTTGAGCTCTTTATATTCATCTTCGCGTGCCCGCGTTCTATGAGATTGTTGCATTGCTCGGTATCGGTACGCAACATTCTTATGTTCATTCGCTAGCTTACATTCGTCATCGAACTAGTCGTTCTGATCTCTACGACTACAGCCTAAGATGGAGTCAGCAGTACCTATAAATGACAGTATTTTTGAGGCGGTCTATTTCTCTTCTACGCCCAGCATCTCAGTCAAAGGAATTACTCTCCCTGCATTTAGGGCGCTGCATTTAGGTTCGCTCAAAAAATATCCAAAAAGTTTTGTCCCACGACCCCAGGGCCCGGCATCTGTAAAATTTTTACAATAAGTGTAAACACGTGTATAAAATTTGAAGAAAGTCGGGTTAATGTGTTAAAAAATTTGTATGGTGTTACACGACCCCGGGGTCCGGGGTCCGGGGTCTCCAAAATATTTACAAAAACACAACCCTTGGGCCCGAGGTCTCCAGAATTTTTACAAAAGTGATATACATATGTGTATAAAATTTAAAGAAAATCGGGTTAATTTTTAAAAATTAACATTCTCATAAAAGTGCAGCAGGGGGTGTGTTTAAAAGTGGTTGGACCTAAATATTGGTATCACATGAAATGGACCACTTAGAAAAATTCATTTCTCAAAAATCATCAAAAACATTACTCAAATATATGAAATACCATATGAACCAAATACAACTTGATCAAACTTCCGTTAAAATTGGGCCACTCCCATAAAAATAATACGGCTGTGTAGAACTAATTTTCACCTTCAATTTAAAGGTTAAAAAGTCAAAAACCCTTGTATGGGTCCCCTGACCAAAGTGTTTCTTCCAAAATATGTTTGCTTTAAATACCAAATAGGTTACGAAATTTCAGGACGCTACTATTTCAAAAATTTAAAAAAAAATTCGTAAAAACTTGATATTTGTAAAAAAAATCGTATAGTGACCCCTTAATCCAGTAGTCTAAAATATTTCAAAATGTGACAGGAACCCCTATGCAAAGTTTGAAAATACATACACACAGGTAGTCATTTTGTCGTAAACCACATGTTGAATATATTTAAATATTTATGACTCAAGAACCATTCAGATAGTTGAAGTGAATTTTTAAGAACATGAACAGTCATATTTTTGATGGGGTCCCATTCACATTTTTTTGAAAACTTCTAAACTAAACTGCGAGTAGAATTTTGCTGTAATTTTTTTATTTTTTATTTATATATCAATGACCTTATTAAAGTTCAAAAAGCGAAGAACCTAAATGCCTCCGCAAAGTGAAACAACCAATATTCAAAAATGAGTTATAATGAGATCGTTATTTGAAACAAATAAATTAAACCTGTTCGAAACTTTGTTTTATGTTTTTATTAATTGTCTCATTTAACCTTATTCCTGGCATATATGTAAACTTTGTGCACCACAAAGTGAGGAGAAACCCAAATTCTCCCTTGGGTTATTAACTTTAAATATTACAATAAATTCACGAAGTTTATTGCCGCAGAATACTGGCTTGAGTTCTTAACTTACGTGTATAACTAATTAATAATATTCAATAATAATTTTTCTTTTGCTGATGTTAAATGTTTATGGGTCATTGCACATAAATTTGTTACTTATGTCACGAGTGTATTTATCAATAATCCTTTCGATATTGTTTTTGTAATTAAGATAAGGCATACTCCTGCTCTTCAAAACTCGTTGAACTCATTAACAATAAAAAAGGTTACTTATTGTCGTTGACCTGAGAAGTATATTTTACCAAAAATTGTAACTTGTAAATTTTTTTAATTATGTTTAAATATATATATGTATTTAACACATATTTAAATACATATGTATATTTAAACATAATTAAAAAAAATTTACAAGTTATAATTTTTCGTAACATATACTACTTTTTTTTATTTATGTTTAAATATTCATATGTATTTAACACATATTTAAAGATATATGTGCTTCGAAATTGTTGTCGCCTCCGGGTCCTCTGACCGTGCTTGGAGTGTATTGCCTCTGGGCTCACCTTTAGTTGCGGACAGAGGTTGTGAGTTTCAAAACCTTGGTGCGGAGCGGGTAACGCTAAATGACAGCAAATGGGCCGGATCAAGGTGTCATGCTACCCGAGCCGAGGATCGACCAGACTGGGGGCCCATAAATAGTCCAGTCTCTATCGAAGCCATCTAGATACCTGGTGACCTCTAGATGTATCCTACCTTACCTGCGTATGCGGATCTCTGCGCGGGTGGACCACCGACACTCGTGGGACTCACAATGCAGCACACCAAAAAAAATTATTTTAAAACCGAGACCGGCACTCACGAAATGCAGAAACAAAACGAGATCAGCACTCACCAAAGGCTGGAAACAAGCGTGGCAAGTGGCTCTAACCTTAAAGGTGGGGTCCCGGCAAGGGAGAAGGTAGTGTTGGATCCTAAGGCCCATAGGCCAGGGACCAGTACCACCAGCAAAAGTGAAGCCGATAACGGGTCACGCAATATACCGCCGACGAAGAAACGGTACCGGGATCGTCGCGCGGATTTTAAAGTCTTGGAAAAGTTGGCTGATATCCCTGAGAAGCAGCTAACGAAGAGACATAAGGAGTCCGTATCATGGGCGAAGTTACCTGCGGATGGTGGAGAAAACCCCGCCAACGACCTAGGGCCGAAAAAGCAAAGTATCAGGAAGAGGTTGAAGCCGGAAGCTCTTAAAATGCACAAGACGAAATCGTTTAGTGATATCGTCAAAGAGCACGGGCTGATGCTAGCCATCATTGACAATAGTCCTGACGATGGGAGCATCACGCCGGGAAATGGAAAACAGTGTTCAACGCGCTAAACTCCAAAGAGAATCCAGGACCTCCCCCTTCCTGCAGAGATGCAGGTTGGTATCAAGGATGCGTCAAGCTGATGCGGTGCTAAGATTAGAGATCGGTTGATCTCTATAAAAAAGCGATTGCCGAAGTGGGTGAAGTGTGGCCAGGAGCAAAGCTTGCGGCCGTAAGCAAGGTTTATAAGGCAGACGATGTCAATAAGGGTAAAGGAGCGGACCATTCCGATAACGGGGGTCCCGACTGCCCTGATGATATCGGGCTTGCCCTAGATGCTGATAGTCGGTCCAGTGAGTCCGCTCTGGTATCGAGGATGGGCAACCTTTTTGCCATGGAGCCTGACGAGGAAAACTTGTCGGACTCCATGGAGGAAAGCACTATCAACAAGACGGTGATAGAGTCGAAGGGGAACGAGACGGAACGTGCCGGCGGATCCTCGGAGACGGAAGTAGCATGAGTGCTAGCGATAGGGCGAAGGTAAGTAGAAAAGATATTAAACATAATTCCAATAAACCTTCACCATACCAAAACTGCTTCGGCAGCTCTTTTACTTAGATTAGCAGAAACTGGGGAAGATCTAGTCCTAATCCAAGAGCCATGGATAAATGGAGCTAAGATCTGTGGGCTCGGACTTAACGGATATAAAGTCCTATACTCTAGTAAGGCAGAGAAGATTAGATCTTGTATTCTGGGTAAAACTAACCTGAATATATTCCTTTTATCACAATATAGTGACGGTGACATAACTGCGGCCAGCATTGAAGTCGAAAAAGAAAAATTCTGGCTGGTTTCTGTATACATGAACCGGGAAAAGCAGATTCCACCAAAATTACTTGAGGAGCTCATCTCTGATGTAGAGAAAAGAAAAATTGGGGCGATCCTAGGATGTGATGCAAATGCTGACCACACAATATGGGGCAGCACCGACGTAAATGAGAGAGGTGAGTAATTTTTTGAATACTTAATAAATACAAACCTCGCTATTTGTAATATTGGGCAAGAGCCCACTTTGATAATAAAGAATAGGCGAGAAGTAATCGATTTAACTCTCGTAGCAGACCATTCTCCATTCTCTTACCTTATACGCTATAAAGTATATTTAAGAGAATGGAAGGTTGCAAAAGAACACTCATTCTCAGAGCATCGCCATTTAATCTTCAAGTTAGACATCAAACCTGCCCTTTGTGAGTCCTTTATAAATAAGAAAAGGGCAAACTGGGGTATCTATAGGGAGATGCTAGGGAAACTACTACCGGTGTCTCCAAAGCCACCAGTCACTATAGAGGAGATAGATACAATGCTAGACACTGTAACAGGTGCCATGAATCGCTCCTACGATGCTGCCTGCCCTGTGATAAAAGCAAGGGGCAAACAAATGTCAACTTGGTGGTCCGCGGAGTTAGGGACCTATCAGAAGGCAAGCAGGAAAGCATTCAATAAAGCCAAAAGAACGGGACTGGCTCTGGATTGGGAATTCTACAAAGAACATCTCAGAAATTATAAGAGGGAATTAAGAAAGGCACAAAGGAAGTCTTGGAGGCTCTTCTGTGATAAAATGGAAGGGGCCTCGGAGACCTCTCGTCTACGAAAGATTCTCTCTATGACAAAAACCACTCCAAGTTATTTAATAAAACCAAATGGTTAATGGACGATCTCGAGTGAGGAATCGTTGGAACTGCTCATGGAGACTCACTTTCCTGACACAACTCGGGTGTGTGACTCAAAAATGAGTAGGCAACATCTGGAATCTCACTCGGTTAAAACGAAAGAGATCGCGGGCAAAACGCGAATCCCGTGAGCGATAAGCGGTTTCAAACCCTTTAAATCGGCTGGCCCAGATGCGATAATCCCTGTGGAAACTCAGAATAACTCGGATTGGATACTCCCATGGTTAGAGGAAGTCAGTCAAGGTAGTTTTAATACCGAAGGCGGGTAAATGCTCACATGGCTACCCAAAAGACCTGAGACCTATAACTCTATCATCCTTTCTTCTGAAAACTCTGGAAAGACTGATAGATATTCATATAAGGGCTAAGGTAAAACCTAGCAGTTGGGCAAAGTCCCAACATGCTTACTGCAAGGGGAAGTCTGTGGACACAGCCTTACACACCTTAGTAAGCAATTGAGAAATCAATATACTCCCAGGAGTATACGCTAGTAGCATTCTTGGATATCGAGGGTGCGTTCAACAATGTTAAAACAGAGGCAATCTTTAAAGGACTATCAGACCTAGATGTGGACTACCATATAAACAGACTAATCAATCATATGCTTCTAGGCAGGATTATTAGTGCGCAGCTTGGTGGTTCCACCGCAAGGAGTTGTATTATCCCCTCTCCTTTGGAATATAGTAATCAACGAATTACTGTTGAAACTGGAAGGAGAGTGGATACAAGTGGTAGCATATGCTGATAATGTAGCGTTAGCTGTCTCAGGAAAATACCTCAGAACGATTAAGGAGGTTATGCAAAATTCCCTCCTAGTCGTTAAAGAATGGACAAATAAAAGCGGTCTGGGCGTCAACCCGAATAAGACAGAGCTTTCCTTTTCACCAGGAAATATAAAATTCCAACAGTTGATCCGCCAACACTAAATGGTACCCCCTTAGTTTTTTCTGATATAGCAAGATTTCTGGGGACAATCTTGGACAGGAAACTGAGCTGGAAACCTAATATAATAGAACGAGTAAATAAAGCTATTGGTTTATACTCGTGCAAGAACGCCGTTGGTAAAAAATGGGGTTTGAAACCAAAGCTGGTACACTGGCTTTACACGTCGGTAGTCAGACCAATACTACTGTATGGTGTAAGCGTATGGTGGCCAGGTGGAAAAACCACGTATATAAGTATATTGGGGAAGGTACAAAGAGCCGCCTGTGTGTGCGGGGCGCTGAGATCTACACCAACTCGCGCTCTGGAGGTTATGCTCCACCTGATCCCACTAGATATATTTGGCGAACAGAAAGCGGCAATTACAGCTACGCCACTGTTAGCTGTCAATCAGTGGAGAAGTCTTCAAAAAGGACACTCCACCATAACTAAATCGGTAAAGCAGAAGCTGGAGAAACTGGATAACATAGCACCAGTGTTATGCTTTCAAAAAGGTTTTCGGACAACACTACCCTCCAGAGAAGACTGGAAGAGTGGACCCGTAACCGATAACGAAACAATATAGTTTTTTACGGATGGCTCTAAGCAAGACGGTAAAGTAGGAGCAAGAGTCTTCTGTGACAAGCTGAAAGTAAGCATCTCTGTCCGTCTACCTGATCGCTGCAGCGTATACCAGGCTGAGGTGATAGCGATTGAGGAGGTAATGAGTTAGCTGAAGCATAATGTATTATCCTCAAAGAAGATTATCATTTATGTGGAATCGGGCGGCCATGAAATCGTTGGAGGCGGTTTCACTGAAATCTAAGGTGCTGAGCTGTCACTTCTCTCTTAAAAAGATGAGTAAGCAGTTCAATATAAGGATCATATGGGTCCCGGGCCACACGGATGTTGAGGAGAACTGCAGGGCGGACGAGTTAGCTAGACGTGGTACTACTCTCCAGCTGCTACCGGAAAGGGGTGAGGTAGGGAGTCCTATCGCGACACTGAAATTTGAGCTTCGGAAAGAGGCAGAAACAATAACAAATGTAAGGTGGGAAAACACCTACACTTGCAATACTTCAAGACAGGTCTGGCCGAAGCTAAAGCGCTCAACTGCGCTTATTTCCCTACAAAGAGTCCAAGTGGGCGGAGGAAATAGGTTTTCTTGTGTTTTTGCTAACGCAATCCTCAAATTGTTATCACATTTCATTATACATTTAATTTAATTTAACAGCTGAGCGAATGTCACAATAAGTGCTAAATGTATCTCCGATTAAAAAATTTACATGAACAATTTTAATTTTTATGGGTTTTCTTTTCAAGTGTGTGACGATAATGTTTTTTTATAATAATGCTTCAAGGGATTTGCAACCTTATAATGCCTAGGCACAGCGTGGGCTTGGAAATATTTGTATAGAAGAAGGAAAGAGTGGTGGTGGGTGGAGTTGAGTTCACATTGGTGGCTATACATCTAGATTACGTCATAAATCAACTGAACCGTGCATGTGAATATAGCAGTATACGGAAACTGTATACGGTGTGTACAGAATCGTATCATGTGTAGTTGTAATCTAGATAATCAGTGCTGTAAGAAAAATTAGTGCTTTTTTTTGGGCGCCCCGGAAATCGAACCCGGTGTTCTCCTAGTGGGAGCCAATGGTTCTAACCACTGCACCGCCGACACTGACAATGTGTACTTAGGATAGAGCCACGAGTATTTTGGGCACAACATTTTTCTATAGTAAGATATTGAAAATTTGAATAGAAATTCAAGTCTGATTATATAAGATACTGTTAGTGTGTATATTTGTTTTTAAATTCTCTATATTAATTTCGCGTGCTCGTGGCTGGCTGGCTGGCTGGTGGGCAGAATCTTGTGATCAATTGTTAACCCACTTCCCAAAGCCCAATTTTATTGAAATTTTGCACACATGAAAATATCCGGTGCAAATACTTTCTATTTAAATTTGGGGCACCTCGGGCTTTCATACAAATTTTTTACAAAAATTTACCCGCTTTTCTTCAAATTTTATACGCATGTGTATCTCCGATGGACAACACTTTCTATAAAAATTTGGAAATTTAAAAAAAAAATCCCAATTTTTTTCAAATTTTATACGCATGTGTATCTCCGATGAACAACACTTTATGCAAAGATTTGGAAGTAATCGGGCCCCGGGGTCGGGGGGCACCCATACAAATTGTTTACAAAAGATACCCGATTTTCTTCAAATTTTATATGCATGTATATCTTCGATGGACAACACTTTTTGTAAAAATTTGGAAGTGAAATGGCCCCGTGGTCCCCCCCCCCCCGACCACGGGGCCATTCCCCCCCCCCCATACCGAT
Organism: Nephrocerus scutellatus; assembly: GCA_947095585.1. Classification (NCBI taxonomy): domain Eukaryota; kingdom Metazoa; phylum Arthropoda; class Insecta; order Diptera; family Pipunculidae; genus Nephrocerus; species Nephrocerus scutellatus. The sequence goes on from OX352762.1 coordinate 34,694,345, forward strand.
ACAAATTTTATAAAAACAATTACCCGATTTTCTTCATATTTTATACGCATGTGTATCTCCGACGGACAACACTTTTTGTAAAAAATTTTAAGCGATCGGGGGCACCCATACAAATTGTTTACAAAATTTACCCAATTTTATATGCATGTGTATCTACAACACCCGATTTTATTCAAACTGCACATTGTGTATTCCCGATTAGAGAATTTACACGAAAAATTTTAATTTTTATGGGTTGTCTTTTTACTTTTTACACTCCCAAATATTTACAAAAATTGTTGCCCAACGGAGATACACATGCGTATAAAATTTGAAGAAAATCAGGAATTTTTTTTTATAAAATTTGTATGGGTGCACCCAGACCCCGGGGCCCGCTCACTTCAAAATTTTTACAAAAAGTGTTTTCCTTTGGAGATACATTGTAACGGGTTTTCTCAGCTGAGGTATGACTCAGCGGCTTCCAGGGTCCAAATGATAAGTCTCGAGTTACAAATTGTTTATTTAGTATTTCCTTTTATTATTTATTCTTTTTTTTTTTTTTGTTTCCTTAATCTATACTAAACATTTCTTATAACTTACATACTATACCATCACCAATATAATAACGAATGGCTGACGGCCCCTGGTCAGGACACGACAGAGAGAGAGAGAGACGGAACGCTGACGGCCTCTGGACGAGACACGACAGCGGAAGAGAGAGAGGTACGGCACGCTGACGGCCTCTGGACAAGACACGACAGCGGAAGAGAGAGACGGAACACTGACGGCCTCTGGTCAAGACACGACAGTACAGGTGGAAGGAACACTGACGGCCTCTGGCCAAGACACGACAGTGGGACGGTGGAAACACTGACGGCCTCTGGTCAAGACACGACAGTGGGACGGCGGAAAGACGGAACACTGACGGCCTCTGATCAAGACACGACAGTGTAAGATAGGAACGGAACACTGACGGCCTCTGGTCAAGACACGACAGTGTAAGATAGGAACGGAACACTGACGGCCTCTGGTCAAGACACGACAGTACAGGTGGGTTGACGCGGTTTATAGACGGTCGTCCGGTCTAGGAAAAATGAATTTAAGTGTTCGACTTGGAACACTTTGAAATTTATTGCGCGGTTTAGAGACGGTCGCCTAGTCTATTAAATGTATGTTTTGCTGATCTCTCAGCACGCAAAATGTATTAGGCTGAGTTCGGTGGAGAACTTTGCCCGTGGTCGGAATCGACAAATTTATGAGCACAAGTTGCCGAACCTCATTGATATTTTTTGAGAACTCGTTGGGAATTTTGTCACTTGAAGGCAAATAATTTACCCGTGTTTGGTTGGGTGTCCACTACTTTGTGGTGGCTGCCGGTAAGGTACACACGTTATGTTGTGTGTATATGGCTGTCGGCACTTTGTACTTGCTATCGGCATTTGGCCTGCCAGCATGTATGATCTATACCCGCTGTGTCGGCACGTGCGGTTGTCTGCCTATGGTTTTATATGGCAGCCGGCCATTTGTACATGTTATCGGCAATTTATACATGCTATGGGCATTTGGAATGCCGGCATATATGATTGTATGCGCACGATGTAGCTGTGGCTGTCGGCATGTGCGGTTGTCTGCCTATGGTTTTATATGGCAGCCGGCAATTTGTACAGGCTATCGGCAATTTGTACATGCTATGAGGCAAAACCCAATGTGCTGAGTGACATGACCGGACGGACAAGCGGAAAACTTAGACATAGGGTTTGTAACGAGGGGAACTTCGTTACATTCCCCTCTTACTTCGGGGGGTGGATAGTTCTACGGGTACGGGGCCGGTGGACGAGGTTCTAGCGGTACTACTATTTCATTTTCAGTCAAAACTTAAATGTAATTCATTTTTAAATAAAGGTTTTTCTACAATTCACTTCATAACGATTTTCTTAACGATAATTTTAATTTGAAATACAGGATTTTCTTACAATCTAATAACGATTTCTTATAATTGAATTGATATTATTATATGAGAAAGAAAATATTGTGTGGACCTTCGCCGAATAACCGTCCATCTTTGATTTTATTATATTTTTTTTTTTTTTGGTTATCCGGTTATAAAAACTTATTTCCTTATAATTACGTGTGGACTGTCTGCCGAATAACGGTCCATCTTTTATTTTATTATTATTTTTTTTTTTTGTTATTCGGCCATATATCTTAATTTAAATTATTCTTTTCGGCCGCTTGTACTTGGCCATCCTTGACTATAATAGCTCGGGTCGGGCCCTTCAAATATATACTGCCGTTGCGGATGCGTCGGCCGTATATGTACCCTTGGGGTCCTCGTAACCGGAACTTTGTTTTGGTTGAATTCGGAATTCGGATGCCGAGAAATTCTCCTTGGAACTCCATCGGCTTAGTCGGGGTTTGTTGTGCGCCGGACTGGCTGGAAGGACCGGCGTCCATTTGTGGTTCAGGTTCGGTTATTTTGACAGGAACAGTACCTTTGGCCGTACTGACGCTCCCGGTAGTTTTTCCCGCTATGGTGCCGGTACTGCTGGTAGGGGCGACCACTGTGGAGGTGTGGGCCACTCGGGGAGCTGTGGCTGTTCTAGCCGTGGTTGTGATGCGGCGTACACGTGCAGCCTGAGATGTTGTGGCCACTAGGTTTGCCGGGAAGGCAGCGTCCTCGATTGGCCTGGATGTGTAGGCGCTGCTGTTGCCCGGGGGTATAAATCGAGATACCGTTCTGATTGTGATCGGGGATTTGGTTCGGGTTATTGCGTGCTCGGTGACGGGTGCTTGGTTGGTAGTGCTCTCTTCCCTTTTCTTCCTGACGACTCGGCAAAGGTTGGCTACCTCCACGGCGCTGAGCGGTCGGTTGGCGGGGGGAGGTTTGCGTCGAAAGATGCGAGTTCGCAGCACTCCGGTTGTTGTCTGCTGTACTGGTGGTGCCAATGGGGTCGGCTTTGTCCTGTGCCTAGTACTTGGGTCAGCCTGTGGCTCGGTAAACTTAACGACCGATCGCTTCGACATTCTGACTGAGACTGATCTAAGTTGCTGACCGTCGGTTGTATTTATACTGGTTGCCTCGGAAATGTCTGGGTGGCCTATATTCTCATCTCTTTTTAGGTCCTTTACGTGAGCGGTAATCACTTCTCTTTCTGACCCTTGGAGTTTATAGATAACGGGTGACAGTTTTTTGGTGATTCGGAATGGTCCTATGTAGCGGGGGGCTAATTTTGCTGAAAATTTGTTGACAGCAGAGGAGAGTGGTCGGTGGCGGAGATATACCATCTCTCCTATGTCGGGTGCCCATGGTCGACGTCGTAAATCATAATACCGTTTTTGTTTTCCGAAAGCTTTGGCCATGTTGATTCGTACCAGCGCCAGTATGTCGTTGAGTGCGGTGATTCTCTCGGTGGTGGTTGGCGGGGTATTTAGTTTGATAGCTGGCGTATTTGGAAGGCGGAGTTCTCTACCGTAATTCAGGTAGGCGGCGGTGTAACCGGTGGATTCGTGTTGACTGGTGTTTATAGCCAACATGAACTCTGGTAGGTGTTCATCCCATCGGCGGTGGTCGTTCTGGACATACTGGGCGACCATAGTTTTTATGACCCTATTCACGCGTTCGGTCGGATTGGCCTGTGGTGTGTACGGAGGGGTGAAACGTTGCTCGATATGTAGTTCGTTCAGTAGGGTCTGAAATGGTTTGCTCCTATACTGAGGGCCATTGTCGGTAACTAACTTCTTGGGACACCCATATCGACTTAAAATTCTCTCTTTAAATCCTTTAATTAGCGCTGGAGTTGTCGCATCTCGGAGAGCCAAGAACTCGGTCCATTTGGTGAATTTATCGTGAAACACCAATATGACGGTGTTGCCTTTCGCGGACCGGGGCAATGGACCAATGAAGTCCGAACAGACTACCTCCCAGGGCTGTTCGGTGGGGGTCATATGCATCCTGCCGGCGGGTTTTGTGGCGGGGACTTTGTACTGGACGCAAGTCTGACAGCGTCGAACAAATCGAGCGACATCTCGGAATAGTCCAGGCCAATAATAACTCTGGGCGACTCTAGCGATGGTTTTGGCAATGCCTAGATGCCCTGCCGTTACTTCAGTATGGTTTTCTTGGATAACCTGACAGCGGAGTGGTTTTGGGACACATATCTTCCACGCCACCGTGGCGGATTCAGTATGGTAGGTGGGATTATACATATGGCGGTATAAGGTTTTGTCCACCACTTGGTAATCGGGATTATTCTCCGGTTGCTCTGTAACCATTTTAATCTTTGTCTCATACCATGGACATGTGGCAGTAATCGGTAAAAGAATTCGAACGGGTGAGCTTATGGTTGGGTGTCTGGACAGTACGTCGGCTACAGTATTTAAAGAGCCTTTTCGGTAGCGGATCTCGAAATCGTACTGTTGTAATTCGATCGCCCAGCGTGCGAGTCGACCAGACGGATTGTCTAATGTGTGCAACCACTTTAGCGAGCGGTGGTCAGTATGCACGACAAAGTGATACCCCTCCAAATAGGGCCGCATCTTGCGGATGCCCCATACTACTGCCAAGCATTCACGCTCGGTCACCGAATAATTTTTCTCGGCATCATTTAACGTACGACTAGCATAGGCAATGACATGTTCTTGATTTTCGATGGATTGCGACAATACCGCTCCAAGTCCTTCCGCACTAGCATCTGTCTGCAGCAGGAAGGCTTTCGAGAAATCAGGACAAGCAAGGATTGGTGCTTCCGTTAATCTGGTCTTCAACATTTCGAATGCATTTTCCTGATCTTTGTCCCACTGCCACCTCTGTTTCTTCTTTAATAGTTTAGTTAACGGGGCGGCTAGTGTCGAGAAGTTTGGTACAAATCGTCTGTACCAGGATGCGATACCTAGTATTCGGCGGAGTTCTTTGACATTATATGGTGCAGTTAGCATTTTTATAGCTTCAATTTTACCGGGGTCGGTATGGATGCCATCTTGGCTTATCATATGCCCGAGGTACCTCATTTCTGAGCGGCCAAACTCACACTTTTCGGAATTAATTTTTAAGTTGGCAATCTCTAGTCGTCGGAACACTTCAGTGAGGGCCCTCATGTGTTCGGAGAAGGTACTGCCTATGACTATGATGTCGTCCAAATATGCAAACGCAAATGGCTCTAGCTCTGGGCTGATAATACGATCTAGGAGGCGTTGGAAGGTTGCGGGTGCAGAGTGGAGCCCAAACGGCATCACCTTCCATTGATATAAGCCTCGACCTGGGACAGTGAAGGCAGTGAATTGCCGGCTGGAGGGGTGTAGTGGTATCTGCCAGTATCCTTGCTTTAGATCTATGGTGGAGATGTACCTAGCCCCTTTCAGCTTGTCCAAGATGTGATTTATTTGTGGTAAGGGGTACGCATCTTTAATCGACACTTCGTTGAGTTGCCGAAAGTCCACACATAATCTCCAAGTCCCTTGTTTCTTTTTTACCAAGACGATTGGCGAACTATATGGACTATTAGAGGGCTCAATTTTACCCTCAGCCAGCAGTTGATTTATTTCTTCATTGATTATGGCCTGCATGGCGGGGTTTCGAGGCATATACCTCTGCTTGAATGGTCTGGAGTGTTTGAGACGTATTACATGCTCTGCCATGGAGGTTGACCCTTTCATGGCTTCGAACTTGGGCAACTCCTGGGCCAGAAATCTTTCTAAGCACTGAGCTTCGGTCTGCAGTGTTCGGAGGTTGGACGGCGGTTCGGATGTGGCCATAATTATTTTGTCGCCACGGTTGAGGGTAAAGCCATGCTTTGCCAGAAAATCAGTCCCAATGAGGCACTTGTCACTCAAGTTTGGGACATACGCAAACTCGTGGGTGAATGTCCATTCTCCCCAGCTTAGTGGCAAGGAGTAGGCTTGGTGGGACGTAATTGTCGAGTTGTCAGCCAACAACAACACCATGTTAATTTGCTGGGCGGGTATCCCTTCGGTCTGGCATATGCTATGCAGCTCGTCACCAATGCACGATCGGCCGGCGCCGGTGTCGATTATGGCATTGAATGTGTGTTGGCCTAAACTTATCGGTATTGCGTAATGAGTGAGACTGGTGGTTACTAGAGGAACGTCTATTGTCTCACGGTGTTGGACGTTCCGTTGGCGTTTCCCGCCTGGCATTTGCAGTGTCGGCTCTGAACGCCTTCGGTGCTACAATGCGAGCAAAATACTCTGCGGTTTTGGCATACGCGTCTAGTATGCCCTGGTTGTCCGCAGGACCAACAACAACTTTCTCTGTTGTAGGTGGGTGTTGGTTGGAGCGGTCGGACTGGCGGCGGTGCGGTGTTAAATGGTGGCTCTTGACCTTCGGTCAGCCTGCGTGTAATTGGCCCTGTCGGAGGGTACGCGGGGCCATTGCTTCGGTTCGGTGGAGCGGTATTTCGGTATGATTGTACGATCGGTCTAGTCTGCGGAGCGGTAGGGCGTGATACCGGTAATTCGCCTTGCAAGAGCTCAAAGTCTTCTACCAGTGCGGTTAATTCAGCCAGGGTGACGAATTCCCCCCGTTTTATATAATGTCGATATTCCGGTCGGAGATTGTCGTAAATGCGATCAAGTCTCTCGTCTGCACTCAGGGAAACCTGCCACCTCATCAGGGTTTGAATGGCGGTGATGTATTCTTTCCCCTTTTCTCGTGCCATTTGGGTGCGGCTTCTTATTCTGTCTAACAGCTGTGTGTTATATCGTCTCGGAAGGAAGAACTGACGCAACTCTCGGCTGAATTCGTCCCAGGTGGTAATGAACTCTCGGTTATTTCGATACCACGCTAACGCAGAAGTTTTCAGCAGTTCGGGTAGCGTTCTTACTACTCTATTCAATGGCAGTTGGTAGCAATCGGCCAACTCTTCTATCCGCTCTAGGAACTCCAGTGGGTTACTGTTTCCATCGTATCGGACGTTCCACTTACGTACCTTGTCCATCACATCGGCATCGGACGGTGTATGTGATGGATAAACGGTTGGTGCAGCAAGTGGTAGACGAGCGGTAGGGAATATGCCGGATATAGTTGTTTGACTGGGTACGTTAGCCTGATCTGGTTTGCTGTCGGGTTTGCTTTCGGATATCGGCGGTCGGTGGGAGGTTTGTGGTACTTGTAGCGTTTGTAGTTGGACTTCGGGTGGCCAACATTCTTTCGGTCGTAGATCTGGGCAAGATTTATTTTTCTTGATCTCGGTTGACAACCTCTTCCGTAGTTCGTCCATCGTACCGGTGCTGTCCAACCCACGCCGGTTCAACTCCACAACTAACTCATCCTTTTTCAACTGGTATATACCAATTGGTTGATCTTCGGTCATTCTGACGAGTATATCTTTCTCGGTCTTCGGTTAAATGATTTTAAAAGTCAAGTCCCTGCTCGGGCGCCAAATTTGTAACGGGTTTTCTCAGCTGAGGTATGACTCAGCGGCTTCCAGGGTCCAAATGATAAGTCTCGAGTTACAAATTGTTTATTTATTATTTCCTTTTATTATTTATTCTTTTTTTTTTTTTTGTTTCCTTAATCTATACTAAACATTTCTTATAACTTACATACTATACCATCACCAATATAATAACGAATGGCTGACGGCCCCTGGTCAGGACACGACAGAGAGAGAGAGAGACGGAACGCTGACGGCCTCTGGACGAGACACGACAGCGGAAGAGAGAGAGGTACGGCACGCTGACGGCCTCTGGACAAGACACGACAGCGGAAGAGAGAGACGGAACACTGACGGCCTCTGGTCAAGACACGACAGTACAGGTGGAAGGAACACTGACGGCCTCTGGCCAAGACACGACAGTGGGACGGTGGAAACACTGACGGCCTCTGGTCAAGACACGACAGTGGGACGGCGGAAAGACGGAACACTGACGGCCTCTGATCAAGACACGACAGTGTAAGATAGGAACGGAACACTGACGGCCTCTGGTCAAGACACGACAGTGTAAGATAGGAACGGAACACTGACGGCCTCTGGTCAAGACACGACAGTACAGGTGGGTTGACGCGGTTTATAGACGGTCGTCCGGTCTAGGAAAAATGAATTTAAGTGTTCGACTTGGAACACTTTGAAATTTATTGCGCGGTTTAGAGACGGTCGCCTAGTCTATTAAATGTATGTTTTGCTGATCTCTCAGCACGCAAAATGTATTAGGCTGAGTTCGGTGGAGAACTTTGCCCGTGGTCGGAATCGACAAATTTATGAGCACAAGTTGCCGAACCTCATTGATATTTTTTGAGAACTCGTTGGGAATTTTGTCACTTGAAGGCAAATAATTTACCCGTGTTTGGTTGGGTGTCCACTACTTTGTGGTGGCTGCCGGTAAGGTACACACGTTATGTTGTGTGTATATGGCTGTCGGCACTTTGTACTTGCTATCGGCATTTGGCCTGCCAGCATGTATGATCTATACCCGCTGTGTCGGCACGTGCGGTTGTCTGCCTATGGTTTTATATGGCAGCCGGCCATTTGTACATGTTATCGGCAATTTATACATGCTATGGGCATTTGGAATGCCGGCATATATGATTGTATGCGCACGATGTAGCTGTGGCTGTCGGCATGTGCGGTTGTCTGCCTATGGTTTTATATGGCAGCCGGCAATTTGTACAGGCTATCGGCAATTTGTACATGCTATGAGGCAAAACCCAATGTGCTGAGTGACATGACCGGACGGACAAGCGGAAAACTTAGACATAGGGTTTGTAACGAGGGGAACTTCGTTACAACATGTGTATAAAATTTGAAGCAAATCGGGTACTTTTTATAAAATATTTGTATGGGAGCCTCCCGACCCCGTGGCCTAAATTTTTAATAGAAAGTGTTGTCATGGGATATACACATGTGTGCAAAATAAAATCGGGCTTTAGGAAGTGGGTTAAATATTGATAACAAGATTTGGTGTGCCAGCCAGCCAGCCACGGCCAAGTGAAGTTAATATAGAGAATTTAATAAAAACGACATCAATAAGAATACAATTTAGTAAATAAGTAAGTTGAATTAAGCATAAAACACCGCACACAGTCATTAAAGTACGACGGTATCCGAACCTGGGACCCGATCACTACCAAATTTTAGAAAAAGTATTGTTTCGACCCCGAGGTCCGAGGGGCCTCAAATTTTAATAGAAAGTATTGTCACCGGAAATATACATGTGTGCAAAATTTCAATAAAATCGGGTTTTGGGAAGTGGGTTAAAAATTGATCAGAAAATCTGACCAGCCAGCCAGCCAGCAGCCAGCCAGCCAGCCACGTGCACGCGAAGTTAATATAGAGAATTTAAAAAAAATTGAGAACGACTGAACCGACTTAGCCAAAACTTTTATTTTATAAATTCGCCATAGACATTTAAATATATAGCTTTTCACCAGTTCACAAAATGATCACAAACAAATTTATTGAAAATGGGACAGGACAACGTCTGTCGGGTCAGCTAGTATTTCTATATTTGTTGGTTTGTTGTGCAATTTTGCGATCAATTTTTAAACTTCTTCCCAAAAGTCTGTTTTAGTGAAACTGCACACATGTGTACTTTGGGCCTTTAGCCCCCAGGTGGCATATACATTTTTTAAAAATTAACCCGGTTTTCTTCAAATTTTATACACATGGACAACACTTTTTACAACACTTTTTATTTAAATTTTATACACATGTGTATCATCGATGACAAAACTTTTTGTAAAAATTTGGAAGTGTTCGGGCCCCAGGGCCGAGGAGCGCCCATTTTAATTTCTTTAAAATTATTTCGAGTTTGTTCAAACTTTGCACACATGTGTCTGCGATAAGAGAATTTACATGAAAAATTTAAATTTGATTGGTTGTTTTTTATCTATACTATTATATAAAGAGGTAAGTTTGCGCTTTAAATTGGTTACGCCAATCTTGGAAACCATTTTTCACCATTGTACAGGGTTTTTAGCATCGGAGGTTTGTGGTCGGTGATTGGTGGTTGGTTAGTTGTGGGTGGGGTGGGTGGTTGGTCAGTTATGGTTGAGGTGTGTGCAGCCCTGAAATTTCCGGAAGCTAGTTTAACAATAAAGACCATCCGAAACTTTCTTGTGCAAATGGATAATTCTTGTGTTGAGAGAGAATCTATATTACTAGAGTATCCGGCGCTGCACCGTCGGAAAAGTATTGTATCGATACTCATTCTGCCCCTCCCCCCAACACTGCTACTGCTCTATAGACCAATCAACCCCAACGAATAAACCCCTCTCGTAAATTTTCGTGAATATATTGCAACGAAAAGGAACTAGTAGCGCAGATAATGCAATTCGAATCCTAAGATAAATTGCAATGTACATACTGCAAACTAAAAATAGGCACTGAATTAGAACTAAGCACTTTTAGTAGATTATTTGAAATGTAACTGCCTGTAAGTTTAAATCATTATGTACTGGTCAAAAATGTAGTCTAACCGGTTTGTGCGGCTTGTCCGGTTTTTGTGAAAGTATTGCACATGTAGTTTATTTTGAGAATATGACTCATTACATACGAGTGAGTTTTCTCGAAATTTCTGTCTATAAGATTAGAAGTTTCTTGAAACTCTTCAATGAGTATAAATAGAAGCCTTTGACGGAAGTAAGTTAGTTCATTGCTTAGAATTTAACCAGTCAAGTTGAAAAAGCTCTTGCAAAGAGCACAAGCTTTATTTCTAAGGGAATTATAGTAAAGTAAAAGTGTTTTTTTGTATATTTAAAGTTATCACCAGTATAAATTATGAACTTTTATCATTTTTACGGTTTTTTTTATTAAAGTTATTATTTGTAAATTTGTGTTGAGTTTTATTTGCAAAATCCTTTACGAACTCGAAAGTCTAAATTTCGTAGGTTAAAGGGCAAAAGCAGCCAACTGGTGAGGTGTTTTCAATTGAAACGAAGTTAGTGGAGCAAAAATCGCCCACTTCGGAAGACAAAGAAGTTCCAAACGTTGAAGCGATGTTTAAAGCTCTAATGCTACAGAATCAAGATATTAAAAAAGAGTTGTTTCAGCAAAAGCAAGAATCACAGCAGCACTCGCAGCTGCCAGTCAGGAGAATAAAAAGATGAATCTAAAATTAAGTACCAAACTAAACGAGAAATTGGATCAATAGAAGCAAGAATTGAATTTTTAAATGAGCGACATGTTGGAACAACAAAGCCAAAAGCTGAATCGACAAAATCAACAGCACAGCCATGAACTGAAGCAGTAATTAAATTCCAAATTCGATCAACAAAAGCAGGAATTTACTCGGCAAACCCAAGAACTGAACTCCAAATTTGATCAACAAAATCAAAAGCTGGATTTTGTTCATGAAAAGTTAAGAGTTGAGATGAGCGAAATTCAATCAACATTCAACAATTCAAGAGGAAGTGAAATCGCTTCAATCGAACATGACAGGAAAGGTGAATGATCTGGAAGGCAACATTAAGGAGTTTGAGACCCGGTTTGACAGGGTACGACTGTCGTCAGAGAGAACACTCAACAAAACACTACCAGAGTAATTCCACCTGCCACCTGCGTTCGATGGCAAGACAGCTTTCGAAAATTTCAAAGTCTAGTCCAATTTGGATCTGCGGTACAACCTACAACACAATGGATGGGGCACTCTTGAAAGAGTTAGGCTTGCGTTATGGACAGTCTCACACACAGGAGCTAAGCAAAATACAGCTCCAGATGAAGAAACAACAGCGTGGAGAACGCCTTTAAGAATTAGAACGGGAAATAACTAAGCTAGCACGACAAGCCTATTGTGGAGTTCAGGCTAGTATCCTGGACCAATTGACAGTAGATGCGTTCATAAATGCTATTCGAGACGAGCAGTTAAAGTTTAATTTGAGGATAACATCGAGAGGAAAATCAATGAATAAAGTATTGGCATCGGCTTTGAAGTAGCTAAAGCCAGCGTGTCTTCAAATTTTGTTGGCCTACGCAAGTTGGAAACGGAGGACGTCACACAAATAAAAGGTCTGATTGGAGAGGATATCCAAAAAATCAACAACTGGTCCCTTTTAAAACGACGGAAATAGCAGATTCGATTATTCATTAAGATGTTTCAGATGTCAGAAACCTGGACTTTTCATTCGGGATCGCAACATGATGAGACAGCCTGTGAATGGTGTCAAAAATCTGAAGAGTTTACGGCGGATAGATGAACAACATTTGAAAAAGGTGGAGCGATCGTCTTAAACCAGCTTTGCAGGGCAAAGGCTGAAGAAGACAAGGGAATATCCCGGGGTCACAATACGCAGTATAAATCTTGGAAGAGATTGCAACAGACTGGTTGTTAGTGACGTATTGGAGAGAAGACCTTGCGATTTTATTTTAGATACAGGAGCTTCCAGAACAATCGTGAGTCCTGAAATTGTGTCTGGAGAGCAAGTCAAGAAAGTTCACCACTACAAATTGAGGACAGCTACAGGAGAAGCTGCAGCAGTTAAGGTTGAACGTTTCCTTATAGTCGAGTTTCGAGGATTAGGGTTTTGACATATGTTTATTGTTGGCCGTGTGGAAGATGACTGCATACTGGGTCTGGACTTTATGATGGCGTACCAGATGTCACTTGATTTGAGGAAGCAAGTGCTAAGATGGCGTACTTTAGAAGTTTCGCTCAGTATTACTGGCAATCACAATTTTGGATCATTCAGGAAGTGTTGTGTCCCGAGCACAAACAAAGACAAAAGACCGGAAAACCCGAAATATTCTGTTGTTGTTTCACGAATTACGGTACAGCAGATGAAAGATCATTTGACGAGAGAGCAGCTAAGGGAAGAACAAGAGGAGGACGATTCATTTGCTACAGTACTTCGATGGATGGGGCAAAAATGGCAATGGCAGTCATTAAGATTCAAAGATGGTCGGTGTATCAAATCAAAGGTAGTGATACAAACGAATTTGGTGAAAAAAGTTATTCACAAAACACACTCTGGAACATCAGGCGAACATTTGGGAATTAAGAGGACACTAGATGAAGTAAGAAGTTGGTTCTTTTGGGTCAATTGTCGCATAGATGTTGAAAACTGGTGCTGGACGTGTGTGAAATGTGCTACAAGAAGAGAACTGCAACAAACAGCTAGAGTGAAGATGCATCTATACAAATTTGTAGCGCCAATAGTTGGGCAAGGTGCAAAGGAATCCGATCGAATACCAAAGGTGTCCATAGAACAGTAAAGAACAACGTCGTGAATGGTAATGAAGGAATGAATTACGGAATAATGTGTGGGTAATGTTACGATGTTAGCTAGGAGCGCAGATAATGCAATTTGAATCCTAAGATAAATCGCAATGTACATACTGCATACTAGAAATAGGCACTGAATTAAAACTAAGCACTTTTGAATAGCATACTCTTAGGCTGTAAGATTTATTAGATTATTTGAAATGCAACCGCCTGTAAGTTTAAATCATTATGTACTGGTCAAAAATGTAGTAAAACCGGTTTGTGCGGTTTGCCCGGTTTTTGTGAAAGTACATGATTGCACATGTAGTTAATTTTTAGAAGATGACTCATTACATATGAGTATGTTTTCTCGAAAATTCTATCTATAAGATTGGAAGTTTCTGGAAACTTTTCGATGAGTATATATAGAGGCATTTGGCCGAAGTAAGTAAGTTCAGCTAATAAAAAACATTTCTAATTTAAAATTGCAATTTTTAAAATTGCAATAATTTAAAATTGCAAACTCGCGTTAAATTACTTTTCTTTGATCTGTCATTTCATGTTCATCCCTTTCTGAGCTTTGTTTAAAGTTTCAAGTCCCTAGCTCAATGGGAAGTTAGCTTAAAATCAATTACAAAATTCCACCCGCACAGACAGACATACACGAAAATAAAATAAAAACGTTTTAATATTTTTATTAGCTAACATGTTTACTGTTTGTTTATTAAAGCTGTAGTTGTTAATTAATAAACTTGTGTTGTGGTTTATTAAAAAATTCTTGACGAACTCGAAAGCCTAAATTTCGGAAGAATATAGACTCCATCGCCACCGGTTGGCTTATAGGAACACGAAACGAACATATGGTATAAATATGGCTTCGATATGTCCAATGGTTTAGTCGTGATGACGTTATGCACAATGCAACCACGTTTTTATACTCTTATATTAAGAGCTTTAAAATTAAGGACTGATCAGAATTTACTGGGCTTACACTACATCAACGAACTCAACTTATATATAAACCAAAAAAATATATATATGTACAAGTGCAATGTAATTTCCCGGCCCAGATTTATATTTCTTATTATTCTGACAAAAATTAAGAAATATTGAAGCTGGTTTAGAATGAAGTTCAGATGTAATTTATAACCTTGAATGATTAAGAAATGTTCCGTGCGTCTAAACAAATCTTTAGTTTAAATTTTAATGTTGTTGTTTATTACTTATTAAATTATTAATTTAGCACAATGCGATTTTCTTGTGAATTCTTTATTTTGCCATTTTAAGCTTACTAACTAAACTGTAACTTAAGCTTAGAAATTATTGTAAAGCTTTGTTTGGTAAGCACATAAAGCTTTGTGATATTAAAGTACCCGTTTCACTTGAAATTACTCCTTCCATTATACCCATTTTCGTTGTAACCCAAAAACGAAAAAGCTTGTCAAAAGGTATAAGAAAATAGGGGATAATAACACCTGTTTAAGCTCGACTTAAGCCGCATTTTGAATTTACATTTGACTCTGTATATGTATAATACACTACTTTGCACGTATTGCTTCAGCTCTCAGCTCTATCAATCTCTCTTCCTCTTCGGCCTCTCATTACCATTCACTTTCAATCTCTTCCTCTCTCTGAGTTAATTCAGCACCAACTAAGCAGTCAACAGCTTAGCTACAAGCCAGTTTTAAATGTTTTACACAGTTCAACTATCATATACAAGTACTTATTTTACGTAGCTTTTAATCCATTGTGCTTCTTATTGTATTGTTATCCATCTATCTGTTGTTTATTTCGTTTTCCATTCACTAGAGCGAGAGTGAGGGTTATGATTTCCATAAATCGGGTGATGAAGTTGTAGCTGGCTAACTTCTTATGGGTTATACCGAAGAAGAAGAAGTTGTGACTTGTGACAGCTTTTGCAAATTTTTCTTATATTCGAATCGACTTGGCATTGTGCATAGTTTGTCTGACCTGTCTTTATATTCAACAATTTGGCATGTTGAATACAGACTTAACTTTCAGTGTGCGCCGATCAGTTTGAGTAGACGGCCACAAATCGGTTAATTCTTGTTGTTGTGCCGTGTTCTTTTTTCGCTAGTCGTTGTCGTTACAGCTTTCGAAGGTTAATATATGCATTAATTAGTGTTACATTCTTAAAATGAATTTAATTGCCTAGTTGTTCTTAAGATCTACTTTACAAATAAAAACCAAATTTTATTAAGAAGAAACGGATGTGTCTTTCTTGCTCAAGATATTTGTATTTAATTTTTTTTGCTTTGCTTAATTTGTAACTTATTTAATACAGATATAATTTAAGCTTTGAACCGTATCGTATCTATCTATCTGTATTTGTTAGCAGTTATTCGTTAAAATTGTTAAAATTGTATCTTTGTATCTAAACTTTCGTTGATCGTATATACTATAATTGAGATATTGCTTATTTCTCCTAGTTTTCGCTTTTAGTTTTGCAATGGCTTAAACAAATTTTCGCTTTGGTGTTGTGATGCAATATACCCTTTCCAGTTACTTTTAAAAGTTATTTTTAATAATTTGTTATCGGTTCTGTTTGACTACAATTAATTGTGAATTCGAATTTAAGACCGAATTATCTTTTGTGGCAGACTGTAAAATGGATAATTATTAAAAATTTGACGTCATCATGTCGATAGGATACCTTTTAAACCATTAATCTATCACTTGTTTAAGATTTAACTCTTTAAAGATTTTGTTTTTAGTTTTGTGTTGTTATTTAACAGTACTCAGCCGTCGCATAACATAAAGCAACTTCTTCGGGGGGTTCAATCGTTGACGTCGTCGTCGTTCGAATTACAAAAGTATTCACCAGTGTGTTCGATATGTTCGTTGTTCGCTAGGAGAGAAAGTGATTTTTATATGTAGTTTTTTCCGCGATTATCGTCTTCTCTCTTCGCTATTTCTTCTTTTGGTTACGTGAATAATATGATAAATTTTCGAACGTTTTTTTGCAATCCGCACGTAAATTATGTAAAAATGTGACTCGACTTAATTTTTTTTTAAATTCATGTTTTTGTCAAACTGTGAAAAAAAAGTTTCTTTTAGAATCATTTTTTTTTAATTATTTATCGGAAGAAAAAATTACCTTTTAAAACATTTTAATGCTTTGTTATTTTTCCTGTTTTCTTCAGAGCACTGCCTTCGTGTCGTGTTAGAATCAAATATTCTCATTGGATACGCTGAAAAAGATTTGAATCGCAAATAGCAACAAGTTGCAAAAACTAACTTTTAGCGGAAACAAATAAGCTGCCGTTGTTATTTAATTTGGGCGCCATTTTCATCACCATTTGTTCAGTCATCCGCAACAGAGCGTCACGATCAACCATCGTAGTGCTTATCCAATTCGATTTCGATGCAAGAGTAAAGAAGTGTTATCTTAGTTATATTCGAAATATGATTTTTGTCTTTGTTGCTTTCCTTACACGATCACATAAGGAGGGAAATGAATTTGCGTTTGGAGCAAAAAAACGGACATTGTAGCAAAGTGAATCGTATCCGCCTATAGTTGTGTGCAGTTTTACTTTTGGTGTCGGTTTCGATTGCTCGTGGACATTGCTGTTGTATCTAAAAACGCAACTTTTTGCAGTATTATACATTCTAAGCGGCGCATGCTGTAACAAAAATAGTAACAACCAAAACAACCCGAACAGCAGTACACGTTAGACACAAATACACAATTCAAAAAACGCTGCACTAACTGGATTTCTAAATATTTTGCAGTGGTTTTCTCACCCTTTTACTGCTCCAGAAAATTTACCATTTTATTTACAAGGTAGGTAACATTAAGGTTCATGCATTATCAATACTTAACATCATTTTTCAAAAGAATACAAGTTCTTTTTACATTATTTATGAAAAAGTTTCCTTTTCCTTTTTTGTAGTTAATACAATCATTTTTCAAAGCAGTACAAGCTCTTTTTACGGAATATATGATAAAGTTTTCTTATCCTTTTTTGTAATTAATATAATATAAATGTAATTACTTGTATACATAGAAATATAAGTTTTTGTCATCTTAGAAAAGCACCATATTCCTATTATTCTTGTGTGACTGGATAGAAAAATGTTTTAGATTTAAAAAAATCTAAGAGTCTGGCCTCCTATCCATCCACCATAAAGTTGAGGAAAACCTCCTTTTTTGTAGCTTTTAATGAAAAGGTAAGCCCTATAACATAAAATGTAGCGCTCGAAAAGAAGCGTGGATCGTTCTTAATCGTTAGTTTGTTTGTTTTTTCGTACGGATATGTATGACTCTAAATTAGAAAATCAGGTTTGCAACTTGGGAAACTGGACTGGCTCTAACGACAGAGAAAGTTAGGCTTGACTGGGATAAGTATGTATACCGTTGGGTTTGGTGCGACTCGTATATCGGCGTAGAGATCAGAACGTTCATGTGATTGATCGTTTAGCTTTTATGGCATGTTGAGACAAGGTACACGTTTCGTACGCTTCAAACGCGTCACACACATCACACGTGCTGCACTTCTAAAACGCGTCAAATACATTACACGCCGACGCGTGTCAGAAATAATCCATAAGAAAATGCTGGGACCAAGAATTAAGCTCTCTAGTACGAGAGGAAGTTCGTTAAAAATGTACTCAAGGAAGTTGAGAAACCAACTTTCGCACGCGTCACACGTCGGAGCTTAGAGATATTCCATATCCAAAGAAATACGCAAATAAACTCGCATTTCTGTATTAAAGCTTTAATTCAGTACAGATCCACACAGTGTATACAATAGCCACACTAACAAACTTACAAGTCACATCTACATGACTAAGGCGGTGACGCCCACTCAAATTTTACCCCTGCCGAGAGTGAAGACTCTACACATAAAAAATCTGAAACATCCGAAAACATGCTAGTTGCTCCAATTTATCACCTTACTTCCTTCCCAATGGTTAAAATGTAACAATCTTCAAGAAATGCTTAGCAGACTTTGGATTTATATTCGTATATGTACAATGCAGTACAGTATATAATGTATCACATAACGACAATGCAGCGTAACAATTATTCGCAAAAATATTCTGTGCCAATAAAAAGTGTTACATGAAGTGAAATACTGCGTGGTACACTGCACACGATTATTTAATAAATAATTGTTAACAAAAGTATAAATAAACAACACCAATAATTGTTATAAGGAAAATACCGTGAAACCAGGGATTTTTTGTACTTACAGTCTTACGAGTAGATATAATGTACGAGTATATACTCGTATATGCGCTTTGTGCATTTCCACTCGTAAGTTCACTGCTTCCTGATTCCGTTGATCGCTGATTTTGGGAAAAGTAAAGATGCTGCTTGTAATTAAATTTTTTGTATTTTGTTTTAAAAAAGCACGAAGCCGAGTGTAACCAAATATTAAGCATACTGTCTTTGTTCCGGTCTTCTTATATCCCGAAGAATTTACTTACAAATTTTAATTTATAGCGGTTCTTGTTTTCGTTGAATACCAAACAGATGTGCAAAATTTTAGAACGCTACTATTCGAAAATTCTGAAAAATCATAATTTGTGAAAACAATTCGTATGGTAACCGCTTGATCCAGGAGTCTGACCAATTTCAAAATATGACTATTAAGTGCTCATTATGGTATAAAACCCCTACTCAAAGTTAGAACGCGATCATTTAACAGAACATTTGGCTGTCCATACGGTACGTACATACATACACACAAAGTTTCACTTTTTTAAATAGACATATATATTTACTATATCCATTCACCCCAGCGATAAAAACCTTCTCCGTGAAAAAAAATCAGGCGATGCATCCACAAAGCACATGTGTTCCACAAAAAATAAACAAGTGAGTGTAAAAAAACCTCGTTTTTCGGGTACACGCTCCACATGCGACTCGCGATACGCGTCACACGCGGGATTATCAAAATTGGAGTTGGACCTCAAAAAACGTGATAATGACGGCATTTTCAACCATCTCACGCGCGACATGCGAAATTGGACACGCGTCACACGCGGATTATAATAATGCTATTTCGGATTAAACATCAGCAAAATTTCAGCTCTCTAGGTCGTATGACAGGTGGTTAAAGAGGACATCAAAGTAGTCGAAAATACAGACAAAAAGGGGTCAAGTCAAGTTAAATAATAAAAAAGCTCAGCATTTTACCAAACAACTCAAAAATTAAATAATTTATTTTCAATCACCCTAATAATCATTATATATTAGAAGCTATAGGCCCATAACAGTGCTAAGTAGCTTGAGGAAAGATATTAAAAATATATTGAAAAATCGGGTACTGTAGAAATTGGATTACATTAGAACAAGTCATCAGGTTCAACGGTTCGGACAAAATCCCTCAACAAAACACCACAGAGCAACAATATAACATACTAACAGGTATTTATTTTAAATTGCGATTTAGCAAGTGAAGTTGATTTTTGTACCACAAATACAATCCCCGATGTTTGTTAAAAACATAACTTTTCCATAACTTGTTAAGTCATTTCAACAAGTTTAGTGATCTCACTGCTTTCTTGGACCGTCTTATTACTTATTGGTCTATTTTTCGATTACAGCTAACAATGGTTCCGAAGTATTCATAGGATCTAACTCTCTCTTGTTTTCTGCCATTACATATTGTATGCGGATACTCTCTCTTAACGTAGCTCTTTAGAAACCAACATTACTTTGCTATAGTTACATTTACCACCATTCTATTTAGATTTAGATTATTTGATCACTTTGATCTGTCCGGATTGTTTGCTATGATAGCAATATCGTCGGCATATAATAGGAATTGCAGGTAGATGGGTGATGTCTCTAGTTCCCAAATTTGGTTTTTTCTGTTTGCCTCTTACATGATTTTGTATAGGGCTCAAACTGTCTCCTTTCTTAACACATTTACATATGTAGAATAGTTCTAACTTCTCCCCCTCTAGTCTTACTTTCCCAATTGGATTTTCATAAACACTTTTAAAAGCATTCATCAGTCTCTCTGGGACATTTCTAGTTAGTGCATCCCATACATGTTGTTTTGGCATGCTATCAAATACCGCTTTTAAGTCTACGAGTGCTAGGAAAAGATCTTTCCTCTTAGCAAACCATATTCCTATGAGGGCTCTGAGGCCTGCTCCTTCTCTAAGTATTCTTCTCGTATTTGCATAAGTCATAGTCAGGTGGCTTTTCCTTGTTTTTATGGTATAGTCTACCCCTTCATCTCTTAATTCCCAAATTCTTCCCAGTTGATACTCTTTGCTTTGTTAACTGCTTCTTTTACTTCATTCGTCCGTTCAACATAGGATGTTCTGTCAGTCGTTAAACGGGCTAGTATGTATTTCTTCCATGCCTCCCTATTTTCTTTAACTTTCGGCCTAATGTTGGTTGTCCTTCCCGCACACTTCCTCAGCTGTTTTTAGTAAGGTTTCTTTCATACTTCTCCATTTGAAGTTCTCGTATTTGCATAAGTCATAGTCAGGTGGCTTTTCCTTGTTTTTATTGTATAGTCTACCCCTTCATCTCTTAATTCCCAAATTCTTCCCAGTTGATACTCTTTGCTTTGTTAACTGCTTCTTTTACTTCATTCGTCCGTTCAACATAGGATGTTCTGTCAGTCGTTAAACGGGCTAGTATGTATTTCTTCCATGCCTCCCTATTTTCTTTAACTTTCGGCCTAATGTTGGTTGTCCTTCCCGCACACTTCCTCAGCTGTTTTTAGTAAGGTTTCTTTCATACTTCTCCATTTGAAGTTTTCGTGACACTCTGTCGATGTACACCTGCCTTTTATCCTTCTTTTATTGTGCTTTTAACTTGATATTTTCGAAGACTTATATTTTGGTCTTGGTGGGTATATAAATCCGTGGTTCGTCTTCAATGGATAGATGATAGAGTCAGCTATGCTCCTAGCACCCCTTCTATCAGCATAGAATGTAATCTTGTGCATTCTTTTGCGTGGAAAAAAGAAGCATCCTATTAACAACTGATTTTAAACATAGAATTATATCAGATGCTTGCCATTGCCGTTCAGTGTTGCCTATCGAATCCATTCTTCTAAATGTCATCCGTACTCTACTGGAATAACTTTATAAATGAGAATCAAGGATTATAGGCAAATCGCAGTCTATTCATTTCACTAGAAAAAGAAAGTGTTGCTTTTTGCAAAGAAATTTTTTGAGGCTAATTGACATAAAAGTAAAATGGAAAAGTTCACTTGACAAGAAATTGACTTTTAGTAAAGATAATTGTGCGCTGTTAAATCGAATCCAGCTTTCAAAATGTTCTACCCATAAATTAATGGAAAATCAGTATTCTAAGCCCGTTTTTTATAGTACGTTTTTTTAAAGTACAATACAAAAAACCGAAGTTGATGATGATGATGATAAATTGGGTATATTCAAAAAGCACGGGGATCATTTGATCTTCCCCCTGACTAGTGCTATGAAGATAGTGTATGCCCGTCCCTATAGCAACCCCATCATACCAATGGCTCTCATGAACTTAATGATATGGTGTGGGTTCAGTGAATTCCGTGCAGACTCCGAGATCGCGTGAGTTCCCATGTGGTCTCTACTCTGTCGGATCATTGCTACGCATTCGTTGAGAAGGTGCCACGGGGTTTTCTCCACTTCCCCACAAAGCCTGCAGCTGCCGTCCTCTTCTAATTTAAATTTCCTTAGGTGCCCGTTCAGTCTACAATAACCTGTTAGGAACCCCGTAATGATTCTTACATTACTTCTTCTAAGTCCTAATATCGCGCGAGACCTCTTTGGGTCATTGTTCCCCATCATTTCCTATCACACAGAATGGTTCTAAGGATAAAGGCGGAGTTTCTGTTCCTTTGTTAGCGAGCATTTATCCGCTGCTTCATTGCTTTCTATGCCAGTGTATCCCGGCCCCCAGTACAAACGTACCTTGTTTACTTTTCCAAGTCTGTTTAGCTTTGTCTTATTTTTTTGTCGAATTTTAGCTCAGCTTGTCTGTCTGTTATGATAGTCTGCCTCCTCCTGCCTCACGTATATTCTCTTCTGAGCAAATATTTTGATGGCATGTACTTCTGCCTGGAATTTGCTCGGGTACTGCCCCATTGCTTCAGAGTACTTGGTTCTTGGCCCATGGACTCCTACACCTGTGCCTTCTGCTTTTTTTGACCCATCCGTATACCACTTTATGGCTCCCGAATATATCTGGTATTCAGCTTTAGATCTGAATTCCTTCTTGGTGCTCATTTTGACTTCAAAGTTTTTCTTGAATTCAAGCTTTTGCACCATGTTATCACACGGCATACTGACTAACGGAATCTGCTTGGCTAGTGATCCGACTAATCACTTTGCCCTACCGTCCGTGAAGCAATCTATCTTGCTCAAACGTAGCTTGGTTTCATCGGATTTTCACTAATGTAGTCTCTTCTCATGGTGTTTAGCTTGGTTCTATTCGCCCATGCCACTGCTCTATACGTTTTTTTATTCTATTTATTTAGATATTGGATCTACCAATTTAGGAACTAATAATATGTAGTAAAATCTTAAGTCTAAATTAATTACAATATAATTTAGTTGGAGCTAAACATTGTGCTTGGTGAAAGTTATACAATTATACTTTTAAATATTTTCAGCCTGTGCGGTTCATGCTGATATAGAAGTTCATTAATAACGGGGTTAGGATGACAGTTAAGTTTTAAGGTATACTTCAGTTTTTTAATGTTGTCTTTGTCGGGATACTCAGGTCTCTATGCAACAGGTAGCTTCTAAAGTACCATGGTGCACCCGTGATCGTTCTTGGGATTGCACGAGTTCTAGATAGAAGGAGCTTGCTGAGCGCCAGAGCTTTATACCATATGTCCATATTGGCTTGATGATTGCTTTATATAGAAGGATTTTGTTATCTAGATTGTAAAATGTGAGATTGACTTGATTGCGTTTAGACTCAATGTGTTTTCTCCTGGTAAGTCGTCTGTCTAGGATCTAGGTGGATACCGAAGTACTCCACATCATTGCTTTGAGAAATTAATGATTTATTATAGGTGGGTAGTCTTCTTGCCTTTGGGCAAAACAGATGTGTGTGCTTTCCGTCTCGTTCACTTTAATTCTCCAAGTGGTGAACCAGAGTTCGAGTCTCTTTATGTAGTTATTTAGGTTAAGAGACGCTGATTTGGGGTTAGGTGGGTGGGGTGGATGCTTAATATCACGATGTCATCCGCAAAGGTAGATTTGGTCAGGTTGTTGTCCATCGGAAGATCTGATGTAAATACTATGTGTAGAAGAGGAGAGAAGAAACTTTGTCGAACGCTTGTGCAACCTCAAGAAACACAGCCGTACAGTACTGTCTATTATGGTAGGCTCCTCTGGCCTCATTATAACCCTGTGGACTTATGCGATCGTGCCATGCTTAGCTCTGAATCCGAACTGTTTTGTAAAAATTATTCCTTCCTTTTCTAAGAACGGAAATATTTTCCCGAGTATTAGTTTCTCGAATAAACTTATTAGTCGATTAAACGATACAAGGGTAGGGTTCTTGCCGACCTTTCTTTCTCTCCAGAGTATTTCTTATCACCTCATAAGGTGCGTTGTCGAATGCTTATTCGATGTCTAGGAAGGCCAATAGCACCTTACTGCCAAGGGACCCCTCTATACTTTCCGTCAGCTCCCACAGTGCGGTCTCCGTAGATCTGCCCACTCGGTACGCATGTTGACTGGAGTGTAGTAATTTTCTTCCCAGTACTTCCGACCTTATGTAATTATCGATAATCTTTTCGACAGTCTTTAGGGCGAAAGAAGGCTAATTGGTATGTACGACTTGGGATGGGTGGGATCTTTCCTCCCCACTTTCGGTATGAATACCACCATTGCCCTTCTCCAGCTTGTCGGTATATAGCCGAGTGCTAGACTGCTTCTAAATATTCTTAAGAGGTGTAGAATAACATTATCTAATTCAACTTGCATGACTGCAGGGATTACCCTGGCCACACCAGCCGATTTGTATTGCTGTAAGCTTTTTATTGCCTATCAGTGCAGCTCTCCGACGCTTTCTTCCAGTAATTCTTACTTGCCCTGAGGTGGTTCATCCCTATCTCAGGGTCGTTTCTGGCCACACCTTCCGTTCTGATCTTTTGCCATCACTCTATATAGTCTGTCAGACGATGTAGTATAAGTTACTTCCTCGCAAAAGTTACGGAAGCTTCTGCGTTTGGCTCTTTTCACTTCTATATTATATTTTGTGAGCGGTTCTCTGTACTGCTGCCAAATGTTCCTTCTCTTGGTGGTTTTAAAGAGTTTCCTCAGCCACTTTTGAAGGTCTTACAGCTTTTCGCTTCACCCTAGAGCTTTAATGCTTCCTTTGGAAGAGCTCACTGGGCAACTCGACTCATATGCGTCAGAGATTGCCCTATTCATCTCATTTACTGCAGATTCCAGCTCTAGTGGATATTAAGCCACTCTTTGAACTAGGAAGTGTTCTAATTTGCATCTTAAATTGGTTTTAGAAACTTCCCAATTTGTCCTTCTAGGATTTCTTATAATCGTGTCCTCCTCTACAAGCCCTCCCACTTCAAATAGAATTATCCTTTGATTTGATAGAGATGGCTCGGAGAAGACCCTCAAACTTTTAAGTACTCAACTCACTGTCGGAGTACCGAAAGTGATGTCGATTACCTTTCCCTAACCCTAGTTGCAAAAGTGGGTACCCTGCCTACATTATATACATCTACGTTTTCCTTCACCAAAAACTCTAAAAGGTACTAACCCCTCTTATTTGTATCGGTGCTTCCAACTCTTCGTTATGTGCATTGGCATCAAATTCAATCAGTAGTGCTTTACTGTGCCTTCGGCAATGGTCGACCAGCTCGTGTTACTCTGGGGGCTATATATAAAATATATAATAAACTGGCACCGGACTGCTACCAGATGCCGGGTTATAAATTCTGAAAATGATAGATGGTTAATACTATTTCTACCGATAATGCAGGCCCCTGTTGCCTCATGCCCCACATCATATATCATCTTTGCATTTCTGCTAGACAGGCCACGGAACTGCCTCTGTATTCTAGCCGCACCTACTGGACTTTTCCAGAACCAATGCTTAAACAACCAATGATAAGCAGCAACTGGTGAGTTTGTTAGCTAATTTAACTAATTGTTGGTGTTTGTCTGTTTGTATGTGGCTTGTGGCCAAATCTTGTGAACAGTTTTTAATCCACTTCCTAAAACAAAATTTTATTCAAACTTTGCACACATGTGTATGTCCGATAACAACACTTTCTGTAAAAATTTAGAAGTGATATGGGAGTTCCGAAGGGCTTCCATATAATTTGTTTGAAAATCAATCCAAGTTTATTCAAACTTTCCACACATGTGTATCTCCGATGGCAACGCTTACAATAAAAATGAGGAAGTGTTAAAGAGTGCCGAGTGGGGTAGGGATGAATTTTATTGTTTGAGATTAACTCAAAGAACATGCATTTGATAATAGATAGGTTTGGTCTTTGGCTGATAAGGGTGGTTCTGGTTGGTGACGTGTGGTTTTGGGGAACGTGGGTCTTTGGTGGTCTTGGGAGGGAGGGATCTTGGAGAGTGTCTTGTTGTTTTGGAGGGTTTGAGTGAGATTTTGAGGGGTTTTGATGGGGACTTTGATGGGGTTTAGATGGAAGTAGTGAAGGAAGTAGTCGTGGTGGTTCAGAGGTGATATTTAGGGTGTCTTGATGGGGTTTTGAGGGGGCCTTAGGGGTTTTAAGGGAGAATTTATAGAAAGTTCGAAGTCTGTATATCACTCATGTCTGACACCTCCCATATTGACCAGAAAATTGCGCATTAAAAGTTTTTTTTTTTTAAATTGGACCGAAGTTTAAATTCCCAGCGTACTGCGGAAACAGAAAATATTAATCTTTTTGGTCCTAATTTATTTTAGAATAAATATGAATAAAATATATGTTCGCAGAGACTCAGTTAATTACAATAGCGGTAGTGACAGCGCAAGGTTGAACGATGCGGATGGATAATGCCTACTTTCGTGGCTAAGTTATTATTATGAAAAAGTTACTTTTGTATATGGTCATGGGAAATAGTATACTACATAACGAGCAAGGATAGTGGACGTTAAGCACTATTCAGCGAGTAATGTATGCTATTTTTCACACGACCAAAACAATTTTTCTGCTAAACCGCTCATGCACAATGCAAAACTACTGTGGGAACGTGTGTTTGCTGAGACTGCAGTAAATAACTATAGTATTTTCTAGGTTAACACAAAAGTGTGGATAATGGCTACTTTTGAGGGTTTATAGTGTATAAAACAGTCACTTTCGTCTATGGTCGTGTGAAATAGTATATTACATAACGAGCGAGGAAAGTGGACGTTATCGTGCGAGTTAGAAGCTTGAAGCACGAGGCGAGTGCGGCAATCTAACGAGCACGATAGGCACTTATTGCGAGTAATGTACGATATTTTCGCACGACCAAAACAGGTTTTCTGCTAAATCGGGTATGCGACATAGACACCAGTTGTGATGGACCAACTTTTACATATTAGCTTTAACAGTAAATGAAGAATTTGGCAAAATCCTAAGTATGTATCACCATGTGCAACTCTGGTGAATCAGCAGTTACGTTTTAGAACGTGTTTTGTGTTAGTGTCTTTCCCCAATGTCTACCTACATAGTACCAAAGTACTATGGTGTCACTGTTGAATGGGTGGTTGTGTAGTTATTTATGTATTTATTTTTTTTTATGCGACGTCCTATACCTTGTGTTACTATTGTAGTTTGTTCTCCCTCCGCATTAGCGTGTTGTTTATTTTTTCATTTTTTGTGTGCTCATTGTCTACATTTGCATATTACATTAAAGAAAAGGTTGTTGTACCTTATTACAAAACAACCATGTTACGCAAAATTTGCTTTTCTATTGTTTGACCGAAACAGTATACAATCATTGTATTTTAGATATCTAAAAATTAAATATTAATTATTAATAATCTATATATATAAATAAGATAATTTATATGTTTGTTTGTTTGTGCCAAACTTACTTTGGAACGTCTTCACCAATTTCAACCAAAATTGGTAGGTATACATATTACTTACCACATGGAATCAAATATTGGTGTTCGGTGTTTGGTCGATTGATGGGGTTTTTCTATAGTTCTATAGTTTTCGGGATCGCTGAGGTAAAAAATTATGGTAAGACACCTCTAAGGGGAGCGGGTTTGGTGAGAGGGGATGCGGAGCGATATTTGTGTCAGACTTTACAACTGAGCAATGCCGGGCATTATTGTGAAAGTAAATCACCGCTATTGGGAGGGGAGGGGGAATTCAGTGAAAGTAAATCACCGCTATTGGGAGGGGATCAGTTGAAGGGATGTGGACCGATATTAGCATTTTTACACCCGTGCAACACCGGGTATACTAGTTAATAAATAAAAAACAGTATCACAAAAATTTAAAATTCAATATTCTTAGATTCCATATAATAACTCTTAATTAGGCATTGATATTGGTCATTATGTGGGCGCCGTGGCTCAGTGGATAAAAGCATGGCTTTTTGACCAGGAGGTTCGTGGTTCGAATCCCATTAAGTATTTCTCACGGTGTCCCACCTCTCGTGAAAGTCTGACAAACGTCCGAGAGTAATCACTTGTCACGGAAAGCACGATTTACGCTCCAAATAAACGAACTAGTGGAGATTTTCGGTTTTGGTTGTGACAAACCATTATTCGGCAGTGACTAACGTAAATCATATTACTGTTGGCAGAACATAAGAGTTAGCCTCTACTAACCTTAGTAATTGGTAATTGCTCAATCATTTCTCAGCCATCAATTAGATACCTCGAAATGGTATTTGATTTCATATTATCATTAAAGGAGAATTAAGACTGTCTTTAATTATGCCGAACACTAGAGGTATGTTTACATGTTTACTTTACAGTAAAGGCTTTTTTCGCCCACATATTTCTGTTTCCATGTTGTTATTGTTTATTTTAAGAGCTAAAGTTCACATACTATATTTTGCTCACAAAAATAAGTGGTTCCTTTTTTTGCTCTTATTTATCTGCATATTCCGTGCCGTCTACTTGATTCGTATGCGGAAGACATTCGGTAAATAATTTTAGAAAACAAACTAGGTGAAAACTTAAATATTTTTAAATTCTCTATATTAACTTCGCTTGCCCGTGGCACGTCCGGTTGTCGGTCGGTCGGTTTGTCGTGGAATCTTGGGATTAATTTTTAACCCACTTCCCAAAGCCCGATTTTCTTCAAATTTTATACACATTTGTATCTCCGATGGACAACACTTTTTGTAAAAATGTTGGACACCCCGGGCCCCGGGGTCGTGGGGCTCAGAAATGTTTTTTAAAAATTAACCCAATTTTCTTTAAATTTTATACACATGTGTATCTCTGATACAATACAATACAATTTCTGTAAAAATTTTGGAGACCATAAAAACTTTTTTTAAAAAAAAACCCGGTTTTCTTAAAATTTTATATACGTGTGTATCACTGATGGACAAAACTTTTGTTAACAGTTTTTGAGTGATCGGGTGCTGAGGCCCAAGGTGTGCCCATATAATTTTTTTAAAAATTAACCCGATTTTCTTCAAATTTTAAAGACTTGTTAATCTCTGATGGACAAAACTTTTTGTAAATGAGTAAACGAGTGATCGGGAACAAAGGCTCGAGGGGTGCCTATATATGTTTTTAAATGACTGGCTGGCTTGTGGGCAGAATCTTGTGATAAATTTTTAACACACTTCTTAAAGCCCGATTTTATTCAAACTTTTCACAGATATGTGTTTCCCACAACAATTTTTATTAAAATTTGGGTCTCTTTGGCACCCATACAAATTTTATAAAAAAAGTACCCGATTTTCTTCAAATTTTATACGTAATATGTATCTCCGACGGAAAACACTTCTTGCAAAATTTTGGAAGTGATCGGGCCCCGGAGTCGGGGGGGGGGACACCCATAAAAATTCTATAAAAAAGTACCCGATTTTCTTCAAAATTTATACGCATGTGTATCTCCGATGGACAAAACTCCGATGGAAACGCTATTTGTAAACAATTTTGAGCGATCGGGATAGGGGGCTCCCATACAAATTTTTTTTCCCGGCATCAGATCATTTCATGCTATAATGACTGTGTTCTGTGTGCGTTGGGCGCTGTGCGCTGTGCGCTGTGGGCAATGCTGTCTGCTTTACGATTGGGTTTGTTTTGTTGTTGGGTTGCAGTGCTTCGTATGTTTTCATATTTCAGCTTTTATAGTAGAACTAGATGTTCCCGGGCGCTTTGCTACCCGCAGACATGAACCCACGTCTTTCTCTTACCATCGCCTGGTGGCGGGTGTACTATAACTTATAACCATAGAGTAATACGCACTAAGCATATAGTCTTAGACTTTTCTATGGGAAGCCATAGTACGTAAAAACCCGAGCACAGAAAGCAGCGCGGCGAACAGTGCAGAACACAGTCATCGCATTCGCTCGACCGTTTTTTTCGTCAACCGTGAAATCCGTCCAGTAGTTTCGAAGATTACCTCCTACATACAAATCAACATTACTTCTTTATATCTTTATAAATTTTATTTTTAATTTTGCGTCCTACGATGTATTCTTGCGCATGCTGTAATGAAACTAAATAAATGTCAAATAGCGGAATTACCACCTACTATCTTGAAAACAGCGCCACCTATCGGGTCTAAATTTCACAAAAACCCAAATAGCAACGAAACAAACGTATGGTTAAAATCTGAAGTTCCTAAGATGCTTCGTTGCTGAGAAACAAAAAACCGTTATATTTTGACAACAGCTCCACCTAGCGAGTTCCAACCAAAACAAAAACCCAAACCCAAACCTAAAATCCTAATCTTTGGTGAAAATTTCAGCTTCCTGCTATGTCGGGTTCCTGAGAAAGGCTATCCCAATCATTACACACACCATTTTTATATATTAGATTCAGTATACTTTTGGTTATTAGAGAATTTACATGAAAAATTTTAATTGTTATGGGTTGTTTTTTCTGAAGTGAAAATATGAAGTTAAATGTATGTTATCTCAAATGTAAATCATATGTGTAGAACCCAGAAACAGAATCAAATTTTTTTTATAAATTTTTATTAACCCTGTCTTTTAGACGCAAATAGTAACGGTACCGCGTTTTATGCATACAGAAGAGCTAAAGCTACCGGTACTGTACATTAGTTATGTTATTGTGATATTTGACTTTTATTTCTTCACTTAAAAATGTGAATCAAAACTAACAATTTAAAATTATGTAGTTTAATTCCATTCTTTCATTCCGCGGGACGCAAAGTGGTGTGCACTAAATGCTAAATGCATATGCAATTGCTTGGCGAGCAAGGCATTACGATAGTTCGGTAAAAAATAGTATTGCATGTTAACATGTCATGGTCGCTTGCAGCATTAAGATGGCGTCGCACTGGGAATTTGACAATTTGATAATAAGCTTTATGTTGTTGCAACGTATTGAAGTTGAGCAAAGAAAATGAAATTATTTGAAAGAGTAGCCCAGCGTTCAGTCACATTAAGTGCGGTAGTATATAAAAGTTTCCATATTTTGAGTGTTTATTTTATTTAATTAATTTCTTTATATTATTTGAATTTGAGGAGTATCTTTAACGGGAAGATACTCCTGAGCACAAAAATCACAACATTAAAATTAATTTTTTTTTAAATATCTTTATTTCAGACATCATTAACTAATTTCATCGAAAAAAAATGGCGCTTTCATTAATTTTTTTACTCACTGTTCTGTCTATATGTTCAACATGCCGTTCTCTTCCAAATGTAAGTATAGAAAATCTAGTTAAAACACAAAAATAATATTGTTATGTTTAGTTTTTAGCTTAAAAACGACATTACCTTGGGCTTTTGTATTTTGGTATAAAAGCTTCAATATTTTCTTATGACTAAAATAAATAAGCGCAAAATTTATAGAAGTATGTAACAATAACAATCGACACGCTCATAACAATCATTTAAATGCGCTTTAAGAAAGACCTTACCTCATGGTCATCTCATCCGCAGCAATAAATGAACAAATTACAACATTTTTACATTGTTGGCATAAATATTAGCGTTATGCTTTGGCGTGTGCTTATTTGGCAAAAACTTGGTACTATTATTATTAATTGTAATTAAATTATAGCGTTGTTAAGTTTTTTCAGTACTGCTATTGGTTATTATGGCAAGCTCGTTGGTTTTACAGACGAAGATATGCAAAAAGTGGTCCGCTCCCATATAATGTCCATTTGCTACAATGACAATTGGCTTTGACTATTATGGTCAAGGTCATTCAAAATTTTTCCATTATTCTACGCGTGGTCATTTAGCTCAGCTTATTTTTTGTTTAAAATCGGCACAGAAAGGGCAAAGAGAATTGATATACATTCCTCGAAATGCCATTTCATGTTCTTTCGAGAGGGGAAAAATGTCCATCTATAGCATTATCAAAAAAATCAAATTTTTTGGTAGCTTTTCTTGAACTTTTTACAACCACATCCAAAAACCTCGTCCGTGCACAAAGAAACTGACAGCTTGCTCACATAAAACGTAATGATTAACAACACGTTTTGTTTTTTTAAATTTTTTTATGTAAATACAATAATCGGAGATCATGTGTGCAAAGTAATAAAATAATAAAATTATAAAAAATAAATTAAAAAAAAATTATTTGGGAGGTTCTCGGCCCTGGGACCCGATCACTTCCTCTAATCGGAGATACACATGTGGGCAAAGTAATAAAATCGGCTTAGTTTTGAAAAAAATTTATATGTGAGACCCTCGATCCTGGGGCCCGATCACAACCAAATTTTTACAAAAACTGTTGTCGTCGAAAATACACATTTGCACAAATTACAAAAAACGGGTCAGTTTTTAAAAAATTGTCATCGGATGTATCTCCGTGTGCAAAGTTTGAAGAAAGTCGGGCCTAAGGAAGTGGGTTAAATATTGATCAAAAGATTTGGCCAGCCAGCCTATCTTAATATATAATAAAACAACCCATAAAAATTAAAATTTTTCGTGTAAAATCTCTAATCGGGAATACACAATGTGCAGTTTGAATAAAATCGGGTAAATTTTTTAAAATTTTTGTTAGAGAGCCCCCGGACCACGCCATTTCACTTCCAAATTGTTACAAAAAATGTTGTCCATCGGAGAAACACATGCATATAAAATTTGAAGAAAATTGGGTAAATTTTGTAAACAATTTGTGTGCGTCCCCTGGGGCCCGATCACTTCAAAAATTTTAAAAGAAGTGCTGTCCATCGCAGATACACATGCGTATAAAATTTGAAGAAAATCAGGTACTTTTTTCATAAAATTTGTATGGGTGCCCCCCCGACCCTGCGTCACGATCACTTCCAAATTTTTATAGAAAGTGTTGTCCGTCGAAGATACACATGCGTATAAAATTTGAAGAAAATCGGGTAAATTTTTTAAATCATTTGTATGGGACCCCCGGACCCCGAGGCCCGAGGTGCCTCAAATTTTAATAGAAAGTATTGTCATGGGAAATACACATGTGTGCAAAGTTTGAATAAAATCGGACTTTTGAGGCCCCTCGGACCTCGGGGGGCTCCCATACAAATTTTGTACACATGTGTGTCTTCGATGAAAAACACTTTTTGTAAAAATTTGGAGTGATCGGCCCCCTGGGGACCCCCATATACAATTTTTAAATATCGCTTTATCGCATCAGATCACGGCAAAGTCTGAGCTCTGTGCTTTGTGAGCAGCGCTGTTCGCTGTCGCTGCGTCACTTGGTGGATGATTTTGCCACAAAACGAGCACGCAGGTGTTTTTTTATGGCTGTGCCAAAGATGGGGATGGGGGAATCTTCTAAAAGAGCCCTCCAGGGGTACTAGCATGCACGATTCGTAAACCTGAATGTTCGTACCAGGAATTACGCATACGTACTAAACCCTCCTTACACACTTCAACCACTCTCCCCATGGGACTGCCGTTAGGTATTACATCACGGGGCTGGCTAGCAGATTACTCTATGCCTTCTGCATCTTCTGCTGCTGCTGATCGCCTTATACTTTCGATTCTTCGCAGCTCGTTTTGCACATTCGTTATGAATACACACACTTCTGTCCACTTATCCTCTGATCCAAGCATTTCTTCTAAAGGGACGTGTGGACTGGCAGGTTGCTTCTCCATTCTCTGAAGCGTCTGCAATGGAAAATCGCATGCTCTGTGTCTTCTTCTATCTATCGTGTCAAAATCGATAAAGATATTTTCGATAGCCGCCATGGCCTGACAGAAACTGCGTAAATTGGTAATTGCAGTTACCGTGAGATCGATTTGTCCAATTCTCAATGTTCGGGATCAGCTTGTAGGTCCATCTTCCTTTTAAACGTATGTCCCACCGGTCTTGCCATACAGCCATTGAGGTGGCCTTTTCTTCCTCTTTGATCATTTCGATTGATCTTTGGTACTGTTGTGATAAGGCTCTTCTATTGTAGATCCTAAGCATTTCATCTGCGAGGATATCTACTGGAACCATTCCTGCTATAACGAGGGCAGCATCATCGGAGATCATTCGGAACCCGCTGATCGTCCTTAGTGCATTGAGTCTGTATATAGACGATAAGTTTCTTCTTATTTCTTTAGTCACCAGTGCATCCGCCCAAACTGGGGCTGCGTAAAGGAGGACTGAGCTGACTACTCTAGACATGAGAACCCTCCTTGGATATCCTGGTCCTCCAACGTTTGGCAGAATCCGGGATAATGCTGCCTGTATCTGGGAAGCCTTTTTGCTCGAGTAGTCCACGTGTATTTTAAAACGGAGCCTATTGTCAAGCATTACTCCTAGGTATTTGACAAAATCCTTTGATCTAATAGTCTGGTTACCAACTCGTATATTTATGTATTCTGTATTTTTCGGGCTGGTAATCAGGACTGCTTCCGTTTTATGGTCGGCTAATTCTAGACCCACGGATACTAGCCATTCTTTGATTTGGCCAACTGCTTCGTTCGTGGCTGACTCTATTCCATTGATTGTCTTTGACACTGTGACAACGGCGATGTCGTCAGCGAATCCAATTATTTGTACGCCTGGTGGTAATGCTAGTCTTAGAACTCTATCGTACATAATATTTCATAGAAGGGGACCCAGCACCGATTCTTGTGGGACTCCTGCGGAGACGTTATAGTACTTTGTACCCTCATTGGTTTCGTACCTCAACCTTCTATAACTTAAGTAGCTTGACACTATCTTCCTTATATAGTACGGTGCATCCATTCTGGCGAGTGATCTTCTTATTGAGGACCATTTTGCAGAGTTAAAGGCGTTTTTTATGTCCAGTGTCACTACTGCACAATATTCCTTTGTGCCCCACCGCCATCTTTTTCCTTCAATCGCATTCTTTGCTAGATTGACCACCGCCTTAATGGCGTCGACGGTCGAGCGTGATTTTCGAAACCCGAACTGATGATCTGACAGTGCTCCTTTATTATCCGCTATATTAAGCAATCTGTCATATATGATCCGCTCGAGTATCTTTCCCATTGTGTCTAGTAGGCATATTGGGCGGTACGACGATGGTTCGCCTGGTGGTTTGTTTCCCTTTGGAAGCAATACTAAATGCTGCAGTTTCCGAGGTTCAGGGAAAACTCATTCATCTAGACACTGTTGCATGCATGTCATGAACATGTCCGGCCTACTTCGTATGGCCGCTTTCAAGGCTTTATTAGGAATGCCATCGGGTCCAGGAGCTTTGTTGTCTCGTATTCTTTTACTTGCGTTCACGAGTTCATCAACTGTTAGCCTTGGAATACTTTCTGTGCTCATTTCTCTTATTATGTATATGGTCCTTTCGGAAATAGGTGTTCTACGATGGACCTAAGCATTGTTGGGCATGATATTTGTGGGGTCTTACAGCCTTTTAGCTTTGCCATAACTATTTTGTATGCTGTGCCCCAGGGATTGATGTCCGCCTCGTCACATAGTCGTTTGAAGCACTTCGACTTTCTTTCTTTAAATTTCGTCTAGCTAATCTTAGCATATCAAGACGTTCTAGAATGTCTGATCCGCTTCTTGTTCGATCCCCTTCCTGCTTTGCGATACGTATTTGCTCGTCGTCCCGTGTTAGCTATGCCTATATTTAATGAGGCGAAAGATTCTAGCAGATAATGTCCTCTGATATTAGTAAATCTGCTGCCCCAGTCTGTTGCCTAGGCATTGAAGTCTCCGCCTATAACCACTGGAGCTCTTCCTCGAGCATCGGCCGTTAAATTTTCTAGCATTGCTGAGTATTCACTCATCGTCCAGCTGGGTCTTGCGTAACAACTATAAAAGTTGATTCCATTTATTTTTGCCCGTACGAAGCCCTCCGCCTGCCCGTCTACATCTTGGAAGGCATGTCTCCCGCAAATCCATATTGCAGCTTTTTCTGTTTTGTCACATGCCCAAGCGTTGATGTCACGAGATTTGTACGGTTCGCTTATTAAAATTATGTCCGCTCTCTCGTCTTTAGCCGTCTGTGACAGGATATCCTGTGCTATCTCGCAGTGATTTAGGTTTATCTGGATAACCTTCATACTTTTCTGCTGGCGATAGCTCTCCTAAAGACTGGGCATTTGCTGCTGGCCGCTACATGCTTCGCATCTTCTGGGTGTTCCTTTCTACAGAACATGCACGAAGGCTCCTTTGCGCAAGACTTAGCTATGTGGCCCTCATCCCCACATCTTCTACACTGCTTGGAGCGATCTTCTCCGTTTTTACACTGCTTGGCAATGTGCCCAAATTCCAGGCACTTGAAGCACTTTTTGAGGAGTGCCCGTTTGCGGATGCGACAGACGACCCTGCCAATTTTAGTTTTTCTTTTTTCAAGAAGCTTCTTTGCCTTCTCTTCAGGAAGACTAATTGTCGCTGTTTGGGTTCCACCATAGGCTTTTCGCAAGGAAAGGAAGTCAGCCGGTGAAATGATTTCTACGTCAAATTGGGACTTTATCGCGTCGCATATGTCCTCTTTTGAAGTTATTTCATCGATGTCCCTGATCTCGATGCTAGTCCGTTGGGTAAGAGTCCTAACAATTGCCTGCTCGCCTAACGCTTCGCTGAGGACACTCTTGAATTCGGCGGTCTATTCCCCTGTATCCTTAAGCTGGATGTGAAGATCGCCTTTTTGTGTTCTCCTGATCCTGGAAACTTATTTTCCAATTAGCTCCATTTTTGGGTCCGCTTTCACGTTGCGCAAAATCTGCGCATAGGACATTTCACCCTTCGCTTGTATAACAATAGCGTCGGGTCTTGTCTTTCTGACTTTTTTTGTTGTTTGCCTGGTGGCAGTCTTATTGCTAATGGCGTTGGTTTTGACCTTTTTTCCTTTGGCGGCAACCCTTGTCTATTCGCCTTCTCCCGTTTTCGGAGCATTTTCATATTTCTTCTCCGGGATTTTAGCGATAGTCGCTGTTACCTTTTCTGTGGTTTTTTTAACGACTTTTGTTTTTGATGCCTTTTTGCATTTGGCGTCTCGCTGTATATCGGCTGCTTTCGTTTTAGCTCGAGCGTAGCTTTTATCCAGGGGGAAGTTTGTGAGGAGGTGTGTTTTTTAATCACCTCCTTTGCCTTCTCATCTTTAAGGCTGATAGCCGATAGCTCATAAAGCTTTTTTATGCTATCAATTGCATCACGCATTGCTTGATGGATAGACCGCCTTTTTTCCATCTTCCAGCATATCTACCAATTCTCTAAATTGCTCGCATAACTTGAGGAAATCAGACTTAGTTTTTCGGTCGTCGTCTTCTTACTAGTTGACGGCGACACGCGTACCTCCGTGGGTCCTGGCGATTGTGTTTTTTGGCCAACTGGTGACCTCACCAATCTGGAACTCCTTTGAAAGGCGTTCACTTCGACCACTTCTTCTACTTCTCCTCCTAATTTTAAAGAATTCATTGTAATAAGGGTCCCCACTCAAAGCCGTTATCAATGCTCGGGTGTGTAGTCACCTAAGGATCCCATGGTTATCTATGCAAGCAGTGAGGCCATGCAATGGGTTGACACGAGCCCTTATGGGGTCTTGTGTTCAGAGCCAGATCAGTGTTAGAAAGGAATTTTCACCTGTACCTACACCACTAACTTAATAGCGACGAAACCTTGAGCGTACTTTGAGTCCTGCCAGGGTTTTAACGGGACGGGGGCGCCGGTAGCATCAGCCTGAAAGCCATTTGTGGGTTTGTGGATTTGTGGATTTGTGTGTCATGGAATCTTGCGATCAATTTTTGACCCACTTCCCAAAGTCCTATTTTATTGAAATTTTGCACACATGCATATCTCCGATGACAACACTTTCTATTTGAGGACCCTCGGGCCACGGGGTCGGTGGGCTCCCCTACAAATATTTTACAAAATTTTACTCGATTTTCTTCAAATTTTATACACTTTGTGTATCTCTGATATACAACACTTTCTATAAAAATTTTGGAGACCCCGGGTCCGGGTTCGTCGGGCCCCATAACTTTTTTTAAAAAATTATTCACACTATGACATTAATTTTGCTCCACGTTGTCTAATATTATTGTAAGTCCATGTGCAATTGGACAAAACACAGACCCTTGGAGATGAAAAAACATTTTAAAAGCCTAAGAAACTCAAGCGACTCGAACCCGGGACCTTTACATATCTATATTGACAGTAAATTTCCCTATTCAGTGCACCACGAAACGTACAAAACAAATTAATTACTGTTTGTAAACTTGTATACCGGGTGACTGACACTAATTGCTACCAACTTCAGACTGTCATGCAGTCAGACCAGTGATGACAGAGCACTTAAATTTAGACTAATGACAGTTCATTCCATTGCGTACAAAAGCATTTTAGTGGGAAATATTCAGAAAAAGGTATTCGCAATGGAATTCAAGCGTAATAGTGTGATTGCTCTATATTTGGCTGGAAAACCACAGCCGCAGATTGTTAACCAGTTGAAACATCTGCATGTAAATAAAATGTTTGTGTATCGCACCATAAATCGTTATAACGATACTGGCAGCATTGCAAAACGCCATGGTGGTGGACCGAAACGCACTGCAACATCGCCGGATATCATTCGGAAGGTGAAGGCCAAATTGGTTCGGAATCCGCGCCGTAGCGGCAGAAAAATGGCTCGTGATGCGAACATTTCGCTCGAACGGATGCAGCACATATTGAAAATTCATCTTGGACTAAAGGCCTTGAAATTCCAAAAAACGCATGGTCTCACCGTTGCTCAAAAAAAAGTTAGAGTGGAAAGATTTGCCGAATTTGGTTTTCTCCGATGAGTCACCGTTCGTTATTGAGCAATATGTGAACAAGCAAAACGACTGGATTTACTTGCCCGGCCCTTCTACTGAAAATTTGGACCAACGGATTGCCACTCAAATTTATCGGGGCCATGTGTTGGAGAGAGCGTTGAAGCATTGGGCACAAAAACTCGGCGGCGAGTCATAAAGCGCGCGTCAATCAAGATTGGCTGCGAAACAACGTTCCGCCGCGGTTCATTTCCACTGCCCAATGGCCATCAAATTCAACGGATGCAAATTCGCTAGATTTCTCGGTTTGTGGTATTTTGAAGAGCAAGGTTGGGAAAAAAAAATACCAAAGTATCGATCATCTCAACCAAGCGCTTCGCCGGGAATGGGCCAAAATACCGCAGAGTCACTTTCGTGCTGCATGCAATAGCTTTGTCGGCAGTTTGAAGGCCATAATCGCGGCTAAGGGTGGCCAAATCGAAAACTGCTAATGCAATTTAAATATTTGTGAACATTTATACTTTGATTCAATAAAATTCATCAAAAATAAAAAATCTGTGGTGTTTTGTTTTGGTAACACTTAGTGTTAATCACCCTGTATTTCCGCAAAAATATCTCTATGACAAAGCATCGATCTCATTGGTTATGTGTATTATAATATTGATTGCTAAAGGTTTAAAGTATAACCGATTAGCTATAAAATTAATATCCGTCATTCTGTCCGTTCTTTAAATCATGCGTCCCATTTAATTAATGCCAAAAAATATCGTGAAAATTGGATAAAAAGTCAAATAAAATAATTGTTTAATGTAGGTGAATACTACTGCTACTTGTTAACTACTAACAATTTAATAAATATTAAGTTATGTATGTATTTAAATTTTTAAAAAATATTTGTATTTGAATTCAATGAACCAAATTGCGGATGTCCAAAGTTCACATACATAAATTTGAGCTTTCTAAATTTCAAATTTCAATTTCAATGTGATTTCAGTGATCTTTGAAATGATTTAGAAAGCTTACCTACATTTAAATGTAAATTGTCAAACGTTAAAATGAGGAAATCAGACTGCACATAAATTTCAACAAATTTTAAAAAAGCATTTCTGCATTTCTCAAGTATGTTTAGTGAAAGAAAGCAGAAGATGTACATATTTATGTAAGGAAACTGCAAGAAAGCTTACAAATTTGGAAATCTAAAAATCAGTACGGGGGTTCAGCGTTGTCAGTACTAAGCCATTGCTAAATCAAAATATGAAAGAAGCTGAAAAATATCAGATCCCACACACTTAAGTAGATAGTTTAGGCAATTTTTTGGACAGTTTTTAACTACACGATTAGAGGAAAGACATATATCTTTTTTTCCTGGTGGGCTGCCGAAAAAAGTTTAAACCTTACTGGGAAAATAACAGCGTGTGATATAATTGTTACACACTTTATAGGATAATTTAAAGTGTCATTTTGTCCGTATTAAGTTACTTACTTCTTGTATATGATAGAGGCAGCACTTGACCAATTACCGGTTAGTTTTAAATGTAGCCGCTCCTTATGGCTAATGAAATTCCTTATAAAACACTCGAAATTATATAGCTTGACTGTTTGTTACAATGTTTCGAAATTTTAAATGGAAATTCCTTTTAGTTTATCGTATTATTGAGCGCGCATTACAATTTACTCTATAGCTTTTATTACTTGCATACTGGTTACCACTTGGAAATTAAGTGGATCGCTTTTTTTGAATAAGTCGGACGTACAGTTAAATTCAGGGATTCGTTCTTCAGCCGTACAACACGTAAGTGGAATGCTATGCCAGGCTCTGTTTTCCCACATCATTACGATCCACAGGCATTCAAAACACAAGCTCATAGACATATGTTCTCTTCCTTTTCCTTAACGCCCACGCTGTGCCAATCATATAGCCGAGCGAACCCCTTGAAGTATATGTATATATATATATGTATGAAGTGTTTTAATGTATATTCCCTATGGACTGCCAAACCCTTCAATCGATTGCGTTCAAACTTTTCGTATGGGTTTTATACCATGATAACCAATTAATAGGCATATTTTGAAAGTGGTAAGACTCCTGGGTCAACCATACTGGGTTACCATACGAATTGTTTTTACAATGTTTTTATGAATTTTTCAGAATTTTTGAAAAGAGACGTTCTAAATTTTGCACACCTCTTGGTGAAGAAAACAAGAACTGTCATATTTTGAAAGGGATCGGGCACTTTGGTCAGAGGGATCTCCATTAGTTTTTAAATTCTCTATATTAACTTCGCGTGCCCGTGGCTGGCTGGCTGGTGGGCAGAATCTTGTGATAAATTTTTAACACACTTCCTAAAGCCCGATTTTATTCAAACTTTGCACACATGTGTATTTCCTATGACAATACTTACTATTAAAATTTGGGGTACCTCGAGCTTCGGGGTCTGGGGGCTCCCATACAAATTTTATGAAAAAAGTACCCGATTTTCTTCAAATTTTATATGCATGTGTATCTCTGATGGACAACACTTTTTGTAAAAATTTGGAAGTGAAATGGCCTCGGGGTCTGGGGGCTCCCATACAAATTTTTTTAAATTTTTTACCGATTTTCTTCAAATTTTATACGCATGTGTGTCTTCGATAGACAATACTTTCTGTAAAAATTGGAAGTGATCGGGCCCCTGGGTCGGGGGGCACCCATACAAATTTTATGAAAAAAGTACCCGATTTTCTTCAAATTTTATATGCATGTGTATCTCTGATGGACAACACTTTTTGTAAAAATTTGGAAGTGAAATGGCCCCGGGGTCGGGGGGCTCTCTAACAAAAATTTTAAAAAATTTACCCGATTTTATTCAAACTGCACAATGTGTATTCCCAATTAGAAAATTTACACTAAAATTTTTTTTTTTTAAAATCGTATTTTAATCAACTGTAATATAGAATAGGTAAGTCTTCCTTTCGACTAACCCGCCATACTCGTTTTTTTGAACGGGATCCCTACGTCATTGGACAACATACGCAGTTGCACGCGATAGCGCTCACTGCCTGTGAGGGTAGTGAAGCGTCACGAACCCCTTGCTGTGTGTATAGCAAAGCGCCCTCGAAAAGCTATTAAGGAAATAATTTTCAAAAACACCATAACTGTATTTTATTGAACACAAGAATAAGAATGGAAAGAGAAATGAAAATTATTTTCAATAAAACGAACAAGAATACATTTTT
This sequence comes from Nephrocerus scutellatus, assembly GCA_947095585.1. Classification (NCBI taxonomy): domain Eukaryota; kingdom Metazoa; phylum Arthropoda; class Insecta; order Diptera; family Pipunculidae; genus Nephrocerus; species Nephrocerus scutellatus. The sequence continues at coordinate 34,735,931 of OX352762.1, forward strand.
TAATTTGTAACAAGCCAAATAAAAATATCAGGATCACTATCAAGCCCATTCAACATCTATAACGGGTTGCGACAAGGAGATGGACTGGCCTGCGTGTTCTTCAAACTGGCGTTGAAGAAAGTGATCCGAGACTCCGATGAAACGGAGGAACATTCCTCCAAAAGTCCATTCAGATACTGCCTTACGCAGACGATATTGACATCGTTGGTAAAAACCCAAGAGCTGTACAGGAAGCCTTCATCCAGATCATGCGGGCTGCACATCAATGAGAGCAAAACAAAGTATGTACATGGTGGCCACGTCTGCGAGCAGAGGATCAAACATTGGAGCGCGAATATGGAGTAGTGCAATCTATCTCGGGTCAACTGTAGCAGCCGATAACAGCGTGGAATCAAAAATACGTGCAAGGTTGCTTAAAGCCAACAAAGCCTACTTTATTCTGTCAAGACTCTTCAAATCCAGGAATTTAACCATAACATCCACGCTTTAATGATTGAAGAGGATCCGGCTCGGAAAATCCTATGCGGTAGGATTTATGGGACACGACAGCGAGGCGGCCAGGACACCCAGAGATTAGCGATAGATTTTTTGCGGGAGTCCAGGACCGGACCCCAGTTGTAGAGCCAAATATGATGATGATGAACATTGGTAACATGTTATAACTTCTATACCACTTTTTTGCCACGACATATTATTTTTTACCTTTTAAATAAATTAAATTCCTATAATTCCTATATATAAAAAATAAGAGGTTTCTCATAGAGGTTTTATATCATAATACATATGTGTGCAAAGTTTAAGCCGGGTTTATTTGGAAAATTGGAGATACAAAACTTCAATAAAATGGGGCTTTGGGAAGTGGGTTAAAAAGTGATCACAAGATCTGACCAGCCAGCCAGCCAGCCAGTCACGGGCACGCTAAGTGAATATTGGGAATTTAACAAGTAGGGTTTCGTCATATTTTGGATCTCTTCAGACTCCTTGGTCATGGGGTTACCATACGATTTTTTTTTAATATAACATGTTTTTATGCCTTTTTCTCATTAGTTATTAGTATATATAATAGTATTTATATTTATATTTTGATAATTTTTATTAGAAAAATTATTTTCTGGAGATGAAACTAAAAACTATAGATTAATATTAATATTTGTTTGTTTGTGTTTAAATTTTATAGATACACATGTGTATATCCGATTATAAACACTTTTTGTAAAAATTTGGAAGTTATCGGGGGGGCTCCCATACAAATATTTTACAAAATTTAGCCGAATTTCTTCAAATTTTATACCAACGTGTACATCCGATTGACAACACTATTTGTAAAAATTTGGTAGTGATCGGGACCCGTGGTCGGGAGGCTCCCAATTAATTTTTTTAAAAATGTACCCAATTTTCTTCAAATTTTACACACATGTGTATCTCCGAGAGACAACACTTTTTGTAAAAATTTGGAAGTGATCGGACCCAAATTTTATTTTTATGGGGTGTTTTTTTTATATATTAAGATTTATTTCTCTTCATGAGTTCTTCAAAAGTACGAGTATCTTCCTCGTCTTATAATACCACCAGTTGAATATCTAACTTACTTCAAACTAATATACAAACTTAAATACTTATTAAGGTTTGTTGGACTTTGAAAAGTTTACAAAAACAAAATATATTAATGGAATCATAACTTGATACAGCTGTTTTTAGATTATCCACTTGTCTTACTTAGGAGTATATTATGCATCCGTAAAGAACTCTTTTTCGATGCCACCAAATAATTATGTGAAAATTACTTTTAAAAGATTAATAAAAAAACTAAAACATTTGCATAAATGAAAAACAAAACCGTTTGATAAATTTCCACTAAAATAAATTCGATTGTTCGAGTAATTAGAACAAGCGATAAGAATGACATCATATCCATTAAATTATAGCGGTCGTGCACTGTTATCGCTGTAAATCAGAGAAGTGTAAATATCAATATCATACAGTGTAGAGCGACAAAGCAAAACCATGCTGAGACAAGGTAAACCACATTTTTTCTGCATTCAACATTCAAGCTGTGGTAAAATCAAGTAAACTCATTTCGCTTTTTTACTGTTCTCTCTTGAGATCGAATTGGAATTATTGTTCGTTTGTGTCTTAAAACAAGTTAAAGACGTAATATTCAACTGCTTTGGTCGATTTCAAGTAATTGCGGTTGAAAGAATATAAACGGAAATGAGTGATCGCCGACGGATGCCACCATTGAGTTACAAACCAAAACGCTGCGGCCTGGGTGAAGTGACGTTGCATTTACCTCACAACAACTTATTTTTGCACACAGTTGAAACCGTTAAAAAAATTGGCTCGCGTTAAGAGTTCTGCGGCTGTTAAATATTTAATTTGTAAACACGATTCACGACTGCATACGAATAATGACGATGACAAAATTTTACTTGCCCTCTAGTTATTATGAGTGATCCATTCGTCCCCATAGATGAATCTTGAAGCATGCTGACCACGCGGCGGACCAAACGGAAAATTTTAGTTTCATATGGAACGGTATCTTTGGAGCGGTAGTATTAATGGGAACACAAGCACATCATATTTATTCTATTGTAGTCGTCGTTGTCGTTTTGATGAAATCGATACTGAATTCCAAAAGAAAGAAAAAAACTCAAAACAAGCGAAACTGGAAACTTATAATATTCGATCGCTTAACAGATTTGCGCCACTAGTTTGTTTAGGTTTATTTTGTTTTTATTTTTTTCACTCTGAACTGTGTGTAGAGAAATTAATGTCTTGTCTTTCATTGAGTATATTTTTTCAAAATGTCCAATTGCGTTCGAAATGCTGGAACGTTTGCACGAATGATGTGTGATCACTTGTTATTGGAAGTCATTGCAAAATTATATTACTTTAGCTCACATTTGCCATATTGGCATAAACCAGGTGACCCATTGATCATAATAATATTTTGAAATCAAAAAAAAAATACTTTAATATATTGTTACGAAAGTTAGGCTTTCGATTTCGTAAAGGATTTTGCAACTAAAACACAGTACAAGTTTATTAATTTATAAATTAAAAAAAAAACAAATAGTAAAAAATAACACAAAATGTACACAAAAACACTTTTTGAATCAACACTTGTCTTTCACTATAATTCTCTTATAATATATAATTCTCTGCCCTCTGCAGCGAACGCCAACTTTTATACTCATTGAAAAGTTTCCAGAAATTTCCAATCTTATACACAGAAATATCGAGAAAAGACCATAAATTGTAGCCTTATTCCCTTATTTACAACCAGCGATACTTATATGAAATGAGTCATCTTCTAAAAATAAACTACATGTTCAATTATGTTCCTACACACAAACCGGGTAAGCCGAACAAACCGGTTTGACTACATTTTTGACCAGTATACATAATGACTCAAACTTACAGGCGGTTACATTTTAAATAATCCTACATCCTAAAAGTATTTATATAGCATACTTTTAGGCTGTAAGATTATTTGAAATGTAACCGTAATGTAAAGTGCTTATTTTTAGTATGCAGTGTGTACATTGCGATTTATCTTAGGATTCGAATCGAATTCTATTATATGCGCTACTAACTACTTTTCGTAACAATATATATATATATATATATATATATATATATAAATTTATATTATAGGAGTATCATGTACTTATTTGACTTCCATAATTCGACAAAATATTGGTAAAAAAAAATATTTCAAATAGTGGCAGGCAGGCAGTAAAAGGAGGAGAAAAGAGATGTCTATGAGCTTGTGTTTTAAATGTCTGTGGATTATAGCAATGTAGAGAAAGACAGAGCTTGGCAGAGCATACCACATATCTGTTGTACGGATGAAGAACGAATCTCTGAACTTAACTGTACGTCCAAAGGTTTTTAGCAACTGTGAATATGTGGTCATTCCAACAAAACTTGTCGTTAACGCACATAACGAGAATTATTTTTTCAATTTCCCCGACACAAGTGCTATTCATGGGTAATGGCAGTGAATTTAAGATTCGCTTGGACGACTTATAGTTGCGATATGTTTGCCTTAAGCTTAGCTTGGTCGTTAAGAATATACTCGTGCTTAAACAACGAGAACTTTTTCAAATATGTGTAGGAATGATAATAAAAATAATATTCGACGCGACAGACGACGATCCAAGCCTAGCTTCTCGCAATCATTTGTGTTGATCATGTATATTTTTTTACACAAATAGAAGGGACCTACAATTTAATGCCGGATCTGAATGGCGAATTGTGAAGCTTTCTGTGACAAGGTATTGCCCTCGGACGTTTGTCAGACATTCGCGAGAGGTGGGACACCGTGAAAAATACTTTTGATGTTACTGGGATTCGAGCCACGAACATTATGCTCAGAAGCCATGCTCTTATCCACAAAAATCAGCAAAATGCCGCAAGTTCTCTAACGCTGGAATAGGCCGAACAAGAAACCACTCCTTATTTAAAAAAAAGTTACTGATAAAGGACAACGCAATCAAAGAATTAAAATACACGAATAAGAATATTTTCTTTACAATTTCTACAATTGATTATTAAACAAAAAGGTCGAAGCACACAACATATGTGCAATACATGAAAAACAAACATTACGCCATATATATTTCAACTTTTAATGCTGCATCTTTTTAAATTCTCTATATTAACTTCACTTGCCCGTGGCTGGCTGACTGGCTGGCTGGCACACCAAATCTTGTGATCAATTTTGAACCCACTTCCTAAAGCCTACGGAAACACTTTTTGTAAACATTTTGGAGTGATCAGGATCAGGCTCCGTTTGCACTTTGTGTACTTTGTGTATCAATTAGAGAATTTACACGAAACATTTTTATGGGTTGTTTTTTTTTCTCGTAACTTGATAAATTTAAAGAACATAGAATGCTACCCATACTCGTATTTTTTAACTTTTCTTAATACTGCAACTATACGAGTTAATCAGTATCAATATTCATTTTCTTCTTCCAGATTCATAAACTAATGACAAGTCAACAAATTCAATCCATTTTTCAAGTAGAAAATATTGACTCAGTACCTCAATATGAGTTAGTTCAGCTGATTCATCAAGAAACCGAAGGAAATAATAACTTATCACGTCGTCAACGTCGGAGCACGTCGGACACCAAGCCCACAAGAAACACCACCATCGATGGCACTCCCAAAAAAGAGGTCATCAAATCACATCATGTAAAAAAGGATCTCAGTAAAAATCCTTACTATAGTGAATTGAAAATGCAAGCCAGCTCCGCCGTGAACAGCCCTAATAGCCTAACTCGGCACAGTAATAAAGTGAATTCGATAGATTTAAGTCAACTTAGAGAGCATAATGTGTCATTTAGTGCATTCGGTAAAGTATTAAATTTAACATTACGACCGACAGATGGTCTTTTCAAGAATGGTCCACACTCGCTACGCATGTGGACCATAGGCAGCGATCCAAATGCTACGCGCGGCTCTGACATGCAGGAGATACTCGACAAGGTGAGTTGCGAATTTAGACTAACAATTATAAAAACATACGCATCCGCAAGTTCAAAAATTATTCAAAAGGAAGTAGTTTCGTGATAATGCCTCATACTCGTAATATTCATTTCAATTCAGTTCGTATCCACAGATGTTTATATATGTGTGTTGACACGAGTCAGCAGTTGGTTATAAAAAGAGCAGAGTAGGCTGTGTAGTCTACACGGCCGCGAGGACTTTGATCGTGACAACGGTTACAAACATTTACTGACAATGCACTGTTTATTTCTTTTTTTTTTTTGTTTAATTTTATTTAATTTTTATGTATGTACATTTAACTTAAACTAAAGTGTATATCTAGTTTTCCAGTTTAAGTTGTTATAAAATAATTTCCGAGTTTAAACCTTTTAATTCAATTCAATTAGTAATGTAATGTGAGATGAACAGAGACTATACTACACTACTACTTCTCTAGAAAGGGTTTTGGTTTACGGGCTTACATAGTCTATAGTGACGTTTAGACGGCACACGAGTATATTTCAGAGTGTGCAGCTTTATTGGCCAAAAACAATTGGGGTAAAATACTAATTATATTGCACGGTAATTTCAATATAAACTCTGTCAAGCCATAATCACATGTATCTTAAATGACTGAATATCATACACATGCGGAAATACAATTCCACAAAATTTTTGAGCGGCTAAAGAAGGAATGTTTAAATTGATAGGTACGTCCAAAGATAGGTCTAAAACTGTTTTCGTTAGTATTATAATAAAAATATGACAGTGCTACCACCTGCACCGTAGCTCATCACATACATCATCATCACATCACATTCTATATGAATTATTTATAAGCGAATATTAATTTTCATAACCACTAACTGTGAAGTGGCTGCATATTGCATAATTATTGGATGTTGTATATCACTGCCCAATCAGCTTTTGGTTTCAACTCAATAAAAATTTTGAGCAGTTTTAAATTTTTTTTTATATAGAGACTTATTGCCAAGGGAGGACTCCCTGAATGACTTGTGTCTTGTTTTTTTTTATATATATATTAATAAACAACTTATGAATACTTTATCCATCATCCTTCAAAAACTTGTTAACGGCTAATTTGAACGCCTGCAGATTATAAGATTCGGGAAACACGTGCTCGACAAATTTATTCCACATCGAAGAGACTCTCGAAAAAAAGGAGGATTTAAAGTGTTGGGTTCTACATGAAAAAAGTTATAAAGCAAATCTATGTTGATTGGACCTTAAACGAGTGTTTACGTTACTGAGAAAAGGACCTGGATCTAGAGAACGGGTTTCTAAAGAACATTTACCGTTGTAAAATTTGTAGAAAACAGATAAAGCTCCTACATTACGTCTGTGTTCCAAAGTATCAAGAGACGAAGTAATGGTTACATCGTTTATCAAACGGATAACTCTATTCTGAATTCCATCAAGATGAACCAAATGCGACCTCGGAGCCCCACCCCACACATAACAAGGATGATCCTTGAGGCACGCCAACATTGATCCCATGTGAATCTGAAGATATACCATTTAATACAACTTTTATTTTACGGTTCCATAAATAATTCTCAATCCATGTAATGAGAGAGGAGTGTAAGTTCAGCGCACGAATCTTATTAATAAGACAATCATGCCATACTCTATCAAAAGCTTTAAAAATTAAATGAAATTTGAAGAGAAAAGAAGTGAGCAGCACTAACCAAAGCATCGAAATGGTATGCTAAGAAAGTCGCTTTGAAGCATGCAGGCCAATTGTTCATCATTAAATTTCTTTTGCATGGTTCTCTCACTTCTGTAATTGATCGAAGAGTTATTCAATTTATAAAAAATTGAGTAATTTTAAAATAAATTTGAAGAGCAATGAAAATTGAAAGGAAGAAGAAGAATGTCGCTTTGAAGCATGCAGGCCAATTTTACATCATTAAATTTGTTTTGCATGGTTCTCTCACTTCAGTAATTGATCGAAGAGTTATTTACTCTGTAAACATGAGTAAGGATAAGAAAAGGAAATAGTTGCAAGGAAGCTTGCAGGTTTTCATTGTTACATGCCTCTTTTTTTGTAGCTTATAGTAATATTTTTTTTCTGTAAGACTACCTACACGAGAGCACTGTATCATTTTATGCAATGGTGATAGAACGAGCAGAACAGAGCACCGATAGAAAATGAACAGAGAATATACCATCACTACGGCTGCGGTAAAGAATTAAGTAGCAGCGCAACATGTGATGCACAAAAAAATGGCAGGCAGTCTGTATGCACGAAATTGCGGCAACATTTTAAACGAACTTACAGTCTGCTTGTAGGGCGACAATTTTACTTTTACATTTTGCTATTTGCATGGAATTTAAAATGGCTGCGTAAAATGCGCCGTCGATTTTTCTTTACTGCATTTGCTGAAAAGTGAATTTTTGACCAACATGCAGCATAAACTACGCAGCGGATGAATTCTTGACCGCAGCCTACTACTGCATATGTTTGTTTCGTTCTGCTTAAGCTATCAGCTTGATGGAATGTTATTGAAATCACATACATCAATATCAATCACATCAAATACAACAGAATAAATAATTTATAAGCTGATCTAAGTGTTCATAACAAAATTATTGTGAGGTGGGTGCATATTGCATATCACTGCACAAACACAGTAATGAAAAAATGAGTGCGTGTAATCTTTACGCGCGGTTGGAGTGAAGTTCTTTGCCGTTGTGGCCAATATTACAATTAAATTAAAAGACACGAGTCGCTTGAGAAATTGCTTAGTTCCCAAAATTCCAGCCCATGATGATCATATTCTAGAATATCCATAGGAAGAAATCTTATAGTCACATCTCAGTCCTACATTCCGAATTTCATGCGAATCGCTTAAGAAATTGATTTGCTCCAGAAATTCCAGACCATAATAATCATATTCCAGAAGTTCCGCAGGAGGAAATCTTATAGTCACATCTTAGTCCTACCTTCCGAATTTCGTGCGAATCGCTTGAAAAATTGCTTTGCTCCCGAAATTCCAGACAATAATGATCCGTAGGAAGAAATATTATAGTCGCATCTTAGGCCTACATTCCGAATTTCATGCGAATCGCTTGAGATATTGCTTTGTTCCAGAAATTCCAGACAATAATGATTATATTCCAGAATTTTTATAGGAATAAATCTTATAGTCACATCTTAGTCCTACATTCCGAATTTCATGCGAATCGCTTCAAAAATTGCTTTGCTCCAGATATTCCAGACAATAATGATCCGTAGGAAGAAATATTATAGTCGCATCTTAGGCCTACATTCCGAATTTCATGCGAATCGCTTGAGATATTGTTTTGTTCCAGAAATTCCAGACAATAATGATTATATTCCAGAATTTCTATAGGAAGAAATCTTATAGTCACATCTTAGTCCTACATTCCGAATTTCATGCGAATCGCTTCAAAAATTGCTTTGCTCCAGATATTCCAGACAATAATGATTATATTCCAGAATTTCCATAGGAAGAAATCTTATAGTCACATCTTAGTCCTACATTCCGAATTTCATGCGAATCGCTTGAAAAATTGCTTTGCTCCAGATATTCCAGACAATAATGATCCGTAGGAAGAAATATTATAGTCGCATATTAGGCCTACATTCCGAATTTCATGCGAATCGCTTAAGATATTGCTTTGTTCCAGAAATTCCAGACAATAATGATTATATTCCAGAATTTCTATAGGAAGAAATCTTATAGTCACATCTTAGTCCTACATTCCGAATTTCATGCAAATCGCTTCAAAAATTGCTTTGCTCCAGATATTCCAGACAATAATGATTATATTCCAGAATTTCCATAGGAAGAAATCTTATAGTCACATCTTAGTCCTACATTCCGAATTTCATGCGAATCGCTTCAAAAATTGCTTTATTCCAGATATTCCAGACAATAATGATTATATTCCAGAATTTCCATAGGAAGAAATCTTATAGTCACATCTTAGTCCTACATTCCGAATTTCATGCGAATCGCTTAAGAAATTGATTTGCTCCAGAAATTCCAGACCATAATAATCATATTCCAGAAGTTCCGCAGGAAGAAATCTTATAGTCACATCTTAGTCCTACATTCCGAATTTCATGCGAATCGCTTGAAAAATTGCTTTGATCCAGATATTCCAGACAATAATGATCCGTAGGAAGAAATATTATAGTCGCATCTTAGGCCTACATTCCGAATTTCATGCGAATCGCTTGAGATATTGCTTTGTTCCAGAAATTCCAGACAATAATGATTATATTCCAGAATTTCCATAGGAAGATATCTTATAGTCACATCTTAGTCCTACATTCCGAATTTCATGCGAATCGCTTCAAAAATTGCTTTGCTCCAGATATTCCAGACAATAATGATTATATTCCAGAATTTCCATAGGAAGAAATCTTATAGTCACATCTTAGTCCTACCTTCCGAATTTCGTGCGAATCGCTTGAAAAATTGCTTTGCTCCAGATATTCCAGACAATAATGATCCGTAGGAAGAAATATTATAGTCGCATCTTAGGCCTACATTCCGAATTTCATGCGAATCGCTTGAGATATTGCTTTGTTCCAGAAATTCCAGACAATAATGATTATATTCCAGAATTTCTATAGGAAGATATCTTATAGTCACATCTTAGTCCTACATTCCGAATTTCATGCGAATCGCTTCAAAAATTGCTTTGCTCCAGATATTCCAGACAATAATGATTATATTCCAGAATTTCCATAGGAAGAAATCTTATAGTCACATCTTAGTCCTACCTTCCGAATTTCGTGCGAATCGCTTGAAAAATTGCTTTGCTCCAGATATTCCAGACAATAATGATCCGTAGGAAGAAATATTATAGTCGCATCTTAGGCCTACATTCCGAATTTCATGCGAATCGCTTGAGATATTGCTTTGTTCCAGAAATTCCAGACAATAATGATTATATTCCAGAATTTTCATAGGAAGATATCTTATAGTCACATCTTAGTCCTACATTCCGAATTTCATGCGAATCGCTTCAAAAATTGCTTTGCTCCAGATATTCCAGACAATAATGATTATATTCCAGAATTTCCATAGGAAGAAATCTTATAGTCACATCTTAGTCCTTCCTTCCGAATTTCGTGCGAATCGCTTGAAAAATTGCTTTGCTCCAGATATTCCAGACAATAATGATCCGTAGGAAGAAATATTATAGTCGCATCTTAGGCCTACATTCCGAATTTCATGCGAATCGCTTGAGATATTGCTTTGTTCCAGAAATTCCAGACAATAATGATTATATTCCAGAATTTCCATAGGAAGATATCTTATAGTCACATCTTAGTCCTACATTCCGAATTTCATGCGAATCGCTTCAAAAATTGCTTTGCTCCAGATATTCCAGACAATAATGATTATATTCCAGAATTTCCATAGGAAGATATCTTATAGTCACATCTTAGTCCTACCTTCCGAATTTCGTGCGAATCGCTTGAAAAATTGCTTTGCTCCCGAAATTACAGACAATAATGATCATATTCCAGAATTTCCGTTGGAAGAAATCTTACAGTAGCATCTTTGTCCTACATTCCGCATTTCATACAAATCGCTTCAAAAATTGCTTTGCTCCAGAAATTCCAGACAATAATGATTATATATCAGAATTTCCATAGGAAGAAATCTTATAGTCACATCTTAGTCCTACATTTCGAATTTCATGCGAATCGCTTGAGAAATTGCTTTGTTCCAGAAATTCCAGACAATAATGATTATATATCAGAATTTCCATAGGAAGAAAACTTATAGTCGCATCTTAGTCCTACATTCCGAATTTCATGCGAATCGCTTGAAAAATTGCTTTGCTCCAGAAATTCCAGACAATAATGATCATATTCCAGAATTTCCATAGGAAGAAGTCTTATAGTAGCATCTTAGTCCTACATTCCAAATTTCATGCGAATCGCTTGGGAAATGGCTTAGTTCCCAAGTACTCAACAGTGTCTCACTTAACATTTTACTTTTTGAACATACACCCCATTATACCTTGTAATGAGACGTTGTCACGTCAAAAAACATTGCCCGAAAAAAATTCAATGGTAATAATAATAGATATAGATTATGACCATCGACGATAGTGACTGTTTCCTACACTAGTGTGTTAACATAGAAAATACTGTTGTTATTTACTGCAGTCTCAGCGAACACACATTTCCACAGTAGTTTTGCATTGCGCATGAGCAGTTTAGGAGAGAAATTGTTTTGGTCGTGTGAAAAATAGCTTACATTACTCGCTGTAAAGTGCTATAACGTCCACTTTCCTCGCTCGTTATGTAATATACTATATCATTTTGATTTAGAAGTCAAGATGTTACCGGTACATTGTGAGTTAAATATATAACCCAAAATAAGAATTATTTTTCAAACGTCTTTTTATCGATTAATACTTCACCTACATATTTACTCGTATTATGTGGAAAACATGTATTATTTTCTTCCAACATTTATCATGAAATTGCATGTTACGAAAATTGCGAGTTATTTAGTCGCACTTTAGTTTCACAATAAGTCTTTGTTCATTATTTTTTTATACCTTATATGGTTAGTAGTTTTCTCTAAATAGTTTTCTAAGCCAGCAACAAAATCTGCGGTTGACTGAAATTCTTTATTCTTTAAATACGTTACCATTAAAAAATTTATTTACATTTTTAAAAAAGGGCCAATAACTTAAAAAATTTGGGTTTACTTGGAATAAAAGTCAAAGAATCGTTTAACCAGCTGTTGCTCTGCATCATGTTACGTGATTGTAAATCGCTTTTGAAATACACACTTCCCTTTTGTATTCAGCGGTCATAACAGCGATACAAAATTATATTTTTGGCCTAAGTGCTCGTAGTCGACACTTTGATATATACGCTTAAAAGAAGCTGTTATACCTTTGCTTTCCAATTGCAAATGTGAAGGGATTTATAAGTGAATTAATATTTGAGTTTTACTCTCTCGCTCTTGTTGACCAAATGCACAAATATTGTGCCATGAATTTGTGTGTGTGTTCCTGCGGCAACAGTGCAACAAAATTACACGTGAAATGGATGCCCTCTTACCACTTCACTCCAGTACATAATCTGCTTCGAACGGACTTGCCCAGAAGGACCTAATTTTGTGAGTGGACACCAATTTCATATGTCCATTTTCACCACCAAATTCATGTGTCCATTCACAAAAAAGGACAAGCAATTCTTCTTATACGTAGTAGTAGTAGTATCAACCCGCAATATGTCGCTCTTGTTGACTGAATGCACAAATATTGTGCCATTGATTTGTATGAAATTAATTATTAATTAACATAAAAATGTTCAAAAAAAAGTATCAGAGAGCATTTCTCGAAATAATCGTGTTTAAAAAAAACTATTTTTTTTGGCTTTGACGACCTTCAATCGGTATGGCTTAAATAATTAAACAAAATTTAATTTTCTTTCAAAAAAGACTAACAGTATAGGGTGTGAAGTCAATTAAGATCAAAAGTACGTTTTCGTTCATTTAAAAAACTTTAAATTTTAACCCTGCTCCTGTTGACTGAATCCAACAATATTATCAGGTTGATTTACAGAAATTTGAATGGACTTTAATTCTGCATTTGTCCAAAATAAAGTTATTCGAGAGCATTTTTTTAAATAATCGCATTTGAATATAAAATTTAAAAAAAACAACCCATAAAAATTAAAATTTTTCATCTAAATTCTCTAGAAAATCATCGAAAGAGACATTTGACATCAGATGTTAAAATTGAAAAAGCTCAGATCATTTTATTCTGAGCACTTAGAGCACGCTCATACTCTGAGCAAATAAGAAAACGAGCATTTATCTTGAGAACTCTTTGACTGCTCTGAACTAATTTATGAAAACGCGAAATGACAGAATATTGTGAAAACTTGTTGTTCTATCTGTAAGTTGATATCGACAACAAAAAAACGACATCAATAAAAATACAATTCAGTAAATAAGTAAGTAAGTTGAAGTAAGCATTAAACATGTATGTCTCGTTTCATTTGCTGGGTTCATTTGTGCGTGAGCTAAGATTTCTCTCTCTATCTCCACCACCAAAACCATGCCGACTGCGCAGCACACACCGCACACAGTCATTAACAAGAACGACGGTATCTGATGCCACTATAAGAAAAAATGTATAAGGACCTTGCGGCCGAACCCGTGGCCCGATCACTACCAAATAGAAAAAGTATTGTTTATTGGGTATACACATGTGTGTAAAATTTGAAAAAAAATCGGGTAATTTTTATTTTAAATTTGTATGAGAGCCCCACGAACCCGGGGCCCGATCACTTCCAAATATTAAAAGAAAGTATTTTCACCGGAAATACACATGTGTACAAAATGTCAGGAAAATCGGGCTTTAGGAAGTGGGTTAAAAATGTATCGCAAAAATTCCATGATTCCATGACACACAAATCCACAAATCCACAAACAAACCCACAAACCCACAAACAAACGGGCAAGTGAAGTTAATATAGAGAATTAAAAAAAAAAAAGTTTCGAAGATATAGACTAAAGTTAGGTTTTTTTTTAAATTAGAACCCATACGTTTTCCAAATTGTTTGAGTTCTCTTTTGAAAAATGGATTTTTCTAAGTGGTTCGATGGATGCTGGGGTAAATTGATAACATAAAAAAGGTAATAAAAGTAGTTTTCTTCTCATAAAAAATTGGGCATTTTTATGGGCGTGGTCCAATTTTAACAGAAGGTGGATCAATTTAAATTTTATTACATATGAACGGTCAAAATACCTTAAAACTTTAAAACAAATATTTGCCAAAAAAAAACAAAATTTGTTTACTGAAAATGTTTATTAATTTAATAAATGTTCAGAATGTCCGCAATTCAATTAGATGATATGTTAGTCAGCTTCTCGAGCTGCCTGGCATATATTTTATAAAAATGTATACATTCATGTTTGCTGATATCTCTGAAATCATACATTTTAAAAGAAAATTGTGTGAGCAAAAACTATTCACTTTTAATAGCTTAATAAAAAAAAGCACTCAAAAGTAGGCTGTGTCGAAGACACGGCCGTGGGTTTTTATCGTGACAACGTCTGTCCGGGACGAAAGAAATGAAAACAGCACGCGAAAAATTAATTTTAATCGACCATTTAAATTTTTTCTTTGTTAGAGCCCTGTTAACTTTAACAACAAATTCAGATGCACTCGATATACATGCAAATAAATGCAAGATGCATTTTGACGGATACGTTTATTTTTTTTTACGCAATGCAAAAGAATCATACGGTTGTACGAGACGCAGGCTTAAATTTTGTTAAAAAAAACTAACTTATAATGGTTAGAATCTTCCATGTAAATTCTTTAACCTGAGGCCATATCACTTCCATATTTGTATAGAAAGTGTTGTCATCATATTATCATTATATACAAAAGTGTATACATATGTTGAAAAGTACCGTATGGTACTGAAAGGATATTTCAGAGTCATTATTCTATAAACAATGAGAAATGAACCGTATATTAAAGATTACTGTTTGATTTTGTATTAGTATACAGTCAGTACAATGATAAGCATAGTTAATTTAATAAGAAGTGAATGGCGAACCGTCTGTTATATAAAGATAGAAGACGAACAGAATATTAAAAAAAAACAAACCCATAAAAATAAAAGTTTTCATGTTAATTCTCTAATAGGAGATGGGTATGTGTTAAAATTTGAAGAAAATCGAGCTAATTTTTAAAAATTTATATGGGCACCCCTCGGACCTCAGGGCCTCACTCCAAAAACTTTACAAAAAATTTTGTCCATCGGAGATACAAAATTTTAAAAAAAACGGGTTAAGTTTTTTATAAAAAAATTTTTGCAAAAAGTGTTGCCCATCGGAGATACACACGTAAAATAATTAAAAAAAATAGGGTTAATTTTTTAAAAACAAAATTTGGGGCCCAATGACCCTGGGGCCCGGGGTCTCCAAATTTTTTACAAAAAGTGTTTTTTTATCGGAGATACATACGTATACAAAATTTAAAGAAAATCGTGTTATTTTTTTTTTTAAATTGTGTGGCCCCACGACCCTGGGACCCAGGGTCTTACAAAAAGTTTTGTCTATCGGAGATACACATGTGTATTAAATTTGAAGAAAATCGGGTTAATTTTTTTAAAAAAAGTTATGGGGCCCCACGAACCCGGGCCCGGGGTCTCCAAATTTTTTACAAAAGGTGTTTTCCATCGGAGATACACATTTGTATAAAATTTTAAGAAAATCGGGTAAATTTTTTAAAATATTTCTATGGGAGCCCCCCCCCCCCCCCGACCACGAGGTCCGAAGAAATTTTAATAGAAAGTATTGTCAAAATTTCAATAAAATCGGGCTATGGGAAGTGGGTTAAAAATTGATCGCAAGATTCCATGACACACAAATCCACACACAAACACACGGGCACGCGAAGTTAATATAGAGAATTTAATAAGCCGAAAGGGAACAAGCAGGCAATAAACTAACAGAAACTGTTACTCATAACCTTCTCTACAGAATGCGCAACTGTTTAAGAATACATGCTTAAAAGAGAACAAGAGAGCTAAATCCATATAAAAATTTCATGTTTCTCACTACAAAAACTACAAAAAAAGAAAGCAAGCAGAGAACCAACACGAACCTTTTTCGTGCAACCGTATGGGTTGCAAGTTGCAACTGCAAGGTTAATAGAACGAGTAAGCGGAGCACCGATGGGGACTTTCGAGTTTCAATACAATTACTAGTACTACATATACACATATTAGCCGTAGAGAGAGAGAGGGTGATTGAGTTGTTGGGGAAATGGTGTGGCATGGAAATAGAAGTATGCATCAAAATGTTTTTCGTTGCAAGGAAGCTTGCAGGTGTCATTGTTATCTGCCTCTTTTTTTGTAACTTATAGTAGTATTTTTTTTCTGTTAATCGACCAAACACGAGAGCACTGTATCATTTTATGCAATGTTGATAGAACGAGCAGAGCAGAGCAGAGCACTGATAGAAAATGAACAGAGACTTTACTATCACTACGGCTGCGGTAAAGAATTAAGGAGTTTCGCAGCTTGTGCTGCACAAAAAAATTGGCAGGCAGTCTGTATGCACGAAATTGCGGCTACATTTTAAACCGACTTACAGTCTGCTTGTAGGGCGACAATTTGACATTTACATTTTGCTATTTGCATCCATTTTTAAGTAGCTGCGTAAACTGCGCAGTCGATTTCTCTTTACTGCATTGGCTGGAGAAGTGAATTTTTGACCAATATGCAGCATAAACTGTGCAGCGGCTAAATTCTTGATCGCAGCCTACTACTGCATATGTTTGTTTCGTTCTGCTCAAACTATGAGCTTGATTATATGTTATTGAAACCACATACATGATCATCAATCACATCACATACAACAGAATAAATAATTTATAAGCTGATTTAAATGTTGATAACAATTTATTGTGAGGTGGGTACATTTTATATATCACTGCACAAACATTGTAATGCAATTGCGTCGATAGTAGTAGGAGAAGTAAGAGCTGTTAAAAAAATATGTGCGTGTAATCTTTACGCGCAGTTGGAGTAAAATTCTTTGACGTTGTGGCCAATATTACGATTAAATTAAAAGACACGAGTCGCTTGAGAAATTGCTTAGTTCCCAAAATTCAAGACCATAATGATCATTTTCCAGAATTTCCATAGGAAGAAGTCTTATAATCGCATCTTAGTACTACATTCCGAATTTCATGCGAATCGCTTGAGAAATAGCTTTGTTCCAGAAATTCCAGACCATAATGACCATATTCCAGAATTTCCGTAGGGAGAAATCTTATAGTCGTATCTTAGTCCTACATTCCGAATTTCATGCAAATCGCTTGAAAAATTGCTTTGCTCCAGATATTCCAGACAATAATGATCATATTCCAGAATTTCCATAGGAAGAAATCTTATAGTCACGTCTTAGTCCTACATTCCGAATTTCAGCGAATCGCTTGAGAAATTGCTTTGTTCCAGAAATTCCAGACAATAATGATTATATTCCAGAATTTCCATAGGAAGAAATCTTATAGTCACATCTTAGACCTACATTCCAAATTTCATGCGAATCGCTTGAAAAATTGCTTTGTTCCAGGAATTCCAGACAATAATGATCATATTCCCGAAGTTCCATAGGAAGAAATCTTTTAGTCACATCTTAGTCCTACATTCCGAATTTCATGTGAAATTGATTTGCTCCAGAAATTCCAGACCATATTGATCATATTCCAGAATTTCCATAGGAAGAAATCTTATAGTCACATATTAGTCCTACATTCCGAATTTCGTGCGAATCGCTTGAAAAATTGCTTTGTTCCAGAAATTCCAGACAATAATGATCATATTCCAGAAGTTCCATAGAAAGAAATCTTATAGTCATATCTTAGTCCTACATTCCAAATTTCATGCGAATCGCTTGAAAAATTGCTTTGTTCCAGAAATTCCAGACAATAATGATCATATTCCAGAAGTTCCATAGGAAGAAATCTTATAGTCACATCTTAGTCCTACATTCCGAATTTCGTGCGAATCGCTTGAAAAATTGCTTTGTTCCAGAAATTCCAGACAATAATGATCATATTCCAGAAGTTCCATAGAAAGAAATCTTATAGTCATATCTTAGTCCTACATTCCAATTTTCATGCGAATCGCTTGAAAAATTGCTTTGTTCCAGAAATTCCAGACAATAATGATCATATTCCAGAATTTCCATAGGAAGAAATCTTATAGTCACATATTAGTCCTACATTCCGAATTTCGTGCGAATCGCTTGAAAAATTGCTTTGTTCCAGAAATTCCAGACAATAATGATCATATTCCAGAAGTTCCATAGAAAGAAATCTTATAGTCATATCTTAGTCCTACATTCCAAATTTCATGCGAATCGCTTGAAAAATTGCTTTGTTCCAGAAATTCCAGACAATAATGATCATATTCCAGAAGTTCCATAGGAAGAAATCTTATAGTCACATCTTAGTCCTACATTCCGAATTTCATGTGAAATTGATTTGCTCCAGAAATTCCAGACCATATTGATCATATTCCAGAATTTCCATAGGAAGAAATCTTATAGTCACATATTAGTCCTACATTCCGAATTTCGTGCGAATCGCTTGAAAAATTGCTTTGTTCCAGAAATTCCAGACAATAATGATCATATTCCAGAAGTTCCATAGAAAGAAATCTTATAGTCATATCTTAGTCCTACATTCCAAATTTCATGCGAATCGCTTGAAAAATTGCTTTGTTCCAGAAATTCCAGACAATAATGATCATATTCCAGAAGTTCCATAGGAAGAAATCTTATAGTCACATCTTAGTCCTACATTCCAAATTTCATGCGAATCGCTTGAGAAATTGCTTTGCTCCCGAAATTCCAGACCATATTGATCTTATTCCAGAATTTCCGTAGGAAGAAATCTTATAGTCGTATCTTAGTCCTACATTTCGAATTTCATACGAATCGCTTGAAAAATTGCTTTGTTCCAGAAATTCCAGACAATAATGATCATATTCCAGAAGTTCCATAGGAAGAAATCTTATAGTCGCATCTTAGTCCTACATTCCGAATTTCTTGCGAATCTTGAGAAATTGATTTGCTCCAGAAATTCCAGACAATAATGATCATATTCCAGAAGTTCCATAGAAAGAAATCTTATAGTCATATCTTAGTCCTACATTCCAAATTTCATGCGAATCGCTTGAAAAATTGCTTTGTTCCAGAAATTCCAGACAATAATGATCATATTCCAGAAGTTCCATAGGAAGAAATCTTATAGTCGCATCTTAGTCCTACATTCCGAATTTCTTGCGAATCTTGAGAAATTGATTTGCTCCAGAAATTCCAGACCATATTGATCATATTCTTATAATCACGTCTTAGTCCTACATTCCGAATTTCATGCGAATCGCTTGAAAAATTGCTTTGCTCCAGAAATTCCAGACAATAATGATCATATTCCAGAAGTTCCATAAAAAGAAATCTTATAGTCGCATCTTAGTCACACATTCCGAATTTCATGCGAATCTCTTGGGAAATGGCTTAGCTCCCAAAGTACTTACATTTAAAAGTGTGATATTTAACAGTGATCACAACATTCGGACATAACAGTGTCTCACTTAGCAGTGTCTCACTTAACAGTGTCTCACTTAACATTTGACTTTTTGAAAAAGTACCCCATACCTTGTAGTGAGACGTTGTCACGTCAAAAAACTTTACTTTAGTCTATATCTCCGAAACTAATAAGTTTCAAGGTCATTCAAGATCACCATTAGATAACCCCCTCAATCCTTAACAAATTTCATTAAAAGTCATTTTCTTTAAAAAGTCATTTTCTCCTATTATCTAGCAGCGTTCTCGAGATAAAAGACTTGCATTTTTTAAAAAACTCACCCTGTATATATTTGTATAAAACATAACTGTAGAAATTCCCATGTATCGACTTTTTTGAAACATAAAATCGTAAAATGTGGCATTAAATCCTGACCAAACTTTTCTTTCACACATCCGTGTAGAGCTCTCATGGCAAAACCTCTCCACCGGTACCGATTTCAAATCGATGTAATCAGGCTTTTTTCTGGTTCCGTAAATTAATTTTTGACTGACAAGTATAGTATATTACAGAACGAGCAAGGAAAGTGGCAATCTAACGAGCACGATGATCACATTTCTGCAAGTCATGTACGCTATTTTTCACGCGTCCAAACCGGTTTTTTTTTGCTAAATCGAGAGAGAAGCAGAAATGTGAGAATGTGTGACTGCACTGTGACTGCAGTAAATAACAAAGAAATGAATTTTTCACGCGTCCAAACCGGTTTTCCTGCTTATTCGAGAGAGAAGCAGAAATCACAAACGACAAACAAAAGAGAATTCTTGCTCATGCGCAATGTGTTCGCTGAGATTGTAGTAAATAACAAAAGACGTTTATATCATAACATAACTAGTGTTGCTATGGGCTACTTTCGAGGCTAGTTTATAGCGTACGAAACAGTCACTTTCGTCTATGGGCGTGTGAAAAGTAAGTAGCATAGCACCAAACTTGCTTGGAAAGCCTTTTGGGCTTTTCGTTCTTTGGGGGAAAATTACCGTCGGCCAGCACGTGGAGGGGTGATAGCACTTCCACCAGTCATAAATAGATACGGCATGTGCATAAATGCCACCTGTAATGGCCCATACTGAGTTCCACCATCGTGTATTGAATTTTTTTAAAAGTTAGTAGCTAAATATTCTGGGAGAATAGGTCATCAACAACGCCTGCGTGCCATTTTATTCGTTGTTCTGCAACGTGTTTAAAAAGATTGACTCTCAACTGTTCTTTGGATTTCAAAATCCTAAAACTTACCATTACGTAATCCGTGACACCAACTTCGATTGTATGACCTTCTATAATAGCCAAAAGTTGAATATGGGATGTTTCTCCTGGGCAAGGCCAACCAGATAGCATCCCGATTCAAGCTATCAAAAGCTTTCTATACGGCTAAAATTGCTTATTTTCACACGCTCTTCGTATGGTAGGATGCCATCAGTACATTTTTTGTCGGTATTGAACTCTCGCGAATGGGTGACAAACGTTCCGAGAGTAATAACTTGTCACGGAAAGCTTACGGCCTTAAATTGTAGGTCCCTTCCATTTGTGTGCAAAAATATACATGGTCACAAATGGTTGCGAGAAGCTAGGCCTTGGACTGCAATGGTCTGTCGCGCCGAATATTATCACTTGTAGGAATATTTTTTTAACTTTAAACTTTAAATAAAACACATTGTAAGGAAAGAGGAATGAAAAACCTTTTAATCCATATCTATTTTTTTGGTTATTCCTTAAGACTAATAGAAAGTCTAGGAGACCATTTCGAAAGCAGCGCAGTGGTGTTTGAACATGTTGGACGTTCCTGTCTATCAGTTGAGACCCTGCTGATCTTGTGGTAGGTTGCATGTTTACACACTTCCCAAAGCCCGATTTCATTCAAACGATGCACTCATCTGTTTCTCCAGTGACAACACATTTTATTAAAATATGGAAGTGATCGCGTACAGGGTCGGGAGGCTCCCGTACTAATTTTTTAAAAAATTTAACCGATTTTCTTCAAATTTTGTACACATGTGTATCTACGATGACAACACTTTTTGAAGAAGTTTGGAAGTGATTTAGACTCATGGCCGTGGGACTCCCATGTAATTTTGTTAAACATTTACCGGATTTTCTTCAAATTTTTTGCACATGTTATCTCTAGTGACAACACTTTTTATAAAAGCTTGGGCTCCCATATAAATTTTTAAAAAATTATTTTTTTGAAAATTTACCCGGTTTTATTCAAA
This sequence comes from Nephrocerus scutellatus, assembly GCA_947095585.1. Taxonomy (NCBI): domain Eukaryota; kingdom Metazoa; phylum Arthropoda; class Insecta; order Diptera; family Pipunculidae; genus Nephrocerus; species Nephrocerus scutellatus. Next base: position 34,757,785 of record OX352762.1, read on the forward strand.
TTTTGTACATTTATATGAAAAATTTTATTGGGTTGTTTTTGTTCTCACTATACTCTGCAATATAACCATTCCATGCCCCATGATTTCTATCTTGTATTGCGTGATCGCACGCTCTTCTTGGAGTTTTGTGGACATTCCTGAAGTAAGTCGCGGAAAGTCTTAACGTTATAGAAACCGCGGTCGTGCTGCACTCCAGCTCATGCGATAACAAAAAACAAGACCAAAACTACAAAAATACCATGTTGTGGTTTTAAACTTTAAACACAAAAATAAAACAAGTAAATGTAAAAAAAGTTTTTCGGGTACAAACTTTTATATATACACGCCACAAAGTCGTTTATTATTTGGTAATAATCGCCAAAATATATGTTTTTGAGGTCGGAGCTATTTCGAAAAATTTTCTTTTTTCCACGCTTCACACACGACATACGCGACTCACAACACGCGTCAAAAAAGGCAGACTGCGGGATATCAAAATGGGGCCCTGACATTGAGCCGCACACAAAATTTCAGCCCTCTAGGTCGTGCGAAAGGTGGGTATAAAAGACCTAAAAAAACGATAAAATGGCGCGATTTCAAGCCATCACACGTGCCACACGCGAAACGTGACACGCGTCTTACGTGGAATATAAAAAATGGTAATTTGGACTTAAATACTCAGAAAATTATTCAGGTCGGGCTCTGATGTACCAACGATTTTGGTAACACCAGGGCCTTCAGCTGATGTTACCATGCTAGCTCTCTACCGGCATTTGGGTAGCAAGCCGCCAGCCACTACGTAGGCCAAACTCAGAACGAAACTGGGTGATCAATCAAAAGTTGGCCCATACTCAGCTAACCGTCAAGGAGATCAACCTCATCTGTGGGTTACAGCCAACTCCCATAGTACCAACGCGACCTTGGTGAGATCTGACATCAAGGAACTCAGTTCGTTCAGTATGATTGCGGGCGTAGGTACCCTACAGCACATCGTCCGGAACCTCGAACCCATTCATTTGTCACTAGGATACCGTGCTATCCTAGGCCGCTAGGATAGAAACTATTCCAGGCACATCACAGACCTAGGCCATTGAATACGACAGTCCCCTGCTAGACGTTCTAACTACCAGTAGCCCATTCAGGGTCGCAAAGTACGAAAATATTGCCCATAAAGAGCACACTCGAAGTACCCGCGGCCCTTATTAATCGCCCGTGGTAAAGCCCCGCACCATAACCAGATAAGATTTTATGATGCAGTTGGACGCCACTATGAGTTTACCACTCCTCCTTTCTCAACCGGGTTTGTGACCGGCTATGGCGGAGTTTTAGACACTCACAAAATTTCAGCTCTCTAGGTCGTGTGGAAGTTGGTTAAAAAGGAACTCAAAAAATTCGAAAAAAATTGCAACCCATAACACGAGCCACACGAGAAACGCGACACGCGTCATACTCGGAATATAAAAAATTCTATTTTGGACTTAGACACTTAAAAAATTTCAGCTCCACTAATTTGTGGAAGGTGGTTAAAAAAGACCTCAAAGTGGTCGAAAATACAGACAAAAAGGGGTCAAGTTCAATAAAAGTTTTTAATAAATAATATACGTATAAGCGAAAATTGATGGCAATTTTAAGTGGTCGCTATCGCATTTTGCAGCTAGCTCCACGCTTTCAGATTGTGCATCGCTGCCGCCTGCACCTCCGAAAAAAGAAAACTTTATGGGACTGATTTAAATTCGTACTCGTGCAGTTGCTAGAGTTTTAAACGATCTCAACACCCACAATTCCGCTGAGGCAAATGGTATTTCCCCATTAGTTCTGAAGAGGTGTTTATCCAAGCTGGCATTACTCTTATGGACTCTTCCCGAGAAGTTGGAAAACATCTTTTGTCCAGCCCTGACCCAAAAAAAGGCGAGCCGTCGTCGCGTTCTTCGTACCGCCCCATAGCACTTACATCCATAATTTCCAAGGTAATGGAAACGCTGATCAATTTTCAGCTCATAAAATATCTTGAAACTAACAAAATCCTTATTGACCTGCAGTACGGTGGGCAACGTTCTACTGCTGATTTGATGAATGTATATCTTACCGAAGTGGAACCAGTCTTTGCATCAGTTTGGTGAAAGTAAAGCTGTTTCACTTGATATTACCGAGATATTTGACAGAGTTTGGCATCAAGCTCTTTTGTCCAAAATGCGTGCTTATGGAGTCGATGATAAGTTGCTTCATTGGATCTTTTTGACCGCTTAATTCAAGTTGTCTTTGACGGTTTCATGTCTAAAATACATCACATAAATGTGCAAGAAATATTTCACTCCCTCTGATCTGGCTACTATCTGGAGGGCTTTTATACGCCCCCAATTTGGGTACAATTGTCATATCTGTTATGGTATAAAACTACCTTGCATAAGGTAGAAAGCATACAAAACCGTGCAATTAAACTTTTCGGTGACGGAAACATTGCAAAATCAATAGATTCGCTTGAACACCCCAGGAACGTTTCCTGCTTGTTACTTCATACATCAACTCAACCATACTTGAACTAGAAACCTAGGTTATCAATGCAGTGAGAAAAATTCGTGAGTTTTTGACCACGTCGGGAATGGATCTCGGTGTCCTCCGAGTGGGAACCAATGGTTCTAACCACTGCACCACCGACACTGACAAAATTGACAAACTTGCCTTGCTTATTTATTAATTATGTACTGGAATGTAAATAATAAATGGAACGAAGCTTTTAGATTTCAAAGGAAAATATATATGTGTACCTTACCATGCTTAAAAGATACTTCAAATGTCAAACGCCATCCATCCCTAATTTTAGTAGTGTTAAGATCATATTTAAAATTATATTTTGGTTCTCATTAGGGAAGCATCGAAGTTCTTGCTCCGAATCGATTATTTTTAAAATAAAAAAAAAAAAAAATAAAAAAATTAACAATGTATTAACTTATATGAGATGTGTCATTGCCTGCTTATTATAAGCATTGGTTTGAGTCAAGGAAATATATTTCCATTTACTACATCCAGATTTGAAAAAGATACTAGGTGACCCAGTTCGCTCCTGAATTTTGTAATAATTACCATAGCATTGTTTGATTGATGTGTGATTCAGAAACTTCTGCAAATTTGTTGATGGTCAGGCGGCAAATCAAGTCGGTAGAATCTGTCTTACTGACGTCGAGAGTGGCGTTGAGTTACCACACTCTTAATGCTTCGTAAGGAAGCAGGCACATTAAGAAATGAGAGGTGGACGTATGCCACCACGTGTACTGTAGCAAAACAAGTTTGGCCAAATCTGGACTTAAGATGCTCCAGAGTCTGTAGTCTAGAGCATTGATTGGATTGCAAAGAAGAGATCTCAGAATGGTAGATGCGATAAGGCTGGGTCTTGAATTCAATGACTTCTGTGGAAACTGTAATGATGTCGAGGAAGAAGAGACAATAGCTCAACTCCTGCGTTTATACCCGGCTTTTGAAGGAAGAAGCCAAAAACATTTGGGCTACTACATAATAACAACTTATCGTGTATCGAAAACTATAATGTGCGAGCTATCCTAAGATTTATTATAAGCTCCAATTGGGGTCTATGAAAGTAACTCAACTTCTGCGTTTATGCCCGGCTTTTAAAGGAAGAAGGCAAAAACATTTGGGCTACTACATAATAACAACTTATCGTATATCGAAATCTATAATGCGCGAGATATCCTAAGATTTATTATAAGCTCCAATTGAGGTCTATGAAAGGGTAAAGGGCATGATCCTGAGGTATCACAATGGACCGACACTGGTCTAAGTGTGCGAAAGCAGCCACAAAACCTAACCTAACCTACGTACATACTTAAAAGCCCCTGTTAATTTGTTCCTTCTGACGCTAAAAATAAAAGCAGTGAAAGTCGTTTTGCGGCTTGGATTCATGTCTGCATTAAAGAAAACCGAATGCACATATGTACGTATGTACTCGTATATTTGAGTTGAATAGTAAATTAAAATAAAAACGTCGAAAGCGAATGAGTTGAAAAACTAAATCAGAAAAAAAAATCGAAAGCATTCGCGCCGGTATAAGCATAGTGTGTTTGCTTTCGTCTCTTCAGAGCGAGCAACAGAGTCTGGTTTAAGTGTTATGCAACTAATTTTCTTTCTATCCTTTTGTCTATTGCCTCATGACAATCTACGGCTTTTCTGTTCAGGTTCCGTTTTCATATCGCCGTGAGTGTCGCCGTGTTCAGGGCTTTGTTTTTATCGTTTTCTTGCTCTTGTTTCTCTTTCTTACAGCAAGAAATAAAATATCTTTCGATGGGTTATTAAGCGTGCTAACAACGTTTCTCAAAACGTGTTTTGGGCAAATTCATGCGTTGTTAAGTTTTTGTCATCTGAAAAGCACACTCCAAACAATACAAAAAAGGTCATTGCTGGCAAATAGTGAATACTGAAAATATTTTTTGTGGAAAAAACTTCGAACATGACTGATAGTCAAAATAAGATGTTTAATATTACGCCAAATACAGGCGCTAAACAGATTTTTCTGGAGCTGTGTAACCGGAAATCACTGCCAAGAGGGAAGTAAATTTAGTTTGGCTTTTGGGGCTGTGTTTGCATGAATAGCAACATTATTAGTCAAGACAGTTCAATAGTTTATCTAATTACATTTTCAATTTGTCCAGATATTAATACCAAATGCTTGTTTTATACGACAGAACACAACATTTAATACCAACATAAGATTCCTATACCTTTAACCACTCAATTTTAAAACAAAACCTTTAATGTAAATATTACTGAATAGCACAGTATTGTTATAATGTCTCGATACTCCTTACTTCAACAATCGGCACAACGAAGCCAAGCACCCTGTAACTGTCCAGTTTGCATATAGGCCGAGAGTCTTTTCTGTTGATTACATGGATACATGAAATAAGTTCAAAATCAAATAAATTGCAATAAAAATTTAAATAACCCCGAAACTGAATTAACATCCAAATCAGCAAATAAAATATGTATCTAAGTCCCGAAATTTGGGGCTTCTTTCATTATAAAAAAAAACCATACAATTTTTGGTGTAAATTCTCTAATCGGGGATACATAATGGGGAAATTTTGAATAAAATCGCGTAAATTTTTAAAAAATTTGTTTCGGAGCCCCCCGACCCCGGGGCCCGATCACTTCCAAATTTTTACAAAAAGTTTTGTTTATCGGAGATACACATGTGAAAAATTTAAAGAACATCAGGTAAATTTTTAAAAAAAATTTGTAAGGGAGCCCATCCCGGGTCCCGATCACTCCAAAAATTTTACAAAAATTGTTTTCCATCGAAGATACACATGTGTATAAAATTTGAAGAAAATCGGGTAAATTTTGTAAACAATTAGTATGGGTGCCCCCCGACCCCGGGGCGCTTCACTTCCCACTTTTTACAAAAAGTGTTTTCCATTGAAGATACACATGCATATAAAATTTGAAGGAAATCAGGAAAATTTTGTAAAATATTTGTATGGGAGACCACCGACCCCGAGGCCCAAGGGCCCAATAAAAAGCGTTGTTATCGGAGATACACATGTGTGCAAAATTTAAATAAATCGGGCTTTAGGAAGTGGGTTAAAAATTGATCACAAATTTACCCGATTTTATTGAGGCATAACTAGCATAACAGAAAAATATAAAAGATAGTGGATCTAGTTATTAAATAAATGAAAATTTGAGGCTTGAAATCATATAAATTAAAAGCATCACTCTAAACATTTGAGGTTTAAAATTACATTTAATTAACGTTTTAAAAATAGATTGGAAGTTTAGTTTCAAATTTTTTATTAAGACCTAGCGGAAATACCCCATCTCACTGAATTCCACCCCACTGACTACACGCCCACTGACCCTCTCAACCAATCGACCACATCAGACACTAATATCGACAAAAAAACAAACATACTTTAAAATGTATACACAAGATAAATATACGTTGCCAAGTACAATTAAGTACTTAGGAGTTGTTTATAAATGAAACGTAACGTGTTTCTTGAGCACTTAGTTTAGACTAGTGATATATGGCTTGTGTCTTACTTTTAATTTCATTTTGATTGAATTTGGTTTGATCTTTTCTTGTTTTTTTTTATATTTTTTTTCCAGGAGCCCCAGTCGAGCGAACATGTCGGTGCAGTTTTTCAGGATGAACAAAATATGGCTGCAATATTATTGCGGCGACATTTACAGACCGGAGAACTTATAATGGTAAGTTAAAACCGACTGCTGTTCTCAGTTTTAAGTTTGAACATCATCCAAGCAAATCAATGTTGTTGTCGAAGCCGAAAGATTGGCCAAGTTGAGCGAACGAACATTATGGCCGTGGTTATAACATAGACGTAATGGGATTTTTCTTCTTCGGTTGGTCTTCAATAAATGAAGCTATGCGCCTTGACCGATATTCCCAAATAAGAATTGTTGTGGTTTTATTTTTAAATAGAACGAAAAGTAATCGGCACAAAAATACAACGAAATAACTCTACTACATATGTGTAACATGATATCAAGGTAAGATGTGTCTAAAATTTTCCATTTGGCACGGTCAAGAAAGGTAAAAAACTTTAATTGAGCTAAAATAATTATTTTCTTTGTTTTTCGGTTTTCACACAATAGAACTGCCATTCAATCTACTCAGTATAATCTGAAGTTCTAACATTGTTTTTACCTTAATTACGGTTTTCTTTATTTTCTTACTCAACTACTCTATAAAAAGATCGAACGGGGCTGTGTCGGGGCGCACAGCCGTTGGTTTGACGTGAAACGTATATGTCAGCAAGTCGCTTTTAGTATAATGGATGAAATGAAAACGAGAGATTAACTGCGTACTAAAAAAATGTTAATACAAAACAGACACTGAATGGTACATAATTATTTATTTTGATTAATACTCGACGACAATGTTGTTCAACATTGGCCTGTGATATGAGAAATATGGTACATAAGGCATAATATCAAAATTAACATGTCTGGTGAACGTATAATCTATAGTGGTATTGCCCTATGCTGTTCTATGGGCACTAAATTAAAGCCGAATTCATTCTATCCCTCAGTTCGGGGACGTCTTTGACAGATATGTGGGTGCTATCTTCACTCGATATGTCCATTGGTAAAGGTACAACAGCGGTGGAGGTGCTCGAGGTGGAGTCAGAGTCGTTCACCTAGCATGCCGTGGCAGTTTTGCGAAGCTCCAGAAACAGTCTCTCTCGCTCGACACCGGACATTGGGATACCTGTGCGTGGCCCATACCCATACAGGCGTAATTTATATTTTCAGTTGGGTGTGGGTTGGTTTGACATATTGTATTTTAATACTTTTTTTACATATAAATATTGTCCAAAATCCACTTTTGCAATAACCTTTTCTAATAAATAAACTCTATTCACAAACACATGAATCACCGCGCTGGCATTCCTGAGTCGGGAGCTACACTGAATTGAAAGGAGCTAGAACGCGTGGGGATTCAATTGGCATCTATATTGATTTTTGCCGGGAGCATTTAGTCTAAAGGAATGGAATGTTGCGAGCTTTCCTAAATTCCTGTTCGAACCAAAGCTGTTCACAAACGCTGGAAGATAGATTAAGCGGATTCGTTTCGATTTTCGAATACCATTTTGAAGCGTTCGTTCGCTGCACGCCTTCACTTCGACTGATCTTCATATCCCTCAGTTCGGAGACGTCTCTGACAGATGTGTGGGTGCTATATTTCCTCCATATGTCCATTGGTGAAAGTACAACAGTAGGTATCGTTCACTGAGCGAACAGTCTCGCTCGGTCATCACCGGACGTTGTGGTACCTGTGCATATCTTTCCAACGATAGGCGGGTTTTATATTTTTGGTTGGCTCTTGCACGGGCTGAGGCTGACATTGAATTCTTTTTTAATTCTTTTTTATAGGCTAACTTTAAAATTTTCCATATATATTGTTAGGAAAATGTAAATAGAATTTGTGTATTGCATTGCACATACACGTGTATAAAAAGCCTTGTATTAAATTGTAATTGAAGAAGACATGTCTGGTCTATTTATATGACATAATAGTTTTGGGACGCACATTCAATGAGCACGTACATAATCTTCGGCAAGTTTTAGCAGGATTGAAGTTGAGTCCGTCGAAATAAAGTCTTTTCAAAAATTAATTTGGCCCACATTGTTTCCAGTCAAGAAGTACGCACGGATCCAAAGAAGTAAGAAGCTGTTAACGAATGGCCAACACCAAAGAATTTACATGACCTGCGAAGTTTTCTGGGGCTATGCTCAGAATCAACGGTTTCGTGGCTAACTTTGCAGATGTAGCACGAAGCCTTCAACACCTTACTGAGAAGAATAAGAAATTCCAATGGTTGAGCGAGAACAAGAAATCATTTGACTTGCTGAAGGGGAAGCTATGCAGTTCTCCATTTTTGGCATATCCACAGGTAGGAGAACTCTTCATCTTGGGTATTGATGCGTGAATCCGGGGCGGTGCTATTGCAGAATCAAGAAGGAAAAAAGCGTTTAATAGCGTACTACAGCCGTTCGCTTTTTAAGCCTGAGAAGAACTGCTGTATAACCCAAAGAGAATTACTGGCGGCTGTTTTCTATAGCGCCAAATACTTCCATAAGTACCTATATGGTTAAGAGTTTTTTCTTCGAACTGACCATGCAGCTCTCCAGTGGGTAATGCAGTTTATGGAACCAGATAGATAGAACGACTCATTCAGGACAGATCATCGAAAAGGAATGCTGCATAATAATGCCGATTGATTATCAAGAAGACCTTGTGCACCTTAATACAAACACTGTCTAAGGCAAGAACACAAGAAGTTCTATGAAGTAGTTGCACAGATAAGACTACAGGTTGAAAATCGCTCGACAAAAGAGCAGCTAAGGGAGGAAGGGAGCTAAGGGAGGATCCATCCTTCAATGGATGGAGGAAGGAGAAAGACGATGTGGCACGAGATTGCAACTGTCATACAATAAAAAGTTATTGGGCAAAAACCTTAGTAAGGGTCTTAGAGGCGCTACGATTAATATCTTTTCAGATAGTCAAGCAGCGCTGAAAGCGCTATCTTCCAGAATAATGGACTCTAAATCAGTTAAATGCTGCTACGATGCAGGCAGGGCTTAACAGGGTGAAACTCGGTTGGGTCCCTGGTCACCAGGGAACGAACATGCGGATAAACTAGCCAGCGCTGTTTCAGAATCTGCGTTCTTAGGACCGGAACCGGAAATGATAATTAAGTGGGTAGGAAGACTTCGTCTGGCCCATTGTGATAATATCCCTGGGCTTAGGCAATCCAAACGGTTAATCAGGGCCTTTTCCTTGGAGGAAATCGTTGATCTAAACAAGGAAATCAAAAAGCATGTGAGCTTTCTCACAGGTCATTGTGGCTTGCGATATCACCTTAGCCAAATTAAGCTTGGCTCTGCAGGTTCTGCTTGAAGGATGATGAAACATCGGGGCACATTCTCTGTGATTGTCCAGCATTGATCTGGTTAAGGAGACGTATTTTCCACAAGGTAATATGTTCGTCGGCGGAAGATCTGCCACTAACGACATACTATTCTTCATTAGGGAAGCAGTAAGTCTCCTAGATTAGTTACACCCTACGATACATTAGATCTTTTTAGGTCGCAGTGTCAGCCAATTGGGCTAGAGTTTTGTCTTTAACAAAAATAATGGGCTCAATGGCAGTCATTGAGATTGGAAGATGGAATACTGGTGATGTAATGGGAATCTGCTAATGGTCAAAGCACAAAATCACAGATCTACCAACGAACCGATTCAAAGAAGTCCTCCAAGAAATACATAGTGGTACCTCAGGAACATAGGTATTGATGCGTTTAAAAAACGCTAGATAATAAATACAATGTTGGAGCGCCATTTTAGCGGATAGCAAAGGACATAGCTGGCCTATTTCCAGAAAAAAGAGACGGAAATTGCTATATACTCGTTTGCATTGATTACTTCAGTAAATGGTCAGACGCATATCCTATCGAAAATCAGGAAGCTAGCACGGTGGCTAGGGCATTCGTGACCAATTGGATATGCAGATTTGGAGTACCACTGGATCTACATTCCGATTAAGGGCGGAATTTTGAATCGCTAGTCTTTCAAGAGCTGTGCCAAGAGTTATGCCAACCAGGATGAATGGGATCGCTGAATACCATTGTTTACGATACGCAACGCTACGCGCTACGATAGCTATACACAACACGACTGAAAAACCACTAGCAATGGTTGTATTTGGTAAAAAACTCCATCTACCGTGCGACATTAAATTTGGATCATCTCCAGTAGAACCGACTACAAAGGAAAACTACGTGACCCAAGACAGACGAAATGCGATGTGACCTGCGTGCAAACTTTGGAGGATTTCAGGAAGGAGATTTGATCTGGCTTTACAATACCAAAAGAAGAAAAGGTAAATCTCCAAAACTGCAGCAAACTTTGGAGGATTTCAGGAAGGAGATTTGATCTGGCTTTACAATACCAAAAGAAGAAAAGGTAAATCTCCAAAACTACAGCAAAGTTGGGAAGGCCCTTCCAAGATCATTTAGAGGATTAATGGCGGAGTATATCAAATTAAACAAAGCCCCAGATGTAAAATGAAAATTTTTCACCTCGACAGATAGACAAGATACAAAGGATTGCTGAATCTGTTCGGGACAAACAGAATGCAGGCGGAGGTTTTGTTACGAAAATGTAAATAGAATTCGTTTAACGGAAAGTAGAAACTCGTATATAAAAAGCCTTGCATGTAATAGAGTTAAGAAATTATGTAAATGTTCACTGCTAACAGCGCACAGCGCCATCCGTAGACTACTCGAATAAGCATTATCAAAGAAAGTAATATTGTTTATCAGTCTATGAATACAATTTCATAAAAAGCTCCGTTATCTTTTCGTAAAGTCAGAGTAGATAATTTAGAAAGGGTAATTTAATTGTCAAGCAAGTAGTTTATTAGGAAATATTAACAAATTAATGGTTTACAATTGTATTTTGTAGACAGACTAGACCACAGCAATCAAATGGCCACACATATCTTTTTTGAATCACTAACTTTAGTTTACACTAAAACTATGAGAAAAGTATTATTAAGATTGACACTTAAATAGCATTTTTAAATTTTGTTTAGTTTAACTTTTAAGTTTTAATGCCACTTGTTCGGAGAATACTTTGATTTTATGTATTCTATGTTTCATTACAGGTCGTAATGCAACTGCAGCATAATCTACAGTCAAACAACGAAAAATATAAACAGTTAGGCATTGGTCTTTTATTTCTAGTGCAAACAAAGATATTTTGGTTTGCCACGTTGAATAAAAACATGTTGTTGAGTTCTCTTTGAGGTTCAACTTCAAGGTTAAACCCTTCTCATAGTGTTAGAAGGTCTTTAACCTATAAAAATACTAATTTATTTACCTTACTCTGGGTAATGAACGTACTTTTTGTTCGTTACCAGTATATTGCGACTGTGGTTAAAAATTAAATATAATAATTATTTAAACAACGCACCACCATATTATTCTTTAGTAAAGAAACCATGAAAGTGCAATAATTTCGAGTATATTGCATACATAAAAAAAATGACGCTTATAAAAAACGACGCCTTGATGGTACTGTCCGCGATTAAGAGCCAAACTTGCAAATGCAACGCATCATTACGCATTTATCATCATCATACATACGCTTGTCATTGTCTCATCGTTTCAGCTGACGCATTGTTATATGCGTGATAGTGATTCGACAATTAGTGTCCATTCTCATAAAAGGCATCAAATGATGTGAGCCAGGTTATTATGACCAGCATTATGTACTGACTGTGAATGCGTACCTCATACCCACTCGTGTTTTTCGCCTTTTTGCGCAATCTCCTTTTTCACGCTAACTGACCGAAGAAGATGCTGGTTTTATTTAGTTTTTTCTAAGCTAACCAAAAATTGTAAGGCCAAGCGCATCTCTAAAGTCAAATCTTTGCCACTCACAACCATAACTATCAAAGGTTCAACCAATGGTCATTGGAAGTGTTGCCGAGTTACTGCGCTTTTGATGTATGTACATAAACATGAAATACCCATTATGATGCAATTATGCACATAGCCCCCAGCACGGGTTTTTCGGTCGCCGTCTCTGCGACTACCAGTTGCACCATCAGCTTCGCCAATTGGTGCAGCTTAAAAGTTTGACCTTTTCAATGGATGTGTTTGATATTGGATATCACTGGTGTTGTTATCAAGTTTCAAACACCAAGTGATGTTTTCGGGTTTATTCTAATGTTTTACTTTTTTACTAACTTATCCAATAGTATTAGCTAATAGTTGTGCGTACGACTGTGATCAATATACAGCGTTGCTTCTGTCGATGTTAAACTATTGGTTTGGCAATCGCTAACTATTTTACAAAGTATTTATGTGGTTGGGCAACTAATTTCGGTTATGGTACGTTAAATTTTTAAAAATATACATAAACAATTAGTAAAATTTGTACTTTTTTGCTTCTTAGCTCGAAATAGCACGACGTTCAGATTTTAGTTTTATTATAATAGAAAGTTTTAGTTCACAATCATCAGTTGATTATCCGTTTGTTAATATTTTTCTCACACTCAAATTCGGGGTGCTTCAAGATGTGTTTCTGTAATATATAATGATATAACTAGCTTGAAGTTAGTTATTAAAAAAAAATTTGCATTCTTAATAATTTTTATTTGTGTTCTTGAAAACTACATCTAATTTATTGAACAATAGTAAACAAATTTAAATTTTACATTATCGTTCACTCCGATTTTTTAAAAGAAAAGAAAAAACCCTAGACCATAGACTACACCAGCCACCATCATTTTTCTGGTTTCTAACATATCCACCTGTAATATCCGTCTTTATAGTTCAACTGCATTACAGTAGGTGCTGGCAGCTCAAACTTGTATTTTGCAAATATCAGAAACGCCGGTTTCTCATGATGAACAAAGTGGAAGTAATGATGCGCCAACCACTCACTTTTTCTTCTCTATTTGCCTGAGAAACTCTTGCGCTGGTATTGGTATGGAGGGGATTGAATGGTGATAACGTTATTTAGTTGCCGTTCAAATTGATTACGTAAGATGTGACTTATAGCGGAGGAAATGTGCGTTGGTACTCTTGTATGCCAAGCAAGTGATGAGGGTAATATTATTCAGTGGCCTTAGAAACCGTTGGACGTTGAATGGTGCATCTTCGTTGCTTCTTTCCTGTTACCGCTTTTAGCGTGGAAACCATCTTGTGAGTGGATGTAAATGTAAATTCATTGATTACATTTTTTGCTGGGCAAATGCTGATGCTGTCTGAGTTGAAATAGCTGTCTAAATAGCCTTGGTATTTAAAAAAGTTGCTATGACTACGGTCTGCAGGTAAAAGCAAAATAAAAGCGCTAGCAGATTTTTATAAAATAACCATACCTCGATATATATAAAAATGCTAGCTGCTCAGCGGCGCTATTTATGAAATGAGATGAGTTTTGAAGTAAAAACGTGAAAATTCTAAATAAGTTTAAATAGTGGCTTTTTTGGTCGTTACAATTCGTTGACGTACAAAACCGAAAATCTCCACCTTGTTCAGTGAAAGAATTTTTGAAATCGGAATTTTCGTTCTTGAGTTATGTGAAGACTGAAGAACATCCCACATCCACCTCGATTAAAAAAAATTGTTTTGCTTTTTTAAGCTCCAATCCACAAAATTCAAACGTCGAAAATATGCTTTTGGGGTATTTAAGTAATTTTAATATTTTGGTTTCTTTGAACCAAAGTAATTTTTATATATATACTAGCTGAACCGACAAATTTCTTGGAACCACAGAATTCTACTGCAGAAATTCTAGAAAAAAAGGTTCTAAGAAATTTGAAGGCTCAATTTCGTAATTATTTGTAATATTTTCTTGGTCTGGGTTTTTTTTTTGTAGTTTTCCCTGACCATGATGCATTGATTAAAGCATTGAATTTGCGTCATTTTTAGTTTCGTGATCTTTTTCCGTATTGCTTTTTCAATTAATCAGAGAGAAATCTAAGAAAATAAATTGAAACCGGCTACAAACGTGAGGAATGTGATATATTGTAAATCACATTCCTTCGATTTTTATTTTTAATTTTAATAAAGTGTATAGCCTACCTTATTGCCGTGACGCAAGTCATTCAGGGAGTTATCCCTTGGAAATAAGTTATCATTAAAAAAAGACGTTGTCCTGTCGCACTTTCAATAAATTCGTTTCGTTTCGTGATCGTTTTATGAATTTGTGAAAAGCTATTTGAAATGTTAAATCAATGTAAAAATAAGAAAAAAACGTCAACCAAATGATTTATTTTCTTCAATTAAATTTGAAATTACAAAGAAATTTTTTACATTTCGATCCGATTGCAATATCATAGCAAACCAATCGAAATTTGTTTGTTTTGATTATTTGCTTGAACATCAATATTTCGTTCATTGCAATGCTTTATGATACACGAAATTTTTGTAAGTGAAACTACCTTATCGGCGGTGAGGATGAGTACGGTATCAAAAATAATTTTATGTTACGATTTTGAGTCACATTATTGGTCACATTATTATGTTATTTTTAAATTTTGGGAACTACCAGGGTTTTCCCAGAAGTGAAAAAGAAAACACAAAAATTTTTGGGAAAAATATCTTTATTTATCTACATAGTTTCCTTTCAGTTCGATACACTTTTCCCAGTGATGTCCAATAACTTCGATACCCTATTTACAGTGAATAATCCGAGGGGGGTAAATCTGGCGAATAGGGTGCATGTGGAAGCAATTTGAACTTTTACTCTTTGATTATGGCCATCACGATGACGGATGTGTAAACTGGTGCATTGTCTTGATGAAACAAAACCCTTTTCTTCGCCAGATGCGGCCACTTTTTCTTGATTTCATCTTTCGAACGTTGCAATAAATACGCAACATACACGCTATTGATTGATTTTGAAATTCTCTATATTAACTTCACTTGCCCGTGGGTCGTCGGTCGTCTGTCGTGGATTCTTGCGATCAATTTTTAACCCACTTCCCATGGCCCGATTTTATTGAAATTTTCAACACATGTGTATTTCCGGAGACAGCACTTTCTATTAAATTTTGAGGCCCCTCGGGCTGCGGGGTCGGGGGGCTCCCAAACAAAAATTTTAAAAAATTTACCCGATTTTCTTCAAATTTTACACACATGTGTATACCCAACAAACAATACTTTTTCGATTTTTTCGAATTTGGTAGTGATGGGGTCCTGGGTTCGGCCGCAAGGCCCTTATACATTTATTAAATATCTATACGGGCATCAGATATTCGTCGCCCTTTATGGACTGTGTGCGGTGTGTGCTGCGCAGTCGGCTGCGCTGCATGGTTTTGGTGGTGGAGAGAGAGAGAGAGAAATCTTAGCTCACGCACAAATGAACCCAGCAAATGAAATGAGACATACATGTTTTATGCTTACTTCAACTTACATTTTTATTTACTGAATTGTATTTTTATTGATGTCGTTTTTTTTGTTGTCGATATCAACTTACAGATAGAACAACAAGTTTTCACAATATTCTGTCATTTGGCGTTTTCATAAATTAGTTCAGAGCAGTCAAAGAGTTCTCAAGATAAATGTTCGTGTTTCTTATTTGCTCAGAGTATGATCGTGCTCTAAGTGCTCAGAATAAAATGATCTTAGCCTTTGCAATTTTAACATCTGATGTCAAATGTCTGTTTCGATGATTTTCTCCTACAATAAAAAAAAATGGCCCAGGATCGAGGGGCTCCCATATCAATTTCTGCGATTAGAGAATTTAGATGAAAAATTTTTATGGGTTGTTTTTTCTTTCTGAAGATATCCCAGGCGCATTCCAAAAAACTGACGCCATGACCTTGCCTGCAGATTAAACTGGATTCGCCTTCTTTGGAACCGATTCTCCCCTTTTAGTCCATTGTTTTGAATGAACCCATGTTTCATCAACGGTTATGAATCGACGTAAAAACCTTTCTTTATTGTAGTGAAACTTTGCCAAACATTCTATTAAAATATCCTCACGACGCTGTTTTAAATCCCGTTGTGAGTACTCGCGGCATACCCATTTTGCGCACAGCCTTGTCCAAATTATCAGTCAAAAAGTGATGTACAGCCCTTTTTGGAATTCCTGCCATATCTGCTTGGTCACACACTTCAAATGAAAGTATTGTACCTATTACATACGATGATAATTTTTTTACATGTTTAAAACTTAATTGAGAGCTGCCGCTATCATAAGTCAGGTTTGGTACCTCTGGGACTACCCTCGTATGCCCTTCTCAACCGATTTGTATGAAATTCGGAATGGTGTTATGAGTGTCCTCTGGGGGTCTTTTGGGGTCATTTGAGGGTCTTTATGGTCCTTTGGTTGTCTTTTTAGAATCTTTTGGGGGTCTATAGAGGGTCTTTTGAGAGTTTTTGTGTGGTCTTTTAAGGGTTTTTTTTACGGGTTTTAAGCGTCTTTTAAGGGTCTTTTTGTGGTTATTTGAGGAGTTTTTATTGGGTGTCTTGGCCTCTTTTCGGAGTCTTTTGGGGGGTGTTATGGGAAGTATTTTGAGTATCTTTTGAAGGTCGTCTGGGGGTCGTTTAAGGATCTTTTAGGGAGTCTTAATTACATGTATGGTGGCCTTTTGGGGGTATTTTGGCGGTCTTTTGAGAGTGTTTTGAGGGTCTTTTCTTTTAGAGATTTTGGGGGTCATTTGATGGTCTCTTGGGGTCTTTGGGAGGTCTTTTTGCCAACAACATCAAATAGGTTTCACTTTAACCGCCCGTAGAAGTTACTTTGATTTAACATTTTTCAAATAGCTCTTCACAAATTCATAAACGATCACAAACATATTGAATGAAAGTGTCGGGACAAGACAACGTCTGTCGGGTCAGCTAGTCTATATATATAAAAAAAAACCTATAAAAATTTAAATTTTTTCATCTAAATTCTCTAATCACAGAAACTGATATGGGAGCCCTCGATCCTGGGTCATTTTTTTTTTATTATTGTAGGAGAAAATCATCGAAAGAGACATTTGACATCAGATGTCAAATTTGAAAATGCTTCAGATTATTTTATTCTGAGCACTTAGAGCACGCTCATTACTCTGAGAAAATAAGAAACACGAGCTTTTTTCTTGAGAACTTTTTGAGTGCTCTGAACTAATTTATGAAAACGCCAAATGACAGAATATTGTGAAAACTTGTTGTTCTATCTGTAAGTTGATGTCGACAACAAAAAACGACATCAATAAAAATACAATTCAGTAAATAAGTAAGTAAGTTGAATTAAGCATAAAACATTTATGTCTCGTTTCATTTGCTGGGTTCATTTGTGGGTAAGGTTAGATTTCTCTCTAGTGGTTTCAGTTTAACGTTGCAGTTGCCAACTGTACTCGGAGTATGGTTTGATTTTATGTACCTTTGTTTTGTAACCGATAATACTACTTTTCTACATGTCGGCAATCGGGTACATCGGGCACTCACATCGTTCATCTCGAAAACTCTGTCACTTTGAAAGCTAACTTATGGGTATGGTTTTGGATACGGTTTGTGTAATTGGAAAGAGACATTAGTAAACAAAATACATACATATTATTAAAGATGAAATGGAATGTTCATAATCGATTCGACTTTTATACTATTACGCACATTCATGGTAACTTTGTGAAATGGTATTAATAATGATTGTGTAATAATAATAATAATAATATCGGCGCGACAGACCATACGGTCCAAGGCCTGACTTCTCGCAACCATTTGTGTTGAGCATGCATATTTTTGAACACAAATGGAGGGACCTACAATTTAATGCCGGATCCGAACGGCGAATTGAGAAGCTTTCAGTGACAAGTTATTACTCTCGGATGTTTGGAAAACCGTGAAAAATACTTTGGTGTTATTCGAACCATGAACCCCCTGCTCAGCAGTACATGCTCCTATCCACTGAGCCTTCGACCGCAATGGTCTGTCGCGCCGACAGCTATATATAGCTGTATAAGCTATAAATGTTACCATGACTTTTTATGACTCAAATGCATATCAACGCTCTTCTAAACCCTTTACATTTTTCAGTTGACGTGTATATTGGAAATTAAGAATTTTTCCCATTGCAAAAAGTTTTGCTAAAGCTATCCGCTCGAGAAATACAAATCTATTTAACTACTTATAGCTGCAGTCTGCAATAATGAATGTTTCTAATTCAAGCATACACAGTTGGTGAATAACAACTGCACTTCGTTCATACTCGTATATACCAAAAATAATGTTTGTTTTGAAATACCAAACAAGTAAATCTAAATCTTCGTTTTTCGGGTACAAACTTTTATATATGCATCGAAACACGCTACACAGTCGTTTATTGTTTGGTAATAATCGCCAAAATATCTGTTTTGAGGTCGGAGCTATTTCGAAGAATTTTCTTTTTTCCACTCTTCACACGCGTCGAAAGTGGGATATCACAATTGAGCCACTCACAAAATTTCAGCCCGAAAGTTGGTTAAAAAAGACCTCAAATAACGAAAAAATGGCGCGATTTTAAACCATCACACGTGCCACACGCAAAACGTGACAAGCGCAATACGTGAAATATAAAAAATGCTATTTTGGACTTAGATATTCACAAAAATTCTACTCTCTAGGTCGTGTGGAAAGTGGTTAAAAAGGACCTCAAACAAGTCGAAACAAAAATTTCAACCATCACACGCGACACATGCAACACGCGTCATACTCGAAAAATTTCAACCTATCACACGAACTACGCGTCATACTGGGAATATAAAAAATGCTATTTTGGACTTAGATACTTACAAAATTTCAGCTCTGTACGTCGTGTGGAAGTTGGTTAAAAAGGACCTCAAAGAAGTCGAAAAAAAAATTCAACCCATCACACTCACAGATACTCACAAAATGTCAGCTCTCTAGGTCGTGTGGAAGATGATTAAAAAGGACCTCAAAGTGGTCGAAAATACAGACAAAAAGGGTCAAGTCAAAGTTAAATAAAAGTTTTAAATTAATGTTTTAAAATAAATCCTACAACATCATTTAAACAAAAAACATAAAGTCAAATTATAATTAAGCTACGGCGTTTCAGAAAATCCAAATAACTGATCTTTATGTCTTTATACTTCCTGGGAACAATGGCTAAACTATTCGATTTCTTGTTGTGTAAGGTTTTCCGGTACTTCAATTGATTTTATAATAAAAAAACAAGGGAAGCAAAAAACAAAAAAACATGGCGTACAAATTTCGGTCGTGTCCTTGAAGGACTTTTCCAAAGTCTGTATATTATGCAATGGTCAGAAATAAGCAAAAGCACTATTAAAATAAGTATGTAATTTTTTAATTTATTCAAATTAAAAAATCCAAAATCATCCTTAATTAAGCCCTTATAAGAATAAGATAACTAAAACTAAGAAATAGCATGATAAATTAGTAACCTTCACTTTAGGATTTCGTAGAATTCTCCCGTGCAAAAGAAATACTAATGCTTAGTTACAATAAATAGAGGAAACAACCACAAAGCATTTCTATATTTTTTCAGATCCAACAAATTTCAAGGATGATTGAATAAGCAAAAAATCGAGTTGGCTCTACAACCGGGGTCCGGTCCTAGCCCAATTTTGAGCCCATGTCATCCAGTTTTGAATCCCTAAACTCTGGGCGTCCTGGTCTACGCTATTCTTCCAGCGTAGGCTTGGCCAGTCTTGCTGTCGTATTTCATAAACCCTACCGCAAAGGACTTTCCGAGCAGGATCCTCTTCGCTCATGCGAGCTAGGTTTCCTGCCCACCGGAGCCTACCGAGCTTAATTCTTTTCACGATGTCGACATCGCGGTATATTATAGAGTCTCCGGAGTCGCCCTTCCTCACATACGGGGCCAACAATTACCCGTAAGACTTTTCTCTCTAACGCGTCTAGGAGGTCAGAATGCTTTTTGCTAAGCACACAAGTCTCGGATCGATATGTAAGCACTGATATGACCATTGTCTTATACACCATCAGCTTGGATGTTATGGTTAAATTCCTGGATTTGAAAGCCATGGCTGACTATAGTAAGTTTTGTTGGCTTTAAGCAACCTTGCGAGTATTTCTGGTTCAATGCTGTTATCGGCTGCTACATTTGACCCGAGATAGTTAAAGGATTGCACTACTTCAAATTCGCGCTCCACTATTTTAATTGAGGGACCAATTTTGGACCTTCTGCTCGCAGACATGGCCGCCATGTACTTTGTTTTGCTTTTATTTATGTGCAGCCTTAGATTTCGTGCCGCCCGCTCGATCTGTATGAAAGCTTCCACCTCTTGGGTTTCTACCAACGATGTCAATGTCGTCTGCGTGTGCCAGTATCTAAATGAACTTATAGAGGATTGTTCCTCTCGTCGTTATGTAAGAGTCTCGTATCACTTTCTCCAACACCAGGATGAAGAGGACATGCATGCCAGTCCATCCCCTTGTCGGAGCCCGATATAGATGTTGAATGGGCTTGATAGTGATCCGGATTTTTACTTGGCTTATAACATTGGTAATAGCTAATCTACATATTTGGGATACCGAATTCTCTCATGGCTTTATAAAGTTCTACTCTGGCTATGGTATCATAGGCGACTTTAAAGTCTATAAAAAGATGGTATCGTGAATTTTGAAACTCTAGACATTAGGGTGTATATCAGATCAGTTGTGGATTTACCTTTGATGAAGCCACGCTGGTATGGACCAATGATGACTTTAGCGTAGGGGGCTATCCAGTCTTGATGGGAAGAGGAGAAAATCTTATACGCCGTATTAGACAAGTTTTTGCCACGATAATTGCTGCATGTTGTGATAGCTCCTTTCTTATGTATGTGGCACAGAATGCCTCTTCGCCAGTCTTCTGGTGTATTGCGGGGCCTCCTGGTTTAATCAGCTCCGATGGGATACCCTGGTCTTATTATTTTTGAGCCAACTTATCGCTCTGCTAACTTCGTCTATGCTTGGTGGCGACAGGATAGTGTGGTCTTCGTTCATTAGTAGAGCCTCCAATTCCTAAGTTAACTGGCGTTTTAGCAACAAATTAATATGCCTTTGAGATCGGTGTATATATTGCGTCATACCATGGATCCTTTGGTAGAACTTCCTCACCTGGTGCGGTCCTTGCTCTCTGTACTGTTCTAGTTCTCGGACGAGATTCTTCTCCCAGGCTGGTTTCTTTCGCCGGTGAACTGTTTTTATACCTTCTGAAATCTTTATATTCATCTTCGCGTGCCCGCGTTTTATGAGATTCTTGTATTGCTCGGTACGCAACATTCTTACGTTCAGTCGTTAGCTTGCATTCGTCATCAAACCATCATTCCGATCGCTAAGACTACTGCCTAAGATGTACTAATGAGAGTATTCTGAAGGGGCTTCCAATTGTCTTCTATGGCCAACAACTCAGCCCCAGGACTAACTCTCCCTGCATTTAGGGCGAGTCCTAATAATTAGCTCACGCTTCAAGAGATTTGCATCCTTTTAATGACTAGGCACAGCGTGGATTTGGAAATATTGGGATAGTGGAAGGAAGGTAGTAGTATAGTTGAGTTCACACCCAAGCAGTTGTGCTCCCCACATTTAAAACACAACACACATTTAAAACCCACATTGTTGACTCTTCAACTCCATGTAAATACAGCAGAATACGTCAACTGTATATTACATGTACAACTTCGTATTTGTAATCAAGATGATCAGTACGGTGAGAAAAGATTATCCGTTTTTTTTTGGACGCGCCGGAAACCGAACCCGGTTTCCTCAGAGTGGGAGCCAACGATGTAAATTTGTCATCGCAGATGTTTTGTGCTTGCTCGTAAAATATTTTTTAACACACAAAGATAAGCAAACATTTTTTAGTCCTTACAATTATTCATATACATACTCAAACAAAATCTTGAGGATGGGTTTGAGGGCGGTTTGAGGGAAGTCTTTAGATGGTCTTTAGGTGGTTTTGTGGGGGTTTGAAAATAGTTTGAGAGGGTCTTGAGTGGGGTCATCCAGTTTGGCGTCCCAAAACTCTGGGCGTTCTTGTCAACGCCTAACAGACTTAGCCTACCTCGCTGTCGTGTCTTATAAATCCTAAATAATGTGGTGCATAATATCATTGGCTGCCTAACACATTGACGTTGTCAAATATTATATTTGAAAATGAATTATAAACATACAATAAAAAGCTACGATTATGTCCCTGATCCGGTTTTTTAATGTCAAAGTCTAAATGGAAATCAAAATCAGGTACTATTTTTTGTTCATTATTTCATACACCATACATATAATTTTTTAAAACAAAACTTCAACTCTTCTATTCTCTCCGTTGCTTTGTTGCCTTCGTTTAAAATAAACAGCTAGTAACGATGATTATACCAATTGCTATAACATTATTTGCTCCGAAAAAGTTGATTCAATTTAATTTAATTTATTTGTTATTGTTAGTCTGCCTTGTCAATCTTAAATACACCAAAAAACTTTAGAACTAGATCTTGTAAAAAGTTGTTTAGTTGATTATTATGTAAATGCACACAGAGCAGCAGCCAAATTCCGAAACCTTCAATCGAAAAGCAATGAAAACAACATTGAATCGGCAGCGCCAAGTCCGACAAAGAAGGTCAAAGTAAATTATCGTTGAAAAAGACAACTCACCACAAAAATTGAATCATATTGAACTTGTTAAATGAGAGACCACACGTTTTGCAACAGATAAAACGATCGAAAATTGAACTCGTATCTTCGATTTTATTGCGGGATAAGCTCAGTTCTAAAGTTTTCTATATAGTTTGCTTGCAAGTCAAGCTAAACCGGCTCCTGTTACAAGAACTAGCTCTTAACCGGTGTTGAAATAATTTTGTTCTGAAACAAGTTCAATGTTTAGGCCAATAGCGGCTGGAAGCTACGCTTAAGAACTTATGTCACCTACAAGCGAGCGACGATCATGGTTGATAACGACCGACGCAACTAAATTTGCCTACTATTTTGTTCGAAGAGCTTTTTTCTAGAAAAGTCAGCGGCTTCTCGCGCTTAGTAGTGACATGCTGTTGCATCGCGTTAAATATTATTCTTGAACAAAATATTACTTAGAGCTAACCAAATTGTAGTTTTAGTCACCCAGCTATAACCAAATTTATAAATAAGTAAAAAATAAAACTCGTTTATTAGTTCTAGCAAAAAAAAATTCAGATCTCAACTGAAACTAATAAAATAGATGTGATTTTAAATGGTTTTATATTAAGTTTCCTATGTCTTTCTGCCTTTCTGTCATTCTGTCTTTCTGTCAGTTTATATGTCATTCTGTCACGCTTTTTTCATTCTAATGCGGTGAGTTGGCGATCTCGTACGAATTTATGTGGAAGATTTTTCGGTGGTGGGTCTTGAGGGGTGTTCTTATGGGGTCTTGAGGGTCTTTTGGTGGTCTTCAGGTGGGTCTTGAGGTGATACATAATGGGGCCTTCAGGTGGGTCTTGGGTGGGTCTTAAAGGGGTTTAAAGAGGTTTTTGAGTGTGATGTTGATTGGCTTTTGAAGTAATTTTGAGGGCGTCTTGAGATGATGTTAAGGGATTATTAAAGGGGTTACTTGAGGCGGTCTGAAGGGTGCTCTTGAGGGTGGGTTTGAGGGCGGTTTGAGGGGAGTCTTTAGATGGTCTTTAGGTAGTCTTGAGGGGGTTTGAGTGGGTCTTGAGTGGGATCTTAGAAGAGTTTTGAGAGGTACTTAAGGGAAATTGAGGGGATTTTGAGAGGGTCTTGAGTGGAGTCTTGAGGGGGTCTTAAGAAGGTTTTGAGGGGGTCTTGAGGTGGTCTTGAGGGGTTTTTGAGAGGGTCTTGAGTGGAGTCTTGAGAGGGTCTATAGGGGGCCTTGAGAAGGGTTGGTGGGGGTCTTAAGGAAGTATTAATGGGTGGTAGTAACGTGGTCTTAAGGGGGTAATCTTGGGAGAGTCCTTAGGTAGTCTAAAGGGGAGGGGGTTTCGTGAGGATCTTTAGTGGGGTCTTG
The DNA here is from genome assembly GCA_947095585.1 of Nephrocerus scutellatus. Lineage (NCBI taxonomy): Eukaryota > Metazoa > Arthropoda > Insecta > Diptera > Pipunculidae > Nephrocerus > Nephrocerus scutellatus. The sequence continues at coordinate 34,781,759 of OX352762.1, forward strand.
AGGAGGTTCTATAGTGGTCTTAAGGGGATCTTGAGAGGTCTAAGGAAGAATTTTAGGGTGACTTGGGGTAGATCTTGAGGGATTTTGAGAAGGTCATGAGTGGAGCCTTGAGGAGGTTTTTAGGTGTTCTAAAGTGGGGTCTTGCGAGTGTTTTTAGGGGATCTTAAGGGAATTTTATGGTGGGTTTTAGAGGGTCTTGAAAAAATATTGATGGGGGTTGTAACGTGATCTTAATTGGGTCTTGTGGGGGTCTCTAGGTGGTCTTGAGGGGTTTTGAGAGGGTCCTTTCCTTTTCCTCCTTTTTTTTTAAATGCTTTTATTGAAGCATAACAGCCCCCTAAAATGTGGAAAATGAAAAAGGTGGTAGATCTGAAGCAACTAGAACTGTTATAAACTAATGAAAATTGCTGGAATTTTTTAATGGAAATCTGGAATATTTGTGGTTTAAAAAAATCACATAATTTAAAAGATCCGTGCTAAGCATTTGAGGTCTATTACAAGATTAAAAGACCATCAAATGCTTAGCACGGTTATTTTAAATAATGTAATTTTTTTAAGTCACAAACATTCCAGATTTCCATTAAAAACATTCAAGCAATTTTCATTTATTTTATAACAGTTCTAGTTGCTTCAGATCTACCACCTTTTTCATTTTCCACATTTTAGGGGGCTGTTATGCTTCAATAAAAGCATTTAAAAAAAAAAGGAGGAAAAGGAAAGGACCCTCTCAAAACCCCTCAAGACCACCTAGAGACCCCCACAAGACCCAATTAAGATCACGTTACAACCCCCATCAATATTTTTTCAAGACCCTCTAAAACCCACCATAAAATTCCCTTAAGATCCCCTAAAAACACTCGCAAGACCCCACTTTAGAACACCTAAAAACCTCCTCAAGGCTCCACTCATGACCTTCTCAAAATCCCTCAAGATCTACCCCAAGTCACCCTAAAATTCTTCCTTAGACCTCTCAAGATCCCCTTAAGACCACTATAGAACCTCCTCAAGACCCCACTAAAGATCCTCACGAAACCCCCTCCCCTTTAGACTACCTAAGGACTCTCCCAAGATTACCCCCTTAAGACCACGTTACTACCACCCATTAATACTTCCTTAAGACCCCCACCAACCCTTCTCAAGGCCCCCTATAGACCCTCTCAAGACTCCACTCAAGACCCTCTCAAAAACCCCTCAAGACCACCTCAAGACCCCCTCAAAACCTTCTTAAGACCCCCTCAAGACTCCACTCAAGACCCTCTCAAAATCCCCTCAATTTCCCTTAAGTACCTCTCAAAACTCTTCTAAGATCCCACTCAAGACCCACTCAAACCCCCTCAAGACTACCTAAAGACCATCTAAAGACTCCCCTCAAACCGCCCTCAAACCCACCCTCAAGAGCACCCTTCAGACCGCCTCAAGTAACCCCTTTAATAATCCCTTAACATCATCTCAAGACGCCCTCAAAATTACTTCAAAAGCCAATCAACATCACACTCAAAAACCTCTTTAAACCCCTTTAAGACCCACCCAAGACCCACCTGAAGGCCCCATTATGTATCACCTCAAGACCCACCTGAAGACCACCAAAAGACCCTCAAGACCCCATAAGAACACCCCTCAAGACCCACCACCGAAAAATCTTCCACATAAATTCGTACGAGATCGCCAACTCACCGCATTAGAATGAAAAAAGCGTGACAGAATGACATATAAACTGACAGAAAGACAGAATGACAGAAAGGCAGAAAGACATAGGAAACTTAATATAAAACCATTTAAAATCACATCTATTTTATTAGTTTCAGTTGAGATCTGAATTTTTTTTTGCTAGAACTAATAAACGAGTTTTATTTTTTACTTATTTATAAATTTGGTTATAGCTGGGTGACTAAAACTACAATTTGGTTAGCTCTAAGTAATATTTTGTTCAAGAATAATATTTAACGCGATGCAACAGCATGTCACTACTAAGCGCGAGAAGCCGCTGACTTTTCTAGAAAAAAGCTCTTCGAACAAAATAGTAGGCAAATTTAGTTGCGTCGGTCGTTATCAACCATGATCGTCGCTCGCTTGTAGGTGACATAAGTTCTTAAGCGTAGCTTCCAGCCGCTATTGGCCTAAACATTGAACTTGTTTCAGAACAAAATTATTTCAACACCGGTTAAGAGCTAGTTCTTGTAACAGGAGCCGGTTTAGCTTGACTTGCAAGCAAACTATATAGAAAACTTTAGAACTGAGCTTATCCCGCAATAAAATCGAAGATACGAGTTCAATTTTCGATCGTTTTATCTGTTGCAAAACGTGTGGTATCTCATTTAACAAGTTCAATATGATTCAATTTTTGTGGTGAGTTGTCTTTTTCAACGATAATTTACTTTGACCTTCTTTGTCGGACTTGGCGCTGCCGATTCAATGTTGTTTTCATTGCTTTTCGATTGAAGGTTTCGGAATTTGGCTGCTGCTCTGTGTGCATTTACATAATAATCAACTAAACAACTTTTTACAAGATCTAGTTCTAAAGTTTTTTGGTGTATTTAAGATTGACAAGGCAGACTAACAATAACAAATAAATTAAATTAAATTGAATCAACTTTTTCGGAGCAAATAATGTTATAGCAATTGGTATAATCATCGTTACTAGCTGTTTATTTTAAACGAAGGCAACAAAGCAACGGAGAGAATAGAAGAGTTGAAGTTTTGTTTTAAAAAATTATATGTATGGTGTATGAAATAATGAACAAAAAATAGTACCTGATTTTGATTTCCATTTAGACTTTGACATTAAAAAACCGGATCAGGGACATAATCGTAGCTTTTTATTGTATGTTTATAATTCATTTTCAAATATAATATTTGACAACGTCAATGTGTTAGGCAGCCAATGATATTATGCACCACATTATTTAGGATTTATAAGACACGACAGCGAGGTAGGCTAAGTCTGTTAGGCGTTGACAAGAACGCCCAGAGTTTTGGGACGCCAAACTGGATGACCCCACTCAAGACCCTCTCAAACTATTTTCAAACCCCCACAAAACCACCTAAAGATCATCTAAAGACTTCCCTCAAACCGCCCTCAAACCCATCCTCAAGATTTTGTTTGAGTATGTATATGAATAATTGTAAGGACTAAAAAATGTTTGCTTATCTTTGTGTGTTAAAAAATATTTTACGAGCAAGCACAAAACATCTGCGATGACAAATTTACATCGTTGGCTCCCACTCTGAGGAAACCGGGTTCGGTTCGAGTTGGCCTTTTGGTTGGTCCTTTCCTTTTCCTCCTTTTTTTTTTAAATGCTTTTATTGAAGCATAACAGCCCCCTAAAATGTGGAAAATGAAAAAGGTGGTAGATCTGAAGCAACTAGAACTGTTATAAAATAAATGAAAATTGCTTGAATGTTTTTAATGGAAATCTGGAATGTTTGTGACTTAAAAAAATTACATTATTTAAAATAACCGTGCTAAGCATTTGATGGTCTTTTAATCTTGTAATAGACCTCAAATGCTTAGCACGGATCTTTTAAATTATGTGATTTTTTTAAACCACAAATATTCCAGATTTCCATTAAAAAATTCCAGCAATTTTCATTAGTTTATAACAGTTCTAGTTGCCCAAATAAATTTTTTAATAATTTTCCGATTTTCTTTCAATTTTATACACATGTGTATCTCCGATGGAGACTCCGATCCCCGGGGTCGTCGGGCCCCATATAAGTTTTTTTTAAAAAATTAACCCGATTTTATTCAAATTGTATACACATCTGTACCTCCAATGGACGCTGAGCGCCGAGGGGTGCCCATGTAAATTTTTAAAAATTTGATCGATATTCTTCAAATTTTAAGCACATGTGTATCTCCGATTGACAAAACTTTTTGCAAGATTTTTAGAATGAACGGGCCCGAAGATTTTATACACTTGTGTATCTCCGATGAACAACACTTTTTATAAAAATTTTCTGGGCCCGGGGTCGCCCATACAAATTTTTTAAAAAAATTTTACCCGATTTTCTTCATATGTGTATTTTCGATGGACAAAATTTTTTGTAAAATTTTTTGAGTGAACGGGTCCTGAGGCCCGACGGGAGCCCATGTATTTTTTTAAAAATTAGCCCGATTTTCTTCAAATATTTAACACATTTGTATCACTGATGGACAAAACTTTTTGTAAATTTGTTAGAGTGATCGGGCCCTAGACCCGAGTAAATTTTTTTTAAATTAGCCCGATTTTATTAAGATTTAAAAACACATGTGTATCTCCGATGACAACACTTACTATTGAAATTTAAACAAGAACAACACACGACCTAGAGGGTTGAAATTTTGTGAGCAGCTCAATGTCAGCGGCCAATTTTGATATCCCACGTGTGATGCATGTAGCGAGTCACGTGTACGCGTTGATGCGTGGAAAAAAGGAAATACTTTGAAATAAGCCCGACTTCAAAAACAGATAATATGGCTGTTATTGCCAAAAAATACAATGTAAAAATAAAGGGACTGTGTGGCGTATGGCGTGTGGCGTGTATCGATCTATACATTTGTACCCGAAAAACGAAGTTTTTTTACGTTTACTTGTTAAATTCTCTATATTAACTTCGCGTGACTATGTGTTTGTAGCTGGCTGGTTGGCTGGCTGGCCAAACCTTGTGATAAATTTTTAACCCACAACCCTAAAGCCCGATTTTATTGAAACATGGCACGCTGTGTATCTCATATGAGAACGCTTTTTATCAAAATTTAGAAGTGATCGAGGGGCTCCCATATAATTTTTTAAAAACTAGCCCGACTTTATTCAAAATTTACACACATGTGTATCTCCCATTAGAGAAATTACATGAGAAATTTTATTTTTTGGGTTGGTTTTTCTCTCTTGACAAATGCTTTTTTGTTTGCCATAAATTCGCAAATTCATTCGTAATATTCCACTGTCAGTGGCAGTTGGTATTGTTGGCGAAAGGACCCTCCAAGTTTTGCCTTTGATAAACTTGTGTACTACATAAATGAACATAGATGTGATGAACATAAATATTAATATAAAATATTAGGAATCTCCTGAAGCTTCTTGCTGTACTTCTTACTGTAGCGATCTAAAAGTTAAAGATACTGTCATCAGTACTGCTGACTTCATCTTAGGAACTTGTCGAAAAGATCGAAAGGACTGCTTCGATGATGTATGGAGATTACCGACTGAATGTGAGAATTTACCGAGCAATGTATCAATCTTTTGGACCACGGGCACGCAAAGAGAATATAATGAGCTCAGAAGATATGAAGAAAAAGTAATTGGCAAAAGAAAGCAGCCTAAGAGAAGAATCTCGTCCATTAACTAGAATAATACAAAGAACCACAAATACTGGGGTAATATTACACAAACAACATGATTGCTGACCTCAAAGGCATCTTGGAGAGGTACGAAAAAAACTTGAGTTGCTAAATGGCCATCTAAATAATGAATTAATTAGAGGCTCAACCAATGATCAACAATCACACTATGCTGCCGCTAAGAGTAGAAGAAATTAGCAGAGCATTAAATCGGCTTCAAATTAATAAAAGGTATAACACGGCGGTCAGCCATCAGCAGAAATAGGGGGAATAACATAGAATGCTCTAGAAATGCATGTGGCCGTAACTATCTCTGACTGGTGGAAGTGCGATCAAACCTCCACGTGGTGGCCGCTGGTAATTTTCCTCCAATGCCGGAAAACCTGAATGATCGGGCTAGTCCCTTCAAAGTAAGGTTTGCGCGAGGCCAATAACCACGCCCGTAAAAAATTATTATTACGGAACCCAAAATCAGCCTCGGATACACTGATGAACGATGACGACCACGGCAACGAAAACGGCTAAACGATTTAAGAATTCTCTTATGGAACGTACGCTCACTGTATAGAGCTCGAGCTGCACAGCAGCTAGCCGATACCCTGTCCAAATATAATGCTGACTTAACAGCAATTCAGGAGATGCGGTGGACGGGGAATGGTGTCTTACAAAAATCAGAATACGACATTTATTACAGCTGTCATGCAAGACATCATGTGCTCGGGGTGGGGTTTCTAGTCAGCAAAAGAATGAAACCCAACGTTATCGGCTTTAATGCAGTAAATGAACGGCTATGCACCATTCGCGTGCGGGGCAAATTTAAAAACATAAGCCTCATAAACGTTCACGCACCTACACAGGATTCCCCAGATGATAAAACGAAGAATTCTTTGAATCAGTCGAACGGGAACTGCATGCCTGCCCTCAGTATGATGTAAAAATCATTCTAGGGGATATGAATGCTAAAATAGGTAGGGAGCCAGTATTCAGACAGTAAATTGGCACCCATAGCTTACACGAGAACACTAATGACAATGGACAACGAGTCATAGAGATGGCAGCAAGCAATAATTTGGTTGCGAGTACAAGGTTTGTGCGTAAAAATATCCACAAAGCCACCTGGGTATCTCCCGATGGAGCCAATCGTACCGACGGTACGAACGTACCGAGGTGCCAACGTCGACTCGGACCACTATCTTGTTGGTATGGTGCTCCGAGAGCGGATTGCATCATCACGGAAGACTGCATCCGCGAATCAGATTCGAGTCAACACGGCTGCCCTTCGCAATGAAGAGACCAGAAACAACTACGGTCAAGCAATATGACTCGCCCTAAATGCAGGGAGAGTAAGTCCTGGGGCTGAGATGTCGGGCGTAGAAGAGAAATGGACACGCCTTAAGAATACTGTCATTAGTACTGCTGACTCCATCTTAGGCAGTAGTCGTAGAGATCGAAACGACTGGTTCGATGACGAATGTAAGCTAGCGACTGAACGTAAGAATGTTGCGTACCGAGCAATGCAACAATCTCATAGAACGCGGGCACGCGAAGATGAATATAAAGAGCTCAGAAGATGTGAAAAAACAGTTCACCGGCGAAAGAAAGCAGCCTGGGAGAAGAATCTTGTCCGTGAACTGGAACAGTACAGAGCAAAGGACCGCACCAGGCGCGGAAGTTCTACCAAAGAGTCCGCGGTATGACGCAATATACACCGCGTTGCACATACTGCAAGGACAAAGAGGGTAATCTGATCGCCGGTCTCAAAGGCATCTTAGAGCGATGGGAAGAACACTTTCATAAGTTGCTAAATGGCCAGCTAACTGAGATATTGAAAGCACCACCAATGACCGAAGACCACACCATGCTGCCGCCACCAAGCATAGACGAAGTTAGCAGAGCGATCAAAAGGCTCAGAAATAATAAGGCCCCGTGATCAGATAGTATCCCAGCGGAGCTGACAAGAGGTCTCGCAATACACCAAGCAATTCATGAACCAATAGTGTAAGTATGGTAGGAAGAAGCGATGTCAGAAGACTGGCGAAGAGGCATCCTGTGCCCCATACATAAGAAAGGAGATATCATAACATGCAGCCATTATCGTGGTTTTACGTTGTTGAGTACCGCGTATAAGATTTTTTCCTCTATCCTTCAATACAGGATAGCCCCATACGCTAAGGTCATCATTGGTCCATAACAGTGTGGTTTCATCCCAGGCAAATCAACAACTGACCAGATTTACAACCTAAGGCAGGTGATGGAAAAATGTCCAGAGTTTCAAAACTCACTACACCATATTTTTATAGACTTTAAAGCCGCCTATGATAGCATAGCCAGAGAAGAACTTTATAAAGCCATGAGAGAATTCGGCATCCCAAATAAACTGACAAGACTATGTAGGTTGACCATGACCAATGTTATAAGCCAAGTAAAAATATCCGGATCACTATCAAGCCCATTAAACATCTATAACGGGCTCCGACAAGGGGATGGACTGGCCTGCGTCCTCTTCAACCTGGCGTTGGAGAAAGTGATCCGAGACTCTGACGTAACGGCGAGAGGAACAATCCTCTATAAGTCCATTCAGATACTGGCTTACGCAGACGATATTGACATCGTTGGTAGAAACCAAAGAGCTGTACAGGAAGCTTTCATCCAGATAGAGCAGGCGGCACGAAATCTGGGGCTGCACATGAATGAGAGCAAAACAAAGTACATGGTGGCCACGTCTGCGAGTAGAAGATCCAACATTGCTCCCTCATTTCAGATAGTGGAGCGCGAATTTGAAGTAGTGCAATCCTTTAACTATCTCGGGTCAACTATAGCAGCCGTTCCATGCTGTTACCAGAAATATGCGCACGGTTGCTTAAAGCCAACAAAGCCTACTATAGCCTGTCAAGACTCTTTAAATCCAGGAACTTAACCATAACATCCAAGCTGCTGATATATAAGACAATGGTCATACCAGTACTTACATATGGTTCCGAGACTAGGGTGCTTAGCAAAAAGCATTCTGACCTCTTAGCCGCGTTTGAGAGAAAAGTCTTGGGAGAATTGTTGGCCCCGTATGTGAGGAAGGACGTACCCGGAGACTTTATAATGATGAGATATATGAGCGTTACCGCGATGTCGTCATCGTGAAGAAAATTTAGCTCGGTAGGCTCTGGTGGGCAGGAAACCTAGCTCGCATAAGCTAAGAGGATCCTGCTCGGAAAGTCTTTTGCGGTAGGATTTGTGGAAAACGACAGCGAGGCCGGCCAAGCCTACGCTGGAAGGATGGCGTAGACCAGGACGCCCAGAGCTTAGGGATGCCAAACTGGATGACATCGGCTCGAAATCGGGACCGGGAGACTTTTTGCGGGAGGCCAGGACCGGACCCCGGTTGTAGAGCCAAATATGATGATGATGATAATACGGCATCCCTGCGCAGCTGATTATATCTGGAGAGCTCACCCTTCCCCAAGAAATTCATGAACTAATAGTTCAATTAGTGCTAGTATGGAAGGAAAAAATACGCCAGAAGACTAGAGAAGAGCCATTATGTGACACATATATAAGAAAGGTGATATCACAACATCATGCAGCAATTATCCTGGTACAACGTCGTTAAATTCCATGTATAAGATTTTCTGATCAGATTTTCACCCTTAAACAGGATGGAAAAATGTCTAGAGATAGCTAAAAACAAGGCGTTTCCCGGTGGTCCGGATCACTATCATGACCATAGTATTTACATATGGATATCCGATCTTTGGTTGCTTATAAGATAGAACAACGAAGACTATATAAATATGATATGAGCGTTACCGCGATGTGGACATCGGTAAGATAATCAAGCTGGTTAGGCTCCGGTAGATAGAATACCTAGCTGAGCGAGGACGATCCGGCTCAAAAATCTTTTACGGAAGAATTTATGGGATACGTCATCGTGGCAATCAATGCCAACAATCCATTAAAAACGATCACTCTTAAGTATTATTGCAAGCCCGAAGAGCGAAGCTTATATTCAGAAGACATGAATATTTTTCAGCGAACGTGTGTACATTTGTACGTTTGTACGGATGTACGAATGTGTTGTAAATCTTGGATTCTACCAGTCAAAATTGATGGGACTTGTTTTAAAAAAAAACTGAAAAAAATACTCAATCCACGAATCGCTATCGATTTTTTTAAGTCCCAACGTTTGCAAAGTAAAATGTGGGGTTTTCAGTCTATTTCAGAAATCGCTTTTGACTGAATAATCTATCGCTTATGAATCCAAGAAATTATTGCGTCGGTGTGGCTCAGTGGATAAGTGCATGGCTTCTGAGCAGGAGGTTCGTGTTTCAAGTCCCAGAAACACCAAAAGTATTTTTCACAGTCCCACATCTCACGAGTAGCGAGTTTTTTCTTAAATTTCTCGCCTTTTAGTTTTGTCCGACGATTCGAAAGTGATTATGCACAAATCGACAAAACAAAAGGCGAGAAATTTGAGGGAAAATGTCGCTGTACAATAAAGGATCCAAGAATTTTGCAGGCACACTTACGTCATTAATTTTATTTGTAATAGGGTCAGGGTTTTTTGTAGTTGTTCCTGAATATTATCTATTGATTAAGGCATTGGTCTCACGTTGTTTTAGTCTCATGATCGTTATTCCGTATTGCTTTTTAATGAATCAGAGAGAGTTCTGAGAAAATAAATTTAAACTGGCTACAAAAGTAAGGAATTTGATATATTGTAAATAACATTTCTTCGGTTTTTAATTTTTAATTTTAATAAATGGCATAGCCCACCTTATTGCGGTGGGGCATGTCATTTAGGGAGTTCTCTCTTGGCAATAAGTGTATGTATAAAAAAATTGGTGACGAGAATATCTCAAAATGAATGACTCGCTTAAACATCGTAAGAATGTTTCTTGCTTGACACTGTTTTAACGCTTTTCTACAACTCGGTCTAGCATTGAGCCCATTTTCGGACGTACCGATTAACAAAATAAAACATCCAAATTTACGGTTTTCTTGGCTTAGTTCTGTGTCTTCGCAACTATATGATCCGCAGGAATTCAAGACGCATGTAAATAAACATCTCCTATTTTCCAGTCCCTAATTAAATAACTTCAACGTGGTGCTAAGCATTACAAGGTTGAAATTTAGTTGAGCTTGTGTACATTCTAAAAAAAAAACTTTGAACACCAATAGGCGAACACATAGAAATAAAGATAAAGGGAGTTTTAGTTACCACTTTAAATAAAGGGAATCGTTTGAGAAATGGCTTAGCTCCCAAAATGCCAGACCCTATTGGCTATATTCCACAATTTCAGTACGAACAAGTCTTATAGTCTCAGATCGCCATATGGATAGTTGTAATTCAGTCTCAACACTGAATTATCTTAAAAGCCCAATAGTAACCATTTAATTCACAAAATTGGTAACAATTTTTTTTTGGGAAATTTTTTTTTAAAAAAAAAAATTTATTTTTTTATACGCGCCACACGCGTCACAATTGTTTTAAAACAACTCCTATTAAATGATGACTGGTAGAAGCGAGATATACGAGTTCCTACCCAAAACTTTCCACTACTATAGACACACGAGCTACTATATTCTATGCACACACCCGTGTATGTGTATTTAGTTGTAATTCAGTCTAAACTTTAAAGACTAATTTATCTTAGAAGCCTAATAGTATGCAAAGTAAAATGTAGGTCTTTCCATAGGCCATTCAGTTACTTTAGCGATTTCTGAAATAGACTATTTATATAATTATTTACATATAAAATATAAGTATAGAAAACGCGTCATAAAATAGTGACATTTAACATGGGACATAACAGTGTGACATTTAATATATTACTTTTTGAACATGAACATGTAAACATTGTAGTGAGACGTGAGTTTTTTTAAAAAATTGGCAACATGTTTTCTGCAAATTTAATAACTGCTACTTATTACAAATAATTTCGACAAATTTGGCCGTTAGCTGACATTTGCAGAAAACATTGCTTTATAAGACCATCAGTTCATGTAATAGCAGAGGGAGTTGACCGAATATCAAAATAAGTGAGGGCGACTAGTGAGGTGTTAAAATACGCAAATGGCATGACCATTAATGACATTTAATACTGACCTTATAGTAGGTATGTATATGTATTCTTCACTTAGTCTCCATCGTTAAATACTAAATACAATTTCGTAATAGCAAGCACTGCAATGAACCCTTAAAACGCAGCAAATAAGGCACACCATCCAGAAGAAAGGAAAACTTTTATCCATACTACTCTATTACCCGAGGCAATAATAAACGATCATATATACTTCTGGGCCATGCCGATGGCGTAGAATTTTAATGATTTTTACTTCTCTCTGAAATTTGAAAAGAAAATCTATACTTTTCTTGGCCATGCAACACACGGATATAGAAAAATCATGAATCTCTTTCACTTGTCTTTGTAGTAAATTCGCAATGTTAGAAATAGCGCGTGCTCTTCTTTCTTGGTAATCTACGTATTTTTATTACATTGCTTGTATCTTTATTAAATCTTAATTCATGTCCTAGGATCTCTGGATAAATTTAAAATGCACAGCACACATATTTCAAAGCAAGTTCATGATGAAAATCTCTGAGCAACGAGCGAGTAATCGACGACTGAGTTAATTTGTCATGAAGTCCAAAAAGCCATACAAATGACTCATTGGTTATAGTAGTAAAATCTTGTACCTTCTTCTTCTCTCTTTTGCATTGTTCTTTTCGTTTTTTTGGTTTTTTTCTGGGATTCGAACTTCATAACGCTCTCAGAAGTCTAATGTGCTAAACACTGAGCCACGGTATTTTACAAGACTCAAAATTATTGTTTTATATATGGTTGATTTGGGTTAATTAAATTTAAATATATGACTTAAAATATCAGTACTTGAAAATTTATTTTCTTCTAATTTTTTATGTCAATATTTAGAAGTAATTAAAAGATACATTTTTTTAATGAAAACATTTTGCCTGGAAAGAACTCCCTGAATGACTTGTGCCTTGAATGAAAAATCGAAGGAATGTAAAATACAATATATCAATTTCCTCACGTTTGTAGCTGGTTTCAATTTATTTTCTCAGAATTCTCTCTGATTCATTGAAAAAGCATGAAAAAGCAAAACGGAAAAAGCTCACGAAACTAAAAACGACGCGATTCGAAATTATTTAATCAATACATCATGGTCAGGGAAAACTACAAAAAAAACCCTGACCAAGAAAATATTACAAATAATTACGTAATTGACCCTACAAATTTCTTTGAACCTCTATAGTAGAATTCGGTCCTTCTGCAACTTGACATATCCTGAAGGCCAACAACGCGATAGTTAACCGTACCGGATTCGTCTGTAGTACCAGACCTAACAAACAAAAGAGGCACGCACTACTGAGCCAAAAGGCTTATCAAAATGCTGCTTCTAAAACTGAAAAAATTCAAAAATGATTGCAAATGCCAAAAAATCAATGAATTTCTTGTCGCCGAAGAATGGCGTAAGTGTGATACTTCAAAATTCTTGGAAACTCTATTTTACAATCCGGTCTTCAGGAAATAGTTGACGTCCTTCTTGAAGGTCAACAACTCGACAGTGAATCGTACCGAATTCGTCTGTAGTACCAGGCATTACAAACAAAAAAGGCACGCATAACTATCGAGCTGAAAGGCTCATCAAAATTCTGCTCCTAAAAATGAAAATACTCAAAACCTATTTCAAATTACTAATAAAAATATTCATTGATGATTCTCTGTGGATTGGTTGGCCAAGTCCTCTCAAGAAAACTTCCAATTCAGGCTTTTGAATAAAAAATTTTCATTTCGTTTTTTTTCTTTACATTAACATATAGCTAGTTTCTTGCTTCAGTCTTTTGTTTTAAGATTGAAAAAATATTTTTACCAAAAAAAAATTTGTAAATAAACACAAGCTCAATGGGTTTTCAGCCCAAATGTATATGGGGCACCAAATCCAAGTGTCCGATCCTTTCAAAATATGACGCGGTTAATACCAAAACGGTGTGCAAAATTTGTGGACGCTGATATTTAAAAATTCTTGCTGAATAATAAAAAATTATAGTATGGCGGCCTGATGACTCAGTTTCGGACTGCTTCCAAAATATGACAAAAACCTGTTTATTATGGTATAAAAGCCCTAGTCATTAGAAACGGTCTTAGGGGTAATTTCAAGCACAAAGTTAAAGTTTTTATATATTAAGAAGAGTTAAGATAAGAAAACAATTTGCATACGATAATGGTTGAAAGCCAAATTTATTATCAATGGCTAAATTCTATGGATTCCCACTTGACTCGCAAAGTCGTAATACACAGAAACGGACAACATAGCAAACTTCGTTGGGAAAACGCGTAACTACACATAAAAATCGATATAGGTATGCACATCTTGGCTCAAATATTATAGATCCTGGACACACGTCCTATAATATTTGTATCAAAGTATAAAAGGAGGATTCTCTAATACTAACTGGTCGAGCGGTGACTGAACTTAACAGCAATGGGAATACAGGAAGTGAAATAACTACTTAATTCCACATCATGCATATTAATTTTAATCGAAAGCTTTCTCTCAGCAAAAGCTTCCAGTGATTTTCACACTTGAGTTCAGTAAAGAAAAGAATTAAATGTAAGGAATAATTAAACTATTATTTATATACATATACAACATAGGTTGAGTAGTTTGAACCAGTTACTTTTTAAACTCTTCTTCACTGGTCTACGTATTGATTATATACGAATTAAATTTAGAAACAGTAAACTTAAATTCGTATTTTTTTTTCTACATGCAATCATCATCATATCACACCGCTTAGTTGAACCATAACATTGTATTGCCATCAGGACTACATAATATTTTGATATATGTAATTTCAACTCAAGTGGAAACCAGGAACTTGATGAAAGTCGAGTTGCAAGAATTTCAGCTTACATATGGAGTACATATTATTGTTAATTTTAATTTTTTCTGTTGAACCCTAAAGCAAAACTGATGTGACGTAAATGTGACTCTTAATAAACTTTTCTTCAAAATAACTAGTACAACGAGAGTAAAGCTAAGATTACATTTTGTGACAAATTGTCAAACGTTTTCCATTGAAAATTTGACGCAAATTTTATAAAAAAAGTGTTTACCAAACTGCATTTGATGCTATATTACACTGTTTGCCTAAATTTTAAATTTTTGTTTGCCATTTACGATGGCATATTTTTCAGAGTGTCAAATCTTTTGGCAATTAGGTTTCATATGTATAACTAACTATTTGCTTATCTTTATTAAAGTGACATAAAATAAACGTTCGGGTTTTCATATTTTTGCTAGATTAAAAACTAAAACAAAAAACATTAATAGAAAATTTCGCTTTGTTAGTAATGACCAGCTATTTAATGGAAAGCGAAAGTAAACGGAAGACACGCTGTACTTGGGTAAAGGACTGGCTGGAAAAGCAACACCAAGAATGCTTTTTCCCAAAGCTTTTACGAGAATTGCGGCCTGCAGTACCGGAGTTATAACGAATGGCCCAGGAGCAATCTTATTGTTTGTGTTTGTTGGTTGAATTGTCGACCAAAAAAAGATAGAAAAATAGAAATGACCGACTTGCATTAACATTAAGAGATTTACTAACGGGTGACAGTTTTAGATCATAACAATTCCTATCAGCATTTCACCAGTGAACTTTTGCAGCTTCACACTGCCTTGGCCAGAGCGTTTTTTTTGTAGGTTGGACAGATTAATAATAATAATAATAATAATAACTTTCGGCGCGACAGACCAATGCAGTCCAAGGCCTAGCTTTTCGCAAAAATTCGTGTTTAGCATGTATATTTTTGCACACAAATGGAAGGGACCTACAACTTAAGGCCGGATCCGAACGGCGAATTGAGAAGCTTTCCGTGACAAGTTATTACTCTCGCGGAACGTTTGTCACTCATTCGCGAGAGGTGGGACACCGTGAAAAATACTTTTGGTGTTACTGGGATTCGAACCACGAACCCCCTGCTCAGTAGCCATGCTCATTTCCACTGAGCCACGGCGCCCAGGTTGGACAGATTGCATTTGTTTATCTTAATGACAATTTTTGGCAAATATGTGTTTTAAGGGATTTTGACCGTTCATCCCCTCATCCCCTTCGCCCACCAACAACCGGGGCGGAGTTTGGTGGAAACTCTCCCTTTCAGAGTTTTGAGCACTTTTTTCAAAAATGCATTTTTGTAAGTGGTTTAATGGATGTAGTGGGGTTGATTAGTATCATATAATATAATAAGATAATAAGAATACCTTCCATGCTATGGTTTCAATCCAACTACCCTTGAACAAGTTGATCAAAGGTTGTCTGTTCGAAAATGTGTGAAAAATACTTTAATAGATTAAGTTTGTCGGAGAGTGATCTATATAAAAAACAAACCCATAAAAATTAAACTTTTTCTTGTAAATTCTCTAATCGGAGATACACACACACACACACTGCGTGCTCGTCTTGTGGCAAAATCATCCACCAAATTACGCAGCGGCAGCGAACAGCGCTGCTCACAAAGCACAGAGCTCAGACTTTGCCATGATCTGATGCGATATAGCGATATTTAAAAATTGTATATTGGGGTCCCCAAGGGGCCGATTACTCCAAATTTTTACAAAAAGTGTTTTCCATCGAAAACACACATGTGTACAAAATTTAAAGAAAATCGGGTAAATTTGGTAAAATATTTGTATGGGAGCCCTCCGAACACGAGGTCCGAGAGGCCTCAAATTTTAATAGAAAGTATTGTCACGGAAATATACATGTGTGCAAAATTTTAATAAAATCGGGCGATGGGAAGTGGGCTAAAAATTGATCAGAAAATCTGACCAGCCAGCCAGCCAGCCAACCAGCCAGCCACGTGCACGCGACGTTAATATAGAGAATTTAAAAACTGTAGCACAATTGCGACAATAATTTTAAAACGAAAATATTACATAAGCAACTGATTATTAACTATTAAAACAACCTGTCCGGTGTCACAGGTATACCTACATCGCGTGCGTATTTTTTTCTTAGATCACAAAATTTCTCAAATATTTCTCATATTTTAGTCTGATTTTTTAACTCAAGAAAAAGTTGATCATAATATATACTGCCAAGCAGAGTTATTTTTGTATTTACTTTCTGTTGTGGGTTGATACTTGGTCCTCGGGAGTTTTTACGTATGGTTATGGATCCCCATGCGGGATAATTTTTTATAATAACAATATCTTTTTCATTTTCTTATTCACTGTTAGGCCTTTCTACTTTCCACGAATTAATTTAAAATTTCCACGGTCTTTGTGTTTGTGGATTATATAAAAAAAATGTTTAAAATATTTAACGACTAAAAGATATGTCGTTTTTTTTATAAAGACTCATTGCCAAGGGAGGACTCAATGAATGACTGCGTCGCGGCAATAAGTTGGGCTAAGCCCTTTATTAAAATTCAAAAATAAAATAAAAATCGAAGGAATGTGATTTACAATATATCACATTCCTCACGTTTGTAGCCGGTTTCAATGTATTTTCTCAGAATTCTCTCTGATTCATTGAAAAAGCAATACGAAAAAACGAACACGAAAACTAAAATGACGCGAGTATAAAAGCTTTCATCAATGGATCATGGTCAGGGAAAAACTACAAAAAACCTTGACCAAGAAAATATTACAAATTTTAAAAATATTAAAAATAATACTGCTTAATATATATTTTAAATTTAGTAAGTTGTTAACGGCTATTTTGAAGGCCTGCAGATTATAATGTTCGGGAAACACGGGCTCGACCAATTGTCTTGTCTTCTCTTGGTTTTAACGAAGCTTTTTAACCCCATTTGAAGAGGAAAATGTATTGTGTTAAAAATTTGGTTCATAAAATGGAATAAACATAACTTACTTTCTTAAATTGTTTTAGTTTAACAGAATATATTTTTTTAATTTTAATCTTTCTAGGAGGGAAGTATAGGTCATGAAATGGTTATTAAACCACTGCCACACGAATTAAACTCCAATAGAGATACAACACACCACATTATATATAAAAGAGACGCTTCCTCAGTTGATCACTTAAGTGATTTCGGTAAGTAATTTATAAAATGAAATTTTGTATTTTTGAACAAAAGAAAACAGGGAATCTTATAATAAATAGTATACAACAATTAAACATTTGCTTTGAAAAATACTAAAAATAATACATAATATTTTTCTTTTTCTTCTCTGCTCTCTGCTTCTCGATTTCTTTTAATGCTAGATCAAAACCTCTTAAATAAAATTCCTTGTTGCGTAGCATAAATGTGTTCATGTTCAGTATATAAATATATATAAAATTACAACAGAAATTCTCTATATTAACTTCGCGTGCCCGTGGCTGGCTGGCTGGCTGATGGGCAGAATCTTGTGATTACTTTTTATTATACTTCCTAAAGTCCAATTTTATTCAAACTTTGCACACATGTGTATTTCTCATGACAATACTTTCTATTAAAATTTGAATGATCGTGATTCGAGTGATCGGGCTGCAGTGCTGGTGGGTAGAATCATGTGATCAATTTTTAAACCACTTTCTTATGCCCGATTTTTTTCAAACTTTGCGCACATCTGTATCTCCCATGAAAATACTTTCTATTAAAATTTGGGGCCCATCGGAGCTCGGGGTCGAGTAACAATTTCTTTAAGTTGAACATTCATTTTTGGCCAGAAATAGTACATTCTTGCTCTAGCAAGTGTTTTTTCAACCCCTAGGTGGGGTGCGTGTAACCATTTACTAATTTTTGGAATTCACTAGGTATCACCAATCTGTGATTTCGAAATAGCAAATCGTTTTCGCAATGCAGTTCATTTTTGTATTTGTATAATTCCTGACTAAGGTCATCTAATTGATGATATCGTGGCCACCCGTTTTTTTACATACTTACAAATACGCGAATATTTCTTTTTCCAAAATTGAGCGATACAAGTTGTAATTTTCCTCGAACAAGTAGGCAGCAGTAGTAACAAAAAGTATGACTCCCTTGAGTTCATTTTATTCCGAGCACTCAGGTAATTGTGCTCTTCATAAGCAGTCCGCGACAAGCATTTCCTTACCCGGTTTGTATGACTGATAGGTTAGGATATTTTAATAACAGCATAAACATTCCTTGCAGTCTTGCAGTTACATCGTCAATATCCCGTATTACCAGGGTTTCTAATGGCTTGTGATCGCTTGGAACCACGAATTCTCTTCCGTATAAGAAATAATGAAAACCTTTACACGCGAAAACAATTGCCAGCATTTCTTTCTCGATTTAAGCCTACTTTTCTTCGTTTTGCTTAACGTACGTGAAGCGTAGGCTATTGGATGTTCATTTTGCATCAGCACGCAACCCAATCCATCTTTGGATGCGTCCGTTTGCACTACTACTGGCGATTTCGGGTCATAAACAGATAACACAGGTTTTGACGTTGTTATTTTTCAATTTTTTGTTAAATTTCTTAATTCCGCTGACTGTTTAGATAAGTTGGGAATGAATTTAGCCAGATATTTAAAGAGCCCTAATAGTCGCAAAACATCCTGTTTATTTTTAGGTTTTTAATCTTTAATACTGCTTCACGGTATTTATTATCTGGTTTAATTTCCCCTTTCGATAAAATGTGACACATAAATTTAACCTCCGATTGACGATATTGAATTTTATCGGCATTGAATTTAACGTTATTCTTACGAGCACGCTCCAAAACAATTGATAATATTTTATCATGCTCCTCTTCGTTATTTGCGGCGATTGCGATATCATCAAAATATATCAAAACACCTGGTATATTTCCGAATATGTATACCATTTTACATTGAAAGATTTCCGGAGCACTATTAATACCGAATGGCATGCGATTAAACCTGTATCTCCCAAATGGAGTCATAAATGTCGTTAAATCCGCACTATGCTTATCCAATTCTAACTGCCAAAACCCACTACTCAAGTCAAGGACTGTAAATATCTATTAGTCAATCGTGATATAAATTCATCAATTGTTGGTATTAGAAAACGTTCGCGTTTAATGCATGCGTTAAGGGGTTTTGGATCAAGACAAATTCGTAGCCGACCATTAGGCTTTTCGACAATCTGGAGATTCTTCACCCATCCGGTCGCGTAATCTACTGGCGAAATTATTTTCCGTTCCACCATATGTTTAAGTTCAATCTCCAGTTTATCCAATAAGCCCAATGGCACTCGTTTTTTGTAATGTAGAACGGGTATTGAACTTTCTTTTAATTTGATAGTTACGGTTCAAAACAATTTAATTTTACGGTACCGAAACTTTTAATTTTATTCCCGCTGTAATCAAATACAGAGAAGTAATTTGTTTTGTTTTTAATGATAACGTTAAGTTTTTTAATTAGACCAATGGGTACGCAATCTACATCTGATCCAGTATCAAGCTTGAATGTTATCTTTTGAATTTCTATCAAAGTCTTTGGTCCAACGCTTTTTTTTATTTATCTCCTTATTTGAATCTAATCTAAAAATTGTTTCGGTGTTACTTAAACTATTCAAACTATTAGCATTTCCATTGATTTCCAAAATTTTACCTGACATGTCGCACCAGCGCAATGATTGACAGCTTTGTTTATTGCCCCGCTTGTTGTTTTGCTTTATTCCTTTGGCATCCATTTTGTTGTTCGATTTGCTTTCCTTGGATTTGTTTTGCCTTTGCTTTCCTTTTAGTTGCTTGCAGAATTGCTCGAAATGTCCCCGTCGACCGAAGTTTTTACAGTTCACATTATTAGCTGTGCAGAACCGCAGATGAGTTGGTGTATAGGGTAAGTTACAGTTATAGCAGTGACGATTTGTAACGTTGTTCGACCGAATTCGGTTGCTGGTTTAGTTGTTGTTGTTCCACCATGTTAATCGATTGACCACTGCTTTTATCCAAGAAAACTTTGTTTGCATTAGCTGCTTCAAATATTTTGCATGTATCAATCACATTCTTCAACGGTTCCGTTTTTCCATCCAGCAGCTTTAGCTGTAACTTTTTATCATGAATTCCAATCATAATGCGATCTTTAAGCATGCGTTCTTCATAGGCGATACCATAAGCGCACTTAAATTCACAAAACTGAATTTGTTTTCGTAGCTCCATCTCAAAGTCAGCAAATGATTGTTTTTCTTTTTGGACAATTGTGTTAAATTTAAAAGATTCCATTGGCGTGTTTTGCGTGAAACACAATACTCATCAAATGCCGCTAGAATAATTTCCAAGGTGCGATGAGGTACATTTTGTGGTTTACCCTGTTCATTGACATCTTCTGCAGCTGGCACTGCTACAATTTGATTTCCGATAATTCCTTCTGTTGTGCCATCATTTTGGAACTATGTGTTATATATGTCCATTGGCAATTTTGGTCTGTTCAGTTTCTTCAAGTTTTTCATTTGCCATCATGTACATCAAAAATGTGCGTTTCCATTTTGGCCATTCTTAAGTCAAATTCGAACAATCCAGCCCATTCGGTAATCTGTCGTTTGTTGCCATTTCCACTTAACAAAATTCTTACGAAGTGAGCTCCAATGTTTTATAATAAACGATGATTATTTATTGATTCCCGATGGTCAAATATTGTGCTAATTTTAGCCGATTGATTTCCTATCACACTTGCGATTTTCGTTTGATTGAGTATATGGCGTGTCTTTAAACAATACACAGCACAGTTATAATTGCGACGCACAATTTGTTTCTGTACACTTTTAGCTTTTGCTTTTCTTTGTTTCTTGGAATAATTTTATAAATTTTAAACGTATCCTACTTCTGACACCATGTAATAATTTACTAATTATTATAATATAATTGAAAACACTTGTGGTAATGTTAGCGATCAGGTTGCCTGGTTTATTTTATTCCACGAAGCAACACCAACTAACTTCAACCTCTCACTCTATCAACTGTCATATTTAGAAATCAATAGGTGCGTTCATATTGTTACAGCTTTCTAATGCTACACATATCTAGGTTAAGGATTTCTTTATAGGAATACGGCCTGAATAATCGTTTGGATTATCGCAACCATGAGACATGTTCCCAATAGGCCAGACAAAGTTTGTGTTCCCATTTATTAATCAGCGCTGACACCAGGTAGAGTTCAGGTCCCATTAACGCAAATTTTTATCTAGTCCTAGCGAGTTCATCTTCAGATTCGTTGCCTGAAATTCCTTGATGACTGGGGACAACAGTTTCGCCCTGTTGTCTGGCAAGGGACTGTTTTCGCAGCATTTTACGTTTAGAATGTCTCAATTCTAAATTGTACTCCGTAACAACAAACCTATATTCCTCCCAACTCTTTGTGCGTTTAGCAGAATTGAAGAGTTTTCTAACTTTCTTCCTAAGTGACAGGTGGCCGTTCTACCAGGGAACCTGGTTGTTAGTTTTGGGGCGCAGCTGTCATGATAGGAAGTGCTTAACACATCAATTAGCTGGTATGCCGCTTAATCTAGGTCCCCTGTGGACTTGATATATGTAACGAGCATATCCAGTTTAGAGAGGACAAGTCCCCGATCCCCGAGGACCAGTCCGTAGACTTTGGATCATGTCTAGAGGAGGCATGTGCCAGTTTGCCGGGAATGTCAAAACTGATGTGCTGATTGTCTGACAGTGAGGCTTCGTCGGATACATTCCAGTTTTCCTTACCTTTCCAGTACCTTTTCTCGAATCGCATTGACGAAGGAAGGTTTAAAGACTTTGTTTAAATTTTCTACATTACTACTAATAAGATATTCTAAAAGACACTCACCCCTTCTATTGATGCCACTGCTGCCCCAGACCGCATGATTCTATGAGTTACTGGAGGTTTTTGCTCTTTTATCTATCAGCTTTTTATCTCTATCAGCTCCTGGACCTTTGTGGGCTGAATGTTGTCATCCTCGCCGGGAAAGTATGCTGAGGCACACACGATGTTATGGGTTCCACTCCCGATCGGAACTTCTACCAGCAGCGCCACCAGATCTATCGTTATGAATTCTGGAGTAGGACTTTAAAGATTACTTCCCCTATTCCGTAGACCTTTAATCTGTCCGCCGATAACCCAAGGTTCTTGGATGAAACCAATTGTTATATTTTCATCAGCGAATTGTAATGCAGGTAGCATCCTGATGGTGCCCATCAATCAATTTGGGAATTTTTACGGCCCTTTCACCTACGGCAAGCAGTCGGGTAAGGCGACCCAGTCGTCTGTCCTTACCCGACTAATCCTGCTTCCAATAAGTATGCCTGGTGGCGCCGTTTGATGGAAGCGATGAACCAGCTGCAGTTCTGTTTCCAGAAACGCTGGGACCAGCATGTCCAGTGGGTCAAAGAAGGAACCGGCCAGGACTAGCATGCCCAGTGGCGTTGCTAGTCGAATTACCGACTTCCCCTTTATCAGAGGTACTGCGACCAGACGCTGACACCCTGTCGGTGGTCTTAAGGATCAGCTTGACCTGGCCAAAGCAGTAGCTTTACAATGCCTTTGCAGTAGGCGTCATCTACCGTCAGTATTAGGTGGAGGAGCACACCTTTCTTCTTCCTCTGTAAAATTTTCCATGAATTTTCCAAAATTATGCGCAATGCAAAATTACTATGAGAATGTGTGTTCGCCGTGACTGCAGTAAATAACAAAAGTATTTTATATGATAAAATAACTAGAGTGTGTAAAGGCTACTTTCGAAGCTGGGTTATAAAGTATGAAACAGTCACTTTCGTCTATGGGCGTGTGAAAATACCATAGAGGAAAGTGACGCTATAACCTACCCTCGAAGGTAGGCATTATCCACACTAGTGTATTAAGATAGAAAATACTTTTGTTATTTACTGCAGTCTCATCTAACACATATTCCCACAGTAGTTTTGCTTTGCGCATGAGCAGTTTAGCAGAAAAATTGTTTTTGTCGTGTGAAAAATAGCGTACATTACTCGCTGAAAAGTGCACTTTCCTAGCTCCTTATGTAATATACTATTTAAGCGAGTGTATTTATATCCACATTACCGTTACCAACTTTTGCTGAGTATAAAGCCTTAATTTCGGATTTTGTGTAACGTTTTTGTGTTATATGATTGAATTATGGGAGCTAAACTATTTTTCAAGCGATTTGAAATTCGGTATGTAGGAGTAATATGCGACTACAAGACTTCTTCCTATGGAAATTCTGGGATTTGGTCATTAAAGTCTGGAATTTCGTGAACTAATCCATTTTTCAAGCGATTTGTTTGAAATTCGATATGTAGGACTGATATGCGACTATAAGATTTGTCTCTATGGAAATTCTTGAATCTGACCAATAGCGTTTGTAGTTTTTATGAACTAAGCCATTTCTCAAGCGATTCGTTTGAAACTCGGAATTTAGGACTTAGATCCAACTATAGGACATGGTCCTATGGAAATTCTGGGATCTGGCCAATAGGGTCAATTTTTGGAACTAAGCCATTTCTCATCGTCATCTCATCTCATCATTAATCGTAATATCGGCAACAACGTCAAAAAAGTTTCACTTCAACCGCGCGTTAAAGTTACACGCACTCTTTTTTGTAAGCATTTGGCGTTTAAATCGTTAGACTACTTGACGAAATAAAATTGTGTCCTATTTGTGTGTTTTTATCTGATGTCGGATTCCGCATGCGGTAGGGAAGCAAACTGAAAAAATTCACACTAACAGCCAGGACGCTGATTTTTTCGCAAAAGGGGATACCCTCATTTATGAGACATATGTGTAATATATACGTACGAGGTGTATAAGAGTATACAATTATATTGTTGTGTTTGATGTTTTTTTCATTCTTTGTGAAATTTTAATTTGTACTTCAAAATTGTCGAGCGAGCGAATTCGTTCTATATTGTTACATGTAGCAGACAACTAACATGCTCGTGACTTGTGGAAATTTGAAAAGTCTCTAAGTAGGTAAACAATTCCTTGCAGACTACTCATATGCTCGTGATTTGTTGAAAAGAGCAAAATAAAATTACGGGCATGCGTCAAAATTAATACTACTACAAACAACATCTACCTATACTACAAACATGTGGTTCTGCAGGAGGGTACCCTCATTTGCGACCTAATTCGGCGTTAAGATTCACGTTCTAAAAGAGAGTGAATAAACTGTACACATTGTCTACTTCCATATATGTACAATATAAACACACAAAAAGCCAAGACTTAAATTGATTTTAAGTAAGTTAGAAAGCAAATTTAAAAGGAAATGGATCAAAGATAAAAACCGTTTCAAAAGTGTTCAAAAGCAGATTGCAATTTACCGTATATATTTGTATAAGCCGATGACTTACAAACTATTAACTCCTTAACTTAATCACTTATTGTCAAAAACTAGAGTACAATATGCGCAATTTAGTAAACACTATGCGACCCAAAGAAACCCCCAAATGTGGACATGATAACAATCTGCTTACCTTCGCAATATTCGTTTTCTTCTCACTAAATTATTTATCTCACTTAAATCGCACAGCATATATGGAGCCGGATGCCATTGAACCAAGCAGACTACTCAAACGACCCCTGGCAAGAAAAAGACGTTCGATTGAAGATGCCGACGATGTTTTAAAAGAACACAGCTCACGTTCAAAACGTAATACACCTTACATCATCTATCCAGAGATTTTAGTAATTGTCGACTATGATGGTTATCGACTACATGGTGGTGATAATTTACAGGTGAGTTGCGTCAAATGTAGAGAAAGATTCTTTTTTAGTCTTGCCTTTGTTGTTAAATGTGAAATAAAAGTGTTTTCATCAGTTGCGTTTTTTCTGGGTGTTCTTGTCGTTACGACTTGAAAAATTTTCATAAAATGTCCAAAATTAAGACATTAAAAAAATTCAACCTTTTGTATTAATGAAGATTAAAACACTAATATTTTTCTTACAACCAAAAAAATTACTAAGATTAATAAGTAAGAAAAATATAATTTTTTTAATTAAACCTTACGAAATATAACTTTTAATACAAGCGATACCAAAATAAATATCTGTGTTACGAACCCGACACTGCAAGTTTCCCTTAAAATTCATTGTTACTTTGCTTTGTGAACAGAAAACCGACCGAACTCAGTGTTTTCTCGCATTTATATTATATACGCAACTCAATTCAAAATTAAGAGAGGAATTTTTTTTCATATGAAAAAAGTTGACTCATAACTTTTGTAAATTTTACAGAACCTGCATAGCTCGTCGCAAACGCAAATCGCAATTCCACTGTACATCTGTACAACTTCTCTTGATATCTAAATAGAAGTACCCAGCGTCGGCGTTGTTTGGTATGCCTGAAACACAAAAACGCTTCAGCTTCGGCTTCGCCTGACGTTTACGAGTTCAGTCATACGATTTCAATGCTTCCTATCACAATGTCGCTTCGGCTTCAACGTTTCGTTTGGCAATCGTAAAGAAAATCGTAATGCTACGTAACGAAGCTACAAACGGAAGCTCTAGTTCAAAAGTGCTGAACATTTGCTTTGCCTGACAGCTCAACAGCTGTGAAAAAACGACAACAAACAAAATTATTTTGTGCGGGAAAATTAGTTATACATATATGAAATGTCATTCAAAGCAAATTTAAAGCGGTTGCTCGTAACGCAACGAAGCAGAAGCTGAAGCGTGTTTGTGTTTCAGGCATAAATATGACAAAACATGTGAATGCAATGGTTGTAACAAGAATGAGGCCGCACTTTGAGCGCAGCCTAGCCCAGCACAGTGTTGCAGAAGTTTTTAAAGCACACAATGTTATGCCTAATAATTTTGTTTTTTTGCGGCATTTAGTCAAATATTGTGTGCTTTAACAACCTGCAACCTGGCACCTGTGTTACATTTAATTGATAAATGTTCGTATCGTAGAATATTATCAAGAGACGTCTCGCATTCTTCCTTGATCGAATTCTTTCCTCACTGGGTTCGCAGTCCAATGTCCAAGAAAATGATTTTATTTTCAGTTTCTTTATTTCGTATTTTGTATAAGCACTAAGCAGAAGAATGTTCACCGAAATACGAGAGTAAGCATTCCTTGTTTTGACGTGACAACGTCTCACTACAAGGGGTGCATTTTCAAAAAGTCAAGTGTTAAATGTCCCATGTTAAGTGAGACACTGTTAAATGTCCCACTGTTCTGGTCACTGTTAAGTGAGACACTGTTAAATGTCCCACTGTTGTGGTCACTGTTAAGTGAGACACTGTTAAATGTCCCACTGTTGTGATTTTTATGTCAGTACCTTGTAGGACTAAGATGCGACTATAAGATTTCTTCCTACGGAAATTCTGGAATATGATCATTATTGTCTGGAATATCTTGAGCAAAGCAATTTTTCAAGCGATTCGCATGAAATTCGGAATGTAGGACTAAGATGCGACTATAAGATTTCTTCCTATGAAAATTCTGGAATATGATCATTATGTCTGAAATTTCTGGATCAAAGCAATTTCTCAACCGATTCGCATGAAATTCGGAATGTAGGACTAAGATGTGACTATAAGATTTCTTCCTATGGAAATTCTGGAATATGATCATTATTGTCTGGAATTTCTGGAACAAAGCAATTTCTCAAGCGATTCGCATGAAATTCGGAATGTAGGACTAAGATGCGACTATAAGATTTCTTCCTATGGAAATTCTGGAATATAATCATTATGGTCTGGAATTTCTGGAACAAAGCAATTTCTCAAGCGATTCGTATAAAATTCGAAATGTAGTACTAAGATGCGATTATAAGACTTCTTCCTATGGAAATTCTGGAATATGATCATTATGGTCTGGAATTTCGAGAACTAAGCAATTTCTCATGCGACTCGTGCCTTTAAATTTAATCGTAATATTGGCCACAACGTCAAAGAATTTCACTCCAACCGCGCGTAAAGATTACACGCACATATTTTTTTAAAACCGCTCTTACTTCTCCTACTACTATCGACGCAACTACATTACTATGTTTGTGCAGTGATATGCAATATTTAATATTAAGTCATTCGCTATAGACGCTGACTGAGCGAAAGGGTTCCTAGTTAAATCAAGAATGACATTATCAATTCTTGACACTCCGGATGCGTCCAGAAGTTTCTTATTCGACACATAATGTCTATAGTTAGAATGTTCCCTCATTTACACATTTATACACGCTCTTAGGCATTTCCTCTCAAAAACGCGGATTTTTTCCATATATAAGGGATGATGTTCCACCATATTGGACACGCATACGTTAAAATTGGTCTTACGAATGCCTGGTAACAAAGATCCTTCACCTCCCATCTTAGATGGCGTGAATTAAATAGATTTTTTAATGCCATAAAAGCAGCTCTTTCCTTCTTCATAGCGGTATTTATTGTAATACAAGAATGTATCCAAATAAACACCTAAATACCGCACTCCCATCTTTGTTGGAATTTGAAGGCCATTGCACCCGTTATATGCAAGTTTTTACAATTACGTCGAAGATCGTTACTTCCGTGTCTTAGAAGGGTGTGAAACAGTATGAGTTCGCATTTTGAATAGATAATCTTAAGTTCCCACGTTTCTCAGTATGCCCGAAATTTACCGAATAAGCAAGCGACGAATCCATATCCTTCAGCACTTCGGAAATAAAAATATTAAACAGAAGTGGCGTCGTTACTGCGCCCTGTCGAAGACCGTTAGCGATATTGAAAATCCTAACTGTCGTGTTTTTTATCTGTTACAACAAATTTCTTCCCGTATATCATAGATATAATCATTTTAACTAAATAATAGGGAAGCCCATGGTCTTATAATTTTATAAATCAGCGCGTCGATCCAAACCATGTCGAAGGCTTTTTCGAGATCCAATAGACAGGCAGCCGGTGTTTCCTCTTATCATTCAGATGCCAGTTGACATCTGAAATCAATTTAGTCACAGCGTGTACTGTCGAGTGGTTTTGTATGATCTCTTTTTCATCACACACGTTCAAAATGGACTTGCTTATAACCATTGTAGAACTTTCCCGATATTATAATAATATCGGCGCGACAGACCATGCGGTCCAAGGCTTGACTTCTCGCAACCATTTGTGTTGAGCATGCATATTTTTGCACACAAATGGAGGGACCTACAATTTAATGCCGGATCCGAACGGCGAATTGGGAAGCTTTCAGTGCTTACAAGTTATTACTCTCGGACGTTTGTCAAACTTTCGCGAGAGGTGGGAAACGGTGAAAAATACTTTGGTGTTACTGGGATTCGAACCATGAACCCCCTGCTCAGCAGTCCATGCTCCTATCCACTGATCTACGGCGCCCACAAGAGGCAAGAGATTAATTCGCCTATAATTCGTCGGATCAGAAGGATTTTATCTTGTGGCTTGTTTTTCGATCCTGTTCCAGTTGGTTTTCCTAAAATTTAATTTAGGAATTTCTGGTTGTGTTGCGAGGGCGAATAGATAATCGTCGGCAAACGAAGCCACTATAAGTATCGCATTGTGGTCGCTATCATACGACAATAGCGGGGTTTTATTATCGTGGACCGTTTCTATTTGCAGTCGCGCATCTTCAATACAGAAGTCTAAATATGAATTTCCGGAAGGGTAACTTGGTGTGACCGGGCTGTATAATTTCAGTTTATAGCAGACTTGGTTGTCGTCAACAAAGCGCTCAAGGAGCCTGTCTCTTGCGTTCGCAGATGAATCCAACCAAGCCTGATGTTTCGCGTTCAGATCTCCCGCTAAGGAGTAAATAGTTATTTAAACCTTCTTATGCTAGTGTCTCGAATAATTTCCCGAGCTCGTTACACATTCCATAATTTGTTTGCTTTCTGGCAGAGCATTGGTCAAAAGATTTTCTAAATACCCGGGATAATTATTAAGTGGAGATAAT
Organism: Nephrocerus scutellatus; assembly: GCA_947095585.1. Classification (NCBI taxonomy): domain Eukaryota; kingdom Metazoa; phylum Arthropoda; class Insecta; order Diptera; family Pipunculidae; genus Nephrocerus; species Nephrocerus scutellatus. Next base: position 34,810,893 of record OX352762.1, read on the forward strand.
TTAGCTTGGACCTTCTGGCAACATCGGGTAAGCTCATCAGCACTATTTCCACTTTTTAAATTCTCTATATTAACTTCACTTTCCCGTGGCACGGATGTCGGTCGGCAATCGGTCGGCTGTCGGACGTCTGTCGTGGAATCTTGCGATCAATTTTTAACCCACTTCCCAAAGCCCGATTTTATTGAAATTTTGCACACATGTGTATTTCCGGAGGCAACACTTTCTATTAAAATTTGATCGGGGGGCTTCCCTACAAATATTTTTCTCGATTTTCTTCAAATTGTATACACATGTGTATCTCTAATATACAAATTTTTTGTAAAAATTTCGGAGACCCCGGGCCCGGGTTCGTGGGGCCCCATAACTTTTTTTAAAAATAATAACCCGATTTTCTTCAAATTTAATACACATGTGTATCTTCGATAGACAAAACTTTTTGTAAAAATTTTTTTCAAAAAAAATTAACCCGATTTTCTTCAAATTTAATACACATGTGTATCTTCGATAGACAAAACTTTTTGTAAAATTTTTTTTCAAAAAAATTAACCCGATTTTCTTCAAATTTAATACACATGTGTATCTTCGATAGACAAAACTTTTTGTAAAAATTTTTTTCAAAAAAATGAACCCGATTTTCTTCAAATTTTATATACGTATGTATCTCCGATGAAAAACACGTTTTGTAAAAATTTTTGAGACCCCGGACCCCAGGGCCATTGGTGCCCAATTTTTTTTTTAAAAATTAACCCGATTTTTTTTAAATTTTATATACGTGTGTATCTCCGATGGGCAACACTTTTTGCAAAAATTTTGGAGACAGGGTTTGGAGGGTCATGGGGCCCCAACAAATTTTTCTTAAAAACTTAGCCGATTTTTTTTTAAATTTTATATACGTGTGTATCTCCGTAGACAAAACTTTTTGAAAAAATTTTGGTGGACGGGGATACCCCGGACGGTATCACTGATGGACAAAACTTTTTGTAAGTTTGTTGGAGTGATCGGGCCCTGACCCCGTGTGGTGTCCATGTACATTTTTTAAAATTTAGTGCGGTTTTCTTCAAATTTTAACACATACCCATCTCCTATTAGAGAATTTACATGAAAAATTGTATTTTTATGGGTTGTTTTTTTTCTTCTGCAAAGCTAAGCGAAAAGCAATGTTTGCACACAATGTTCATTAATCCCAAAAAAATTTCAAGATATGCTGCTTCGTTACTGAATGCACTTTCTGCCATCTTTCGAAATTCTTGGGTAACCGTCCTTTGTTCTTCTACGGCGAGTGATTTAGTTTCAAGATATCGTGGGCAATAGTTTTGAAGCCGTGTGTCCCGCTGTTCAGGTGTTTCAGTAGATCTCGAAGCTTTCATATTCTTTAAACTCGCCGTAACTCGTCCAATACATTTTTTTTTCCGGTGGTATTTTCAGTCAAAATTAAATTATGCCTCCAAAGACACAGATTGACACATTTATAAACTGAAGACTCTACTTTGAATCAATATTTCACCTGAAAAAATTTACACTAACAATAATTTGGTTTTTTTTTAATCACTTAAATTCTATTTCGCAAAATTTTCACACAATAATAACAAAATATGTCCACTTCGAAACGTATCACTATGAAATAATTGTCGTTGTTTTATTTGCTCTACGTGTTTATAACGAACGAAACGAAATTTTGTTCGGGAGGTAAACGAAAGCTTTCCATGATTCATGTACACGCATCATGCATACACAAACCCATTAAAATTATTAAAATATTAAAATTTGTCCAAGTTATCATGAAAAATCCAAAAATTTAACGAACTTTTGCTCGGGAAGTACCCGAAGGAAACGATATTTCAGAAAAAAACATTTCTTAGATTTGTCCTCAGCATGCAATCATAGCTGGTGAAATTTTTATGACGATCGGTTTAGCAACGGAGGCGCCCATTCGAAACAAACATACATACATGAAGTTGTCTCTTAGTAATAAAGGGTGTTTTTTTAGGAGGTTTGTTTTTCCGATAGATGTCGTTTTATTTTATGACAGTTGTTTTGACAGCTCAAAGTGGCATTTCTACTCAGTATTGTTTGGCAAATCATTATGAATAGGTTAACTCCAGAACAACGTTTTCAAATCGTGGAAATTTATTTTCAAAATCAGTGTTCAATTAAAAATGTTTATAGAGCACTTCGTGAATTTTATGGTGCACATAATCGTCCGTCAGAGACCACCATAAAGAACGTAATTACCAAATTTCGGTCTACATTCACTCTTTTGGATGCCAAGCCACCGACAAGAATGAGAAGAGTTCGTACAGAAGAAAATATTGCTGTCGTTGAGGCCAGTGTCGAAGAAAACGACAATTTATCGATTCGTCGTCGTGCTCAGCAAATTGGACTTTGTCCATCGACTTTATGGAAAATTTTACGTAAAGATTTGGGTTTGGTGCCATACAAAATTCAATTGGTGCAAGAATTAAAGCCACACGACCATCGTTTGCGCCGTGAATTCAGTGATTGGTCGTTAAATCAATTGAACGAAGATCCATTTTTTTACCGTAAAATTCTCTTCAGTGATGAGGCGCATTTTTTGTTAAATGGATACGTCTACAAACAAAATTGTCGCATTTGGAGCAAAGATAATCCACACGCCGTTCAAGAATTACCAATGCATCCTGATAAATGTACTGTTTGGTGCGGTCTATGGGCTGGTGGGATCATCGGTCCATATTTCTTTAAAAATGAGGAAGGACGACGCGTTACCGTGAATGGAAATCGATACAGAACCATGTTAAATGAGTTTTTGTTGTCAAATCTTGAAGATATGGATATGGATGAAATGTGGTTTCAACAAGATGGTGCCACTTGCCATACAGCACGTGAAACAATCGACTTATTGAAAGAAACTTTCAACGACAACATTATTTCGAGAAATGGTCCGGTGAATTGGCCTCCGCGTTCGTGCGATTTGACGCCACTCGATTACTTTTTGTGGGGATACGTGAAGTCATTGGTTTATGTGGATAAACCTCAATCGATTGACGCTTTGGAAACCAATATTCAACGTGTCATTGCTGACATACGCCCTCAAATGCTTGAAAAAGTGCTGGAAAATTGGACCTCCAGAATGACATTTGTGAAAAATAGTCGTGGTAGCCATATGCCAGAAATTGTGTTTAAATGTTAAATGCCAAAAAATTATCTACCAAATAAAAAAAAATTTTGGTCATTTCATAATTTTATATGTGTTTTATTCAAAAAAAAAATCGGCAACCTCTTAAAAAAACACCCGTTATATGTAGATTTTAAGGAATTTCGTTCGTTATACAATACGACATTATTAATAATATAGGCAGTGTTATGCTACAAGAAATTAGAGCAGAAATATCACAAAGGAAATTTGTTACGATACTGTTAGATGAAACTTCTGATGTATCGCGAAAATCACAGCTTTCGGTTGTTTTTCGATACGTTTTAAATGGACATTTTCAGTTCGTCGATAAGAGTGCAGATATATCAGCAATAGTTTTGTTCGATTATATATATTAAACGATTGCAGAGCGAGCAAAAAAAAATAATTGGGCAGGGTTTATGACGGTGCGTCAGTTATGACCGGAGATCGTGGCGAGGTTCCAATATCAGTGAGAAAACAATTTCCCACAGCAAAATTTATTCATTGCATGTCTTAAATCTGGTGCTATCGAGATCTTTGAAATTCATTAAAGAAGTTAAAATTTTCTTCACAACTCTGTCGGGCATTTCAAATAGAAGTACAGTGTTTAGACTGAATTACAACTATCCATATGGCGAGCTGAGAAGCTCGCTTTACTATCTTGTTACTGTAATTAATGGTGCTTTTCTTTTAAACCTCAAACAAACCTCGAGTCATATCTTTAAAGTTAATATTTTTTATGTTTTCTACACGTAGGTGAAACGGTATTTTATATCATTTTGGAATGGAGTTGATCTGCGGTATCGTTTACTCAAAGGACCCAGGATACGCATAAGTATAGCTGGAATTATCATCTCACGGGTAAGTCAATTCATATAATTGAAAATAACCTAAGTCCTAAGATGTATGTAGGGGGGAGGGGAGAGAGATGGGATGAGGATTCAGCATGCATGCTCATATGATGTTTTTCTACAACAATAAGTAATTTAATTCATAATTGTTATTTTCATCTTAAACAATTATTAATCTTTTTACATATTTTTAATTATTCTATATTACTGACTAAATGATAAGCGTGTGCTTGATGAGTATTTCCAGATAATTTATTATAAAACATTTATTTGTCCTGTTTGTGGCTGCTGTACGTTTGAGAAAATAAAAGATAATATACAGCATAACGGAAATGCTTTCAGTTATTTAATGTTTTATATTTTTTGATAAATGGAAAAGTCTATTCACGATTCTTTTCCTATTCTGGATAGCTTCGATATAATCTAGCTTAAGTACTCTTTTAGCTTTCATAGACATTTGCAGCAACAAATAACATACAGTCTTAGCTAAGTCACTCGTTTTTCACTGTAGGAAGTACTATCTTCTTTAAAGTTTAGATGCTTCAGTTTAATGTATTACTTCCCAAATACAACGAGTGTACGATATAATTAATGATCTATGTCATCTAATTAGCTATCAACGATATCACAATTCAGCCAAAAAATTTAATCACGACTAATACGATTTCCTTATGCATTCTCTTTTGCACCCATTGAATATCGTTTCTTAAAGCCCGCGCACCTGGCGCACGATCAAAGGATACCTCTTGTGCTCTTATGGCATACTCTTGTATAAGTTAACAGCAAACTACCCGTTCTACGAATAGTATTGGCTTGTGGCTGTTTGTTAGCTGCTGCGCCGACTTATAAAATCACAACGTGGCAACACGCGACTTTACAACTTGCACACAACACACAGTATATTGTGTAGAAAAAGTCTAGTAATTTGCCAATAATCAAGTCAATGCAGTTCCTAAATTCAGCTGTAGTTGCAATTATCGCCACCGTTGCAGAGTGTCTTACATAGTTTTAAGTCAAAATTCATACCCATCACTGTGTAACAGCTGTGTGTCCAAATATATGTTTACAGTTTTTGTACAGAGTTTTTTGTTCTTTTTTTTTAACTTTGTCATATGTGTAGCAACTGATAATAATATTTTACACATTTTACTTTCTTTTACATACTAAAAGGAAGTATAGTAATCATGAACATTTTTAAACTCGGGTTTTTGCAAATTTACCCATTTCCGTATCTCCTGAGGCAGGAAAATAAAAAATCTCTGCATGTCTGCCTGTCTGTGTCCACTTTACAACCTTTACTTATATTTAAGCTTTTTACATTAATTGGGAGGTCCCAGGGGATTTTGGCGGAAATCGGCCAACCGGAATAGGCAGTTTACTTGGACAGTTTTTCGAGTTTTTACAAAGTATAGCATTACGAAAATTATGAAATTTAAAAAAAACTTAAAAAAATTTAATATGCATTTACTAAAGATTCCGGCCGCGACCGTAAAATAAAGTCGTATTGTGACCACACCACCATTTTTTATTATTCTGTATAAAATACAAATAACATATCGTTAGGAAAGTGATTTTACTGAATTCGATTTATAGAATTATTCGTTCACTAATGTTTCAGTAGATGTTTGGAAAGCTAAAACTTTCGGCTTAGTCGTTTTTGATTAAAATTTTTCTTTATTTGCTGTCTTCTCGACGTTTTAACAAAAAAATGTGAGGCTGTGTCGTCGTTTTAATGAATGTGTATCCGTAATGCTGTTTTGTGAGTAAAGAAACATGCTTTGTCTGTTGTATGTATGTTGAATGTTTCATATTTCATAGTGTATATAGTATATATAATGTGTATAATTGCCAAGGTCAAAATGCAACATGCAATACCCCTGGGGGTGCCAATGGCGTCTTACCGTCACTGTTCATCTCAGCGACTCCAAAAACTATGGACCGACACCAATATCGGTCATGTCATATGTCACCCCCTCCTAATCCAGCCCCTAGAGGTGCTGGGCGTATCTTACCATAAAAGTTTTTGATTCCAGATTCTAAATAAGTCATATGTGTCAGTTTTGGTTGAAATTGCTCCAGGCGTTACATGCTGGTACATGTATAATTACATCCATTCCTATGCATAAATATGTAGATTTCACCGCAGTCTCTTAGGTAGCCCCTAAGCTTGCAGCATAGTCTGGAGGAAAGTTTAATTGAAGTGGAAACTTGGAAGGAATGATCATATGGTGGGGGCAGATTTTAGGCAATAATGCACCACCCTTCCCACTCCCTGGTGGGTGAGAACAGGAAGGTGGAGGTTCATCTGTGCGGTTGGCGAAGCGCCCGGGATCAGCTAGTATATGTATATATATAAAAATGAAATATTGTTCGTTGGTAACCGCATCACTTGAGAACGGCTGAACCGATTTGGCTCATTTTTATTTTGAAATGTTCGTCATAGTCCGAGTAAGGTTTATGCGAGAAAAACTAAAAACTAAAAAAGTTGCCAGGAAAATGAGAAAATTCGGCAAAAACTGAATGTGCGTCTTTTCATAGGATTTTTGTATGAACTCACGACCATAACTCACTATTCGAACAATGGATTTGCTTAATTCTTTTTTTATGTTGGTCGTTGTGGCCCTGGAAAGAAAGACAATTAGAAAGGAAAGTCAAAATATTTGGACAAACAGCAAAAATCATGATTTCCTATTCTAATAGATTCCAATAGTTGGACATAGCGCGAATGTCGTTTGATAGCTGATCCATTTGCACGGTCTCTCTTTTGCGATCTGTCAACGCATCCCAATAATTCCGACCGACATGCCATAAAACTTTAAACGCTTGCAGTTTCGGATGCGGTTTGTATTCAAAATTACAATAAACAAATCACAAGGGCGGTTATTGAGTGTTTGGGGCATTAAACTTGAAAATCCATGCTTACCGCGTGGTTAATTGTATGTCGCCTGCTCCAGTAGAGAAAAACCCTTAGATTTGTTTGTTTATGCGCCAGACAACAAAACAAATAAAAAGTGGATGTGTTGCACTTAACAGATTTAAATGTAAATGTATATAAAATTTTTTTTTCTTAAATTTCTTTTACACTTAACAGATTTTGAGTTTTTTGAGTTATTTGAAAAAGCTCCGATTGGCCGATTTTCGCCAAAATCAACTAACCCTTCCCAATTTATGTAAAAACCTTAAATATCTTACCTTATCCCTATTAACTTATCTGGACTGTAGAGTAGACACAGACAGGCAGACATACAGAGAGAGATTCTTTTTTGCTTTTTGTGACTTGGAAGATACGGAAATAGGTAAATCTGCAAAAATCCGAGTCCGAAAATCTTCATGAATACTATACTTCCTTTTACTATGTTAAAGAAAGTAAAAAGTGCGCGTACCTTTTACGCTCATTGGAACTGATGTTGTGGGCAAAAAGACCACAAAAAAGAATGATAAAAAGTCCTCTGAAAGACACTAAAAAGAACCTCAAAAGACCCCCTAAAAGACCCTCAAAAGACCACTAGAAGACACCAAAATACTTCCAAAAGACAAAAGAATAAGAGACAAAAGAATCATAAAAGACCCTTAAAAAACCCTCAAAAGACCCTAACAAGACCCCCAAAAGACCCTCAAAAGACCACTCAAAAGACCTCAAAAGACCATCAAAAGACGCTTAAAACCGTCAAAAAGCCCTAAAAAGACCCCAAAAGACTCCTTAAAATACCCCAAGAGACACAGAAAAGATACTTAAAACCGTCAAAATCCCTTCAAAAGACCCTCAAAAGACCCCGAAAATAACCTCAAAAGGGCCCCAAAAGACCCCCAGAAGACCCCCAAAAGGTTGAGAAATGACTTTGTTCCCAAAATTTCAAAATGTAACACAATAATTTGACTCAAAATCGCAACACAAAATTATTTTTGATGCCGTACTAAATTTTCTCCTCACCACGCTGATAAAGTAGTTTCACTTACAAAAATGTCGTGTATCAAAAAGCATTGCAATTAACGAAATAGTGATATTTAATCAAACAAACAAATGCTATGTTTCGATTGGTTTGCTATGACATAGCAATAGAAATCGAATTTTAAATAAAACACATTGAGATTCGTAGGTTAGGTTAGGTTAGGTTTCAGTGGCAGCTAATGCTCACTTAGACCATTCGTAGACCTTTTTTTTTTTTTTTTTTATAATTCGCGCACGCTTCAAGGGGTTCGCACCCTTATAATGCTCGGCACAGCGTGGGCGTTAAGGAAGAGGATCTTTGTGTTACCACAGGATCTTATACCTTTTCCCTTTTCAGAAGATCCATTCAGATCTCTTAATGAACGACGTATATCTCGTACTTTGCCGTTTTCGAGATCTGATAGGTTATTCATTAACCGCTTACCTAAGTGTTTGTGCCTTCTGTTCATTAGTGCCGGACATGAGCAAAGAAGATGTTCTATGGTCTCCTCCTCCTCTTGTCCATGCAGCTTCTGCAGAAGTCATTATATTCGACACCCATCCTTCTCGCGTGTTTCCCTAGAAGACAGTGTCCTGTCATTATCCCGACAACCGTTCTTAGTTCACGTCTTTGTAGGGAAATAAGCGCAGTTGAGCACTTCAAGTCCAGCTTCGGCCAGACCTGTCTTGAAAAAATTCAAATGTCGGTGTTTTCCCACCTTACATTTGTTATTGTTTCTCCCTCTTTCCGAAGCTCAAGTTTCAGTGTCGCGATAGGACTCCCTACCTCTGCCCTTTTCGGTAGCAGCTGGAGAGTCGTACCACGTTTAGCTAACTCGTCCGCCCTGCAGTTCCCCTCAACATCTGCATGGCCCGGGACCCATATGATCCTTATATTGAACTGCTCACTCATCTCGTTAAGGAGGAGAGGAGATTCATTGTGTTTTCAAATTTAATGAAAGAAATAAATCATTTGGTTGAGATTTTTTTCTCAATTTTACTTTGATTTAACATTTCAAATAGCTCCACACAAATTTACAAACCGATCCCAAACAAATTTATTGAAAGCTGGACAGGACAACGTCTGTCGGGTCAGCTAATAGTATAATAGGGTTTTTCAATAAGAGCACTTCAACTTTTTTTTTTACCGAATTTGAACATATTCATATGATACATTTAAGTATGAAACTCGATTTCTTTTGCATGACCACCGCGTGCACGTTTTACGAAGTCCAATCTTTGAACCCAATCTTTGGCCCAATGACGCCGCCGGCATGTAATCCGCACCAAACAGTGACTTTTTCGGGATGCAACGGTGCCTCATGAATCACATGTGGGTTGCTTTCTGCCCAGTAACGCATATTTTGCTTGTTGACAAATTCTTCTAGCCAAAAGTGAGCAAAAGTGTTAAATGGACCGTAAAATGGCCGTAATGCTCTTAAAGTAGCGGCAACAGAACGATTATTTTGATAAAAAATTTGCACGATTTGCAATCGCTGTTCACATGTGTAGCGTTCCATGATGAAATGTATACTAATGAAGTTTCCAAATGACAAAAGAACAATAAAAAATATGGCGTCGTTCGCCGTCCCTATCGGAGAAAAGTTGAAGCACACCTGTTGAAACACCCATATAATAAATACAAGTACTAGGTTTTTACAAGTCTGCTAAGAACATTTCATCCAATTCTAGTGATAACTACGACTTAACACTTCTCAATACCTCGCTACGTATGCTTTTTCTTTCATTGTCATGGAAAGTGTAATCGCCAGCTGGTGGCTCGTGACTCTGCACTTTGCATCGCAGCAAATAATTACATCCACCTAATAAATTTACTCTTTCCTGTGCGACTACAAAATACCGGTAGATCTAACACGCTTCTTAACTACAGATTTTCTCACTGTCTCACAAACGTAATAGCAGCATTAAAAATGTAGCAGTTCTCAAATCACGATTTTCGGAAATAACATAACATAATTAGTTATGTTTGCCATTTTTCTTTCCATAAAAAAAGTTACAGTACCTAAAAAAATACACTACATTAATCAAACCAGAGCCACTACTGCAAAAAATCTCTCCATCAGTCCCGATTTCGAGTCGATGTCATCCAGTTTGACATCCCTAAACTCTGGGCGTCCTGGTATACGCCATACTTCCAGCGTAGGCTTGGCCGGCCTCACTGTCGTGTTCCATAAATCTTACCGCGAAGGACGTTCCGAGGAGGATCCTCTTCGCTTATGCGAGCTAGGTGTCCTGCCCACCGGAGCCTACCGAGCTTAATTATCTTCAGGATGTCGAGGTCAGAATGCTTTTTGCTAAGCACCCATGTCTCGTCCATATGATCCATATGTAAGTACTGGTATGAGCATCAGCTTGGATGTTATGGTTAAATTGCTGGATTTGAAGAGTCTTCACAGACTATAGAAGGCTTTGTTGGCTTTAAGCAACCGTGCGTGTATTTTCCATGTTCCATGCTGTTGAGCCGATATAGTTAAAGGATTGCACTACTTCAAATTCGCGCTCCACTATTTGAATTGAGGGACTAATGTTGGATCTTCTACTCGCAGACATGGCCACCGTGTAGTTGGTTTTGCACTCATTCATGTGCAGCCCCATATTTCATGCCACCTGCTCGATCTGGATGAAAGCTTCCTGTACAGCTCTTAGATTTCTACCAACGATGTCAATGTCGTCTGCGTAAGCCAGTATCTGAAGGGATTTATAGACCTCGCTGTTTCATCGGAGTCTCGGCACGCTAGGTTGAGGAGTACGCAAGCCAATCCCTCCCATTGTCGAAGCCCGTTATAGATGTTGAATGGGCTTGATAGTGATCCGGATATTTTTACTTGGCTTATAACATTGGTCATGGTCAACCTGCATAGTCGTGTCAGTTTATTTGGGATGCCGAATTCTCTCATGGCTTTATCAAGTTCTACTCTGGCTATGCTATCATAGGTGCCTATTCTATAAAAATATGGTGTAGTGAGTTTTGAAACTCTAGACATTTTTCCATTACCTGCCTAAGGATGTAAATCTGATCAGTTGTTGATTTGCCTGGGATGAAACCACACTGTTATGGACCAATGATGACCTTAGCGTATGGGGCTATCCTGTCTTGAAGGACAGAGGAAAAAATCTTATACGCGGTACTCAACAACGTAAAACCACGATAATGGCTGCATGTTATGATATCTCCCTTCTTATGTATAGGGCACAGGATGCCTCTTCGCCAGTCTTCTGGCATCGCTTCTTCCTACCATACTTACACTATTGGTTCATGAATTGCTTGGTGTATTGCAGGACCTCTTGTCAGCTCCGCTGGGATACTATCTGATCCCGGGGCCTTATTATTTCTGAGCCTATTGATCGCTCTGCTAACTTCGTCTATGCTTGGTGGCGGCAGCATAGTGTGGTCTTCGGTCATTGGTGGTGCTTTCAATTTCTCAGTTAGCTGGCAATTTAGCAACTTATGAAAGTGTTCTTCCCATCGCTCTAAGATGCCTTTGAGACCGGCGATCAGATTACCCTCTTTGTCATTGCGGTATGTGAAACGCGGTGTATATTACGTCATACCGAGGACTCTTTGGTAGAACTTCCGCGCCTGGTGCGGTCCTTGCTCTCTGTACTTTTCTAGTTCAAGGACGAGATTCTTCTCCCAGGCAGCTTTCTTTCGGCGGTGAACTGTTTTTTCATATCTTCTGAGCTCTTTATATTCATGTTCGCGTGCCCGCGTTCTATGAGATTGTTGCATTGCTTGGTATCGGTACGCAACATACTTACGTTCAGTCGCTAGCTCACATTCGTCATCGAACCAGTCGTTCCGATCTCTACGACTACTACGATGGAGTCAGCAATACTAATGACAGTATGCTTAAGGCGTGTTTATTTCTCTTCTACACCCGACATCTCAGCCCCTGCTGCATTTAGGGCGAGTCCTATCGCTTGACCGTAGTTGTTTCTGGTCTCTTCGTGTTGACCGGCAGCCGTGTTGAATCGAATATGATTCGCAGATGCAGTCTTTCTTGATGGTGCAATCTGCGCTCGGAGCACCGTACCAACAACATAGTGGTCCGAGTCAAAGTTGGCTACTCGGTAGGTTCGTACCGTCATCAGGTTCAGGTTTTGGCGGCACGTGGTCTATCTGATTGCGAGTGGCTCCATCGGGATGTACCCAGGTGGCTTTGTGGATATTTTTACGCAAAACCTAGTTCTCGCAACGACCAAATTATTGCTTGCTGCCTTCTCTATGATTCGTCATCCATTGTCATTAGTGTTCCCGTGAAATTTATGTGTGACAATGTACTGCCTGAATACTGACTGGTTCCCTACCTATTTTGACATTCATATCCGCCAGAATGATTTTTACGTCATACTGAGGACAACAAGTTCTCGTTCAACTGATTCAAAGAATTCTTCTTTTTCATCATCTCTGGAATCCTCTGTAGGTGCATGGACGTTTATGAGGCTTATGTTTTTATTGCCCCGCACGCGAAGTGTAGCCGTTCATTTACTGCTTTAAAGCCGATAACGGTGGGTTTCATTCTTTTGCTGATTAAAAACCCTATCCCGAGCACATGATGTCCTGCATGCTAGCTGTAATATATGTCATACTCTGATTTTTGTAGGACACAATTTCCCGTCCAACCCATCTCCTGAATTGATATTATGTCAGCACTATATTTGGACAGGGTATCGGTTAGATGCTGTGCAGCTCCAGATCTATACAGTGAGCGTACGTTCCATGAGAAAATTCTTTTAGCCGTTTAGTTGCCGTGGTCGTCGTCGTTCATAAGTGTATCCAAAGCTGATTTGGGGTTCCGTAATAAAGTTTTTGTACGGGCAAGGTTATTGCCCGATTTTTAGCTTTTCCTGTATTGGAGGGAAGTTACCGGCGGCCACCACGTGTGGTTTTGATCACACTTCCACCAGGCAGAGATAGTAACGGCCCCTTGCAATTCTGCAGCATTCTTTGTTGTTCGCCCTATTCTGCTGATGGCTGACCGCCCCACTACATACATATCAGCATATTTTTTTATTGCAATATAAAATACTTATATGCGCCTAAAAAATATGTACTTATTTAACCCTAGAAAGATAACCATATGACAACATACTTAAAAGATAACTATACGCTTCAGAAGCGCACGATTTTCTAGCGCTTCTATTTTACGCCGATAAATAATATTTATGTTAATAAATAAGTCAGTTTATAAGGCTGAAATAGTTTTAACAACTAAAATGCATTTCCTTTATAAATTTATTTATTTTAAATCCTTTTAATGATAAATAACTGATTAAAGGAACAAATCTCGTATTTTATCTCTAAAACTATTGTAACGAAAAGTAGTTAGTAGCGCATATACTAAAATTCGAATCCTAAGATAAATCGCTGCATACTAAAAATAAGCACTTTTATGTAGCATACTTTTAGGCTGTACGATTATTTGAAATGTAACCGCCCGTAAGTTTGAATCATTATGTACTGGTCAAAAATGTAGTCAAACCGGTTTGTGCGGTTTGCCCGGTTTGTGTGTAGGAACATTATTGAACATGTAGTTTATTTTTAGTAGATGACTCATTATATATAAGTATCGTTAGTTGTAAATAAGGGAATAACGCTACAATTTTCTGGTATTTTCTCGATATTTCTGTCTATAAGATTGAAAGTTTCTAAAAGCTTTTCAATGAGTATAAGAGGTGACGTTCGCTGCAGAAAAATTATTAGTTAATTGGAATTTAACCAGTGAAGTTGTAAAGATTCTTGCAAAGGGACTAAGCTACTACCGAAGAGAATCATAAGTGTTTTTGTGTACATTTAAAGTTATCACCAGTATATATTTTTGCTGTTAGTTAATTAAAGTTATTATTTGTAAATTAATAAACTTGTGTTGTGTTTTATTTGCAAAATCCTTTACGAACTCAAAAGCCTTAATTTCGTAACACTATTATTTTTTACAAACAAGTAGTTTATAATGTAATCAGCCTCACAAAAAACAATAAATACTTAATTTTAATAAATACTTAATTTTAATAAATACTGATTTTAGAGACATTCATGGCAAACGTAATTTTTATGTTCGGCGCAAACTGTCTTTTTGCACTTGCCGCATATCTTCTTAGACATTATTCTTTTTTTTGAAACGTTGTAGCTGCAATAAAGACTTCTTTGGATGGCGGTTCTTCTTCTCATCCCTGAGAGACTGTGCAACGGCCTTCGGAATTATATTTTTAGTTTTGCTCCGCACAAGACTTGGCAAAGGAGGAGCGTCCAGTCTGTTTGTCATCCATGGTGCAGTCAGCTGAGTACTGAGCTTTATTCTGTTTTGATTGGACATTGTGACAATACGAGTATATAGGGTATATTTTTTTATTCACCCTGAGCGAGTAAATTTACCCCGAAAACACCGAGTAAATGTTACTGCTGTAAAAATATTTGGTGTGTACACTGGGTATCTAAACTCGCTCGGGTTGAATAAAAAACAGACCCGAGTAAAACAACAAAAATTCCTTTTGACATTTGAGAAACCAATTTTAATTCATGTGAAAAAAATCTCAAGTCTGTCTGTCCTCGATTGATTTATTTTTCCATTTCATATAAAACATTAAATACATTTATGTGTGTATTTTTTATAAATAAAACTTGCTATCTGATTTATGAGAATTATCCATTTTTCCGTTATGACAGTAAACTTTTCTGAGGTAAGTGTGATTTTTACTCTGCCTTACACTCATATTAAATTCAGAGTAAAAAATATATAACGGTATATACACGGTGTCGTGCTCGGTTCACAATAAACATGCTTATAAAAATAAGTTTTTAATTTAAAACGTTTAAAACGAGTACTGTACGTAGTAGTTTGCTTTGATCTGAAACAAAATGCAAATTCGCGTTAATTAATTTTTTTGCGATGTTGTCTTATTTTTGTGATTTGTCAATGTTTCAAGTTTCAAGTCTCTAGCTCAATGGGAATTAGTTTAAAATCAATTACAAAATTCTACTTGCATTGACAGAAATACACGAAAACGAGCTAATAAAAACATTTTAAAAACACAGAGAACAGATTCAAAATACCCCGGTTAAATAAAAAAACACAGTGTAAATTTTTGACGCTTGGTTTGAATAAAATAAACAGACCTATAATATATGAATTTATAAATGCTATGTCCAGTATGCCATCAGGGTCATGGGCCATCCATTGGTTTTTATTGAACATGACATTGTAGAGCACATTTGATGAAATGTGTCAACGCCCCCTTTAGTCTAGTTACAAAACATTATAATATCACGCTTGCCGGTTGTAGGGCGAAGCACACATCACACGATGACAGTAAATAAACCATCTTAGAGAGCTTCGGTTTGTATGAAATAATGTCAAACATCCATCGTAGCAAAACATTGACGTGCCCACTGGTCGAGATCGGCTATTTTTCAAGTCGTCAGGAATCACCCGTTTGTTTGAATTAATGGTTTCTGAAGAAGTGATTTTGTGAGAGGTACTGAAGTAAACCAGTTATCACAGGTAATGTTTCGATTTATGCCATGAATATGTCGGGATAACTCTTTTATGTAGTATTCTCCCTGAGGAAGACAATAAGTGTTTGTGGCTCTACCGATATATGCTATTGCATTCAGCATGCACTTTGTTCCACTATCGCACATCAAAGGGATTTAAATTCCATACCTATTAGGTTTATTATTCTCCCTGAGGAAGACCATAAGTTTTTGTGACTCTACCGATATATGGTATTGCATTCAGCATGCACTTTGTTCCACTATCGCACATCAAAGGGATTTAAATTCCATACCTATTAGGTTTATTTGTGATATACATTCTGAATGGACATCTTCTTGAAAATCCGAGTAGTTGTTCGTCAGTGGTAACATGCTCACCCGGTGAATTATTTTCTTTACATTGGGTTATAAAAAGTTCCCAAACATTTCGAATTGGAATAAAAGGATCGCAAAAATTTTATCTTCGTCCAGTGGCCACCAATTTGACATATTCACAACGTAAAGAATGTTCCCTAAAAACAACAAAATAACACTTAAAGCTACACATAAGGATAACCATAAGCCTCGCGGGCGCACGACATGCTTATTCCTGCTGAATTATGGTACTTGCCACATAGAAACGACTGTCTCACGACAGGTTAGCCCGACGACTGAGTTGGTTGTGAAAAAGAAATAGCAATATTTTTACCGCGTGGGCGACGTAGGTTATCTTTCTAGGGTTAAGTAGGCTGTATAGATTACATACGTAGTTAGAAGTACATACCTTACTGATACTGCGTTTCTCTTGATAGCTGCAATTTTATTTTGTTTGATAACACGCTGCAGCTTGTACTCCGGATTTTTGGTGTGTTAACATTTTAGGGATAAGGGTAAAATTTGAGTTCTCGCCACCTGGTCACCGCGTAAGTCATGTAGATGTCGTGTGACTTGTAACTGCACTGAACTAAAGTTTGAATGCTAAAGTGCGTATTTGTATGAGCATTGCATCGTCACACGTCCTAGTGTGCAGTTAGTCATAGATCATAGTTTAACGAGTGTTAAAGTTGGTTTTTAATAATAACGCTAAAATTTGAGACGCGTGTGCGTGTGGCACATTTGGACATACTAGAATCGGAAGAGCATTGTTTTAGTTATTCTAATCACAGGTCGATAATTTCATGTATCAAAGAAAATGAAACTAAATAAATTTTTAGTATAAAAAAATATTGTTATCGAAATTATTGCACGATAACATATTCCCTTTTTGATACATACCCAAAAACCCAGCCATAAAAATTTTTCATGTAAATTCTCTAATAGGAGTGTGCAAAATTTTAAGAAAATCAGGTTCATTTTAAAAAAAATATTTATGGAAGTTTTTACAAAAAGATATGGACATGGACAGATATGGTGTGTAAAAAGTTTGAATAAAATCAGGCCTTAGGAAGTTTTTTTTTTTTTTTTTTTTTTTTTAACTGCATTTGGCTTTATTCTTGAATCTTTCCTATCTTGGGAAACTCACAATTTGTTTTCAAATCTTACAAGCTAGATAAATATTAAGTCTTAACCTATGTTAATTCTTAATATTAATATGCACTATTTGGTTTGTTGTTCATATGGATTGGTTAGCTAGATCTAAGGGATATTTTCTTTTAAGGCGCCGATATCTAGGCCTCCATAATATTTCCCGAGCTAATGTGTTGGGATGTTGTTCTAACTTAGTTTGGTATTTTCTGCTGAGCTGCTGTATTGTATTTGCCACTGTTTCGATGTTGAGTTCGCGGTGTATGTTTGTTTTACGTGTGTACCAAGGTGCGTTTACCATCCTTCGTAGTATTTTTGATTGCACACGTTGCAATTTCATTATATTTGAGGCACAGGCTGAGCCCCACAATTGTATTCCGTAAGTCCAGATTGGTTTTAGTACCATTTTATACAACAAGACTTTACAGTCTAGAGTTAATTTAGAATGTTTTCCGATTAGCCAATTTATTTTATCACTCTTGATGTTGATTTGTTGTCGTTTTGTTTCGATATGCTTCTTCCATGACAGTCTTCTGTCTAGATGTAATGGATTCACATTGGGGTAAATGGATGTTGTTTAACTTTACTGGAGGGCAGGTTTGTTTACGGAGAGTGAATGTAATGTGTGCTGATTTCTGCTCGTTTGCTTTTATTCTCCATTTTGAAAGCCACTTAGCTATTTCTTCTAAGTGTTCTTGCAGGACTCTTGATGCTATTTGGGGGTTTTCATGTCTCGCTAATAATGCTGTATCATCTGCAAATGTTGAAACTATTACATAATTTGAAGAAGGAAGGTCCGCTGTGTAAATTAGATATAACACTGGACCCAGTACACTGCCTTGTGGAACCCCTGCGTGTATTTCATTTAAATTAGAAGATGCAATATTATATGTCACCAAGAATTTCCGGTTTAACAGGTAATTTTTAATGATCGCATGATAGTTTGATGGTAGCTGAGCATTAATTTTATGTATAAGGCCTTCGTGCCATACTTTATCGAAAGCTTGGGCAATGTCTAAAAATGCTGCGGAGCAGTACTTTTTTTGTTCAAATGATTTTCTGATTTCTGCTACGATCCTATGCACTTGTTCTATGGTTCCATGATCTTCTCTAAATCCAAACTGGTGATTCGGTATAATACTTTGCTCTTGCAGAAATGGTTTGAGCATTTTAAGAAGCATTTTTTCAAAGAGTTTTGACAGAGTTGGCAGTAAACTGATTTGACGATACGAGTCTACTTTTGTTTCATCTTTACCTGGTTTATGGATCATTATGATCTGTGAAATTTTCCAAGTTTCAGGAAAATACCCAGTTTTCATTAGAGCATTGAAAATTTATGTTATTAATTTGATACATATATCTGGAAGTTCTATAAGCATTTTACCACTAATAAGATCATGACCAGGTGCCTTTTTGGGGTTTATATGTTCGCTGATCATTATTTTTACTTCACGCCATTTATATTTAATAGGTTGAAATTCTGAAGCTTCAGCTTCTTCAGGCAGCAATTCCGAGTGTCCATTATTTTCGTTCGGAGTAAATACTTTAACTAAATGTTGGGCGAATGCGTTTGCTTTTTCTGCATCGCTTCTTGCCCAGGTTCCATCGGGAAGGCGAATCGGAGGACATGATTGTGTAGGCCGTTTCAGGTTTTTTGTGGCTTTCCACAGTGAGTAATCTGTTGCTTCTGATGCTGTAAGTTTGCTTAGATAATATTGAATCCCCTCATCATGTTCCTTTGTTAGTGCTGCTTTCAGGTTTTTGATAGCTTTATTTAATTTTGATTTAAGTCCAGGTGATCTATGTAACTGCCATTGCCTGCGCAATATGCGTTTGGTCTTTAAGAGCTGTTGAATATTCTGTGACGCTTGGTGCATTTTCACTTTAGTAGAGCTGTTGCATGTAGCATCCTTTGCTGCTTGCTCTAATGTCTTCGTTAAGTGTTGTACTGCTTCATCAATCTCAGATTTCGATTTAAGTGGGATACTTAATCACTCCCTTGTCACTGCAGATTTGAATTGTGACCAATTAGTGTGTCGGTTCGTTAAAAAAATATTTGATTCTGAATTTAACACTTGTGTGCTTAATATTATTAAGACCGGGGAGTGGTCAGATGATAGTTCGTAGCATGTGTCGGCCGTAACATAAGTTCTAGCAATGCTCTTCGTTACACAGAAGTCGATTAAATCGGGAATTTTTCGTCTATCGGTTGGCCAATATGTTGGTCTGCCTCCAGAAACGTGATCTAGTTTTCCTTCCTGCATACATTCCCACAGCTGCTTGCCTTTTGGTGATGTTAATCGGGAGCCCCATTGGATGTGTTTGGAGTTGAAATCTCCTCCTGCAAGGAATTTATTTCCCAAGGTTTTAAAATAATTTGCAAATTGTTGCTTTTTAATTGAATGTTTCGGTGGACAGTAAGCTGCGGATATGGTGCATGTACCGGACCATTCTTCTAAGCAGATGCTAGTTGCCTGTATATGTTCCTCGCGATATTTGTCTAAATCATGGTGTCTTATTCTATCTCTAATAATAATTGCTGATCCCCCACGAGGTTTCCCGTTAGGATGCTGGGTATCGTAAATTTTATAACCATTAAATTTTACAGAGCTCATTTGTGTAAAATGTGTCTCAGAGACCATCATGATGTCAATGCTGTGTTAATTGAGAAAATTCTGTACTTCTAATTTATGTTGCGCTAGCCCATTGGCATTCCATAAGGCTAATTTAAGTTCAATCATCTTATATTTTGATTGTTCGTTAACAGTTGCATCAGGGTAGTCATATTTTGCAGCATGAGTCCCATATTTGTTTCCATAATTTGCATAAATCTATTCATTGTTTCGTTGAGGGTATTTATCATTTTGTAGATTCCCTGATCATCATTCTGAGGCTTATTTGCTTTATTTCGCGCGTTACCCGCGACCACCTCTGAGTATAATGTTTCTGTGTTAATGGTTGCAGAAACTTTCTCATTGTTTGAGCGTTTATGTATTTGATTGATAGCTCGTTGCTCAATTCGTTGCCTTGGGGTCATTTTTTTCCTTAACTCCTTTTACACTATGCATCCTCTGTAATTTGCGTTATAGTTTTCCCCACAATTACTGCATTTCTTTACTTCTGGTTTGGTTTTGTCCAAATCACACTCGCTAGTTTTGTGCATGTTGCCGCATATCACGCAAACAGCTGGCAGTTTGCAATAGTTTCGAGAATGTCCAAATTCGTGACAATTGGTGCATTGTAAGACTGACTTACGTTTGTGTGGCTCTTCCACTACAACCCTTCTATACATCAGATACCTCATGTTATAGATTTCGTGTGTCCCTTTGGTTTTTTTTGCTTCAGGTTCCAGCTCAACTTTGAACATTGGTTGAGGGATTTTCTCACGATTAATAATGTTGATAACGCTTCTTATATTGAAACCCTTGGCAGTGAGTTCCTCACTTATCTCTTGTGGCGATACCGATGACTCGATTCCTTTTATTATTACTGATAGTCCTCTCGAACTTTTCAATCTGTAGGTGTAAAAGTATTTATTAGCTGCTTCTAAGATGGCAACAATTTTGCGATATGCCTCGATGCTCAAAGCTTGAATTTTGGTTTCACGGATACTGCCTTGTTTAATCGGGGCAATAAAAAATTATCCACCTGTTTCTTTTTTAAAATCGGCTACCAATTGTTGAGACGGCGCTTCTCGAAGGTATATTGATGGTGGTCGCTCTTTTGGTGCTCTCGCCTCTTCTCGAGTTTCCGCTTCGTTGTTACTGTTATTTCCACACAGTGGTTGGAAACGGTTACCAGTTGGTATTCCAGCTCCTAGTTTTATAGTTTTTGAATTTGTCGCAGATTGCACTGGAGACTTGGGATTGCGTTTTCGTTTGGATGTTAAGGTTATGTAACGTTCCATACATGTTTGCATTA
This sequence comes from Nephrocerus scutellatus, assembly GCA_947095585.1. Lineage (NCBI taxonomy): Eukaryota > Metazoa > Arthropoda > Insecta > Diptera > Pipunculidae > Nephrocerus > Nephrocerus scutellatus. Next base: position 34,831,763 of record OX352762.1, read on the forward strand.
ATGAAGGCTTTAGGAAGAGAATTTAAAATTTTTCACAAGATTTGGCTAGCCAGCCACAAACACACGCCACGTCGAAGTTAATATTGAAAATTTAATAAACTAACATGTTTACACATAAATCCTCTTATCACTGCGCTTTTTATTTTAAAGGGAAATCATAAAAAATTTATATGTACATACGAATCTATAAATTTGTTTCGAGTCAATTTTCTTTTTCTTTTAAAGATAAAAACATTTTTGTGCATTGAGTAGATTAAACTATTATTACAAAATGCAAGTAGTTTTGATTGTTTATAACGACGAGTAAGCTCTATATTTATCGTGGGCAATCAGAAAGAGCTTTTAAGTACCGGATAGAGGAATGAAGCTATCCGACCGATATGACCGGACAAACGATTGCGTATATTACAATGCGTGCTTATTTTGCGTGCATGATTTTTTAATCTTGTAAGAACGTGTGTCTTTTATCGTTTCTTATTCCTCTATATTAAATATATCACTAAAATATTTAGTAAAAAAAAGCTGAGCCGGCGAATAAATCTTACCGTAATACTGGAAAGAAACATTGACATGGACACAACGGCAACAAACATTCTCTGATTGCTTAATAGATTGAAGCCAGTGTTGAACTAGTGTACGAATACCGGCCAATAGAAATCCGTATGTCTTACTGGTCAGTGGTGGGTTCGTAATGATTATCAGCCACATAATATTTTGTGAATATATTTTTTTCATCATCATCATATTTGGCTCTACAACCGGGGTCCGGTCCTGGCCTCCCGTAAAAAGTCTCTCCGCCAGTCATTCAGTTTGGCATCCCTTAACTCTGGGCGTCCTGGTCTACGCCATCCTTCCAGCGTAGGCTTGGCCGGCCTCGCTGTCGTGTTCCATAAATCCTACCGCAAAGGACTTTCCGAGCAGGATCCTCTTCGCTCATGCGAGCTAGGTGTCCTGCCCACCGGAGCCTACCGAGCTTAATTTTCTTCACGATATCGACATCGCGGTAACGATCATAGATCTCATCATTATAGATTCTCCGGAATCGTCCTTCCTCATATACGGGGCCAACAATTCTCCGTAAGACTTTTCTCTCGAATGCTTTTTGCTAAGCACCCAAGTCTCGGGTCCATATTTTTTTTTATTTTTATTTATTCAAGAAGAGAATTAGATGATATCTGTGATCACAAAGGATCAGTATCGATATCACCACATAGCATATTAAATTGAAAAGAAGCAGTGGGGAAGCTGCTACACATTTCTACAATATACAATTTCAAACGCATTTATCAATATAAATGAAAAATAAATATAAATTTTAACTGGTGGCAGATAAACTTATCGAATTAATTAAAAATAATATGAAAGCACATTCATTTCAACGTGAGAAAAAGAAATTCAATATCATCTATTTTCTTAAGCCATGATATTACACCCCTCAAAAATGCCTTTAAGATCGGCGATCAGATTACCCTCTTTGTCCTTGCAGTATGTGAAACGCGGTGTATATTGCGTCATACCGCAGACTCTTTGGTAGAACTTCCGCGCCTGGTGCGGTCCTTGCTCTCTGTACTGTTCCAGTTCACGGACGAGGTTCTTCTCCCAGGCTGCTTTCTTTCGCCGGTGAACTGTTTTTTCATATCTTCTGAGCTCTTTATATTCATCTTCGCGTGCCCGCGTTCTATGAGATTGTTGCATTTCTCGGTACGCAACATTCTTACGTTCAGTCGCTAGCTTACATTCGTCATCGAACCAGTCGTTTCGATCTCTACGACTACTGCCTAAGATGGAGTCAGCAGTACTAATGACAGTATTCTTAAGGCGTGTCCATTTCTCTTCTACGCCCGACATCTCAGCCCCAGAACTTACTCTCCCTGCATTTAGGGCGAGTCCTATCGCTTGACCGTAGTTGTTTCTGGTCTCTTAATTGCGAAGGGCAGCCGTGTTGACTCGACTCTGATTCGCGGATGCAGTCTTCCGTGATGATGAATCCGCGCTCGGACCACCATACCAACAAGATAGTGGTCCGAGTCGACGTTGGCACCTCGGTACGTTCGTACCGTCATCAGGTTTTGGTTGTGGCGGCGGTCTATCAACACGTGGTCTATCTGGTTGCGAGTGGCTCCATAGGGAGATACCCAGGTGGCTTTGTGGATATTTTTACGCGCAAACCTTGTACTCGCAACGACCAAATTATTGCTTGCTGCCATTTCTATGACTCGTTGTCCATTGTCATTAGTGTTCTCGTGTAAGCTATGGGTGCCAATGTATTGCCTGAATACTGGCTCCCTACCTATTTTAGCATTCATATCCCCCAGAATGATTTTTACATCATACTGAGGGCAGGAATGGAGTTCCCGTTCGACTGATTCAAAGAATTCTTCTTTTTCATCATCTGGGGAATCCTCTGTAGGTACGTGAACGTTTATGAGGCTTATGTTTTTAAATTTTCCCCGCACGCGAAGGGTGCATAGCCGTTCATTTACTGCATTAAAACCGGTAACGGTGGGTTTCATTCTTTTGCTGACTAGAAACCCCACCCCGAGCACATGATGTCTTGCATGACAGCTGTAATAAATGTCATATTCTGATTTTTGTAAGACACCATTCCCTGTCCACCGCATCTCCTGTATTGCTGTTAAGTCAGCATTATATTTGGACAGGGTATCGGCTAGCTGCTGTGCAGCTCGAGCTCTATACAGTGAGCGTACGTTCCATGAGAAAATTCTTAAATCGTTTAGCCGTTTTCGTTGCCGTGGTCGTCGTCGTTCATCAGTGTATCCGAGGCTGATTTTGGGTTCCGTAATAATAATTTTTTTACAGGCGAGGTTATTGGCTTCGCGCCAACCTTACTTTGAAGGGACTAGCCCGATCATTCAGCTTTTCCTGCATTGGAGGAAAATTACCAGCGGCCACCACGTGGAGGTTTGATCGCACTTCCACCAGTCAGAGATAGTTACGGCCACATGCAATTCTAGAGCATTCTGTGTCATTCCCCCTATTTCTGCTGATGGCTGACCGCCGAATATATATATTTTTTTTTATATATTATTTTATTATATTATATATTTTTTTACACGCCCATAAACGAAAGTGACTGTTTGATATACTATAACCTAGCTTCGAAAGAAACCGTTATACACACTAGAGAGTTAACATATAAAAAAATTTTGTTATTTACTGCAGTCACAGCGAACACACATTCCCAGAGTAATTATGCATTGCGCATAACCGGTATAGCAGGAAAACCGGTTTTGGTCGTGTGAAAAATAGCGTACATTACTCGCAGAAAAGGGCTCATTGTTAATCTCCACCTTCCTCGCTCGTTATGTTATATACTATATTGTCTTATCGCCTAAATGTAGTAGCGCATCTTCGTTTGGTTTTAATGGTAACCTCTTCATCATCAGCACTTGATCTGGCACAATTGACATATACTTACGCTCATCCCAATAGCACAACATAAATTTTAAATGAATTTCTATTTTACTTTATTTTATAAAACTTAATTAATCGCTGTATCAATGTAAGCCAGAAATCATCATACTACGTATGAATATTAATTTGTGCAGTTTGATTAGGGATAAATTTCGTTCAACTAAAAAGTAGTTTATGTGCATACGCATTGATTGGTGCTGAACTGCTGAATTGCTATATATAGATAAGCTAAATGTAGTATAAGGACTTATTTAAAACCTCTTGACTTATTTTACGCAATCTTGTATAATTTAATCAAGTAATCGTTATTGATTTCACAGCAATATTTTGAAATATGCATTCAAAAGCCTTCTAGATTATGTACAAGAATAGCTTTTTTACATAAAACCAAATAAGTTTTTTTGTAGAAGAAATAGACAGCAGACTAATTTAAATAAGTGTGATTAAATGAATAAGTCGGTGTTAAGAAAAGGGCCTAAGGGATAAAAACCTATTATATTTCTGTTGTCGATAAGAAATTGTAACCGTGAAACTAGATCAACACAACACAATACTGCCATATTTTACTGTCAAATTAAAACTACGGAGCTATATATAGAAAGTTGCATAATTCTACATAAAATATTGTTTGTTTTATTTTTAAATTAGAGCTCGCTTAAAGGGATTTTCAGTTTAAGTGTGGGCTTAGAAATATTTGGACTGAAGAAGGAAAGAAAGTGTTGTAGTGGGTTGAAAGTTCACGCCTGAGCTCATAAATATACCCACAATGTTGGCTCTACGTCTACATCATCTTTACTAGTTCACACATCAATTTCACCGTACATGTGAATACAGCAGCACATGTATAGCATCGCTTCATGTGTACATATTAGCAATCTAGATGATCAATGTGATGTGAAAAATTCGTGCGATTTCGATCGCGCTGGGAATCGAACCCAGTGATCGGAGTAGCACAGTTTGGCTGTGATAACTACTGCACCACCGACACTGATAAAGTTACATAAGATGTTTATACTTATATTTCCTTCTGTATAAATTACTAGCTGAAACATACGGCTAAGCAAAATAGTTCAAAACTTCAGGACGGTACTATTTAAAAATTCTGAATTTCATAAAAACTTAGATTTGTAAAAGAAATCGTATGTGAGTGACCCCCTTCAAAATATGAGAAAAACTTGCTTGTATGGTAGAAAACCGATACACAGTTTAAATGCAATCGGATGAACGGTCATATATACTTACAGATTTTAATTTTTATTAATATCGATAGACAAGTTGACCCGGGAAACGTTGTTCTGCCCAACAATAATTTGTTTAAAATGTAATTTGAGTTTAATAAACCAAAAAAAAACAACCCATAAAAATAAAAAATTTTCATGTAAATTCTCTAATAGGAGAAACATATGTGTGCAAAGTTTTAATCGGGTTAATTTGGAAAAAATTAATATTAGAGCCCCCTTTACTTCTAAATTTTTGCAAAAACTGTTCTCACCGGAGATACACTTGTGTAAAAAAAATTTTATGGAAAAAATTCAAATCAAAAACTCAAAAATGTTTACAAAAAGATCTGTCTATCGGAGAAACACATATGCTTAAAATTTAAAGTAACTCGGGATAATTTTTAAAAAAAATTTTATGGTCCCGCCCTCGGGCCTTAGGGCCCATTCGCTCCAAACATTTTACAAAAACTTTTATCCATTAGGATAAACATATGTTTAAACCACCCCTCGGGCCTCAGGGCGAATTTGCTCAAAAAATTTCCAAAAAGTTTTGTCCATCAGAGATACATAGTGTATAAAATTTTACCAAAATCGGGTTAATTTTTATTTTAAATTTGTATGAGGTCCCACGACCCCAGGGCCCGGCGTCTGTAAAATTTTTACAATAAGTGTTGTCTATCAGAGATAAATACACACGTGTATAAAATATGAAGAAAGTCGGGTTGATTTTTTTAAAAAAATTGTATGCCGTCCACAACCCCGGGCGCGGGGTCTCCAAAATGTTTACAAAAAGTGTTGTCCATCGAAGATACATATAAAGAGATGTATAAAATTTAAAGAACATCGGGTTATTTTTTACAAATTTTATATGGGCACCCCTCGGCCCTGAGGCCCCACCCCAAATTTTAATAGAAAGTTTTGTCTCTGTAAATACACTAGAACGCACTCACTTTTTTTACAGCTTTTACTTCTCCTACTACAATCGACGCAACTGCATTACTGTGTTTGTGCAGTGATATGCAATATCAAATAAGCAATGCACCCACCTCACAATAATTTTGTTATGAACACTTAGATCAGCTTATAAATTATTTATTCTGTTGTATTTGATGTGATTGATAATGATGTATGTGTTTTCAATAACATTCCATCAGGCTCATAGCTTAAGCAGAACAAAACAAACATATGCAGTAGTAGGCTGCGGTCAAGAATTCAGCAGCTGCACAGAACAAAAATTCACTTTTGCAGCCAATGCTGTAAAGAAAAATAGACTGCGCAGTTTACGCCACTTTAAATTTGATGTATGTATTTCCTTTTCTTTTCGCATATCATATCCATACTCATGTGTGCAGTAACTAGAGTAAATAACTCATCGATTAATTACAGAAATGAGAGAACCATGCAAAAGAAATTTATTATGAATAATTGTTTCAAAGCGACATTCTTCTATGGTCGTAAGATACCATTAACATGTGCAGCAGTCGTGATCGAAGTTCTCTATCAATGCTCCATGTACCTTTTACAAGTTAAAAGCGACGTTGATGTTGCTACCATTTCTTTTTCTTTTGGCTAGTCTTTTGTTTAATCACTCCAATACTACGAAGAGTTAATAACTCTTCCATCAAATTACATAATAAAAAGAGAACCACATAAAACGAAGTTAATTAATGGCTATTATTATTGTTATTATTATTACAAAATATTTATTAACGTAAATAAATTACATAAATAAACTTAAACAAATTAGTGCACTAACAACTAAAGGTCTTCGGCACGATGATCAATGACATTAGTAAAGATTAGTAAAGTAAGATTAGGTTAGAAATTCTTAAATTAGGTGTATCAGTCCTGTTTTTTTTTTAAAATTCTATAATTAGAATTATGTTTTTTACTGATATGTTTTGTAGTAGAGCTGTTATTGAAGTAGTTGGTAGTATGCGATCTATGGCGGTTTTTGTACTACTGCACTCAAACAGAAAGTGATTGAGTGTCAGGTTGACCACCGGTTGGCAGACGGAACAAATTGGTTTTGATTTCCCGGTGAGAAGATGTTCATGCGTTAGTTTAGTGTGTCCTATTAGTAGCCGTATATACTTTGTCAGATTCGCCCTTTCGATGGATACTGGGAATTTCGGGGCTTCTCCGTTAGGATTGATTCACTTGTAGAAGTGTGAGTAGAGGGACCAGTCCTGGTAGGTTCTTAGATGGTTGTACTGTGAGATTGCTTTGTTCCTATTCGTCCTGCTGAAAGTCAGTTTCGTGAGCGTTGGTGCTTTTGTAGCATATTTTGCAGCTTCGTCTGCTGTTGTGTTGCCAGTTATACCAATATGACCTGGGATCCACATTATTTTAATTTTATTGGGGTAGCAGATCAAAATTTCTCTAATTTTTGCGACACACGCATCGTTGTTAAAAATATTCATAGTCGCTTCCAGGACTGACTATGAGTCAGTGCATATTAAATATTTCCCGCGAAGTGTTGAAAAATGCACCAAGGCAGACTTCATTGCTTCCGCTTCCGCCGTAAATATTGAGCAGTGGTTTTGTAGTATTGCTACTTCTTGTATGACAAGGGCAAAATTTATGACTGCGTATGATGTACCGCAATCAAAACCTTCTCTATAGAAAGCCCAACTCAATGCATACTAACGCTGTAAACCAATCCAAAACGCGTCTGTATTTTGGAATGTAAATACAGTGTACAAAAAATAAGTAGTCGCAAAGAGCGAGAAACGTAAGATGTGGTAGTGGGAAACAGACAAATTTTATATGGATTTTGCTCTTTAGTTGATTACTAATACAAATACGTTTTTGATAGTATTTGTGTACGATCGGAACAGTTGGGCTCTCTATAGAGAAGGTTTTGACCGCAATCCGATTTAGACCCGTCGGTAAATGCTATTTTCCAGTTTTCTTTGGTGAATTTTTGGATTGTTTGCTTGTAGCATGCCATATACATTGAACAGCTGGTTGTATGCTTTCTTAGGTGCATGAGGTCCGTAACAATGCTGTTGTACTCAAGAAACCACGGTGGGTGTTCTGGAAGAATTGCCTTATGCGGCTTATATATAAAATCGAAATTTTTTGAAGCCTGTTGTATTTTCCAAATGTCTGATGGTTTTTTTGGACCCGTTGTACGTCTACCGAGTTTCGTTAAGTTGAAGAGCTGGGGAGAGTTGAAAAGAAATAATTTCGGAATTAGTCGTGTGGTTGTGGACTCAATCCTTCTTTCGATTGTTGGAAGCCCAGCTTCTGTCAAAATGTTTGTCATGGCGTTTGAAAAGCAGCTATGTTTAATCTGGCAGCCGAGTGGTATACCGGTTTAATCTTGCAGATGTTGTTCTTTGTTGTATTACCATAGATTGGTAATGCGTAGTCGATTTTTGCAAGGATAATAGCTTTGACTACATTTATCATAGTACTAGCTGATTACACGGTGTTTCCCAGGTATTCATTCATCCCAATCTTCTATTAGGCAGGGGTAGAAAAAAGAATGATATCTATCTATAAGGTAAAATTGCAGTTTTTATTAAGAAAATTTATTTCAAAAAATTTATTTTAAATTATAGCTATAGTATTGAAATTATAAAATAAAATAAAATAAACATACATAAAATTAATTTAAAACAAAACTTAGTTGTATACAATGTTTTTAGTTTCACCTTCAATAATAAATAAATTTTTCCGTGGGAAAAACATGACGACTTCAAACCTATACTCCGCAGAACTTAATAAACTGTCCGACTTATTGATCGTCATCGAAAACGCAAGTTTTACTGGAAATTGCAATCTCTTAAATTTAAAAGGTAGATCCGTCGAAATTAGTGCTATCCGTGGGATAAAAACTGTTTCGCACTGTCCCTTTTCTGTGAAGATAGTCGCTTCAATTATATTTCCCAGCATCTCTTTTACGCACAGTCTTGTGCCGTTGCAAAGTTTTGGCGAGTCGAGAATCCGAAGTAAAATAATTGGAGATCAAACTGTAAGACGATGTGGTGGCAATCCAGACGCATTAAGTGAGAACTCAGTTAGATAATTACCTTTCTCATCAGTATCTACAAAAGTATCGATACACTTATATTCAGTGACTACGCCTATTAACATGGCATGTATTTGATTGTTTTTTTCGTGGTTGTCTCCATTTTTAGTAGCAAGAATTGCCCCTTCTCGCAACCGGTTCAAAATGTTATAGTTTTGAGAAACAGCCGGATAAATAGAATTTATTCAGCGGCCGATTTCAAAAATCGATGACAATTTAACATATCCAACATATCATAACACCCTATCCCTCTAGAGCTGTCTTACCATCACCATTCAACTCAGCGACCACGAAAACCATAGAATCAACTCTAATATCAGTCACCCAATCACCCTCAGTTATCGACCCCATCCCCCTAGAGCTGTCTTACCATCACCATTCAACTCAGCGACCACGAAAACCATAAAATCGGCACTAATATCGTTCACCCCCCCTCAGTTCCTGACCCCATCCCCTTAGAGCTGTCTTACCATCACCATTCAACTCAGCGACCACGAAAACCATAGAAACCATAAAATCAACACTAATATCGTTCACCCCCTCCCCTGCGGCGATACATTACTCATCCATAGGAGCGTACTACCAAGACTATTCATCATGGTGATAGTGAAAACTGTAGCAGGGGGAGGTAGCGGGTTTTTTGCCTGTGGTAGAGGTGGCAGCAGCCTCCCACAACCAAAAAACGTGCTACCCCCCACCACCTATGTTTGATTCCAGATAGTAACTAATATGTATACCAAGTTTGGTTGAAATTGGTCAAGTGGTTCCAGAGCTAGTTAGGCACAAATATATATACAAACAAATTCTATATTTTATATATATAGATTTGGATGTGCAGAACTCCTTTTACTACTCAAACATTTTTTATATTCAATCGTTTGGAAACCGATAAGGAAAGAGTTGATACGTGCGAAGACCAGTCATACTTATTATTAAATACTAGCCCTTAAATCTTAAGATTAGTGAGTTTCGTAAATAGATTATTTGATAAGTAGATATTTACATCAACAAACTTTATTTTGTTACATACGTGTAAATGCTTACACTTGTCCCACGAACTTTTTGAACTGGAATATTTCAAACAGCTTTGCAAATCTACGTTAACACTTCCAATAATAGATGCCATAGCTGTAGTGTCTATGAATTTGCAAATTAGGTACAGGTCATCTGCAGATGCAGATGCAATGATTAAGGTGTTTGTGGCGGTAGAAAGTGGCGAATTAAGTTTTCAAATGCTATTAGGAAAAGAATCACTGACAGCGGAGATCCCTGCGGAATGCCGTTATGTAGCGGCCATACTCGTGAATGGACGGTATTTACTCTGACTCTAAACCTTCTATTGGTTAGGAAAGCCTTGATCAAATTACATATATCCAGGCCACTAGTTGATCCAGCATGTGATTTTTTGTTGATATGGCATCTGCAACTAGGTAATCTATAAATAGCATGGCGTCAAGCGTGCCCTGGCCTTGTTTGAATGCAGTTTGTTTAGGGTTTATAAGATTCATTTTACGAAGTAACCAGCTTAGTCTGCGTGCGATGATTTTCTCGAGGATTTTGGAGGTGCAAGATATAAGTGAGATTGGTCTTAGCCCTTCGATTTTGTTATTTGGCTTATCGGGCTTAAGTAAAGGAAGTATTGTTGCAACTTTCCATTCCTGTGGTATTATGGCTGAAGAAAGTATATTGTTATAGAGAGAGCAAAGTATTTTTTTAACGGAGAGCAGAAGAAGCATGGGATAAGTCACTTTGTCAAAGCCTGGAGTTTTTTCTTAACAGCTTTTAGGACAGATTCTAGTTCGAGCATGGAAATGGGGGCCTCTATATATTTTGCTGATTTTGACGGCGCACAAAAGATACTGGGTACAAATACTTTTTTCTTATTTTCAAAAAATGTCGAAGTAAAGTTCTGATCTTGTGAGTACGACGACCACTTTGTTGCGAATAAATTCGCTATTTCCAAAGGATCGGTGACATTGGTATTGTTTTCTGATTCGATTGATTTTAATGAGAAATAAGCATTAGCGCGGGAGAGGCGTTTGATGTTATTCCAGATTTTTTTAATCGGTGTTTTGGGGTTTATGCTGGAGGTGAAATTTTGGAAGGAGATGGCTTTTGATAATTTTACCTCACGTTTGAAAACCGCATTGGCTCTTTTGTATGCAATAATGTTTTGATTAGATGGCCTTCGTTTGCAGGATGCCCATAGATTTTGTTTTTCTGTCCTAAGTTTCGCTAACTTTTTTGACCACCATGGGACCGACCTTCTGAATGTCTTTGAAGAACTGGAATTATTGGCAGCTGCAATAATTTTTATATGAAATTGTGCGGCGGAACGGTTCACATTGTCTGATAGACGGACAATTTCTGTAGAAAATGTTAGTTCTTCCTGAAATTTAGACCAATTCCCCAAGTCAGTTTTAAACCGAGTAAGTTTTTTTCCAGCGTAACAATAGTTTTTGCCATATGTGAGTGTTAGGAGAATGGGATAGTGGCAAAACCTTCTCTATAGAAAGCCCAACTGTACGCATACTAATGCTTTAAAGTTTAAAGTTTAAACCAATCCCAAACGCGTCTGTGTTTGTGGGATACGAATCAAAACCTTCTCTATAGAAAGCCCAACTCTACGCATACTGATGCTGTAAACCCATCCCAAACGCATCTGTGTTTGTGGGATGTGAATACAGTGTACAAAAAATAAGCAGTCGCAAAGAGCGAGAAACGTAAGTTGTGTAGTGGGAAACAGAAAAATTTTATATGGATTTTGCTTATCGTTTATTACTAATACAAAAACGTTTGGGATATTTCTAAGCATGAATTTGTGTATGATCGGAACAGTGGGGCTTTCTATAGAGAAGGTTTTGGATAGTGGTCGCTGCCATGTAGATCGGTTGTTAATAGTGGTGCGATATTGGATGAAACGAGAGAGAGGTCGACATGTGTGAAGGTGGAGCGAGTCGAAAAATAAGTGGCCGAACCATCATTAAGAAGAGTAAGGTCAGTTTGTAGTAAATATTTTTCCACTCTCTTTCCTCTATCGTTCGTTTTAGGAGAGCCCCAAAGTGTGCTGTGAGCGTTTAGGTCCCAAGTATTAAGCATGGAGCTTGTAAATTCTCCGATAACATTATCAGTTGATTCAGGGAAAAATACTCATTCGGTGCTATGTATATTAATATTATCACTAATTTGAAAGGAGACGCAATCTCAACTGCAACCATACATAGGTTAGAGTACTGTTAAGTGAAACACTGTAAAGTGAGACACTGTTAAGCGTCACAATGTTAAGTGAGCCACTTTTAAGTACTTGAGTACTTGGGAAATTTGGGAACTAAGCCATTTCCCAAGCGATTCGCATGAAATTTGGAATGTAGGACTAAGATGCTACTATAAGACTTCTTCCCATTGAAATTCTGGAATATGATTATTATTGTCTGGAATTTCTGGAGCAAAGCAATTTTTCAAGCGATTCACATGAAATTCGGAATGTAGGACTAAGATGCGACTATAAGATTTCGTCCTATGGAAATTCTGAAATATAACCATTATTGTCTGGAATTTCTGGAACAAAGCAATTTTTTAAGCGATTCGCATGAAATTCGGAATGTAGGACTAAGATGTGACTACAAGATTTCTTCCTATGAAAATTCTGGAATATAATCATTATTGTCTGGAATTTCTGGAGCAAAGCAATTTTTGAAGCGATTCGCATGAAATGCGGAATGTAGGACTAAGATGTGACTATAAGATTTCTTCCTATGGAAATTCTGGAATATAATCATTATTGTCTGGAATTTCTGGAGCAAAGCAATTTTTCAAGCGATTCGCATGAAATTCGGAATGTAGGACTAAGATGCGACTATAAGATTTCTTCCTATGGAAATTGTGAAATATAATCATTATTGTCTGGAATTTCTGGAACAAAGCAATTTCTCAAGCGATTCGCATGAAATTCGGAATGTAGGACTAAGATGCGACTAAGAATATGATCATCATGAGCTGGAATTTTTGGAACTAAGCAATTTCTCAAGCGACTCATGTCTTTTAATTTAATCGTAATATTGGCCACAACGGCAAAGAACTTCACTCCAACCGCGCGTAAAGATTACACGCACTAATTTTTTTAATTACTGTGTTTGTGCAGTGATATGCAATATGCACCCACCTCACAATAATTTTGTTATGAACACTTAGATCAGCTTATAAATTATTTATTCTGTTGTATTTGATGTGATTGATGATCATGTATGTGTTTTCAATAACATTCCATCAAGCTGATAGCTTAAGCAGAACGAAACAAACATATGAAGTAGTAGGCTGCGGTCAAGAATTCATCCGCTGCGTAGTTTATGCTGCATGTTGGTCAAAAATTCACTTTTCAGCAAATGCAGTAAAGAAAAATCGACGGCGCATTTTACGCAGCCATTTTAAATTCCATGCAAATAGCAAAATGTAAAAGTAAAATTGTCGCCCTACAAGCAGACTGTAAGTTCGTTTAAAATGTTGCCGCAATTTCGTGCATACAGACTGCCTGCCATTTTTTTGTGCATCACAAGTTGCGCAGCTACTTAATTCTTTACCGCAGCCGTAGTGATGGTATATTCTCTGTTCATTTTCTATCGGTGCTCTGTTCTGCTCGTTCTATCACCATTGCATAAAATGATACAGTGCTCTCGTGTAGGTAGTCTTACAGAAAAAAAATATTACTATAAGCTACAAAAAAAGAGGCATGTAACAATGAAAACCTGCAAGCTTCCTTGCAACTATTTCCTTTTCTTATCCTTACTCATGTTTACAGAGTAAATAACTCTTCGATCAATTACAAAAGGGAGAGAACCATGCAAAACAAATTTAATGATGTACAATTGGCCTGCATGCTTCAAAGCGACATTCTTCTCCCTTCAATTTTCATTGCTCTTCAAATTTATTTTAAAATTACTCAATTTTTTATAAATTGAATAACTCGTCGATCAATTACTGAAGTGAGAGAACCATGCAAAAGAAATTTAATGATGAACAGTTGGCCTGCATGCTTCAAAGCGACATTCTTAGCATACCATTTCGATGCTTTGGATAGTGCTGCTCACTTCTTTTCTCTTCAAGTTTAATTTAATTTTAAAACTTTTGATAGAGTATGGCATGATTGTCTTATTAATAAGATTCGTGCGCTGAACTTACACTCCTCTCTCATTACATGGATTGAGAATTATTTATGGAACCTTAAAATAAAAGTTGTATTAAATGGTATATCTTCAGATTCACATGGGATCAATGCTGGCGTGCCTCAAGGATCATTCTTGTCGCCCACGCTCTTCTTGATATATATCAACTACCTGTTGTCTTCTACAACCTGTGATATCCATTCATTTGCTGATGATACAACACTATCGGCTTCCATTGAGTTTGTCAGTCAAAAAGAATGCAATTCTCGCTTGAATGGTTCGCGTGAATTAATGAATTTGGCTATTCTGTCTAATATTCAAATATTCAAATTGGGGCATTTCTAATAGAATAGAATTTAACCCAAATAAATTCCAGTCTTGTCTTTTTTCTCAGAAGACAACTCAACATTATGTTCCACCTGTTATTAATGGTACCCCTATTGCGAGATCTGATTCTCTTAAGTTGTTAGGTTTAAAAGTATCAAGTGATCTTTCCTGGAAAGAACATATTTATGAAATTTAAAAAGTGCTAGCCAATGTTTGGGCTTCGTAAGACGTTGTAACTTCTACTTCACTCCCTCTGAAGTATAAAGATTATAAAAATCTTATGTTAGACCAATTTTAGAATTTAATTCTTATGTGTGGGGTGGGGCTCCGAGGTCGCATTTGGTTCATCTTGATGGAATTCAGAATAGAGTTATCCGTTTGATAAACGATGTAACCATTACTTCGTCTCTTGATACTTTGGAACACAGACGTAATGTAGGAGCTTTATCTGTTTTCTACAAATTTTACAACGGTAAATGTTCTTTAGAAACCCGTTCTCTAGTTCCAGGCCCTTTTCTCAGTAACGTAAACACTCGTTTAAGGTCCAATCAACATAGATTTGCCTTAAAACTTTTTTCATGTAGAACCCAACACTTTAAATCCTCCTTTTTTTCGAGAGTCTCTTCGATGTGGAATCAATTGGTCGAGCACGTGTTTCCCGAATCTTATAATCTGCAGGCGTTCAAATTAGCCATTAACAAGTTCTTGAAGGATGATGGATAAAGTATTCATAAGTTGTTTATTAATATATATAAATAAAAAAAACATTGTTTATCAGTATTTTTATAATTTGTAATTATTTCTTGGTCAAGGTTTTTTGTAGTTTTCCCTGACCATGATTCATTGATAAAAGTATTTGGACTCGCGTCGTTCTAAAATCGTCTTCCGTATTGCTTTTTCAATGAATCAGAGAGAATTCTGAGAAAATAAATTGAAACCGGCTACAAACGTGAGGATTGTGATATATTGTAAATCACATTCCTTCGATTTTTATTTTATTTTGAATTTAAAAAAGGGCTTAGCCCAACTTATTGCCGTGACACAAGTCATTCAGGGAGTCCTCCCTTGGCAATAAGTCTCTATATAAAAAAAAAATTTAAAACTACTCAAAATTTTTATGAGTTGAAACCAATAGCTGCATTACTCTGATTGGGCAGTGATATACAACATCCAATAATTATGCAATATGCAGCCACTTCACAGTTAGTAGTTATGAACATTAATATTCGCTTATAAATAATTTATATATAATGTGATGTGATGATGATGTATGTGATGAGCTACGGTGCAAGTGGTAGCACTGTCATATTTTTTTTTAATACTAACGAAAACAGTTTTATACCTATCTTTCGACGTACCTATCAATTTAAACATTCCTTCTTTAGCCGCTCAAAAATTTTGTGGAATGAATTGCCCGACTCTGTATTTCCGCATGTGTATGATATTCAGTCATTTAAGATACATGTGATTATGGCTTGACAGAGTTTATATTGAAATTACCGTGCAATATAATTAGTATTTTACCCCAATTGTTTTTGGCCAATAAAGCTGCACCCTCTGAAATATACTCGTATGCCGTCTAAACGTCACTATAGACTATGTAAGACCGTAAACCAAAACCCTCTCTAGAGAAGTAGTAGTGTAGTATAGTCTCTGTTCATCTCACATTACATTACTAATTGATTTGAATTAAAAGGTTTAAACTCGGAAATTATTTTATAACAACATAAACTGGAAAACTAGATATACACTTTAGTTTAAGTTAAATGTACATACATAAAAATTAAATAAAATTAAACAAAAAAAAAATAAGAAATAAACAGTGCATTGTCAGTAAATGTTTGTAAATGTTGTCACGATCAAAGTCCTCGCGGCCGTGTAGACACATCCTACTCTGCTCTTTTATGAGAAGTTGAAGTTCCATTGCAGAATGTGAGAGACCATACATTAAATTACAAATTACACCGTAGTAGTAACGAGTACTACTGAGGACATTTATAGAGTTTTAGATTTACAATTAAGTAGATTGTTGATAAATGGTGAATGAGTAATCTTTCAATTTTGAGTTCGATAGCAGATCTGTTTATTTTTGTATGTTTTGGGGGTCAAAGTTTATTTTAGAGTTGTGATTACTAGTTGCGAGATTTGGCTCGGTGTGGAAATTGTCGTTAGGTGGATATGGTAGAGGTGGGATGTTTTTGCTTGAAATACAGTAACTCTCTCCGAGAGTTGCGAAGTCGGTTATTATTGCTTTGTTTGGTTGTATTTGAGTCGAGGGAGAGAATATTTGATTATTGTATGTAATTGCTAAGCTTTCTTATATATTTGGGAGTGTTGAAATAGTATATTACAGAACGAGCAAGGAAAGTGGAGTTTATCGTGCGAGGTCGAAGCTTGACGCAATCTAACGAGCACGATGAGCACTTTTCTGCAAGTCATGTACGCTATTTTTCACGCGTCCAAACCGGTTTTTCTGCTAAATCGAGAGAGAAGCAGAAATCACAAACGACAAACAAAAGAGGATTCTTGCTCATGCGCAATGTGCTCGCTGAGATTGTAGTAAATAACAAAAGACGTTTATATCATAACATAACTAGTGTTGTTATGGGCTACTTTCGAGGCTAGTTTATAGCGTACGAAACAGTCACTTTCGTCTATGGGCGTGTGAACGTGTTGGTTCTCTAAAGTGGTTTGCTCCTTAAGGAAAGATTTTTGATTGTGATATGTTGAAGAGGTGTTTGTGTCCGGTAAATTTCGAATATATGTAGGGTGCTTTGAAATTTGTGTAGATGTGTTTACTTTAACGGGAGTTGCATTTCTTGATAGTATATGATTAGTTGAAGAGTTATTGGATTGCGGTAAATTTTGACCATATGTAGTGTTGTTTGAAATTTGTGTAGTTGTTTTTTCGTTTTTTTCTTGGTTTTTTGCTATGAATGCGTTAGAAGAGGCTGAATCAGCATCCAACGGGTTATGGATCTTGTAGAGCCGTTTGGCTTCGTCAATCGAACATTTATTTTGCGTTTTGATTTTTATGATTTCTTTGTCCTGTATGTACTTTGTACATGATCTAGATGAAGCATGGTGATCAGCATGGCAGTTAGCGCAAAAAGTGCGAGCTGTTTTTGCATCGCTTTTGTGTGTGGCCAAGGATTTGGCAATTTTTGCATCGCATATGATTCGGGACATACTCGGTGACTCTTGCAGAGAGCCAAGCAATTGCTACAGATTCAGGTAGATGATAAAGATCAAAAGTAAAAAGAATAACACCAGAGGGAAATTTTTTACCGTCTATTGTTTTTAAAAATTTGTACTCTGATGTTACACCCTGTGCACTCATTTCACTTATTATTTCTTCTTCGAAAGCATTGTTGAGGCATGGTGCGTATATGGTTCCTTTTGTACTGTTGAGATTTTCTTGCAGTTTTACGGAAATGGGGAACAAACCGAACAGATCTTTCGATTGCAAAAACTTGTCAGCGATTTTTTGGTTTTTTAGCAGAAGTAGTAGAGAGTCGTCACGTAGTTGGGATATTGACATAACATCTTTGCTAATCATGTCAAGAGAGTTCTTTATGGAGAAAAACTGTAAATTTTGAGAGTGTTTTTTTTCATCACTGGCAGAAATGACCACAAATCGTGGATTTTCTTTTTTATTTAGACAAGGTGTTGGGAGTTCAGGAAACTTTTCTAATGGAGATTGTTTTTTCTTTTTCTTGTGTTGTTCAGCAGACTCCGCCAGGGAAGCTAACCTGTTACCCACTAGATTGGGCGGCCCTGGGGCCATGATATAGGATGCACTCGGGATATGTGCTTCTTTGCTTACGGAAAACACGAGCAGAAAAGAAGTAGAGTTAATTAAAAAAAAAGGAGCTAGAAAGAAACAGAAAAAAGGCACAGAACTCGGTAGAAAAAACTCGCGCTAACAAAACGGTGAGCGATCGATACGAATGATACGAGAGCTAGTCTGCGACTCAATGGCGAATATTGTGTCTGCGCGTTTCAAAGCGAAAAACATTTTGATGCATACTTCTATTTCCATACCATACCACTTCCCCAACAACTCAATCACCCTTGCAAACATGTCTAAACAACCAAAAAACTCTCTCTACGGTAAATATGTGTAGTACTAGTAATTGTATTGAAACCAAAACCTCTATAGAAAGCCCAACTGTTCCGATCATACACAGATACATGCTTAGAAATATCCCAAACGTTTTTGTATTAGTAATCAACGAAAGAGCAAAATCCATATAAAAATTTTATGTTTCCCACTACACATCTTACGTTTCTCGCTCTTTGTGACTGCTTATTTTTTGTACACTGTATTCACATCCCACAAACACAGACGCGTTTCGGATTGGTTTACAGTATTAGTATGCGTACAGTTGGGCTTTCTATAGAGAAGGTTTTGCTTGCAACCCATAAGGTTGCACGAAAAAGGTTCTGTGTTGGTTTTCTGCTTGCTTCCTTTCGGCTTTCTCTTTAATAACTTTTCAATTACAAAATATCTCAGTGAAAGGAAAAAGACCGAGAAACGTAAGTTTTTGTAGTGAGAAACAGGACATTTTTATATGGATTTAGCTCTCTTGTTCTTTTTTAAGCATGTATTAAAAAGCAAAACAGTTGGGCATTCTGTAGAGAAGGTTATGAGTGACAGTATAGTTTCTGTTGATTAATTGTCTGCTTGTTCCCTTTCGGCTTTTTTTAACACTCTGTTCGTCTTCTATCGGTATCCTGCTCTGTTCATTCTATTAACATTGCATAAAATTATACAGTGCTGTCGTGATAGAGAAAAAAAACCCAATACTAGTATGTTATAAAAAAAACCAATAAAAATTCAAATTTTTCATCTAAATTCTCTAATCGCAGAAATTGATATGGGAGCCCCTCGAACCTGGGTCATTTCTTTTATTGTAGGAGAAAATCATCGAAAGAAACATTTGACATCAGATTTTAAAATTGAAAACGCTCAGATCATTTTATTCTAAGCACTTAGAGCACGCTCATACTCTGAGCAAATAAGAAACACGAGCATTTTTCTTGAGAACGCTTTGACTGCTCTGAACTAATTTATGAAAACGCGAAATGACAGAATATGGTGAAAACTTGTTGTTCTATCTGTAAGTTGATATCGACAACAAAAAAAAAACGACATCAATAAAAATACAATTCAGTAAATAAGTAAGTAAGTTGAATTAAGCATAAAACATTTATGTCTCGTTTCATTTGCTGGGTTCATTTGTGCGTGAGCTAAGATTTCTCTCTCTCTCTCTCTCTCTCCACCACCAAAACCATGCCGACTGCGCAGCACACACCGCACACAGTCCATAAAGTGCGACGAATATCTGTTGCCAGTATAAGAAATTAAAAAAATGTATAAGGGCCTTGCGCCCGAACCCGATCACTACCAAATTTTAGAAAAAGTATTGTTTATTGGGTATACACATGTGTGTAAAATTTGAAGGAAAAAATCTGATCTTTTTTTAAATTTATATGGGAGCCCCACGAACCCGGGGCCCGATCACTTCCAAATTTTAAAAGAAAGTATTGTCACTGGAAATACACATGTGTACAAAATTCAGGAATATCAGGTTTTAGGAAGTGCGTTAAAAATTGATAATTAAAAAAAAATTGTATGGGAGCCCCCCGACCCCGGGGCCCGATCGCTTCAAAAAATTTACAAAATGTTTTGTCCATCGGAGATACACATGCGTATAAAATTTGAAGAAAATCGGGAACTTTTTTCATAAAATTTGTATGGGTGCCCCCCCGACCCAGGGGCCCGATCACTTCCAAATTTTTACAGAAAGTGTTGTCCATTAAAGATGCACATGCGTATAAAATTTGAAGAAAATCGGGTAAATTTTTTAGAAATTTTGTATGGGAGCCCGAGGGGCACCAAATTGTAATAGAAAGTGTTGTCATGGGAGATACACATGTGTGCAAAATTTCAATAAAATCGGGCTTTAGGAAGTGGTTAAAAATTGATCACAAGATTTGGTGTGCCAGCCAGCCACCCGGCCGGCCGCCACGGGCAAGTGAAGTTAATATAGAGAATTTAAAAAGAGGAATGGTTGTTCATTCGTATTAATTTAGAATATTCATTTTAACCGTACATATTTTTTTCTTTATATAACAGATGGTTCGCCATTCACTTCTTACTAAATTAACTATGCTTATCATTGCACTGACTATAAATTAAAACAAAATCAAACAATAATCTTTAATATACGGTTCATTTCCCATTGTTTATAGAATAATGACGCTGTAATATCCTTTCAATACAATACGAAACTTTTCCACATATACACTTTTGTATATAATGATCAGGTTAAAGAATTTACATGGAAGATTTTTACCACTATAAGTTAGTTTTTTTATATTTTATAATACTAACGAAAACAGCTTTAGACCTATCTTCGGACGTACCGATCAATTCAAACATTGCTTCTTTAGTCGCTCAAAAGTTTTGTGGAATTAATTGCCCGACTGTGTATTTAAGCATGTGTATGACATTAAGTTAAAATACATTGGCAACGTTTATATTGAAATTACCGTGTAATATAATTAGTATTTTACCCCAATTGTTTTTTGCCAATAAAGCTACACCCTCTGAAATATACTCGTATGCCGTCTAAACGTCACTATAGACCATGTGAGCCCGTAAACCAAAACCCTCTTTAGAGAAGTAGTAGTGTAGTATAGTCTCTGTTGGTTGGTTTTCTGCTCAACTCACATTACATTACTAATTGAATTGAATTGATAGGTTTAAACTCAGAAATTATTTTATAACAACATAATTGGATATACACTTTAATTTATGTGTAATGTACATACTAACAATAAAATAAAATTAAATAAAAAAAAAACAACCCATAAAAATTAAAAATTTTCATTTAAATTCTCTAATCGCTGAATTTTCTAATCTCGATCCTGAGTCATTTTTTTTATTGTAGGAGAAAATCATC
Source organism: Nephrocerus scutellatus (assembly GCA_947095585.1). Taxonomy (NCBI): domain Eukaryota; kingdom Metazoa; phylum Arthropoda; class Insecta; order Diptera; family Pipunculidae; genus Nephrocerus; species Nephrocerus scutellatus. The sequence continues at coordinate 34,852,914 of OX352762.1, forward strand.
GAAAGAGACATTTGACATCAGATGTTAAAATTGATAATGCTCAGATCATTTTATTCTGAGCACTTAGAGCACGCTCATACTCTGAGCAAATAAGAAACACGAGCATTTTTCTTGAGAACTCTTTGACTGCTCTGAACTAATTTAAGAAAACGCGAAATGACAGAATATTGTGAAAACTTGTTGTTCTATATGTAAGTTGATATCTACAACAAAAAACGGCATCAATTAAAATACAATTTAGTAAATAAGTAAGTAAGTTGAATTAAGCATATTACATTTATGTCTCCTTTCATTTGCGGGGTTTATTTGTGACCTTGCGGATGAACCCAGGGCCCGATCACTACCAAATTTTAGAAAAAGTATTGTTTATTGGGTATACACATGTGTGTAAAATTTGAAAAAAATCGGGTAATTATTTTTTTTTAAATTTGTATGGGAGCCCCACGAACCCGGGGCCCGATCACTTCCAAATTTTAAAAGAAAGTATTGTCACCGGAAATACACATGTGTACAAAATTTTAAGAAAATCGGGCTTTAGGAAGTGGCCACTTCCTTGGAAAACACTTTTTGTAAAAATTTGGAAGTGATCAGGCCCCGGGGTCGGGGAGCACCCATACAAATCTTATGAAAAAAAGTACCCGATTGTCTTCAAATTTTATACACATATGTATCTCCGATGGACAACACTTTTTGTACATATTTTGGAGTGATCGGGACCGGTTCGGGGGGCACCCATACAAATTTTGTTAAAAAAAAGTTGCCGATTGTCTTAAAATTGTATACGCGAGTGTATCTTTGACGGACAACACTTTATATTAGAGAATTTACACGAAAAATTTTAGTTTTTATGGGTTGTTTTTTTTTATTTGAATTTGTATCCCACGTTTTGTTCAGTTTTATATGCGACTATTTATCCTATCCAATATAGTATGTTTAGAGTTAGACTTTCTATAGAGGGGGTTTTGGTTTAACATTCTTTTGTTACATGTGTGTGTAATTTGTATTCTAGACAAACTAGCCCAACTGTTCTCTTGAAGCAAACAGTTGAGCCTTTGTATAGAAGGGTTTTGATTCTTAAATAATTTAACAAAAATATTTTTTTTTTAAAAAATACACAAAACACCCAAAAAACAAATAAAACTCGAATGGATGGATGGATGGAACGTGTCAAGCAAAGCAACATAAGTTGTTGGTGTTAGTGAAAATACGAGTAGGTATAAATCTTCCGAAATATACATATCAGCGCGACGCGATCGCTGACCGTTGTTTTTGCAAGTAGAACAACTTGACAGCCAAACGGGTAATCGACGACCGATTTTCGTATTGATAAACTTAATATTAAAGAACAAAAATAAACTGGAGTTGTAGTTTTCTTTGAAGTAAATGTTGTGTCTCGCGTACCGAATATAGAAATAATGCTCGGTGTTATGCACCATTTTCAACGATTTTTCAAAAACTCGAAAAACTGTCCAAGCAAACTGCCACTGCCGGTTGGCCGATTTCCGGTAAAATGAACTGGGACCTCTAAATTTATGTAAAAAGCTTAAATATCAATTTTCATCCCCATCAATTCAGCCGTCTGGGTTGTAGAGTGGACACAGACAGAGATTTTTTATTTTTCGCTTTTCCTGTTTCAGGAGATACGGAAATGTGAAAATCTTCAAAAATCCCGAGTTCGAAAATTTTTATGATTACTATACTTCCTTTTACTATGTAAATGAAAGTAATAATCAACAGAAAGTAATTATCAACAAAAATATTTTTTGACAATTGAATTTAACAACCCATAAAAAATAAAATTTTTCGTGTAAATTCTCTAATTTATACACAATGTGCAAAGTTTGAATAAAATCGGCTAACATTTTAAAAGAAAAATTTGTGAGCCCCCGATCACGCCAAAAATTTTACAAAAAGTGTTGTCCATCGGAGATATACACGCGAATAAAATTTGAAGAAAGTCAGGTACTTTTTTTTATAAAATTTGTATGGGTTCCACCCGACCAAACGGCCTGATCACTTCAAAATTTTTACAAAAAGTGTTGTCCGTGGGAGATACACTCGCAATCGGCTACTTTTTTTTTTAGAAAATATGTATATGGGTGCCTCCGGAACCCAGAGCCCTATCACTTCCAAATTTTTTCAAAAAGATGTTGTCCATTGGAGATACACATGCGTATAAGATTTGAAAAAATTCGGGTACATTTTTTTACAAAATTTGTATGGGTGCCCCCAGACCCCGAGTCCGATCACTACCAAATTTTTACAAAAAGATCTTGTCCATTGGAGATACGCATGCATATAAAATTTAAAGAAAATCGGGCACTTTTTTTACAAAATTTATGTTGTTGCCCCCGGACCCCAGGACACGATGACTTCCAAATTTTAACAAAAATATGTTGTCCATAGGACATATATGCGTGTAAAATTTGAAGAAAATCGGAAACTTTTTTTACAATATTTGTATGGGTGCCCCCACGACCCCGTGCCCGATCACTTCCACATTTTTACGAAAAGTGTTGTCTATCTGAGATACACATGCGTATAAAATTTGAATAAAATCGGGTGCATTTTATAAAATATTTGTTTGGGAGCCCCCCGACCCCGATTCTCAAGGGGCCCAAACTTTAATAGAAAGTGTTGTAAAAGGTGATACACATGTGTGCAAATAAAATTTAAGTTTCAATAATTCGTAATCGGGCTTTAATGGGTTAAAAAATAATCACAAGATTTGGTATGCCACCGTACCGCCAGCCAGCCACGGGCACGCGAAGTTAATATAGAGAATTTAAAAACACATGACCTAGTCTCCTTAATTTACAATTATTTTTCGAAACGGTTAATTATTGTAAAAAAAACGTAAACATTAAAATCCAAATTAATGACTAAACATATTATTTTTTTTTATTTTGTCATATTTTATTAGAAGTAATTTTTAATTATATTGATATAATTAGACTGTTTACCAAAGCTGACCTATAAGTTGTGTGTGTAACATGTGTACTTATTAATGTTAATTATGTCTCTTTTGTGATGCGTTACTCCTTGTGATTACTTGTTTCACCCACGATCACAATTTTTACAAAATATTTTATAAAATAGCCCATCTCTCTGATCTTCTGGTATTATGTCCTTTAATTTTGTGTATGCATTTTCAGCTTTATAAAGAATTTTATCGATTTAGCAGAAAAACCGGTTTGGACGCGTGAAAAATTAATTTCTTTGTTAATTACTGCAGTCACAGCGAACACACATTCTCACATTTCTGCTTCTCTCTCGATTTAGCAAAAAAAACCGGTTTGGACGCGTGGAAAATAGCGTACACGACTCGCATAAAATTGCTCATCGTGCTCGTTAGATTGCCGAACTCGGCTACCGCCTCGTTCCACTCCACTTTCCTTGCTCGTTCTGTAATATACTATTAAGTTCTTCAGTTAACTTCGGTACGTATGATGTGGTGCTACACTTACAATTCTTTCTAAATTCTAACTTTCTATTAAGATAAGTGTATAACGTTTTTCTTATTAATTTTTCTATGATTGCCGTGATGATGTTTTTTTTTTGAATATATAATTATTATTAATTAAAATGTTCTTCAACTCTTTTTAAGTGTGAAAGAATATGCAATTTTAATTTTATTTGTTTAACAGATCATGTTATAATCATTTATTTAAAAAAAAACTATTTTACCTGTTTAAACTAAGCACAATTTTAATTCAGGAAATACGATAAAACTTACCTCACAACACTTTTTGTAAAATGAAATAACTAATACATAATATATTCGTCAATATATCGACTCCAACGCTACCTGGGTCCAAAACAAACAAACTTATCGGAGTACCGAGCGAACATATGGTAAATATGGCTTCGATACGTCCATTGGTTTGGCCGTGATGCGATTACAAAATAAAAACATATGTGTTTGTTTATACTGTTACGAAAATGAGGCTTCCTAGAGTTCGTAATAGATTTTGCAAATAAAAACTCAACACAAATTCGTTTAAACACAAATTACAACTTTAATTAATAATTTGCAAGAGTTCACAAATTTACACTGGTGATTACTTATTATTTACACATATAACACTTATATTCACAATTAAACTTATATTATTAAGTGTGGAGTATTAATACCGAATCAACAGTTTCAAGAAGGTTCTATTCTTTTCTATTCGAACCATCTAGCAAATACCAGAACATACTGGTATAGTCTTATATAAAATTAACCTCATAATGAACAATATAACTTTTATTCTCGCAGAGAAAAAGTAGGGTTGCAGCATAATAACAGCAATCAAAGTGTTTTTCTGAAAACAATAATATTTTTACTGTGAAAATAGCTACTAGTCATAACCATCCCGCACTTTTTCAAATGATGGTAATAAGATAAAATAATTGCAGAAATCATATAATTATCTAAATGAGAATGTTAATATGGTTCTTACAACTATTAATTGCTACACAAATAACTTGATTGTGTTATCGTTCTTTGTGTTTAAGACAACCATTTAGTGGTCGCCGTGATTGTTTTTTGAATATTTTTTGCAGCTATTTTAAGTTGCTACATAACAAACATGGTTAATTATATATTCATAATGATAATATGACCATAAGAATTTGATCATATTTTACATATTATGATTTTGCATGAGTTTTGATTTTAGTGATGTAGTGGATGAGTAGGACGTTTGAATCCCAGAAAATACCAAAAGTATTTTTGAGGGTCCCACCTCTTGCGAATGTCTGGCAAACGTCCAGAGTTATAACTTGCCACGGAAAGCTTCTCAATTCATCGTTCAGATACGCCATTAAATTGTAGATATCCGGTCCCTTCCATTTGTGTCCAAAAATAAGGCACGCGCACAACGCAAATAGTCACGAGAAGCTGGGCCTTGGACCGCAACAGTCTGTCGCGCCAAATATTATTATTTTTTTCATTCCTAAAAAATAGTTTCAAACAATAATATAACTCCAACAAACATATAAACATATTTTGAATTTTGAATCTACTAATGCTATTTTACTGTCCCCAAGATCACCGATTATATTTCTATAGATATTTTCTGGGTGTTCATACTTTTTCTTCAGTGATAAGCCACCGTTCTGGTTGTCGTTCATTTGAAGGGGTAACTCTACATTGCGCCATTTTAAGACGTGGTTTTTCAGATAAAGGGACATATCGTGCTCTGTCATGATATCAAGACCCAAAATGCATTCATATGCAATTGGGAAAACCTTATTCCTTCAAACATGACCTTACTTAATACTAGCTGCAGCTTCACCCGTCGCTGTTCTCAAACGCTAACGCTACAAGTTATACTTTTTCACCTTGACCTTTGGACACCATTTTGGGATTTACAACTTTCATTCTAACACACCAATAACCACCAAGCTGTTGCTGTCAAAGTTTGGCAGTGTTCAGCATGACCCTGGGACATTCTCCCCTTCTCACAAACTTTTGCCACGCAAAGCAGGTGTAACTTAGTTTTTCCAATCTCCAGTTACGAGGTAAGCGGGCTGCTTCGCCTCATTCATCTGTTGCGCGACTATCTGTCGTAAACTTCCAGGCCTCTAGAACAATTCACAGGCTCAAAATGTGTTCAGCTTGAGCAATTTAACTAAATCAGTGGGCGAACTGACTCTGCTTTGTAATCCAATACCGACGCCAATACTTCATTGGTCGATTTTCCTTTGGCTGTTGTCCTCAAATGAAGCGTTAACTGTTCATCTCGCACAGCATTGATAAGTGTATCCACTGCTAGTCCGTTTAAGACATCAGCTGGAACCCTGCAATTGGCTTGTCGTGCTGGTTTAGTTATTTCCCGTTCTAAATCGTCGTTCCCCCCGTTGTTGTTTCTTTGTCTGCAGCTGTATTTTGCGTATCTCCTGACTGTGAGAATGAACAGAAGTCCAACTCTTTCAGGATTCTTCCGAACTCATTTATGCGTCTGAAATCATCTGTAACACGCATCTGACGTGTTGACCCTCAAAGCCATGATCAGAGCTTTAGCTGTTCTTCAGCGCCCCATCTATTATTGTACCGCAGTTTCAAACTGGACTTTGAGATTTTCAGATGCAGTCTCATCATTGATCGCAGTAAGCTCCAAAATCCCTTTTTGTATACTAGAAGATTTTGAAATCACTCTGGTACTGCTTTGTTTAATGTTTTCACTGACGAACTTGGAACGATTGTCCAACTGAGTCTCAAACTTCTTAATTTTGTCATCCAGACCTTTCACGTTTACAGTCTCGAGCGATTTCACTTCTTCTTGAATTTAATTTATTTGACATTTAAACGTTTCCTGCCTCTGATTTTGGTCATCAAATTTAGAATTAAGCTCTTGACTTTGCCGATAAAACTCTTTCTTTAGATCACATTTGCTGAATAAATTCCTGTTTTTGTTGATCGAATTTGGAATTTATCTGATTATTACGTTCTTCAAACTTACCGGCCAGTAAGGAATTAAATTGGTGATTTTGCTGATCCAACTCCAGCTTTTGGCTTCGCCAATCCAATTTGTCGGACAGTTTGGAACTAGATTCTAGATTTTGCTGTTCGAACTTTTTGCTTTTCTGGTCAAACTTACTAGTTAGTTGCATTTGTTGCATTAAAGCTTTAAGCATCCCCTCCATGTTTCACACTTCCTTATCGTCCGAGGTAGACGATTTTCACTCCATTAGCTCCGTTTTGATTGTTACCACTTCACCAGCTTGCTGCTTCTCCGTTTTTACGAACTGTTGCAATCGGAGAAATAATTCTTGCTTATTTCCTGCAGCGCTTAGAATTCTAAGCTCTCTCTCTCTAAGCTCAGCTCCTATGAACTGTATGTTTTAACGTTCACTACACCTTGCATTTATTTATTTATTGATTCTCGATTTGCAAAATCCCACATCTGACACCAATTGTTACGATATTTAGGCTACCTAGAGTTCGTACTCTCTTCTGCAAATAAAAAAAAATGGTAGGCTGTGTCGTCTACATGGCCGCGAGGGTTTTGAGCGTGACAACGTTTACAAACATTTACTGACTGCACTGCACTGTTTATTTTTTATTTAATTTTAGTTAAATTAAAGTGTATATCTAGTTTTCCAGTTTATGTTGTTTTAAAATAATTTCGGAGTTTAAACCTTCTAATTCAATTCAATTAGTAATGTAATGTAGAAATTATTAATGTCAAAGTGAGGTCAGCAGAGAACCAACCAACAGAGACTATACTCTCAATGTATCGTTACTGAACATGTTTTTTTCTTTCTGCTCATGGTATGTAACTTGAATGTTATTGACATTTAGTATTGTAGAAATTATTAAAGAAAAGACGAGAAAACATAAACGGAAAAAGTAACAAGGTAGCATGTAACTTCTAAATTGTATTTGCCTCTTTATATGTAACATAATAGTAGTACTGTTTTTTTTTGTAATTGATCACAGGATTTGGTTGGACGCCAAGTAAAAAGGCGTAGAGAATTGAAAAAATTAAAATTTAAAGAGCTGCACGCTTAGTGCTCACGAACTGGTTATTGATGAATGTCTAAAGAGGGTTTTGACCAAAAAAAAAATTGTGTGTCTACTACAACTTTCGTTTCCTGCTGATTCATTATCAATGCTCAATAATTTGAATGATGAAAATCATCGCAATGATGATTTTATTAACACTTAGTAATGTAGAAATGATTAAAGACCCTTTTTTTCTATAATAAATAAAAATCCTACGACTTGCACCGTAGCTCATCACATACATCATCATCACATCACATTAAATGAAATAAATTATTTATACGCGAATTTAAATGTTCATAACCCCTAACTGTGAAGTGGCTGCATATTGCATATCACTGCCCAAACACAGTAATGCAGCTTTTGGTTTCAACTCATAAAAAATTTGAGTAGTTTTAAATTAAATTTGAAGAAAAAAGAAGTGAGCAGCACTAACCCATGCAACGAAATGGTATGGTAAGAATGTCGCTTTGAAACATGCAGTCCAATTATTTATCATTAAATTTCTTTAGCATTGTTCTCTTATTTCTGTAATTGTTCGAATAGTTATTTTGATCCGATGCTTAATGCCTTGTACGATGTTTGATGGTTGATTCAATGGTCGATGGTAGATTCGTTGTTCAATGGCAGACATCCAACTTACGATCGAACATCAAACCAGCAATCGAACACCACACTAGTTACTGTATACATGAGTAAGGATAAGATAAACCAAAAGAAAAGGAAATAGCAGCAACAGCAACGTCGCTTGCAACTTGTAAATGGCCTTGCCTCTTTTTTGTAACATTTGTATTTTTGTCTATTTTGTCTATAATTAAGCAATACGATTAAATAAAAAAATGTATTAAAGGACTTAAAAATTAATAGTAATCAATATTGATTAAATTAAAAGGCGCAAGTCGCTTGAGAAATTGATTAGTTCCAGAAATTCCAGTTCCAAATAACCATATCCCAGAATTTCCATGGGAACAAGTTTTACAGTCTTAGTCCAACATACCGAATTTCATGTGAATCAGTTGAGAAATTGCTTAGGTCCTGAAATTCATTGATGCTGTTTACGGACACGGAACCAAGGAATTCTGAATAGGTTAATTTCTCGATTAGCTACATATTACTCAGCGTACTCTTCAGTCCCATTCAACTTGATGACACATGGAAAACTTCCAAGCAGCGGAACTTCATCTCCGGATGCGCTGCCTGCTGGTTTTTAGATACTCTGGACGGTTGGCTTTCCAAAGCGGCTCCAGTTTCTTTTCGTTATGGCTGAAGCTGTGTCGAGTTGTAGCTTAACGTTCGCGCCGTTGATCTTTGGTTCAATAAACTTTCGTTGCGCGGCATTTCTGCCTTCGCTGACTTGATTGACTTCAAGGCCTCTTGCTTTATAAAATATTTATAACTTTGACAGTGACCAGCTTTATGATACAAACTCTTGCATTTTTTGCAAGTTTTCGCTTTGTAAGGACAATTGATAACTCGGTGCTGATGACCGCGCGCTGGAGGGGTTCGAGCTTTCTTTTAAAAAAGGCTAGTTCTGCCAGATGGTGCTTTCTTTTTCTCCTGGGCCGCTTTGACTTCGAACTGTTCGACGACTTTGATTTTGTCGCGCTTCAGGCAAACGATTCTATGGCCACATTACAGAATTTCCATAGGAACAAGGGTTGTAGTCGCATCTTAGTCCTACATACCGAATTTCATACGAATCGCCTGAGAAATTGCTTTGTTCCTGAAATTCCAGACCATAATGATCATATTCCAGAATTGCCATAGGAAAAAGTTTTATAGTCGCATCTCAGCCCTACATACCAAATTTCATGCGAATCGCTTGAAAAATTGCTTTGTTCCCTAAATTCCAAACCATAATGACCATACTCCGGAATTGCCATAGGAAAAAATTTTATAGTCGCATGTCAGCCCTACATACCAAATTTCATGGGAACCGCTTGAAAAATTGCTTTTTTCCCTAAATTCCAGACCATAATGACCATATTCCAAAATTGCTATAGGAAAAAGTTTTATAGTCGCATCTCAACCCTACATATCAAATTTCATGCGAATCGCTTGAAAAATTCCTTTGTTCCCTAAATTCCAGACCATAATAACCATATTCCAGAACTGCCATAGGAAAAAGTTTTATAGTCGCATCTCAGCCCTACATACCAAATTTCATGCGAATCGCTTGAACAATTGCTTTGTTTCCTAAATTCCAGACCATAATAACCATATTCCAGAACTGCCATAGGAAAAAGTTTTATAGTCGCATCTCAGACCTACATACCAAATTTCATGCGAATCGCTTGAACAATTGCTTTGTTTCCTAAATTCCAGACCATAATAACCATATTCCAGAACTGCCATAGGAAAAAGTTTTATAGTCGCATCTCAGCCCTACATACCAAATTTCATGCGAATCGCTTGAACAATTGCTTTGTTTCCTAAATTCCAGACCATAATAACCATATTCCAGAACTGCCATAGGAAAAAGTTTTATAGTCGCATCTCAGCCTTACATACCAAATTTCATGCGAGTCGCTTGAACAATTGCTTTGTTTTCTAAATTCCAGACCATAATAACCATATTCCAGAACTGCCATAGGAAAAAGTTTTATAGTCGCATGTCAGCCTTACATACCAAATTTCATGCGAGTCGCTTGAACAATTGCTTTGTTTCCTAAATTCCAGACCATAATAACCATATTCCAGAACTGCCATAGGAAAAAGTTTTATAGTCGCATCTCAGCCCTACATACCAAATTTCATGCGAATCGCTTGAACAATTGCTTTGTTTCCAAAATTCCAGACCATAATAACCATATTCCAGAACTGCCATAGGAAAAAGTTTTATAGTCGCATCTCAGCCCTACATACCAAATTTCATGCGAATCGCTTGAACAATTGCTTTGTTTCCTAAATTCCAGACCATAATAACCATATTCCAGAACTTCCATAGGAAAAAGTTTTATAGTCGCATCTCAGCCTTACATACCAAATTTCATGCGAGTCGCTTGAACAATTGCTTTGTTTTCTAAATTCCAGACCATAATAACCATATTCCAGAACTGCCATAGGAAAAAGTTTTATAGTCGCATCTCAGCCCTACATACCAAATTTCATGCGAATCGCTTGAACAATTGCTTTGTTTCCTAAATTCCAGACCATAATAACCATATTCCAGAACTTCCATAGGAAAAAGTTTTATAGTCGCATCTCAGCCTTACATACCAAATTTCATGCGAGTCGCTTGAACAATTGCTTTGTTTTCTAAATTCCAGACCATAATAACCATATTCCAGAACTGCCATAGGAAAAAGTTTTATAGTCGCATCTCAGCCTTACATACCAAATTTCATGCGAGTCGCTTGAACAATTGCTTTGTTTCCTAAATTCCAGACCATAATAACCATATTCCAGAACTGCCATAGGAAAAAGTTTTATAGTCGCATCTCAGCTCTACATACCAAATTTCATGCAAGTCGCTTGAACAATTGCTTTGTTTCCTAAATTCCAGACCATAATAACCATATTCCAGAACTGCCATAGGAAAAAGTTTTATAGTCGTATCTCAGCCCTACATACCAAATTTCATGCGAATCGCTTGAACAATTGCTTTGTTTCCTAAATTCCAGACCATAATAACCATATTCCAGAACTGCCATAGGAAAAAGTTTTATAGTCGCATCTCAGCCCTACATACCAAATTTCATGCGAATCGCTTGAACAATTGCTTTGTTTCCTAAATTCCAGACCATAATAACCATATTCCAGAACTGCCATAGGAAAAAGTTTTATAGTCGCATCTCAGCCCTACATACCAAATTTCATGCGAATCGCTTGAACAATTGCTTTGTTTCCTAAATTCCAGACCATAATAACCATATTCCAGAACTGCCATAGGAAAAAGTTTTATAGTCGCATCTCAGCCCTACATACCAAATTTCATGCGAATCGCTTGAACAATTGCTTTGTTTCCTAAATTCCAGACCATAATAACCATATTCCAGAACTTCCATAGGAAAAAGTTTTATAGTCGCATCTCAGCCTTACATACCAAATTTCATGCGAGTCGCTTGAACAATTGCTTTGTTTTCTAAATTCCAGACCATAATAACCATATTCCAGAACTGCCATAGGAAAAAGTTTTATAGTCGCATCTCAGCCTTACATACCAAATTTCATGCGAGTCGCTTGAACAATTGCTTTGTTTCCTAAATTCCAGACCATAATAACCATATTCCAGAACTGCCATAGGAAAAAGTTTTATAGTCGCATCTCAGCTCTACATACCAAATTTCATGCAAGTCGCTTGAACAATTGCTTTGTTTCCTAAATTCCAGACCATAATAACCATATTCCAGAACTGCCATAGGAAAAAGTTTTATAGTCGTATCTCAGCCCTACATACCAAATTTCATGCGAATCGCTTGAACAATTGCTTTGTTTCCTAAATTCCAGACCATAATAACCATATTCCAGAACTGCCATAGGAAAAAGTTTTATAGTCGCATCTCAGCCCTACATACCAAATTTCATGCGAATCGCTTGAACAATTGCTTTGTTTCCTAAATTCCAGACCATAATAACCATATTCCAGAACTGCCATAGGAAAAAGTTTTATAGTCGCATCTCAGCCCTACATACCAAATTTCATGCGAATCGCTTGAACAATTGCTTTGTTTCCTAAATTCCAGACCATAATAACCATATTCCAGAACTGCCATAGGAAAAAGTTTTATAGTCGCATCTCAGCCTTACATACCAAATTTCATGCGAGTCGCTTGAACAATTGCTTTGTTTTCTAAATTCCAGACCATAATAACCATATTCCAGAACTGCCATAGGAAAAAGTTTTATAGTCGCATCTCAGCCCTACATACCAAATTTCATGCAAGTCGCTTGAACAATTGCTTTGTTTCCTAAATTCCAGACCATAATAACCATATTCCAGAACTGCCATAGGAAAAAGTTTTATAGTCGCATCTCAGCCCTACATACCAAATTTCATGCGAATCGCTTGAACAATTGCTTTGTTTCCTAAATTCCAGACCATAATAACCATATTCCAGAACTGCCATAGGAAAAAGTTTTATAGTCGCATCTCAGCCCTACATACCAAATTTCATGCGAATCGCTTGAACAATTGCTTTGTTTCCAAAATTCCAGACCATAATAACCATATTCCAGAACTGCCATAGGAAAAAGTTTTATAGTCGCATCTCAGCCCTACATACCAAATTTCATGCGAATCGCTTGAAAAATTGCTTTGGTTTCCTAAATTCCAGACTATAATAACCATATTCCAGAACTGCCATAGGAAAAAGTTTTATAGTCGCATCTCAGCCCTACATACCAAATTTCATGCGAATCGCTTGAAAAATTGCTTTGTTTCCTAAATTCCAGACTATAATAACCATATTCCAGAACTGCCATAGGAAAAAGTTTTATAGTCGCATCTCAACCCTACATATCAAATTTCATGCGAATCGCTTGAAAAATTCCTTTGTTCCCTAAATTCCAGACCATAATGACCATATTCCGGAATTGCCATAGGAAAAAGTTTAATAGTCGCATGTCAGCCTTACATACCAAATTTCATGCGAGTCGCTTGAACAATTGCTTTGTTTCCTAAATTCCAGACCATAATAACCATATTCCATAACTACCATAGGAAAAAGTTTTATAGTCGCATCTCAGCCCTACATACCGAATTTCATGCGAATCGCTTGAGAAATGCCTTAGTTCAAAAAGTTTTACTTCGTAATGACCAAATCCCAGTGGATATTAAAAGTGTGACATAACAGAGGACAAAAAAGCTGTTAAAAAGAGCAGGGTAGGCTGTGTCGAAGACACGGCCCTGGGTTTTGAGCGTCTGTCCGGGACGAAAGAAAAGAAAACAAAGATCTTGTTGTCTGTGGGACATAAGCACGGACGGACATATTAAAATTTTTTCTATACTAAATACAAGTCCTACGACTTGCACCGTAGCTCATCACATACATCATCATCACATCACATTATATATAAATTATTTATAAGCTAATTTTAATGTTCATAACCACTAACTGTGAAGTTGCTGCATATTGCATATTACTGCCCAAACATAGTAATGCAGTTGCGTCGATAGTAGTAGGAGAAGTAAGAGCTGTTAAAAAAATATGTGCGTGTAATCTTTACGCGCGGTTGGAGTAAAATTCTTTGACGTTGTGGCCAATATTACGATTAAATTAAAAGGCACGAAATTCCAGACAATAATGATCATATTCCAGAAGTTCCATAGGAAGAAATCTTATAGTCGCATCTTAGTCCTACATTCCGAATTTCATGCGAATCGCTTGAGAAATTAATTTGCTCCAGAAATTCCAGACAATAATGATCATATTCCAGAATTTCCATAGGAACAAATCTTATAGTCGCATATTAGTCCTACATTCCGAGTTTCATACGAATCCCTTGAGAAATGGCTTGGTTCCAAAAATCCCAGACCCTATTGGCCAGATCCCAGAATTTCTATAGGACCAAGTCTTATAGTCCCATATTAGTCCTACATTCCGAGTTTCATACGAATCGCTTGAGAAATGGCTTGGTTCCCAAAATTCCAGACCCAATTGGCCAGATCCCAGAATTTCCATAGGAACAAATCTTATAGTCGCATATTAGTCCTACATTCCGAGTTTCCTACGAATCGCTTGAGAAATGGCTTGGTTCCAAAAATCCCAGACCCTATTGGCCAGATCCCAGAATTTCCATAGGAACAAGTCTTATAGTCACATATTAGTCCTACATTCCGAGTTTCATACGAATCGCTTGAGAAATGGCTTGGTTCCCAAAATTCCAGACCCAATTGGCCAGATCCCAGAATTTCCATAGGAACAAATCTTATAGTCGCATATTAGTCCTACATTCCGAGTTTCATACGAATCGCTTGAGAAAAGGCTTAAATCCAAAAATCCCAGACCCTATTGGCCAGATCCCAGAATTTCCATAGGAACAAGTCTTATAGTCACATATTAGTCCGACATTCCGAGTTTCATACGAATCCCTTGAGAAATGGCTTGGTTCCATAAATCCCAGACCCTATTGGCCAGATCCCAGAATTTACATAGGAACAAGTCTTATAGTCACATATTAGTCCTACATTCCGAGTTTCATACGAATCCCTTGAGAAATGGCTTAGTTCCAATTTAAAAGTGTGATATTTAACAGTGATCACAACAGTAGAACATTCTGTTGATCACAACAGTAGGACATTCTGTTGATCACAACATTCGGACATTTAACAGTGTGAGCATTAACAGTGATCACAACAGTGGACATTTAACATTCGACTTTTTGAACATGTACCCCTTGTACTGAGACGTTGTCACGTCAAAAAATGACATAACAGAGGACAAAATGTTGTTAAAATAGTTCCCTTAACATTTAACATTCGACTTTTTGAATATGTACCCCTTAAACCCTGTAGTGAGACGTTGTCACGTCAAAACACAACACAAGTTAGTTTATTCACAATTACAACTTTAAGTAAGAATTTTCAAGAGTTCACAAATTTACACTGGTAATTACTTATTATACAATCTTATAAAACTTGCAAGTACTCTGGTACAAATCCAAATCATAACTAAATCACTTTGAAAAAGTATGGGCCTAATCAATAATTTCGGAAAGGTTCTATTCTTTCTATTATATTCTGTGCTATTCGAACCATTAAGAACAGATTGGTATAATTTTATATAAAATTCACCTGATAACTTTATATTTATAATATTGCGTTGATGGCGCTGTTAAGTTCGTAAGAGTTAATATAGATAAGGGTTCTTCATTCAGAATACACATCAGTAATACAGCCAAATCATTTTGAGATTTCAAAAATTTGAACTTGAATTGTAAATTTTTTTGTAAACTTTTCGCATGTTTAACATTACAAGTACATGTAATTATAGCGTCAAACTGAATTCTGCTAATCTTACAAGGTCTACCTTATAGCATAAAAGTGCCGCATAAAAATAAAAAAAAAACAGCAACAAAAAGTAGCAATCTGATTTTATGCTCCGCTTTAAAAAGAACTCAAAGCTAAAGTAAACCATCGACTACTACAATAGTGTTATAAGGTGTATATAGAATGGCCACAGAAACTTTCGGGCTGTGGCCAGGTCTGACGGATTTCTTTCGAAATCATGAAATTGTAATTTGGCTACCCACTATACACAACTTGCAAGGAAGCAAGAAAAATATGTATACATACATTAAAGTGGGTAAATAAAACTATCTTAACTAGCTGGGGTGCCTGTCCTGACTTAGTACTGTCTCTATCGTGTAGAAAATCTCCAAATTCATTTTGCGTTGCGAAATCGAATCAAATGCAAACAAGTTAAACCACTCGTCGCACACACTCAATACTCTTACTTTCTCGTGACAAATCTGCACTAAGCGTCGTGACTTCTTGACCACCGGTTCCAAAACTAATAATAATTGTGAGTCGTTGAGGCGACAATAAAGGCGACCGTTCTCCATATTGTCGTCTGATAAGACCACACTACAGAGACCACTCTGGTCGCGATTGTCCATTGATCAGACCTACATCATATTAAAGACTTTATTATACCCTGAACACAGAGTGCATTTATCGGCAGTGCTGTTGTCGGTTTTGGTTTGTCAGTTTTGTCTATTCCATTGTCTGAAAGCGGGCAGCGTAAAACTAACGGCTGTTCCATCATAGACAAGTATGCGGAACAGTATTTCACGCGCTCCGCCCACTCGATCCTGGTTAGACGCACTCCTACGCTAGGAGTATTAAATAAACCAAATTCCCCGATTACAATAATATTTATGGCAGGTAAATTGCATGCAACGTGACGGTTAACATGCCTCAACAGTCAACATGTTACTCTTTTATCTGGCAGAAACATAATCCGATTATAAGTTCGATAGGGCGCCTTTTAATTCCACTTCACTCCTGTTAGATCTATTCGTAAGTATACAAGATGTATGCTGATTGTTAGTTGGGCTTGAAATACGGTAGGGCAAAAAAGTCGTAATTAAGATTTTGGTGTCTACAGCACGGCACAGGTAAGAATTCCAATGATAACTTCTATTCTAACTTTTCAAACTGCTATGCCCGATTTTATGAATTCTATATGAATTTTATAAATTTCCGTTAAATAGTCGTTTATCTTCTATAAACGGCGATAAACAAGAAAATAATCGGGGAATTCTATTCTATCCTCTGATTTATCTGCTGGTTTTTGTGTGTAAATCAGATGATAAAAAATCGTTGTTGTAATTTAAAATTTTTGACGCCTAAAATTAATTAAATTGTGTTTAATAAATTGCATTAATTTATTATATAGTTCGAAAAAGGAATCAAACTGGACAGGATATCGCACAGGTTATCGGCTATCCGCTCTGCAGCTCGATGTCTATTTAGTGAGCGTACGTTCCATAAGAAAATTTGTCGTCGTCGTAAATCAGAGTTTCCGAAGCTGATTTGGGGTTCCATAATATAGTTTATTTTACGGGTGAGGTTATTGGCCTTGCACTAAACCTACTATGAACGGACTAAGCCGATCATTCGGCTTTTCCTTTATTGGAGGAAAATTACCGGCGGCCACCACGTGGAGGTTCGATCGCCAAATTGCTAATAAATACTATTTTAAAATCTTGTTGATACTTTTCCAACATAACTTTTATTATAATTCATTATTTAAAATTCGCAAGCGTACACAACAATAATTTCGAGTATAAACTACAAAATACAAATGTGAACGCCAAACAAAAGTGCTACCACTCATAAAAAATTGTGGTATATCTCTATATATTTATAAAATAGAGAATTTGTTTGTATACATATTTGTGCCTAACTAGCTCTGGAACACATAGACCCATTTCAACCAAACTTGGTATACATATTAGTTACTATCTGGAATCAAATATAGGTGGTGGGGGGTAGCACGTTTTTTGGCTGTGGGAGGCTGCTGCCATCCCACCACATGCAAAAAACCTGTTACCCTCTCTGCTACAGTTTTCGGTATCACCGTGATGAATAGTGTTGGTAGTACGCTTTATGGATGAGTTATGTATCGTCGCAGGGTGGTGGGTGACCGATATTAGTGTTGATTCTATGGTTTTCGGGGTCGCTGAGTTGAATGGTGATGGTAAGACAGCTCTAGGGGGATGGGGTCGATAACTGAGGGGGAGGAGTGACCGATGTTAGTGTCGATTCCATGGTTTTCGGGGTCGCTGAGTTGAATGGTGATGGTAAGACAGCTCTAGGGGGATGGGGTCGATAACTGAGGGTGGGGAGGGGGTGACCGATGTTAGTGTCGATTCCATGGTTTTCGGGGTCGGTGAGTTGAATGGTGATGGTAAGACAGCTCTAGGGGGATTGGGTCGATAACTGAGGGTTGGGGAGGGGGTGACCGATGTTAGTGTCGATTCCATGGTTTTCGGGGTTGCTGAGTTGAATGGTGATGGTAAGACAGCTCTAGGGGGATGGGGTGGACCGATGTTAGTGTTGATTCCATGGTTTTCGGGGTCGGTGAGTTGAATGGTGATGGTAAGACAGCTCTATGGGGATGGAGTCGAAAACTGAGGGGGGGAGGGGGTTGACCGACGTTAGTGTCGATTCCATGGTTTTCGGGGTCGCTGAGTTGAATGGTGATGGTAAGACAGCTCTAGGGGGATTGGGTCGATAACTGAGGGTTGGGGAGGGGGTGACCGATGTTAGTGTCGATTCCATGGTTTTCGGGGTTGCTGAGTTGAATGGTGATGGTAAGACAGCTCTAGGGGGATGGGGTCGATAAGTGATGGTGGGAAGGGGTGGACCGATGTTAGTGTTGATTCCATGGTTTTCGGGGTCGGTAAGTTGAATGGTGGTGGTAAGACAGCTCTATGGGGATGGAGTCGATAACTGAGGGGCCCTGGTTGACCGATGTTAGAGTCGATTCCATGGTTTTCGGGGTCGGTGAGTTGAATGGTGATGGTAAGACAGCTCTAAGGGGATGGAGTCGATAACTGAGGCGGGGAGGGGGTTGACCGATGTTAGTGTCGATTCTATGGTTTTCGGGGTCGGTGAGTTGAATGGTGATGGTAAGACAGCTCTAGGGGGATGGGGTCGATAACTGAGGGTGGGGAGGGGGTGACCGATGTTAGTGTCGATTCCATGGTTTTCGGGGTCGGTGAGTTGAATGGTGATGGTAAGACAGTGTCGATTTTATGGTTTTCGGGGTCGCTGAGTTGAATGGTGATGCTAAGACAACTCTAGGGGAATGGGGTCGATAACTGTGGTGGGTAGATAAGTGAGGTGGATGACCGATATTAGTGTCCATTCACTCAGACACTTCTATGGGTGAGTTGTTTTTCCGGAGGGGGAAGGGTAACAGATATTAGTGTCGATCCGATAGTTTTCGCTGAGATGAATAGTGGTGCTTAGAATGGTACTCGGCAAGCGGTGACCGGATGGATTTCGGGTGAAAAGGGACAGTGTGAAACAGTTTTTATCCCACGGATAGCACTCATTTCGACGGATCTACCTTTTAAATTTAAGAGATTGCAATTTCCAGTAAAACTTTCGCTTTCGATGACGATCAATAAGTCGGACAGTTTATTAAGTATTGCGGAGTATAGATTTGAGATTTGAGACAACTTTTTGCTTGCTCTAGGGTGGGTTCACCTAAGTAATTATTTATTCTTGCTCTTGAAGGTGAAACTAAAAGCAACCAACCCAGTTTTGTTTAAAATTTATTTTTTTTTTTATTTTATTTTATAGTTTGAATACTATATAATTTAAAATACTTATTTTGTTAAAAAAAAATTACAATTTTAACTTAAAGATGGATATCATTCTTTTTCCTACCCCTGCCTAATGGAAGATTGAGATGAATAAATACCTGGGCAACGCCGGGAAAACAGCTAGTCTGTAATAAAACCTAGAACTAATTATATATACGCCGGGAAAACAGCTAGTCTGTAATAAAACCTAGAACTAATTATTATCTACATCGTTAAGATGATAAATGTGAAGGAGTTGGCGCATGACATAACCGGTTTTAGTGGCAAATACATAGTTGTCGGGGCCGCAGAAGTGATGGTAAGACATCTGTAGTACCCCTAGGAGTAGGAGTAGTATGGGGGTGATATTTTACATTTTCCTTTTCTTAAAATATAAAAATTAAAATTTATTTATTTGTATGTATCTATATTTGTGCTTCCATAACTCTGGAACGCGTGTAGCAAATTTACCAAACTTGGTACAGATATCGCATACGATCAGGAGTCAAACATTGTCGGTGGACGATTGGAGTATTGGCCGATATTGGCGTCGAATACATCTTCAGATGTCCAATTTCTATGCCTGTTCCGTTTTTCTTGCGCAAGCTAATTTATGACTTTGACGTCAATTTTTTCCAGAAAATGCGTAATAAACTTAATGTTTTACTTTTTTTTCTTATGAACGTAACAATCATAACAATAAAAACCATCAACTAAATTGCGCACCTCGCGCCTCAGGGTCCGTTCACTCCAAAAATTTTACACAAAATTTTGTTAAAAAGTTTTGTCCATCGGAGATACATTGGACACGTGTTTAAAATTTGAAGAAAATCGGGCTACTATAAAAAAAAATTATATGGGCACTTCTCGGGCCTCAGATCCCGTTCATTCCAAAAATTTTACAAACAATTTTGTCCATCGGAGATACACATGTATATAAAATTTGAAGAAAATCGGGTAAATTTTGTAAAATATTTGTATGGGAGCCCCCCAACCCCGAGACCCGAGGAGCATGTGTGCAAAGTTTCAATGAAATCGGACTTTGGGAAGTGGGTTAAAAATAGATCGCGAGATTCCACGACAAACAAGCAAACAAACACACGGGCGCGCGAAGTTAATATAGAGAGTTTAATAAAAAAAAACACCCATAAAAATTTTTGATGTAAATTCTCTAATAGGAGTTACATATAAGGTGTTAAAAATTTGAAGAAAATCGAGCTTATTTTCAAAAAATTACATGGGCAGCCCGCGGGCCTCAGGGCCCGTTCACTCCAAACATTTAACAAAAAGTTGGAAAAAAGATGGAGAGTTGTCGTTGACTTCAGAAAACTGAATGAAGTTACTATAGATGCTTATCCTCTACCAAATATAACGGATATTTTGGATCAATTGGGTAAATCCAAATATATCAGCACGTTAGATCTAGCAAGTGGGTTTCATCAAATCAAACTTGATAAAAAGGACCAACAGAAAACCGCATTCAGTACGCCTTTCGGACACTACGAATATACTCGAATGCCATTTGGTTAAAAAAATCCAAATATTTCAGCACGTTAGATCTAGCAAGTGGGTTTCATCAAATCAAACTTGATAAAAAGGACCAACAGAAAACCGCATTCAGTACGCCTTTCGGACACTACGAATATACTCGAATGCCATTTGGTTAAAAAAATCCAAATATTTCAGCACGTTAGATCTAGCAAGTGGGTTTCATCAAATCAAACTTGATAAAAAGGACCAACAGAAAACCGCATTCAGTACGCCTTTCGGACACTACGAATATACTCGAATGCCATTTGCTTTAAAAAACTCGCCAGCAACTTTTCAACGAATGTTCAACAATATACTAATGGGATTACAAGGAATAGATTGTTTTGTATACGTGGACGATATTGTTATATATGGATATGATTTAAAGGAACATAACCGTAAGTTGACCAAGGTATTCAGCAGACTTAGAAATCATAATCAACCACAACCATACAACCGCACAAATGTAACTTCGTTAAAAGAGAATAATGTATTTAGGACACGTCATATCTGAAAATGGAACAAGCCCAGACTTGGAAAAGGTAAAATCAGTATGAAACTTCCCAGTACCAAAGAAACCTAAGGATTTAAAAGCATTTCTTGGACTTGCGGGATATCGACGTTTTATACAAAATTTTGCTAATATAACAAAACCATTGACAAAGCTTCTAAAGAAAAATATTGAATTTAAATAGGACGCGCATTGTGATGAAGCATTCAGAACATTAAAAAATAATTAATCAGCACACCAAATTTAGCTTATCCTAGATTTGAAAATGAATTTTTATTAACGACCAATGCCAGCGACCATTCTGTTGGAGCAAGCAAGGTGAAATTGGAAAAGAACGACCAAAATGTTATAGCAGCCGTATATTCAGCTAAAACCAGATACGGCACGACAGAAAAGGAATTATAAGCTATATGCAGTCACACAGTTCCTTATCTATATGGCTGAAAGTTTTCCATAGTCACGGATCATCGTGATATTAGCTCGATGGAGAATTACTTTAGACGAGTACGAGTATAACATAGTTTACAAGCCTGTGAAATACAACGTTAACGCGGACGCTCTCAGTCGCGTAGTAGTGCAATCAGCGCACGAAAATAGTAAAAGGAACGTATTAATAACAAGATCACGAGCAAAAATTGTAATAGACACTCTAAAAACAACAGATGATATACAACATCATGTTTCATCCTATTATTTTATCGAAAGAGCAGACTCTATCTTTTCAAATACAAACCTGCAACATAAAATTATTATTTTACCACCAATAGAATCACCAGAAGAAAATGAATTTAAAAACTGATCGCTAGATTCACTAAACCTATTTTAGGGCAAATTTTAACACATACTGACGACCAAAACAAATCCTTACATATTTGTACCCTACCCATTCCAATTAACAAAAATAATTGCGAGACGATAGGAATCAACATACCTAATTTACAGGAACAATTTAAAAATAAGCTCAAAAAAAATCTAATAGAAAAAATCTTTCATTATCTAAACATGACGGTAAATCTATGCATAAATAACAGAATTATCTTCAATCGTGATCAAATTGCAGCAATATTAAGCTTTTGGAGGACATCAAGGAGTATCTCGAACCAGGAAAAGAATTAAATTAAAATTTTACTGGTCTACAATGACTGGAGACATTAAGCATCATATCCAAAAGTGTAGGTCGTGTCAATTAAACAAAAGCCAAGGAAACCCCTTAATACATATGAAAATAACCAGTACAAGTTGTACACCTTTTGAGCAAATTACTTTAGATGTAGTTGGACCACTACCAGTAAGCTATAACGGTCAAAAATACTTCCTAACATTCCAGAATGATTTGAACAAATTGTCAGAAGCATTTTGGAAAACGCGAAAGCGAAAGAAAATTAAAGAACTTAATACCACACCTTATCATCCCCAAACCAATGGAGCATTAGAAAGAAGTGACAAAACACTTGCAGAATATCTCCGACTCTACGTCAATTTAGATCCGCATACATGGGATACTTGGATCCCGTACGCAATGTTTGTCTACAATAGCAGCCCTCATTGTAGTACAGGTTACACCCCATGCGAACTATTGTATGGATACCCCCCAAACATACCAAGCATCTTTCAACAAAAACCCCTTGTTCAGTACAATTATGATAACTATGCCAATAAGTAAAAATAACCATTTTGTCCATTGGAAATACACATGCGCTTAAAACTTGATGAAATCGGGCTAATTTTTTAAATATTTTTTATTTATACCCCTCGGGCCACAAGGCATGTTCTTTCCAAGTGTTGTCTGTTGTCCAAAGTGTTGTCTATCGGATATGCACATTTATTTATATAAAATTTGAAGAAAATCGGGTTATTTTTTTTAAAAAAATTTGTATGGGAGCCCCTCGGGCCTCGGGGTCGATTAGAAAGTGTTGTAATCGGAGATACGCATGTGTGCAATGAAATCGGACTTTGGTAAGAGGGTTAAAAATTGATCGCAAGATTCAAACAAAATAAAAGATAAAATATACGAATTAACGAGATTTAACGAGATTTACTCCGAACAATACCAGTTCTATATAAGATAGAGCTCGTTAAAAAAATTTTACCTCCGTTTTAAAAACATCCCAAATTAAAAAAAAAATCATCATACCCACCCTATTATCCATTCTAAACTTAATATCAATCTACTCATTCGCAACATCGAACGAACAATTGAAGCGGTATTTTAAATTTCTTTTATCAAACAAATGTTTTTTTCTCGAAACAAAACGTTAAGTGCACATGATATTCATCATTATAATATCATTATTATTCTTCTTATCTTTATTATAAAAAAAATTAAAAATATCATACTGTTTTAATTTTTATACTCAAATCAATCTTTATTTTAATTATAAAAAAACAACCCATAAAATGTTTTATCTAAATTCCCTAATCCGAGATACACATGTGTGCAAAGTTTGAATAATTGGTTTTAGGAAATGGATTAAAAATTGATCACAAGATTTGGCCGGCCAGCCACAAAACACAAAAACATATACAAACACATCCGGACGCAAAGTAAATATAAAGAGTTTAATAAAACAACCCATAAAAATTGAAATTTTTCGTGTAAATTCTCTAATCGGGAATACACAATGGCAGTTTGAATAAAATCGGGTAAATTTTTTAAAATTTTTGTTGGAGAGTCCCCCGGGGCCATTTCACAACAAAATTTGTACAAAAAGTGTTGTCCATCGAAGATACACATGCATATAAAATTTACAATTTTTAAAAAATGTGTATGGGTGCCCCCCGACCCAGGAGCCCGATCACTTCCAAATTTTTACAGAAAGTGTTGTCCATCGGAGATACACATGCGTATAAAATTTGAAGAAAATTGGGTAAATTTTTTAAAAAATTTGTATGGGATCCCCCCGACACTGAGGACCGAGGTGCTCCAAATAAAAAGTATTGTCATGGGAAATACACATGTGGCCAAATTTGAATAAAATCGGACTTTAGGAAGTGTGTTAAAAATTGATCACAAGATTCTGCCCACCAGCCAGCCAGCCACGGGCACGCTGTTAATATAGAGAATTTAAAAAACACAAACGAAATTGTATATATTATGAAATTAATTTTATAATATTATTATTTTTCTTTTAGATAAATATCTTATAAATTCCAACTGTCAGCTCTATACACAAGGCCAGTCGAATCCTCTATGGGACAGATTTACTTTCGTACTCGTCAAGTGGCTAGATTATTAAATGATCTCAACACTCATAAATCTGCTGGGCCTGATGGTTTTCCCACTGTAGTTTTGAAGAGGTTCTCCTCAACGTTGGAATTGCCACTGTGCAGGCTTTTCCATTTCTCTTATTCTTCTGGAGTCGTTCCAATGAATTGGAAAATAGCCTTTATCCAGCCTGTTCCTTAAAAAGGCAAACTGTCATCTCTTTCCTCCTACCGAACAATTGCGCTAACATCCATACTTTCTAAGGTCATGGAAACACTGATCAATCGTAAGCTTATGCAATACCTTGAATCACGTGAAATCCTTAGCGACCAGCAGTACGGTTTTCGTGGGCAACGTTCTACAGGCGACCAATGGATTTTCTCACTGAAAAATGGAACCAGTCTATTCACAAATTTGGTGAAAGCAAAGTTGTCATAGAGTCTGGTATCAAGCTCTTTTGTCGAAAATGAATACTTATGGAATTGATAAGGCTTGATTGGACTAGTAACTATCTTTCTGGCCCTTCTATCCAGGTTGTATTGGACGGTTTCAAATCTAACGTTCACCGCATAAACGCCGGTGTTCCCCAAGGCTCGGTTTTGTCTCCGAAACTCTTTCTCGTTTTCATTAACGATCTCCTATTCGCTACTTCTAATCAAATCCATTAATTCGCTGACAACAGCACTCTTAGCTATTCGTATGACTTCACGCATTCTGCACGCCCCTCCTCTTCGTCGAAAGTGGAACTTGAACAACAATGTATGTTAAGCACGCTAAATTCTGACCTTGATAGCATAGCAAGGTGGGACTACATAATAGAGTTGAATTTAACGCTTCTAAAACCCAATGCTGTCTTCTGTCGTCAAAGCGTAATTTAAACCCCCAACCATTATCCATAAATGGATTGCCTCAAAGAAACTGAAAAACTCTTAATTCTCGGTATGTGCGTCAACAACAAGCTTCGTTGGAACGACCAAATATTTGCCATCGCCAAAAATGCTGAGAGATGTTTAGGTTTCTTAAAACGGTGCAAGATGTACTTTACTCCTTCAGATCGGGCTACTATTTACAAGCCTAGACAATACATTTTTATTCAAGTTTAGGGCGAATAAACTTGAATACAACTGTATTGTCAAGGCAGGTGCCAAGACCACATTGCATCTACTAGACAGAGTTCAGAACCGCGCGTTAAAACTAATTGGTGACGTAAATATCGCGAAAACAATCGAATCGCTTGAACATCGTAGGAATGTTTCCTGCCTGTCAGTTTTATCGCTTTTTCCACAAGCGGTGTTCAAAAGAAATATCCAGATGCATCCCGCCCATTCTCAAGCCCATTAAGCCTGTCTTCGGACTACTAACCAATTCAGAGATTCCTTCTCTAGCCGCACAATAGTTATGTGGAATGATTTGCCTGATTGTGTTTCCGCATTTGTATGATCTCCAGTCGTATAAGACACACGTACATAGACATCTCACCTTTCCTCTCCCTAATTTTATAACGTCCACGCTGTAGTAAGCATTATAAGGGTGCAAATCCCTTTAGCGTGTGTACATTATAAAAAAACTAGCAATAATTTTACTCTATACGTAAAAAAAATTACAAATATTCTATATATTATACGTACTACAAAAAAATATCATTAATTTGATATACACATGAACAAAAAAAACCTTATATATTACACATAAATTTACTATTCACAATTATATATACATATAATGATTTACTAAAGAAATGATACAAATTGTAAGCCGCGGCTCTGTTAAAACATGGCTTATAATGTGTCACTATGCTTTCGCTTCATAAATACCCCTTTCATGTTTCACTCTGCTATCGCTTCATTTCATATCTACATAAATAACTTTATCTTAACGATACAAGCTGGCTCTGTTATCTTAATTGTTCGTATGTATGTTCATTGGCATTGTGCGGGAACCAAAAACCACTACAGGGCATTTTTAGCGTCTATCTGTATAGTGTCTTCTTATCTTGTGAAAAACCTAACCGATGTTTCGGGTTACCTAACCCTTATCACTTGCCACCTAATAGAACGTCAACCAAGCAAGCAATATGCAGTGTATTTGGTATCAATAGGACTATTATGTAGTGTAGCGCCTGTTGTGTTTACTTTACGACGGCACAGCAGAAGATATGATTTTGAGGATTAATACTATTGGTCAATAATTGTAAGAATAAGAATTTAATCGATCCGATTGGTCATTCATACCAATCGTACTTAGTTTTAACCCAGAAGTTTGGGTATAAAAGGAGCTGCTGAGTAGGAAGAAGCCAACGAACTTGAACTATAAACCGAGACTCTAGACAAGTCGCAGCCAAGCTAAAGACAGCGGGCTTGTCATAGAGATAAAAAATTTAATAAAGAAAAATATTTAAAAAATTAAAAGGTTTAGTTAATTTTTTCCCGTCTAAGTTCTCTCCTCTGCGGAAAGCACGGAACTACGACGCAACAAGATTTAATTAACAAGTTTTATTACAAATAAAACAATAACCAACTAAAACTGAAATTATCAAAAAAAATACGAAATGCATAAAATGCAAACTTTATTTCAGACTCATGTATTCATTAAAAACCCCACTGCATTATCATCCTCAATGCCAATTTCTTCGATTAAATGTCTCTTTGATTTCGGATAACCCTCAAGAATCGCTTCAATCATATCATTGCATGTTCGCTTACGTTTACAATACGCTGTTAAAAACGACTCATGATTTTGATTGATTTTTTTTATATCTGATATCTGCAAAAATAGAAAGATTTAATAAACTTATGCGTTTTTAAAATTTATTTTTGTACTGGAATATTTTCCTGTTTGGAACACATTCGTTTCAGCTTTTCATTTTTCTCGCGAATAACATCAAGGAGTTCTCCTTGTTCCTTTTTAACAACTTCTAAACTTGGAATTGATGTCAGCGACTTCAGTTTTGTCTCGAGTTCTCGGAAGCGATTTTGTTTGACTTTTAAATTTTCATCGCTTTGGGATAGTTTTTGAGTAAGCGTTTCTAATTCCTTATTTAAGTGCAAGAGAAAAGTAAATTTTTCGAATTATTTTTTAATTGTAAAATGTAAATAAGTTACATGTTAATTTAATTTTAAGCTACCCCAATCATAAACACTGAAATACAACACTAAGTATACCTCATTTGTATCGGTCATCAATTGCCTAATAAAGTAGATTTTCTGCTTTCCAAAAAGTTTTCCAACGATCTTATTATTTGTGACCAAGGCTTCAAGGGTTCTGTAGAGAAACGTCATAAGATCAAATAAAAAACTAATATTCGAAATAAGATTTTGAATTATTTAGAAAATTTGCTTGCTTGCTTAAGCGACTTACTTTTGTACAGACGACTTTCCTAATTCCTTTCCAAATTTCTCAAACATATCATTCAGTGAATATGGTCGGTTTTTGCTGGACAAAAAATCAAAGATCATTTTCGCAACGTCGGATTTAGACATCTAAAATCAGTACAATATTTTTAATCAAAGCTTATACATAAACTTATTGCCAAGGGAGAACTCCCTGAATGACTTGCGCCACGGCAATAAAGGTGGGCTGTAATCTTTATTAATTTTTAAATAAAAATCGAAGGAATGTAATTTACAATATATCACATTCCTTACGTGTGTAGCCGGTTTCAATTTATTTTTTCAGAACTCTCCCTGATTCATTGAAAAATCAATAGGGAACATGTAAGCTAATAAAAATACATTTTTAATTTAAAGCGTTTAAAACGAGTACTGTGTGTAGTACATAGTTTGCTTTGATTTGAAACAAATTAATTTTTTTTGCGATGTTGTCTTTTTTGTGATTTTTCATGTCATCCAGTTCTGAGCTATGTTTAAAGTTTCAAGTCTCTAGTTCAATGGGAAGTTAGTTTAAAATCAATTACAAAATTGCACCCGCACAGACAGACACACACGAAAGCGAGCTAATAAAAACGGTAACCGACCGATTCCACTAGCACAATTCCACTGGACACAATTCCACTGGCACGATTCCACTTGGCACAATTCCTCTGGGGGACAATTTAACTTGTATAGTTACACGGAAACGCAAATACAGAAATACACACATTAAGATTTTATTTGCGTTGGCATGGTTTTAATTGTACAAAAAAACATCGCGCTCGCGATTTACCACCATAAATGCGTTTAATGTTTTATTTGCGTAGGCGTGGTTTTAATTGTAGCGTGTATCGTTTTTCGTTGTTTATGGTTTTTTTTTTCAAATATTTTGTAATTTTTATATAACTTTCGTATTCTTTCTTTAGGTAACTTTTTAAGTTTAACTTTTTTTATAACTAAACGAATTCAACTTGAATTGTAATTCGCGCGCGCGATTTACCACCGTAAATGCGTTTGATTATCAAAAAGTTAAATTGTGCAAGTGGAATTGTGCCCAGTGGAATTGTGCCAGTGGAATTGTGTCCAGTGGAATTCTGTATAGTGGAATTGGCCTAGAATCCAACAGTCTGGTTGTTTATGGCGTATTGGAGAGAAGACCTTGCAATTTTATTTTAGATACTGGAGCTTCAAGGTCAATCGTGAGTCCTGAAATGGTGTCTGGAGAGCAAGTTAACAGAGTGCATCACTACAAGTTGAGGACAGCTACAGGAGAAGCTGCAGCAGTTAAGGGTGAACGTTTCCTTACAGTCGAGTTTGGAGATGTTTTGTGTACATTTAAAGTTATCACCAGTGAAATTTGTGAACATGTATTATTAAATCTATATACATATAAAAAAATCTCTTTGTCCTCCCACTGCTCCGAAACGGCTCGACCGATTGTCTTCTATATTTGGTAGGTATGAGCATAGGTCGTTTAGTATATTTCAAGAAAAAACTGAAAGTGATGTTTTCCATAGGATTTTTGTATGAACTCGCAACCATAACTCACGATTCGAACGATGGATTTGCGTAACTCTTTTTTTGTTTTGTTCGTTATAGTCCTGGGAAACAAAGACAATTACAAAACAAAGTCGAAAAATTCGGACAAACAGCAAAAATCGTTTTGTTCGTTATGTTCCCGGAGATGTTTTTAACAAAATACAATTCGGGAAAACTTGGAAAACAATAAATTGGATATTTTTCGAGGAAATAACTCAATTAAATGTTTTCGGTGAAATGAAAACTCTGGAAAAAACCATTCCTATTAAAATTAAATTAAAATTGAGTTGATTCGCGATCTGTCCAACAAGTCGTTATTTCATTTCTGTTCCAATCGATTCCAATTGTTTAGGTTACGTGCGCAAATGTCATTTGACAGCTGATCCATTTGCACGGTGTTTCTTTTGCTATTTGGCAACGCATCCCAATGATTCCGACCGAGATGCCAGTAGACTTTAAGCACTTGCATTTTGGCTGCGGTTTGCATTCGCAAGTACAACAAATAAATCAGTTTTCGCGGCATTAACCTTGAAAATCCAAACAATCAGCGTCGTTTGCTTACGCGCAAGTCAAAACAAAAAAAACAACCCATAAAATAAAAATTTTCATGTAAATTCTCTAATAGGGGATGGGTTTGTGTTAAAATTTGAAGAAAATCGAGCTAATTTTTAAAAAATTTATATGGGCACCCCTCGGACCTCAGGGCCTCACACCAAAAACTTTACAAAAAATTTTGTCCATCGGAGATACAAAATTTTAAAAAAATTGTGGGTTGTTTTTTAAAAAAAAATTTTTGCAAAAAGTGTTGTTGTGTATTAAATTTGAAGAAAATCGGGTTAATTTTTTTAAAAAAAGTTATGGGGTCCCACGAACCCGGGCTCGGGGTCTCCAAATTTTTTACAAAAGGTGTTTTCCATCGGAGATATACATTTGTATAAAATTTTAAGAAAATCGGGTAAATTTTTTAAAATATTTGTATGGGAGCCCCCCGACCCCGAGGTCCGAGGGGCCTGAAATAGAAAGTATTGTCACCGGAAATATACATGTGTGCAAAATTTCAATAAAATCGGGCTATGGGAAGTGGGTTAAAAATTGATCGCAAGATTCCATGACCCACAAATCAACACACAAACCCACACACAAACACACGGGCACGCGAAGTTAATATAGAGAATTTAAAAATAAAAAACAGTGCGTGTGTTTAACGCGCAATTGGAGTGAAACTTATTTGATGTTGCGGGCAAAAAGATCTCCTAAAGACCATCAAAAGTTAGGGGACCCCGAAAAGAATCACAAAAAGACCTCCGAAAGTCCCTCAAAATCCCCAAAAGATCATCAAAAGATCCCCAAAAGAACCACAAAAGACCTTCAAAAGACTCCCCGAAATACCACAAAAAGACCCTCAAAAGAAACCCAAAAAAACCCCAAAGACCCCCAAATGACCCTGAAAGGACCTCCAAAAAACTCCCAAAAACACCCCCAAGACCCTAAAAAGGCCCCCAAAAACCCTCAAAGGACCTCCACAAAAGACCCTCAAAAGACTCCTCTAAAGACCTTCAAAAGACCCTCTAAAAAACCTCAAGAGACCTTCAAAATACCCTAAAAAGACCATCAAAAGACCCCCCAGAGGACCCTCAAAAGACCATACCGAATTTTATGCAAATCGGTAGAGAAATTACTTAGTTCCCAAAATTTAAAAATGTAACACAATAATGTGATTATTTTTATTTATTATTTTTAATTATTATTATTTTATTTCAAATATCTTTTCACAAGTTCACAAAACGATCTTAAGCAAATTTATTGAAAGTACAGGACAACGTCTGACGGGTCAGCTAGTTCTCTATATTAACTTCGCGGCTGGCTGGCTTGCTGGTTTACAGAATCTTGTGATCAATTTTTAACACACTTCCTAAAGGCATGAATATTTCCGGTAACAATACGTTCTATTAAAATTTGAGTGTGTGGGGGGTACAAATTAATTTCATACTATAATGACTGTGTTTTGTGTGCGTTCTGCGCTGTGGGCAGCGCTGCTTGTTTTACGATTAAATTTTTGTTTTGTTGTTGGGTTGCAGTGCTACGTATGTGTTTTTATATTTCGGCATTTATGGTGGAATTCAGTATACTTTTGGTTATTAGAGAATTTACATGAAAATTTCGAATTTTTATGGGTTGTTTTTTTTTTACTGTTTGTTTAGTAAAGTTGTTATTTGTAAATTAATAAACTTGTGTTTTATTTGCAAAATCCTTTACCAACTTGAAAACCTAAATTTCGTAACAATATATAAATTAAAATGTGTTATTGAAAATTCGAAGAGCACTTATGCCATTTTATGTAATTTTTAAGCAAAGAATATTTTACCTATCAGGAGTTAAGAACGTTATTTAACTTTTTAAGTTATATAATTATTCATTATGAGAACAACTCTTAATGAGGAACGGAATTTTAGGTTTGAAAAAATGTATCCAAATTTTTCTACTGTAAAAGTTTTGTTGTGGTCGGTCGTGAAGATATTACTCAGATTTAGTTTTGAA
Organism: Nephrocerus scutellatus; assembly: GCA_947095585.1. Lineage (NCBI taxonomy): Eukaryota > Metazoa > Arthropoda > Insecta > Diptera > Pipunculidae > Nephrocerus > Nephrocerus scutellatus. Next base: position 34,884,860 of record OX352762.1, read on the forward strand.
AAGGTAATAGCAAACAATTGACTTTTCACACCATTTAAATCAGTGAATTCTTCATTGCTGAGGTCATAGCAATTTATAGCAGAAGTTAAGACGAGCTGATTTAAGTTGTAACGGTTGTTGTACATGACCTTATAAAAAATTATTCTGTTGTTGAAACATATATAAATAGTGTTTAAAATTATTTTTCCTCAACAGGGAAGAGATGCCACACCTTATCTGGAAAGGAATCGTGTCGGTCGGGATGCTATTGACTCAGCTGCCGCCCTTACCGATATGGGTAAATATTTATTCCGTGAGCGCCGGTTACCGGTGTACGATATTGCTGTTGCGATAACCAAGTAAGTATCAATGTAAAAGTCCAAAAATTTTCCATGCAAATTTGTCTTTTATCTTACGACTTAATCTAGCTTCCCTTTAATTTTAAGCAGAGATTTCGATAGAAATAAAAAATACTATATTTTTAAATTTGTAAAAAAAAATTAAGACAATCAAACAAAATTCTCAATACAGGTATGATATGTGTCGAAGGCGCAAAGGCGGTCGTTGTACAAAAGGCACTGCGGGTAAAATTACATAATTATTCTTTCAGTAAAAACATTACAGCCACCACTCATTATACAAAGAACCAATTAACACATAAATAACAATACTCCAATTAACGTGTACATATTTTAAAAAGGCAACAACCACACTTCAATTGAAAGCCACAATCCACATTTCACTACCATGCAACAAGTAAAGTTAATGAACACAAGTGTGCTTTAAAGGACATAATTAAATCAACAATTTGATAATCAAGTAGTTACACCCAAAAAATCTGGTTAATAATATGAAATTGTTTTGAAATATTGTAGTTTATACCATATTACTAAGGTTTTTATGCTGGTAAAATACAAATTGGTAGCCTTTTGCGGTGAAACGAAAGTAACATTACATTTTAACATATGTATAATTTAAAAATGACTAATTTATAACAATAGCCTTGGCGTACTTAAGTGAATGTTTATTTACTAACTCTTGAAAAATCGTACATATTTAAAATATTTTAAATTAGTCCAAAGTATTTCAGTTGTCCTCTAAAACCTTTCGTTAATTGATAAGTCTCATTCCAAAAGTAGTAGACTTTTACCTACTAGGTACGTAGGTTTGGCCGACCTCGCTGTCATGCTCTATAAATCCTACCGCAAAGGACCTTCCGAGCAGGATCCTCTTCGCTCATGCGAGCTAGGTGCCCTGCCCACCGGAGCCTAACGAGCTTAATTTTCTTCAGGAAGTTGACATCGCGGTGACGCTCGTAGAGCTCATCATTATAGAGTCTCCGGAATCGTCCTTTCTCACCTACAGGGCCAACAATTCTCAGTAACACTTTTTTCTCGAACACGGGTAAGAGATTACATACCACATAAAAGTACTGGTATAACCATTGTATTATACACCAGCACCAGCCACTTTGTTTGGATTAAAAAATATGGGATTTCACAATAGTAACTGTCCTTAAAGCCCCCGTATGACACTACATTTTTTCTTATTTTCAATGCATTGAAAATAAAAGTAGAGCAGTAAGATAGATGTTATATTCAATGTTCAATGTAATTCGGTTTACAGTTTTTTCAGCCGTTTGCAGTTTAATTTTTAAATTTCCGCATTGACGACTGAAAGATTGCCAAAATACACGGAAGAGGGCTTTGATTAGCAGAAAGCTACTATTTATCTATTTCAAAAAATATTTGCTATCTCAATATGCAGGTTAAGAAAAAATCCCAGTACTATGCAAAGGTTTATTCAGAATAACATTCTTTTAAAACTACAACCAAAGCTGACCATTTTTACAAATGCGAATTTGAGGTCTCCATAATACTTGTAATTTGATTTGGGTATCTACTGGCCTACTGCAGTATTTCTGGTATAAATTTCTTATGCTCTGAGTCTAGAATTTTTTTTAGATTGTAGGTTTTTATGTTGTATAAAAAAAACTATACATCTTTGAATGGATTTTAAAATTATTATCTCTAACGTTAAGAAATCAAATGAATTCTGGAACAAACCCATATTTTGTTTTCTGAAAAAATAGACCAACGGTTTTCTCTTTTTCCTTTCTCTTCTGTTAACATTTTATAGCCAGGCTTTGTTATATTGTAAAAAATTGAACGAATTGAATTTTTCCGCAGACTTGATATGTGCAGACGAACAGAAGCCAATGGTGAATGTAAACGTGGTACAGCAGGTAAATGATTAAGATTGATTTAATAATGCCTACTTTCATATATGAAATGGAACTAAAGCACGATTTTTCGCCCATCTCTTTATTTAATATATGTGTTACTCTCAAGTTCCCACTCTGTCTTCCTCTCTTTCTCTTGTTGTATAAAATGGACAGAACTTACGTACCTATTCATCGTTGTTTAAGATCTCGTCTTTTCAGAACTCATGTATGGATATGTACTTTTAAGTAAACACGTATCTTGTACTCCTATGTATTTAAATGTCTAAAATATTTTGTTGGACACAGAAAAATAAACTTCTGATAAAATAAGTCCTTCTAAATTATTTCTTTTTATTTAATATTTGGTAATAGTCTAAAAATTTTACAACCTATCTATCAAATCATTAGCAAGAAAAAACATATGTATTAAGAAGAATGTGCAATTCTTTAAACACAAACGAGCTACACGTTCTTTAATGTTCGTTGTGTGTTCTAAGTTTAATGGTAGCATACTTGTATACTAACAAAACATTACATTAAATAATTTAGTGCTCCTTTTGAAGTTAACAAATTCAATGATACATCTATTTAAAAATGACAACCTTTTGCTTTCTGCTGAAATCTAATATAATTCTTGAAATTCTATTAGGGAGAATATAAGGAATTTAAGAAGTGTCCCTTTCAAAATATGACAGGTTTTTTTTTAAATAACACGCATTCATAAAATTCTAAACAATTCATTGGATAAAAGGTGTGGAAACTTTTAGAGGACACAGTTTTTTATTAAAAACTTTTATTTAACTTGACTTAACTTGACCCTGGTTATCTGTCTGTCATAAAGAGCTAAATTTGTATCAGCTTAGTCTATCTGAGATCCCGCGTGATGCATGTGAAAGTTAATGTTTTCAACTTCTTTTTGGTTCTTTTCCACCCCGTTGTACCCGAAAATTTACTTGGTTATTGATATATCTGAGGCAATAAGTTATAGTATATTTTATAACGAGCTTGAAAAGTAGACTTTATCCTGCAAGTTAGAAGTTTCAAACAATCTAACGAGAGCATACGATAGGCACTTTTCAGCGAGTAATGTACGCTATTTTTCACACGACCAAATGAGTTTTTCTGCTAAGCTGCTCATGCGTAATGTAAAACTACTGTGTGAATGTGTGTTCTCCAAGACTACTACACACTACTGTGGATAATGCATACTTTCAATGCTAGGTCATTGTATAGGAAACAGTCACTTTCGTCTATGGTCGTGTTGAAAAGTATCTCATGTCAACTTAAGCCAAAATCGAGTTTATTAGCTAATCACATTAAAAACTTTTTTAGTCTCCGTCTCGCATTTCTACGTAAGAAAATAACAAAGTTATCACAAAAATGCATAATAGCTTAAGTTGATTTGACAAATTTAGAATTTTTTTCACACCTTTATGTCTGATTAATTTTCTTAAATCACAATTCGGCTAAAAATTTAATGTCAAAACAACTAAGCTGTTTTAATCGTAAGATAACATTTAAAATACTTTCCTTTTATCCATATAACATACTTTAAAAATATTTTTATGGGACAAAATTATATTTAGCAAAATAGCTTAAGTAACATAAGATATTTTACAAAATTAAGTGACCGATCGACATAAGCCACATTTAGTCAAACTACTTTTCTAAAAATAGCTTACGCCACTAAAACTTCTTTTTAAAGTACTTGACATTTTTATTAAAAGCTTTTGACAGCTAAACAGCAGCTAGAATAACTGTGTATTAGGTTAGGTAAGGTTAGGTTAAGGTGGCTGTCAGTGAAACCGACACACTTAGACCAGTAATGGTCCATTGTGATACCACACGGATCAGGAAAAATTCCTACTACCTACTCAATGAACCAACTAAAGCTTCTTATGAAGCGTAGAAGACTACCAATGTTAATGTTGATGAGATCATTAGTGTCGTTGTAGAAGAAAGCTCCCATATGGAGTTTACGTTTTTGGCTTGACAAGTACAGAGAAGATGGACACCTACAATAGCACCGATGTGCGATCTTTTTAGAGCGATTAAACAGTTGGAGCGTTTCGGATCCAGCTTGGGCCAGATCTGCCTGTCGCTATGCAAGTTATACCGCTTTAACAAGAGTTTGCATGTAGTGATTGGTATGCCTATGGAACCATATTCAGGTAAGAATAAGTAGTGTAGTTCCTTGCTTTGCGAGTTCGTCAGCCATACAGTTACCCGGAATGTCTCTGTGCCCCGGCACCCAACACAGGTGGATATTTAACTGCTCCGCCATCTCCACGAGAGATGATCGGCAGTTTAAGGCTAGAATTGAATTTGTGGAGACTGATTCCAGGGATTGAAAACATCAAAAAACATTTTCATGGTCCCATCTCTCGCAAATAACTGATAAAGTTTCGAGACTAATCACTGTCCTAATAAATCATCTTATTCTCGCACAATACTTATCACACAATTGTTCTCACATAATTATTCTCGCACAATTCTTCTCAGGCAATGATTCTCGAACAATTTTTCTCGTTCTTCTTAGGAAATTCTTCTCAACATTTTATTTTTGTATAATGTCAAATTGTGGGCGCCGTGGCATATTAAAAAAAATTAATTCTTGCTAAATTCTTCTATTCTTATTATTTATTATTAAAAAAGTAATAAAATTACAAATTTAAAGAGCAGAAATGATATTGCATCGATTTATTATTCTCAAACATTTTTGTTGAAGATTATGGCGTTAATTGACGAAATATCGGCCGCCGATATAATTGTTCGAAAAAATTTGGGCGAGAGCAATTGTGCGAGACCAACTGCGCGAGAACAATTATGCGAGAAAAATTAGCCTAGACTCCTTTCATTTGTGCGCCAAAAAGTAACGCACACATAACGGATGGTCTTAAGAAGCTAGGAAGCTAGCCAGTACCACAACGGTCTGTTGTGCCAAATATAAATTATAAATTTTACTATACACGTACAAATTTTGGAGAATTTATGAAAACGTGAGATTGGATGTGACAGACAGAAATTCGCTTTTATATATAAATAAATTGAACTTTTCGAAATTTATGTCATTAAAATCTAAGGAAACTAATCAAATTTTATGTTTTAAATTTTATACTTGCAACTACTTACGATTTGAAGTCAAATAACAAAAGGGCTTAAGGTGAGCTTTCAAATCAAATAAGCAACGACTTTTTATATGCATGCACACATACTTATTATAAAAGTTTTTTCTTCTGAAGAAACCACCAATACCACTCACTTACTGCCAGCTTACTTGATACACAATGCTAAGATCCACTTTTCACCTCACCTTCACTTCACTATTTAGAGAAATAAAAATGAAAAAAGATTTAGTTTGAATAAAAAGATACATGCTTTGTTGTTCATAGGTTTCGCTTATGTTGGTGGCGCATGTGTGGTAAACAAACGTTTGGAAAAAGTTAACAGTGTTGCCATTATTGAGGATACCGGTGGCTTCAGTGGAATAATTGTCGCCGCTCATGAAGTTGGCCATTTGTAAGTTTTAGAATTGGTCGTTTGGCTGCATAACCATGTTATGTCACATCCGGCTTATCTTGAGAACGTGTTCTTAATTGATTTTTTCTCTTTGCTTTTATTCTCTTCTGTCTCGTTTTTGCATGTTTTTCTAGACTTGGTGCCGTTCACGACGGCTCACCACCACCTAGCTATCTTGGCGGACCAGGTGCTGAACGGTGTCGTTGGGAAGACGGTTACATCATGTCCGATTTGAGACACACCGAAAGAGGTTTCCGATGGTCACCATGTACGATACAGAGTTTTCATCATTTCTTGAAGTAAGTTGTGTCGCTTTTGTCAGACAATTTGAACGCTTTGATAGCTAAATTGATTGACTTTTAATTTTTTTAGCGGTGACACAGCCAGTTGTTTACATAATGCCCCACACGAGGACAGTGCCCTGGGTCGGTCACTGCCAGGCACTTTGCTCTCTTTGGACGCACAATGTCGGCGAGATCGTGGGACGTATGCGTGCTTCAAAGATGAACGCGTGTGCGCGCAACTGTTCTGCTTTGATGCGCAGACTGGCTATTGCGTGGCTTATCGGCCGGCAGCTGAGGGCTCGTCGTGTGGCAATGGATTGGTAAGATAATTATTGCAAGCATTACTCTCAATTGCAGAATCGACATATATATCCAGAAAAATTATTCATTTTTAATTATGTCTTTTGCATTGTGGTGATTTAACTGTTTAACTTTACCTTGGATTTTTTTGTCAAGAACACTTTTACGTTTTTCTTTGCCACCTCGTTAACAGTACGAGTCGTAGCGCTCTCGTAAGCTAAAATGTTGTTTAGAATTTTATATAGAAAACACGATTTGTCGAAAGTAGCTAAGGAATTTAAGTCTTTTATATCATCAAAAAAAGAATAACGGCTTTAAAACTAATGTTTCCTTCGAACTTTCCAAGTGTAAGCTGATTAGCTTTCGTCAGACGAAATACACCTTTATGTACAAAAAAAAAGATCAGAAGTGCTTGATTGAGAGTTCAAAATTAGTTTTTCATGTTAGCATGTCACTCTTTCTCGCCCTGCGCAAAAACTAGTTTTTATTTTCAAGGATTTGCTGACATGTCCTGTCAGGTCGAGCTCATGAAATTATTTCTATATAGACGACATGCTTTTACACAAAACTAACCTTCTTAAATATTTTATAAACAGCACTGTCTTGACGGTAGATGTACACCGCTGCCATCGAATGTGATTCCAGACTATGGAAATCAATATCATCCAGTTTACAAGTAAGTGAAACAGAAATAAACTAATTAAGTTTTTTTGTAAACAGAGATAACAATTATGATCATAGTTTGTAAGTTGAGTTTTGAGTAATTTGTGTGCAAAGTAAGCCATATATTCGAAGTATCCAAAAAAACTCCATACATCATACATACAAACAACAATACAAACATAAACATACAAATATATAAACTTGAAAACTCGATTATTAGCAGCGCTGAGCAGGACATCGAGGACGACGAGAACAATAGCAGCGAATTAAACGAAAATGATAGCGAAAATGATGAGGATGATGATGATGGTGATGGCGATAATAACACCAGTAAAAGCATAAAAAACGATAATGACAATCAAAGTAAATCTGATAACTCGCCTGAAGAAACATCGATAGAAGTCACCGATGATGATGTAACAATAAACACAACAGCAACAACATCCGCCAAGCTAACGACAACACAGATACCACCAATAACCACACAACAACACCTGAGACGCAAATTTGCTTTATCAGGTTCAACTGAAACACCATCACAGACTGCAACACTGCCACCACACACAAGTACAACCAGTAGGTGTATTAAACAATCAAATTCAAGCACCGGAAGTAGCAATATACAAGATAATCAAGAAAATTGTTATCGTCACCAAATGCAATTAGTTAAACACAAAAACCACGACAACAATCTTTCGAAATTCTATTCATCCGGATTCCGAAAACCTTTCGAACATTATTTAAATCTACTGAATAAGAAAAGTAATCGTAATAAACCACCCCAGTCAGCAATAAAAATGGTCAAAAATCAATCAAAAAATCCAAATTATAGTTCGATTACGATGGCACCATCAACACACAAAAAAGTATCATCCTCCTCTTCCGTTAATAACAATAATATGGATGATGTAGCAATTAAGTTTAATAACAAGGATTCAAAGACACATGTACTTGTCGGGAGACCAAAAACAATAGAAATGTTCACCACACCAACAACTGACATATTCGGCGGACGCTCAACTATGCGAACTCAACCGTTTTTTGAGTCATACTTCAAGAAACTAGCGGCAAATCCGTACCAAACTACTTCGTCGACGCCACCATCTACGACTTTACTTTCGTATCAAAAATTTCGGAGGAGACCTACTAAAACGTACGAACAAAAGCAGGAACCATAATAATAACACTAATAAAAGACACAGTAATAGTGTTCGTAACACAACAACGATCACCAAACAACTTTAATAATCTGCCATATGTGGTGACACAAAAGATCGAATCACAAATCTAAGATGTTGTTCAAAGCAAATAAGGGCAAACTAAAACGAATACTTAGTAATATTACATATATGTATATATTCGTATTAATACCATATACATACAATAAAAATCGTACACCTACCTACAGCTTTCATATTCGTTCTTTCGTGCACTGTGTCCAAAACAAAGCATACCACTTCCGGTAAGAAAAATAGACAAACTTTTGCATCTGATTGCCTATTTGTACACACCAAAAGTCACCAAAACCACAAACACCGCTACCAACACCACAACCATACCAATAAATTAAACACAACTAGTCATACTAAATCTGGCATTGCAATGGGTACCATTAACTAAGCAATCAAATACCGCGAAAATTATGCGAAATGTGGTCTAGAGAAGAAGTACATGATTTATAACTACTACTAGCAATTTTAAAATTATTTATTTACTAAAGTTTATCAAAGCCAAATCAAAGTCCCAATTATGAGTATATTTCTACAACATAAAAAATAAAATTTAAAAATGATTGTCAAATATTTCTGTCCGATCATTTTATTAGGTGTATGGTACGCAGTAAATATTCAATATAATATTGATTGCATATGAGTTCCCACTTTAAGCCTGTCACACATGTCACAGTAGAAAGGTAAATTAAGTGGCAGTTTTTTCATTAAAACTTAAAAACCATTTATCGGACTTCATGCAAATTTTTCTGGTTTAAAATATGAGTCCAGATCAAGCGTATGTCAAAGTAGCTTTGAACCAATTGCTTCAGACACCTATACCGATTCGGAGGAAATTTTAAAATCTTTATCTAACGTGATCATCCTTCAATGCATTTTTAATGTTAGTAAAATTATAAAAGTAAATTATAGGAACTGATGATTATTTATATAACCATCCTCAGTAATAATTGAGAAAAAATATTAATTTGTTGCCTGACATCGTCTAAGCAGACATTAGTGTATTAGATATTAAGTGTACCCGCAGCTTTTTCTGAAGCAAAAATGTTAAGACAATTGACATATTGGCTTCTGGTATCTAATACTCAGATACTGGAGTTTCGTAAGAAATTACTCTTTTCCTCTTCTCATATTACTGTGGAATCGTATTAAAGTACTAAAATTATTCAGAATAAATTGCAGGTCAGATTTTTAAAATTCTTTCGCAAAAATCATTTTTAAAACAATGCGAAAAATTTATTAAATGTTGGTGTTTGTACGTCCGTACGGTTGAGATCAAACAAACTGATTCCAAAATGTTATCTTTTTTGAGGAGTACATCATAAGAACATCTGTTGTAAAAATATTATCACTTGTCTAATGCGCTTGTTCTCACATACACATTTACCAACAAATTTCACTTTTAAAATTTTTTATTTAATCTTCTCACATTGAAACGGAGTTCAGTATAGTTTTTTTTATTAATTTTCCAAAATCTTAGTATGTAGTTTAAAATGAAGTCATTTCCATCTCTTTTAACAATAAACGAATTGTTCACAATTAACTGTTAAATTATTAACTTTTTTTTCTCAGTCACTCATCAGCCTATTATTTTTTTAAATAAAAATAATGACCATTGCGGTCGGTCAATCACAAAAATATAGCATTTCATTAGAGTAATTTCTCTATTTTTCCCTCTTTTTCTATAATACTTTCTTTTCTAACCCTTATTCTTGTATTTCTGCTTCGCATTCTATCGCCTTATTCTATCTATCGCCCTAAAACGTATGTATCGCACACTATCAAATTTTATACCGACAGTAAAACACAAAACACGCACATAACACAGGTTAAAAACATAGGTAATTACTGGTAAAAAAATATTATTAAAAATTGTAAAGTTGGTTCAGTTCAGTAATAATGTGTGCATGAACAAGTAAAAGTAATTGACATTTAAATAAACAAATAATATTATGTAATATGGTTTACCTATAATATTATAATATGTCATATACAGCAAAATTGAAGCTCATCATTTATACTTTTAATTATCATTATGCATAAATAACAATAATGTTAAAATTTTCATAATATAGAATATGTATAATAAACCAATTAACAAAAATGCTAATAACTTTGTTCTTTTTTTCTATAACAGTGGTTAAATGGAAAGCGGTTATATCTCAACAACAGCCTATGTGGAAAATAAGTAAAAGCATTAAGGATTAGCAAAAGCTTTCATCATGAAAACGCAACAATAAAGCAACAATTGCCATTATGTTTTAAATGAAAATGATAGCTAGGATATTCATATAGTATATATATATATATACTATATATACAGGGTGTATCCGTTAAGGTGGCAAATCCTTAAAGGGGTGATTCCTTGGTTAATTTCGTGGAAAAAAATCGTATGGGGGGGTCTATGCCCCATGTGGTGTACGTAGCGTTTTAATGCGAAGGGACCTACTTGAACGCTTCTAGCTGGTCACTGATGGTATTTTTTGAAGAAAATTAAATTTTTATGGTCATGCAATATACTTTTTTTTAATTCTTAAAATCAATTCTTAGCAACACGAACGTCGTCAAAGTAAAAAAAAAATTTTTTTAATTTTATTTTCAAACGCGATTATTTCAAAAAAATGCTCTCGGAAAATCTTTTTTGACAAACGCAGTATTAAAGCCTATTTAATTTTCTACAAATCCACCTTAAAATGTTTCTGCATTCGTTTAACAGGAGCAGGGTTAAAATTGAAATTTTGTAAAATGAACGAAAACGTACTTTTGCCCATAGATGACTTCACACTACTAGTTACAAGGTTACTGTTGGTCTTTTTTGAAAGAAAATTAAATCTTGAAGATCCATACAATGTACGTTTTTTTAAATTATTTAAGCCATACCGATATGAAGGTCGTCAAAGTTAAAATTTTCTTTTTTAAAATTGTATTTACTAATCGTGTTTCGAGAAATGCTCTCGGATAAATTTTTTTGACAAATACCGTATTATAAAAGCCTATTCAATTTCCTAGAAATCCATGGCTCAATATTGGTGGATTCGTCAACAGGAGCGAGATAGTGCCTGTTGTGCTACTACTACGACGTATAAGAAGATTTCTTAAAAATTTAGTTTTCTTTCAAAAAAGACCAATAGTAACCTTGTAACTAGAAGCGTTCAACAGTTATAGGGTAGGAAGTCATGTAAGATTAAAAGTACGTTTTCGTTCAATTTACAAACTTTGAATTTGAACCCTACTCCTGCTGTTGCACAAATGCATAAATATTATGTGGTGGATTTGTAGAAAATTGAATGGGCTTTAATACTGCATTTGTCAAAAAATTATCCGAGAGCATTTTTTGAAATAATAGCGTTTGAAAATAAAATTAAAAAAAAATTTTTTTTTTTACTTTGACGACGTTCATATCGGTAATGGTTAAAAATTAAATTTTCTTTCCAAAAAGACCAACACTGACCTTGTTACTAAAAGCGTCCAAGTGTTACAGGGTATGAAATGATGTAAGGTCAAAAGTAGGTCTCTTCGCATTAAAACGGTACTTACACCACAGGGGGTGAAAATACGATTTTTTTCGAAATTAACCAAGGAATCACCCCTTTCAGTATTTGTCACATTACAGATACACACTGTATATATAATAAATGTATTTAAACATACATAGATATTGTCATTTAATTATTTCTTTATTATTATTACTACGACTCTTTTAACTATACTGCTGTAACTATTATGTGAATATTATTTGCTAAGAATTAAATTTATATAATTTTTAAATCTTTTAAGGAAATTTCATTGAATATACATCCACACATCATTTTCTTGTATTTAATATAAATAAAACATAGTCCATTTGACTGAAAGCAATTTTTCTGTATAGAATGCATAGTCTTGAGAAATTATAAAAGAAAAAAAAGAAGACCAAATTCAAAAAACTAAAGAAAACGAAAAAAGTAGAAAAAAATATATGTGATAGTACCCATTTTATTTAATTCTAAAATTGATTATATGTTAAACTTTGTAGAAGTATAATTAAAAACAAGTTTACTCGCACGGCTTATAAACGTAAAAGTATCTAACTGCATAATAACATTGTATAATTTTAAAAAATGCCCTTAGTTTTATAATTTTTGGCGCGATTGGCGACATTAGAAATTATATTGAAATAAAATAACTGTGAATTGAAGTATTTGCAAAGAAATGTTAACTTTTAAATAATTTAATTTGACATTTTACACAAATTACAAATTTCCTCGTAATTAAAAATTACTGATTGAATTTGGCTGACTTCTAAACCATAAAAACAAAATTTAACTGACAATTATTGATTTGGTCAAACTGCTCTACAATACAAAGTTTAACTACAATTAAGCTGGCTTTGTGCAATTTGACTTTGTAGTAATGACGTTGTAGTTGTTTTGAAACAATTTTTTGAAAAGCAAAAGTTGAAATAACTTGAAAAATTAAAACAAATAAAATTTTTAAAAATATGAGTATTGCAAATTTGTTTGCTACATTTTTACTTGACTTGCTGCATATCTAAAACGATTACAATTCGTTCCTGATACTCGTAACATCTAGCCTGATGACCACATCACAAAAATAGAACAATAACTCTAGGACTGGTATAGTATGTATAACAAAAACCAACCCAAAAAAATTGTTCAGGTAAATTCTCTAATCCCAGATACGCATGTCAGCTAAGTTTCAATAAAATCGGGTATTAGGAAGTAGATTAAATATTGAACCGCCAACCACAAGGTAGTGGTCGCTGTAGACGTCGGCTGTTCTTCGGGTTCTAACGTCCAGCAAAGATGATCGCCACTTGCGGCTTATAGCGATGTGATCAATCGGTTGTTGTACATGTGATCAGGAGAGGTCCAGGTGGCTTTGTGGATGTTTTTGTGGGGAAAAATTGTGCCTCCAATGATTAGGTTGCGATCAGAACATAGATCAGCAAACCTTTCGCCGTTGTTATTGATAGAACCAAGGCCGTGTTTTCCCATGACATGTTCCCAATCACTGTTGTCGCTGCCTACCTTTGCGTTAAGGTCACCCATCAAAATAACGATGTCACTCTTCCGTAGTTGATCTAATGAATTATTTAGACGCAAGTAAAACGAGTCTTTTTTTTCAGAGGTGGCTTGTTCCGTTGGTGCGTAAACTTGAACAAACACGACCTGTCGTGTTCGTGTCGTGTCTTGCAATAATAATTCTATCGGATATTTCTCGCCAGTCCTGTAACGATCTTCTCGCGGCTTTAGAGATTAGAAATCCCACTCCATTGGCATGGTTTTCTCCTGCAGGCTTACCCGAAAAAATTAGAAACTCGCCGGTGGATGTTCGTTTTTCCCTACTCCAGGCCATCTCACCTCACTAAGACCAAGAATCTCTAGATGGTATTTACGAAATTCCTTTGTTAATTGAGCAAGCGTTGTTGTCTTGACGAGCGTGCGAATGTTCCAAGTTCCAAAACGTGTCCTTTTCCGTGGGCCAAAGGTCAATGTTGATAAATTCGATACGTATCCAAGGCTTGTATTAGTTTCAAGAATCAATTAATTCAGTTGAGTGGTGATTGGCCAACCGCAACCTAGGTCGTCATGAAGCGCCGCCGACCAAGGCAAGTCCACCTTCTTATTTAGCCCCGACCCAAGCTAATACAAATCGGATTGGGTACCGAAATCGTTCACTTGATTGGCAGAGTTTCCAGTGACGCGACGTGGACGCATAAGATAGGAGTTGTGATGCGAGAGGCTAAGGACATGACTGTCTATAATCGCGTCATCATCACCGTTTGTCAGTTAATATACAGAATTTAAAAAAACAACCCATAAATGCAACTGCTAGAGTAATTTTGGCGAGCTCTTTCTGGCATTTTTCTCTGCAGTTTTAGAAGCCATTTTTAGATCAATTTAATGGAATTCATTAGGACTAAAAATAAATAATATATGATGATATTGTGCTTGATACAACAGCAATAGAAGACATGAAGAAATAGGTACACGATTTAGAAAAGGCGTCACGGAGTGCCTAACAATGACGACGGCCAAAACGAAACTAACGAGTCTTGGGCAAAAAGAAGAAATTAACGTCAAAAATAAGTCAAAAGAATATGTTAATGACTACATTTAACTAGGCCAACTAATTGCGCTGGAAAAAGAAAATGAAATAGAACGAAGAAACTTAAACTGCCGGAAGCAGTTTTGGAAAAGTATTGGAAACTTAACCCTAACTGAAGGGAATATTTCTTTGTCGCAACAATAGCGCCTATTATAATGGCTCACAACTTGGATCATCTCAGCAAATTCTGCACAGAAACTGGCAAAAACACAGATGACAATGAAGATAACTATTCTAAATAAGTCCAGGCGACAGCGATTTTGAAATGAATCAATTCAAAATATCACAAATTCATAATGGTGGAACAAAAAGAACGGGAAGACAACTTAAACGTCAACGACATCTCAAAAATTAGAATATTAGAAAAGAATAGTCAACGACAAAATAACATTTAAAATACTGGATGACGCTTAAGTTATAAAAATTCGCATCAAATTAGTTTAGATAAATTAAAATTACTAAATGTAACTATAATGAAATTTGGGATTTAAAATTAAGAAATTAAGATCTTATTTAGATATTAAATCAAAAATTGTTATTTTTTAATGTATTATGATGTAAGAATTAGAAGAATTATGATAATAATATATATTATTATAATAATAATAATAATAATAATAATAATAATAATAATAACCTTTGGAGAAGTGCAAGTATAGGCGTTTTAACATACTTCCAGTAATTGATAAATGTCTAGATAAAATTATAGTAAGAAGACTCTCCCCCGCAAGGGCGCTCTTGAATTAGAGTAGATAATCTCTTTCCACACCTCTTAAGAATATTTAGAAAGACTAGCACTCGGGTACATACCGACAAGCTGGAGAAGGCCAAGGGTGGTATTCATACCGAAAGTGGAGAAAAAATATCCCACCCATCCCAAGTCCTACAGACCAACTAGCTTTACTTCGTTCGTCCTGAAGACTATCGAAAAGGTTATCGACAATTATATAAGGTCAGAAGTACTGGTAAGAGAACCACTACACTTCAGTCAACATGCGTACAGAGCGGGCAGATCTACAGAGACCGCACTTTGGGAGCTGGCGGAATGTATAGAGGGGTCTTTTGCCAGTAAGGAAATCGCGCTTATGCGCTTTCCTAGATATCGAAGGAGCATTTGACAACGCATCTCAAGAGGCGATTAGAATTGCTCTGGAGAGAAAGAAGGTAAACAGCACAATCCCTAAGTGGATGAGCGAGATGCTTAGTACCAGAACAACGTAAACTATAGTCGGTGATGAAATCATTATGGTGAGCACAACAAGAGGATGTCCAAAAGGAGGGAGGGCTGATGCAGGAACTTATGCCGAAGGCTACGCAGTCGATATAGTCATCGTGGCAAAAGGGAAGTTTATGAAGTGCTCTGTAGTTTAATCCAAAACGGATTGACCATCACGAGCAGATGGTGCCTAGAAGTGGGACTTATGGTGAACCCAAACAAAACCACACTGGTACCCTTGAGCAATAGAAGGAAACTGTGGCAAATACACCCGGTTACCCTCAATGGAGAAGAGATTACTATCAGCAAAGAGGTTAAATACATGGGGCTGATATTTGATAGTAGACTGCTATGGAATAAGCACCAACAGGCAGTAGTGAAAAAATCAAAAAGGGCACTTATGGTGGGCAGAAGGGTGGCAGGAAAATCCTGGGGAGTTAGTCCCAGGATAATGCACTGGATGTTCACCATGATAGTTATTCCAATTATTACTTATGGAGCAGTGGCATGGGCGAATAGAACGAGAATAGAATAGATAAGAACCTGCCCCACGGCGGGTATGGAGGTAATTCTTGGGTTACTCCCACTACATATAGTGGTAGAGAACAAATCCAAGGTAACCAATTTACGTTTGAGCAAGGTAGGGTGCTTGACGGACGTTAGGGCAAGGGAATTCGTGGATTCTCTTACCAAGCAGGTTCCGTTAATATGGCTTGAATTTAAGAAAACTTTGATGTCAAAATGAGCACCAAGCAAGAACTCGGATCTGAAACCAAATACCAGATACATCCGGGAGCCATAAAGTGGTATACGGATGGATCAAAGGAAATGATGGGGAACTATTACCCGTGCGCCGTGGCTAAGTGAATAGGAGCATGGACTGCTGAGCAGGGGGTTCATGGTTCGAATCCCAGTAACACCAAAGTATTTTTCACGGTGTCCCACCTCTCGCGAAAGTTTGACAAACGTCTGAGAGTAATAACTTGTCACTGAAAGCTTCTCAATTCGCCGTTCGGATCCGGCATTAAATTGTAGGTCCCTCCACATGTGTGCAAAAATATGCATGCTCAACACAAATGGTTGCGAGAAGTCAGGCCTTGAACCGCATGGTCTGTGTCGCGCCTATATTATTATTATCATATTACCCAAAAGAGGTCTCTCTCGATATTGGGACTTAGTAGAAGTAATGTATGAATCATTACGGGTTTACTTACAGGACATTGTAGACTGAAGGGCACCTAAAGAAAATAAAGAAGAGGATGGCAGCTGCAGGCTTTGTGGGGAAGCGGATTACACCCCGTGGCGCCTTCTCAATGAATGCGGAGCAACGATCCGACAGACGAGAGACCATTTGGGAACTCACGCGATCTCAGAGTAAGCACGGCATTCACTGAACCCACACCATATGATTAGGTTCATAAGAGCCATTGGTATTGTGGGAGTGCTATAGGGACAGGCATGGACTGTCTCCATAGCACTAGTTAGGGGAAGCTCAATAGATCCTTATGGGTCGCAGTGCTATTGGTAGATACCCCTTTTTCATCATCATCTCCTATTAGGGGCGCCACGGTTAGCTTCCGTGGTGTGATGAGCCATAGCCCTTTGGTAAAAACTCGTCAATGAACCAATCCAACCTTTTTGATGGAGGAAACCCTAATTTGTTTATTTTAATTTTGTTTAATTTTGTCGGCATGGGGTAACCATGATCCTGCGAATCCCCCCGCTGGTTCGCCAGCGGCGTGGGCATCGGATATGCAGGCCCAAAACTCATCGATGACTGAAATGTCTGGCCATCTCTCCAACGTTTCACAACATAAATCGGGTGTGCTGCGCATCAGCACTCGCGCAATTAAAAACAAACGGTTCGCGTGTTCGTAATAAGTTAGTGTAAAGTGCAGTGTGTGTTGTCCGTACACCCCGTCCCCAACATCGGAGCTAAAGAACTTGGTGAAACATAACTGTCGTATGTTTTGAATGCGGGAGTCTGTTGATGATCTAATTCTTTAGCAATTAGAATAACGGATTGAGAGTGTTTGTTTCTTCTGGTGATTTAACTCATTTTGTCGTTAATAATCCACTGTGAACCATCCACTAATCATATTCGTTTCGGTAAGTTGTGTTTTGTGTGTTTGTTTTTTGTAGTTATGTGTGATTTCAGAGTGGATCTCAGCAACATACGTGGGCCGGATGGTCTTTCCCCATTAGTTCTAAAGAGGTGTTCTTTCAAGCTGGCATTACCATTGCGTTAGCTTTTCCATCTATCCTATTCTTCTGGACTCTTCCCGAGAAGTTGGAAAACAGCCTTTGTCCAGCCCATACCCAAAAAAGGCGAGCCGTCGTCTCCTTCTTCGTACCGACCCATAGCACTTACATCCATTGTTTCCAAGGTCACGGAAACCCTGATCAATTTTCAGCTTATGAAATATCTTGAAACCAACGAAATTCTTAGTGACAGGAAGTACGGATTTCGTGAGCAACGTTCTTGATGGTGATTTGATGGTACATATATCTCACCTTTCTTTGCATCAATTTGGAGAAATCAAAGCTGTTGCACTCGATATTTCTAAGGCATTTGATAGAGTTTGGCATCAAGCTCTTTTGACCAAAATGCGTGCTTACGGAGTTGATGATAAACAGGTTTACTGGATTAGAAGCTATCTTTTTGACCGCTAAATTCAAGTTGTATTTGACGGTTTCGAGTCTAAAGTACATTAATTAAATGCTGGCGTTCCCCAGGAGTCTGTTTTGTCCACGACTCTCTTCCATTTTTATTAATGATTTCTTATCTGTGACTTCTAATCCAATTCACTCTTTCGCTGACGACAGCACTGTCAG
This sequence comes from Nephrocerus scutellatus, assembly GCA_947095585.1. Classification (NCBI taxonomy): domain Eukaryota; kingdom Metazoa; phylum Arthropoda; class Insecta; order Diptera; family Pipunculidae; genus Nephrocerus; species Nephrocerus scutellatus. The sequence goes on from OX352762.1 coordinate 34,903,220, forward strand.
CTTCTCATATAAGTCTGACGAACGTCCTTCCACTTCTCATGTGGAACTCAAACAACAACGTATGTTAAGCACGTTAAATTCTGACCTAGATCGAGGAAACTGAAAATCTCGCAATTTTCGGTATGTGCGTTAACGACAAGCTTCGTTGGAATGACCACATATTTACCGTCGCCAAAAACGCTGCGAAATGTTTAATGTTTCTATGCTGGTGCAAGAAATATTTCAATCCCTTTGATCTGGCTACCTTTTAGCGTGCGCAAATTATAAAAAAAAGCTACTTGCTATGAGTGAGGATTCATATATTAGTGAGTTGGCTGAGTCAACTTCCTTGCAACATCTGTTGAAAGGAGAGCTAATGAGTTTGAATCTGATGGAACTCTTCTTAAGGGACGAAAGGTGGTTGCTCGAGTACCTAGTACTATCATTGCTTTGGATGATCAGGTTTCTACTGGTCAGACAGGTCTGTACAGGAAAGCGAAAGACAGCAACTACCTCTACTCCTAAACAAATGTCCAAGGATGTCTGGTCACCAAAAACGAGTAATCCTGTAACTCGGAATATCTCTAAGGTACTGGAGAGAATCGCTAAAGTGGATGATACAACACTGGGCACTATAAAGTGCCTATAAGTGAAGTCGAAAAGGCGATGGGGTAAGAAAAAGAGGCGAGAAAGATTGGCTGAAATGAAAATGGATGCAGATTTATCACAGACCTCTAATTCAATTCCCATTGGCAGCAAACGACCTAGACATAGTGAGGATTTGGGGAACTTGACAGCACTTCGTCACTTCGTCAGCAGAGAAAACGTCAAAAACTGGTAAAGGCGACAATCCGCTTGCCTGGAAAACTCCGGAAGCCTGCGGACATTGTCGCAAGACTCCGAGCCCAAAATCAGGGTCTTGATACAAATAAATGGCGAGTCTACTCACAGAAATAGTGTGGAGATGATGCATCTCTGCTCTTTTTGGGGTTGGATGAGCCATCTGTCAAGATTTTGAAGGAAAGGTTCGGATTGCGTCCCTACTACTTTCCTGGTAGTGCCTCAGTGCTCATCAAGTGAAGTGGCTGGAATAAAGCGAAAAACTTATAATGTCTATAATTTTTACTCAAATGAACTTGCAGCATAGCAAATCGGCTACTGCTCTGCTTTGCAGTAGTCATGCGAAGTTGCAAACATCACCTCAAATAATCCCTGTGCAAGAGCCTTGGGTATATCGTGGACGTATTTGTGGCTTAGGCATGATTAATTGGGGCACTGTATTTTTTCATGAAGGCAGTAATAGTCCTCGGGTCTATTTAATAGTTCAAAAATTATCTCAGCCAATTTACTGTGACAGTTCTGTTCTTAAGATCTGTTCTTAAATATCTTATCAGATATGTGGGAGAAAGGCAATAACCATTGTGGCATCTGCTTATCCCCCTCCATCAAGGGAACTGATGTATCTGGTTAGATACTCTGAACCTAACATCTGGGTCTAATTGTTGGATGCGATGCGAATTCTCAGCATAACGTCTGGGGAAGCAGCAAAGATGCGAATTCTCAGCATAACGTCTGGGGAAGCAGCAAAGCAACAACAGAGGACTTCAATTCAATTCAATTAAATTCGCGCACGCTTAAATGCTCATTGCTCGGCTGTATGCTTGGCACAGCGTTGGCGTTAAGGAAAAGGAGGAGAAAAGAGGAGATTTTTATGAGCTTGTGTTTTGAATGCCTGTTTATTATAGTGATGTGGGAAGACAAAGCTTAGCAGAGCATTTCACATACGTGTTGTACGGCTGAAGAACGAATCCCTGAATTTAACTGTAAGTCCGAAGATGGGCTTGAGGGTAAACTGATGAGCATTTAGAGCGCCACGAGTATTGCGGTTGAATTCAAGGAGAGCACCGCTAGTAGAAGAAGCGATAAAACAGTGACAAGCAGGGAAAGGTTCCTGCGGTGTTCAAGCGAATCTATTGATTTTGCTATATTTGCGTCACCGATAAGTTTTATCGCGCGGTCTTGTATTTTATCTAGCTGATACAAAGTAGTTTTAGGCGCACCATACCAGATATGGCAATTGTACTCAAATTTAGGGCGAATAAAAGCCTTGTATATAGTAGCCAGATCAGATGAAGTGAAATATTTTTGCACCGTGCTAGAAAACTGAAACATTTTGCAGAATTTTTGGCGACGGTAAATATCTGGTCATTCCAACGAAGCTTGTCGTTAACGCACATACCGAGAATTGCGAGATTTCCGCATTTCGAGGCTCGATGCAAGTGCCTGTTGTGATCAACACAACCCCTTCTTCGCACCACTAACGCGACAGTCACATTCTTATCGGCATAAAGAGTTTATTTATGGAAGTGGATTTGACATTCGAATAATGCAAGTCAAAATCCATGAATAACTTAATCTTAAGGATACAAACTGGCACTGTTATCTTTATTACTCGCTTGCATGCTTTCATAATGCACGAGCACTTAAAAAACGGCATTGGTATTGTAAGGGAACCAAATTCACTTACAGGGCATTTTTAGCCTCTAGCTGTACAGTGTGCTCTTCATATATCCCAATAAAAGCTAAACAATATCTGTGGGTTATCTGTGATATACGAAAACCCTCATAAATTAAACCAAGCGACTGATTGACAGTGTATCAATAAATTAAGATCTTTATGGTGTGCATCGCCTGTCTTATTTACTTAACGAAGGCACAACACTTATGCAAATGCATATGGACTGATGTTGCGTAAGAGGATAGATGAATTTGAGGGCGGACCCAAAATTGATCGATTTGGTCGATGATTATATCGATAGATTGGTCAATCAGCCCAATTTGAATTATTTTCAACGCAGAAGTTTGGGTATAAAAGAAGCTGCTGTGTAGGAAGAAGTCGAAGTAGAAGAAAATTAAAACTTAGACCCAAATTCTAGACAAGTCACAGCCAAGCAAAACGACAGCGGGCTTGTCGTAGAAATAAAACAAATAAAAATATTTAAAATATTAAAACAAGGTCTAGTCAATTTGTTTTCCTTCGAGTTCTCTTTTCCACCGGACAAGCGGAAAGCACGGATCTGCGATGTACAACAAATTGGTGGCAGGAGTGGGATAACTCCCCCAAAAAAATATATAAAAGGCGTAAACCCTGGCCAAAACAGAGAAGTGAATTTTTTTTAATAAGTTTTTTCTCTAAAAATAATTAAAGGCGTAAAACCCAGGCATAACAGGGCCGTGCAGAGTGGTTTAAAAAATTAGGAAATACGGCGTCTTTTCCGGCCACAACAGGAAAATTAAAATATATACATACAATTTTTAAGTGAAAAAGACCAGGGTTTTATCAACTTGTAAAGCGCGAAACTTACCTGGCGTCAACAAACCCCAATCAAAAAAGAGACACATTTAAAAGTCATCATTAAGTAAGCTAGAATTTATCATTTTAAAATATATATAGTGTATATATATAATGTATATTATCTATTACAAATTATAAATTTAAATTTTTTTTATATATACGTTAAATCAAATTACACATATCATATACGTATGTATAAATACATACATTTATTATAAAATTATGTGCATAAGTGATTATATTGCACAAGTAATTGGTGAAAAAGTATTTTTTCCCCTTAAGTAAAACCATTTATACCAAGTTTTCGATACAATTTCGCGTTCAAGTTGCAAAGAGTATTTTTTCTTTCCATTAAATTTTTTTTTACTCGCGCATGAGCTAAAAGTGTTCGTCTGTTTGAGGAACTACCCTTTCATAACCATCCGCATTATCTCGTAAAAATCAAAATGTCTACAGACACAGAGGTAAAAATAAGTTTAAGCGATGCGTTAAATCGTTTGATGGTACACCGGGAAAATTAAATAAGTATATTGCGTGTGCACAAGTGTTTTTACAAATAGTCAAAGCAAAATTGCAGGGTCCCGCGTTTGGGCTAACGCAGTACCGGTCCATTTCAACGTGGACTGATCTAACTAGCGAATTAGAGAAATATTTTAATGATGAACATTCGCGAAGTTCGATACAAGGGGAAATTACCAATGCTAAACAAAACATTAGAGAAACTAAGTGCATTAAGCTCGGCAGCTTATGAAAATATAAATGATAGTAACGTTCTGGCGTACTTAGTGAAAGAAAACGAGCGACTAGCGATCAACGCATTCGAGGATGGCTTACAAAGTCATGACCTCAGAATTCTAGTAAAGGCACGAGAAGAAATCTTCGCGGATAGAACCACAAACCCAAATTAAACGAGGATTCGGCAGAGCAAAGGGAGCAACCTTCCTGCACGGTTTACAAAAGAAATCTTCGCGGATAGAACCACAAACCCAAATTAAACGAGGATTCGGCAGAGCAAAGGGAGCAACCTTCCTGCACGGTTTACAAAAGAAATGGGCATACTACAGCGACATGTTACCAAAACACTACACTGCCAAATTTTGTTCCGAAGGAAGTAAAACGGGAAGTACAATACCTGGTGTGCTCATATTCAAAAAAAATAACCACACCTATCAGGAATGTCGAGCGCGATTATGGAATGAAGGACAAAAAAACCTACATCCAAACAAACACACCAAGGAATCAGGGACGATACAAAAATAAGCACCTCACACATTATCGTCAGCACCAACCCCGATACCAAAATCCTTTCAGAGGATCACCCACAAACACAGCGGTGAACTAACAAAATCAGAGAAGCAGAACTCGTCAAGCAACTCAAGCTCAGGGAAACGAAACCGGACACGTTCTTCCAATTGGGACAGACAGCAGCAGTAGTCCACCAATAAATATAATGACAAATGAAACAAATATGGAAAAATCAATCATAAATAAAACAATTACAAATAAAAAAATTATAAATAAAATAAATATATCATATATCATATATATAATATATATATATATCAAATAAATAAATCAATATGTATTTCTTCTAACAAAATATACAATGTGTTTCTTATAGATACAGGAGCAGAAATAACCCTCCTCAAGCGCCAAAATATTTTAGGAATGAATAAAGATTCAATTAACAAAATAGAATGTCACATTACCACTCTTGCAGGAAACACGATTTCCACCAACGAGTCGTTAGTACGTTTAACGTCAATGGTTTAAAAATTGAACAAACATTCCATATAACTAATATGCGAGAATGCTAATTTGAAACATGACGGAATACTTGGTAACGATTTGCTCAACAATTATCAAGGAGAAATAAGTTACAGACACAGGGAACTACTACTCGCAGTTCCACAAACAAATTCAGCAAACCATAAGACTACGCTGAAAAATAGCCTATCAAAGAATAAGACTGAATATATAGAAGAAATTTCAGCAAACAGTAAGACTACACCCAAAGAGAGCCTAACAAAATATAAGACTGATTATACAAAAGATAATTTAGCAAACAGACTACGCCCAAAGATAGCGTAGCAAAGAGTAAGACAAAACAATTTGAAGAAACATCAGCAAATCATAAGACTAAGTTAAACGAAAGCTTAGCAAACTATAAGACTGAACATTTAAAAATTAAAAATCAAAATAAACTTGAAAATGAACAAAATGAACAAAGTACATTCCTATTAGAACCAAGAAGCGAGAAAACAATACAAATATGTACCATTCCAACCAATGGAAACATCTGTGGCGTTCACACCGACAGCGACGTTTTATTTTTCCATGAGTTGAATTTCCACTCGTGTAAACACAGTGTAAAGAAGTTGAATTGAGTTGAATTTCCACTCGTGCAAACGAGTGTAAGAAAGAAACAAAAGAGTAGAAGAAAAAACCGTTTGTGCAACAGACGATCAGATACTACCTTTTCCTGTCGCTTTCGTCTTTATTTAGTTAAAAAGCACCCTTTGTTTAAGAAAAATATATTTGCTTTTTCGTTTTAAACTAAATATAAAGTTGTTCAACAATAATAAAAACGATGACCAAATATTGATAGCGTGTTTAATTGTCTTCTATTGGATCCTTAATGAAGTGCGGAATCGCAGAACAAATATAGAACAACTGACGCGTAATATAACGCAGTTGTATTGTGATCGCCGGTGGGCAATAATAATTGAGCCACAATAATTATCATAGTTCATCCAGGAACCTGGCCTATTTACGACCATCGAGGACCACATATTGGTGACCCCGACGTGATCCGTGCAAAAAAAAAATCATTACGGATTACAAATACACGCTGGAAATATAGAAATCGATCGACCACGCGGTTAACATAACCAACCACCTTATATTAAATATTAATCAGGAGCCATCGAGCATTTGGAGCTACAAATTAGATATTTTGAGAAAAAATTCAGCTGCCCGAGAGCCATCCAGAAGAATTTTTTCCATAATTTGGGGTGCTACAACACCAAAACAACGGGTATACAACATCATTCAACATCGTTTGCCATTGGGTACTGCGACGTCATCCACGCCTTTGAACAATCATCAAGCTGTATCAGCGATTTGGTAAGCTACTCATTGTTTTTTCTTACTCGTATATTGTAAACTCGCGTGGAGGTTCCGGTCAATTCAACGCTGGTAAACATCCTGTTTAGTTTTTTTTTGTTTTTTATATACACCGTGAAATTATTTTTGGGTGTATAACTTAATATACCGCAGTTCTCCTAATTTTTCTTTACTTTTTGCGTATGATTTACTTCTCAACCGCAAGCGTTTGAGCATTGTATTTTGTTCTTACGTGTGTCGAGCGGTGTGAACGCTCCAACATACTATCCCAAAAAGTAGGGAAAACATTTTTTTTTGCTTTTGCGGCGAGACTAATCGTGTGTTGTTGCTGCCGACGGCCGCTGGTCCTTTTAGTGTGTGTGAATAATTTTTCAGGTGAATTCATTTAAACGACATTATATTATGGCTACCAACGAGGTAACTAAGACGGATTTAGGCACCGAATCCACGCCCAACCACATTGAATTCACTGCTGGACAAGAGCGCGAACTTGAAGCGCGTGTTGCAGCGCGGGTTAAAGAAGTGATGGCCGAACTCATCGCCACTCAAAACCATTTTCAGTTACCATTGAACCCGTCATCTGCTCGCTTATACAATGCAAATACGAACACGTCCGCTACATGTCCTAAAGATGATAAATTCACGGAATCGGTTACCAAGGCGGACGCCTACATTGCACACGTGGCTGTCAAGTTGGCCCCACTTAATTCTCAAGATCCGCGCGTTTGGTTTCATATGGTTGAGTCACAGTTCGCATTGGCTGGTATCAATAATGAAGCGACTAAATACAACCATGTCGTAAGTTCATTGAGCGATCGGGTATCCGGCGATTTGACCGATGTATTTCTTGGCCCTAGATCGTCAACGCCATATTCGGATTTAAAGAATGCAATCATATCCCGTTTTAGTGAGTCGAATTAGGCGACATAAAGCCGTCACAGCTACTACGCACGCTCAAGTCACATGCCGGCACTGAGATTCCCGACGATTTCATTAAAACGATTTGGTCCAAGCGACTTCCGCTACGAATGCAGGAGGTGTTGTCGCCAATGGCCGATGATGTGGATACCGATAGATTAGCAGAATTAGCCGATCGGGTAATGGAAACCACTATACAATCGCAGGCATTCGCCATTGATTCAAACCCTTCACGGAACACGGTTGCCCCTACATCAACCGAAAAGACGGTTTCGACTCAACTAAACGAAATCTTCCGTTGCTTGGACGCTATCGATATTTCGTTTAACCGCAATCGCAGCGCCAACAGATATCGTTCCCCGAGCAACTCACGAGGGCCCACTCAGACCACTGAACCAGAGAGTCCACTCAATGCATCGTCTAGTGCTAGCGCCCCACGCATTTGTTATTATCATCGCCGGTTCCGTGATAAGGCCCGTAATTGTAATCCGGCGTGCCCACAGTGGGCCGAATTCAAATCAAAAAACTAAATAGTCTGGCGCAATCGGTGACATGCTCCGGACCTTCATCGAATAGTCGCCTTAAAGTTTACGACATTTTAACGAACCGACAATACCTAATCGACACGGGTGCTGATATTTCAGTGGTACCACCTTTGCCTAGCGATCACTGCAAACAGGATGCCAATTTCACCCTGCACGCCGCCAATGGTTCGTACATCAAAACGTTCGGCAATCGTCTGACCAGCCTCGATCTCGGCCTTAGAAAGAAATTAACATGGACCTTCGTCATTGCTGACGTGACCATGCCTATAATAGGGTCAGATTTTCTAAACCACACTGGTCTATTGGTGGATATTCAGCATCACAGATTGATCGATCCATTGACTCAATTGAGTGCCATAGCATCCATCGTAAGTATAGACGTTCCCATTCCGACTATTCGCGTCATTGATACCGAGACTATGAATCCTATTATGTTACCATTATTGAACGAATTTAAGGATATTACGGTCGATACACAGATCAACCGGCCGGTACAGCATCGCGTTACGCACCATATTATAACACGCGGTCCACCCACGTTCGCCAAGCCACGACGTCTAAATACCGAGAAATTAGAAATTGCGAAGAAAGAATTCGCATTCATGATCGAACAGGGTATTTGTAGACGGTCGGACAGTCCTTGGGCGAGCCCTTTACATCTTGTACAAAAGAAAAACGGCGATTGGTGACCATGCGGCGATTATCGCGCATTAAATAACGTCACGGTACAGGATAGATATCCTATCCCTTACATTCATGATTTTACACATCAATTACATGGTGCCAAATATTTCTCAACAGTCGACTTGGTTAGGGCCTATCATCAGATCCCCATTGAGGAAGCTGACATTCCCAAAACGGCCATTTCCACTCCGTTCGGCCTGTTTGAGTTCGTCTTCGCAATTCCGGTAACACATTTCAGCGGTTCATGCACGCCACGCTCCAAGGCCTGGACTTTTGTTTCAGCTATTTGGATGATATTTTGGTGGCGTCCGCTTCGCTCGATGAGCATCTCGAGCATCTTCGCGTACTATTCACTCGTTTACAAAGTGCCGGACTCATAATTAACACGGACAAATGTTGTTTCGCTGAAACCAAGGTCAAGTTTTTAGGCCACGAAGTATCCGCGGCAGGATTAAAACCGCTTCCTGAGCGCGTCAACGATATAGCCAAGTACACCTTGCCGACGACTGTTAAGCAACTCCGACGATTTCTCGGCATGCTTAACTTCTACCGCACATTTATTCTGCACGCAGCAGGAACACAGTCGATGTTGAGCGAATATTTAAAAGGTAACAAGAAAACGACAATCGTGTAATCGAATGGTCGGACCAGGCAAGTGATGCCTTCGATTTATCCAAGCGGCAATTATGCGAGGCCGTGATGTTAAGCCATCCTTCGTCACTCGCGCAGCTCGCGATAATGCAATTTTTTTCGGTTAAGCTCACGCCGACGCAGCAACGTTATAGTGCTTACGACCGCGAGTTGCTGGCCGCATATTCCGCCGTCAAATGATTTCGGCATTTGGTGGAAGGTCGAAGATTTATATTGTTTACCGATCACAAGCCTTTGACCTTTGCGTTTTTACAGAATTCAGCGAAAGCGTCCCCTCGACAATTCCGTTACTTGGATTTTATCGGGCAATTTACCACCGATATCAGGCATATATCGGGCCGCGATAATGTGGTCGCTGACGCCTTATCTCATGTCGAGACACTCGAGATGACGTCGTCCATCAATTATGACGCAATCGCTGAAGTTCAGCGCGCCGACGACGAATTCAATAAGTTACGTGAATCCGACTCACAATCACAAGGCAAAAAAGACGTGAAAACAACGGTTCAGTGTTGTGTAGCGTGTCAACATGCTAAGGTTAGCCGACACACAGTTAGCCCACTGGGTAACTACGCACCAGTCATTGAACGTTTTACGGAAATCCACTTGGATCTCGTCGGACTGCTTCCAATGTCAGAAGGTCAGCGTTATTGTGCCACACTCTTTGATCGCTATACCAGATGGATCGAAGTGATTCCGATCCCGGACATCAAGGCCGAAACAGTCGCTGTCGCCATTTACGCGCAATGGATATCACGCTATGGAGTTCCTGCAATTGTAGTAACCGATCAGGGCTAACAATTTGAATCCGAGTTTTTCGCGGAGTTTTCAAAATTATTGGGATTCCAACACAGGCGTACCACGGCGTACAATCCTAAAAGTAATGGGTTTATAGAGCGACTCCATCGCACTTTGAAAGCGGCTATAATGTGCTACGAGCACACAAGCTGGACGAGGGTTTTGCCGTCCATTTTGCTGGGGCTTCGCACTACATATCGCGAGGATTTTAAGACGACATCAGCGGAGTTGGTTTTTGGGGAGCAGATCCGGCTGCCCAGCCAAATATTAACTGACAACAAGGCGTCTTTGCCCCAATGCGAGTTCGTGAAAGAATTGCGCAACCATTTCGAAACTATTCGGCCATCTCCACCTTCACGCCACTGCGCTCAGAACATTTTCGTTTCAAAGGAACTTCACACATGTTCCCACGTTTTCATTATATCAGACTTCGTTAGAAAATCGCTCCAGCCGCCATATAAGGGTCCTTTTCAGGTCATATCAAGGAACGAAAAAGCGTTCGCACTACTAGTCAAGGGTAAACAATGCAACGTGTCGATAGACCGACTCAAACCGTGCTTCATCGAACATGAAGGCGAAATTTTAAGTCCATCAACGGTCCATCAAAGGCCCGAATCAAGCTCAACACCTCAATCGTTCACATCATTAACCAGTCCAACGCCAGACGAAGGGACTCGTAGGGTCCACTTCGGTTCTAACCCCGCTTCAATCGTTCAAGCATCTGAATCGGCCGGCGGTCTGCCGGCACCAACGACCACTAGAGTCGGGCGACAAACTAAACTGCCCTCTAGTTTCGCAACATCGTGAATCTAGTGATTCACTAGTGGGGGGGTGATGTGGCGTTCACGCCGACAGCGACGTTTTATTTTTCCATGAGTTGAATTTCCACTCGTGTAAACACAGTGTAAAGAAGTTGAATTGAGTTGAATTTCCACTCGTGTAAACGAGTGTAAGAAAGAAACAAAAGAGTAGAAGAAAAAACCGTTTGTGCAACAGACGGATTCAGTCGATCAGATACTACCTTTCCTGTCGCTTTCGTTTTTATTTAGTTAAAAAGCACCCTTTGTTTAAGAAAAATATATTTGCTTTTTCGTTTTAAACTAAATATAAAGTTGTTCAACAATAATAAAAACGACGACCAAATATTGATAGCGTGTTTAATTGTCTTCTATTGGATCCTTAATGAAGTGCGGAATCGCAGAACAAATATAGAACAACTGATGCGTAATATAACGCAGTTGTATTGTGATCGCCGGTGGTCAGTAATAATTGAGCCACAATAATTATCATAGTTCATCCAGGAACCTGGCCTATTTCCGACCATCGAGGACCACACATCGTAATAAGAAAAAAACTAAAAAATTTCATGTAAATTCTCTAATAACCAAAGGCATACTTATTTCAACCATAAATGCTGAAACATAAAAAAAAATACGATCCATTCCAACTCAACAACAAAACAACCCCAATCGCAAAGCAAGAAGCGCTAGCCAAAGCGCACAACGCACACAGAATACAGTTATTATAGTATGAAGTGATCTGAGCCCGGGGAGCAAAATTTGTATGGGAGCCCTCCGACCCCGCGGCCCGATCACCATCAAATTTTAATAGAAAGTATTGTCATGTATATGTACATGTGTGCAAAATTTCAATAAAATCGGGATTTGGGAAGTGAGTTAAAAATTGATCACAAGATCTGACCAGCCAGCCAGTCCGCCAGCCACGGGCACGCGAAGTTAATATAGAGAATTTAAAAAGAAGTTCAACCCGGGATATACGTAGCAGCCACAGCTGTAAAATCATCAGGAAATAAGGTACAAATAATTGTTTTAAGTAGCAATGATAAAGAAATGCGTTTGCATAATGAATACTGGAACCTGGAATGGGATAAATTTGAGGACTTTGACGTTATAGAGATGAATACATCTAAAGATCCAAAAAAAAAATCACTAACCCTGAAATACCAATATATAGGAAACCTTATCGACTACCAGAATCGCAGAAAACTGAAATTCACCGGAAAGTAAAAGACATGCTTGAAGAAGTCCTTGGAATTCACCCAAAAAACTTCGTTGACTTCAGAAAACTGAATGAAGATACTATTGGAGACGCATATCCCCTATCAAGTATAACGGATATTTTGGATCAATTGGGTAAATCCAAATATTTCAGCACGTTAGATCTCGCGCCAGCAACTTTTCAAGAAATTATCAACAATGTACTAATAGGATTACAATGTTTCGTATACGTGGACGATATTGTTATATATGGTTATGATTTAAAGGAACATAACTGTAAGTTGACCAAGGTATTCAGCAGACTTAGAAATCATAATCTAAAATTACAACCAGACAAATGTTACTTCGTTAAAAGAGAACTAATGTATTTAGGACACGTCATATCTGAAAATGGAACAAGCCCAGACTTGGAAAAAGTAAAATCAGTAGGAAACTTCCCAGTACTAAAGAAACCTATGGATATAAAAGCATTTCTTGGACTTGCGGGATATCGACGTTTTATATCAAATTTTGCTAATATAACAACACCATTGACAAAGCTTCTAAAGAAAAACATTGAATTTAAATGGGACGACCATTGTGATGAAGCATTCCGAACATTCAGAAATTTGAAAATTAATTTTTATTAACGACCGATACCAACGACCATGCAGTAGGAGCGGTACTATCGCAAGGTGAAATTGCAGAAGACCGTCCAATATGTTATAGCAGCCGTACATTAAATACAGCTGAAACGAGATACAGTACGACAGCACAGAAATTATTAGCTATCATATATGCAGTCAAACGACCGCGAGTTGCTGGCCGCATATTCCGCCGTCAAATGATTTCGGCATTTGGTGGAAGGTCGAAGATGTATATTGTTTACCGATCACAAGCCTTTGACCTTTGCGTTTTTACAGAATTCAGCGAAAGCGTCCCCTCGACAATTCCGTTACTTGGATTTTATCGGGCAATTTACCACCGATATCAGGCATATATCGGGCCGCGATAATGTGGTCGCTGACGCCTTTTCTCATGTCGAGACAATCGAGATGACGTCGTCCATCAATTATGACGCAATCGCTGAAGCTCAGCGCGCCGACGACGAATTCAATAAGTTACGTGAATCCGACTCACAATCACAAGGCAAAAAAGACGTGAAAACAACGGTTCAGTGTTGTGTAGCGTGTCAACATGCTAAGGTTAGCCGACACACAGTTAGCCCACTGGGTAACTACGCACCAGTCATTGAACGTTTTACGGAAATCCACTTGGATCTCGTCGGACTGCTTCCAATGTCAGAAGGTCAGCGTTATTGTGCCACACTCTTTGATCGCTATACCAGATGGATCGAAGTGATTCCGATCCCGGTAGAGTTGCGCGAAACAGTAACTAGAAAAAGGAACTAGTTCCCGGAAACATGTCCGCGGAACTATATAGTTCCATGGACATTTTTACGTGGAAAGAAAGTTTTGATAGGGATAGGTTGAGGGTTGAGCAGTTGAGCTTAGGGCTTGTAAATATGTAAATAAATAGGTAGATAGATACTAATCAAGTTAGTAATAATAATAATAGGCTTTGAATAACTGAAAAAACAATAACAAAAAATTTATATATTTCATTAACAAAACAGAACAGAATACAAGTTTTCTTCAGATTAAGATAATAACAAAAAATAAAAACTATAAAGTTAACAAAAGTAAATTCAGTTCCTCTTTTCATTCATATTCATATTAATTAAATATTTTAATGTCCTTATTAGATTGAAAAATTTATATGTTGCTACTCTTTTACTACTCAAACACAATGTGTAGCAGTAGCTCTAGTACGAGTTAAAATATAACCAACTGTTACTACTTCTACTGCTACAGCAACCCATTGTGCTCGATGTATGGAGTTTGTATGAGTTTTAAATTTCTACTCGTTCTATTGCTAGAGTGCTTCTACACAGCATTGTGTTCGATTCCATTATAGCGTTTATTTCACCATGTTCATTGTAGTTTCCGTCCAAAAAAAAGAAAGACATATGTTTATTTTCTTTCGTTTCATTCGTTTACGACGTTGATAAGTTCTGTGCACTCGGAACTATATGGATATGCTATGGTTCAGTTTTCAAAAAGATAGGAAACGTTTCCGACAGAGGACATAGTTCCAGGAACTATATAGGTCCGGAACGACCCAACTCTAGATCCCGGACATCAAGGCCGAAACAGTCGCTGTCGCCATTTACGCGCAATGGATATCACGCTATGGAGTTCCTGCAATTGTAGTAACCGATCAGGGCTCACAATTTGAATCCGAGTTGTTCGCGGAGTTTTCAAAATTATTGGGATTCCAACTCAGGCGTACCACGGCGTACAATCCTAAAAGTAATGGGTTTATAGAGCGACTCCATCGCACTTTGAAAGCGGCTATAATGTGCTACGAGCACACAAGCTGGACGAGGGTTTTGCCGTCCATTTTGCTTGGGCTTCGCACTTCATATCGCGAGGATTTTAAGACGAAATCAGCGGAGTTGGTTTTTGGGGAGCAGATCCAGCTGCCCAGCCAACTATTAACCAACCATTTCGAAACTATTTGGCCATCTCCACCTTCACGCCACTGCGCTCAGAACATTTTCGTTTCAAAGGAACTTCACACATGTTCCCACGTTTTCATTATATCAGACTTCGTTAGAAAATCGCTCCAGCCGCCATATAAGGGTCCTTTTCAGGTCATATCAAGGAACGAAAAAGCGTTCGCACCACTAGTCAAGGGTAAACAATGCAACGTGTCGATAGACCGACTCAAACCGTGCTTCATCGAACATGAAGGCGAAATTTTAAGTCCATCAACGGTCCATCAAAGGCCCGAATCAAGCTCAACACCTCAATCGTTCACATCATTAACCAGTCCAACGCCAGACGAAGGGACTCGTAGGGTCCACTTCGGTTCTAACCCCGCTTCAATCGTTCAAGCATCTGAATCGGCCGGCGGTCTGCCGGCGCCAACGACCACTAGAGTAGGGCGACAAACTAAACTGCCCTCTCGTTTCGCAACATCGTGAATCTAGTGATTCACTAGTGGGGGGGGGTGATGTGGCGTTCACACCGACAGCGACGTTTTATTTTTCCATGAGTTGAATTTCCATTGTGATGAAGCATTCCGAACATTAAGAAATTTGAAAATTAATTTTTATTAACGACCTATACCAACGACCATGCAGTAGGAGCGGTACTATCGCAAGGTGAAATTGCAGAAGACCGACCAATATGTTATAGCAGCCGTACATTAAATACAGCTGAAACGAGATACAGTACGACAGCAAAGAAATTATTAGCTATCATATATGCTGTAATAAAAGATGATTACTACTATTGACTATTGATTTATACGCTGTGTCAGACAACTAGCGAACTATGCGAAGCGATGTAGACGAGAGTAAAAATAGGAAGACTTGTCACTTTTAGGTTTGAATTTAACTCTGTTTTATTTCGTAAAGAATAAGTTCTTTTATACTTTTTCTTGACCTAGATTTTACTATATAGTCTTAAAGTAAATAACTAAATATCTAAAATCATGCATCGTCATTGATGCACTTGAAATATTACTAGAGTAGGGCGCAATGCAAGTGCCCTTTACAATGTAATTCACTATTGTCGCCTATGCACTCTTTGTGTCGTCATTGCCGAACACGCGCAGTTTGTTTACTTAGGCGACTAGTGTAATTTATTGTGTTATGACTTGTGGGAATATATTTCCGTGAATTGTGTTATTTATGGGTTTTGGTTGTGTGTACGTAGTGTTACACTACACCCTCACCCTTTAGAGAAAAAATTTTTATTTTATGTAAAAAAAAAAAAAGAAAAATTTTGTAATCATAATTTTTTTAAAAAGTTGTTCTTATGCTATTAAAATTTTTAAAGTGATTTAATATATGTATTTTGTTTGTGATTATTCTAGGTAGAATATAATAGTGTTAAAGTAAAATTCTTATTTCTATTTTGTACATGGTTTATATAAATTTAATATGTTACTATGTATTGTGGTATCCATGTATCAATTTGTACTTTGTTGTGTAGTTCTCTATGCTTTTGGGTGTATGTAAAATGATGCGTAGTAGTCAGCGTTCTTATTTTCTTTGTTTCGACGTTTTTAATTAAATTTTGTTATCTTTCTTTGTGAGCATTTTATCTTCATTTCGACATATCCTTTTCATTATTTTCATATAGCGCTATTCATTTCTTTAAATTTCAGATGCTAGCTTCTCCATAATCGAATCGTAGTTCGGAGGATTTATCACTGCACTGTACTCATATATATATATATATATATATATATATATATATTTATTTTTAATCTTAACCGTATCTTCTGTATCTTTAATTATTTCAGATGCTAGCTTCTTCCATAATCGAATCGTAATTCGGAGGAATTATCGCTGCACTGCACTAATATGTATTCATTTCGCTCAGATTCAATTTACGTCAGATGTGGACGTGCAGTCCCAATATTGAAGTTGATCGGACTTCTGCTAAGAGCTACATTTCTCCTTTTTTTGTAAGGCTTCTATCTGGCAAGCATACCCTTTGTTAAAGTTGTGATTTTTCGAGAACGTTAGAGTCTAATTTTGTATGATGTACGTAGATGCATAAGTGTTTGTGTTGGTGGAACCTTTTTTATATACATTTTCAAAAGTATAGTTGGATAAATCTATTTTTGAACATAATAATTATAGTGTATTTTATTATGTACTTATATGTAGTTATTTAAAAAAAAAATTTTTTTTTATTAGTAATGAAGAAATTAATCTAATTGGTCAAAAGTAGCAGAACATTAAACTCAAAATAGTTTGAAAAATTTTAAAATTTTAGTGACTAAGAATTGACTTTGTTTCTAAGAGTATAAAAATGTTTTTAGTCTGCTGTTAGGAAAGTCATATCCTATTTGTATTAAAATGTTACATAATGCAATTTGTTACATAAAATTGTCATTGCTGGTTGCGGCGAAAACAGGTACTCTTTGACTTGCTCGTTTCCTCGGTACGTACTAGTATAAGCAGCGTTATCGTTCCCTTCATTGTGTATCGTTCTTATGTAACGATTTAATCGTTGGTTTTTATTACTACGGTGATTTGAGTCGAACTGTTGTTATGTTGTGACCTTCGAGTGTTGTCGTAGGTTCTGTTTTTGCTTTGCTGGTTAAAATATGTCGGTCGTTTTCCGCTGATGTGCATTATAATGTTATAATGATCTTTTTCCATGGTTAGGTCAGTTGTTTCTTATAAAACGATGACTTGGTTGTTGGGTGTTGTAAAAGTGTGTTTTGTTTTAAGCAAATATTTGTGTTTGGATGTTTCTTCGAGTTGATAGGTTGTCTGCATCGAGAATATTGTTGGTCTCAATATTCCTGATGAGCACATTGCCTTTGTTTAGGTTTGTGTTCGTCCAACAGGATAAAATGTTTTTTAAATTTAACATATTAGTTGGAATGTTCGGCTGTCTTTGTAGAAAATTTGGTGTGCTAGTCGATCTTTTCTTTTATTAATTCGCCTCCTCTTTTGTTATAGCTGGGTATTCTTCTATAGTTAGCTTCTTCATAGTATGACAGGGTCGCCAGGTAATGTATTTGTAAAGTAAAAAAAACATTTTTAATGTAGTTTTACATTGAAGAATTTATTTTGGTCCTCCTCCTGTGAGTGATTGGTACTGCGCTCGTCGTTTTTTTAGACATATGTTGTGGTTCCTTGGGGTTGATAGTTTGTCAGCGCTGAAAGTTACGCTGGAACTACTACTTAAGGGTCTTAGTGAGTTCATCTTGTTTCAATAATAGGATATTTGAAAAGAAAATCTTTCGAATTTTACACAAAAGTTGGAATATTCAACTGTTATCTGATAAGAAAATGTTTCGTCATTTGTTGCGATATGGCAGGATTGATGTCCGCAGGATCTCGTTGTATTTTTAAATGTTATTTATAAATTTTTCGAAAATTTGAAAATTTTCAGGATCTAAATTCTTAAAATAGGATTTTTAAGTTTTATTGGATATTTTCCGGTCAGCAGGAACGTAAAAAAATAAATAAATATTTTAAAATTTGTATATTTGTATAGCGCGCAGCTAGCAGGATCGAAATTGGTATGTTCGTGGTCGGAAGGATCGCCATGTAATAAAAGATGGTTACTACTATTGACTATTGATTTAAACGCTGTGTCAGACAACTAGCATAATGTTTTTTAAATTCACACTTTGGACTTAGTCCATGCGAGGCAATGTAGACGAGAGTAAAAATAAGAAGACGTGTCGCTTTTAGGTTTGAATTTAACTCTGTTTTATTTCGTAAAGAATCAGTTCTTTTATACTTTTTCTTAACCTAGATTTTACTATATACAGTCTTAAAGTAAATAACTAAATATCTAAATATCATGCATCGTCATTGATGCACTTGAAATATTACTAGAGTAGGGCGCAATGCAAGTGCCCTACTTTACAATGTAATTCACTATTGTCGCCTATGCACTCTTTGTGTCGTCATTGCCGAACACGAGCAGTTTGTTTACTTAGGCGACTAGTGTAATTTATTGTGTTATGACTTGTGGGAATATATTTCCGTGAATTGTGTTTTTTATGGGTTTTGGTTGTGTGTACGTAGTGTTACACTACAATGCAGTCAAACAGTTCCTTATCTATATGACCGAAATTTTTACAATAGTCACGGATCATCGCCCCCTAGCATGGCTAATGAATCTGAAAGACCACACATCCAGATTAGCTCGATGGAGAATTACTTTAGACGAATACGAGTATAGCATAGTTTACAAGCCCGGGAAATACAACGTCAACGCGGACGCTCTCAGTCAGCACACGAAAATAGAAAAAGTCCTATTTATGGCTTAACTTATTGTCAATAGCGTTTATGCATTTTAAAACATATTTTTTATTTTCTCTAAGGATATTACTTCAAGCTTATAGTCGTTAAATTTTTTGTTGATTTCTTCCATATTCCTTAGCAAGATCGCCATTGCTTCATCGCCATTTTAGATGTTGTGGACACAATTATCGCACATGAACCGAAGGATGAAATAATTTACCACAGACACCTTCACATCTGGTGCCGGATTCACCTAGAATTTATTTCCTACAATGGGCACATTCCGACATACTAAAGAACATTTTAAAAATGGAGTTACTGAAGCAAAAATTTAAAAATACACAACCACATAACAGACCGATTGCGCAGTCGACTGATTTGGTGATACTCCCATATTTGCCAAGCTGGCACTGTTATCTTTATTACTCGCTTACATGCCCGCATAATGCACGAGTACTTAAAAAACGGCATTGGTATTATGCCTCCAGCTGTATAGTGTGTACTCTTCATATATCCCATTAAAACCTAACCGATATTTCGGGGTTGACTGTGATATACGAAAACCCTCATAAATTAAACCAAGCGACCGATCGACAGTGTATCAACAAAGTTAGATCTTTATGGTGTGCATAGCCCGTCGTATTTACTTTACGAAGGCACAACACTATGTACATAAGTGCAAAGCATTGTACTTATGCAAATGCACATGGACTGATGTTGCGTAAGAGGATAGATGAATTTGAAGGCGGACCTAAAATTGAATCGATATCGGATCGTTACTATTGGTCGATGATTTTATCGATAGATAATAAATCGATCCAATTGGTCAATCAGCCTATTTTGAATTAGTCTGGGAAACGCAAAACGGGGGATTTCGACAGAACAGACACGAAAAGGCAAAGGTTCGGACCTTCAAAGATTCGTTTCGTAGGAAATAAAGGAAAAATTGATCCCGAGAGGAGGAGGGACCGATCACAAGAACATGACTGTTTTAAAATAACTGATGGGGAATCGAAAACGAATTATATGAGTGAACATATAGAATGCTCCATCGGAGGATGCAAAATTACGATGGTTATTGATTCGGGGTCCAGATATAACCTTCTCAGCGAAAGGGACTGGACGCATCTAGGCAGAGAAAACGCGACTGTATGGAACACTCGAACTGAATCAGAAAACCAATTTCGGGCCTACGCTGGAGATGATTTACTCAAAATAAAGGTATGTTTTGAGGCCGCGATAAGTGTAGATGGTATTGCTGACATGATTTCGTCGTTCTATGTTATTGAGAATGGTAGACAATCACTGCTAGGCAAAGATACTGCTATCGAACTGAAGGTGTTGAAGTTAGGGCTTCAAGTAAATCAAGTCCAAGACTTTCAGCCATTCCCAAAAATCAGGGGTATTAAAATCTCCTTGTCTATTGATGAATCGGTAAAGCCAGTACAACAGCCATTGCGTCGGATACCAGCTGCTCTTGAAGACAAGGTTGAGGCTAAATTAAGTGAAGCAGTAGCGCAAGATATCATAGAGCCTGTGGCTGGACCGAGTCCGTGGATATCCCCAGTTGTTATAGTGTTCAAGGGAAATGGAGACATACGTCTGTGCATAGACATGAGACGTGCCAACGCAGCAATTTTGAGAGAAAACTACCCGTTACCGACATTTGACTCAGTTATGACAAGGTTACAAGGAGCAAAACATTTCTCCAGATTGGACCTAAAGAACGCTTATCATCAACTAGAGTTGGATGAACGCAGTCGTGAAATAACAACTTTTGTTACATCGAAGTGAGTTTTTAGATATAAAAGGTTTTTGTTCGGAGTAAATTCAGCGCCGGAGATTTTCCAAAGAACAATGGAGAACGTTTTAGCCTCATACAAAAACGCCCTGAACTACATTGATGATGTAATTGTATTTGGGAAAACTGAAGTGGAGCATGATCAAAATTCACAGAGGGTTTTGGAAGTTTTAAAAGATGTTGGTGTGTTGCTAAATGACGACAAGTGTGTCCGGAAGGTTCAAAACTTGAAGTTCTTAGGACATATACTGTCATCAGGGGGGATACGTCCAGACCCAGAGAAAATAAGAACTGTTTTTAGGGTTTCGGCCTCCAAGCAGCAAAGAAGAAACGCGGAGTTTTTTAGGCCTCGTAACATATTTGTGGAAATTTATTCCGGATCTGGCTGACTTAACTGAACCACTTAGGAGTTTAACGAAGAAAGACGTCGCATTTGCATGGGGACCCGACCAAGATAACTCCTTCCAGAAATTAAAAGAGCGACTAGCAAAAATACCAACCTTATCCTATTATAACCCGAAAAATCGAATCCGTTTAATCGCGGATGCAAGTCCAGTAGCGTTAGGCGCAGTCCTCCTGCAGTTTGAGGACAATACGCCTCAAGTGATATCATTTGCCAGTAAAAGTTTATCTGATGTCGAACGTAGATACTTACAAACAGAAAAAGAAAGTCTTGCATTGGTGTGGGCGGTAGAAAGATTCTACTATTATTTGGCCGGAGTTCAATTCGAACTGGTAACAGATCATAAGCCTCTGGAGGCTATTTTTAAGACAACATCAAAGCCGCCAGCTCGAATTGAGAGATGGGTTTTACGGTTGCAATCGTTTAAATTTAAAGTCATTTACCGACCCGGGAAATTTAACATAGCGGACTCATTTTCCAGACTGTGCAAAATAGAACAATCTGATACTTTCGACAGACAAGGGGAACAAAATATCTGCGCGATAGTTCAAAAATCAATACCGGCAGCGTTAACGGTCCTTGAAATTGTTGAAAACAATAATACAGATTTAGAACTTATGGAAGCAGTTAACAATATTAAAAATAATATGTGGGGTACGAACAGTACGAACAGATTCTTTCCATATCGATTAGAATTGTGTACATTGGGAAACATTCTGCTACGAGGAACAAAGCTTGTCATCCCAACTGCTTTAAGATCACGGGTTCTTGAACTGGCACATGAGGGTCACCCAGGAGAAACCGTTATGAAACGCAGAGTGCGATCTAAGGTATGGTGGCCTCTTATTGATAGAGATGTAGAGAGGTTTGTAAAAAACTGTCGCGACTGCTTGCTTGTGTCAAAACCGATGAAAGCAGCTCCAATGCACAGGCGCGCATTCCCGGAGGGGGCGTGGTTATGTTTAGCAATGGATTTGCTGGGCCCTCTTCCAAATCACGACTATATTTTTGTCATTATCGATTACTATTCAAGATATCACGAGATCAAGTTTGTGAAGAGAATAACATCAAATGTAATTATTGATATTTTGGAGGAAATATTAGCTAGACTCGGTTACCCCAAATCGATTACGGCTGACAATGGTCGCCAATTTGTAAGCGGTGAGTTTAAGAAGTACTGCGTTCACAACAATATCGAATTGATAACATCTCCACCGTACTGGCCCCAGGCGAATGGAGAGGTTGAGAATATGAACAGATCTATTTTGAAGAGACTTCAGATAGCACATTCGAAAGGGGTAGACTATAAAAAAGAGTTACAAAAATTCATTTTAATGTATAATGTCACTCCTCATGGTACAACGTTGAAAGCGCCTTCAGAGCTATTATTTAATAGACTGATCCGGGATAAAATTCCGTGCATTCAGGATATTCCAGAAAATATTTTAGACTTAGAAGCAAGAGATTCAGATATAAGAAACAAAGAGGAGGGAAGGCAGAGAGCTGATACAGATCGTAGAGCTAAAGTACCTGAGATAGATGTTGGCGACAAAGTTTTGCTTCAGAATATAATACCACCAAACAAGCTGGCAACTACATTTAGTCCGGACGAATTCAAAGTCACTGAACGGAGAGGAAACGATGTCATGATCAGGGGAGATGGCAAAGTCCTCAGGAGGAACATTAGTCACTTGAAGAAGATACCGAACACCGCGGAATCAGGATCCCCACCAAGCCCAGAGGATGGAAAGCAGAGCAGTTCTGCAGCAGATACAGTAGAAGCGGGAAAAGAGCTGGAGACCCCTAACCGGAAGCTGACCTTGAAGCTAAAGAACATTGGAGGGATGTGGCGACCTGCCGAATGAGAGTAGGCAGTATACTCCACACACACACACACACAACATCAGAAGCAGCCCAGCCACACTGCCCTGCTGCGTCAGTTGTTATCTAGCCACGCGGTTGAGCACATTGATCATCGGTTGTTAATAGCGAATAAATAAACTATAAGTTAAAATCGTAGTTCGTGCTTTATTTTATAACGGCCACAGGTCATTACAATATCCAGTTGTGGAACTTTCTTGCTAAAAATCTTATGGAATTGTCGTTAGATGTGTTCTATTTATTGTTAAATGACTATCAATTAACAATAAATTCATAACTGGCACGGACTTGGGGAATCCAACTGTCTAATTAAAATAAACTATTGTGATGGCCCTAACGGGTGTTGACAAAATGTGATTTCTGCCCAGTGCTCTGAGCCAGAAATCATTTTTAAAGTCCGTAAAAGCGCAAAAATATACGGTCGTGAAAAGACCAACATTACGAAGCCGAACCAACATGGCAAGAAAAAGAAGACGAAAAATACATTTTCCACCCCCGCGCCACCTATCGGGTCCAACTTTTGCCAGACCTTATTTCGATTTAAATATTATATGGCGTAAATTTGAGCCAAATCGGTCCATAAATAAGAAAACAGCGACCCCAGCGCCACCTGTTGATCCGATCGGTACCAAACCTTCACAGGAATACCCGCTGGGATAATCTGAAGCTTGCCTTACAATTTCATCAAAATCGGTGCAGCCGTCATTATAGTATGATATGATCTGATGCCGCTATATGGAAAAAAATTTGTATGGGAGCCCCCCGATCCCGCAGCCCGATCACTCTTAAATGGGAAATACACATGTGTGCAACGTTTTTATAAAATCGGACTTAAGGAAGTGTGTTTAAAAGTGATCACAAAATTCTGCCCACATCAGCCAGCCAGATACGGGTACGCGAAGTTAATATAGAGAATTTAAAAATGAGGAAGAGTGTCGGGGATAAAACAGAGCCCTTGGGAACGCCAGCATTTAAGTAATGAAGTTTTGACTTGAAGCCGTCCAATACAAATTGAGTTGAGCAGTACATAAGATAGCTTCTAATCCAGTGAAGCAGTTTATCATCGACTCCATAAGCACGCATTTTGGACAAAAGAGCTTGATACCAAACTCTGTCAAATGCCTTAGAAATATCGAGTACAACAGTTTTGCTTTCTCTAAATTGATGCAAAGAAAGGTTCCACTGTTCGGTGAGATATACAATCAAATTACCAGTAGAACGTTGCCCACGAAATCCATAATGCCTGTCACTAAAGATTTCGTTGGTTTCAAGATATTTCTTGAGCTGAAAATTCATCAGCATTTGGCCCATGGGTTTTATGGGTGTTGAGATCGTTTATCTACCCTTGTAGGTGGGTTCGGGGTTAAATTTGAAATTTAAAAAGGCTAAATGTTCAAGGCGCATACAAGAACAGACATGGCCACAACAACGTCTTCGATAATTGACCACATCGTTATCAGCATTCCGAAACATCAAACATACTCGGCCGTTATTGAGAGCGACATTTCGGACCATTATGACCTATGGTACGGAAATTGTTCGATGCAAAACGTAGCGGCTAAGGACGTCAGAATAACATACGAGTACCTTTGTTCAAACACGGTGAAGGAACTTGTATGAACAACCAATTGTATGAACCTTATCAAGGAGGCCGACGTAGAAATACTCTATAATATGTTTACTACATTTATTAAAATTAAAAGTCCAATTTTTTACGGCTTCACACTGTCAATTTACGAATCCAACATTATTAAAATTATTGGCAAAATGAACTTCGCACATCTTATGCATTGCCGCTGGATCTGTTGATAGTTTTTTTTTCAAATTTGTTATTTTTACTTTGGATCGCCATGGTCCGTCTGAATACGCACAGTTTTAACATTTTCCTTGTCGACTTCAAACAAAAATTCTCGATAATCGGCTAAACAACGGTACGTCCGGCATTCGATTTGGCCTTCTTGACACCTCACCGTAAAGCCCTAATTGAGCAGATTGCGAAAATCGACATCTTGTTTGGGGGCGACGCCCCCTTTGTGTGGCATCCAAAGTTTTGATTTTTTTTAGAAAAATGCATTTTTCTAAGTATTTATAAGGAGGTGTAGGGGTTAATTGGTATCATACGAAAGCTAATAAAAATACCTTCCATTTAAAAAATGGGACCAATAGAACCCCCCTCGACGGAGTAAGAGCAAAAAACAGACTTTTCCAAAGTGTAAAAAGGGGTGAGCTTAAAAGTGGGTGGGGCAAAATATTGGTATCAAATGAAAGGTGATAATTAAGTCTACACAGCCATGCTATTCTTAAAGGCGTGGCTCAATTCTAGCGGAATCGCGATCAGAGTATATTGCGTGTATATGCAACGTTATCTAAAAATGGTTACCCCATACCATATGCTGACCGATATTATGCTTATGGGGCGGTGGGATGGGGGTGGGGCAAAAATACCGTTGCCGAGCATACCGTTAAACGCCCGATAATCTTCTTTTTTAATAAAATTGTGAATAGCACATGTAACAAGTACTACATCTTGCACTTTTTCTACCGATAATCTGATGGAGAACCTAGAAAAATTAAATAACTTAAATTGCACAAGATTAAATGTAAGATATATTATGCATCTTAACCTGAAACCGATTAGCAAGTACGCCAAAAGCATTCTCGACCGTCCTACATGTTCGGCTCAACCTTTTCGTTTGTCCAAATGGTTTCATGAATGTATATTTAAGCCGAAAGGCATCATCAGCGACGAATAGGTAGGGCACTTTTACTTCCGTATTAGGCAGATTTTCTATTTCTGGCAATTTTAAAAGATTTTTTCTATTGCTTCCATCAGTTAGGAGTTTGAGTTGACCCCTCCATCGCTGACACGACCACTTCATCCTATTTCGACATATATAAAATTATAGTCAGCGACTAATAATGTTATCAGGACAATACTGTTAAATCCTTTATAATTATAATAAAATGATCCATCGATCGCTCTTGCCCGAAATGCGAAAGAAAGAGAATTCCAATTTTTTCCAAAATTATGTGCAATAGATTTCCACTCGGTTGAGGTGCCAAAAAAAAAGAATTAAACCAATACATACATAAATCAACTAGTCGCATTGAAAAGGCTAAAATTTTATATATATTTATATTTCTTTGTTTTAGATAACTGATGCAACAAGTACACTGGCCAGCGAAATGGTTGATTTATACTTGAGCTATGAATGCCTATCGGAAGATGAACTGGAAGTAGTAAGGCAGACTCAAACACCAATCAATCCAAACTTCCAAAGTGGGTTAAAAATGAAAGCTGAGGAAACGATTTCAGCAAAAGATGTTTTGTTAAAATCTGCTACTGACGCGACCGCAAATATGAATACAGTAGAACCTGGTGACGAAATATCGGATTTTGGAAAATATATAACCAAAGCATTATGTGGCATTAAAGACAAGGGGCCATATTCATAAAGATTTACTAAAGTCGTGATTTCTAAGTCCATAGTTTTGATCACGATTGTTAATAAAACATAGCTTCTATTCATAGACGATTTGCTTGCAATGTTTTACTGAACTGAAGTTTATGGAAAAAATCTACTACAATTATACTTCAAATAAAGATTTTCGAAGTGAGAAATGTCAAAAAGCATTTTAAATCATTTTCAGACCGACTTAAAAGTAATTTATTAATGTCGAGTTTTTTTTTAAAAAAAAAATCTGCCGTAGAGTGCTTTTTTGGCTGTCAAGTTGTTCGTTTATTCCAAAAAACCAATCTACGGTAGATTGGATTTCCCCTCAAACAGATCTTGATATTTTGGGAGATTTACCCCTCTTCACATTAACTGCAACAACAACACATGCAACAAAACAATGTAAACAAAAGATTCTCGGCTTTCGTGTTCGTTTTTTCAAGAAAAAACCTACGCTCGACCGTAGATTGCTAAAACAAAAAAAAACTCGACAAAAGTTATTATTTAAACCATAACCTAAATAAAAACACACATTTTAGCTGTATTTTATTTGGAATCCGAATAAGGAATTCGAATGTCAAAACCAGCCAAAACCACCAAACAGCAGGTTTTGCTTATTCCAAAAAGGATATAGATAGTGCAATTGTTGTTGTAATTCCTTATTCCTCGGCAAATAAAATACAGCTTTTGTAAATTTTAGATAGACAAGGAAAATAAAAAGCGAGATAGAGAAGAAAACTGGTCGCATTGTGAAAAAGAATTCTTAAGAGCGCTGGTACTAAGCACGTTGCGGTAGTGGAGGAAAAAAGAAATGATTTAAAGATGATAGAGAAGAAAAACATTTACGTCTGTGGAAGTTTTTGATTTGTTGACGGGAATTTTATGAAGTTTGCCAGGTGTAGCGCAAGTTTTTTTTTGCAATTTTAGCAATTATTCTACTAACTGTTGGTGGAGATGCCATGGAGATCCCCTAATGGAAGGATTTCAATCAACTTAT
Source organism: Nephrocerus scutellatus (assembly GCA_947095585.1). Taxonomy (NCBI): domain Eukaryota; kingdom Metazoa; phylum Arthropoda; class Insecta; order Diptera; family Pipunculidae; genus Nephrocerus; species Nephrocerus scutellatus. The sequence goes on from OX352762.1 coordinate 34,930,660, forward strand.
ACGCTTACAAACCATTATAAAAGAAAAATTTTGTACCTATATCACTCTGGTGGACATTTCTTCCAAAAAATCTTAATGCAGTAAGACCTTGCAGGCTTGGAGGAATGGGAAATCCTCTGTTATTAGGAAGTTCTATAATGTTAAGTAAATTTATTACATAGGTAATTAATTAATTTGATAGGATATCCTTCGTAGAATTGTTTATCATTAAGTTCAAACGGATCGACACGTGAATTATATACTTTACGTTGTCTTGCTGCTGGCACAGTTTGAACAACATTTATTAAATTGATGTCTTCCAAAATATTTAAATCTTCTTCAATATCCATATCGATTGACATTTTTAAGTAACAAATAATATTAATTTTCATTAATGTATAACACTTGTTAGAAAATGTTGAAACCAATCAAAAGATATTTTGACATTTAAAAGCATAAATAGCAACTTAAACACAGCATAACCTATGTTTAAAGTTAGCCTCAGATTAACTCTTATGTTAATTTTTTTTCGTAAAACTCTGCCCCAGATTTTTTTTTCGGCTGTCGTTTCCCCTTCAAAACGACTCTACCATAGAGCTAAAACAGCTCTTGATATTTTGGGAGATTTACCTCTCTTTATACTAGCACAACAACAACACATGCAACAAAAAAATGTAAACAAAAGATTTTCGCCTTTCGTGTTCGATTTCCTTTTTGAAAAGTTCTGCGGTCGAGCGCGCTCTGGGGTAGAGTATTTATTAAGCATAGGTTTAAATTTGTTTATGCATCAGTTTAAAAATTGTCTATGAATATGCCCCAAGGAAATTGTTGACGATTTTTGTCACAAACCATCACAAATTTATTTAAGGCGAAAAGGGAGGGGCAAGGAAAACAGGAAGTAAATGAATAAGGGCATATGGCCATTTATAAATATAAAATAAATTTGAATTTTTATTTTAAGTTTTGTATTTTGTTACCTTGAGGTATTCTACTATTAACTTTTCATCAATGACGACCAATGTTTCAGCATCAGCAGTAATTGCAGGAACAGAACTTCTAAAACTGTTTTGCAAATTTGTGAATGTTTCACCGGTGGCTAGGTGCCATAGTGTTAAAAGAAGTCTGTAAATACAAATATGAAATTCATTTAATATGGCGAGTTGGAGAATATACCTCACCTTACTTTTGCAGGAATAGCTTATCGGAGTTGTGCGTCTTGTCGATTAATTTCAAGTGAAACCATGTTGAGAAGTTTAGTACAAGAAGCAAGGCTCATACGCGCAAAATGTTTAAAACTTTTTTGTTCTTCCGTGACGAATTCATGAAATACTAAGCTCTGTACGTCTTTCTCACCGATATCGCGCCGCATCAACCACTTTCGAAACCAACCACCACTTCTCTTTTTTCTTCGATTCTTAATTTTAATCTTTTCAAATTCTCTATATTAACTTCACTTGCCCGTGTGTTTGTGGGTTTGTGGGCTTGTGGATTTGTGATGGATTCTTGCGATCAATTTTTAACCCACTTCCTACAGCCCGATTTTATTGAAATTTTGCACACATGTGTATTTCCAGAGACAACACTTTCTATTAAATTTTGTCGCCCCTCGGGCTGCGGGGTCGGGGGGCTCCCATACAAAAATTTTAAAAAATGTACCCGATTTTCTTCAAATTTTACACACATGTGTATACCCAATAAACAATAATTTGGTAGTAATCGGGTCCCGGGTTCGGCCGCAAGGCCCTTATACATTTTTTAAATATCTATACTGGCATCAGATATTCGTCACCCTTTATGGACTGTGTGCGGTGTGTGCTGCGCAGTCGGCTGCGCTGCATGGTTTTGGTGGCAGAGAAAGAGAGAAATCTTAGCTCACGCACAAATGAACCCAGCAAATGAAACGAGACATACATGTTTTATGCTTAATTCAACTTACATTTTTATTTACTGAATTTTATTTTTATTGATGTCGTTTTTTGTTGTCGATATCAACTTACAGATAGAACAACAAGTTTTCGCAATATTCTGTCATTTCGCGTTTTCATAAATTAGTTCAGAGCAGTCAAAGAGTTCTCAAGATAAATGTTCGTATTTCTTATTTGCTCAGAGTATGAGCGTGCTCTAAGTGCTCAGAATAAAATGATCTGAGCATTTTCAATTTTAACATCTGATGTCAAATGTCTGTTTCGATGATTTTCTCCTACAATATAAAAAAAATGGCCCAGGATCGAGGGGCTCCCATATCAATTCCTGCGATTAGAGAATTTAGATGAAAAATTTTAATTTGTATGGTTTTTTTTTTCTTTTTAAATTCTCTTTATTAGCTTCGCGTGCCCGTGGCTGGCGGACTGACTGGCTGGCTGGTCAGATCTTGTGATCAATTTTTAACCCACTTCCCAAAGCCCGATTTTATGGAAATTTTGCACACAGGTATATTTCCGATGACAATACTTTATATTAAAATTTTGGGCACCTCGGGGTCGGCGGGCTCCCACACACATTTTTTACAAAAATTCACCGATTTCCTTCAAATTTTATGCGCATGTGTATCTCCGATGGACTAAACTTTTTGTAAAAATTTTGATACGATCGGGCCCCGGGGTGCACACATAAAAATTTTTTATAAAATTTACCTAATTTCTTCAACTCCCTAAAATTTTTTTTGGCTCTAACTCTGTCGAGGGGGGTTGGATTGAATCCAATTTTTTATAAGATGAAATGTATTTTTATTACCTTCCATATGATACAAATTAGCCCCGAACATCTATCAAACCGCTCAGAAAACTTCAATTTAAGCTGGCGACTAAAGTGCGTTTTACCGAATATAAAATTACGGCTTTCGGACTCCCCCCATCTGAAAGCCCTTATTGAACAGACTTCAAAAACAGTAATCTTTTCTCGCGGAAATTCCCCCTCAAGGAGAGAGGGGGTTTAAATTTTTTTAGCACTTTTTTGAAAAATGCGTTTTTCTAAGTGGTTTGATGGATGTTAGGGGGTTAATTGGTATTATATAAAAGGCAATAAAAATACCTTCCTTCCTATAAAATATTTGGTCCAATCCAACCCCCCTCGATAGAGTTAGAGCCAAAAAATGACTTTCACATTAAAGTTCATCAGGGGGCGTGTTCAAAAGTGGGCGGGCCCAAATATTGGTATCAAATGAAAGGTGATAATTACTTCTACACGGCCTATTAGCAAATGGTATGGCTGTGCAAAAGTAATTTTTACCTTTCATTTTCTAACAATATTAAGGCCCACTCACTTTTAAATAAGCCCCCTGCTAACCTTTAATGTGAAAATAATGTTTTAGTCTATAACTCTGTCGTATCATATGGTATTTCACTCAAATATGTGAAAAACCACATGAACCAGGTACAACTTGATCAAACTTCCGTTTTAGCTGTCGTACGCCCATAAAAAAAGTACGGCCGTGTAGAAGTAATTATCACCTTTCATTTGATACCAATATTTGGGCCCGCCCACTTTTAAACACGCCCCCTGATGAACTTTAATGTGAAAGTCATTTTTTGGCTCTAACTCTATCGAGAGGGGTTGGATTGGACCAAATATTTTATAGGAAGGAAGGTATTTTTATTGCCTTTCATATGATACCAATTAACCCCCTAACATCCATCAAACCACTCAGAAAAATGTTTTTTTTAAAAAAAAAACACTCAAAACTTTAAAACCCCCTCTCTCATTATGGGGGAATTTCCGCGAAACTCCACCCACATTCCCGTGGAGGGGGGGTGGTTGAAAGGCGGAGGGGTAGGGGGTAAAAATCAAAATCCCTTAAAATTCGGCCAAACACATATTTGCCAAGCTGGCCAACGAAAAAAAAGTACAGCTGTGTAGAAGTAATTTTCACCTTTCATTTTATACCAATACTCCCAATACCTCCTTCTAAAAACCACAACGGATACCGTAGAAACGCCCCCATTTTTTTTAAATGGAAGGTATTTTTATTACCTTCCGTATGATACCAATTAACCCCCATACCACCTTCTAAATACTTAGAAAAATTCATTTTTCTAAAAAAAAAACTCAAAACTTTGGATGCCCCTCCTACCTAAAGTGAGCGCCTCCACCAAACAAGATGGCGATTTTCGCAATCTGCTCAATTAGGGCTTTCAGGAGAGGGTGTCAAGAAGGCCAAATCGAATAACACGTGTACCGTAGTTTAGCCAATTGCGCAGTTGTTCGTCTCGGCTATTTCCCAACGTTTTAATAAATCAGAAATCGCAGACTTTGTTTTTTCCAAATATTCAAAACAGTCTTCAATTTAACAAATAAAAATAAACAAATGTAGACTCATATATATAAAATTACTCACATTTCCACAGAATATAATCTCCCGTCGTAGATAGATTTAGGTAGGTTTTAAAATGATACATATAACATTTATTGCTGCGTTACTTTGGCAAAGCCGGCTTAGCTTTACAAAGCAACAGCTTTTGGCTTTAAATTTTCGATGCATTTTAATTGTTATGTGTGTTAAACAAAACACAGCCTTACGGTGAGCGCTATAACTCAAAAATGGCTTTAGTTATAAATCCTAAAAACTTTTTGGTTTTATTTTCGGCTTGATGCTTATGCGATTGTGTTGTAAGCCAAGCTGGATTAGCCATTTATTAGTTTTAGCGCTCACCGTCAGGCGGTGTTTTGTTTAACACACATAACAAATAAAATGCATCGAACATTTAAAGCCCATTTAAAGCCAAAAGCTGTTACTTTTGTAAAGCCATGCTGGTTTAGCCAAAGCAAAACAGCAATAGTTTACTGTGCTTACACCAAATTGTTGATTTCGTAAAGCAAAAAGAATTCAAATGTGGAGAAGGTGTGAAAAAAATTTTTGCTGTCAAAAAGGGTGAGGCTGGCAAAAATCAATCTAGAAACTTAATTTATGGTGGATTTGTAATGGGTAAATATACAGTATAGCGTGCAAGGGCATTTTGACCCCTTTCAATGACCACCACCCACCTCCCACACACCAAAAAAGTGGGCGTAGTGTGGCGCAAACGCCCCCTTTAGGTGGGAGGGGCTGTCAAAGTTTTGAGTATTTTTTTGAAAAATTCAATTTTCTAAGTAGTTTGTGTGGTATTTAGGGGTTAATTAGTACCATATGAAAGGTAATAAAATTACCGTTCTTTTAAAAAAAAGAAGAAAAGAAGCCAATCAAACCCAATTCGGCAGACTTAGAATAAAAAAACTGACTTTTCCATAAAAGTTAAATAACGGGTGTTTTTTTAAGAGGTTGCCGATTTTTTTTTTGAATAAAACACATATAAAATTATGAAATGACCAAAATTTTTTTTATTTGGTAGATAATTTTTTGGCATTTAACATTTAAACACAATTTCTGGCATATGGCTACCACGACTATTTTTCACAAATGTCATTCTGGAGGTCCAATTTTCCAGCACTTTTTCAAGCATTTGAGGGCGTATGTCAGCAATGACACGTTGAATATTGGTTTCCAAAGCGTCAATCGATTGAGGTTTATCCACATAAACCAATGACTTCACGTATCCCCACAAAAAGTAATCGAGTGGCGTCAAATCGCACGAACGCGGAGGCCAATTCACCGGACCATTTCTCGAAATAATGTTGTCGTTGAAAGTTTCTTTCAATAAGTCGATTGTTTCACGTGCTGTATGGCAAGTGGCACCATCTTGTTGAAACCACATTTCATCCATATCCATATCTTCAAGATTTGACAACAAAAACTCATTTAACATGGTTCTGTATCGATTTCCATTCACGGTAACGCGTCGTCCTTCCTCATTTTTAAAGAAATATGGACCGATGATCCCACCAGCCCATAGACCGCACCAAACAGTACATTTATCAGGATGCATTGGTAATTCTTGAACGGCGTGTGGATTATCTTTGCTCCAAATGCGACAATTTTGTTTGTTGACGTATCCATTTAACAAAAAATGCGCCTCATCACTGAAGAGAATTTTACGGTAAAAAAATGGATCTTCGTTCAATTGATTTAACGACCAATCACTGAATTCACGGCGCAAACGATGGTCGTGTGGCTTTAATTCTTGCACCAATTGAATTTTGTATGGCACCAAACCCAAATCTTTACGTAAAATTTTCCATAAAGTCGATGGACAAAGTCCAATTTGCTGAGCACGACGACGAATCGATAAATTGTCGTTTTCTTCGACACTGGCCTCAACGACAGCAATATTTTCTTCTGTACGAACTCTTCTCATTCTTGTCGGTGGCTTGGCATCCAAAAGAGTGAATGTAGACCGAAATTTGGTAATTACGTTCTTTATGGTGGTCTCTGACGGACGATTATGTGCACCATAAAATTCACGAAGTGCTCTATAAACATTTTTAATTGAACACTGATTTTGAAAATAAATTTCCACGATTTGAAAACGTTGTTCTGGAGTTAACCTATTCATAATGATTTGCCAAACAATACTGAGTAGAAATGCCACTTTGAGCTGTCAAAACAACTGTCATAAAATAAAACGACATCTATCGAAAAACAAACCTCCTTAAAAAACACCCTTTAGTTGGCGTGTTTTTAGGGGGCAGGTGTAAATGTTGGTATTAAATTAAAGGTGAATAATAGTTCTACACAGCCATACTATTTTTATGATCGTGGCGCAATTTTAACGGAAGGTGTATCAATTTGTATTTGGTTTATGTGCAGTTTCATATGATTGAGTGGTATATCATGTGAATCAGTTTTTTTCATACAAAAACATGTTTTTATATGAAAATTACAGTATAGCATACAAAGGGTTAGGGCTTTGGGACACATCTCTCCAGAAAGCTCCCATGGAGTAGTTTTCAAAAATCGGCATCTGGTTTGGGGCTAACCCCCCCTTTCTGAGAGCGGTGCTTCTAAAGATTGCATTTATTTTCAGAAAAGTGCGTTTTTCTCAGTGACGCGAAGGAAGTATGGGGGTTAATTGGTACCAAATGAAAGCTGCAAATTTTACCGACACAGTCATGCCATTTTTTGGGGCGTGGCCCTTTTATTTCATCAAAATGACAGTAAAGCATACAAAGGGTTAGGGCTTTGGCACACATCTCTCCCGAAAGCTCCCAGGGAGCAGTTCTCGAAAATCACCATCTGGTTTGGGGCTCACGCCCCCTTTTTGAGAGAGGGGCTTCTAAAGATTACATTTATTTTCAGAAAAGTGCGTTTTCTCAGTGACGCGAAGTAAGTATGGGGGTTAATTGATATCATATAAAAGACAATATACAATATAAATATACATTTTTGGCGTACAACGGTTATTTGAACACTTTCCGCGTGAACTGAATTTTCCATAAAAGTTCAATAGTGGGCGTGTTTATAGGGGTAAGGTATAAATGTTGGTATTAAATTAAAGGTGAATAATAGTTCTAAACATGATCGTGGCCCAATTTTAACGGAAGGTGTATCAATTTGTATTTGGTTTATGTGCAATTTCATATGATTGAGTGGTATATCATATCAATGTGTTTTTTTCATACAAAAACATATTTTTAAATGAAAATGACAGTATAGCATACAAAGGGTAGGGCTTTGGGACACATCTCTCACGAAAGCTCCCATGAAGCAGTTCTCGAAAATCGCCAACTGGTTTGGGGCAAACGCCCCCTTTCTGAGAGAGGGGCTTCTAAAGATAGCATTTATGTTCAGAAAAGAGCTTTTTTCTCAGTGACGCGAAGGAACTATGGGGGTTAATTGAACCAAATAAAAGCTGCAAATTTTACCGACACAGCCATGCTATTTTTAGGGGCGTGTCATTTCATGTCATCAAATTTTTTTTTTTTTTATAATAGTAGAATCTTATCACATGATAATTTATTTAATAATACGCACTTATTTGTAACAAATAAGTGGAACGAGTACGGGTTTACAACGAATCAATATTCTGCTCCCAGTTTGTTTAGTCTAGCCCCAGAGGTGGATCCCATACGTCCAAATTGGTTTAATAATTGATTCGTAGATAAGGCGTTTACAGTACAGGCTAAGCTTAGAATGTTTTCCTATCAGCCAGTACATTTAACGTTGTTTTATTTTAATTTTTCAGCTTTTTGTCTAACGTGGTGTTATCAGTTTAATCTTGAATCGAGATGCAATCCAAGATATTTAGCAGATTCAGCTTGTGGAATTTGTACCCCATTGAGAAATGTATGGAAGTTGCAATTTTTGTGCCGCAACGCATATGTTACATGGACTGATTTCAGCTCGTTCAGCTTTAATTTCCAATCCCTTGTCCATTGGCTGATTTTATCGAGTGCCTGTTGTAAGTATTCAACTGCTTGATTCTGCGATTCGCTTGATGCCAATACTACCGTATCATCAGCAAAAGTTCCGATGAAGGTTGTTTCCGTTGTCGGTATATCGGAAGTGTAATAAGATATAGGAAAGGCCCTAGTACACTACCCTGAGGCGCTCCTGCTATAGCTGGGTAGAAGTTAGAGTATGAATCTTCATTTTTAGAGATATGACTCGAGCAGTTCGCAGTAATTTTGTGGCACTAATTTACTTATCTTGTAGATAAGACCCTCATGCCACACTCTATCGAAAGCCTGTGATACATCTAGAAATACAGCAGGGCAGTATTTCTTCTCTTCAAATGCTTGTTCTATCTTTGCGGTCACACGATGAACTTGATCTATGGTCGAATGTTTATTCCTGAATCCAAACTGGAAATCAGGTATAATGATCATTGGTTTTAGTCGTTTCAAAAACAACTTCTCAAACAACTTTGAGATAGTTGGTAACAAAGAGATCGCCCTGTATTGTCATTTGCTCACCGGGTTTGTCTGGTTTTTTTATCATGACTATTTGTGCTACCTTGAAACACTCAGGCACATATGTAAGTCGAAAGCAAGCATTATATATATGTATATGTTAACATAATGACTGCTCTCTTTGGTAACTCCTTAAACAGCCTTGGCGAAATTTCGTCAATTCCAGGTGACTATTTGGGATTTAAATTCGTGTCTATTTCATGTGCGACTTCTAGTGGGGTGACACTATTAATATTTAATAAAGATCTATAAACTGGTTTAGGATCAATCCTAAATATTATATCGTGTGGTTAAAATACTGATGCCAAGTGTTGAGCAAACAGTTCGGCTTTTTCATCGTTACGTCGCACCCATTCTCCATTTGTGTTCCTAATAGGTGGCACTTGTATTATTGGCCTCTTATATCTCTTAGTAGATTTCCAAAGAGAAAAGTTTTTGTCAGCTTCAGGACCCAGTTCTTTCAGATAATCATCAAAATGACAGTATAGCATACAAAGGGTTAGGGCTTTGGGACACATCTCTCCTGAAAGCTCCCATGGAGCAGCTCTCGAAAATCGCCATCTGGTTTAGGGGAAATGCCCCCTTTCTTAGACAGGGGCTTCCTTCTAAAGATTGCATTTGTGTTTAGAAACCAAATGAAAGCTGCAAATTTTATCGACACAGCTATGCCATTTCTGGGGGCGTGAATTTCATTTCATCAAAATGACAGTATAGCATACAAAGGGTTGGGGTTTTGGGACACATTTTTCCCGAAAGCTCCCATGGAGCAGTTCTTGAAAATCTCCATCTGGTTTGGGGCAAACGACCCTTCCTGAGAGAGGGGCTTCTAAAGATTGCATTTATTTTCAGAAAAGTGCGTTTTTCTCAGTGACGCGATAGAAGTATGTGGGTTAATTGGTATCATATAAAAGATAATAAAAATACCTAAAAATACCGTCCTTCCTCACATATGGGGCCAACGATTCTCCGTACGACTCTCGAACGCGGCTAAAAAGTAAGAATGCATTTTGCTAAGCAGTAAAATCTCTTATCCATATGTAAGTTCTGGTATGACGTATGACCATTGTTTATACACTCGCAGCTTGGATATTATGATTAAATTCCTTAATTTGAAGAGTCTTGACAGACTAAAGTAGCCTTTGTTAACTTTGAGCAACTTTGCGTATATTTCTGGTTCCATGCTGTTATCGGCTGCTATAGTTGACCGACACGAGATAGTTAAAGGATTGCACTACTTCAAACTTGCGCTCCACTATTTTAATTGAGGGACCAATGTTGGAATTTCTGCTTGATCTGGATGAAAGCTTCCTATACAGCTCTTTGGTTTCTACCAACGATGTCGATGTCGTCTGCGTAAGCCAGTACCTGAATGGACTTATACAGGACTGATCCCTTCGCCGTTAAGTCATAGTCTCTGATCACTTTCTCCAACGCCAGGTTGAAGAGGACGCAGGCCAGTCCATCCCATTGTCGGAGCCCGTTATATATGTTGAATGGGAATGATAGTGATCCGGATATTTTTACTTGGCCTTAACCATTGGTCATGGTCAACCTACATAGTTGTGTCAGCTGTTACTTGGGATGCCGAATTCTCTGACGGCTTTATAAAGTGTAAAAGTTTTATAATGTTCTACTTTGGCTACGCTATCATGGGTGGCTTTGAAATCTATAAAAAGATGGTGTAATGAGTTTTGATACTCTAGACATTTTTCCATCACCTGCCTAAGAGTGTAAATGGTATGGACCAATGATGACTTCTCGTATGGGGCTATCCTGTCTTGGAGGATAGAGGAGAAAATCTTATACGCGATACTCAACGATAATTGCTGCATGTTGTGATATCTCCTCTCTTATGTACGGGGTAGAGGATGCCTTATCGACAGTCTTCTGACATCGCTTCTTCTTCCTATACTTACATTATTATTTCATGAAATAATTGGTGTATTGTGGGACCTTCGGTTTTAATCAGCTCCGCTGAGATACCATCCCGGGGACCTTATATCTTTGAGCCAATTTATCGCTCTGCTAAGTTCGTCTATGCTTGGTGGCGACAGCATAGTGTGGTCTTCGGTCATTGGTCGAGCCTCCAATTTCTCAGTTAGCTGGCCATTTAGCAACTCATCATTTGGTAGAACTTCTGCGCCTGGTGCGGTCCTCGCTCTCTGTACTAGTTCACGGACGAGATTCTTCTCCCAGACTGTTTTCTTTTCCGGTGAACTGTTTTTTCATATCTTCTGAGTTCTTTAAATTAATCTTCACGTGCCCGCGTTCGATGAGATTGTTGTATTGCTTGGTACGCAACATTCTTACGTTCAGTCGCTAGCTTACATTCCTCATCGAACTAGTCGTTCCGATCTCTACGACTACTGCCTAAAATGGAGTCAGCAGTACTAATGACAGTATTCTTTAGGCGTGTCCATTTCTCTTCCACATCTAAACTTCAGGGCTCTCCCTGCATTTAGGGCGAGTCCTATCGCTCGACCGTAGTTGTTTCTGGTCTCTCCGTTGCGAACGGCACCCGTGTTGACTCGAATCTGATTCACGGATGCAGTCTTAATTGATAATACAATCCGCGCTCGGATCACCATACCAACAACATAGTGGTCCGAGTCGACGTTGGCAGCTCGGTACGTTCGTACCGACATCAGGTTCGGGTTGTGACGGCGTTCTATCAACACGTGGTCTACCTGGTTACGAGTGGATCCATCAGGAAATACCCAGGTGGCTTTGTGGATATTTTTAAGCGCAAACCTTGTACTTGCAACGAGCAAGTTATTGCTTGCTGCCACCTCTATGAATCGTTGTCCATTGTCATTAGTGTTCTCGTGTAAGCTATGGATGTCAATATACTGGCTCACTACCTATTTTGGCATTCATATCCCCGAGAATGATTTTTACATCATACTGAGGGCAGGCTTGAAGTTCCCGTTCGACTGATTCAAAGAATTCTTCTTTTTCATCATTTAGGGAATCATTTGCAGGTGCGTGAACGTTTATGAGGCTTATGTTTTTAAATCTGTCCGGCAAGCGAAGGGTACATAGCCGTTCATTTTTTGCTTTAAACGATGGGTTTCATTCTTTTGCTGATTAGAAACCCCACCCCGATCACATGATGTCTTGCATGACAGCTGTAACATATGTCATACTCTGATTTTTGTGGTACACCATTCCCCGTCTACCGCATCACATGAATTGCTGTTATGTAGGCATTACATCTGGAGAAGGTATCGGCTAGCTGCTGTGAAGCTCAAGTTTTATACAGTGAGCGTACGTCCCATGAGAAAATTCTTAAATCGTTTAGCCGTTTTCGTAGCCGTCGTCGCTCATCAGTGTATCCGATGCTAATTTGGGGTTCCGTAACAAAGGTTTTTTTTACAGGAGTAGTTATTAGCCTCGCACTAATTTAAAATTGCATAGCTGTTAAATTTTTTTAAAGCGTTTCCTTTTTTTACTACCTGTCTAAACCCTCATTTCCTTACAATGTTCCTTAAAAGATCTCAAATAAAGTTAGGTTTGGGGTATGAAGTGTCTTTGGATTAACGTGGATGCCTCCAGTGAATGGTTTACCCCACGGTCCTCTTCGGACTTGGATTCGTTATACGACAATCAACGTCCATCATAGACTGATGTGCCAGTATTAACTCAATGGTTAGAGCAGGACCTATCTTACGTCCCTGCCGATCTTTGGTTTTTCGACAACCGGTTGATCTATGCAACTCCACAGAGAACGCATCATCGCACCGGTAACATCAGGACGGTCTTCTGATGTACCAAAGATTTTTGGTAACATCAGGCCTTCCACTGATGTTACCATGCTAGTGTTCTACCCGCATTTGGGTAGTAAACCACAGCCACTACGTAGGCCAAAGCCAGAATAAACTGGACCTCAACGAAAGGTTGGCCCAGACTCAGTTAAACCTCCGAGGAGATTAAACCTTGTCTGTGGGCATCCAACCCCCGTAGTACCAACGCGACCTTGGTGAGATCTGCCATCAAGGGACTCAGCTCTTTCAGAATGAGTGCCTGGGCGATTGCAAAAGCAGACCCTGGCAGCACATTCGTCCGGAACCTCGTATCCTATCATTTGACACTATGGTGGTTTCAAGTCCTAGGCCGCCCGGGATAGAAACTATCCCAGGCACACAACGCTATTGTATGGTAGGAGCGCTTAATGCTTAAAAACAGCGCCCATACTGACATTTTTTAAAGAAGCCCCCTGCCACTATAATCTACCGAGTATGACCAAGTATCAAACTTATAATAACCAGACGATTAAGTAAGATACAGCGGCCCCCTCGGGGGAGGTTTTGGGTATGAAATGTCTTTTGGATTTACGTGGATCCCTCCAGTGAATGGTTTACCCCACGGTCCTCTTCGGACGTGGATTAGTTATACGACAATCAACGTCCATCATAGACTGATGTGCCAGTATTAACTCAATGGTTAGAGCAGGACCTATCTTAAGTCCCTGCCGATCTCTGGTGTCATCGACAACCGGTTGATCTATGCAACTCCACAGAGAACGCATCATCGCACCGGTAACATCAGGACGGTCTTCTGATGTTCCAAAGATTTTTGGTAACATCAGGACCTGTACTGATGTTACCATGCTAGTGTTCTACCCGCATTTGGGTAGTAAACCACAGCCACTACGTAGGCCAAAGCCAGAATAAACTGGACCTCAACCAAAGGTTGGCCCAGACTCAGTTATTGTAAACCTCCGAGGAGATTAAACCTTGTCTGTGGGCAGCCAACCCCCGTAGTACCAACGCGACCTTGGTGAGATCTGCCATCAAGGGACTCAGCTCTTTCAGAATGAGTGCCTGGGCGATTGCAAAAGCAGACCCTGGCAGCACATTCGTCCGGAACCTCGTATCCTATCATTTGACACTAGGGTGGAATCAAGCCCTAGGCCACCCGGGATAGAAACTATCCCGAGTACACAACGCTTTTGTATGGTAGGAACGCTTAATGCTTTAAAAACAGCGCCCATACTGACATTTTTCAAAGAAGCCCCCTGCCACTATAATCTACCGAGTATGACCAAGTATCAAACTTATAATAACCAGACGATTAAGTAAGATACAGCGGCCCCCTCGGGGGAGGTTTTGGGTATAAAGGCCTATTTGGAAACTTTACCAAACAAAAATGGTATATAAGATTAGAAAAAAAGAAATCACTTCATCTGTTTAATTTTTCACGCCAAGATTACAGTTGCTTAGAAACGCTATTTGAAATATCTGCATTTACAAACCAAGAATACGCAGACACTTACGTTTATGGGCTGTGCAATAGAAGTTCAACTAGTGCGCAACAAAGATACCATGAACTTTATCCTAACCGACGACTTTTTAGTGAAGAAGTATTTGGAAATACGTATATTTACGACCTAACACGGGAGCTCCACAAGTAAGAAGAATCTCGGCTGATGAACTGATGTTACAACTGGTCCATCAATCAGCATCAGATTCAATTTTTCCAGACATAAAATTTCTTATGTACTGCATGGAAAAAAAGTTATCCATACCACCATACACCTGTGCAACAACTGCTTCCAGGTCAGTTGTATAAGAGACTTGAGAGTACCAACTAGGCTAGATGAAGCCTATCGTTATCGTTGTCTTACAGTATTGGCTATTGGACAGATGCTTTAAGTGAACTGGAAGAGGGTATTCTCGAAGCGTCCTCAAAAATGAGGCAGTAGTTAGCATCAATAGATATTCGCAGTAAAATACAAAAACGGGCTCTAGCATGCATACAAAACCAAGGATTCTCGAAGCGTCATCAAAAGTGAGGCAGCAGTTAGCATCAATAGATATTCGCAGTGAAATACAAAAACGAGCTCTAGCATGCAACAAAACCAAGGAGGACACTTTGAGCACCTGTTATAACTGTTTTCGATTGATGCTATGACGTAATCCTCGTTTTGTCGCGAATGTTCATTGATTAATCGTGATAGCACATCAGCATGACCAAAACCTTATGATGAAATGTGTTTGATTGTGAAATCAATAATTTTTATTTTTTTGTTGAAAGCAATATATGTAGCACTTGTTTCGTTTAGGTTTCACTGATTTCTTGATTGAATAAACAGATTTACCTAATTGTGGATGTTTAACAAAATTTGTATCACGCTTGATATTTATAATCAGCGAACATTCTTCGATGAGCTTCTCTAATGTTACATTTTCTACGGTGTTGAACTTGCTGAGGAGTCTCGTACGAATTTTATTGTCTGTTGATGATCTAAGGCCACAAATGAAAATCAATGATTTGAATTGGTCTGACGTAATTTTCTTTAAATCAAAATTTTCGCAGTGCTTGTTGACTTTTCCGGCATACGTCACGAAATCGTCCAAGTTGTTTTTTGTGAATTGCAAACAATTGAATCGTAAATTGTACAATGACGTCTGTCGTCCAAAACGATTGTTTTGTCGAAACTATATTCCCGTGGATGTTTCGGTAGAATATAATTTACATACCGCTCGTATGCTTTTGCGTTCAATTTGCAAATGAGTAATCGTACGCGTGAGTTAGATATTGGAGCTAAATCCATTAATAATTAAACATTGTAGAATATTATTGCATCACCCCAATATCTTAAAATGTTGAACACACATTAAATTTTATAGCTTCTTCTTATCTAAACATTCTATCCCATTATCCCAACAGTCTACAATGTTCTACAATGTTGTCAAATAAGTTCCGACCCAACTATACATTAAGCATTAAGCATTTCTATCATTATATAAACATTCTTATTCGTAGACTAAACAATATACTAATGTTGCAAAATACGCAGCTGCTGAGACGATTTGCAACACATCAATTTATCTTGGGTCGCAACTTATATTGTAAACAAAATATTACTTACTATGTAAACCGAATAAGATTTTATTCTCCTTAGTGGTGGCACTTGGTCACTATATAAAGAAGAGCTTTTGACACTTCTAGTTTAGTTTTAGATTTAACTTCAACTCTGTACAATCAATAAGTAGTGCAGCCTCGCTAAAGACAGCGGCTACTATTGATTTAATTAAATATAATATATCAAGCAATTGGTAGTGCAGCCTCGCTTAAGACAGCGGCTACCATCGTTTTAATGAAATAATATTATATATATATATATATATATAACAGTTGGAAGTGCAGCCTCACTTAAGACAGCGGCTACCTCTGTTTAATTTAAATAAAGACTATACTCATAAAAAAGGAAAATTAATAATAAAGATAAAAATTCTTTTTAAAAAAAAGGTTTCAACGAGTAATAATTTAATTGGCGCAGTCGGTAGGATCAGGTACAACTATCCTGGTCCAAACGAGAAAGAACCAAAAAAAAAAACCTTCTAAAAAGTGAAAAGTTTTTTTTTAGTTTGTAAAAATTTTTTTTGTGTGTTAAAAAAAAAAATAATAATACATTAAAATGTCGCCGGAAAACTCCGAGGTATCCAATAGAGATCTCCTCGACTTACTGAAAGCAATAGTAATGAGAATGCCACAACCTAGCATTGGGGCCAACGTACTAAGGGAAATCCAGTACTTGCCAGAATTTGACGGCGAGAGCAAACAGTTGACACAGTTCATCGTAATGGTGGAAAACCACTTAAGGAATTCTGGAGGAAACGCAGTAGCTACATGGAATATCATTCAACAAACTAAAATTAAGTGACGAGCCATGGATCTACTATTGATCAACAACGTAACAACATGGGATGAAGCTAAAGAGTTATTCAAGCAACATTATCGACAGCAGCAGCACAGATTTGACCAGAGAAATGTTAAATATCAGAGTAAGTTCAATTTATGATCTAACAAATAAATTGGAATACTTAGTGAGTAAAATTAATACATATGTATTTTTTTGTGAAAATAGAGAACAAGAAAAATTATTACTTTATAATATTATAATTAATAAATTAAGAGATATTACGGTTGGAAATCTAGCTAGAGAGTTAAAAGATATATATGATATACAAGAAATTAAAAAAATTTTATTCTCATATATTGGTTATGATCAGGGAAATTTAAACATAAGTGAAAATAAACGAATTCAACCAAATTCCATTTAACAAGTTAGACCCAACAAATTTACTTCGCAAAATGAAGGACAAAGACTAACAAACATGAAAGAAGACAGAACAACTACCGTTCAGGAAATAGTTTTCCAAATAATTCCAACTATTCAGGTCAGCATAAACAAGGCCCTAGTTATCTCCGACAAAATAGGAATAATTTTCAGAATAGCTATAACGATTTTAGACCCTTTAATAATTATAGTCCCAACCATTCTATACAGAATAGAAATATTATTCCAGAACCTATGGATACTAATAATGTACAGACAGACCGAGAGGTAATAAGCCCAGACACCAATACAATTGAACCACCAGTTTTTTCTGAAAGAAGCTTCGGAGAAATCTTAACAGCACCCATTGAATTAAATAACCAAAGACATTATATATTGATGGACACAGGAAGTGCCTATTGTCAATACAAGCAAACTTGACATGAAGCCATATACCATTTACGGTACACAATGTGTAGAAATGAAAACTATTAACAGTACTACAACTATGGATACAAATATTTACCAGATACCGGTACCAAAAGAATTTGGGTACAATGACAATATGTTCATTGAAGCATATGGATATAAATTAGAAAATAAAAATTATACATTCTTTTTTGGCATGGATGTACTTAAAAAATTCTTAAAAATAATAGATACTGAAAAGGGAACAATAACTTTGAAGAATCAAACAGTTTTAAAAACAAAACCAGAAAGTGATTCTATATGTATTTACTTAGAGGAAGGCAATCCTAAATTCGGCAGCCTTAATCGCGAAGAACAGACAGCATTAATTTCACTACTAGATAGATTCACAAATCTGTATTATAAAGACGGTGATACGTTAACACATACATCAAGTATCAGACATGAAATTCGTCTTAAGGAAGATAAGCCAATACATGCAAAACTATATAGACTACCAAGAAAACATGAGGAGGAAGTAGCCAGACAAATATATGAAATATATAAATATGAAAGGAATAATAAGGAAAAGTAAGAGTAGATATGCCTCACCAGTTGTAGTAGCAGCTAAAAAGCCAGACAACGATGGTCAAACAAAATATGTATCGGATTTGTGTTGATTATAGGGCGCTTAATGAACTTACAATTGACGATAAATTTCCTTTACCAAATATTGATAGTCTCTTTGATAAATTAGGCAAAGCGCAATACTTTTCTAGTATCGATTTAGCTAAAGGCTATCATCAAATACTAATGCTCCCGACGACGTGGAAAAGACGGCATTCATCACTCCTCAGGGACTTTACGAATATATTCGTACATTACGAAAATACCTTAATAAAACTTGCATTGTTTATCTAGATGATATTTTAATATTTTCCACATCTCTTCAAGAACACCTTAAAAATTTATCAGATATTCTCGTAGTCCTACAAAAAAATAATTTGAAACTTCAACTAAGTAAATGCTCATTTCTTAAGAAACACACGGAATTCTTAGGTCACATTTTGACTGGAGAAGGTATGAAACCTAACCCTAACAAAGTTGATGCAATTAAAAGTCTTCCACTTCCACAAACGGAAAAACAACTCAGGAGTTTTTTAGGAGCATCAGGATATTATAGGAAACTTATTGAAGGCTACGCAAAAATAGCATATCCAATGACAAGATATCTAAAAAAAAGGAGCGAAAATAAATAAAAACGATCCCGAATATGTAAATTCTTTTGAAACACTTAAACTCAATATTATAAGACATCCTATTTTAAAATTCCCTGACTTTGATAAATCCTTTCACCTGTATACGGATGCAAGCAACTTTGCTATTGGAGCCGTATTAACACAAGACAAACAACCAGTTTGCTACATATCCCGAACACTCAATGAGCATGAAAGAAACTATTCAGTAACAGATAAAGAATTTTTAGCTATTGTATGGAGTGTTACTCAATTTAGGCCGTATCTGTGGGGAAATAAATTTAAAATCACAACCGATCACCTCCCTATTAAATATTTAAATAAAAAATATAACGGAAAGGAATTTTCCCAACGTAACCAAAGATGGTTACTTAAACTTCAAGAGTTTGATTATGAAATAGAATATCTTAAAGGCAAAGAGAACAAAGTCGCTGATTTTCTGAGTCGCATCGAAAAAGAACCGGGTGAAGTCAATCAATTTTCAAACATTGAAACAATTCATTCAGGATTAGAAGAACAAAATGATCACATTCCTATAAAAGAAGGTATAGGCAACGTTTATAAACAACAGATAATCATATGTTATGATAAAGAACCACATACAGAAGTGTTACACGGTAAAAGAATCACCTACATTCGTATCTCAGAAGGCTGTAAAGATGGCACTACAACAACTCAAAGAAATGAATAAAGGAGTAATAGGTATTTATTCCGACTTTAACTTAGTTCAACAAGAAATAATTAATTTATATTCCGGAAACAAGGATATAAACTTAAGGACAGAAGAAGAAGCTAGGAAACAAATTAGTTTATACCATATAAAAGAAAGTCAACATTCAGGTATAATAGAATCATACAACACATTAAAACAACAAATTTATTATCCAAAACTTGTAAGAATAATTACACAAATAATTAATAACTGCGATACGTGTCAAACAGCTAAGTACGACAGAAATCCAATAGTGGAAAAATTCAAGCTAACGGAAACACCTAGCAGACATAACGAAGTAATTCATATGGACATATATCATTTTAATAAACACATCTTTTTAACAATGATCGATAAACTAACAAAAAAGGCTTAGGTTTACAGACTTGATAGTAAAAACCACATTCATAAAACAGAAACTATTACTGAACACTTAGCCAAAGAAGGCTCGCCTTCTAAAATTATTACTGACAATGAGTTTAATACTATATACCTTAGAGAATTTTTTAGAGGACATAACATTCAGGTACATTTCACAAAACCCAATGCTCATACAGGCAATGCAGACATTGAGCGCTTACATAGCATCATAGCAGAAATTTTATTAACTATGAGACAAGAAGAATCCGTCAATACAAAGCTGTTTAAAGCTTTTCAAATTTACAACAAACGATTCCATTCTACAATAGGCATGTCCCCAGAAAAAGCACAAAATACAGATGAGGAAGCACTAGTAGTTAGGGTTAAGGATAGGAAATCTAAAATTATTGAAAAAAGCTGAAACCAGAGAACCAGGTTATATTAGAAACTATAAACATGCAAGACATAAGAACGAACCTAATTTTAGACACAACAAATTAAATAATGTACATTCATCAAATATAAAACGACCAAACAAATTTTCAGTTTCTACCAGTGATGATACTCTTACTGACGTTAATAAACCAAGGACAAACGACGTTAGTAATAACTCCAATTGAAAATAACAATGGATTCACAATGATTGTTGCAGAACGGCAACTCTGCCAGAAAAAAGTCTTAATGTAAATGGCTTTGCTACTCAACTCGTTGAATGAAAAAGAAGCGAATGCATCGCATTTGACACTTGCGTATGCTAAACGTGCTTATACCATAGAATTTCCGGCCGGCCATTTTCATTAAAATCGCAGCATTCGACGAGTTGGGCAGCAAAACCACGGTAAGACAATTTATTACTTTTACATCACATATAATAATGAAGTTATTTTTAGAAATAAATATTTTTTGTCCGAATGTCGGATGACGTTTTCGAGAAATTAAATTTCGTAGCCCAAGAATCGATTGCGATTTTTAACAGCTTTATTTCGTGGGACTTGCAATTTTATTAACTGGAAGTCTCGGCCAAAGGAGCACCCTGCCGCCATTGCTCGCAGTCAGCTTTATTTCGTGCAACTTGCAATTTTATTAACTGGAAGTCTCGGCCAAAGGAGCACCCTGCCGCCATTGCTCGCAGTCAGCGACATATATGTCTTGTCGCCGCAACCACTTATTTAGTGGAAGCAGCATTATTTGTACCTGCATCAGTAAGTTGTGTTACGGAAGTCTCGGCCAAAGGAGCAACCTGCCACCATTGTTCGCAGCCAGCGATACTAACTTGCCATCGTATTTAGTGGCATGGTTTGGAACTTTTGCCGCCTTCAATTAAATTGTGATTTTGAAAATTCGCCTTTTTCATTTTAATTTGTGATTTGGAATTCCGCCATATTCAATTTAACTTGTGAATTTGGAACTTTGCCGCCATCAACTAAAATTGTGATTTTGAAAAATTCGCCATTTTCATTTCAATTCGTGATTGGAATTCCGCCATCTTCAATTTATTTTGTGAATTTTGGAACTTTGCCGCCATTAATTAAAATTGTGATTTGGAAAAAGTGAATTTGGAACCTTTGCCGCCATCAATTAAAATTGTGAGTGATTTGAAAAATTTCTCATTTTCATTTTAATTCGTGACTTGGAATTCCGCCATCTTTAATTCATCTTGTGAATTTTGGAACTTTGCCGCCATCAATTAAAATTGTGATTTTGAAAAATTCGCCATTTTCATTTTAATTCGTGATATGGAATTCCGCCATATTTAATTCATCTTGTGAATTTTGGAACTTTGCCGCCTTCAATTAAAATTGTGATATGAAAAATTCGCCTTTTTCATTTTAATTCGGGACTTGGAATTCCGCCATCTCCAATTTATCTTGTGAATTTGGAACTTTTGCCGCCTTCAATTAAAATTGCGATTTTAAAAATTTTGCCATTTTCAATTTAATTCGTGATTTGGAATTCCGCCATCTTCAATTTAATTTGGGAATTTGGAACTTTGCCGCCTTCAATTAAATTGTGATTTTGAAAATTATGCCATTTTTAATTTAATTCGTGATTTGGAATTCCGCCATCTTCAATTTAACTTGTGAATTTGGAACTTTTGCCACCATCAATTAAAATTGTGATTTTGAAAAATTCGCTATTTTCATTTAATTCGTGATTGGAATTCCGCCATCTTCAATTTATTTTGTGAATTTGGAAACTTTGCCGCCTTCAATTAAAATTGTGATTTGGAAACTTTGCCGCCATCAATTAAAATTGTGATTTGAAAAATTTCCCATTTTCATTTTAATTCGTGATTTGGAATTCCGCCATCTTCAATTTAACTTGTGAATTGGGAACCTTTGCCTTTTTCAATTAAATTTGTAATTTGGAACATTCGCCGTTTTCAATAAAATTTGTGATTTATAACTTTCGCATTTGCCTTACTTGTGGATTTTCACGAGTTTGAATTATTTCTGTACTATCCGCCATCTTTGCCTTGCATTTCATCTTTATCTGTGGGTTCGACTCAGTTTGCCTTTTGCCATCTGCCTTCCATTGTGGATTTGTAGTACCACTTAAATTCATTATGGAACGCACCCCGCCGAGAAGGAGTCCCAGAATCGCCAACGCAAACAATGAATCCTGCCAGGGCTCTAACGTCGAAGTGTCACCAAACTCACTACTAGCAACAGACATCTGTTTCAGTGACGCTGTCGCTACCGCCGCTCATACTACCGTATCAGTAGCAACAGCATCCAACGCCTTTGGGAACGTGTTTCCAAACGATTCCGTCATGCCAGCTAGTGACATCTCAACACTCGCCGCCGGTGATCCTTCGCTTAACGCCACAGCTTCTGGGGATATCAACGCCAACATGCATAGTGCATCCCACCAACATAATAAGCTAGAGAATGTTCATGAAGATAGCGTACTGAATATGCAAAGACAAATCGATGCATTGCAGGTAATGCTAACGCAAACGCTGAGACAGTTGGCCATAAATACATCGTCCTCCAACGTCACTCAGCAACCGCGCGCAAGTATCATGCAAGAGCCTAATATGAAGAAGATGCCGAACGCTGATTCTAGCGGTAACGATCAACACCCTTCGATCGTAAACGATC
This sequence comes from Nephrocerus scutellatus, assembly GCA_947095585.1. NCBI lineage: Eukaryota > Metazoa > Arthropoda > Insecta > Diptera > Pipunculidae > Nephrocerus > Nephrocerus scutellatus. The sequence continues at coordinate 34,953,325 of OX352762.1, forward strand.
CGAGAACTCCGCGTCTCATCTCGACTAGTGCAGGGCAGTACTTCTCTGCAGCTGCGGACCCGAATAACTCGGGTAATGCAGTCCAAACCAATATAAATACGAGAATGCCTTGTCATTCGGGTAATACGGCGGAAGTCTACGCATCGCAAGGAGAATTCGATAGAAATATTTACCCGTCAAATTCGGTTCCATCAATGCCGAAAAAATTAATGGATCTACCAGAATTTAAAGGTGACCCCGAGACATGGCCATTATTTTCGAACGCTTATCGCCATTCAACAGCCGCATATAAGTATTCAAACTTTGAGAACTGTCAGCGTCTTCAAAGAAGCCTCAAGGGAAAGGCATATGAAACAGTCAAGTCATTACTAATCCATCCGGATAACGTTTCCGCCGTCATAGATCAACTGGAGTTTCGCTTTGGGCGTCCGGAAATGCTAATAGCCAGTCAACTAGGCGATATACGCGAAGTTGGTAGTTGATACCCTTTGCGACAAAAGCAAAAAACCTCGTTGTGTTTCTGCAAGCAGCCAACGCACACAACCACTTAGTCAACCCCACTCTTTTAGAAGAACTAGTCGCCAAATTGCCAGTTAGCAAGAAGATTGAGTGGGCGAGATTTGCTGCGTCAATAAGGCCTTATCCAACAGTGCTAGACTTTAGCAACTGGCTAAGTGAACTAGCGAACATTATATGTGTCATATCGGACTTAAAAGGCGAACCTTCAGAGCATAAGAAACATACTGTCATGCACACCAATGTACCTAGCCATACCAAATCCAACGCGTGTTACTACTGCAAAGAACAGCATAAAATTTATGATTGCCAGAAGTTTCTCAGCAAATGTATCCGGGATAGATGGGAAGAAGTAAAGCGTGCCAGGCTTTGCTTTTCGTGCCTCGCCAAGGGACACTCCAGTCAAGATTGTCGTCGACGAAAACGATGTTTAGCCAAAGGTTGTAAAAGATACCACAACAAATTACTGCACGAGGATTACGGTAGCAATACACAAACTTCTAAAACAAATTATGAGCCAGCAGCTACACAAGCAGTATTAAGATGTGCCACCAAGTCAAAGGTGGACAAACTGCTCTTTCGTGTCGTACCAGTCATACTTCATGGACCAAAGGGCCAAGTCTCCACGTATGCACTTCTCGACGAAGGTTCATCAATCACACTGATAGACAAGCCGCTAATCGAAGAGTTTGGTTTAAAGGGAAGCCTAAGTGAACTAGATCTACAATGGATCGGAGGAAGAGCTGCCAAGGAGAACACGATAGTCGTCGACGTCCTCATCAATGGTATCGGTAAAAAGGAAAAATATGTCTTACGCCACGTACATGCCGTACGAAATCTCTGTCTGCCAATTCAAAGTTTTGAGAAATCCGATATTTCAATGTCTGCCAAACACTGTACCCTACCGCAAGTTCCAGAGTATATAAAAGCCAAGCCAAGGTTACTTATAGGACTTGACAATTGTCACTTAAGTCTGTCAACAGAAATAGTCCAATTACAAATTGATGGACCGTTTGCCGCAAACACTAAGCTTGGTTGGGTAGTCTTCGGACCGTCGAAAGGAGTGTCGAGTACATCACCGTCGTGTCTTTTAATAAAACCAACTGGTCGCGAAGTCTTGCATGACATGATGACAGAATACTTTACCACTGAGGGCTTTGGTGTCCGTCCGGCACCTGTTATCGAAAGTGATGATGACATACGAGCCCGCCACATATTGAAAACTACTACTCGGAATATCAACGGCAGGTTCCAGACAGGTTTGCTCTGGAAAGATGAAAATACACAACTACCTGATAGTTTTGCTATGGCTAAGCAGAGGCTTATTAACATAGAGAAGAAAATGAAACGAGATCCAGAGTTTGCCGATGCCTACTGTACAGCCATCAATGGTTACATCGAAAAAGGGTATGCCCGTATATTGTCATCTGCAGAAGCCAAGCAGAATAGCCCTAAGACTTGGTATCTACCACACTTCGCCGTGGTAAATTTGAATAAGCCGAAGAAACTTCGTCTGGTGTTCGATGCAGCCGCGACCGTTGAAAATGTATCACTTAACATGCATCAAGAGTATCAACCATTGCCGTCTGTCATGTTCAACTTTCGAGTAGGTCACATTGCTGTGTGTGGAGACATCAAAGAGATGTTTCACCAGATTGTTATTCAGCCAGAAGACAGGTGTGCTCAGAGATTTTTGTGGCGTAATGGAGATGAAGACCGACCTCCAAAAGTCTACGAGATGACCGTGATGACGTTCGGTGCAGCATGCTCGCCATGTGCAGCTCAGTACGTCAAGACTGAGAATGCCAAACAACACGCTAATTGCAGTCCGCGTGCTATTAAGGCCATTCTAGAAAACCATTATGTCGACGACTTTGTTGATAGTTTCGAATCAGTCGATCTCGCTCTAAGTATCGCCAAAGAAGTAAGAAGAATCCACGCAGACGCTGGTTTTGAACTACGTGGGTTTACGTCAAACTCCAAATCAGTGGCCTGGATCTTGAATGGCGATCAAGGTACTGCTGCCGTCGAAAGTGCTGGAGCGTTGACCACAGAAAAGGTATTGGGTATGTTTTGGCATCCAGAAAGTGATACGTTTCGTTATCATCTCAACTTTTATCGTGTCAACAAAGAAGTCATCACTGGAATGAGAACGCCCACCAAACGAGAATTATTAAGCGTCATAATGTCCGTCTTTGACCCACTTGGGCTAATGAGTCAACTGATGATCTTCGCCAAGTTACTAATGCGAGATGTCTGGAGGTACGATATTAACTGGGATCATCCTATTCCTGACAAAATAAATTCCGCTTGGATGGACTGGAGAGAGAGCCTGAAGCACGTAGATCAAGTAAAGATCCAAAGATGTTATTTTGCAAACGGGTTGCCTAAGGAGCTGCAACTTCATGTATTTGTCGATGCAAGTGAAGTCGCATTTGCTGCTGCTGCATATTGGCGAAGTACGAGCGCCGAAAACTGTGTTGACGTCACACTTGTGTGCGCTAAGTCGAGATGTGCGCCACAAAAACTACTTACTATGCCTAGAATGGAATTGCAAGCCGCAGTCCTGGGAGCGCGACTAATGCAAACAATCTTGCGAGAACATAAATTGACTGTCGACAGCTGCCATCTGTGGAGCGATTCGTCAACAGTCATCAAGTGGATTCAATCAAAGAATCGTCGACATAAGCCATTTGTCGCCCACAGAATAAATGAGATTTTAAGCACCACTAAAATTAAAGACTGGAGGTGGGTGCCTACACAGATGAACGTTGCTGATGATGCCACAAGACCACACTGCCGAGTAGATTTCGACGTAAAAAACCGTTGGTTTTCCGGACCTAAATTTTTGATGGGAAATCCCGAGAGTTGGCCTACCGGACTTGAAACATCTGCTTCAGCCTACGACAACGATGTCGAGGTCATCGACGAGTTCGTTTTCTTTACATTGAATCGCTCAGTAATTGAATTTCGCCGCTTCTCGTCATTCGCCAAACTGAGGAGGTCAACCGCTTGGGTGCTAAGATTTATAAATTCCTGTAAAAATTTATGCAGATCAGAAAACTCGCCCGCCTTAACAGTAGCTGAACTGCGCGCCGCCTCGCCTCGTTCAATCTCAAGCCTTTTCCCTAGAAATCCTGTGTATTGACAAAAATGAACCGCTGCCGAATGGATCATCCATTTACAATCTCATGCCATATAAAGATGTCGATGAAGTTTTGAGAGTGAATGGAAGAATCAATATAGCTGGATGCTTGCCGTACGACACGAAACACCCAATAATATTACCGCCAGAGCATACTGTAACAACGCTTTTAACGCAACACTACCACAATCGAATGCTACACCAGAATCTCGAAGCAACCGTTGGCGTAATACGACAAAGGTACTGGATTCCGGGGTTGCGTCAAGTACTACGAAGGGTTGTTGGAGCATGCATCGCATGCAAGATCGCACGCGCCAAACCATCCGTGCCGCCAATGGGCCCGTTGCCAGAAGATCGATTGACGCCATACGTGCGCCCTTTTACGTATACAGGTCTTGATTACTTTGGACCACTGTTGGTATCTATCGGACGTCGCCGCGAAAAGAGATGGATCGCGCTTTTTACCTGCTTAACAATTCGAGCCATACATCTTGAGATAGCCTATGACCTGTCAACAGATGCCTGCATCCTGGCGATACGAAATTTCATTAATCGCCGAGGAACACCAGTAAGAATTCGTAGCGACAACGGGAAGAATTTTGTTGGTTTACGAGGACATGCTGAACGATTCAAAGATGTCTTCGATTGCGGACGCATTCAAGACGAATTGTCGTCCAAGAATGTGGAATGGTTGCTCAACTGTCCAATGAACCCAGCGGAAGGTGGCGTATGGGAGAGAATGGTCAGGTGTGTAAAGCGAGTACTTAAGCAGACACTGAATGAAGTGGCACCGAAGGAACACACCCTGCAAAGTTTCTTAATAGAAGCAGAAAACATTGTAAACTCACGACCATTAACTCATGTTCCAGTCGCAACTGAAGATGAAGAACCAATCACTCCGAACCACTTTCTTCTAGGTTGTGCCAATACCGCTCAGACTCCAGCTTGCGAAAGTTCCTCGAATAGTCTACAAGTTTCACGAAAGCAGTGGTGCATTGCGCGGCAACTTCGCAATCATTTTTGGAAACGCTGGATAATGGAATACCTTCCAACCTTAACGCGTCGTGCGAAGTGGTGCAACAGAACCAAGCCGATAGAAGTTGGAGATCTGGTCTTAGTGTGCGATATTAATCTGCCACGACGGGAGTGGAGGCGAGGTCGAGTCGCGAAGGTGTATCCAGGCGTCGATGGAGAGATAAGGCGAGCTGATGTACGAACGGAGAAGGGAATACTGCGCCGACCGGTTTCCAAGCTAGCCGTTCTGGACGTAGAATCTGGTGAATCCAGTCGGTTCACGGGGGCGGGAATGTTGCAGAACGACAACTCTGCCAGAAAAAAGTCTTAATGTAAATGGCTTTGCTACTCAACTCGTTGAATGAAAAAGAAGCGAATGCATCGCGTTTGACACTTGCGTTTGCTAAACGTGCTTATACCATAGAATTTCCGGCCGGCCATTTTCATTAAAATCGCAGCATTCGACGAGTTGGGCAGCAAAACCACGGTAAGACAATTTATTACTTTTACATCACATATAATAATGAAGTTATTTTTAGAAATACATTTTTTTTGTCCGAATGTCGGATGACGTTTTCGAGAAATTAAATTTCGTAGCCCAAGAATCGATTGCGATTTTTAACAATGATTAACATGGGTGAGGGAGAACTCGTCAACCAAACACAAACGATTCTGCATATTATTAACATAAACAATTTAATAAGAATTTTAAATGAAATAAAGAAATTTGAAATTGTTAAACACGATAAAGAAATTGAAAACGAATGTCTCACATTATATAGTAAAATAATTAGCATTATGCCTTATAACAAACGAACGAAAAGGGGATTAATAAATTTTGTAGGAACGACACAAAAATGGTTATTCGGGACAATGGACGACGAAGACAGAGTACAAATAGAAGAACACTTAAATGTTATAGATATCAATAATCGCAATGCAATACAGGAGCTAAATAAACAAATCAAAATTAACATACAACTAGAGGACAACATGAATAACATTCAAAGGTTAATTATAAAAGACAGAGAAGAAATAGAACGATATCAGAACGAAATTCAACGAATACAAAAAAGCATACTTGATCGACTACAACGGACTGAAATTCTGACCAGACTCCAAATGTTAGAAAAACTGATCGATAATTTATTAGACACAATAGCTTCAATTAAGTTAGGTATTACTCATCCCAGTCCACTTAGCAAAGAAGAACTCAACATGACAAATATGAATTTCAATAAAATAAAAAATATTAAAGCAGGTATAATGAGGTATCAAGATGAATCTATAATTATAGCCTTGAAAGTTCCCGAACAGATCATAACCCTTCCGATTAAAATAATTTTACCAATCACAAACTTACAAAACCAAGAGATAGATTTAGAACCGTATCTTATTATCAGTTATAATGGCAAAGAATATCAATATAATAATCTGAAAAATAATGTAAATGAGAAAGAAATGATTGTATTGTAAAAAAAATTGTTGGTTAAAAAACAACACAAATTTTGAAATCATTAAACTAGATGAAAAAACGTATGTTGTTTAGAATGCTAAAAACTTTACCATCCAAAACATTTGCGATCTACGTCAGATATTATATTACCTTGTAAATATTCAAAATTGCAGCATTAATATTAATGACATAATTATTAGTAACAAACAACAAATTTATACATTTCAACTATATTATGAAGAAATAATTAAAGAAAATATTACGACTAATACAATTTTTGAACAATATCAAGAAATCAAAAAAATTGCTCAAAGACATGTAATAGAATTACAAGAGTTTCATAAAATAAAATCATATGTAATATCAAGCACATATATATTAGTAGTTATAATTATTATAGTAATTACAAGATTCATTCTATGTAAAAGTGTCAAAAGAGAAGGAAAGATAAAAGTTAAAATAAATAACCAATACACAGATAATAATGACATAGATTTAAAAGACTCTAAGAACTTCCGGAGTAAAGTTCAATCTAAGGAAGGAGGAGTTAGATATTGGAGCTAAATCCAATAATAATTAAACATTGTAGAATATTATTGCATCACCCCAATATCTTACACATTAAATTTTATAGCTTCTTCTTATCTAAACATTCTATCCCATTTTTCCCAAAAGTCTACAATGTTCTACAATGTTGTCAAATAAGTTCCGACCCAACTATACATTAAGCATTATGCATTTCTATCATTATATAAACATTCTTATTCGGAGACTAAACAATATACTGATGTTGCAAAATACGCAGCTGCTGAGACGATTTGCAACACATCAATTTATCTTGGGTCGCAACTTATAATGTAAACAAAATATTACTTACTATGTAAACCGAATAAGATTTTATTCTCCTTAGTGGTGGCACTTGGTCACTATATAAAGAAGAGCTTTTGACACTTCTAGTTTAGTTTTAGATTTAACTTTAACTCTGTACAATCAATAAGTAGTGCAGCCTCGCTTAAGACAGCGGCTACCATTGTTTTAATGAAATAATATTATATATATATAACAGTTGGAAGTGCAGCCTCACTTAAGACAGCGGCTACCTCTGTTTAATTTAAATAAAGATTATACTCATAAAAAAGGAAAATTAATAATAAAGAGAAAAATTCTTTTTAAAAAAAAAGTTTTCAACGAGTAATAATTTAATTCGCGCAGCATCATCCAAATTTCTTGCATCTTCTTTGAATAAATCCTCGTAACGGGAACACCATACGTCGAAAATATCACCATTGTCCGAATCGTAACAAAAATCGATAATCGATCTTGAAAGAGATTCGATGATAGCTTCCTTCCTTCCTTCTTTGGAATAAGAAAACCTGCTGTTTTGGTTGTTTTGACTTTCAAATTCCCTATTCCTCGGCAAATAAAATACAGCTAATATCAGCTACATTTACAAACTGAATTTTATGAAATTTTCAATGTATGTTATTTGCAGGTGGAGGAAGGTTAGCCGGAAGGTTATAAACTGTTCTCTTTCTGGTGGTTGAGAAATGTTAATATCAGCCACATATTCAAAGAGATTTTTATTAAATTTTCAATATATATTATTGACATTTGGGGGAAGGTTTTAGGCTATAATACACCCGCATCTAACGGTGGTAACAGTGGTTTCTGTGCGGCTAGCGAAGTGCACGAGTTAGAACAAGATAAAAATAAAATTACTCGTATTTATTTATAATTTATTAACCAGTTAATAAAGTTTTTATTCATGTTTTACGGATTATAAATTCTCGTGCAAAATGCCGCACTAAAGTAAATTTCCTTACAAATTATAAAGTTGTACGACAAAAGTAGTAATAATATTTGTACATCATATTATATACTAACAAGAGGAAATACCCGGAGTTTTCCGGTTGCTCTATCCAACTGATTAAACATTAAACGCCCTATTACCCTACACCAACCTCCCTCGACGGAGAAAGAGAAAAAAACAGACTTTTTCATAAAAGTGTAAAAAGGGGCGTGCTTAAAAGTGGGTGGGGCAAAATATTGGTATCAAATGAAAGGTGATAATTAGGTCTACACAGCCATGCTATTCTTAAGGGCGTGGCTCAATTCTAGCGGAATCGTGATCAGTTTATATTGCGTTTATATGAAACGTTATCTAAAAATGGTTACCCCATATCATATGCTGACCGATACCATATTATGCTTACCCGCTAGAATTGAGCCACGCCCTAAAGAATAGCATGGCTGTTTAGACCTAATTATCGCCTTTATTTAATGGAAGGTATTTTTATTACCTTTCGTATGATACCAATTAACCCCCACACCTCCTTATAAATACTTAGAAAAATGCATTTTTCTAAAAAAAAACTCAAAACTTTGGATGCCCCTCCTACCCAAAGGGGGCGTCTCCCCCAATTGCGATTTTCGCAATCTGCTCAATTAGGGCTTTAAGGCGAGGGGTGTCAAGAAGGCCAAATCGAATGCCGGACGTACCGTTGTTTAGCCTGAAGCCCTAACAATCGACCACAGATAAGCAATCGCCAAAAAACAAATATACTTTCACATATATTAGATAAATTACTCGCACGTTGGCAAATGCTTGTGTAGATTGTAGATTATCAAAGAAATGCCATTTTAACCCTCCAAAAATTAGTTTTTGTTTGGCGGAAATATGCCTACACATGCAGCCACATCAGTGAAGCAGCATTCTAAATTAATTGATACGCATACGATCAAAGGCGTGGACTTGTATTAAAGCCGAACAAACGAACACTTTTAAATTTATATATTAAAAACTAGCTGACCCGACAGACGTTGTCCTGTCCCACTTTCAATAAATTTGTTTGTGATCGTTTTGTGAACTTGTGAAAAGCTATTTGTTTTGCGATATCGCGTCACAGTATTAGTCACATCATTGTGTTACATTTTTTAACACAACACTGAACTCACACCCACTGACCTCCCGCCCACTGACCACCCCCCCATTGACCTCATACACACTGACCCACCGCCCACTGACCTCACAACCACTGACCTTCCGCCCACTTACCTCCCGCCCACTGACCACCTACCCATTGACCTCGTACACACTGATCCACCACCCACTGAACTCACACCCACTGACGCCACGCCCACTTACACCCGCGTTTCCCGGCTGCCCCATCCCACTGACCTCCCGCCAACTTACGCCACGTCCACTTACACCCGCGTTTCCCGGCTGCCCTATCCCGCTGACCCCCGCCCACTGACGCCACGCCCACCCACCCATTGACCTCATACACACTGACCCACCAGCCACTGACGCCACCCGCGTTTCCCGGCTGCCCCATCCCACTGACGCCACGCCCACTTACACCCGCGTTTCCCGGCTGCCCAATACCGCTGACCCCCGCCCACTGACGCCACGCCCACTTACACCCCAATAACTAACCAACTTACCAATCCAGAAAACTATAGAATCGACGTGAATTTGATCCAAATCCATCCATAAATTTAAATATTATATGGTGTGAATTTGAGCCAAATCGTTCCAAAAATAAGAATTTTCAGAAAAAAAACGATACCAGCGCTACCTAGCGGGTGTTTTAATAGTTATTATGCTATTCCTGGCGGAGACAAATCCAACAAAACAAAAATCATAAAAGTCGGTCCAGCCGTTCTCGAGTTATAAATGGTGTAACTAACCCGACTTTGTTTTATATATATAGATAAACAAAATGTAAAACAAGGTGGTGCACATTCCAAAAAAAACTGTATATTTATATATAAATAACATATAGATAGGAATAAGAAATGAGACTTTCTTGTCCATTAAATAAGTGAGTTATGTTCTTCCAGGAAGAGGTAAGTAACGATTGTAAGTTACCACATTGCGAATAGCAGCAGCACAGGAAATCACGCAGATAATTCCAGCCGGTATAAATTTCCCAGATCGTGACCAACGAGAACCCATAACAACGCCAAGAATAAGTGAAGTACCTAACTGCAGCAAGGGCTTTGGTGGATTCTGCGAATTGAAGTGAGCACCAAATCCAAGGATAGTCCCAAAAGCTAGTCCAGCACCTAGTGAAGGAATTGAACCTATAACGACGAAGAACATAAGTCTTAACTCTTGAATACATAAATAATAAATGAATGAAGTTGTAAGTTGCACAATAAAAAAAATTGGCGATATTAATGAAGTAGATATGCCACTACATTATTGTATTTTGTACCTGCTTTAACATAACCGGCAATGCCACCTGCTGCTACAGTGGCAGCATAAAAATAACCAATTAAATCAATAGCCATATTTAGTTGTTTCTTTTTCTGCAAGTTAACTTTAATATTAAACAGGTTATCTTTTAATAAATAAATGAAAGCATCAGCCAAAGGCCGAATAATTTTAAAAACAATAAAAATGTCGAGTCCGGAGTCACTTCACACGCACATATTTATGTCGTGTTTTTTTTTAAATCTGGCGCAGATTGATTTTTTGGCTGTCAAGTTGTTCGTTTATTCCAAAAAAACATTCTACACTAGATCAAATTGCCCCTCTAACAGATCTTGATTTTTTTTGTTGTTTTCACTAACTGCAACAACAACACATGCAACAAAACAATGTAAACAAAAGATTCTCAGCTTTCGTGTTTGTTTTTCTAGAAAAAATCTACACTACATTCTCAAGTACAGTAATCCCCCGATTTACGAAGGCTCGTTTTACAAAATTTCGAAGTTACGAACAGCATTCGTAAAGTACAAAATTGGTTATACGAATAAAAAATTCGCTATTACGAAAAATGTTTAAAAATCAATTTGGGAATTCCCCTAAAATAATAAATTAAGTTCTATCATGGGGGAAATCCCCTTAAATAATAAATAACGTTCTATCATTCATTGATATGTAGTTTCTTTATTGCAATTTGTTTACTATTTAAGTGAAGTCTATTAATTATTTAGCGTTGGTGGTTAATCAGTAAAGACTATTATTGTTGGTGGTATATTAAGTGAAAATTAATTTTGCTTTAAAAATGTCTGGTTAACGAACAAGAACTACGGTTCACGCCACTGATGCAAAAAAGATCCGTAAAGCGATTACATTATTTTATTATTTTTTCATTTTATTATCTTTTCAATTTATTATCTTTTCATTTTATTATCTTTTCATTTTATTATTTTATTATCTTTTCATTTTATTATCTTTTCATTCTATTATTTTATTATTTTGTTATCCTTTCATTTTATTATCTTTTCATTTTATTATTTTGTTATCTTTTCATTTATCATTTTGTTATCTTTTCATTTTATTATCTTTTCATTCTATTATTTTAATTTTTTGTTATCCTTTCATTTTATTATCTTTTCATTTTATTATTTTGTTATCTTTTCATTTTATCATTTTGTTATCTTTTCATTTTATTATCTTTTCATTCTATTATTTTATTATTTTGTTATCCTTTCATTTTATTATTTTGTTATCTTTTCATTTTATTATTTTGTTATCTTTTTATTTTGTTATCTTTTCATTTTATTATTTTGTTACTTTATTATTTTTTTATTTTTTTTTATTTTATTACTTTGTTATTTTATTATTTTATTATTTTATTATTTTATTATTTTATTATTTTATTATTTTATTATTTTATTATTTTATTATTTTATTATTTTATTATTTTATTATTTTATTATTTTATTATTTTATTATTTTATTATTTTATTATTTTATTATTTTATTATTTTTTATCTTCTATCTTCTTTCCTCTATTCTTCTATCCTCTATCTTATATCTTCTATTTTTCAAATGAATAAATAATTTTTCTTTTATTTTCTAATCACATTGTTTTAAATGTTTCTAAAAGTAGGGTTTCGTATAACGAACATTTTGGGTACGCATCTATGTATTTATAATACAAACTTATACTAATATGAATCTCGTTTTACGAATATTTTCAATCTCTGGAACGTATCTATTTATTTTCAATAGAATGCCATTCTAATATTGGGCTCGCTATACGAATTTCGATATACGTACAACTGTCACAGAACGTATTCTGTGCGTAAATCGGGGAATTACTGTATCTTGTAATGTTATGTCAATGGACATCATTAGTAAAAACATGACTTCAAATCGCAGTGATGGAAATGTTGATGTGTAAGAGTGTAGCTACACGATCATGGGCACGAAAGTGATGTCCAGCGAAACAGGTAGGTTTTTAGTGAGTTGGAAAGAGAAAGCTTGATTCCACCGAGAATTCAACGAAAGTCAACTACGAAAATGACTTTCGGCGCCAGCATGAACGTTCTATACCGCAAAGCAGCAACAAACTGACAAATATACGCACAAACACCCACAATTGCTTCGCTAAGTGCAGCCACAATCTTCATTGACATGACTTACATTCCCATGATCGTGTAGCCACGCTCTAAAAACCTACCTGTTTCGCTGGACAGGACTTTTTTTCCCATTCCTGTGCGGCTAAGCACAGATTTTATGCTTGATTTACATTTGAGCCGAGCGAGAAAAAAGAGCAGGACGACTATAGTGAAATTGAAATTGTGGTTAGCCAGAAGAGACTGACACTACGTGAATGTTATAGTTGTTTTATAGTTATAGCATTATGGTAGCATTAAAAAATACTAATTCTCTCCTCTGGCTAACCGCATTTTCTATTTAACAGCCTTCCTTCTCATTTTTTCTCACACGGCACAAATGTAAATCAAGTATTTTTTAAAGTGTATTTAGACTATAACAGTGCGAGAAAAAATGAGGGAGCGACTAACTAAAGTTAAATTGAAGTTGTGGTTAGCCAGAATATATTACCACTACTCGAATGTTATAGTTATTTTATATCTACAGGGGAAATAAATTCTGTTACGTTATGGTAACATTGAAAAATATACTTATGCTTGATTTACATTAAAAAATGTTAGAAAAAAGAGAGAAATGCAGATACAAATGAAAAAATTATTAGGGAGTTCGATTTATGTACATTCCTAGAGAGCCAAGTAGACAACTGCACAAAAAATAAACATCAACATTACATTATAGCAATATTATAGCGATATTTAAAAATTTGATTATTGTGCTATTTAAATACAAAGAAAAATACAATATTTTGGTAAGGCAAAAATTCAACTGAGCATAGCGTAGCCGAGTTTTTAGGACACACAAAGTTATACTTAATACTACACGTAAGCCTAACTTTTTTGACTAGAACAAATTAAATTTAATGAATTGAAATACAATAGCCGATTCTCAGTACAAAATTAATCAAGCCAATAATAAAAAGTTATTTTCTTTCGCGTATACACAAATAAATTAATTTTTTCTATTTAAATTTAAAAGAACAAGACAATTATAAATTTACAAAATATTGGTGAAGAGGCGAAGACAGTTGTTGTTTGGATGTGGTTTCTCGTTGGCCAACAATGTATTTAATCACGGCATTTAGGGCTTTATTTACAATAGATCGGCTCGAAATCGGGACCGGTGGAGAGACTTTTTGCGGGAGGCCAGGACCGGACCCCGGTTGTAGAGCCAAATATGATGATGATGATTATATCCATGACTATAAATATGGCTCTTAATGTTATTGTCAGTGATTCCGATGATTCCAGTGATTGTTCCTGTAGGAATAACAGACCTGTGAGGAAAACGGCTAGACCTATTTATAAATATTTATTTGAAAAAAATAAATTTTTAATATACCACGTTTTTAAAACGGACAATAATTTAGAATTAAAATTCTGGAGCGCATGCAATAGAAAATTGATGCATGAATAGAAGCACACGACCCACGCTTTACATTTTAAATCTTATTTTATACTTCCTTTTTTATACTTCGTGTTAAAACCGCAGTATATTAAGAATTTAACAATTTATTCAAATATTTATTTTCTTCTTTTTAGTCTTAGGAGCATTGAACGAACCGCAAATGTTCAAAAATTATTTTTGAGTAGATTTTTTGAATATAGGTAATTAAACATATTACCACGGGAAAACTCGCTGAATGACTTGCGCTACGGCAATAAGGTGGCCTAAGTCCATTATTAAAATTAAAAATTCGAAGAAATGTGATTTACAAAGATCACATTCCTCACGTTTGAAGCCAGTTTTAATTTATTTTCTCAGAATTGCTGATACATTGAAAAAAGAAATACGAAAATATAATGCACCTCCATGAGAATGAAGAGAGAAAGACGAAACTTCGCTCGGCATTGCAATGCCATAGTGTTTGGCTGGAGGCAGTGTGCACGTCTAGTAAGGCTCTTGCCAGCTCGCTGGTTTGGGGGTGGGGGTTTTGCCACCGCACATCATCCTCATTACAAAAAAAAATAATAAAATATAATTACGTGCAAAAAAAAATACAACCAAATTGAAAAGTGTCTTCCTTTGATACCAGGTCCGATCAACCTGTGACGCCATTGAGGAAAGGAGAAATTGAGTCAATTAATAATAGTACACTAGCCGGTCATTTTATTTGAACTTTATAATTTAATTCCTCATATCGTTACAAAAAAAATACATAAGAAATGACTAAGGTATAGTTTACTTTTGGTAAAAAAGTAGTTAAATGTAGGTATCGATAATAGATCATGTAGAGTAAGTGCTGCAAATAGGAGAAATTGAGTCAATTAATAATAGTACACTAGCCGGTCATTTTTTTTGAACTTAATAGTTTAATTCCTCATATCGTTACAAAAAAAATACATAAGTAATGACTAAGGTATAGTTTACTTTTGGTAAAAAAGTAGTTAAATGTAGGTATCGATAATAGATCATGTAGAGTAAGTGCTGCAAATATGGCCTATGTTTGCAATATGGCCCACCACAATATCTCACAACAGAAAAAGCATACACATAGCATGTTGGGTAATCTTATTCTCAGTATCTGCCTTAAGCACTTGTTGACGAAGACTTGGAGGAGCGTCGCAATTGACTCTGTGACTTTCCATGTTTCGAAGCCATACAAGAGTACTGAGAGAACGTTAGATCTGAAGATCGTTAGCTTCAGATTCCGGGAGATTTGCGAGGAGTTCCAGATATTATTTAGCATACTATAGGAGGTTCGCATATTGTTAACACGAGAGCTCACATCCGAGTCAGCACCACCAATTTTTGACATCCAGCTCCCCAAATAACAAAACTTATCGACTTCCTCTATCTGATGTCTGTCAATTGAGAGATCACATGTTCCACTAGCGTTAACGCGAAGTAGTTTTGTTTTTGACACGATAATTTTTAAACCCACTTTGTTAGCGTGGAATTCTAGTGAATTTAAATTTCGCTCCATGTCACCATGTCAAGTTTTATCGCACGGTTTTGTATTCTATCTAGTTGATGCAGGTTAGAAAACTTAAACATTTCGCAGCATTTTTGGCGACTGTAAATATGTGGGCATTCCAACGAAGCTTGTCGTTGACGCACATACCGAGAAGTGCGAGATTTTCAGTTTCCCCGGTGCAAGCCATTCATGGATAATGGCATGGGATTTGGGATTCGCTTGGACGACAGGAGACAGCATTGGGTTTTGGAAGCGTTAAATTCTACTCGATTGTTTTCTCCCCATTTTATTATGGTCAGAATTTAACGTGCTTAACATACGAAGTTGTTTGAGTTCCACATGAGATGTGGAGGGACGTTCCTCAAACTTATATTATACGAATAAGGAGACGACAGCCCGCCTTTTTTGGGTATGGGCTGGACAAAGCCTGTTTTCCACCTTCTCGGGAAGAGTCCAGAAGAATAGGATAGATGGAAAAGCTTACGCAAAATTTTAATGCTGAACAAGCATTGGATGACAAAAGTGGCTGATGATCTCGTCGAATTATTTGGAATGTAATAATATGTTCTTTATTTGTCATTCTACATGGAACTTGAACTTTTCCTATTGACTCGATTTGATTTCCATTAAAATCAACAAGGCACTGACTTGTGGATAGCATCTAAGGATTTGCATCGTTCATTAATACTTTAAGTTGTTCCCATCCAAAAAGACACGAATTTAAACCAGTGTCAAGCATACACTCAACATTCTTCCATAATTTTCCAAACTTTAGTAACAAAACAGCTGTTACAAGGCCTTTGACTATAGATGAATTAATTTTTGATATTGTCAAATTGTCACTTTCGCCATCATCGTCCTCACATATTTCTTTAACTGCTTTTCCTGCGTTTTTATTGAAATTGAATTTTTTCTTATTGTTTTTATTATGTCGGCAACATCCTTCATAATGGTGCTTTTAACTGCATAATGTGCAAGTGTGACCTATAGCAGGACAAATACCTTTCTCAAACAATTGCTTTGTTCCACAATATAAACATTGCTTTGCCGTCTTTTTATTTGACAACTGATGAGATTTTTTCGTTTTGTCTATTTTACAAACTGGAACCGTCGACTTCACTTCATCTGAAGTCATATTGGTTACTCGATTTTGAGTAATTTCACTAATTTTACTTATGTCGATTGTGTGGTCAAGAGTAAGATCAGATTTTTCCATGAGCTTCCTCTTCACTTCTGTATTTTTTATACCAACGACTATACGATCTCTTAATAATTCGTTGGATATCTCGGTAGTACTGTATGCACACAACTTGATACATATTTTTAGTCGTAATAAATAGTTATCAAATGATTCGTGCTCCAATTGATCACACGTATTGAACATATATCTGTCGTAGATCACATTCGAATTAGCACTAATGCAAATGTAAACTTTTTTTAACCCCCAGACCAAAATTCATATACTTTGTTTTCGCCTAAGAACCAATAGCGGATAACAATATACTTGCTTTTTGTTGACTTTTTTGAGGTGTCCATAAGTTCATCCCCGTTGCCAAACAGTAATCTTTCCAGTTAGCTTCAAAAACTTCGAAGTTTTCTCGAACATCACCATTTTCGACCTCCACTGGTGCTGGCCATGGAATATTATTCGGTGTATTTGTTACCTCTTTTTCTTTATTTAATTCCATTTGAAGCGCTTGCATATGTTCCGATAGATTCGTCATCAACGTTGATTGCGTTTTTACATATTCCATAAACTCGTCCATTGTTTCGTTTGAACGATGCGACCGATGAACAAAAAATTTTTATTATACTAGATGAATTATAACCTCACCTTGTTTTTTTTTGTATTTGATAATATTATAAATCAATTACTCCACATCTGACACCATGTTTTGTTATATTCAATAAAATATAATATATTATAATTGTATTTGAATTAATATCTTTATTTCAAAAGTCTTCACGTGGCGATCCGTGTGGTGCCATTCATATGCTTATGCTGTGTGTGTCTACAGTGTTGCCAAACTGCATACATAACTACAAAACAACTCAACCATATGATACTACAACAAGTAATGACAATAACCCAACGATAATAATAGTAATAGTAATAATAATAATAGTAATGATATAAATGTAGTAAAATATAAGTAATAATAGTATATAATTTGATTCTAATCAGCACAGCTTTGAGGTAAACCACAGCATTGATACCAACATTTAGGTGATTGTTTTAGCCTGTAAAAACTTCTCTTAAGTTTACAGACTTTTTCAGAGCCATCTCCAAATACCTTCGGTTGACTCATATATATTTCTTCACATATCTTGCCATTAAAAAAGCAGACTTTACATCAAATTTTTGAATTTTCCAACCTCGCTAAACTGCCACACCAAGTAATGCCCTTAATGTCTCTAAACGATGTGCTGGATTAAATGTATCCGAAAAATCTTCTTCAGGAATGTGAGAAAACCCTAATGCGACTAGACGAGCCTTGTATCTTCTCGACAAAGCACAACCTACCATGTAACTTTTTCTAAACTCGGCGTCAGATTTCTTTCTTTTTTGTGGCGGAACCCAGGCAACAAATTTCTGTTGGAATTCCTTCTTTGGAATTGTTAAAACCTGCTGTTTGGCTGGTTTTGACATTCGAATTCCGAACTCGCTCGGCAAATAAAATGCACCTATTATTTATTTAAGCGCGATGTGAACTGTGTGCTGTATAATGTAAGACGGACTTCAATTGGTGTTGGTGCTGAATAGAGGGTGTTTTTTTTTTTTTTTTTTTATATAATGTACACACGCTAAAGGGGCTTGCACCCTTATAATGCTTAGCACAGCGTGGGTGTTAGGAAATTAGGGAGAGAAAAAGATGAGAGGTCTATGTACGCGTATGTACGTCTTAAACGACTGCAGATCATAACTTTCTAACAGGTCATTGTGGCTTTCGAAGTCACCTTAACAAAATTGGTGTGGGCTCAGATAAAGAAGTAGGTTTAGCTCGGAGGATGAAGAGTCATCCGAGCACATTCCTTGTGAACGCCTAGCATTACTTTGGTTGAGGAGACTCATCTTTCACAAGGAAATATGCTCGACGGCTCATGTCGCAGTTATTGCACACTCTCTATTCAGCACCAACACCAATAGAAGTCAGTCTTACATTGAAGTGTTGCACACCCTGAAGGGCCTGATTAATTGAATGGATGGCGTAAGCACCGGGACACTTTCTTAGTGAGCCAGACAAAGTTTGTGTTGCCAACAATGCTCTGGCGGCAGCCCAGTTGACACCACAGTAGGGTTTAGGTCCTATGAACGCAGATTCCGAGCCCGCCCTATCTAGTTTATCTGCACATTCGTTGCCAGCAATTCCCTGATGACTAGGGACCCAACCGAGTCTTACTATGTTGTGTCTGACCAGAAATTGCAGTGCATCGTAACAGTTTTTGACTGATATCGAGTCCATCAAATTGGACGACAGCGCTCTAAGTGTTTTGCCGCAGCTCTCAATAGCAAGGAGTTCTGCCTGGAAAACCGAGGGACTTTTTCCCATTGATATCGAGACTTTGTTGTTTGGTCCAAAGACACCAGCTCCAACTGAAGTTTCTATCTTCGATCCATCTGTATACCAGACCAGACTAGCGTTCAGTGTCGGAACACCATTGCACCAGTTTACCCGGTCCATTATTTGTACCTCAAATTTCCTTGCGAAACAGTGCTCCCTCACCATAATGTCGGGGATAGTGCGGAACATATTTCTTTCAAGAATTGAGTCAAGAGTTTTCAGGTGACCCACATAGTCGCCCGGTTTATACCCGTATTCTAGTTGCAGCTTAAAAGCGCATCTAGCAGCTGTCTTCCTGATGAAGATTTGCAGTGGTAACAGCCATACAACAGCTTCTAATGCAGTCATAGGGCAGGTGCACATAGCACCCGTTATACATAGACAGGCAATTCTTTGTAGCTTCTGAAACTTAGTTGCTGTTGTCCGTTCAAGAACTTTTGCCCATCAAACGATGGCCGCGTGATAATAGGTCTCACCATCATTGTATACATCCAATGTAACATTTTAGGATTTAGACCCCAAGTTCTGCCGTAGAGGCGTCTACTGGCTCACAAGATCCTAGTGGCGCGTTCGATGGTGGATTTGATATGAGAATTCTAGTTAAGCCGTTTATCAAGGATGACACCGAGATATTTAACTTCACTGGAATAATCTAATGTGGTGCCTTTGATGATGATAGGTCCTAAACTGACCAGTCTTCTTTTCGTGAAAGGCACTGGCACGGTTTTGTAAGTATTGATGGACAGTCCTTCTCTGCTGCACCCTTCTAATACGTGTAGCAAATCACCTTGCATGACACTAGTGATAGTCGTGCAGTGCTTACCACTAATAAATATCGCAAAATCGTCCGTATAACCAATGGCGATGTAGCCAGATCTGTGAAGATCGACTAGGAGATTGTCAATGACCACAGAAGGGGAGAAAGAACTCCTCGTTGGGGATATCCTTTAACTGCTTTCACAGACACAGATACTCCTCCCGAGGAGGAAGTAATTTCTCGACTTTTGAGAATGTCCATTATCCAATGATTGGTCGAGACTTAAATACATCTGCTACTGATTGCCCTTGAAATAGAGTCGTAGCCAGTGTTATTGAAAATGCCCTCAATGTCGAGGAAGGAACGAACGGCCACTTCTTTGATACGAAAAGTTCCTTCTATCTTATTTACAAAATAGTGAAAGTCACCTTCTGTGCTTTTGCCTTTCCTGTACGCAAACTGATTTGAGTGCAGAGGGGTAGACAGTTAACCGGCTTCTAATATGAACATCAATAAGTCTCAACATGGTTTTGAGGATGAGTGATGTTAGACTTAAAGGTCTGTATGATTTAGGCAGCTCACTAGGCCTATTGCCTGGTTTGGGTATAAATATCACATTTACCTGTCTAGGATAATAGGAATATACCCCCAGTTGTAGCTGGCTCTAAATAAAGCAATCATACCCGGTAGGATGAGATCTATCTCATTCTGTAGAAGCTCTGGTAAGATCCCATCACCGCCGGGAGCTTTGAACGTTTTTAAAGAGCCTACTGCCCATTTAATCTTATGCGGACTGAAGATTTTACCGGCTACCGGATAAACTATTTACCCTACTATTAATACAGACCATTTGGTCAGATCCGTTTTTTTTTTTTTAAATTCGCGCACGATTAAAGAGGTTCGCACCCTTATAATGCTCGGCTATATGCTTGGCACAGCGTGGGCGTTAAGGAAAAGGAGGAGAAAAGACGAGATGTCTATGAGCTTGTGTTTTGAATGTCTGTGGATTATATTGATGTGGGAAGACAGAGCATTCCACATACGTGTTGTACGGCTGAAGAACGAATCCCTGAACTTAAATGTACGTCCGAAGATGGGCTTAAGGGTAAATTAATGAGCATTTAGAGTGGCACGAATATTGCAGTTGAATTCAAGGAGAGGTGGTATGCAGCTGGCTATTTATCTTGAGCACCGCTGGTAAAAGAAGCGATAAAACAGTGACAAGCAGTAAACGATCCTGTGGTGTTCAAGCGAATCTATTGATTTCGCTATATTTTCGTCACCGATAAGTTTTATCGCGCGCAGCATTTTTAGCGACGGTAAATATGTGGTCATTCCAACGAAGCTTGTCGTTAACGCACTTCAAACTTATATGAGAAGCTGAGAGTGCTGTCGTCGGCGAAAGGGTGAATTGGATTAGAAGTCACAGATAAGAGATCATTAATAAAAATGAGGAAGAGAGTCGGGGACAAAACAGAACATTTACATTTTAGTAATTAATGAACTTTAGAATTGAAACCTTCCAAACCAATTGAAGCGTCCAAAACAACTTGAACTTAGCGGTCCAAAATATAGCTTCTTATCCAATGAAGCAGTTTTCACTCCATACTCCATAAGCACGCATTTTAGACAAAAGAGCTTGATGCCAAACTCTGTCAAATGCCTTAGTAATATCGAGTGCAACAGCTTTCCTTTCTACAAATTGATGCAAAGACCGATTCCACTGTTCTTTGAGATATACCATCAAATCACCAGTAGAACGTTGTTCACGAAATCCATACTGCCTGTCACTAAGGATTTCATTGGTTTCAAGATATTTCTTAAGCTGAAAATTGATCAGCGTTTCCATGACCTTAGAAAGAATGGATGTAAGTGCTATGGGTCGGTACGAAGAAGGAGACGACGGCTCACCTTTTTTGGGGGTTGGACATAGGCTGTTTTCCAGCTTCTCGGGAAGAGTCCAGAAGAATAGGATAGATAGAAAAGCTTACGCAATGGTAATGCCAGCTTGGAAGAACACCTCTTCAAAACTAATGGGGAAATACCATCTGTCCCAGCGGATTTGAGAGTGTTGAGATCGTTTAAAACTCTAGCAACTGCACGAGTATGAATGAATATCTTTCTCATAGAGTGTTCAATACTCTGAGGTGCAGGAGGCAGCAATGCACAATCTGGAAGCGTGGAGCTAGCTGCAAAATGTGCATCAAATAGATTGTCTTTGTCTATAGAGCTGACAACGGGAGCGTCATTATAAATAAGCGTTGGAATCGACGACGAGGCTGTATTTTTGATTCTTTTCACGAATGACCAAACATTTTTACTACCTTTGAGACATTGTAGTATGTATCTTTTGCCTCAATTTTTGGTTGTAGGCGAATTTGACTCGCCGAAGATTGGCATTGTAATCATTTCTGGCTCATTTAAAATTTGTGCGGTTTTCCTCAGTAGGGTTTGCTTTGTAAAACCGAAAGCCTCTTTACAGCTCGTGTCTTACAATCCATCTTCCTTTGGTTAAGCAAACCTATTCCTGGAAGGGATAAATTCTCTCATACCAATAAGGATGATGTTTGTGATTGCTTCAGCGGCGGCATCCACATTGCTATCGCGAAACAATAGTGACCAGTTAATTCTTCCAAAGAAGTTGTTAAGGCCATCCCAATTGGCTTTCTCCTAATGCCATATTGTTTTTTGGGAGTTTTTTCTCTAACTACGTGGTTTATTACAAGAAATTAGCTAATACTACACAATGGTCTGACAAGCCTAGAGGCAATAATACATTGAGGGAGTATTAATCAAGACGAGAGGTAAGGAACAAGTCAAGGGTGTTTGCGGAATGATTTGCAATGCCAGGTATTCGTGTAGGCTCATTTACAAGCTGAGTAAGGTTATTAAATACCTTCCTTCGGGTGTTGTCTGACCAGAATTGTAAAGCCACCCAGAATTGTGTACATTGAAATCGCCCGCAATAACGATTTCATTTTTACGATGTACGTGTATGGTACACGGTAGACGAACCAGGGGAAATGAAGCTGGAGTAGGGTTCTGATTGTATCCTCACAGTCCGACGTGTAGGTGCCATCGGGCTTTTTAAATTCTCTATATTAACTCCGCGTGCCCGTGGCTTGCTGGCTGGCTGGCTGGTGGGCAGAATCTTGTGATAAATTTTTAACACACTTCCTAAAGTTCGATTTTATTCAAACTTTGCACACATGTGTATTTCTCATGACAATACTTTCTATTAAAATTTGGGGCACCTCGGGCCTCGGGGTAGGGGGGCTCCCATACAAAGATTTTAAAAAATTTACCCGATTTTCTTAAAATTTTATACGCATGTGTATCTCCGATGGACAACACTTCTTGTAAAAATTTGTAAGTGAAATGGCCCCAGGGTCGGGTGGCTCTCTAAGAAAATTTTTAAAAAATTTACCCGATTTTATTCAAACAGCACATTGTGTATTCCCGATTAGAGAATTTATTCGAAAAATTTTCATTTTTAAGGTTTGTTTTATTTAATAAACCTACACCGTTTTGTCTGATCCTTAACGAATGCCTTGTGGATTCATGCCGCTACTGGCAATTCAACAATGTTTTCGCAGCATTTCCTCCATGTGACACGTTTGGATCGTTTTAATTCAAAGTGGTACTCTGTAAGCGCGAAGCTATATTCGTCTCAACTCTTCGTGCGTTTAGCAGGAGACGACGGCTCACCTTTTTTGGGGGTTGGACATAGGCTGTTTTCCAGCTTCTCGGGAAGAGTCCAGAAGAATAGGATAGATAGAAAAGCTTACGCAATGGTAATGCCAGCTTGGAAGAACACCTCTTCAAAACTAATGGGGAAATACCATCTGTCCCAGCGGATTTGAGAGTGTTGAGATCGTTTAAAACTCTAGCAACTGCACGAGTATGAATGAATATCTTTCTCATAGAGTGTTCAATACTCTGAGGTGCAGGAGGCAGCAATGCACAATCTGGAAGCGTGGAGCTAGCTGCAAAATGTGCATCAAATAGATTGTCTTTGTCTATAGAGCTGACAACGGGAGCGTCATTATAAATAAGCGTTGGAATCGACGACGAGGCTGTATTTTTGATTCTTTTCACGAATGACCAAACATTTTTACTACCTTTGAGACATTGTAGTATGTATCTTTTGCCTCAATTTTTGGTTGTAGGCGAATTTGACTCGCCGAAGATTGGCATTGTAATCATTTCTGGCTCATTTAAAATTTGTGCGGTTTTCCTCAGTAGGGTTTGCTTTGTAAAACCGAAAGCCTCTTTACAGCTCGTGTCTTACAATCCATCTTCCTTTGGTTAAGCAAACCTATTCCTGGAAGGGATAAATTCTCTCATACCAATAAGGATGATGTTTGTGATTGCTTCAGCGGCGGCATCCACATTGCTATCGCGAAACAATAGTGACCAGTTTATTCTTCCAAAGAAGTTGTTAAGGCCATCCCAATTGGCTTTCTCCTAATGCCATATTGTTTTTTGGGAGTTTTTTCTCTAACTACGTGGTTTATTACAAGAAATTAGCTAATACTACACAATGGTCTGACAAGCCTAGAGGCAATAATACATTGAGGGAGTATTAATCAAGACGAGAGGTAAGGAACAAGTCAAGGGTGTTTGCGGAATGATTTGCAATGCCAGGTATTCGTGTAGGCTCATTTACAAGCTGAGTAAGGTTATTAAATACCTTCCTTCGGGTGTTGTCTGACCAGAATTGTAAAGCCACCCAGAATTGTGTACATTGAAATCGCCCGCAATAACGATTTCATTTTTACGATGTACGTGTATGGTACACGGTAGACGAACCAGGGGAAATGAAGCTGGAGTAGGGTTCTGATTGTATCCTCACAGTCCGACGTGTAGGTGCCATCGGGCTTTTTAAATTCTCTGTATTAACTCCGCGTGCCCGTGGCTTGCTGGCTGGCTGGCTGGTGGGCAGAATCTTGTGATAAATTTTTAACACACTTCCTAAAGTTCGATTTTATTCAAACTTTGCACACATGTGTATTTCTCATGACAATACTTTCTATTAAAATTTGGGGCACCTCGGGCCTCGGGGTAGGGGGGCTCCCATACAAAGATTTTAAAAAATTTACCCGATTTTCTTAAAATTTTATACGCATGTGTATCTCCGATGGACAACACTTGTAAAAATTTGTAAGTGAAATGGCCCCAGGGTCGGGTGGCTCTCTAAGAAAATTTTTAAAAAATTTACCCGATTTTATTCAAACAGCACATTGTGTATTCCCGATTAGAGAATTTATTCGAAAAATTTTCATTTTTAAGGTTTGTTTTATTTAATAAACCTACACCGTTTTGTCTGATCCTTAACGAATGCCTTGTGGATTCATGCCGCTACTGGCAATTCAACAATGTTTTCGCAGCATTTCCTCCATGTGACACGTTTGGATCGTTTTAATTCAAAGTGGTACTCTGTAAGCGCGAAGCTATATTCGTCTCAACTCTTCGTGCGTTTAGCAGCTTCTCTAACTCTCTTCCTAAGCTTAGCCAGATGGTCGTTCCACCAGGGAACCAACTGCCATGATATGCGGAAGTATCTTTACTGCATCGTCTGCTAGATTGTATAACTCGATGGAGAGACAAGATTATCAAGATATCACTGAAAGGCTAGAGCGGAATTTTCACAGAGAATGAGGAGCAAAGCCTAGTTCTTTTGAGAACACACTTCGAGGGAGCAAATTTGATAGAGCCTTGGAAAAGAATGAACCATCTCAGAGCAAGTAAGGAGAACTGGAAATTGGGTAATTCCTGCAGTCATGCAAGCTAGATTAGAGAGCCTCCTTCCATTCCTCTATTTAGAAGCAGTCTAGCACTTGGGTATATACCGGAGAAAGGCGAAGGTGGTATTTATACCGAAAGTGGGGAAAAAAGATATCAACCATCCAAAGTCCTAAAGACCAATTAGCCTAACTTCGTTTGTTTTAAAGACTACTAAAAAAGGTCGAGCATATTGGAAAGAGAACCACTACATTCTAGTCAACATGCATACAGAGCAGATGGATCTACAGATACCGCACTATGGAAATTGACGGAAATTATAGAGAGGCCCCTTGCCAGTAAGGAAATTGCTCTATGTGCCTTTTTAAACATAGAATGAACATTCGACAACATATCTCATGAGGCGATAAGACGTTCTCTGGGGAGAAAAAAAGTAGACAGCGCAATCACTAAATGGATGCGCCAGATACTGTGGACTAACATAGCGGTGACCAGAGTCTGGCATCCACCTCTTTTGTCGAAAATGAATACCTATGGAATTGATAAGACCCTGCTTGTTTGGACTAGTAACTTCCTTTCTGACCGTTCAATTATGGTCATATTGGACGGTTTTGAATACAGTGTTTACCACATAAATGCCGGTGTTCCCCAAGGCTCTGTTTTGTCTCTGACACACTTTCTCATGTTCATTAATGATATCCTATCCGCTAATCTAATCCAATTCATTCTTTCGCTGATGACAGCACTCTTGGCTTTTAAATGAATTCGCGCTTTCTGGCACCTCTTCATCACAAGGGAAACTTGAACAAAAACATATATTAAGCATGTTAAATTCTGACCTTGACATCATAAAAAGGTGGGGAGAACACAATAGAGTAGAATTTAACACTTCCAAAACCCAACGCTGTCTTATGTCGCCTAAGCGGAATTTAAACCCCCAACCTTTATCCTTGAATGGATTCTGCATCAAAGAAACTGAAAAACTCGTAATATTCGGTATTTGCCTCAACAACAAGCTTCGTTTGAATGACCACATATTCGCTAGAAATGCTGCGAAATGTTTACGTTTCCTAAAACGGTGCAAGATGTACTTCACTCCCTCAGACCTGGCCACTATTTAAAAGGTATATATTCGCTCTAAACTTGAGTACAACTGTATTTTCTGGGATACCTACAAGCAGGGATGGTAATTATGCTAATGAAAAAACTAATCGTTGGTGGTGAAACGGTATAACTTGCTTAGCGACAAAGCAGATCCGGGCCCAAGCTGGATCCGAAACGCTCCAAGTGTTTGATCTCTCAAAAAGGATCGCACATTGGTGCTATTTTAGTAGTCATCACTGGACACTGTCTCATAGGCAAGCATGCAGCAAGACTTGGAGTCTTCTCGAATGATTTCTGCAGAAACTGCATGGATGAAGAGGAGGAGGAGACCATTTTCCATCTTCTCTGTGCATTTCCAGCCCTCTCCCAAAGACGTAAACTTTAAATGGGAGGTTTCTTCTACAGCGACACTAACGATCTAATCCATATTGATATTAGCAGTCTACTACTCTTCATACGAAGCTTTAATTGGTTCAACGAGTAGGTGAAAAAGTTTTCTTTATCCACGTTGTCTCACAATGGACCATTACTGGTCTAAGTGTGTCGGTTGCATTGACAGCCACCTTAACCTAACCTTACCTAACCTACTATCTCCACTTTTGTGGGGCATTCTTGTAGATGAACTTTTGCAGCGACAAGCTGAAGCAGGGACTTACGCCCAAACCTACCCGGACGACATAGTCATCATGCAAGTGGAAAAGTTCTAGGAAGTACTCTGTGACATAATCCAAAAAGGATTAACCACCACGAGCAGATGCTTCAAAGAGGTGGGAATCAGGGTATGCATTCAATTACCCTCCAACAATTATTTTACTTTAATTACGAAGCAGTAGCATGGGCGAATATAACCAAAAAAAGAACTACAAAAAGGTAATTTAAAAGGGCACGGAGGCTGGCCTATGTTTGAACTACAAGGATCATTAGAACCTGCTCCACAGCGGTAAAGAAGACAATCCTTGGGCGATTCCCACTACATATAGTTGAGGAAAGCAAAGCAAAAGAGCAAAAAGGTATAAGAAGAGAAGGGAAATCGCTTGCCAAGCAGACTCCTTTGGTAAACATGCCGTGTTATAACATGGTGCGGAAGCTTTATTTCAAGAAGAAGTTAGAAGTTCTGACTTCTGATGAGCACCAAAAAGAAATTAAGATCCGAAACTAAATACCAACTAAAATCCGAGAGTCTTAAAACAGAATCAAAGAAAGCAGATGGGACTGATCCTGAAGTTCGTAGGCCAATTATCAAGTACTATAAAGAAATGGGGCAGCACCTGAGCATACTCCAGGCATCAGTACGTGTCATAGAAAAATGTGCTCATTGTAATCTGAAAACGAACTACGAAATAGCTATCATGACAGACAGTCAGGCTGCGACCGGAATGCTTTCCACATTACGTCAAGTCTAGTAAAGAAGGGCAGGGTGGTATTGTCGTACTAGGTGCCGGGACACACCGGCATAGAAGGCAACGAAGCTGCGGATGAGCTCGTGAACAAAGGGGTAGAGACTCCGCCAGTAGCGTCAAAACCATTTTGTGGCTTAGGTCAACGCATAAACCCGGAAGAGATGCGCAGAATAGAAACAGAAGCCGCTGCCGTAAAAAAATCTTTCAGGCACACGGCAAGTAAAATATATGTTGAGGAATATAACGCAAACAGGACTTGCTAGATATTGAAACTACGCTTAAGTAATGTAAGAATCTTTACAGGATTCCTAACCGGACATTGCAGACTGAACGGACACATAAGGAAACTAGGAATAGAAGAGGATAGCAGCTGCATGCTGTTTGGCGGAGACGCCGGGGCATACTCTCAACGTAACGTAACGCAACAATATGACAAAGAAGGGACCATGTGTGAACCCACACAATCTCGGAGACTGCGCGACATTTGCTGAATCCACTCCATATCATTCGGTTCTTGAGAGCCATTGAAACTGATGAAACTGTAGGGTCGGGCTTGCAATGTTCCCAAAGCATATGTCAGGTAGAAGCGCAATAGATACGTTTGGGTCGCAGTGCTACTCTACCACACCCAACTACATTATCATCATCATATTTATGCAATGTGTATTCCATTATATACCATGATGATGACGAGGTAAAACAAAATTTAACATAGCTTTATTCATTTTTTTCCTATAATTTAACAAAATTGCATTCTTTAAATTTTTATACATAATTTGTGTATGTTCAATCAAAACGTAAATATTTATTTTCACAGAAAAAATATCTAAACATAAACACGTGTGCTGCTTTCATTATCATCATCAAATTTGACTCTATAACCAGGGTCTGGTCCTGGCCTCATGCAAAAAGTTTCTCCACAGGTCCCGATTTCGAGCCGATGTCATCCATTTTTGCTGCTTTCAGTAAAGACAAATGTAATGAGAAATTGCGCCAAGTACCAAAGCAAAATTTTAACAGTTGTGGCTAAAAAGAGAGAAGATTTAGTCAATCGAAAATTGGGTTTTACAGATTGGTTTTTTAGAGCAAAGAGTAAAACTGGTTGCCGAAAAATCAATTTTTTTTGTGATACGATCAATTTCGTTTTATTAATACGAATTTGTTTTAAAATTTCTTTCTCCTTATCTTTCATTTTTGTTTTAACGTCAAATGTACGTTGAGTACATCGACCATCGACAAACCACGACGCCATTTGTATTTTCCATTAAAATCGCGTGTACGTTCTACTAGGAATAGGAATTTTTAACCGTTCTTAAAAGCGTTAAAGTTAATGTTAAAATTTTCTTTTCAGCATTAGTTTTTGAAAAACCCGCAAACAAATACACAGTCTTAATATATTTTTTCGTGGAAGCGTTCGATAATTGTTAATTTTCTGGGTTTTTGGTTCTTGTTTTTGTTTCAATTATTCTTGAATAAAATGAGTGATTATTCTTCGGTAGCTCCACCACAATCTAATATAAATCAATCTCAAGCATTTGCAGCTGCCCTTCAACGTGCAAAACAGGCAAGTTAACCTGTCTAAACAATCACTAAAAAATAAACAAAACCAACCATTGATATATTTAGATTGCTGCTAAAATTCAACCAAGCGCCGGTCAACAGCAACAGCCTCCGCCATTAGTACAACCTCAATCGAATTCGCAGGGCGGCGCCTATAAGCGTTCTATCAACGACGACGATTCTGGGCCGGATGCAAAAAAATTTTCCAGTCCTGACTCTTACAACTCATCATCACAGGTTGGAAACATGTCTCAAGCAATAGCTCAAGCAGCAGCAGTCGCCGCTCGAATTGCAGCCACGGCCGGAACAACATGCGAGGAGCAAATCCGCATTCCTGAAAGTATCGTTTCACACATAATTGGACGCGGAAGCAACGAGACTCTGTCCCACATACAGGCGGAGTCCTGCTGTAAAGTACAGCTTATGCCAGATTCAGGTTGGTTTTACGTGATTAACTTTGGTAAAATGAGACTTAAGATCCTTTTTCAAACTGTCTCATAGAACGTTTAGTGACTCTTCGTGGTTCAAGGGAAACAGTGACAAAAGGTCGAGAAATGATACAACAGTTAGCAAACCAAAACGGCGGCGGCACTGTTGAAGTTATTGTTTCAATAACAATGCCTCCGCCGGGACCCAATGGCTATCCACCCTATCAAGAGATCATGGTTGCCGGTTCTAAAGTCGGTCTCGTTATTGGAAAAGGTGGTGAGACTATTAAAATGCTTCAACAAAAGACTGGTGCCAAGATGGTTATTATTCAGGATGGTCCTAATCAAGAAGTAATCGTAAGTTTTTTTGATTAATTTCACAATAATGGTTGTTATATTATGGCACCGAAAATTAAAGTAGTCATTTAGTAGTACGCTAAAACAGTAGAATTTTTTAAGCATAGAAACAGGTTTACTGCAGGCAAAAATTACCTTTCAAACTCGAATATCTCGGCTGTATTCCGGTTTTGATAATTGTTGATAATTATCTGGGAATCCATATATATATATATATATCCATCCAGCCGTTTCTAGTAACCGACCGCTTTTTTTATTTTCTTCAAATAAGAAAATTGTAATATTTTCTTGGTCAGGGTGTTTTGTGGTTTTCCCTGACCATGATACATTGATTAAATCATTGGACTCGCCTCATTTTTAGTTTCGTGATCTTTTTCCGTTTTGCTTTTTCAATGAATCAGATTCGTAAGATTAAGATTTTCCATCTCTCCTATTCTTCTGGACTCTTTCCGAGAAGTTGTAAAACAGCCTTTGTTCAGCCAATAACCAAAAAATGCGAGCCGTCGTCTCTTTCCTCGTACCGACCCATAGCACTTACATCCATTCTTTCCAAGGTCAACTTTCAGCTCATGAAATATCTTGAAACCAACGAAATTTTTAGTGACCGGCAGTACGGATTTCGCGGGCAACGTTCTACTGGTGATTTGTTGGTATATCTCACCGAACAGTGGAACTGTTTTGTCTTTGCATCAATTTGGAGAAAGCAAAGCTGTTGCACTCGAAATTTCTAAGGTATTTGACAGAGTTTGGTATCAAGTTTTTTTTTGTCCAAAATGCGTGCTTATGGAGTCGATGATAAACTGCTTCACTGGATTAGAAGCTATCTTTTGGACCGCTCAATTCAAGTTGTATTGAACGGTTTCAAGTCTAAAGTACATTACTTAAATGCTGGCGTTCCCCGAGGCTCTGTTTTGTCCCCGACTCTCTTCCTCATTTTTATTAATGATCTCTTATCTGTGACTTCTAATCCAATTCACTCTTTTGCTAACGACAGCACTCTCAGCTTCTCATATGAGTTTGAAGAACGTCCTTCCAATTCTCATGTGGAACTCAAACAATAACGTATGTTAAGCACGTTAAATTTTGACCTAGACAGCATATAACAATGGAGAGAAAACAATCGAGTAGAATTGAACGCTTCCAAAACCCAATGCTGTCGTTAAAGCTAATCCTAAATCCCATGCCATTATCAATGAATGGCACTTGCATCGAGGAAAATGAAAATCTCGCAATTCTCGGTATGTGCGTTAACGACAAGCTTCGTTGGAATGACCACATATTAACAGTCGCCAAAAAAGCTGCGAAATGTTTAGGTTTTCTAACCCTGCAAGAAATAATTCATTTCCTCTGATCTATCTACTATCTACAAGGCTTTTATTCGCCTTGCCATATCTGGTCTGGAGCGCCTAAAACTACCTTGCATCAGCTAGATAGAACACAAAACCGCGCGATAAAACTTATCGGCGACGTAAATATAGCGAATTCAATAGATTCGCTTAAACCCCGCGGAAACGTTTCCGGCTTGTCACTTTTTCCGTTTTGCTTTTTGAATGAATCAGAGAGAATTCTAAGAAAATAAATTGAAACCGCCCACAAACGTGAGGAATGTGATATATTAAAAATCACATTTCTTCGATTTTTTATTTTTTATTTTAATAAGGGGCCTTATTGCTCTGTCGCAAGTTATTCAGGGAGTTCCCGCTTGCCAATTAGTTATCATACACAAAAAAAAAAAAATTATCAAAACAATACATTTTGATAATCCTCGTTTCAAAAGATGGCGCTATAATGTGTTCGTTTGTAAAAAAAAATACATCATATAAAACAGTAATATTATTTATTGATAGTTTTTTTTTTATCAAAAGGACTAAAATTAAGAAGTCCAATGATAATAATAATAACTAATAAATCTGAGTTATGTATAATCAAAAATGCAAGACTATGGTTGTAGATGTTGCTATTGTGTATATATAGTATTGTAAAAATGTAACACTAATATAATATTTATAAAAACAAATTTCGATAACACGTTTTAAAATTTAACTGCATTTTTGGCAAAATTTCTTTCGCTTTAACACTCGACTGAAGGATATTTTATTAGAACTTGCTTTGTGAATTTTTTTAAACACTCATTTTTCTGTGCTGTCTGTCAACCCAATCATCGTCACAGTAGTAATTTCTTCCAGCACATACATTATTAGCTGTATTTTATTTGAATTCGAATTGGGAATTACAACAACAATTGCAATGTCGAATTCCTTCTTTGGAATTTGAAAACCTGCTGTCTGGCTGGTTTTTACATTCGAATTCGGATTCAGATTCCAAATAAAATACAGCTATTATTGTTTTAATTTTAAGTGCGAACGTAAAAAAGAAAAAGAAAATATGCAGTATGTATGTATATGCTGCCACGAATGTGTGTACTACAAATTCTCCATAATAGCTTTACTTCTTTCTAGTTAATTATTCTGTGCCTTGCGCGTTGCTTTTTTAAATTCTTTATATTGTTACGAAATTCCGGCTTTCGAGTTCGTATTGCAAAAAAAACCACACAAGTTTATTAATTAGCAAATAATAAATTAACAAACAGTAAAAATAAAACAAATTCACAATTTTATGCTGGGCAACTTTTAAATGCACACATAAACACTTATAATACTTGTACTTTACAATAATTCTCTTAGGTGGTAGCTTTATTACTTTGCAAGAACTTTAACAACTTGACTGGTTTCCAAATAACTAATAATTCCTCCTCTGCAGCGAACGCCACCTTTTAATATCATTGAAAAGCTTCCGATGCCTCGGAATTAAATCTGCCTGGGTATAGCTGGTGTCATTATTTTTTCGTCGACGTAGTCTCGCAATTTATGTCCGTAGTGCGTTTCAGCTTTTGCCTCAATTCAGCCAACGTTCCAATCCGGAATTTAATTTTAATATGGCTCAGAGTTAAGGTGCAGGAGCTCAACATGCACTACTGCTTTTTATACAGAAGTCCCAAATTAGGCAATGTTTCAACTCAGAGCGAGTTCATGCACTGTCTGATTTCATTGCAAGAATTGTCACAATTGATGATAACTGAAATAGTTTTTGCGGGCGATTTCAATGTACACAATTGTGGGTGGCTTCGCCATTCTGGCCAGACAACACCCGTAGGAAGGGATGTTGAGTTGTTCGCTGAGTTAAATCACCTTACTCAGCTTCTAAATGAGCCTACAAGAATTCCTGACATTGCAAATCATTCCGCAAACACCCTTGACTTGTTCCTTTCCTCTCGTCCTGATAATTACTCCGTCAATATATTATCGCCTCTAGGCTCGTCTGACCATTGTGTTGTATCAGCTGATTTCTTGTTAATAAACCACGCAGTTAGATAAAAAACTCCCAAAAAACAGTATGGCAGTACGAGAAAGCCAATTGGGACGGCCTTAACAACTTCTTTGAGAGAATTAACTGGTGGCTATTGTTTCGTGATAGCAACGTGGATGCCGCCGCTGATGCAATCACAAACATTATCCTTATTGGTATGAGAGACTTTATCCCTTCCAGGAATAAGTCTGTCAAACTAAAGGATGATGGATGGTATGACTCGAGCTATAAAAAGGCTTCTAGGATTAGAGAGGTATGCTTTTGGTTTTACAAAGCAAACCCGGAAATCGGAGGAAAACCGAACAAATTTGAAACGAGCCAGAAATGATTGCAATGCTTATCTTCGATAAGTCAAATTCGCCTATGACCAACAATTGAGACAAAAAAATACTACAATGTCCCAAAGGTAGTAATTTTTGGTCATTCGTGAAAAGAATCAAAAATACAGCCTCGTCGTCAATTCCAGCGCTCATTTACAATGACACTCCAGTTGTCAACTCTAAAGACAAAGGCAATCTGTTTGTTGCACATTTTGCAGCTAGCTCCATGCTTCCAGATTATTCATTCTTGCCGTCTGCACTTCCGAGTATTGAACACTCTATGGGACAGATCTTCATTCGTACTCGTGCGGCTGTTAGAGTTTTGAACGATCTTAACATTCACAAATCTGCTGGGCCAGATGGCATTTCCCCATTAGGTGTGAAGAGATGTTCTTCCAAGCTGGCATTACCATTACCTAAGATTTTCCATCTCTTCTTTTCTTCTGGACTCTTCCCGAGAAGTTGGAAACCAGCCTTTGTTCAGCCCATACCCAAAGGAAAAAAGGAATCAAGCTACAATGTCCCAAAGGTAGTAATTTTTGGTCATTCGTGAAAAGAATCAAAAATACAGCCTCGTCGTCAATTCCAGCGCTCATTTACAATGACACTCCAGTTGTCAACTCTAAAGACAAAGGCAATCTGTTTGTTGCACATTTTGCAGCTAGCTCCATGCTTCCAGATTATTCATTCTTGCCGTCTGCACTTCCGAGTATTGAACACTCTATGGGACAGATCTTCATTCGTACTCGTGCGGCTGTTAGAGTTTTGAACGATCTTAACATTCACAAATCTGCTGGGCCAGATGGCATTTCCCCATTAGGTGTGAAGAGATGTTCTTCCAAGCTGGCATTACCATTACCTAAGATTTTCCATCTCTTCTTTTCTTCTGGACTCTTCCCGAGAAGTTGGAAACCAGCCTTTGTTCAGCCCATACCCAAAGGAAAAAAGGAATCAAGCTCTTTTGTCCAAAATGCGTGCTTATGAAGTCGATGATAAACTGCTTCACTGGATTAGAAGCTATCTTTTGGACCGCTCAATTCAAGTTGTATTGGACGGTTTCAAGTCTAAAGTACATTACATAAATGCTGGCTTTTCCCAGGGCTCTGTTTTGTCCCCGACTCTCTTCCTCATTTTTATTAATGATTTTATATCTGTGACTTCTAATCCAATTCACATTTTCACTGACGACAGCACTCTCGGCTTCTCTTATTAGTTTGAGGTCCTTCCACTTCTCATGTGGAACTCAAACAGCAACGTATGTTAAGCACGTTAAATTCTGACCTAGACAGCATAATACAATGGGGAGAAAACAATCGGGTAGAATTTAACGCTTCCAAAACCCAATGCTGTCGTCAAAGCGAATCCTAAATCCCATGCCATTATCCATGAATGGCACTTGCATCGAGAATACTGAAAATCTCGCAATTCTCGGTATGTGCGTTAACGACAAGCTTAGTTGGAATGACCACATATTTACCGTCGCCAAAAACGCAGCGAAATGTTTAGGTTTTCTAGCCCGGTGCAAGAAATATTTCACTCCCTCTGATCTGGCTACTATAATAATAATATTTGGCGCGACAGACCATTGCGGTCCAAGGCCTAACTTCTCGCGACCATTTGTGCTGCACATGTTAATTTTTGGACACAAATGGAAGGGACCTACAATTTAAGGCCGGATCCGAACGGCGAATTGAGAAGCTTTCCGTGACAAGGTATTAATTACTCTCGGAACGTTTGTCACCCATTCGCGAGAGGTGGGACACCGTGAAAAATACTTTTGGTGTTGCTGGGATTCGAACCTGAACCTCCTGCGCAGCAGCCATGTGCATTACCACTGAGCCACGGCGCCCACTGGCTACTATATAAAATGATTTTATTCGCCCTAAACTTAAGTACAATTGCCATATCTGGTCTGGTGCGCCTAAGACTACTTTGCATCAGCTATATAGAATACAAAACCGCGCTATAAAACTTATCTGTGACGAAAATATAGCGAAATCAATAGATTCGCTTGAACACCGCAGGAACGTTTCTTGCTTGTCACTGTTTTATCGCTTCTTCTACCAGCGGTGCTCAAGAGAAAAAGCCAGCTGCATGCCACTTCTCCTTGAATTCAACCGCAATACTCGTGGCGGTCTTAATGCTCATCAGTTTACCCTCAAGCCCATCTTCGGACGTAATATTTTTAAGATTAAGGTTAATAGGAAAAAATTAAAATTAATGTTTATGAATTTGCTACTCATGTTGTTCAGCTTTTTCCTTCTCCACAGTTTTAGTATAAGCTCGGTCAGGCTTGATACGGCAACTGGAGTACTGTTTTGATTGTGTTGGATGAATATTTGTCCGTTTACAATTCGAACACTGGAAAGATGGGAGCTGCGCTTGAGTTTAGCTGCCTCACGTTGGATTAAATAGTTCCTCTTAGTAAGACTATCGTTTACAAAAAAAGGTTTGTCAGAGCTGAGTTCGATATCAGTTAGTTTCAAACAACGGTTCTTTTGTGTGCGAAAGTTCGATGCAGCACGCATGAAACCTCTTTTGTCGGCATTGCAGCCAAACTTGACAACAATGCATGCATCCGACTTGCCGTCAGCAGCATTACGTGATTTAGCACGAAAAATGCTTCGGAGTGGTGGAGTAATGTCAGTGTTGATTGAGCGACAGATATTAGAAAAAACATTATCTAGCTTCTCATTCTCCATCTGCGGTATGCCGAATATGACAGCATCACTGCTCAGCTTTTCCCGTTCGATTTTGTGGATTCTCGATTCGAGTTGGATGAACTCTTCACGCATGCAGGTTGTTGTTTTTACGCAGAGTTCATTGACTTTGGAGTTAAGCCTATCTTCAAGCGCAGATAATTTTGCATTAAAAATGTCAGTGATTTGTTTTTTGAAATCATCACCCCATTGCTGCAGCTTACTCTCAATTTTATCCCAAAGTTGGTCAGCAATATTTATACTCACTGCGTCGGAACATACAACACTATCATTACTATCATCTGCTGTTTTGGTAGACGTTGACAGCGCTCTTTCTCTGTGTTGTTTGAAAACACAGTTGCTTAAGCCAATGTTGAGTTTCGGCGAATCCACTCTGCGTTGATGTTGTTGTTGTGCTATTTTGCTTCATGTGTCAGTTGGCATGTTGTTAAATAAGTATGCACAATGAAGTCAATTTTAGAAAAATAAAAGAATAAAAGTCAGATTTTTGGCAGTAAAAATGCACAATTTTCCGAAATGAAACACGATAAAGTTTAAAAATGCACTCAACTTTAATGCAAGTCGGAAAGAAAATTATTGTAAGTAATGGAAACAAGCAAAATTAAATCAAAACGGCGAGACGTCGTATGTCCAACTATCTTGTTTGCGTTGCAATCGTCCCGAACAGATTCAGCACCCATTCTGATATTGTACCTTGTCAATCTGTCGATGTGAACATCTTTCATTTTACACCTGGGGCTCATTTTACATCTGGGGCTTTGTTAAATCCGAGACCAAGAGGAAACCCTCCCAACATTAAACTCTCATTCGCAGTACAAATAATCCTATTTAATTTCGCAGTGTACTTAAATTAACTAAAGGCTAATGGCAAGCAAAGCAGATAGAAAATAAAAGTTTCTATACTAATTAGATGAACTAAGGGTGGTGTTAGTTATCGAGTTTTGTTGGCAGGCCAAGAAAAGAGTCGCGCCAACAGGGTGGGACCATAGATCTGCAACGTCCAAATCCGTTGGGTGTAGGGGTCAAAGGAATAGGTTTGGTAGTATCGGTGCCTTGGTTACAGTCTGGGCAGAGAGTATTGGTGCTATTGCGAGGTTGATAGCTCTGAAGTATATGGCACCTACTCGACCGAAGTTGTCCCAGAGTTGTCCGGGTTTCCCTGTGCAGCGACTTTTCGCTGTTATTTTTGGGAGGGGGATGTGTACCAAGGACCCGGTTCTCCTTTGTTGTCGGCTCTACTGGTGGTGATCCAAATTTAATGTCGCATAGTAGGCGAAGTTCTCTGCCAAATACAACCATTGCTGGTGAGTTTCTAGTCGTGTTGTGGACAGAGTAATAACGCATAATAAACGGTATACAACGATCCCATTCATCTTGGTTGAAATTAACTTCTTTTCGCAGATGCTCTTTCAGCGTTAAACCTTTCGACCATTCCCTCTGACTTCGGATGTAACAGAGCAGTCCTTTTTTCTTGATGTTGATACTTGGCACAGCTATTGAGAGACTAGCGATTCGAAATTCCGCCCTTGATCGGAATGTATTTTCAGTGGTACCCTAAATCTGCATATCTAATTGTCCACGAATGCCCTAGCCACTGCGCTAGCTTCCTGGTTTGCAATGGGATATGCTTCTGGCCATTTACTGAAGTAGTCAATGCACACGAGTATATAGCAATTTCCATCTTTTGTTTCTGGGTATGGACCAGCTTTGTCCATTGCCACCCGCTCAAATGGCACTCCAACATTATACTGTTGCATTTTTCCTCTGGTTTTTCGTTGCGGCCTTTGCTTGCTGCACACATGTCACACGTTCGACACCAGTCTTCCACATCTCTACGGCAGTTGACTCAGTAGAAACGATTCCTGACGTTATCTAGCGTCTTGTTAACGCTCAAATGTGCTCCTGATTTCCCACTATGTAATTCTTGCAAGTATTCTTTGACTCGGTCCATTGGTAGCACAATCTGTGATTTTCTGATTCGACCATCAGCCGATTCCCATTGTCTTACTAGTAGTCCATCTTCCAATCTCAATGACTGCCATTGAGCCCAGTAAGTTTTTACTGTAGGATTTGCTGTTGCAATTTTGTGCCACTTCGGTCTTTCACCTTGCTCCATCCATTGAAATATTGGAGCAATCGAATCATCGCGCACTTGTTCCTCCCTTAGCTCCTCTTTTGTCCAGCGATCTTCAATCTTATTTGTGCAACTACAGTGTTTGCATTGTGGTGCACAACGTCTTCTTGATAATATATTGGCATTATAATCGGCTTTTACTTCGTCTTAAATTTCGGTCATCTCACTTCTTAACTTTTCTTGAATAACATCCACCTTTTGATTTTGCTGATCAAAATTGAAGTTTAGATCTTAGGTTTGCCGAGTAAATTCCTGCTTTTGTTGATCATATTTGGAATTTAATTCCTGCTTCAGTTCTTGGCTTTGGCGCTGCGATTGATTGTTGATTCTGTCGACCCAACTCTTTCTTTAGACATTGGCTTTGTTAGTCCAACTTGTCACTAATTTGAAAATTCAAATCTTCAGACCTTGACTTTGCTGTTCCAACTTCTCATTTAATTTAAAACTCAATTCTAAATTCATTTGTTTATTCTCCTGACTCTTCTGCTGCGATCGTTTACTTTGCCGATCCAGCTTGCTGTTCATTTGCTCATTTTGCTGCTTCATTTGAGAATTAAAATCTTTTCTTATCTCTTCACTTTGTTCACTTTGCCGCTGCATTTGTTTTCTCTGCTGGACAAACTTGCTATTTATTTGTTGCATTAGAACTTACGACATCGCCTCCATGTTTGGCCACCTTCCACTTCTGACACTAATTGTTACGAAATTTCAATCCAGTTTGTATTAGACGGTTTCAAATTTTCTGTTCTCTGCATAAACACCGGTGCTCTCCAGGGCTCTGTTTTGTCTCCGACACTCTTTTTCATATTCATTAATGATCTATCCGCTACTTCTAGTCGAATTCATTCTTTTTTTGACAACAGCACTCTTGGCTTTTTATATAAATTCACTCTTTGAACAACAACGAATGTTAAGCACGTTTAATTTTGACCATAAGAGCATAATAAGGTAGGAACTACACAAAATATTAGAATTGAACACTTCCAAAACCCAATGCTATCTTCTGTCGTCTAAGCGTAATTTAAACCCCCAACCAGCATCCATAAAAGGATCTTGCATCAAATAAACTGGAAAACTCGCAATTCTCGGTTTGTACGAAAACAAAAAGCTTTGTTGGACCCCGACACCGCTAAGAATGCTGCGAAATGTTTAAGTTTTCTAAATCGGTCCAGGATATACTTCCTTCCCTAAGAACTGGCTACTACTGACAATGCGTGTATTCGTCCTAAACTTAAATGCAACTGTATTTGACAGAATTCAAAATCGTGCGATAAAAGTTGCGAAACAATCGAATGGCATAATCAAGACGTCTCCTTCTACGAGAAGGCCATCAATCAACATTACAGAGGCTGAAGATCGCCCTCTTTATACTCCCTCAAATATTTTTTTCATTTTTATTTTATTTTAGAATTTATTGTTTAAAATTAAATTGCTTTAAATATAACATGTAGTAGATTATGTAGTCAAAAATATCGTTTAATTATAAGCAATACGAATAAAAGACAATGTAAATACGTCGGGCCCCTATTGTTGAGCCGACACTTATTAATAATAGTTATAAGTTTAGTTTTAAGTCAAAATTGTATATTTCTTAAATGTTAAATAAAATATCTTAATCTAAAAAAAAAATCATTCGAATGGCTTGAAGATAGTAGGAATGTTTACTTCTAGTCGATGTTTTATCGTTTTTTTTCACAAGCGGTGTTCAAAAGAAATATTTAGATGCATCCTGCCTGGAGATACATATGTGTGCAAAGTTTGAAAATTTGAAGAAAATCGGGCTAATTTTCAAAAAATGTATATAGGCCTCAGGACCCTCAGGGCCCGGTCACTCCAAAAATTTTACAAAAAGTTTTGTCCAGTAGAGATACACATGTGTTTAAAATTTGAAGAAATCGGGCTAATTGTTAAAAAATTTGTATGGGTTCCCTCGCCCGTTCACTCAAAAATTGTACAGATAGTTTTGTCCATCGGAGATACACATGTTTAAAGAAATCGGGCTAATTTAATAAAAATGGGGGAAGGGTTCACTCCAAAAAATGTACAAAAAGCTTTGTCCATCGGAGATATACATGTATATATAATTTGAATAGTATATGTGCTCACAAACCCGTGTCCCGGGGTCTCCAAATTTTTTACAAAAAGTGTTATCCATTGCAGATACACACGTATATAAAATTTGAAGAAAATCGGGTAAATTTTGTAAAATATTTGTATGGGAGCCACTCGAGGGGCCCAAATGCATGTGTGCAAAGTTTCAATGAAATCGGGCTTTGGGAAGTGAGTTAAAAATTGATCGCAAGATTCCACGACAAACAAACACACGGTCACGCGAAGTTAATATAGAGAATTTAAAAAAAAATGGCCTGAAACGTTACAATATACAACGGGCTCA
Source organism: Nephrocerus scutellatus (assembly GCA_947095585.1). NCBI lineage: Eukaryota > Metazoa > Arthropoda > Insecta > Diptera > Pipunculidae > Nephrocerus > Nephrocerus scutellatus. Next base: position 34,994,574 of record OX352762.1, read on the forward strand.
TTTTATGTGCATTTTATTTGGCGGTGTCATTTTTAGTGCGAAGGACAAGACTCGTACCACTCCGACTGCTCCTGGATACAGTGCTTCCACTCGATCATTGGTTCAGGAATAGCATTGAGTGGGCTTACGATCAAAATGTGGTTCGTAATCGAACGGATCTGCTGGAAAATCGCAAAATAGGTCGATGCACAGTCCTCGTCTAGATACAAATCACTTAAGTGCTGCTATGAAGGCTTAGGTCGCTAGCTACTTCAATATGAACGGTCTTAAACTGCTAAACAAACAAATACAACGAGATGGGATTGTCTGGTCGTATGCCTCGAATCTGGTGTGAATCATGACAGGCAAATGGTCGTGATGTCGGTTTGACCCGGTAGGATTAAGTCTCGCATAAGTTGCGTCAGCAGTGGGGGTTTGGATTTGAAGAACTTCATACATTTGCGCACCTTTCGCTATTCGCGTTTGGCTTTGACGACCCAAAATCTTTGTCGTGAAAAAGGCTTTAGTAATTGCTGACCAGCGTCAAAGTTGAAGATGTGAAGACGGGTTAACAATGAAGAAGTAATTAAATGAAGTTTGCCATTATGAATGAGAATTCGATGTCGTAAGGAAGATCGGAGGGCGATAAGCTACTGCCGACGCGAACACCGAAACGTCGTCGACTTCATTGGTTATTGACCTTGAATAATGATTTGACTTTTGATGTTTATTTCTTTGCCCCTGTTTTGGTTTTGGTAGACGTCTTAAAATGTATTTTGCACATTTAATATTATTCTCGACTTTTTGAGATAATTTTGAAAGTAGCATTCTCCAGTATGTATGTGCTTTAGCGAAAAGCTTTGTTAAAATTACCCTGGTATATGTACAGGTTTTTTAGCACGGTGCAAGAAATACTTCACTTCCTTTGATCTGGATAGTATTTACAAGCAGTTTTTCTTATTGTACAATTGTCATTTCTGGTCAGGTGCACCTAAAACTACATTGGTATTACTCAATAGAATACAGAACCAAGATTCGGTTGATCACCACAGGAATAGTTCCTACTTGTAACTGTTTTATCTTTAGTACCAGCAGTGCTCAACAGGAGATGCCGATTGTGTTCATACTTTTCATAAATTCATCCGCAATACTTGTTGTTCGACACGTGCTCATTAGTTTACCCTAAAGCCCATTACCAGAAGTAGTTTTATCTGCGTTGCCAAGCTCTATATTCCCGCATCAGTATGATCTGTTTAAAGTACAAGCTCATAGACATTTCCGCAAATTAAAAAAAAATATATATATGATATCTCAGCGTTTTTGGAAATCAACAACTTATGCTTAACAAACTAATTATTGAATACTTCAGCAAAATAAATTTGCAAGCTAGTAAACAAATTTTTTTCTGCTCTGCTTCACTTAAATACATATTAAATTTTCTACGCTAACAATACAGGTGTTCGTTTTGAGTGCTAGCATTTTACAACGAACCAAACACTTTCAGTTATTATACGTAGGTATGTATGTACAAATAATGCAACATATTATATGAGCATGAAATTTATTGACGCCAGTTCAAGTTTAAACCTCTTAGCATAATTATTTCAGAAACCACTTCGAATATCTGGAGAGCCACCAAAAATTGAACATGCCAAGCAGTTAGTTCTTGAATTAATTGCCGAAAAAGATGGTCAGCGTCCAGGTGGCGGGAATGCTAATGGCGGTGGTAACGGCTTCAGCAATGTTGCCGGTGGTGAACAAGCGGAAGTCTTCGTGCCCAAAATGGCAGTTGGTGTTGTCATTGGCAAAGGTGGCGACATGATTCGCAAAATACAAGGGGAGACTGGTTGCAAGTTGCAATTCATTCAGGGTAAAAATGACGAGCCCGGTGATCGTCGATGCATCATTCAGGGAACACAACAGCAAGTTGAAGATGCTCAGCGAATGATTGAGGGTCTCATTGAGAGTGTAATGGTTAGCCATTTAACTGTTTATATATACGTTATGTTGCAGTTTTTTGTTTTCTTCAATTTATAGCAAAGAAACAATCAAAATAGGAACAATAATTCTTGTGGCGGTGGAGGTGGTTCAAACCCCGGTGGACCAGGGCAAAACGATAATGCCAACTCCAACTACGGCTATGGTTATGGAGTTAATCACACGCAGCAGCCAGCGAGAGAAGAAGTTACCTTTTCAGTGCCTGCATCAAAATGTGGCGTGAGTACATAAAATCTTTATGCTGTGTTCCCTTGATTGCAAATTTTTCCTTTACCCTCCTCAAAGATTGTTATTGGACGTGGAGGTGAAACGATCAAGCTAATTAATCAGCAAACAGGAGCATATTGTGAAATGGATCGCAGTGCTGTGAATCCGCCGTCAGAGAAGATGTTTAAAGCAAAGGGAACGCCCGAACAGATTGAGCATGCCCGGCAAATGATATCTGAGAAGATCAACATGGATTTGGTGGTGACTAGCCGCAAATCAATTGGCAGTGGACCTAGTAATCATCAACAGAATAATTACAATAACAACATGCAAAGTGATCCGAATGCTGCAGCAGCTGCTTATCAACAGCAATGGGGATATGCCCAACAGGGAGGTTGGGGTGATCAGCAGCAACAACAACAACAGCAGATGAGTCAGCCATTGGGACAACCGACTGCTGCTGCCGGTCCTGGGCAAGCTGATTATTCAGCACAATGGATTGAGTATTATAAGTGAGTAAAGTGATAACCATTTATATAGATGAAAATAACGCTTAATTAAGTGGATTGGATTAATTCATATAATTTAATCAATTGTCCATTGCTTTATTATTTAATATGGATAGTTGTACTTATCCTAAATATGCTATACTATTCATTTTAAAAAATAATAATTGAAAACTTTACTTTTTTCAGATCTATGGGCATGCACCGTGAAGCAGAAATGATTGAACAACAACTAAAGGTTAAACAACAGCAGTCAGGAGGTGAGTTTTTTTTAGATAAACTGTGTATTCAATCTGTCCTTTTCAAATTCTCTATATATACTTCGCGTGTCCGTGGCTTGCTGGTAAAATTGTTTTTAATTATTTATTTTTATTTATTTATTTATTTTTTTTATTTTTTATTTATTTCAATAGATTTTTTTTCTGAACAAATTTGATTACAAGATTGCCTAATTAATATTTTGTTATTATATATATAAGTTATAATATATATCACACAATTGCTGATGTGGTCTTTTTTAATGGTTACAATCAATATACATAGCTTAAACGTATTAATAATTTTTATTTTATTTTTTTGATGAAATTCAGTTTAAATAATTGGGTTTATTTTTTTTACCTTAGACTAAATATATATCTTTTGAGTAGTTTTAGGAATATTGACAAACATCTTTATGAATTTATGTAGTCTGGTAGTGGATAGAATACTCTATTGGAATTGAGGACACTGCCTGCTAGCCGATCTCGATCTATTTTCTTGAAAGTGATTTTTGCTCCGTATATTATAGTTGTGTCAGCCTCGGATGTAGTAAGCTTAAAATAAGTTTATTTTTTATTTTATATATAAGTTTACATTCGTTAAGTAGAGGTCCTAAATGCATTCTATATAATATTTTTAAGACCCTCTTCATAAGTGTAGAGCCTCTCCTGATGGTGCTACAGTTGCTTGGAAGGTTGTATCTAACCTGTGACATTATGATTGAATGAAACACCATCCCAGCCATTTGGCTGCTTAGTTTTGAACATCTTTTTAATGCTCCTAGGTTTGACACAATTTTTTTTGTGATGTGACTTATGTGTTCATCTCAACAGTCTTTCATCTAAAATCATACCAAGGTATTTGGCTTTAGGTGCTCGTCTAATCATTGCACTTTAGCCATGTTTGGAACTTTTAAGGTCATCATTTATTATTCTTTCGATTTTTCTTTATTTTCACCATGCGCCATCAGCAAATATCGTATAATCTCCCTTCAGTCGACTGTTTTAGTTTAGTTTATTTAAATCTTACATGATTTCTGAACAAAGTAATAAATTAACATAAAAATAAATATATAATTAATGAGGTATTAACAAACTTGATATGTATTTTTTAAATATATTTCTATTCATAAGACCATTAAGTCCATAATTGGTTCTATGATTTGATTTCTTGAATGCAAAAGATAACTAACTCTAAACTGCCTATTCGGGGCATGAAATAAAATTAAACTCAGAATCACAGGACTGTCCACCGTGTTCATTAATTAGTCCCTAATGAATATAATGTAATAATAATCTCTTCTCGATTCAAGAGGCATTAAATCGATAAGGTATTCTCGAATTATATGGAGACAGCTCACCCGGCCAATTCAATTTACGAATGGAAAAAAGACTAACATTTTTTTTAACCATTTCAATACTATTGGCGTTATAAGAAGTGGGCAAACCTATGTATTGCTATTAAATTAAAGGGCACCAGACTATACAGCAGTATTCCAAGACCGAGCGTACAAAACCCATCATTTTATTTGCTCTAAATATTACAAAATCGTAGTGAATCTAGAGTCAAAAATAACACCAAGATCAGAATTTTGAAAAACTATTTTCAACTTTACTTTTTCAATGTTATAATTTGATAAAAATTGATGCGCTTTTCTTCAGAATGAAAGAACACTGCATTTATTAATATTAATATTGCCAATGTCGTTCTGAAGTAATAAACAATTAATTTCGCGTTTCATTGAAAAGAACAGTTTAACATCATCCGCATACAGCAAGCATTTTGCATTTTCAACATAAAGTGAAAAACAAAATAAACAGAAGAGGCCCCAAATGACTACCATGCGGAACGGAAGTTACTCTTTGGTTTCTGCTCAATAAGTAGCTATAAAGCCATTTTAATATTGAAGAATGGAATCTTAATTTTTCTAGTGCTATGATGCACCCGGTCGAAAGCCACATAAACCACATCCACTTGAGGGCCATACTCTATCCAGTTTCACAGTAATCTCTGGAAAATGAAGGATTTTTCGCAGTAGAACGACCAGGTAAAAATCCCTGCTGAAATGACGAAATTCTGTTTCTTAAAGTCGACACAATCTTATCCTTTACAATTGGCTCGAAAATTTTTGTTGTTAAAGGTAGCTTTGAAATTGCCTATAATTTTCAATAAATAGGCGAGATCCAGACTTATGAATTGGTAAAATATTAGAAAATTTCCATTCTTCTTAATTTTTAAAAATACTGCAGAAATATCATCCGGTCTACCATACTTATTGATATGTCAAGATTTGATAGTTAATTTGAACTTCTTTTTTCGTAAAAGATAATTGACCCAAATCTGTTAGTTCGCCACCAATATTGTTAGCATTATCCCCATTCAGAGTTTCTCTTGCAAAACAATTAAATAAAATAATTAGAACAGGTTACAAATGGTCTTTAAATCATAAGATGTCTTCCCACAATATGAAAGATTAGTGGGCAATTCAAAATTTTTATAAAAGAAATGTACCATTTTTTTTTATTTTATACGCATATGTATCTCCGACGGACAACACTTTTTGTAAGAATTAAAAAGTTATCCGTAAGAATAGTACCCGATTTAATTCAAATCGAATCGAATCGAACTTGAAGTCTCGCCTTTATGCATAGAAAAAATAAACAATGAACTTCTCCACCAAAATAGTACGAACACAACGACAGTAAGAAGTCAAATCCAAACGTCAAAAACGTCCAGTGCAACAAGTTCAAACTCTCAAACTGTTAAAACAGCCGCTGTAACAAAAAAAATTTAGATAAGCGATAACACGAGCACTCTAATTGAAATTTACTTGTCTATCAGCATGAATTTAAAAAAAATGTAGAATTATTATCTAATATTAGAATTTTAAGTTATAATGTTGCTGGCTTAAAAAATAAGTTATTGTTATTATATAAGTTATTAATTTTTCAATTATGTTAGAGATTTTGATATTTTTTTACTATTTGAAACCCATGTGTTAGAAAATGGAGTAGATATGTTTAAGCCATTTTTTTTGAATTATGAATTAAAATGGGTACCTGCAAAAAAGTCGGCGAAATTTGGTAGAGGTAGTGGAGGCGAACTCCTTGGCTATCGAAATGAACTTAAAAGCGTGGATGTCAATTTCAGAAGAGTGGTAGAATCATATATAATCAGCGTAAAAATCAACAATAGCATCCTCTTTATAGTCCCTATTTATCTCAATGGCAGTCACTGGCAACACTACTATGACAGGCTAACGGAAATACTAAATAATCTGGATACAACAGATGTAATGCTCATAGGGGATTTCAATGGACGGTTAGGCCTGTCTCAGAACAACTTTGTAAGCGAAAGTAAATCATCAATTGTACATATGAATCGCAAGTCGAGGTTTGTGACAACAAGGGTATAAAAATACTTGAGCTGGCCGATGTATTCGACTGTAATATTTTGAATGGAAGCTGTGTAGGTGATTTTGCCGGCGAGTTTACTTTTATTCGTGGTTTAGCCTCTTCTGTAATTGACTACTGCCTCATCTCTGGAAACAACTGCTTGGAGACTTTCGTGTAGGTGTCAAGCATTTTTCGGATCACATGCCTCTTGAAATTGAATGCATTGTAACAGGTTCGCCAAATGGTGACCCTTTCACACAACTGGGATTATTACCGAAATTGGTTTGGAACGAAAGAATGCGCAATAACTTCCAGACTAACATGAATATTAATCTAGAGAGTTTATATTTTGCAAATACTCTGTTAAATATTGATACACTAAAAAATGTTATTAAAAATGCAGTTCCCCCATACAAGCCATCAATAATCAAAAGTTCCTACAAGCAAAAATGGCTTGACAAAGAATGTGTTGAGGCTAGAGCCAACTCGTTTGCTTTTTTAAAGTTATTTATAACACATAACACTAACATTTTCAAATCTCTCTACGGAGAAGCTAATAGAGATTTTAAACGTCTTTGTTATACAAAAAAAGGTAGCTTATGAACAACAAAAGATTGCTGTAGCGAACGAGTCAAAATCATCTGCAGACATTTGGAGAGCAGTGAAGTACATAAACGGGCAAACAAGCACAATTGGCAGCATGTTAAATGCTACACTTCTAAAAGAACATTTTAACAACCTTTTAAACACAACACTTAGTTCTGCTCTATTTCATTACGCAGCGCCGCTTATTACGAATGAATTTTTGGATGCACCTTTTACATTGCAAGAAGTAGTACGGGTCGTAATCGAGAATTCAAAAAAAAAATAAAGCACCAGGAGATGATCGTATCCCCTTCAAATTCTATAAAAATTGTACAGCTGAATTTGTATTTGCACTCACGACAGAATTTAACCGAATTTTCGAACGGCAACTGTTCCGGAAAGCTTTGAAAAAGCAATCATATATCCTCTACATAAAAAAGGGGACCACAATAATCCAACTAATTATAGAGGAATATCTTTTTTAAATACGTCAGCAAAACTTTTCTCGGCTCTAATTTATAATAGGCTTATTCAGTGGGTCAAAAACAATGAGATTTTATCAGAGTTTCAAGCAGGTTTTAGAGAAAACTATTCCACTATCGATCAAATATTCGTACTTACTAATGTTGCCAAAATTTATATAAAGAAACACAAAAAGTTGTACGCATTTTTTGTTGACTTCAGAGCAGCATTTGACTCCATATCACGTGAGGCACTAATTTATAAATAATACAAAATTGGATTTTCCATATCCTAAGAGCAATGTATGAAAATAATGCAGCGTATGTATGGGATGGTGTATCGATATCCGAGGAATTTACAACACCAATGGGGGTGAAGCAAGGTTGCATACTGAGTGCACTGCTTTTTATACTGTTTATAAACGACATAACTGATGAAGTAAGGGGAGGAATAGATATCTGCCGAAAGAAAATTCCCGCACTTATGTATGCGGATGACATCGTCTTTCTTGCGGATACGGTCAATGGTATGCAAGTAATGATGAACTGACTTAGTGAATACTGCAAGTGCTGGAACCTATTCGTTAACCTGGATAAATCTAAGACTATGGTGTTCAGAGGTGGTGGCGGAGATACTCAAGATCTGAAAAATGGACATATCGCGGCGAGACTATTGAAAATGTACGAAAATACAAATATCTAGGAGTTCAAATATCAGGCAATTTATATATGAATATGCACTTGGAGTCAAAACTATCTGAGGCTAAGCGAGCGGTTTCCTCGGTCTGGGGACGTTGTATTACAAATAAATTTGTCTCCCTCCCATAGCTCAAAACAAAAACTTTTTAGCGCAACTGCAACATGAGTACTCTTATATGCAGCCCAAGTTTGGGGATACGAATCCTTCCCAGTAGTTGAGAAATTCCTCCGATATTTTTTGAAGCGAATATTTCGATTGCCGAAAGTAGTAGAACGCCAAATTACATGTTGCATTTAGAAACTGCGACGTCACCTATGTTTTTAGAAACCCTGAAATTACACTTTGACTATATTGTCAAAGTAATGTCAATGGATGAAAAAAGGTTGCCGAAAATTGTGCTAATACATATTTTAACAAAAGGAGATAATTGCGTGAGTGAATGGCAGAATCTTGCTTTCGAATGTGGCATGCGGCTAAACATCACACCAGATATGCAGCCTGCGTTGATTAGAAGCAAACTTAACACTCTACTAGAAAAAACAAGTAATAATCTATACGAGACTTATGCTAATGAAGCCCAATCATCTCAGTACAGGATGTACTATAGTAAACTAAGTTATTACTTTCGAGAAAGTACTTATTTTCTAAACTGCAACTCAACGGAGAAAATAAGCACAATATTTAAAATGAGAGGAGAGCTGGTAGACTTAAACTATATACCACACCGCCCAGAGTTACCAATTCTCTGCAACATGTGTAACCTGAACACAAGAGAAGATGTATTCCATTTCCTTGCCATTTGTCCAATCCTAAGAGAAATTCGACTAGGAATATTTGGATCAACTACTCTGGATTTGGATCAACTAAACGGACAGAGAGGATGGGATATATTATATAAATATGCACGGATTGCCCTTGATTATAGAAAACGAAAACTTTTAAAGTTATTTAATAAAAAAAAAACTGTTATTATATGTCAATCTGTCAATCTGGTAGACGGCCTTCAGCCAAACCATAGACTATGAAACCATGTAATTATATATATATTTTTAAGAAAATAAATAGTCAGTTACTACTACTACTACTCATTCAAATTTTATACACATGTGTATCTCCGATTGGCAACAATTTTTGCAAAAATTTGGAATTTTTATGGGCTGTTTTTTAAACGATTGATTTTCTTGTCAGCTGCACAAAACCCAGCGATGGCTGGAGCCCAACAAATGGCCGTCGGAATCGCAGTGCAACAAGCGCAGGTTCAAGCAGCCGCAGCAGCACAAGTACAGACACAGGATTACAGTGCGCAGTGGGCGGAATACTATAGAAGTATGGGAAAAATTGAAGAGGCCGAAGCTATTGAAAAGCAAATGAAGGTGAGTTTTTGTTTTCAATGTTATACATAATTCTCAAAGCACTTGAAATTTTTTTGGTGCACATTGTCATATTTAAAAGATAGAACACAAAAAGTAGGTATACTCCAAGGGTCGTTACTTGGTCACATCTTGTTCATTGTTTATATAAACTCCCTACCTACCATTCCCAGGTAAAGTAACTGCTTTGCGCATGATCTAGGTATCGCATATGAGTCGGCTAGAACTCTGAGCTTGGTGGCTGAAATTAACCGCGATGTACACTTACTTGGAATCTCATTTACCAAGCACAAGCTTAATATAACCAGCAAAACCAAAATAATCTACTTAAAAATACAAGAGCTTCCTAATTCTGAAATGTACTTTCATACTTAAAATTTGTTATGATACAAAATGTTAAATAGTACATGTTTTGAAGACGATTAACTAGTGGTGTTATGTGGGTGTTACTTGTTATACTAATTGCTTCAAAGTAGAAATACAAAAGATTTTAAATACTTGTGAAAGCAATATCGGCGTTCTTTTATCCGTTGCTTTTATCTTTTTAAAAAGTTCAAACTCTGGCTCTTCTGCAAAAGTGTTTTATTATCAATATCTATGGTTTTAACCGTATAACCAACTCTATGGCACTCTTCTGGTCATTTTCTACCGTCAGACATCTGTACCATTGTAAAGTTTCTAAGTTATTATTTTTGAGACGTGAACTTATGCAGAGTCCGATCCTTTACGTCCTTACTCTGCGAAACAATCTATAAAATTATGTAACAGTTCCTAATTTCCGAACCACCAATCTTAGAAGCTTCTACTTCTTGGTTTCGATCACAATCAACACAAGTTTTGCTACCCTGGGCTATTCTCATTCGCAGAAGTCCCTAGATGTGTCGACTTCTTGGCTAGTGAATATTTTTAGAAGTTGCTTACGACTTAGCTATGTTCCCTGCAGTTGAAGAAGAGTAGGAGTAGTGTTCATTCCAAAAACAGACAGAAGAGGTCATGTGTCCTCAGTCTATCATCGTTCTTTTGAAAAGCTAATCTAATTTTAGACTAGACGACAAAAAATATTAACATAAAAGGCAGGTCACGGAAAAGTCTCTTCAAAAGGTAGTACCCACCATTGAGTACTCTCATTAGTTAAACCATACACTCTTTCCACCTTTCTCCATCCAGGAAGCTCTCAGTCAGTTGGGTGTGGAACAACTCCTAAAACAATGAATGATCTCCATGCATCTAGGCTGTAGGGAAATCCTTGTTAATCTAGGCAGCAGTAGTATCACAAAATCAGTCGACAGAGGTACTCCCCAGGAAGCAGACGACGTGGTGATATTGTGTCAAGACAGTACTCTTCTGTGATTAGTGAAGTCATGGAAAGTGCTTTAAGCAAGGTTAGCTCCTGAAATGGTACTTTTCACCGCTAAGTCCAAAATTCCGAATTTTGTCCTCCCAAGCTCAATGATCAGAGACTTCCTCTTACCTCAGAACCTAAATTTCTCGTGATTCTAGACAAGAAACTTAGCTGGATGTCCAATATAGAATTTAGGGCTAAGGAAGCATGTATTGCCCTATATGCTAGTAACAATACAATTGGAAAGAAATGCGCTCTGCAGCAGACGTTGGCTCTATGGCTGTACAGAGCGGTGGTACGCCCTATTCTATTAGTGGTTGGCTCTTTACATAATTTGAGCACTACGGACCTGTTCTACCGAGGCTCTTAACACAATTCTAAACTTATTACCTCTATTTACTAAATACGTTGCAACGGGCAGCGCAGTCCATCTCATACTCTACTTTTGCCGTTGAGTTTTTGACTAGAGAAAGTTGGATGTATGGGGGTGTATCGGGACTTTTTGACTTAACACCAACGGTTCTAAGCTGAGAGATGGAGTCGGTGATGAAGTGTTCTAAGAAAAACTGTATCTTTCAAGTTCCTACAATCTACCTGAGTCTGCTAGCATCTTTCAGGCTGAGATTCTAGCGATTGTGCGTAGACAGCCAATTTATAATCAAAGCCATTATTGCGACAAGCATCAACTTGAAACTTGTCAGGCAGTGCCAAGCTGAACTGGCTTTAGTAAGTCAAGGCATAGACTTAACAATAGTATGGGTGCCGGGGCACAACAAATTTGACGCAATGAGAAAGCAGACGAAAAAGGGTGTTACATTGGACATCGACTACACGGAGATAGTCTACTGTCTATTGAGCTCCGTCAGGAACGTGATCCCACCTTCCATACCACCAAGGCACAACTAAGGTGGAATGACTTGACCAACTGCTCCTCATCGAGAGCGTTGTGGCTCTTCTTAAATAAAAATAAATCCACCGAGCTGATCTCTAGATCACGGAAAGATATTTCAAGAGTCAAGGGATCACAGGCCATTGGCCAGTGGGTCACACTGGGATCCTGCATAATACCTTTTGCAGGAGTTGCATAGATGAAAATGGTAAGGAAACTCATTCATTTCAGCAAATAACCAGCGCTGGCGGCGTCCGACTTTGCAAATTGAGCAAACTCTTCTTTGCCTACCTGAAAAAGCCTTCTGTTTTCGTAACTGAATGCTACAGGTTGGATATAATCAATCCAGTAACATATAACGTCATTAGGTCTCCCGAGGACTGTTGTTGCAAAACGGTGAACTCAAGCGATTAGGACCACCACTCTACTTACATACCTATCTAAACGCCTTACAATCGATGACATAAGATAAAATAAGACAATAGTCTTACATGCGGGGAAATGTGTAATTGATCCTTCCTTTTACAAGCTAAATTATTTAATGAAAGGTTTGACTCAAATAAATAACTCAACCGAAAATATCTGAAGGCCCGCGTGTAGCTTGTCGCATTTGTATTTTTTTAACAAACATTCACACGTATAAATACCCGGAAAACGAAGTTTTTTACATTTACATACTTGTTTTATTTTTTCAGACAAATGGACAAGCCAGTGCGAATACAGGTTGTACGCCCGGGGGTGGTGGTAATCCAGCTGCCGCTGTTCCACAACAACCAGGTTACCCACAAGGTACGACCCTTAGCCAATATGCTCAGTATTCTCAATATTATGCTGCAGCTGCTGCAGCCGGCCAGGCAGCGGGCGGTTACCCACAACAGGCGTATCCTGGTTATGCTGGCGGTTACCCCGGAGCCCCACAGCCAGGTATGCCCAGCCAGGGAGTCCCACCCAACCCACAGCAGCAGAAGCCAGCAAAGACAGACAAAAAGTAATGTATGTATTTCTATACGAAATATATCAGAACAATAGCATTCAACAACAATACCCTAAACTGGTAAGCATATACATATATACAAGCATAAAAGTTATGAGCGGATAATTTATTTAAAGTTTTAATTGAAATCAAATTTAAATTGAATTCTTTTCATACGTATATTATGTATATATATAAATTTTGTTTTCTTTACCCTGACTACATCAAAAATTTGTAATTTTACCTAATAGTTATTTTACATTTGCCTATTAATTTTATAAAAGGTCATTTTGATTTCATTTTATATATTTTAATTTATATTTATTATCAATTTAACATAAAAAAAATATTCCACAGTAAACGATTTTTTCCAGAGTTGTCTTCTCTTCGAATTTGATGATGATATGATTGATAAATGCAAGTAAACTAAATTGTTATCAGATTGCCATTTAACCATAAAAGTGATCAAAACTATTCAACATTAACAATACACGAAAATAGTAAAATGTGTGTGTGTGTTGTTTTAACATAGTTTACTAAACTTCATACCATACACATTTCTGTAGCTTCCCGTCTTCTTTGGCGTTGACGACGACGACAGTCACTGAAGAAGATGAATCTAGATTTACTTTAATGAAACAAAGCTAAAAGTATTTCTTTGGTTAAAAAAAAAACAGATAACGCTAAAAATTTATTTAAATGATATATAAACTAAAAAAAAAATACAACTACAAAAACTTGAAACTTTACAAATCTATTATTATTTAGCAATATTTGAAACACAATTAGAAATATCTAATTTTTAATTATGTTAAGAAATAAAAAACATAAATGATCTATTTGAGAGAACAAATAATTATTAATTGTTAATTATGATATACGAGAGAGAAACACATATTAAAAATAATTAACTTTAGTAATAGTCATTTTAAAACCACTTATTTAATATAATAACTAATAAATATACCTAATTATTTATATAAGAAATATAAAGAATAAAAAGGATAATAATAATAATTATCGTGAGAAAAAACCACCACAACAACAACAAGTTTGCGATGTTTCTCTGGTTAAGATGGATGATGACAATTAAACGCGGTACAGAAGCAAGAGGAAGAATTATCTATCCGTTCATCCCACGTGAAATGTACACTTAAACGCACTAAATAACGCATTTGCATACATATACATATTATGTCCACTACTGAAATCGTTTGATGGTCCTCCTAGTTTTACTCTTTTTCTATTTTGTTGGTTGAAGAGTGTGGTAAGAATAAACAAAAATGAAATTGTGTAAAACGTAAGATTTATAATCTTGTCTAATATAATATACATAATATATTCTCGTAAATACTCATGCATATAACATACGATAAAAATAATTTCCTCATATTTCTCTCACAAATATATATTGATTGATTGAATTATAAAAAATACATATTAAAATAATTTTTATTTTCATTTTTTTGTTGAAGAGTGTTCGAGATCCTGGTGGAATGGGTACTGGTGTACAACTAATATATGCATACAGTTTGGCTTTATTATTTGCAAATCTGGTTCTGCCATTGTACAATGCTTTAGAATTGTGGTTTTTTTACGTTCATTACTGTAATAATCATTGAAATGATTTTCTTCTTTTTCTTTTGAATATTATCAACGATACAAGAGTGGATTGAAAAGCTCACGGCATGCTGTAAAAATAGTTTTAATTCTAAATTGGTACTTGTCCCCCTTTATTTCCCAATATTCCAAGAGTGACTCTGCCAAGTTTAGTTCCTGTGTTGCATTAAGTTCGGTGAAACACGTGCATAAGTTAGGGGAAGAAAGAAAATTTGAAGAAATTTAAAAAATCGAACATTGTGCTCTATAAAATTCAAAGCAAAATGAAGATATGGTGTCAATTTGAGGTGTGTGTAGCCGGGTTCAAAGGTGGACAATAAAGGTTAATGGACCCAAAATAGAATTCAAAACGAGCTTAGTTCAAGTTTTATGCAATATAAGTTCTGAAACTGCTCTCAGTTAAAACGCCATCGACTGAAGATGTCTCGGGAATGTTTGGATCGGCTCCAAACCGACCCAGAAATTGCTTTGGTCATGTTTGTGACGACAAATGATGGGTTAATCACTTGACTTCTTTATTTTTTGATGGCCCTTCTTTTCTAAACAGCTGTAAGGATCTGATAGACTAGGGGCCTATATCAAAGGAACAACTAACCATACTAAGGACCGGTTTCACAGTCTGCCTTTAAACTTTATTCTAAATAAACTGTCATCGAAGTTTAAAAGAACTTTGTAGCGTTTTACAGTAAAATTGTGACACCTGCTTAACTAAATGTTTACTAAGGTTGTTTTTATTTTATTCATTTTTACATTACTCCAAAATATTTTGTTGCGCATTTTTCATCACTTATATCTTGAAAATAGTTTCTATCCGTTTTACGACCAATATTCCAATGCAATAAACAAAAAGTATTTATTCAAGCGTAATTACTATAAGCAACAGAGAACAACCAAATATCAAAATTTGATATATAAATGAAAAATTGACAAAAAAGACAGTTTAAACCAGTTTAAGACAATTTAAATGTGGGCGCTTAACGCATTTATACTCTGTGACATTTAAACACAGTTTTGCTCTAAAAGAGAGTTTTAACTCTTATAGGGGTTGTAATTGAATTTAAACGCACACTGTGAAACAGGGCCTAATAGGCAATGTAAAGAATGTGGATCAACCAAGTGATGTTGATTTCTGTATCATAAGTAAATTCAGCTACGTTAAACATAAATTTTCATAACTAGTTAAGTCATTTTAACAAGTTTTCTCGCCGCGGCTACACAATACATACCTACATAAATTATCACAGCTTTTAAAGAAACAAAGTCCATTGAGTTAGAGGTGCAACACCAGAAAACCAAAGACACTAGTTTTAACGAGAAAGCATATCTTAAAATTAGAAGAACTTAAATTAGAAATAGAAAGTTAAAATGAACGTATAGAACCGCTCCCAATTGTTGCACTCAAATTATATTGTAATTACATAAAGAGTAATTCTAGTGAAAAACAATTTCTTTACAAATAATTCTGAAATTCGTGTCTTTAATCAATTTCTTATTTTTAATTTTTATTTATTATTCTCCGGCACACTTTGTTGCCGGAAATCTTAGTGAACGCGCTCTCATTCAAAACATAACACTACGTAGCGAAACGTCAATTTAAATGGTGAACATCGGTTTAAACATTCAACAGCGGTTGTTTGATTGTAACTCTGATAATACCAGATCAGTTTAAACTAACGTTACACATTGTGCAATTTATTTAATTACATATGTGTATTTTTATTTTTATATTCTGATATTTTTCCTAAATTCGTAATATCGATAATAAATAACGATATTTCATTCAAACTAAGTTGAATATGTTAATCCTAAAAAAATCGTTTATCTAGTTTTAGATGCTCTACGATATTATAACGCATAGTTCAAATATAATAAACTAATGTAATGGATAATTTTCTTTTCCACATAAAATCCACAATTGACCAATAGAACTTTAATTGTTACCTGCAAAACTACAGTCATATATCTACCCTACGAAAAAGCCATACACATAGCCATTAAGAATTATAATACAGAAAACAGATAGTATCTTTTATTTCAGTTTTTGATTTCCAAATCCTAATCAAGTTGAAAAACTCTTCTTGGAAATTGATCTTTTCACCCATCCTGCTTTTTTGGAAACTAAATTCAACATATAGAACGTCTTGGTTCTATTCGAGGTAGTTGAAGCTGTTTGTCATTTTAAAGTATACGTGTAATACGGTACGATTAGTTTAAAACTTGCGCTTTTGCACCTTTTTTTTCTAACACTCAGACCAACTTGCTTTCCACACTCTAAGAGGGTAGATTACGTTATAGCAACGGTAAAGATATTTAATATTCAGAATTAATCTTTTCCTTTTTGACATTCCGGGTTTCAATTTTGCTGAATCAAATACTCTTAAAAACAAAATGATTTGATGATTCCTATCTTCAAAAAGGGGCAAATTAGAAAAAATTAAATAAATATGCTTGTTATAATTAAAACTAATATTTTTGTGGCACCTTTTTCTTTCTTTTTGCCATTAAAAGCTTACTAGCTTTTTCTGAAGTAATTGCGTACCGCAAAGATTTCAAATTGGTTTCAAGTTAGAGAAGAAGGTAATGGAAGCAGCTCAACGTAATTTAAGGCAAACCATCTCTGGCTGGTTGTGGCTGTGCTGGCTAACTTTTGGCAAGAAAATCTTTCATGTCATGATGCTGGCGATCTTTCATGTTCGTGTCACCGAAATTTTAGTGTTCATCCGACCTTTATACACGAATATTTCCCCGACTACGTCCGCAGCCTTGCATTCCCAGATCATATTGCTGCCTTCGCCGTCTTTTAAAATTTGCAGTACGAATTCTGTGTTACTTTTCGCCAACCCTTTGTCTCACAAAAGAAACAAACACCTGTGATTTTAAAAAACAACACCGAATTTGGATAAAACTACCAATATTCCTCATTCAAATGTTAGTATTTTTCCCCACTCGACACGCGACTATTTGTTGTTTTTACCCGAACTTTTTTCTAACGCTACATCATTTAAGCCCAAACTCTGTAAGTCTTCTACAAAAATTAACAACCAGTCTATTTAATCCCAAATACAATCGTGCACTGATCACTTATAAATTAAATTTTCAAAGCAATAGTTGCATTAATTGGTGGCTTTTCCTAGACCCGAATCCTTTTTTACAACCTCGTCGGATAATTCCATAACGTTGGAACAAACGCAAAAATTCAGATTTTAAGAAGTAATAAAGAAGATATAGGGAGAAAAATAGTGTGTCTAATACTTTTGCCAAAGACAAGGATCTTTGACATAGAACTGTGATAATATTATGACGGCCTTATTTTTAGAAATATTGAGAATATTTTTTATACAAAACCCGGTGTTTCCCGGCTGCCCCCTCCCACGGACCCCCCTCCCACTGACTTCCCCAATTGGACCCCCCCCCCCAAAACCCATTGACCACTTCATCCACCCAGAAAAATAGAATCGACACTTAGATCCGCAAAAAAAAAAATACGAGTTCGAATCGTGAGTTATGATTTCGTTCATACAAAAATCCCATGGAAAAAATCACTTTCAGTTTTTCCAAAATGTTCCCATTTTCCTGGCAACTTTTCCAATTTTCTGAAGTGAAAACATATAAATAATGATGTAGTTTTTAGTTAGTCTTGTAATTTGTTAAACGTATGATATCTAAAATGTAAATCATCTGTGTGGAACCTATGAACTAACAGAAACAGAATGGTACTGGTACATTTTTATACATTTTCAATAATCCTGTATTGTATTAGATAAATAGTAATGGTACCGCGTATTATGCAAATTAAATAATACTTCATTTTCGTTCACGAGATATTAGTAAAAATGTTGCAACATGGCAATATTTCTTTGCTCTTCCTCTCTACCTATTTATTTCTCTCTAATTTTACCAATTTGTAATAACAATTTTTAAGACACGGTTTAACGGAATGTGTTTGCAAACTAAAACCAAACATTTTCTACATATTTCCATAAACAATATTTTTTAAAATGTTTTCCAGAAAAATATGAAAGAACAATGTTGTGGATTGATTTCATGAAAATTCAGTTAGTATAACCTTCAGCTGTTAGTCAAAGAGGATTACTGTTTTGTGGTTTGATTCTTAAGTTAGAGTTATGACTTTCGGTATGTATACCTGCGACAGAAAAAAAAGCTACATACCTATTTACATATTTTATAATTGCACAAAAATGTTAAATTTCAATTTCAATTATATTGATTGCTAGTGTGGAAGCAACCCGTTATACGAATAAACGGGCCTCTGCTTGTATTATTTAATTTAATGTCAATTGCCTTACAACTAAAATATATCTCAATTTTTATTCAAAATGTAGAGAAACTGAAAGAAAAGATAATAAAGAGAATTATTGAAAGAGTTGCTGCCATTATGGTTTATGTCTCTCTTAAATCTTTGCGAATCACTGAATTAGTTTACTGATGATATATATTTCGTCGCAGTTTTTGAATCACAATGGTGCGTGCGTTCATGCGTGCGTGAGTGGGTGATTAAGTGAGTGACAGGGGCAATTAGTATATAAGATTAATTAAGATTGTCTTTATAAAACCATTTCAATTTAAACCATTTGAAAGCAATCTTTTATATATGTATTTATGATATATATTATATATTTATGATAATAATAATATATATATATATGATTGTTTGCGTGTACATATATGAAATTATTTTCACATTTATTGAAATATGCAATCATGTTTTCTATTACATATTTAGCTCTGCGGAGTCTCAATCTGTCTATGAAATGAAAAGGTCGATCGTTATCTACTACTGTGCTAGAGTCGAAAATCGAATCAGTGTCAGGATGTTTGTTATGATCCGATCCCCCACTCTGTTCTTCTGCTATGGAGTGAAACAAAAAAAAACGTAATTTTTTATATTGCAAATTAACAAACCATATTTTCTATTTTCCTCTTTTCATTTATTAAGAAAAAAATCAATTTCAATTGTTTTTTATATATTTTAATCTAATTTAATTTCCTTCAGAATATTTTACTTATAATTTCGTTTCATTCAAATTTCAAGATATTACTTGATTACTATACGCAAATTTTAAAATGATATCGACGTTCTATTATTTTTGGGTTTATCATATGATTGCGACTTCGTTTTTGTACAGTAAACTATATTTTTGGTATTTATATTTGTATGTATAGATTTGTATATTCAATCTTATTAATTAACATTTCTTTTCAATGCATACTTAAGGATAATAGCGAAACGTGCATACGAGTATTTAAATCATCATCTGAGGTCGTTAGTAATTGCTTAGCCACCCCGTAAGTTTAATTAACTTCTAAGCACCCACTCATGCATACTGACGTAATTAATCTCTTTTTTTAATAGTTATGTATATCTTTCATAAACGAATTCAAAAAAAATCTAACCACACCCACATGTCTGAATGACAATCCAAAACCAATATAACTGAAAAGAATAGGCAGTGCATTTTTTAACAACTAGATAAAAGTAACTTAATCTTTGAAACAATTAAAAACTTTTCAATTATTGTTTCGCTATTTATATCAAAACATAAATAATACAATTGGAAGAATACTGACACCTTTCAAAAAATATAAATTTTTCTTAGAGAGGATAAACCTAATTTGTAATAAATTTTTTTAAACTGTGAAGTAACTATTGCAGTTAGAACTGTGATACTGCTGTATTATTTACTTTAAAATCTTCCTTAAATGCACATTCAGCGTCAGATATTATTTACTGCGCCGCATAGTCGCGGTTATATGAGGGAGTCTTTACTCTCGCCTGACTTGTTATCCTTTTGGTTCTAGGTCGGTCGGAGTTTCTAGTTTCCTATGTTTTCCAGTCCAGAGCTGTCTTTGTAATAAAACCCACAATTCTGCGTAAAGTATGTTCAAATTTCTCCATATCCGGTTCTACTTCCATAATTGCTGATTCTATGCCTCCAATTTAAAAAAGTGTAAAAAATATGTAGATAAAAAGAAGAAATATAAAAACCTGCAATGGGCAGGTTATTCCACTAGAAATATTAATTTTCAGGATTCATGGAATTGCTGAATGTATTAAACGACGTAAGTATGATGAGTAGATAATATCGGTAAGTCTTCTTTGATGAATATCAATTATATAAATTTAATAAATATATTTACTGTATGAAAACAAATTTCGCAATCGTGATTTGATAAATTTCAAAAATTAAAAATTATTTATGCCGAATAAATAAAGTTTAATAATGTAATTTTTTACAGTTATCTAAGATGTGCTGTTATTGTATGTGTGTGTAAACTGTGTATATAACTGTTTATGGATTTATATTCAAATTATGGCTCTCTTTAACCTCTACGTTTGTAAACGTTTTAAATACATACATATATATTTCTATAATATATTTACTTATACAATAAATTACCTTATGCACACATTCTATTCTACTAATTAAGAATATTGAAAAATATGCTGTTGCATTTCACATCAAATTTCTAGAAAAGATTTTACGTTTTTCAGAAAACGAACAAAAAATCGAACACTCAAACATTACTTGTTTTCGCATATAAAACGCGTACTGATCGTCGTTCTAATTCACATCAATATAAGCCTAAATCCATTATCAGGTAATTTTTATTTTATTTCCCTATTTCTATGTATGTCGAGCATTCTTATATTTTTTATCTATTTTCTTTCTGGTGACTTTCTGTATTAATAACTACATAAATAATTTAGTCTTTTTTGGCGATATGTCATATGTAACAACAGGTTTAATGACACAGACACATATACATACGTATGTAGGTATATTAATCTAATTTTCATTTTTGTTAAAGGTTTTTAATTACATACATACTATAAATATATTTCAAGTGATGTAACAATCGATAATTTTTGTTAATAAAGTGCGTTGTAAACAGTTTGAAAAACAAATGATTTTTATTTTACTTTAATTGTTTAAAAAAGAAACTTTATATTTAAAAAATCGTCAGCATCAACCGGAGTCCGTTCCTTGTCTCCTGAAAAAAATATAGCCACCGGTGCCAAACCCGAGTCTATGTCATCCTTTTCGCGCATATACGGGCCCAACAATTCTCCGCAAGACATTCTTCTTGGCTATGAGGTCTCATAGCATTTAGCATTGTTCATTGTTTTATACACCAGCAGCTTGAACGTTATGGTTATATTCCTGGATTTAATATATTTTAACAGACTATTGTAGGCTTTATTGGCTTTATTATCAATGCTATTATTTCCGGCTGATTTTGCTTCCCATTTATGTGCAGCCCACAACCCATTCCATCTGGTTGAACATTTACTTTACACGTCTTTGGTTTCTTTTCTATTGATGTCAAAATCGTCTGTATAAGTCAGTATCTGGATAGACTTAGAGGATTCTTCCTCATGTCGTTACTTGATCTGAATATGATTGCTTGGCCAACAACATTGGACGTGTTCAACCTACGTAGTCTTGTCAGTTTATTAGAGATACTGAATTCTTTCATTGTTTTATAAAGTTCTACTCTGGATATGCTCTTATAGGTGGCTTTAAAGTCTTTAAACGGATGGTAAGCGGGTTTATCCAATCTTGTAGGATAAAGAAGAAAATCATACGCTGTACCACGATAACGGATGGTATAAGGGTTTATCCAATCTTGTAGGATAAAGAAGAAAATCATACGCTGTACCACGATCATTGCTGGTCATTAAGATATCCCCTTTCTTATTATAAATTGGACAAATAATGCCCCTTATCTAGTCTTATGACAATGCTTCTTCCTCCCATACTTGCACTTTATGTATTGCTTGATATAGAGGGGGCTCTCTTGATTTAATCAGCTTCGCTGGGATGCCATATCGAGGCCTTATTTTTTTTAGCCGATTTATCGCTAAGCTAACTTTGTCTTCGTTTGGTGGCGGCAGCATTTTGTGGTCGTCATTCATTTAAGGAGTCTCCAATGTTTTAAAAAGTGTATATTTAGTTACATGTTAGATAGTGTATATTTTTGAAAATAGATGAACCGAAAATACCTATGTTCAGAACTGTTTGACCCAAGTCGCCATAAAAAGGATATTAAAAATATTCAAAGCTGTATTTTATTTGGCTCGTCACATGACGATCCTCTTCAATCAGTTTTTTCGATGTTTTTGTTTTCTGGCTCAACACTTGCTTTTGGACTACCTTCACGAGTCTCGTCTTTGAGTGAACGTCGTTCGCGTTTAAATTTATTGTACCAATTATAAACACTAGCCAAGGATGGTGCTACGTCACCAAAAGTCGAATGCAGTGATTCAGAGCACTGTTGAGTTAGCCATTTTCAAAAATCGTAAAAAATCATCACACAAAGATTTTCACGCGATGATTCCATTTTTACACAGAATTAAATTTTTCAATTAAATAAAAAACAATATTGCGATGCGAACTGACAGTTTACCTTTGAGAATCCAAAAATGTTAAACTTTTTGACTGACAGCGAATGTGGCCGAAGTTTGGTGGAAAAGCCCCCTTTCCGATACATTCAGCACTCTTTTAAAAAAGGTTAGAGCCAAAAAATGACTTTCACATTAAAGTTCATCAGGGGGCGTGTTCAAAAGTGGGCGGGCCTAAATATTGGTGTCAAATGAAAGGTGACAATAACTTCTACACGGCCGTACTTTTTTTATGGGCGTACGCCGGCTAAAACGGAAGTTTGATCAAGTTGTACCTGGTTCATGTGGTTTTTCATATAATTGAGTGAAATGTCATCATGGTTCAGTTGTTCACATACAAAAACAGGTATGTGTAACATGTAAAAGGTAATAAAAATACCTTCCGTCCTATAAAAATTTTGGTCCAATCCAACCCCCTCGACAGAGTTAGAGCCAAAAAATTACTCACATTAAAGTTCAGCAGGGGGCGTGTTCAAAAGTGGGCGGGCCTAAATATTGGTATCAAATGAAAGTGATAATTACTTTTCCACGGCCGTACTTTTTATGGGCGTACGCGTACGGAAGTTTAATCAAGTTGTACCTGGTTCATATGGTTTTTCGTATAATTGAGTGTAATATCATATGATTGAGTTTTTCACATACAAAAACATGTGTTATATAACAAATTGCATTATAAGTTTTACGCGGTTAGGGGTTTCGGACACTGAAAGCCCTTATTAAGCAGACCTCAAAAACTGCAATCTTGTTTGGAAGAGACGCCCCATTAGGAGAGAGAGCCTTGACAAATTTTTGAGTTATTTTTGGAATACATTTTTGAAATTGGTTTGATGGTTGTAAGGGGATTAATAAAAGGTAAGAAGAATACATTTCATCGTATAAAAAACTGGGTTCAATTAACCCGCATCGGCAGAGTTATAGACAAAAAATGATTTTCACATTAAAGTTCAGCAGGGGGCCTATTTAAAAGTGAGTGGGGTTAAATATCGTTAGAAAATGAAAGGTGGAAATTACATCTGCACAGCCATACCATTTGCAATGAGGCCCAATTTTATCTTTAAAATTTATACAATAAGATGCCAAGTGCAATTAAGTACTTGTGAGTATATTATAAATAAAACGAAATTTATTTGAAATACAAATAAACATATCTAACATTATTTAATTTTTTATTTAAGCCTTTTCCGCATCACCCTTGAGGTAAGCTTAGAAATGCGTTTTTTTTACATGCTATCCCCAGTAGGCCTAATGCATGAGTTCTGAAAATAACTTTTTATTTATTTTTGGCTTTTATGTTACCATTCAAAAAGCTTACAACATTTCTTTTTGTGCAGCACGAATAGTATCTGCCGACATATTTCCCTGCACTGAAATCATCAAACAAAGCTTTTACTTTTTGCCACTTCACTGAAGTTAAACGTTTTCTTATCATTAACTCCAAACTCTGGAGTGAAATTCCGTTCAAAAATGCAAACGTTGTTACTAATAGACGGTCTGAGTACGAACCGTCACTATAAATCGGCTCCTCTATGAAGTCAGGTACTCTGTTAAAACAGCACACATCGTACCTGTTTAGCAGCTTTTCTCGTAAATCAGAAAGTAAAAAATATACACATAAATGTATTAAATGATTTCTATTAAATGGAAAAATAAATCAATCAAGCACACACAAATTATATTTTTTTTAAACATGAATTAAAATTGGTTTCTCAAATGACAAAAGGAATTTTTGTTGTTTTACTCGGGTCTGTTTTTTTATTCAACCTAAGCGAGTAAAGATACACCGAATATTTTTACACTAGTAACATTTACTCGGTGTATTTGGGGTAAACTTACTCGCTCTGGTTGAATAAAAAAAACCCAACTTTGGTGAATTTTCCGATGTTTTAACAAGGCAAATAAAGCGTTCTAAATGGAAGGAAATATATATAATATTGGGCAAGAGTATAAATACAATTAACAAAAATAAAGAGTGGACGTACATCCGAGACGTGTTTTGGCAGAATTGCAGAAAAACTGCCATTGTAAGTATGTATTCTTGTAATGAATTTTGAAATGAGCAAAATTAACGTTGTATCTAGGCAAAAGTAGACAATTCTAAAAAACGGGTGCTGCTGGGGGAAAAGATTGCAAACTGACTGCGTGCGTCAACATCGTTTTGGACATAGTTGGAAGGAAATCTGAAGCTATAATTGGGCTTGGAGTTGAGGAGTCTTTGAATACTCTAAATCGTTAGTGCGTCAGAATCACTCATAGTTTGAATATTTTTGAAATGAACGAAAATTAAACCATTTTCATTTAATGTTTATTTTATTTAAGATTGTACACAAGATCTAAGAATCTTAAAATGTAGGCATATTTAATTATTAAATATTTCAAATATAAACATGAAATTATTTACGAAATGTTTACAAACAACTTACATTTCTTACAAGTCTTGAATCTCCTGTAAGATTTTTTCGACTTTTCTACAAGTGAGATCTAGTTTTTTTCTACACTTGTAGCTCTGTGTTACAGAAGCAGGGAAATCTCATAATTTCCCACTTGTAAAGTGCACCCATTACACTTGTAGAACTGGCCACTAATTAATTTTTTTTTGTTACAGAAATGTGTTACACTTGTAAAAATTCACTTGTATTACAAGTACTTGTAGCTTTGTGTTATAGGCCCCTGGTCTCACTCGGTCGATACTCATCATTAAAACCAGTCGTATTTCCTTTGCCATTTTGTGTTTCTTTTGACTTTGGGCTAAAGTGCGTTTTGGGGGGTTAGGGCTTTCGGACCACCCCCCCCCCCACTTCCAAGAGCGCTTAATAAGCAGAACTCGAAATTAAAGTTACCAGAGGGCGTGTTTACAAGTGGGCGGACCTAAATATTGGTATAAAATGAAAGGTGAAAATGACTTCTACACAGCATTTCTTTTACAATTGATCTTTTACAAATTGAACCCATAAACACAGTACGGCTGTGTAGAGCTAGTTTCCACCTTTGATTTTACACCAATATTTACCCCGCCCACTTTTGAACACGCCCTCTGTTTTTTTACTCTAACTCTGCCGAAAGGGGAGGGGAAGGAGATTTTTTAAATGAAAGGTATTTTTATTACCTATCATTTGGTACCAATAAACCTCAAAACCACCTTCAAAGCTATTGGAAAAATTCATTTTTCGGAAAAAAAAAAAACTCAAAACGTTGGATGCCCCTCCCATCTAAAAAGCTTGATTCCACGGAGAATCATCCGAAAGGCAACTACAAAAAATGACTTGAACTTGAAATGGCAAATGGCAAATGGTATAGAATGGAACGTTCTATACGACAAAACAACAATTGACGAACACACACATAAACGTACACAAATGCTTCGTTATGTGTAGCCACAACGTTCATTGGAATGACTTTCATTACCACGCCTGTGTAGCCACGCTAAAACACATGATGCCATGAGCGTGCAAATAGAGATTACTAATTACTTAAATTACATTTTTCTGCTTTTGTTTTTATTGTGAAATTAAATCTTTTAGTTAAAATTTTATAGTTTTTGGGCGTTTCTACGGTATCCGTAAAAACGGTATTTTTGCCCCATCCCCAGCTGACCGCCCCCGCCCACCTACCACCTCCCACAAATGTGGGTGGGCGTGGAGGCGACGCCCCCTTTTGGTGGGAGGGGCATCCAAAGTTTTGAGTTTTTTTCTTCAGAAAAATGAATTTTTCTAAGTTCGTAGAAGAAAGTGTGGGGGTTAATTGGTATCATACGAAAGGTAATAAAAGTACCTTCCATTTAAAAAAGGAATGGGGCCAATAGAATCCCCCCGACGGAGTAAGAGTAAAAAACAGACTTTTCCATAAAAGTGTAAAAAGGGGCGTGCTTAAAAGTGGGTGGGCCAAAATATCGGTATCAAATGAAAGGTGATAATTAGGTCTACTCAACCATGCTATTCTTAAGGGCGTGGCTCAATTCTAGCGGAATCGCAATCAATTTATATTGCGTTTATATGCAACTTTATCTAAAAATGCTTACCCCATACCATATGCTGGCCGATACCATATTATGCTTACCCCATACAAAACCTAAAAAAATCTGTTTTTGGGGGGGGGGGGATGTGAAAATCGCCATCGTTTTTTAAAAGGAAAAACTCCTATCTGAACATAAATGAATTGAGCGCAGAGCAATTTACAGTGTGTCACGGGTTTTTTATAAAATGGAAGGTATTTTTATTACCTTTCGTCCGATACCAATTAACCCCCATACCTCCTTCTAAATACTTAGAAAAGTGCGTTTTTCTAAAAAACAACTCAAAATTTTGTATGCCCCTCCCACCTAAAGTGGGCGTCTCCCCCCAACAAGATGGCGATTTTCGCAATCTGCTCAATTGGGGCTTTCAGGAGGTATAAAAAAGCCAAATCGAGAAATACGTGTACCGTAGTTTAGCCAAGGTTCGCACTGCAAACACCGAGACGGAGGCAGAGAAAATTTAGAACAGATGTATTAGTGGGCGTTATAATTGTTAGCTGTGATCAAAACCTTCTCTATAGAAAGCCCAACTGTACGCATACTAATGCAGTGAAACTATCCCAAACACGTCTGTGTTTGTGGGATGTGATGGGAGCAAAACCTTCTCTATAGAAAGCCCAACTGTTCCGATCGTACACAGATACAGATATTTGTATTAGTAATCAACTAAAGAGCAAAATCCATATAAAAATTTTCTGTTTCCCACTACCACATCTTACGTTTCTCGCTCTTTGCGACTACTTATTTTTTGTACACTGTATTCACATTCCACAAACACACATGCGTTTGGTATTGTTTTACAGCATTAGTATGCGTAGAGTTGGGCTTTCTATAAGAAGGTTTTGGATGGGAGTGTACAAAAAATAAGCAGACGAATTTTAATGAAACGCGCTAACTGGCGGTAGTGCAAAGAGCGAGAAACATATATATGGATTTTGCTCTTTTGTTGATTACCACTACATAAACATTTGCGATTTTTTAGCATGTATCCGTGTATCAGCGAAACGGTTGCGCTTTCTATAGAGAAGGTTTTGGCTGTAATCACCGAAATTATGAAAAAAACCACATTTAATGCACTACAAAACTCAATATTGGCCGCCCTTGCTCACTAAACTCTTTTACCCACGGGCACCAGTCGGGTCTCAGGACCCGATCACTCCAAAAATTTTGCAAAAGTTTTGTCCATCGGAGATAAACATTTGTTTAGAATTTGAAGTAAATCGGTCTTATTTTTAAAAAAGTTTTATGGGCACCACTCGGGCGTCAGGGCCCGTTCACTATAAAAATTTTATAAACAAATTTTGTTCATCGAAGATACACATATGTTTAAAGATTGAATAAACCACCAGTCTAATTTTTAAAAAAATTTATGGGCACCCCGCGGGCCACAGGATACACACATGTGTATAAAATTTGAAGAAAATCGGGTTAATTTTTTATAAAAAATTGTAAGGGGCCTCACGACCTCGGGGCCTGGGGTCTCCAAAATTTTTAGAAAAAGTGTTGTTCATCGGAGATACAATTGTAAATAAAATTTGAAGAAAATCGGGATAATTTTTTATAAGAAATTGTAAGGGGCCTCACGACCCCGGGGCCTGGGGTTTCCAAAATTTTTACAAAAAGTGTTGTCTATTGGAGATACAAATATAAAATTTGAAGAAAATCGGGTTACTTTGTTTAGAAAATTTGTATGGGCCCCATGACCCCGGGGTCTCCAAAGTTTATTCAAAAAGTGTTGTCCATCGGATATACACATTATTTATTTATAATATATTCTCAAGTACTTAATTGCACTTTGCATCTTATTATATAAATTATGAAGATAAAATTGGGCCACGTTTTTGCAAATGGTATGGCTGTGTAAAGCCCTATCTAAATATAAATTAAAACAACAATTTCCAAAATGCAACAAAACAATGTATACAACAGATTCTCGGCTTTCGTGTTCGTTTTTTCGAGAAAAAATCTACGATCAAGCCCAGATTTCTAAAACAAACAAAAAACACGACATTAGATATGTTTATTGGTGTTTCATTTAAATTCCGTTTTATTTATTATATACTCACAAGTACTTAATTTACTTGACACCTTTATATAAATTTTAAAGAGAAAATTGGGCTACGCCATTGCAAATGGTATACTCCTTCAAAACATAAAATAAAAAAAAATACCATAAAATAAAAGAATTGTTAGATATGTTTATTGGTCTTTCATATAAATTTCGTTTTATTCATAATATACTTAATTGCACTTGGCATTTTATTGTATAATTTTTAAAGATAAAATTGGGCGCCATTGCAAAAAGTTTGGCTGTGCAGAAAAAATTTCTACCTTTCATTTTATACCAATATTTAGCCCCACTTACTTTTAATGTGAAAGTCATTTTTTGGCTATAACTCTTTCGAGGGGGGTTGGATTAAACCCAATTTTTATAAGACGAAATGTATTTTTATTACCTTTTATATGATACCAATTGATCCCCTTACAACCATCAAACCAATTTCAAAAATGTATTTTTCCAAAAATAACTTTTAAGCACGCCTCTGCTGAACTTTAGTGAGAAAGACATTTTTTTGCTCTAACTCTGCCAAGGGGGGTTGGATTTTTTTATATGATGGAAGGTATTTTTATTACCTTTTATATGATATTCAAAAAAGTTGTTTGTTGGTTGGTTGTTTTTCATACTTTTAGTATCATTGGGTGTGTTCCATGCCGATTATAATAGCTGGCGTTATTGGTTTAAGGGGAAAAACTTTCAATATATGTTCCATCAACAATCCACTATATATGCAAGTAGCTGTCTCCTTAGATTTCGAAATTCATCCATTATCTGATTTTAATCGATTTCACTTTCGGGCCACCTTATGAAGAACCATCGATGATTACTTATAATCCTTGTAACTTCTATTACTATAGTCCCGTGCAATGTAAAAGCGGTCCGACAAGTCCTGGTACGAGCATCCACTTCTAGCTTCCATATAGATAAGAGAAAAGCTTGCTTAAAGCATACTCCGGGTCTTCTTATTTTTGAAATTTTCCAAAAAAGCCTTAATTTTGCTTCTAGACTCTGCAAAAAAGTTGTTTTACATTTTTTTTAAATAATAATAATTCCACTTCTTCTTATGTCTACTCTACTCACCTACGCGCCATCGCGTGCGGTTCATGGCAATGAGCTTCAGCTCTCTCCAACTCTTCCCCAATTGCCGTGACTCCTCCTCAACTGTTCGGCGCCATGTATTTCTCGGACGACCCGTTCTTCTACCATCCTGAGAAAACGGGTTCCATTGCACTGCGTAATTTGCTATGGAACTGTCGCCTTTTCGGAAGTGTATGACCAATCCACTGCCACTTCCGTCGTTGGATGGTTGTGCCTATTGGTTCCTGACCCGTTCTCTGGTAAAAATGTTCGTTAGAGATACGGTTAGGCCAGAAAACCCAGTTAGAGATGTTCCGTAGGCACCTATTTACGAACGTTTGTAATCTTTTTGTGATAGTAGCGGTCACCTTCCAAGTGCTGCACCCATACAACAGCACAGACTCAAATAATCAAAGTTACATGGTTTTCGTGGTGAATGCTTTGGGTATTTGTGTGTATGTTTGTCAATTTGTTGTTGTTTTGCCGTATAGAAAGTTCATGCTTGCGCCAAAAGTCATCTTTCGTAGTTGACTTTCGGTGAATTATCGGTGGAATCAAGCTTTCTCTTTCCAACTCACTAAAAAGTTACATGTTTCGCTGGACATGACTTTAATTCCCATGATCTCTTTGGCTTTTGGAATGAGTAGCCATGCTCATTTCCACTGAGCCACGGCGCCCACTTGGCTTTGTTATGTACGCGTATACATATAAAAGAAATAAACCATTAATATAGAAGAATAAAAAAAACCCACCCTCAACCTATAAGATAATTTACATGAATATCCACTCACTTTTTTAAATTCTCTATATTAACTTCGCGTGCACGTGGCTGGCTGGCTGGCTGGTCAGATTTTCTGATCAATTTTCAGCCAACTTTCCATGGCCCGATTTTATTGAAATTTTGCACAAATGTATATTTCCGGTGACAATACTTTCTCGGACCTCGGGTTCGGGGGGCTCCCATACAAATATTTTACAAAATTTACCCGATTTTCTTTAAATTTTGTACACATGATGGAAAACACTTTTTGTACAAATTTGGAGCGATCGGCCCCTTGGGGACCCCAATATACAATTTTTAAATATCGCTATATCGCATCAGATCACGGCAAAGTTTGAGCTCTGTGCTTTGTGAGCAGCGCTGTTCGTGGATGATTTTGCCACAAGCCGAGCACGCAGTGTGTGTGTGTGCGTGTGTGTGTGTATCTCCGATTAGAGAATTTACAAGAAAAATTTTAATTATTATGGGTTGTTTTTTTAAATCCCAAGCATTGAAGTTGGCAGTAATGCAGCATTGCAGCGATGGTATCTGAAAAGAAAGGAAAAGCAAAAGCAGAATCTCAACTTCAATAAAATAAAGTTCACTTACCTGCACAATGAGATAATCCTCAGCCGACGTCGAATGCATGTGTCGAATGCATGTGTCGAATGCATGTGCCGAATGCATGTGCCGAATGCATTTACCGAGAAAGCAAAACCAAAAATTGAAAAACATCATTCTATGACAAATATTAAAATTGAGACGCGATATCTATTTCTCAAATAGTTTTTCTTTTTGAAAGACAGAAATCGCGCCTCTATATCATAGATTTACACTTACCTGTTGATTTTGCACAGCACTGCACAGTAGAATTTGCCACCACTTCGGCATACATGTAAAATGCAAAGCATTTTTTTTTGTCCAATGAATTTCAGGGCCAGGGGCTGGATATTCCCCCAACCCTATCGACACTATATTTCTATGCCCGAATTAATAAATAAAATTAAAACAACCAACAAATAAACAAAAGAAATAAACAAACGAAATATAAACAACAAAAAAACACAAAATTCAAACCACCCGATTTGACAACAAAAACAAATTACTGACTAATATCTGTCACTCGATATGTTGACATAAGTCAGCTGTTCTAAATGGACTAGAGTGATTATAGAATGGCAAATGTTGAGGTAAAATTGGTTTGAGTGAGTACAGTACTGCGGACTGTGTTAAAAAGTTGAATTCAAGTTTCTCTAAAGTTAAATTGAATTTTTTTTGTTTAAAGCAGTTTTTGGTTAAATGAATTATTGAAGTTTTCATTCAAATTTAAATTGAGCGATTTAAAAACAGTTTTTTTATAGTCGAAAGTAAATAGTGCTGTGGGTTAGAGCCAATTTTCAAAAGCGAAAATATCAATCCAGTTCAAAAAAAAAAACAAAAATAGTGCAATGCACTAAACGCCATTTTCTTGGAAAGTTGGGATTTGGCCATCAAACAGAGACAGTCGAAGACTATTACTTAGTTTTTTTTAAGAAAGTTTAAATTTAAAGTCTTGAAACTAGAAATTTTTAGTGGGGGAAATTTGAAAAAAAAAAATTTTTAAATCCTCGCAAGCTCCATTTAACACACATTACTCCATTTTTTTTTAAAAAAAAAATGAAAATTGTGCAAACGTACCAACCGCCATAATTTTTTTTGCATGCCAAAGTTTGAACCGTCCAGTTACCTTCATAAAGAAAGCTGATGTAAAAAAAGCTACAACAACAACCATCAGTTAACAGCAAAGCTACAACAACAACCATCAGTTAACAGAAAAGTTACAACAACAAATATCAGTTAACAGCAAAGCTACAACATCAATCATCGATGTTTCGAAAAAAAAACTACATCATCCATCAAGGTAGTTAATTCAAAAACTACATCAACCATCAATGCGACGGAGTTCATACTAGCTCATCTGCGACAAGAACCCCAAATTCCATTAAAAGGACTTCAAAAATATTAAATCGAATTTTGTTTGCCTCAAAAATTGAGCCATAAGTGAATTTATCGAGAATTGAGTTTTTTTATTCCATATAAAATTGGTTTTTTTTGAGTTTTTATTCAGAGTAAAATCGAATTTCATACCTTCCTACCTTTTTTTTTAATTTAAAATTTAGTTTTTTTACTTGTTGGGAGTTTTTTTTTATTGCATTCAATTTAATATTAAATCGGTTTAAGTTTTACTGAATTTCCTTTTGAAATATAATAAGTGTAAACTGCGTTTAGTAGTAACTAATATTCTAGTAACCCACTTTGCTACAGGTGATTCAACGATATCGTGCCGACAGGATCTCTTTGAAAAACACTCAAGTAAGTCCATTTACTTATATCTTTTTATACACCCGTTGGCTACTAAGAGCAATATGAAATAATTGATAATTCATTTTCTTTAAAATTTTGAGTTTTTATTAAATTTCCTTTTTTTTAATGGTCGCAATTTACTTTGTACTAACAATAATTTGTTTTATCATTCTTTTATAATTACAAATGAATTATAAATTCTTTGAAAATACATTTTTTTACATTTCAATTGAATTTTAAAATATACTCATGTACTTATATTGCTAAACATATTTCCATTATATTTTAAATTGAATTTTTACATCCGTTAGTCTAATTTGAAGTTTTTTTTTTTGAATAAAAGGTATCAAATGTATTTAAAATTCGAAAAGATAAACAGTTGAGAAATAATTGATAATTCATTTTCTTTAAAATTTTGAGTTTTTATTAAATTTCCTTTTTTTTATTGGTCGCAATTAACTTTGTACTAACAATAATTTGTTTTATCATTCTTTTATAATTACAAATGAATTATAAATTCTTTGAAAATACATTTTTTTTACATTTCAATTGAATTTTAAAATATACTCATGTACTTATATTGCTAAACATATTTCCATTATATTTTAAATTGAATTTTTACATCCGTTAGTCTAATTTGAAGTTTTTTTTTTGAATAAAAGGTATCAAATGTATTTAAAATTCAAAAAGATAAACAGTTGAGTTCTTATTGCCGTTGCCCATTGGGTGGGAGGCATAATTCTTTGTTGCTTTATATTTTTTTTTTGTGGTCCTCACCATGAGTGAGTAGATCAAGTTGGCTGTAGGTGTGTGGCTGGGATTGGTGATCCCACGGTGATTTCTCTAGGCGCTTTTCAGATGACGACGTGACGGACCATGGACGATCGGACGAAGTCGACCTTTCCTTCATGATTTTATGAGGCCTCGGTACTGGTGCAATCAGGACATTCCTTTTAGATTTAATTAGCTATTAAGTGAAAAAGAAATCAAATTTTTTTTTGTTAATTTTAAAGTAATTTTAATATAGAATAATATAGTTATAAGCTTAAAATATAAAAGCATGCACCGGGACTGAGGGACGGTATCCTTTATTCCCTCCTTTATCCAGCCCCTTTTGATTCCGATTTTCCTTTTTTTATTTTTTTTTTATTAAAATTTTTGTTCATGACGAGGTGTCACTGGTAAGTGACAATGACCACCCGTCCGACGAGCTAAGCCGAGCAACCGCGAGCGTGTCGCGACGTCCTTGCCAGTGGCAGAACCCCTAGTGGGACCTCGCTCCATAACAAATGGCGCCCAACGTTTTACGGCTCTACCCATCGTTTCTTGAAGGACAATATATATATATATATATATATATATATATATATATATATATATATTGTATATATATATAGCGCATAGGTGTTAAGTCAAAAATTATTAATAATTTCCCATTGTGAATGGAAAACAATCAGAATCCATTAGGAGCAGCGCCCAAAGGTTCTATCGCTGCAAGGGTGACTACGCGGAGTCAAGTTCGAGGAGCCAGCCGTGGTCAAATTCCCCAATCGAATTCAAACCTCAACGCAAATCCGGTTGAGAGGCTTCTGCTTAATCAGGCTGATATCCAGGTCATTTCCCCTAGAGGATTCGAGGAAGTAGGAAGTTCCTTGTCACATAGGCAACAGGACCTACGCGACAGGATGCCTGTAGAGAGGTCGCCTAATCGGGGGAATCCGATGACCAACAGAGAACAGACTATCAAGTTCGCGATAGTGTCCAAGGAGACACCGAAGAAGGTGTAGACAGAGCGGGATATGGTCGACTTGCAAACCAGGGAAATAGGCAGGCATTAGAGGATAATCGGGAGCTGGTCAACTTCATGAACAGCATAGTGACGACCGCTGTACAAAAAAGCCAGGCTGACCTGATGTCTGCTTTCGCCAAAAATATGGGCGAAATGATGTCCGTGTTTAAATCTAGACTAGATACTCTCGGTAGTAGGTTGGATAGCGTAGAAAAGAAATCAGGTTCAGCAATAGAAAACACAGGTAATGCTAACATACAAACGTCTAAACCGACTTCGACGCCGACCGCTGACCACACGGGCAACAAGCCCAACATATTATTGTCACCGACTGGACGTAACGAAACTAGACGTAATGAAGCAATACACAAAGACACAAGCAACAGCATGCCCACATTTCGCACCAGCGAATTAGGCGAAAGAAGGTTCTGCGATATGCATAAGTGGGGGATAAAATTCGACGGCACTCCCAAGACCATGACAGTCGAAAGCTTCATCTTCCGAATTGAGACCATGCAAACGAAAAAGGGCTATACGAGAGCACAACTCTTTGACAATATTCACCAACTGCTGTCAGGTGCAGCCGAGCGTTGGTACTGGCAATTTATGGAAGAGAGAGCAAACGACGACTTGTTGAACTACCACGACGTAAAAACAGAACTGATCAGACATTTTAAGACTGCAGACTCGGACCATGATCTCATGAAAAAGATACTCGACCGTAGACAACAACCGAACGAAGACTTCGACGATTACTGTTCATATATACGTGCGCTAAACTTACAAATGAAGAACAGAATGTCTGAACGAGATCTCGTGAAAATCCTCAGGGACAACATGAAAGACAGAATGAAGTCACTCATATTTGGATGTACCCTTGACACCCTACATGAGTTAAGGGAAAAATATAGAGAAGGTGAAAAACTATTTCAAACTCAAGCAACGAGATTCCACAAGCATGTGAACGAAATTGACACCGACGAAATCGACGAAACAAACAGAATAGAGGCAATATTGACAAAGTACAATAAAGATAAAAAGATGACAAAGAATAAAAACCGTAATACCAGTGGTAGCAATGTTCCTTGTAGTGATGTCCATAACCAGTGTTCGTCCCATTTCCACTCACTAGTATGTTTTCAGTCTGGTCAGTCTAATGTTCCTGTTTTGGTATGTCCTTCATGTAAAAAAATATCGGAAAACTCGGTGATGGGCGATGCATCCGGGAGTGTTCGTACAATGGACAAACTCCCGGAGTAGAACCTAAAACAATAAGCATTTTAAAAAGATCTGACAAAGAAAATAATAAACAAGAAATGGTCAAGACAATACCTGCAAGAAAAAGTCTCCATCAGCGTATCCTGGACTACGAAGAATACGAAGAAAAGAATCTTTTCTGAAGACCCTGCCCTAGATGAAAGAAAAAAGAAGAATTTTATTAGGATTACGAAACTGCGAGAAAAGTTCGCCGTAAAAAGAGTTAGGTTTAGGAGTTTAGAGGCCACTGTCCTGCAGACAGATGACGATAACCGACCATACGCGAAAGTCAAACTACTAGACGATACGGTGTTAGGTCTTTTGGACAGTGGCGCATCTGTAAGTTGTTTAGGGAAAGGTGCAATAAAGTTTATTGATGACAACGCATTACAGATGAAAAAAATTAATTCAAATATAAGAACTGCAGACGGAAACAAACAAAATATTACAGGGGTAGTGACGATTCCCATAACATGGAAAAACAGGACAGAAGATTTGGTATTTTATGTTGTGCCGTCCTTACAGCAAGTCTTATATCTTTGAGTGAACTTCTGGAGAACGTGTAGAGTCGCTCCTGATATAATTTCTGAGATTACTCAAGTAGAAACGAACACAGACCCGATGATGCGAGTTCTCTCGCCAGCACAAACGGAGGCTCTACAGGCGGTTAAACATAAGTACCCGTCTTTCACGAAACTTGGCCTCGGTAAGACCAGCCTAGAGAAACATGTGATCGAGACCGCCGAAGTGGAGCCGATCAAACAGAGGCACTACCCAGTGTCTCCGGCAATCCAAAAGCTTCTCTTCGACGAGCTCGATTGCATGATTTCCTTGGGGGTGATCGAGGAGAGCCGAAGTGCGTGGAGCTCTCCGGTTGTGCTGGTGAGAAAACCTGGCAAAAACAGACTGTGCCTAGACTCACGTACAGTTAACGCGGTGACTAAAAAAGACGCATACCCGTTACCCCATATAGAAGGGTTGTTAAGCCGCTTGCAAAACACTCGATTTATTTCGGGGACCGACCTGAAGGACGCCTTCTGGCAAATTCCATTGGAGGTGAGGTCCAGGGAGAAAACGGCCTTCACAGTCCCTGGGCGGCCACTGTATCAATTTACAGTGATGCCATTTGGACTGTGCAATGCTGCCCAGAGAATGTGTCGGCTTATGGACGAGGTGATACCGTCAAGGCTCAAAGACAACGTCTTTGTCTACCTTGACGATCTCCTTGTCTGCTCTCCGGACTTCGAAAGCCATATGGGTTTGCTAGAGGACGTTTATCCCAAACTTTTCAGGTATGAGTGCTCCAATGACAGAATGCCTGAAAAAAGGTAAAGACTTTAAAATGACGGACGAAGCAATTAAGGCATTTTATGAGCTTAAAAAGCTCCTGACAACAGCACCTATCTTGACTAACCCTGATTTTACAAGACATTTTTACATTCAATGTGATGCATCTACGACTGGTGTTGGGAGCGTCCTCTTCCAATTTGACTCAGAGGGTAGAGAGAGGCCGATTGCCTACATCTCTCAAAAGTTAAATTAGGCACAAAGAAACTACAGCGTCACGGAGCTGGAATATTATGCAGCAGTCTTAAGTGTGCGGAAATTCCGTGCCTATATTGAACTGCTGCCGTTCACGATAATCACGAACCATGCCAGTTTGAAGTGGCTTATGTCGCAGAAGGACCTGTCTGGCCGTTTGGCTAGGTGGAGCTTGAAGCTACAAGCCTTTGACTTCACAATTGAGCACAGGAAGGGCACACAAAATGTTGTCCCTGATGCTCGTGTTCACATGGAGGAACTCTCATCAGATGTTAGCCTAATAGACGTTGACCTGAATTCCAGTAGACAGTAAAAGATGGACAGGATAAATTCCCCGACATATGCATTTCGGACAATTACGTTTACAAACGGACAAATATACGTACCGGGGACGCACTACAAGAAGATAGAGCTTGGAAGCTCTGGGTACCGTCTGAGTTGAGGAAGAGTCTTCTGAGTTCGGCTCATGTTTCTCCAGCTGCAGGACATGGAGGCATTCATAAGACGCTTCATAAGTTAAGACAGAAATACTTTTGGCCTGGAATGACTATAGATGTAAACGACTTTATAAAAAACTGTGATATATGTAAGTGCAATAAAAGTACGAATAGGACGAAAGCATGTTAGCTTTGCGGCATTTCCACTGCGAAGTGTTGCGCACGAAGCTACTAGCCTAGAGCCGTATTATGCTGTCTTCGGCTTCCAAATGGCACAGAACGGATCCGCGTTTGACATTATGCGACGGTTAAACGACATTAAACAATCAGACGTCAGAACTTTAGAGACAAAGGACAAACAACAAATTAAAAGGGACGAGATATTTAGAAATTTAAGTAAGGCACATGACAAAGGAGAAAAGACCTACAATTTGAGAAGCCGAGACATTAAATACAAAGTTTCAGACAGAGTGACAAGATAGCAAGCTATAATGCCAAACGTGGACCGAAAGCTATTAAAAGTATTATATTAAAAACTATAGGAAATTCCCTATATGAAGTAGGGAATTTGAGAGGAGAAAAGGTAGGCATTTTTTATGCCAAAGACACCTTTGCCTAGTAGTGATTGTAAGAGTTTAAGAAATTGACGATTATTTATTATTTATTATCTATAATTTATTATTCTTTATTTATTATTTATTATTCTTGACTATAATTTCTGTGATATTTAGGTTTAAGGCTTATGTGCAATTATTAGGATTATGTGCAATATTATATATTAGGTTTATCTGTGATATTTTATGCAATATTTTATATTAAATTTAGATTTATCTGTGATATTTTCTTGCAATATTTATATGTATAACTTATTTATGGTTGACAAAATATATACTTTACACATTAGCATAAGCAGTATAAGAAAATTTAGAGCATGATCTCAGGGAGTAGGCCCTTGACCCACGTTAGGTGATACGCTTGCGGAAAACTATTCTGAAGGGTATATGGTGCCGTGACCAAGTAGGTAATACAGTTAAATTACCACTTAAATTTTATTTGCAATGTTTTACTGCATACGCTTATTTATTTTACGTTCCATCACACTCGCGACCACTCATGTAATGGAGTCGAGCCTGTTATGTACGCGTATACATATAAAAGAAATAAACCATTTATATAGAAGAATAAAAAAAACCCACCCTCAACCTATAAGATAATTTACATGAATATCCACTCACCTTTTTAAATACCAAGCATTGAAGTTGGCAGTAATGCAGCATTGCAGCGATGGTATCTGAAAAGAAAGGAAAAGCAAAAGCAGAATCTCAACTTCAATAAAATAAAGTTCACTTACCTGTACAATGAGATAATCCTCAGCCGACGTCGAATGCATGTGTCGAATGCATGTGTAGAATGCATGTGCCATGTGCCGAATGCATGTACCGAGAAAGCAAAACCAAAAATTGAAAAACATCATTCTATGACAAATATTAAAATTGAGACGCGATATCTACTTCTCAAATATTTAGTTTTTCTTTTTGAAAGGCAGAAATCGCGCCTCTATATCATAGATTTACACTTACCTGTTTATTTTGCACAGCACTGCACAGTAGAATTTGCCACCACTTCGGCATACATGTAAAATGCATAGCATTTTTTTTTGTCCAATGGATTTCAGGCCCAGGGGCTGAATATTCCCCCAACCCTATCGACACTATATTTCTATGCCCGAATTAATAAATAAAATTAAAACAACCAACAAACAAACAAAAGAAATAAACAAACGAAATATAAACAACAAAAAAACACAAAAGTCAAACCACCCGATTTGACAACAAAAACAAATTACTGACTAATATCTGTCAATCGATATGTTGACATAAGTCATCTGTTCTAAATGGACTAGAGTGATTATAGAATGGCAAATGTTGGGGTAAAATTGGTTTGAGTGTGTATATATTAATGATTGTTTAAGTGTTTATGATCGTTATTTATGTGTAGTGTTTATTAGTAATTGTGATTTTTAAGTTTTGAGAAAAAAAGGACAAAAATAAGACATGGCTTACGCACAATTTACGGACAAAAAAAG
Organism: Nephrocerus scutellatus; assembly: GCA_947095585.1. NCBI lineage: Eukaryota > Metazoa > Arthropoda > Insecta > Diptera > Pipunculidae > Nephrocerus > Nephrocerus scutellatus. The sequence goes on from OX352762.1 coordinate 35,034,641, forward strand.
GAGAATACAAAGGACAAAATAATACTTAACACATAAATAAATTCGAGAATGTTCGATAGGTGGATGATTTATGGCCAGCCGACAGAATAGGATATTGAGAAGAGTTAGTTAGACTTTAGCTATTAACGAGAAAGCGTACTGCGGACTGTGTTAAAAAGTTGAATTCAAGTTTTTCTAAAGTTAAATTGAATTTTTTTTGTTCAAAGCAGTTTTTGGTTAAATGAATTATTAAAGTTTTCATTCAAATTTAAATTGAGCGATTTAAAAACAATTTTTTTTATAGTCGAAAGTAAATAGTGCTGTGGGTTAGAGCCAATTTTCAAAAGTGAAAATATCAATCCAGTTTAAAAAAAAGCAAAAATAGTGCAAATGCACTATTGAAACTAGAAATTTTTAGTGGTGGAAATTAGAAAAAAAATTTTTTTTAAAAAAAAATGAAAATTGTGCAAACGTACCAAACGCCATAATTTTTTTTGCATGCCAAAGTTTGAACCGCCCAGTTACCTTCATAAAGAAAGCTGATGTAAAAAAAAGTTACAACAACAACCATCAGTTAACAGCAAAGCTACAACATCAATCATCGATGTAGTTAATTCAAAAAAAACTACATCATCCATAGAGGTAGTTAATTCAAAAACTACATCAACCATCAATGCGACGGAGTTCATAGTAGCTCATCTGCGAGAAGAACCCCAAATTCCATTAAAAGGACTTCAAAAATATTAAATCGAATTTTGTTTGAATTTATCGAGTTTTTTTGTGCAGCACAAGCTGCGCAGCTGCTGAATTCTTGACCACAGCCCTGAACAAAGATGCTATGAAATCGGCAAAATGAATAGTTAGCAAAAAAAAGTTAAAATTAACTGAGTTTTTTAATGAAACAAAAAAAAATATTTATCATCTTTGAAACCAATTGAAGCCAAAAGTATTGAATAGTATGGTAAAATTTGTTTCGATTTGCGCCACAAAATATATTTTTTGTAAACTTTGGAACCAATCTACAACAATTGTATAAAAATATACGAGAAAATGTGTTTCGGTTTGCGTTGTTTCGTTTTACGTCCACAATTTTTAAAACCATTTTACAACGAATATCTATAACCCAGTGTAGTTGGCATTTCCTGCTTTGCACTGCGTTGCGTTCCAAAGTTTGCATTTATGAACGGGCCCATATTTCATCTATAAGCGTGTTCAATTTTACTAAATAAAATAAAGTAGTTACTATATTTGTAGTATCTATTTACAAAAGTTAAAGGTCATATTTATAATCGTTACTACAACTTGAGTAGTAGTTATTGTTTTTTAAAAACAACTATTTCGTTGTATTTATAATAATAATTTTCGGCGTGAAAGACCATTGCATTCCAAGGCCTAGCTTCTCGCGACCATTTGTGTTGCGCATTTATATTTTTGGACACAAATGAAAGCGACCTACAATTGAAGGCCGGTTCCTAACGGCGAATTGAGAAGCTTCCCGTGACATGTTATTACTCTCCCACCCATTCGCGAGAGGTGGGACACTTTGAAAAATACTTTTGGTGTTACTGGGATTCGAATCACGAACCTCCGGCTCACTAGCCACACGCATTTCCACTAAGACACAGCGCCCATTTACATTTATAGTCATCCCTAAAACTACTTTTTAGTACAGATTTTTTTTAATATTTATAGACATTATTAAAAAAACTGCTACGAATTAGTGCTACCAACAAAAATTAAAAACTTACATGCCCGATCTCTGTTGATGTATTTTTACGTTTTAAAAATAGAAGACCTCCGAACGTGAAATTGTCAAAAGCTGATGGTGAATTATGTGACCTTATTTTGCCGACAAACAATCCAAGACGAAATCATTTTGATTCTGATAGTCATTTAAATGAAAAGGTGATTAAAGATTCCTTATTGTTTTACATGAATGTTTTAATTGCATAACTAAATTTTTAGAAGCAGGGACTTTACACAAAACAATAACAAAGATGATGTCGTATTTGAAGCGGAGTACCTAGACGATGAAATGTATAATGAAACAGATAACATCGAAGCTACAAAACCCCAAACTGTACCAGCGACAACATAGGTTTCAAGTCTCCCATCAACATCATTATTTGTGGAATCAACGGCAGTGGCAAGACGAGAAAAACAAATGCTAGTTCCGATAATAAAATTGAACTAGCATTGCTTTCCGAAGTAAAATCGAATGAATCTTGGAACTCCCCATAATATTTACCATCAATCTCAAAATCAATTGCAATGTTATGTAATACTGCAACAGCAACAATCACAACTAAAAATTTATTATGATGTTTGAAGCTAAATAGAAAATTAAAATTAAAAACAAGTAAATGTAAAAAAAACTTCTTTTTTCGGGTACAAACTTTTATATATACATCGAGACAATCCCCAGTGTGTGATTTCTGTGATGGTATCTCAACTCTTGCTGTTGTAAAGGCATAACACTTGCTTGGTCGTCATTGTTCTTTCTCACCACGGTTTGTTCGATTGTATCGGTGTGTGTCCTACTCAAAACCTTCTCTACAGAAAGTCCAACTGTTTCGCTGATACACAGATACATGCTTAAAAAAATCCCAAATGTGGAATGATTTGCCTGATTCTGTGTTTCTGCAGTCGTTTAAGACACGCGTGCATAGACATTTCATATTTTCCTCTCCCTAATTTCCTAACCAACCATTTTTCACGAAGCTTCCGTTTATTTTCGACGACCCTTCGGCATTGATCATCGAACCAATCATTGCGGGACCTCGGAGGTCTTCTTCCGATGGTACTTTGCGCCGCGGTGGTTATAGCTGACTGTATAGCGCGCCACTGCTCCTGGATGTTGGGAGGAGCTTCTTCGTTGTTATTGGACCGGTCTAAATAATTAGTGAGAAATGGTTGGCTCGCAACACTAGAAGCACTCTAGCAGAATATCTCCGTGCTAGGAAAGCCACGACTAAATACCTCCGACAAAAGAAGCGCGATCATATGAGATCATGCATCGAAAACATCAGCTTTCAAGCGGAAATAGGAAACTCAAGGGATTGTTTTGCTAACGCCAGAAATCTAACTAAAGACTTCCACCCAAGAAGTACAGCCATCAAAGACGGAGAGCTTAGAACAAACGTGGCTGATGTTCTCTAACCTACTTTCAAAATCTGCTAAATCGGAATGACGAAGAGACCCCCATTAGAGCAATAGCTCCTCCAGGTGAAGAGATCTTCGTCGAATATCCCACAGTAGAGGAAGTAGATGTAGCTATTAGTAGATTAAAAAATGGAAATGCACCCGGCATCGATGGAATCCCCGCAGAATTGATCAAGCTCGGAGGCGCTACTCTTGCTACAAATATATACGATCTTTGCGTCTCTATCTGGGACCAAGAAGAGCTGCCGGAGAATTGGAAGATCGCACTCATATGTCCGCTGCACAAAAAAAAACCGTCTTAAATGTGGAAACTATCGTGGTATCGCTCTATTGAACACTGCTTACAAAGTGTTGGCTAATGTTGTACTTGCATCATTGGCGACTATCAATGTGGTTTTCGTCCCAACCGATCGACCACTGACCAATGTTTTACCATGAGGATGATCTTGGAAAAATGTTGGGAGTACAAAATAACCATACATTAACTGTATATAGACTTCAGACAGGCATATGACAGTATAAACCGCGAAAACTTATGGGCCGCACTCATATGTCTAGGAATTCCAGACAAACTCGTCTCTCTGTGTAAATTAACAACCTCTGGGTCTGTATGTAGAATCGTAATTGAGGGAGCTGTGTCAGACTCCTTTGAAATAACATCTGGTGTTCGTCAGGGAGATGCACTCGCGCCTGTGCTGTTCAATTTGGCGCTTGAGTACGTAGTCAGAAAAAGCAACATTGAAACTTCGCGCTGTATATTTAATAAATCAGGCCAAATTCTTGGATATGCAGATGATATTGTGCTTCTTGGCCGAAGACCTACCGATATCAAGGACAGTTTCATACAGCTCGATCGCTGCGCAAGAAGACTTGGTTTGCAGGTGAACAGCAACAAAACAAAATTTCTATCAACACCCAGGAACATCTCCATGGTAAATCTCGGAACTGGCGACCATAACTTTGATAGCGTCGAAAACTTTAAATACCTCGGGTCAGTTATAACATCGTCGAATGATATGCAGGCAGAAATAAAAGCCCGAATAGCTGCCGGACAACGAGTTTTCTATGCCCAATCAAAATTATTGCGATCTAAACATCTGTCGCAGTCGTGCAAGCTCGCACTTTATAAAGCACTCATAAGACCTGTGCTGGCTTTCGTAAGCGAGAGCTGGACCATGACCTCTAGCGATTGTAGATTGTTATCTACCTTCGAAAGAAAAATCATTCGCTCAATCTTTGGTCCAATTAAAGTCGCGGATAACGAATATCGGATTCGTATGAACCATGAGATAAGGCAGCTTCTTGGATGCTGCGATATTATCGGATTCATCAAATCCAATCGAGTTAGATGGCTCGGCCACGTTACACGGTCTCCACAACAACGAATGACCAATAAAGTGTTCCATCAACAACCAGCCGGTGTGCGTCGTAGAGGAAGACCCCGACTGCGCTGGCGTGACGACGTCGAACAAGATCTACATGCATTAGGATGTCGAAACTGGAGGACGAGAGCGATGGACCGAGACGGATGGAGGACCTTAGTGCGGGCGGCAAAATCCCTTCATGGGATGTGAAAGCCAGAGAGAGAGAATTTCCCAACGACCACGCTGTGCTAAGCATTATAAGGGTGCAAACCCCTTTAGCGTGTATACATTTAAAAAAAAAAGAATGTTACGAATACATAATCAACAAGAGAGCAAATCCATATAAAATTTTTCTGTTTCATACTACCAGTAAGCGCGTTTCATAAAATGCTTCTGCTTATTTTTTGTACACTGTATGCAGACACGTTTGGGATTGTTTCACTGCATTAGTATGCGTACAGTTAGGTTTTCTATAGAGAAGGTTTTGGTCCTACTCATCTGAAGTGCGAATTCGTGGGGTCAGATCGAATCTCTCGGCCACATGCGTCCATTTAGCAGACCCCAAACCTGCTATTTTGCACTAACAGAAACACAGGTTAATGCTGATTCCGACGTTTCGGATTTTAGTTGTCCTGGTTACAACTTGCTGCCAGTATTTAGCTTATCAAACCCAAGCAAAGTTCAATTCTTGTTTCAACGCGGAATTAACCTTCATTTGACTCAAAGTCAAAGTTAGTAAGCATGACATTCACTACTGCTTCAAATACAGAAACCCTAATTTAGACAGTTTCTAAACTTGTTATGAGTTAGATGCACTGTCTGACTCTATCACTAGAATTTTATCACTTGATCCATTTTCTGAATTCGTAATTGCAGGAGATTTAAATATACCTAGTTTTCTAGTTTTCTTCGCCATTCAAGATTAACAACACCACAAGGAAAGAATGTTGAGTTATTTGCTGATTTTAATAATCTCACTCAGCTTGTGAATGAGTCCACTCGAATTCCAGATATTGTAAGTCATAACGCTAATATCCTTGACTTGTTTCTTACTTGTCCTTCTAACAAATAAACCGTCAGTGTATTTTCACCTTTAGGCTCTTCAGACCATTGTGTAGTATCAGCTAATTTCTCGTTGTTAAACCACACAGTTAAAGAGAAAAAAAAGAAAAAAAAGTTAAACTCCTAAGAGAAAAGTATGGCTAGACGAGAAAGCTGGCCGTAATAATTTCTTTAGAAGCATTAACTCTCCACTTAACGCCAATAATACGATCACTAACATAATCCTCGAGTGTATGAGACAGTTTATCCCTTCCAGGACAAAGTGTATCAAACCGAAGGAAAATGCTTGGTATGATTTAAGCTGCAAAGAGGCTACTAGGAACCGTGAGGTATGCTTTCGGCTATATAAAAAAAACTCCACTGTGGAAAACCACCAAATTTACACGAGTCAGAAATGATTGCAATGCCTATCTTAAGCGAGCCAAATTCGACTATGACCAAAAACTGAGACAAAAAATACTTCAATGTTCCAAAGGAAGTAAAAATGTTTGGTCATTCGTGAAACGAATTAAAAATACTGCCTCGTCTTCAATTCCAACTATAATTCACAATGACATTCCAACTGTCAGCTCTTAAGACAAGGCCAATCTGCTTGCTTAACATTTCGCAGCTAGCTCTACGCTACCAGATAGCGCGTTGTCGCCGCCTGTACTTGCAAGAGTTGAATCCTCAATGGGACAGATTTACTTTCGTACTCGTCAAGTGGCTATAGTATTAAATGATCTCAACATTCATAAATCTGCTGGGCCTGATGGCATTCCCGCTATAGTTTTGAAGAGGTGTTCTTCAACGTTGACATTACCACTGCGCAGACTTTTCCATTTCTCTTATTCTTCTGGATTCGTCCCAAGGAATTGGAAGACAGCCTTTATCCAGCCTGTTCCTAAAAAAGGCGAAGCGCCATCTCTTTCCGCGTACCGACCAATTGCGTTAATGATCTCCTGTCCGCCACTTCTAATCCAATCCATTCTTTTGCTGACAACAGCACTCTTAGCTTTTCGTATGATTTCACACTTTCTGCACCCCCGTCGGAAGAGGAACTTGAACAACAACTTCTGACCTTGACAGCATAACAAGGTGGGGTCAACATAATAGAGTTGAATTCATCATCATCATATTTGGCTCCTCAACCGGGGTCCGGTCATGGCCTCTCGCAAAGTCTCTCCACCGGTCCCGATTTCGAGCCGATGTCATCCATGAATGCATCTTGCATCGAAGAAACTGAAAAACTCGCAATTCTCGGTATGTGCGTCAACAACAAGCTTTGTTGGAACGACCACATATTTTCCAGCGCTAAGAATGCTGCGAAATGTTTAGGTTTCCTAAAACGATGCAAGATGTATTTCACTCTTTCAGATCTGGCTACTATTTACAAGGCATATATTCGCCATAAACTTGAATACAACTGTATTGTCTGGGCAGGTGCCCCCAAGAACACATTGCATCTATTAGACAGAGTTCAGAACTGTTGTGTTCGTCGCAAATACAATTCACTTGTCTCGTTTCTTAAATGTTTTATTTATTCAATAAAAGGTTAATTCGTCTGCGTCTGCTCTGTTTGGGCTGCGAACTTCGACTGCCAGACCAACAAGCAGCCATGCCACAAGTCCACAAACATGCAGCCTATTATGTACATGTCACATGTAAATAAATATATGTGTTGCACGTCACAACACTTCTCCCCCATCACAAAACAAAGATCACACTGAATTATTAAAAAACAAAAATGAAAAACAATATTATAAATAAACAAATAAATAAGGCGTATTCATAAGGGCGTTATCGCAATGATTGGCGAATTCATCTTGTCGTGTCGTAGTTCTCAAAACACTGTGGGAATCTTCCGGCCCTAGCTCGAGTCGTGCGACGTGGTTGAGGCATTTCTGCTTCAGAATCTTCCCTGGCATCCTCGAAAAGCTCATCCTCGGATACTACTTCCTGTTCAGGTAAGACCTCCGGCTCTATTACTCATTTTGTTAGTGCTGATAACCCAAAATCTTCCAGCAAAATGTTGTCGTGGTCGTCGAGGAAGGTAAATCGCTTTTTCATTTGGTTTGCATGGCTTTTAACTTCCCTCTTGCCCATCGCTGTTTCTGTTAAAACTAAGTAGTTTACCAATCCACATCTCGTGACAACTACTCCGGGTGACCATTTCCACTTGTTGTTACAGAACGTTTTGACTAGCACTTCATCACCAGCTTCGAACTCCTTCCAACTTGCGCCGTGGTGCCGGTTGAACTGTTGTTCCATTTTTGTATTTTGTAAATCTCATCGGTCGTCCCATCATCACTTAAGAAGGGTGACTTCATGCCGAGAGCAAACGAAGGTGTGTAACGATAGCACATCAAGAATTTGCGCAAAATTTGATCGGCATTACCTTCTCCTTCTAATTTTTTTAATCCGATCTTCAACGAGCCAACAAAATTTTCAGCCTGACCATTTGATTGAGGATAAAACGGTGCCGTTCTGATGTGTTCGATGCCGTTTTCCTTGCAGAACGACTCGAATCTTTCTGACACAAATTAGGGATCATTGTCTGAGACGATGGTGTCGCAGAGACCTTGGCGGGAAAACACATCCTCTAAACGTTCGATCGTCTTTTCGGTTGTTGTTAACTTAATTTTAAAAACCTCTGGCCACTTGCTAAATGCGTCAACGATCACCAAGTACCAAAAATCTTTAACGGGCCCAGCAAAATCAATGTGCACTCTCGACCACGGGCCCTTGGGCAATGGCCACGACTGCAACGTGCACTTGGTTGGTGTTCTAGCGTTAATAGCACAATTTCCATATAGCTTCACTAGTTTTTCGACGTCCTCGTCAATTGATGGCCAGTACACCTTGCTCCGTTCCAACATTTTCATGCGAGCCACTCCTGGATGCCCTTGGTGGAGCTCGGCAAGGATACGATTACGGTACCGACTCGGAACGATAAAATAAATAAATATAAAATACGCACCCTTGAATGGTCGTAAGTTCTTCTCATCGAGGAAAGAATTTTGCAACCTCTGGTTCCCTTATCTGCTTCGGTGATCGCGGCCACCCGTTTTTGATGAGGTCGGAGACTTTTGTCAATGTTTCACATGAGCTGGTTTCATGGCTTCAAACGTTACTGCTAGCTGTTTTGCTGTATCGATCGCGAAACGTAGCTTAATTTTTCCAAACTTCTAATGACAACTTCTTCATCTGGTTTCTCGTGACCGGCAATCAATCTCGAAATGAAGTCTGCATGCGCAATGCGTGTCCACGTATTTGACGGTGAACCCGTAAGTGAGCATGATGAGTGCGTAACGCTGTAACCGGCTAGCCGTGTAAACCGGAATGCCCTTCTTCGATCTAAAGATTGCTAACAATGGCTTGTGATCGGTCTGAAGCTCAAATTTGCGACCACATAGATGTATCGATGAAACTTTTTTAGGGCGAACATCAACGCCAAGGCCTCTCGCTGGATCTGCGGATAGTTTTTCTCGATATTCGTAAATGCCGACGCGGCGTGCATGATGAACCGCATAGTACCGTCGGGCAGTTCGTGCATCAACACTGCCCCCATGCCATAGCTGGATGCGTCCGCCGCTACGATGATTTTCTTCTTCGGGTCATAGTGGATTAACTCCAAATCCGATGCAAGTACTCTCTTTAGCTTCTCGAAAGCCTCTTAGTGCGCTGCTCGCCACTAAAAAGGCACATCGCTGCACAACAATTCGTCCAACAAACAAACAAACACCTATCGAGCTTAAGCCGAAACCCGTATTCTTGGATGCGCTTCAATGCTTCGAAGAGATTGTCTCGATGATCTTTCTCGTCTCTACCTCCAACAATAAAATCGTCAATGAAGGGAAAAGTGCCGTTAGCTCCGCTCATCATCGTGTCGATTAATTGTTGGAAAATGCCCGGAGCTGTCTTCACACCTGGTTGCAGGCGGTTCACTCGGAATAGTTCACAATGCGTGTTGATCGTCATGAAACACTTCGATTCATCATCCATCTCCACCTGCAAAAAAGCGTCGGACAGGTCAATTTTACTGAACACTCGGTACTGACTCAGCTTTGCAAAAATTTCTTCAGGCGTAGGCAACGGATGCTTGCTCCAGTGCTTCATTCAAGCATGTTGAATAATCGGCACAAATGCGTATGCGCCCGTCTTCTTTTTACAGCTACTAATGGTGCGGCGAAATCCGAGTAATCGACTGGACTGATTACTCCCAACAATTGCAATCGCTTAAGCTCATTTTCAATCGCCTCCGCTGCTGCGAAGGGCACCGGGCGCCTGTTGCGAAAGATTGATTTAGTTCCCGGCTTTAGTGTTAAAGATGCCTTCATTTTGCTGCACAGACCCAACGAGTTAATGAAAGGCGATGGAAATTTTTGCTTGATTTCCTCGCTAATTTTTGTGCTGCCTATCTTTTCCGCAACCTTGTTGCAGACGCTCGCAATGGGCGCGCTCCATAGATCCAGAGCTTCCATCCAATCACTTCCAAGCACGTTTAAATCGGAATTTGCTACACACGTACCTACGCATTCTCGGTCATGCAATCTCAATCGTGCCGTGAATCTCCCAAGCATCTTAATTGGGTCTCCTGAAGCGCTCATGGCTTGCCCTTCGCACGCGACTAATGCCGGCGATCCCAGAAACTTCCAATTCTTTGCAGAGATAATCGTCCAATCAGATCCGGAATCAAGTTGCAATTTTAATTTCGTGCTGTCAATTGTTGGCTCGACAAATTTCCGGGTCGAGACGCCAACGGCATCCACAGCAAGGCTTCGGCGTCGATTGAAGTTTCGTCTTCCACGGAAGCGTCGTGTCGCTGCCGCTGACTCACAGTAACCTGCCTTATGACCCAGCAGTTTGCAATCAAAACATTGTTTATCACGGAAGGGACAATCACGGTGGAAATGGATTGCTCCACACTTTCGACATGGAAATCTTGCTTTTTCTGGCTCTGCTTTGGGACATTTAGCGTTCAGTTCCGCCTTTTGATTACTGCTATTTCCCCATGAGTTTCGGCGCATTGCTAACACTTCACCATTAGAAACATCTAGGCACATAACCATCGATTTCTCGACTTTGAGGCTGCTTAACCGTGTTGCAATATTGACATTGATTCCTTTCGGCCAAAAATGTGCTTGAGCTCCCTCACTGCATCATCGAAAGGAGTTAGAGAATGTTAGAGTTATATCAGTGTAAACTGTAAATGTAAAGCAAACAAACAAACAAAAGCAAGCCGTTTAAAATAAAACAAAGAAAAGAATTTATGTGGCACACCCTTATTTTCACGCTGTGAAATGCGATGCACTGATGTCTCATGAATCGGAATGTCTCTGTTGTTTCTGCTACTCTTATTAATTTCAGTTGATTCATCCATTTCGATTTCGTCGATTTTACTTAATTCGACATTTGCATCTCTTGATGATAAATCAACGCTGACTTCATTCGCAGAATTTTCCGTAAAACGCACGTGTCTACTGATCACCAACTTATTTTTGACTGGATCTAAGCATCTGAATCCCTTTGAATTTTCGTCATAACCGACGAAAGTCATCGGTGCGCCGGTATCATCCAATTTTTGTGAACGTAATATTTAGCACCAAAAATTGAAAAATGTAATACCTGGTTTCCGCTGATTCCACGCCTCATATGGTGTCTTATCGATCGATCTGCATGACAAATGGTTTTGAATGTAATTTGCTGTATTCACCGCTTCTGCCCAAAACGTTTTCGGTAAATATGCATCCAACAGCATGCAACGAGCCATCTCGATGAGCGTACGATTTTTTCTCTCAGCAACACCATTCTGCTGCGGCGTGTATGGTGTTGTGTACTGAATTTGAATTCCTTCACTTTTCAAAAAATCCACGACGTTCTTTCCGGTGTACTCTCCTCCACGATCCGACCGTATAACTTTTGGTTTCGTAGAGAATTTATTTTTTATCATTGCTACGTACTCCTTTATTTTCTCGTCGACTTCTTATTATTGCTTATTGCTTAGCAAATAAATCACCGTATAGCGCGAAAAATCGTCTATTAATGTGAGTACGTACCGCTTACCGCTTGGCGAAACTGTTTGCATTGGTCCGCAAACGTCAGTGTGTATAAGATCGAGTGGAGCTGCAGATTTTGTCAATGATTGCTTTGGAAACGGCAAACGTGTTGTTTTTCCTTTAAGACACACTTGGCATTTAACCTTGATGCCGCAATCGACGATTTTCATGTCGTCAACTAGTCCTTTCGAACACATTTGCTTGATTGCATCTGGATCGCGATGGCCAAAAATGCGATGCCAGTGATGAATGCAATTTTCTTTATGTTCGCTTACCGCATACGCTTTGTTCGGCTGACGCAATTTAAACAAATTCGATTTCATGTCTGATACTGCCACTTGTTTGTCTCCGAATTTAATTTCACACGTTTTAGAATTCGGAATGAAATTCACTGCATAGCCCTTTTCGAGCAACTTTTTCACTGACAGCAAATTTCCTTGGATATTCGGCACGTACAAAACATCTGTTACCGTTACCACTGTTGATTCACCATTTGTATTGACCATTTCGATGCGACAAACGCCTTTTCCCTTGACATGTACGCTTTCACCGTTTGCGACGTTTAAACTCTTGCAGTCGGCTTGATCGAGTGAAACAAAAAAACTCTTGTTACTTGAAATGTGCTTCGTAGCACCCGAACCGAGAATCCATCCTGTCGTTTTCTTCAACTTTATTTGCTTTGTCACTGGTCGATGCTCTTTCGCCTTTTGTGATTTTTTCTTTCCACAATTTAAATTTTCGGCAATCAACCTTTACGTGGCCAGATCTTTCGCAAAAGAAACACTTGTCTGTAAATTTCGCCGTAGTTTTCAATGCCGAATCTGTATTTTCGTTGCCGTCGGTATCTTTTCGACTCAGTAATTAATTTCGATTGAACCAAGGACAACGTGACGTCTGCGTCTGGTCGTGCCTCGAGTGCAACAACTAAATTATCGTAGCTGCGTGGTAAACTGCTAACACCAACATGACATGTAGTTGACAATTGTTCTTCGCCCAAATCACTTAATTTCTGGAACAAATTCGTGAGTTCATTTAAATGCTCTTCGTTTCCACCTTCATTCATTTTTAAACCACAAATACGACGAATTATGCTCATTTTATTTGTCATTGAGCCTTTTTCATGGAATGTTTTTAACGCCGTCCATGCATCTTTCGCTGTGGTTTTACTTCGAATGTGGCACAATGGGTTGTTAATTGCTTCCGCATTGGCATTACCTTCCGTTGGTTCTGGTTTTGTTTCGCTAAATACACTCCAGAATGTTTCTTTCATTAACAGAAGCTCCATTTTGTACTTCCACATAAAATAGTTCTCGTTGTTCAATTTCGTTATAAACGCCTTATTTGAGTCCGCCATTTTAACTATATTCACTCGCACTTACTTTTTCCACAAACTGTTGTTGTTTTATTTAGAAACTTAATGTCGCTTGTTCACCAACTGGGCCCATAACCTGTTAAAGCAAAACAACACAAACACAAGCCGTATAAAATAAAACAAAGAAAATAATTTTTTTTGTACTTGAGCACAATTTTTATTGTTATCGATTGAGCGACAAAACGAGACTGAAATAAAAGATAATGACAAAACAACAACTTAAATGTTCATATTGCATGTGTCAACAATGGTGTCTTTTGTTAGTGGCAAAATCGTATTGGCAAACCTTTGGTAATCGGCTGTAGAGAGTTTCTCTGTCAGCAAATCCACCTTTTGTGCTGCTGTCATTGTAGCCGCGTTAGACGTAAAAATAATTTCGTATCGATTCTAACGTCAAATTGTCTTCAAAGCAATGACCAAATTTCTCCATGCGTACCGACAGCTTCTTATGCATTGATGCTATCTGCGCATTTTCCGTTTTTGCTGTTTGCTGCTGCCCTTCTGCCTGTAGCGTCAACCGCGTCATCAACAACGCAATAATATCGTCAGTCTTTCCCTGCCTTTCAGCCATCATTTTCAAAAAAATTTTCAATTCTGAATCCATTTTTTTCACACCCAAAAATAAAACGATACTGCCGTAAGAATTTTTAAAGATTTTAACGCGTGAATTCTAATTAAACCTCGTCGCCACGGTTGTGTTCGTCGTAAATACAATTCACTTGTCTCGTTTCATAAATGTTTTATTTATTCAATAAAAGGTTTGGGTTGCGCACTTCGACTGCCAGACCACCAAGCAGCTATGCCACAAGTCCACAAACATGCAGCCTATTATGTAAATGTCACATGTAAATAAATATATGTGTTGCACGTCGCAACAAGAACCGCGCGATAAAACTTATTGGTGACGTAAATATCGCGAAAACAACCGGAAAGCTTGAACATCGTAGGAATGTTTCCTACTTGTCACTGTTTTATCGCTTTTTTCACAAGTGGTGAAAGAAATATCCATTTGCATCCCATCCATTCTCTCGAACCCATCTGTTATACCCGTGCCTCAACTCGAGCCCACGGATCTACCATTGGCCTATCTTCGGACGTTCTAACCAATTCAGATATTCCTTCTTTAGCCGCACTACAGTTATGTGGAATTAATTGCCCGATTCTGTGTTTCTGCATTTATATGATAGCAGTCGTTTAAAAAACGCGTACATAGAAACCTAATGTTTTCCTCTCCCTAATTTCCTAACGCCCACGCTTTGCTAAGCACTATAAGTGTGCAAATCCCTTTAGCGTGTACATTTTGAAGAAAAAAAAACACAGTCGTTTATTATTTGGTAATACGAGTAATCGCCAAAATATCTGTTTTTGAGGTCGGAGCTATTTCAAAGAATTTTCTTTTTTCCACGCTTAACACGCTACTCGCTTCAAAATGGGCCCCTGACATTGAGCCACTCACAAAATTTCAGCCATCTAGGTTGTGCAAAAAGTGGTTACAAAAAAGGCCTCAAAAACGAGAAAATGACGCGATTTCAAACCATCACACGTGCCACACGCGAAACGTGTCATACGTGGAATATAAAAACTGCTCTTTTGGACTTAGGTAGATCACAAAATTTCAACTCTTTAGGTCATGTGGAAGGATGTTAAAAAGGACCACAAAGACGAAAAAAAACTTTCACCCCATCATACGCGACACACTCGGAATATAAAAATGCTATTTTGTACCTAAGACACTCACAAAATTTTAACTCTCTAGGTCGTGTGGAAGGTGGTTAAAAAGGCCCTCAAAGTGGTCGAAAATACGGACAAAAATGGGTCAAGTCAAGTTAAATAAAAGTTTTTAATAAAATAGTCATTTGGATAAATTAATATAATAATGAATAATAACGCATATTTGCAAGGTGTGTAATATTCATTATATTTAAGGCTATTTTCGTAAAGGAAAATCTTTATTTCGAAATTCGAACACAATTTTCAACAAATTTATTTTAAAACCATATTTTTAAACGTAACTAAAACAACGGATTTAGTCACAATTTTGATTGACTTTTCAGGTAAATTTTGTAAAATATTTGTATGGGAGCTACCGACCCGAGCCCCGGGGGTCTACAAATTTTAATAGAAAGTGTTGCCATCGGAGATATGGATGTGTGCGAAATGTCAATGAAATCAGACTTTGGGAAGTGGGTTGAAAATTGATCGCAAGATATAATTCTGATATAATAATAATATTCGGCGCGAAAGATCGTTCCGGTCCATGGCCTAGCTTCTCGCGACCATATGTGTTGTGCATGTATACTTTTGCACACACATGTAAGGGACCTACAATTTAATGCCGCATCCGAACGGCGAATTGAGAAGCTTTCCGTTACAAGTTATTACTCTCAGACGTTTGTCAGACATTTGCGAGAGGTGGGACACCGTGAAAAATACTTTTGGTGTTAGTGGGATTCGAACCACGAACAACCTGCTCAGAAGCCATGCACTTATCCACTGAGCTACGGCGCCCACTGATATAAAAAGATTAAATAATACATTAACTGAAAGAATTAGGAGCCTTAACTGAGAAGATAAATTACCAATACAAACGCAAATGACATAAGCAATTAAAATTTATAATTATTGTTCTCACTATACAATAAAAACCACTCTAAGTGAAGTCCAGACCAAAATTATTGACCATAGATTAGGTTAGGTTAGGTTGCGGTGGCAGCTAATGCTCACTTAGACCATTCGCGGTCCTTTGTGTTACCACAGGATCTTAAACCTTTCCCCTTTTCAGAAGATCCATTCAGAACTCTTAATGAATCGGAGTATATCTCGCACTTTGCCGTTTTCGAGATCTGATAGGTTATTCATTATCCGCTTACCCAAGTGTTTGTGCCTTCTCTGCATTAGTGCCGGACATGAGCAAAGAAGATGCTCTATGGTCTCTTCCTCCTCCTCGTCCATGCAATCTCTGCAGAAGTCATTATATTCGACACCCATCCTTCTCGCGTGTTTCCCTAGAAGGGATTGTCCTGTCATTATCCCTACAACCATTCTTAGTTCACGCCTTTGTAGGGAAATAAGCACAATTGAGCGCTTCAAGTCCAGCTTCGGCCAGACCTTGAAATATTGCAAGTGTCGGTGTTTTCCCACCTTACATTTGTTATTGTTTATGCCTCTTTCCGAAGCTCAAATTTCAGTGTCGCGATAGGACTCCCCACCTCCGCCCTTTCCGGTACCAGCTGGAGAGTATTACCACGTCTACCTAACTCTTCCGCCCTGCAGTTCCCCTCGACATCCGTGTGGCCCGGGACCCATATGATCATTATATTAAACTGCTCACTCATCTCGTTAAGAGAGGAGTGACAGCTCAACGCCACCTTATATTTCAGTGAGACCGCCTCCAACGATTTTATGGCCGCCTGACTGTCCATATAAATGTTAATCTTCTTTGAGGATAATACATTATGCTTCAGCCAGCTCATTACCTCTTCAATCGCTATCACCTCAGCCTGGTATACGCTGCAGCGATCAGGTAGACGGACAGAGATACTTACTTTCAGCTTGTCACAGAAGACTCCTGCTCCTACTTTACCGTCTAGCTTAGAGCCATGCGTGAAAAACTGTATTGTTTCGTTGTCGGTTACGGATCCACTCTTCCAGTCTTCTCTGGAGGGTATTGTTGTCCGAAAACATTTTTGAAAGCATAACATTGGTGTTATGTAATCCAGTTTCGTCAGCTCCTGCTTAGCGATTTAGTTATGGTGGAGTGTCCTTTTTGAAGACTTCTCCACTGATTGACAGCTAACAGTCGCGTAGCCGTAATTGCCGCTTTCTGTTTGGCAAATATATTTAGTGGGATCAGGTGGAGCATAACCTCTAGAGCGCGAGTTGGTGTAGATCTCAGCGCCCCGCTTATAAGCATGCAGGCCGCTCTTTGTTCCTTCCCCAATATACTTGTATACGTGGTTTTTTCCATAGCTGGCCACCATACGCTTACCCCATACAGTAGTATTGGTCGCACTACCGACGTGTAAAGCCAGTGTACCAGCTTTGGTTTCAAACCCCATTTTTTACCAATGGCATTCTTGCACGAGTATAAAGCAATACTAGCTTTATTAACTCTTTCTATTATATTAGGTTTCCAGCTCAGTTTCCTGTCCAAGATTGTCCCCAGAAATCTTGCTTTATCAGAAAAACTAAGGGGGTACCATTTAGTGTTGGAGGATCAACTGTTGGAATTTTATATTTCCTGGTGAAAAGGACAAGCTCAGTCTTATCCGGGTTGATACCCAGTCCGCTTTTATTTGCCCATTCTTTAACGATTAGGAGGGCATTTTGCATAACCTCCTTAATTGTTCTGAGGTATTTCCTGAGACAGCTAACGCTACATAATCAACATACGCTACCACGTTTATCCCCTCTCCTTCCAGTTTCAACAGTAATTCGTTGATTACTATATTCCAGAGTAGAGGGGATAATACACCTCCTTGCGGTATTCCTCTAACTGCCTGCCTTTTTAAGATAGAACCACCCAGCTTCGCACTAATAATCCTGCATAGAAGCATGTGATTGATTAGTTTGTTTGTAGGGTAGTCCACATCTAGGTCTGACAGTCCTTTACAGATTGCCTCTGTTTTAACGTTGTTGAACGCACCCTCGTTGTTGGGACTTTGCCCAACTGGTAGGTTTTACCTTAGCCCTTATATGAATATCTATCAGTCTTTCCAGGGTTTTCAAAAGAAAGGATGATAGAGTTATAGGTCTCAGGTCTTTTGGGTATCCATGTGAGCTTTTACCCGCCTTCGGTATAAAAACTACCTTGACTTCCTTCCAACTCCTAGGAATGTACGTCAGCTTTATACACCCTGTGAAAATTGCCTCTAACCATGGGAGTATCCACTCCGAGTTATTCTGAATTTCCGCAGGGATTATCCCATCTGGGCCAGCCGATTTAAAGGGTTTAAAACCGCTTATCGCCCACTGGATTCGCGTTTGGCTCGCGATCTCTTTCGTTTGAACCGATTGAGATTCCAGATGTTGCTTGCTCATTTCTGAATCACATACTCGAGTTGAGTCAGGAAAGTGAGTCTTCATGAGCAGTTCCAACGATTCCTCAATCGAGATCGTCCATGAACCATCCGGTTTTATTAAATAACTTGGAGTGGTTTTTGTCATAGAGAGAATCTTTCGTAGACGGGAGGTCTCCGAGGCCCCTTCCATCTTCACAGAAGAGCCTCCAAGACTTCCTCTGTGCCTTTCTCAATTTCCTCTTATAATTTCTGAGATGTTGCTTGTAGGATTCCATGTCCAGAGCCAGTCCCGTTCTTTTGGTCTTATTGAATGCTTTCCTGCTTGCCTTCTGATAGGTCCCTAACTCCGCGGACCACCAAGTTGGCTTTTGTTTGCCCCCTTGGTATCTATCTCCTCTATGGCGACTGGTGGCTTTGGAGCCACCGGTAGTAGTTTCTCTAGCATATCCCTATAGATACCCCAGTTTGCACTTTTTTTATTTCTAAAGGACTCACGAATGGCAGGTTTGATATCTAGCTTGAAGATTAAATAGCGATGGTCTGGTTGGGGGGCGAAGTCCGAGATTCATACCTCCTCGCGGTGCTCCCTGGGTCACGCTCAATGAATCAGGCGGTGTAGTGGAGACGAGCAGGGGAAATCCTGTTTATAGTCATGGACACTACATGTCAAGGCAAGTCATTGGCGCCTCAATACCAAAATCAATACCAAATTAGCGTCTGTTCTCCAGGTTAGGTGCGGCTGAAGCGGGCATCTGTCTTCTATCAAGCGGCTCGCTATATAAATGTGTTCAAGGTAGGACTGAATGCCTTAAGATTCTCACCAGTACGTGACCCACACACGTAACAAGCGGGTTGAGCAGCAGGCCAACAACCTTCTCTCATAAAAACAATAAAAGTTATGAACCCTAATCAAAGGCCTCGGATTACCATATTGGATTCATCGCAAAATCGACCTCGGAAATTGTACACGGACAACGCTTTAAAAATGGGAACATGGAACGTGCTTAGCCTCTTAAGACCTGGAGATCTCCAGAACCTCTCGAATCAAGCAAAGAGTTACGCATTAGACGTGCTTGCACTACAAGAGCTTAGATGGTCTGGGAGTGGGATCCAAGACACCATCAATGACTACACTCTTCACTACAGCGGCCATCAGAATCGAAGAGAATTTGGAGTTGGCTTCCTTATCCATCAGCGCGTGAAGCAACATATCATCGACTTCCGCCCTATCAACATGCGGATATGCACGGTCAGGCTCCGCACTAAAAAATTTAACATCACGATCGTTAATGTACATGCACCCACCGAAGATAAATCTGATGACATCTAAGATCTCTTCTTTGTCGAGCTGGAGGAACTCATCAACAACATACCGCACCACGACATTAAAATCATCGTGGGCGACTTTAACGCAAAGATCGGTAGGAGTGCAGAAAATACATCGCACATCGGTCCTAACAGCCTGCACCTAACTAGCAACAACAACGGCCAACGCGTCACTGACCTGGCAATAACGCACAACTTAGCTGTATCAAGTACGTTTTTCACACATAAGAGAATCCACAAAGTAACGTGGATATCGAATGATGGAAGAACGGAAAACCAAATTGATCACGTCAAGGTGTCTAAGACCACCAACCATCCGACGTCAGGTCTCATAGAGGTGCAGACATGGGCAGCGATCATGTGCTTGTCATATTTATGCTTTAAAAGACCAAGCGTCACTGCAGAGTTACCAATCAGCTGTCACTAATTATTTAGATCGGTCCAATAACAACGAAGAAGCTCCTCCCAACATCCAGGAGCAGTGGCGCCCTATACAGTCAGCTATAACCACCGCGGCGCAAAGTATCATCGGAAGAAGACCTTCGAGGTCCCGCAATGATTGGTTCGATGATCAATGACGAAGGGTCGTCGAAAATAAACGGAAGCTTCGTGAAAATGGTTGGCTCGCAACACTAGAAGCACTCTAGCAGAATATCTCCGTGCTAGGAAAGCCACGACTAAATACCTCCGACAAAAGAAGCGCGATCATATGAGATCATGCATCGAAAACATCAGCTTCCAAGCGGAAATAGGAAACTCAAGGGACTGTTTTGCTAACGCCAGAAATCCAATTAAGACTTCCACCCAAGAAGTACAGCCATCAAGCACGGGAATGGAGAACAAACGTGGCTGATGTTCTCTCAGTATGGAAAACCTACTTTCAAAATCTGCTAAATCGGAATGACGAAGTGACCCCCCTTAGAGCAATAGCTCCTCCAGGTGAAGAGATCTTCGTCGAATATCCCACAGTAGGAAGTAGATGCAGCTATTAGTAGATTAAAAAATGGAAAGGCACCCGGCCTCGACGGAATCCCCGCAAAATTGATCAAGCTCGGAGGCGCTACTTTTTCTACAAATATATACGATCTTTGCGTCTCTATCTAGGACCAAGAAGAGCTGCCGGAGAATTGGAAGACCGCACTCATATGTCCGCTGCACAAAAAAGGAGACCGTCTTAAATGTGGAAACTATCGTTATATAACTATGGTATCGCTCTATTGAAGTGTTGCCTAATGTTGTACTTGTCAGACTCATCCCTTTCGCCGAAAACATCATTGGCGACTATCAATGTGGTTTTCGTCCCAACCGATCGACGACTGACCAATGTTTTGCCATGAGGATGATCTTGAAAAAATGTTGGGAGTACAACATAACCATACATCAACTGTATATAGACTTCAGACAGGCATAAACCGCGAAAACTTATGGGCCGCACTCATATGTCTAGGAATTCAAGACAAACTCGTCTCTCTGTGTAAATTAACAACCTCTGGGTCTGTATGTAGAATCGTAATTGAGGGAGCTGTGTCAGACTCCTTTGAAATAACATCTGGTGTTTGTCAGGGAGATGCACTCGCGCCTGTGCTGTTTAATTTGGCGCTTGAGTACGTAGTCAGAAAAAGCCACATTGAAACTTCGCGCTGTATATTTAATAAATCAGGCCAAATTCTTGGATATGCAGATGATATCGTGCTTCTTGGCCGAAGACCTACCGATATCAAGGACAGTTTCATACAGCCCGATCGCTGAGCAAGAAGACTTGGTTTGCAGGTGAACAGCAACAAAACAAAATTTCTATCAACACCCAGGAACATCTAAATGGTAAATCTCGGGACTGGCGACCATAACTTTGATAGCGTCGAAAACTTTAAATACCTCGGGTCAGTTATAACATCGTCGAATGATATGCAGGCAGAAATAAAAGCCAGAATCGCCGCCGGACGAGTTTTCTATGCCCAATCAAAATTATTGCGATCTAAACATCTGTCGCAGTCGTGCAAGCTCGCACTTTATAAAGCACTCATAAGACCTGTGCTGGCTTTCGGAAGCGAGAGCTGAGCCATGACCTCTAGCGATTGTAGATTGTTATCTACCTTCGAAAGAAAAATCATTCGCTCAGTCTTTGGTCCAATTAAAGTCGCGGACAACGAATATCGGATTCATATGAACCATGAGATAATGCAGCTTCTTGGAGGCTGCGATACTATCGAATATCAGATTCTTATGAACCATAATATAAGGCAGCTTCTTGGAGGCTGCGATATTATCGGATTCATCAAATCTATTCGAGTTAGATGGCTCGGCCACGTTACACGGTCTCCACAACAACGAATGACCAATAAAGTCTTCCATCAACAACCAGCCGGTGTGCGTCGTAGAGGAAGACCCCGACTGCGCTGGCGTGACGACTTCGAACAAGATCTACATACATTAGGATGTCGAAACTGGAGGACGAGAGCGATGGACCGAGACGGATGGAGGACCTTAGTGCGGGCGGCAAAATCCCTTCATGGGATGTGAAAGCCAGAGAGAGAGAGGTCTGAGAATGAGTGTTCTTTTGCAACCTTCCATTCTCTCACCTTATACGCTATAAAGTCTGATACGCGAGTTACATCTAGTACTTCTCGCCTGTTCTTTATTATGAAAGTGGGCTCTTGCCAACTTTATTACATATAGTGAGGTTTGTATTTAATAAGTATTCAAAAAATTACTCACCTCTCTCATTTACGTCGGTGCTGCCCCATATTGTGTGATGAGCATTTGCATCACATCCTAGTATCGCCCCAATTTAGAAGAGCTGCCGAAGCAGTTTTGGTACTGTAAAGGTTTTTTTGAATTACGTTTAACATATATATGTATACTTACCTTCGCCCCATCGTTAGCATTCATACTACCTCAGTCTCCGAGGATCCGCCGGCACATTCCGTCTCGTTCCCCTTTGACTCGATCACCGTCTTGTTGACAGTGCTTTCTTCAATGGAGTCCAACAAGTTTTCCTCGTGAGACTCCATGGCAAAAAGGTTGCCCATCCTCGATAACAACGAGGACTCGCTGGACCGACTATCAGTCTCTAGGGCAAGCCCGATATCAACAGGGCATGCGGGACCCCCGTGATCGGAATGGTCCGTTCCTTTACCCTTATTGACATCGTCTGCCTTATAGACCTTCGGCAATCGCTTTTTTTTTAGAGATCAACCGATCTATGATCTGAACACGCCGTCAGCTTGACGCGTCCCTGATACCAACCTGCATCTCTGCAGGAAGGGGGAGGTCCCGGATTCTCTCTCAGAACCTTTAAGAAATGGAGTTTAGCGCGTTGAGCACCAATTTCCATTTTCAATTATTTTTGACCATCAAATTATTAAAAATAAAATCGAAAGATAAAAACAAATGTAAATGTAACAAAAACAGATAAAATTACGAAGAATCAAGCTGTATAAAATATTACACATATCGAACCATCTAAATTTAGGAAATTCTCACTTAGAAATGATCACGAATGTAACAGGTTGGAGTTTGAAACGATCTCAACATTCACTAATCCAGGCAGGCCAACAACCTTCTCTCATAAAAACAATTAAAGTTATGAACCCTAATCAAAGGCCTCGGATTACCATATTGGATTCATCGCAAAATAGACCTCGGAAATTGTACACGGACAACGCTTTAAAAATGGGAACATGGAACGTGCTTAGCCTCTTAAGACCTGGAGATCTCCAGAACCTCTCGAATCAAGCAAAGAGTTACGCATTAGACGTGCTTGCACTACAAGAGCTTAGATGGTCTGGGAGTGGGATCCAAGACACCATCAATGATTACACTCTTCACTACAGCGGCCATCAGAATCGAAGAGAATTTGGAGTTGGCTTCCTTATCCATCAGCGCGTGAAGCAACATATCATCGACTTCCGCCCTATCAACATGCGGATATGCACGGTCAGGCTCCGCACTAAAAAATTTAACATCACGATCGTTAATGTACATGCACCCACCGAAGATAAATCTGATGACATCAAAGATCTCTTCTTTGTCGAGCTGGAGGAACTCATCAACAACATACCGCACCACGACATTAAAATCATCGTGGGCGACTTTAACGCAAAGATCGGTAGGAGTGCAGAAAATACATCGCACATCGGTCCTAACAGCCTGCACCTAACTAGCAACAACAGCGGCCAACGCGTCACTGACATGGCAATAACGCACAACTTAGCTGTATCAAGTACGTTTTTCACACATAAGAGAATCCACAAAGTAACGTGGATATCGAATGATGGAAGAACGGAAAACCAAATTGATCACGTCAAGGTGTCTAAGACCACCAACCATCCGACGTCAGGTCTCATAGAGGTGCAGACATGGGCAGCGATCATGTGCTTGTCATATTTATGCTTTAAAAGACCAAGCGTCACTGCAGAGTTACCAATCAGCTGTCACTAATTATTTAGATCGGTCCAATAACAACGAAGAAGCTCCTCCCAACATCTCTGTTGTATCTCTCTCTCAGTATGGAAAACCTACTTTCAAAATCTGCTAAATCGGAATGACGAAGTGACCCCCATTAGAGCAATAGCTCCTCCAGGTGAAGAGATCTTCGTCGAATATCCCACAGTAGAGGAAGTAGATGCAGCTATTAGTAGATTAAAAAATGGAAAGGCACCCGGCCTCGACGGAATCCCCGCAAAATTGATCAAGCTCGGAGGCGCTACTCTTGCTACAAATATATACGATCTTTGCGTCTCTATCTAGGACCAAGAAGAGCTGCCGGAGAATTGGAAGACCGTACTCATATGTCCGCTGCACAAAAAAGGAGACCGTCTTAAATGTGGAAACTATCGTTATATATATAACTATGGTATCGCTCTATTGAAGTGTTGCCTAATGTTGTACTTGTCAGACTCATCCCTTTCGCCGAAAACATCATTGGCAACTATCAATGTGGTTTTCGTCCCGATCTTGAAAAAATGTTGGGAGTACAACATAACCATACATCAACTGTATATAGACTTCAGACAGGCATAAACCGCGAAAACTTATGGGCCGCACTCATATGTCTAGGAATTCAAGACAAACTCGTCTCTCTGTGTAAATTAACAACCTCTGGGTCTGTATGTAGAATCGTAATTGAGGGAGCTGTGTCAGACTCCTTTGAAATAACATCTGGTGTTTGTCAGGGAGATGCACTCGCGCCTGTGCTGTTCAATTTGGCGCTTGAGTACGTAGTCAGAAAAAGCCACATTGAAACTTCGCGCTGTATATTTAATAAATCAGGCCAAATTCTTGGATATGCAGATGATATCGTGCTTCTTGGCCGAAGACCTACCGATATCAAGGACAGTTTCATACAGCCCGATCGCTGAGCAAGAAGACTTGGTTTGCAGGTGAACAGCAACAAAACAAAATTTCTATCAACACCCAGGAACATCTAAATGGTAAATCTCGGAACTGGCGACCATAACTTTGATAGCGTCGAAAACTTTAAATACCTCGGGTCAGTTATAACATCGTCGAATGATATGCAGGCAGAAATAAAAGCCAGAATCGCTGCCGGACGAGTTTTCTATGCCCAATCAAAATTATTGCGATCTAAACATCTGTCGCAGTCGTGCAAGCTCGCACTTTATAAAGCACTCATAAGACCTGTGCTGGCTTTCGGAAGCGAGAGCTGAGCCATGACCTCTAGCGATTGTAGATTGTTATCTACCTTCGAAAGAAAAATCATTCGCTCAGTCTTTGGTCCAATTAAAGTCGCGGACAACGAATATCGGATTCATATGAACCATGAGATAATGCAGCTTCTTGGAGGCTGCGATACTATCGAATATCAGATTCTTATGAACCATAATATAAGGCAGCTTCTTGGAGGCTGCGATATTATCGGATTCATCAAATCCATTCGAGTTAGATGGCTCGGCCACGTTACACGGTCTCCACAACAACGAATGACCAATAAAGTGTTCCATCAACAACCAGCCGGTGTGCGTCGTAGAGGAAGACCCCGATTGCGCTGGCGTGACGACTTCGAACAAGATCTACATACATTAGGATGTCGAAACTGGAGGACGAGAGCGATGGACCGAGACGGATGGAGGACCTTAGTGCGGGCGGCAAAATCCCTTCATGGGATGTGAAAGCCAGAGAGAGAGAGAGGTCTGAGAATGAGTGTTCTTTTGCAACCTTCCATTCTCTCACCTTATACGCTATAAAGTCTGATACGAGAGTTACATCTAGTACTTCTCGCCTGTTCTTTATTATGAAAGTGGGCTCTTGCCAACTTTATTACATATAGTGAGGTTTGTATTTAATAAGTATTCAAAAAATTACTCACCTCTCTCATTTACGTCGGTGCTGCCCCATATTGTGTGATGAGCATTTGCATCACATCCTAGTATCGCCCCAATTTAGAAGAGCTGCCGAAGCAGTTTTGGTACTGTAAAGGTTTTTTTGAATTACGTTTAACATATGTATACTTACCTTCGCCCCATCGTTAGCATTCATACTACCTCAGTCTCCGAGGATCCGCCGGCACATTCCGTCTCGTTCCCCTTTGACTCGATCACCGTCTTGTTGACAGTGCTTTCTTCAATGGAGTCCAACAAGTTTTCCTCGTGAGACTCCATGGCAAAAAGGTTGCCCATCCTCGATAACAACGAGGACTCGCTGGACCGACTATCAGTCTCTAGGGCAAGCCCGATATCAACAGGGCATGCGGGACCCCCGTGATCGGAATGGTCCGTTCCTTTACCCTTATTGACATCGTCTGCCTTATAGACCTTCGGCAATCGCTTTTTTTTTATAGAGATCAACCGATCTATGATCTGAACACGCCGTCAGCTTGACGCGTCCCTGATACCAACCTGCATCTCTGCAGGAAGGGGGAGGTCCCGGATTCTCTCTCAGAACCTTTAAGAAATGGAGTTTAGCGCGTTGACCATAAAATTATTAAAAATAAAATCGAAAGATAAAAACAAATGTAAATGTAACAAAAACAGATAAAATTACGAAGAATCAAGCTGTATAAAATATTACACATATCGAACCATCTAAATTTAGGAAATTCTCACTTAGAAATGATTACGAATGTAACAGGTTGGAGTTTGAAACGATCTCAACATTCACTAATCCAGGCAGGCCAACAACCTTCTCTCATAAAAACAATTAAAGTTATGAACCCTAATCAAAGGCCTCGGATTACCATATTGGATTCATCGCAAAATAGACCTCGGAAATTGTACACGGACAACGCTTTAAAAATGGGAACATGGAACGTGCTTAGCCTCTTAAGACCTGGAGATCTCCAGAACCTCTCGAATCAAGCAAAGAGTTACGCATTAGACGTGCTTGCACTACAAGAGCTTAGATGGTCTGGGAGTGGGATCCAAGACACCATCAATGATTACACTCTTCACTACAGCGGCCATCAGAATCGAAGAGAATTTGGAGTTGGCTTCCTTATCCATCAGCGCGTGAAGCAACATATCATAGACTTCCGCCCAATCAACATGCGGATATGCACGGTCAGGCTCCGCACTAAAAAATTTAACATCACGATCGTTAATGTACATGCACCCACCGAAGATAAATCTGATGACATCAAAGATCTCTTCTTTGTCGAGCTGGAGGAACTCATCAACAACATACCGCACCACGACATTAAAATCATCGTGGGCGACTTTAACGCAAAGATCGGTAGGAGTGCAGAAAATACATCGCACATCGGTCCTAACAGCCTGCACCTAACTAGCAACAACAGCGGCCAACGCGTCACTGACATGGCAATAACGCACAACTTAGCTGTATCAAGTACGTTTTTCACACATAAGAGAATCCACAAAGTAACGTGGATATCGAATGATGGAAGAACGGAAAACCAAATTGATCACGTCAAGGTGTCTAAGACCACCAACCATCCGACGTCAGGTCTCATAGAGGTGCAGACATGGGCAGCGATCATGTGCTTGTCATATTTATGCTTTAAAAGACCAAGCGTCACTGCAGAGTTACCAATCAGCTGTCACTAATTATTTAGATCGGTCCAATAACAACGAAGAAGCTCCTCCCAACATCTCTGTTGTATCTCTCTCTCAGTATGGAAAACCTACTTTCAAAATCTGCTAAATCGGAATGACGAAGTGACCCCCATTAGAGCAATAGCTCCTCCAGGTGAAGAGATCTTCGTCGAATATCCCACAGTAGAGGAAGTAGATGCAGCTATTAGTAGATTAAAAAATGGAAAGGCACCCGGCCTCGACGGAATCCCCGCAAAATTGATCAAGCTCGGAGGCGCTACTCTTGCTACAAATATATACGATCTTTGCGTCTCTATCTAGGACCAAGAAGAGCTGCCGGAGAATTGGAAGACCGCACTCATATGTCCGCTGCACAAAAAAGGAGACCGTCTTAAATGTGGAAACTATCGTTATATAACTATGGTATCGCTCTATTGAAGTGTTGCCTAATGTTGTACTTGTCAGACTCATCCCTTTCGCCGAAAACATCATTGGCGACTATCAATGTGGTTTTCGTCCCGATCTTGAAAAAATGTTGGGAGTACAACATAACCATACATCAACTGTATATAGACTTCAGACAGGCATAAACCGCGAAAACTTATGGGCCGCACTCATATGTCTAGGAATTCAAGACAAACTCGTCTCTCTGTGTAAATTAACAACCTCTGGGTCTGTATGTAGAATCGTAATTGAGGGAGCTGTGTCAGACTCCTTTGAAATAACATCTGGTGTTTGTCAGGGAGATGCACTCGCGCCTGTGCTGTTCAATTTGGCGCTTGAGTACGTAGTCAGAAAAAGCCACATTGAAACTTCGCGCTGTATATTTAATAAATCAGGCCAAATTCTTGGATATGCAGATGATATCGTGCTTCTTGGCCGAAGACCTACCGATATCAAGGACAGTTTCATACAGCCCGATCGCTGAGCAAGAAGACTTGGTTTGCAGGTGAACAGCAACAAAACAAAATTTCTATCAACACCCAGGAACATCTAAATGGTAAATCTCGGAACTGGCGACCATAACTTTGATAGCGTCGAAAACTTTAAATACCTCGGGTCAGTTATAACATCGTCGAATGATATGCAGGCAGAAATAAAAGCCAGAATCGCTGCCGGACGAGTTTTCTATGCCCAATCAAAATTATTGCGATCTAAACATCTGTCGCAGTCGTGCAAGCTCGCACTTTATAAAGCACTCATAAGACCTGTGCTGGCTTTCGGAAGCGAGAGCTGAGCCATGACCTCTAGCGATTGTAGATTGTTATCTACCTTCGAAAGAAAAATCATTCGCTCAGTCTTTGGTCCAATTAAAGTCGCGGACAACGAATATCGGATTCATATGAACCATGAGATAATGCAGCTTCTTGGAGGCTGCGATACTATCGAATATCAGATTCTTATGAACCATAATATAAGGCAGCTTCTTGGAGGCTGCGATATTATCGGATTCATCAAATCCATTCGAGTTAGATGGCTCGGCCACGTTACACGGTCTCCACAACAACGAATGACCAATAAAGTGTTCCATCAACAACCAGCCGGTGTGCGTCGTAGAGGAAGACCCCGATTGCGCTGGCGTGACGACTTCGAACAAGATCTACATACATTAGGATGTCGAAACTGGAGGACGAGAGCGATGGACCGAGACGGATGGAGGACCTTAGTGCGGGCGGCAAAATCCCTTCATGGGATGTGAAAGCCAGAGAGAGAGAGAGGTCTGAGAATGAGTGTTCTTTTGCAACCTTCCATTCTCTCACCTTATACGCTATAAAGTCTGATACGAGAGTTACATCTAGTACTTCTCGCCTGTTCTTTATTATGAAAGTGGGCTCTTGCCAACTTTATTACATATAGTGAGGTTTGTATTTAATAAGTATTCAAAAAATTACTCACCTCTCTCATTTACGTCGGTGCTGCCCCATATTGTGTGATGAGCATTTGCATCACATCCTAGTATCGCCCCAATTTAGAAGAGCTGCCGAAGCAGTTTTGGTACTGTAAAGGTTTTTTTGAATTACGTTTAACATATGTATACTTACCTTCGCCCCATCGTTAGCATTCATACTACCTCAGTCTCCGAGGATCCGCCGGCACATTCCGTCTCGTTCCCCTTTGACTCGATCACCGTCTTGTTGACAGTGCTTTCTTCAATGGAGTCCAACAAGTTTTCCTCGTGAGACTCCATGGCAAAAAGGTTGCCCATCCTCGATAACAACGAGGACTCGCTGGACCGACTATCAGTCTCTAGGGCAAGCCCGATATCAACAGGGCATGCGGGACCCCCGTGATCGGAATGGTCCGTTCCTTTACCCTTATTGACATCGTCTGCCTTATAGACCTTCGGCAATCGCTTTTTTATTTATAGAGATCAACCGATCTATGATCTGAACACGCCGTCAGCTTGACGCGTCCCTGATACCAACCTGCATCTCTGCAGGAAGGGGGAGGTCCCGGATTCTCTCTCAGAACCTTTAAGAAATGGAGTTTAGCGCGTTGAGCACCAATTTCCATTTTCAATTATTTTTGACCATAAAATTATTAAAAATAAAATCGAAAGATAAAAACAAATGTAAATGTAACAAAAACAGATAAAATTACGAAGAATCAAGCTGTATAAAATATTACACATATCGAACCATCTAAATTTAGAAAATTCTCACTTAGAAATGATTACGAATGTAACAGGTTGGAGTTTGAAACGATCTCAACATTCACTAATCCAGGCAGGCCAACAACCTTCTCTCATAAAAACAATTAAAGTTATGAACCCTAATCAAAGGCCTCGGATTACCATATTGGATTCATCGCAAAATAGACCTCGGAAATTGTACACGGACAACGCTTTAAAAATGGGAACATGGAACGTGCTTAGCCTCTTAAGACCTGGAGATCTCCAGAACCTCTCGAATCAAGCAAAGAGTTACGCATTAGACGTGCTTGCACTACAAGAGCTTAGATGGTCTGGGAGTGGGATCCAAGACACCATCAATGATTACACTCTTCACTACAGCGGCCATCAGAATCGAAGAGAATTTGGAGTTGGCTTCCTTATCCATCAGCGCGTGAAGCAACATATCATAGACTTCCGCCCAATCAACATGCGGATATGCACGGTCAGGCTCCGCACTAAAAAATTTAACATCACGATCGTTAATGTACATGCACCCACCGAAGATAAATCTGATGACATCAAAGATCTCTTCTTTGTCGAGCTGGAGGGACTCATCAACAACATACCGCACCACGACATTAAAATCATCGTGGGCGACTTTAACGCAAAGATCGGTAGGAGTGCAGAAAATACATCGCACATCGGTCCTAACAGCCTGCACCTAACTAGCAACAACAGCGGCCAACGCGTCACTGACATGGCAATAACGCACAACTTAGCTGTATCAAGTACGTTTTTCACACATAAGAGAATCCACAAAGTAACGTGGATATCGAATGATGGAAGAACGGAAAACCAAATTGATCACGTCAAGGTGTCTAAGACCACCAACCATCCGACGTCAGGTCTCATAGAGGTGCAGACATGGGCAGCGATCATGTGCTTGTCATATTTATGCTTTAAAAGACCAAGCGTCACTGCAGAGTTACCAATCAGCTGTCACTAATTATTTAGATCGGTCCAATAACAACGAAGAAGCTCCTCCCAACATCTCTGTTGTATCTCTCTCTCAGTATGGAAAACCTACTTTCAAAATCTGCTAAATCGGAATGACGAAGTGACCCCCATTAGAGCAATAGCTCCTCCAGGTGAAGAGATCTTCGTCGAATATCCCACAGTAGAGGAAGTAGATGCAGCTATTAGTAGATTAAAAAATGGAAAGGCACCCGGCCTCGACGGAATCCCCGCAAAATTGATCAAGCTCGGAGGCGCTACTCTTGCTACAAATATATACGATCTTTGCGTCTCTATCTAGGACCAAGAAGAGCTGCCGGAGAATTGGAAGACCGCACTCATATGTCCGCTGCACATAAAAGGAGACCGTCTTAAATGTGGAAACTATCGTTATATAACTATGGTATCGCTCTATTGAAGTGTTGCCTAATGTTGTACTTGTCAGACTCATCCCTTTCGCCGAAAACATCATTGGCGACTATCAATGTGGTTTTCGTCCCGATCTTGAAAAAATGTTGGGAGTACAACATAACCATACATCAACTGTATATAGACTTCAGACAGGCATAAACCGCGAAAACTTATGGGCCGCACTCATATGTCTAGGAATTCAAGACAAACTCGTCTCTCTGTGTAAATTAACAACCTCTGGGTCTGTATGTAGAATCGTAATTGAGGGAGCTGTGTCAGACTCCTTTGAAATAACATCTGGTGTTTGTCAGGGAGATGCACTCGCGCCTGTGCTGTTCAATTTGGCGCTTGAGTACGTAGTCAGAAAAAGCCACATTGAAACTTCGCGCTGTATATTTAATAAATCAGGCCAAATTCTTGGATATGCAGATGATATCGTGCTTCTTGGCCGAAGACCTACCGATATCAAGGACAGTTTCATACAGCCCG
Source organism: Nephrocerus scutellatus (assembly GCA_947095585.1). NCBI lineage: Eukaryota > Metazoa > Arthropoda > Insecta > Diptera > Pipunculidae > Nephrocerus > Nephrocerus scutellatus. The sequence goes on from OX352762.1 coordinate 35,066,502, forward strand.
ATCGCTGCGCAAGAAGACTTGGTTTGCAGGTGAACAGCAACAAAACAAAATTTCTATCAACACCCAGGAACATCTAAATGGTAAATCTCGGAACTGGCGACCATAACTTTGATAGCGTCGAAAACTTTAAATACCTCGGGTCAGTTATAACATCGTCGAATGATATGCAGGCAGAAATAAAAGCCAGAATCGCTGCCGGACAACAAGTTTTCTATGCCCAATCAAAATTATTGCGATCTAAACATCTGTCGCAGTCGTGCAAGCTCGCACTTTATAAAGCACTCATAAGACCTGTGCTGGCTTTCGGAAGCGAGAGCTGAGCCATGACCTCTAGCGATTGTAGATTGCTATCTACCTTCGAAAGAAAAATCATTCGCTCAATCTTTGGTCCAATTGAAGTCGCGGACAACGAATATCGGATTCATATGAACCATAATATAAGGCAGCTTCTTGGAGGCTGCGATATTATCGGATTCATCAAATCCATTCGAGTTAGATGGCTCGGCCACGTTACACGGTCTCCACAACAACGAATGACCAATAAAGTGTTCCATCAACAACCAGCCGGTGTGCGTCGTAGAGGAAGACCCCGATTGCGCTGGCGTGACGACTTCGAACAAGATCTACATACATTAGGATGTCGAAACTGGAGGACGAGAGCGATGGACCGAGACGGATGGAGGACCTTAGTGCGGGCGGCAAAATCCCTTCATGGGATGTGAAAGCCAGAGAGAGAGAGGTCTGAGAATGAGTGTTCTTTTGCAACCTTCCATTCTCTCACCTTATACGCTATAAAGTCTGATACGAGAGTTACATCTAGTACTTCTCGCCTGTTCTTTATTATGAAAGTGGGCTCTTGCCAACTTTATTACATATAGTGAGGTTTGTATTTAATAAGTATTCAAAAAATTACTCACCTCTCTCATTTACGTCGGTGCTGCCCCATATTGTGTGATGAGCATTTGCATCACATCCTAGTATCGCCCCAATTTAGAAGAGCTGCCGAAGCAGTTTTGGTACTGTAAAGGTTTTTTTGAATTACGTTTAACATATGTATACTTACCTTCGCCCCATCGTTAGCATTCATACTACCTCAGTCTCCGAGGATCCGCCGGCACATTCCGTCTCGTTCCCCTTTGACTCGATCACCGTCTTGTTGACAGTGCTTTCTTCAATGGAGTCCAACAAGTTTTCCTCGTGAGACTCCATGGCAAAAAGGTTGCCCATCCTCGATAACAACGAGGACTCGCTGGACCGACTATCAGTCTCTAGGGCAAGCCCGATATCAACAGGGCATGCGGGACCCCCGTGATCGGAATGGTCCGTTCCTTTACCCTTATTGACATCGTCTGCCTTATAGACCTTCGGCAATCGCTTTTTTTTTTTTATAGAGATCAACCGATCTATGATCTGAACACGCCGTCAGCTTGACGCGTCCCTGATACCAACCTGCATCTCTGCAGGAAGGGGGAGGTCCCGGATTCTCTCTCAGAACCTTTAAGAAATGGAGTTTAGCGCGTTGAGCACCAATTTCCATTTTCAATTATTTTTGACCATAAAATTATTAAAAATAAAATCGAAAGATAAAAACAAATGTAAATGTAACAAAAACAGATAAAATTACGAAGAATCAAGCTGTATAAAATATTACACATATCGAACCATCTAAATTTAGAAAATTCTCACTTAGAAATGATTACGAATGTAACAGGTTGGAGTTTGAAACGATCTCAACATTCACTAATCCAGGCAGGCCAACAACCTTCTCTCATAAAAACAATTAAAGTTATGAACCCTAATCAAAGGCCTCGGATTACCATATTGGATTCATCGCAAAATAGACCTCGGAAATTGTACACGGACAACGCTTTAAAAATGGGAACATGGAACGTGCTTAGCCTCTTAAGACCTGGAGATCTCCAGAACCTCTCGAATCAAGCAAAGAGTTACGCATTAGACGTGCTTGCACTACAAGAGCTTAGATGGTCTGGGAGTGGGATCCAAGACACCATCAATGATTACACTCTTCACTACAGCGGCCATCAGAATCGAAGAGAATTTGGAGTTGGCTTCCTTATCCATCAGCGCGTGAAGCAACATATCATAGACTTCCGCCCAATCAACATGCGGATATGCACGGTCAGGCTCCGCACTAAAAAATTTAACATCACGATCGTTAATGTACATGCACCCACCGAAGATAAATCTGATGACATCAAAGATCTCTTCTTTGTCGAGCTGGAGGGACTCATCAACAACATACCGCACCACGACATTAAAATCATCGTGGGCGACTTTAACGCAAAGATCGGTAGGAGTGCAGAAAATACATCGCACATCGGTCCTAACAGCCTGCACCTAACTAGCAACAACAGCGGCCAACGCGTCACTGACATGGCAATAACGCACAACTTAGCTGTATCAAGTACGTTTTTCACACATAAGAGAATCCACAAAGTAACGTGGATATCGAATGATGGAAGAACGGAAAACCAAATTGATCACGTCAAGGTGTCTAAGACCACCAACCATCCGACGTCAGGTCTCATAGAGGTGCAGACATGGGCAGCGATCATGTGCTTGTCATATTTATGCTTTAAAAGACCAAGCGTCACTGCAGAGTTACCAATCAGCTGTCACTAATTATTTAGATCGGTCCAATAACAACGAAGAAGCTCCTCCCAACATCTCTGTTGTATCTCTCTCTCAGTATGGAAAACCTACTTTCAAAATCTGCTAAATCGGAATGACAAAGTGACCCCCATTAGAGCAATAGCTCCTCCAGGTGAAGAGATCTTCGTCGAATATCCCACAGTAGAGGAAGTAGATGCCGCTATTAGTAGATTAAAAAATGGAAAGGCACCCGGCCTCGACGGAATCCCCGCAAAATTGATCAAGCTCGGAGGCGCTACTCTTGCTACAAATATATACGATCTTTGCGTCTCTATCTAGGACCAAGAAGAGCTGCCGGAGAATTGGAAGACCGCACTCATATGTCCGCTGCACATAAAAGGAGACCGTCTTAAATGTGGAAACTATCGTTATATAACTATGGTATCGCTCTATTGAAGTGTTGCCTAATGTTGTACTTGTCAGACTCATCCCTTTCGCCGAAAACATCATTGGCGACTATCAATGTGGTTTTCGTCCCGATCTTGAAAAAATGTTGGGAGTACAACATAACCATACATCAACTGTATATAGACTTCAGACAGGCATAAACCGCGAAAACTTATGGGCCGCACTCATATGTCTAGGAATTCAAGACAAACTCGTCTCTCTGTGTAAATTAACAACCTCTGGGTCTGTATGTAGAATCGTAATTGAGGGAGCTGTGTCAGACTCCTTTGAAATAACATCTGGTGTTTGTCAGGGAGATGCACTCGCGCCTGTGCTGTTCAATTTGGCGCTTGAGTACGTAGTCAGAAAAAGCCACATTGAAACTTCGCGCTGTATATTTAATAAATCAGGCCAAATTCTTGGATATGCAGATGATATCGTGCTTCTTGGCCGAAGACCTACCGATATCAAGGACAGTTTCATACAGCCCGATCGCTGCGCAAGAAGACTTGGTTTGCAGGTGAACAGCAACAAAACAAAATTTCTATCAACACCCAGGAACATCTAAATGGTAAATCTCGGAACTGGCGACCATAACTTTGAAAGCGTCGAAAACTTTAAATACCTCGGGTCAGTTATAACATCGTCGAATGATATGCAGGCAGAAATAAAAGCCAGAATCGCTGCCGGACAACGAGTTTTCTATGCCCAATCAAAATTATTGCGATCTAAACATCTGTCGCAGTCGTGCAAGCTCGCACTTTATAAAGCACTCATAAGACCTGTGCTGGCTTTCGGAAGCGAGAGCTGAGCCATGACCTCTAGCGATTGTAGATTGTTATCTACCTTCGAAAGAAAAATCATTCGCTCAATCTTTGGTCCAATTATAGTCGCGGACAACGAATATCGGATTCATATGAACCATAATATAAGGCAGCTTCTTGGAGGCTGCGATATTATCGGATTCATCAAATCCATTCGAGTTAGATGGCTCGGCCACGTTACACGGTCTCCACAACAACGAATGACCAATAAAGTGTTCCATCAACAACCAGCCGGTGTGCGTCGTAGAGGAAGACCCCGATTGCGCTGGCGTGACGACTTCGAACAAGATCTACATACATTAGGATGTCGAAACTGGAGGACGAGAGCGATGGTCCGAGACGGATGGAGGACCTTAGTGCGGGCGGCAAAATCCCTTCATGGGATGTGAAAGCCAGAGAGAGAGAGAGGTCTGAGAATGAGTGTTCTTTTGCAACCTTCCATTCTCTCACCTTATACGCTATAAAGTCTGATACGAGAGTTACATCTAGTACTTCTCGCCTGTTCTTTATTATGAAAGTGGGCTCTTGCCAACTTTATTACATATAGTGAGGTTTGTATTTAATAAGTATTCAAAAAATTACTCACCTCTCTCATTTACGTCGGTGCTGCCCCATATTGTGTGATGAGCATTTGCATCACATCCTAGTATCGCCCCAATTTAGAAGAGCTGCCGAAGCAGTTTTGGTACTGTAAAGGTTTTTTTGAATTACGTTTAACATATGTATACTTACCTTCGCCCCATCGTTAGCATTCATACTACCTCAGTCTCCGAGGATCCGCCGGCACATTCCGTCTCGTTCCCCTTTGACTCGATCACCGTCTTGTTGACAGTGCTTTCTTCAATGGAGTCCAACAAGTTTTCCTCGTGAGACTCCATGGCAAAAAGGTTGCCCATCCCCGATAACAACGAGGACTCGCTGGACCGACTATCAGTCTCTAGGGCAAGCCCGATATCAACAGGGCATGCGGGACCCCCGTGATCGGAATGGTCCGTTCCTTTACCCTTATTGACATCGTCTGCCTTATAGACCTTCGGCAATCGCTTTTTTTTATAGAGATCAACCGATCTATGATCTGAACACGCCGTCAGCTTGACGCGTCCCTGATACCAACCTGCATCTCTGCAGGAAGGGGGAGGTCCCGGATTCTCTCTCAGAACCTTTAAGAAATGGAGTTTAGCGCGTTGACCATAAAATTATTAAAAATAAAATCGAAAGATAAAAACAAATGTAAATGTAACAAAAACAGTTAAAATTACGAAGAATCAAGCTGTATAAAATATTACACATATCGAACCATCTAAATTTAGGAAATTCTCACTTAGAAATGATTACGAATGTAACAGGTTGGAGTTTGAAACGATCTCAACATTCACTAATCCAGGCAGGCCAACAACCTTCTCTCATAAAAACAATTAAAGTTATGAACCCTAATCAAAGGCCTCGGATTACCATATTGGATTCATCGCAAAATAGACCTCGGAAATTGTACACGGACAACGCTTTAAAAATGGGAACATGGAACGTGCTTAGCCTCTTAAGACCTGGAGATCTCCAGAACCTCTCGAATCAAGCAAAGAGTTACGCATTAGACGTGCTTGCACTACAAGAGCTTAGATGGTCTGGGAGTGGGATCCAAGACACCATCAATGATTACACTCTTCACTACAGCGGCCATCAGAATCGAAGAGAATTTGGAGTTGGCTTCCTTATCCATCAGCGCGTGAAGCAACATATCATCGACTTCCGCCCTATCAACATGCGGATATGCACGGTCAGGCTCCGCACTAAAAAATTTAACATCACGATCGTTAATGTACATGCACCCACCGAAGATAAATCTGATGACATCAAAGATCTCTTCTTTGTCGAGCTGGAGGAACTCATCAACAACATACCGCACCACGACATTAAAATCATCGTGGGCGACTTTAACGCAAAGATCGGTAGGAGTGCAGAAAATACATCGCACATCGGTCCTAACAGCCTGCACCTAACTAGCAACAACAGCGGCCAACGCGTCAAACGCTGCACAAAAAAAAAAACCGTCTTAAATGTGGAAACTATCGTTATATAACTATGGTATCGCTCTATTGAAGTGTTGCCTAATGTTGTACTTGTCAGACTCATCCCTTTCGCCGAAAACATCATTGGCGACTATCAATGTGGTTTTCGTCCCGATCTTGAAAAAATGTTGGGAGTACAACATAACCATACATCAACTGTATATAGACTTCAGACAGGCATAAACCGCGAAAACTTATGGGCCGCACTCATATGTCTAGGAATTCAAGACAAACTCGTCTCTCTGTGTAAATTAACAACCTCTGGGTCTGTATGTAGAATCGTAATTGAGGGAGCTGTGTCAGACTCCTTTGAAATAACATCTGGTGTTTGTCAGGGAGATGCACTCGCGCCTGTGCTGTTCAATTTGGCGCTTGAGTACGTAGTCAGAAAAAGCCACATTGAAACTTCGCGCTGTATATTTAATAAACCAGGCCAAATTCTTGGATATGCAGATGATATCGTGCTTCTTGGCCGAAGACCTACCGATATCAAGGACAGTTTCATACAGCCCGATCGCTGCGCAAGAAGACTTGGTTTGCAGGTGAACAGCAACAAAACAAAATTTCTATCAACACCCAGGAACATCTAAATGGTAAATCTCGGAACTGGCGACCATAACTTTGATAGCGTCGAAAACTTTAAATACCTCGGGTCAGTTATAACATCGTCGAATGATATGCAGGCAGAAATAAAAGCCAGAATCGCTGCCGGACAACGAGTTTTCTATGCCCAATCAAAATTATTGCGATCTAAACATCTGTCGCAGTCGTGCAAGCTCGCACTTTATAAAGCACTCATAAGACCTGTGCTGGCTTTCGGAAGCGAGAGCTGAGCCATGACCTCTAGCGATTGTAGATTGTTATCTACCTTCGAAAGAAAAATCATTCGCTCAATCTTTGGTCCAATTAAAGTCGCGGACAACGAATATCGGATTCATATGAACCATAATATAAGGCAGTTTCTTGGAGGCTGCGATATTATCGGATTCATCAAATCCATTCGAGTTAGATGGCTCGGCCACGTTACACGGTCTCCACAACAACGAATGACCAATAAAGTGTTCCATCAACAACCAGTCGGTGTGTGTCGTAGAGGAAGACCCCGATTGCGCTGGCGTGACGACTTCGAACAAGATCTACATACATTAGGATGTCGAAACTGGAGGACGAGAGCGATGGACCGAGACGGATGGAGGACCTTAGTGCGGGCGGTGAAAGCCAGAGAGAGAGGTCTGAGAATGAGTGTTCTTTTGCAACCTTCCATTCTCTCACCTTATACGCTATAAAGTCTGATACGAGAGTTACATCTTGTACTTCTCGCCTGTTCTTTATTATGAAAGTGGGCTCTTGCCAACTTTATTACATATAGTGAGGTTTGTATTTAATAAGTATTCAAAAAATTACTCACCTCTCTCATTTACGTCGGTGCTGCCCCATATTGTGTGATGAGCATTTGCATCACATCCTAGTATCGCCCCAATTTAGAAGAGCTGCCGAAGCAGTTTTGGTACTGTAAAGGTTTTTTTGAATTACGTTTAACATATGTATACTTACCTTCGCCCCATCGTTAGCATTCATACTACCTCAGTCTCCGAGGATCCGCCGGCACATTCCGTCTCGTTCCCCTTTGACTCGATCACCGTCTTGTTGACAGTGCTTTCTTCAATGGAGTCCAACAAGTTTTCCTCGTCAGACTCCATGGCAAAAAGGTTGCCCATCCTCGATAACAACGAGGACTCGCTGGACCGACTATCAGTCTCTAGGGCAAGCCCGATATCAACAGGGCATGCGGGACCCCCGTGATCGGAACGGTCCGTTCCTTTACCCTTATTGACATCGTCTGCCTTATAGACCTTCGGCAATCGCTTTTTTTTTTATAGAGATCAACCGATCTATGATCTGAACACGCCGTCAGCTTGACGCGTGCCTGATACCAACCTGCATCTCTGCAGAAAGGGGGAGGTCCCGGATTCTCTCTCAGAACCTTTAAGAAAATGGAGTTTAGCGCGTTGAGCACCAATTTCCATTTTCAATTATTTTTGACCATAAAATTATTAAAAATAAAATCGAAAGATAAAAACAAATGTAAATGTAACAAAAACAGATAAAATTACGAAGAATCAAGCTGTATAAAATATTACACATATCGAACCATCTAAATTTAGGAAATTCTCACAATGATCACGAATGTAACAGGTTGGAGTTTGAAACGATCTCAACATTCACTAATCCGCTGGGCCAGATGGTATTTCCCCATTATTTCCGAAGAGGTGTTCTTCCAAGTTGGCATCACCATTGCGTAAGCTTTTGCATCTATCCTATTCTTCTGGACCCTTCCCGAGAAGTTAGAAAACAGCCTTTGTCTAGCGCATACCCAAAAAAGGCGAGCCTTCGTCTCCTTCTTCGTACCGACCCATAGCTCTTAAATCCATTCTTTCCAAGGTCATGGAAACGCTGATCATTTTTCAGCTCATGAAATATCTTGAAACCAACGAAATCCTGGCAGACTGGCAGTAAGGATTTCGTGGGGTTCTACTGGTGATTTGATGGTATATCTCACCGAACAGTGGAACCGGTCTTTGCATCAATTTGGTGAAAGCAAAGTAGTTGCACTCGATATATCCAAAGCATTTGATAAGTTTGGCATAAAATCGGTGGTAAACTGCTTTATTGGATTAGAAGCTATCTTTTGGACCCCTCAATTCAAGTTATTTTGGACGGTTCCAAGTCCAAAATACATTAGATAAATGCTGGGGTTCCCCAGGGCTCTGTTATGTCTCCGACGCTCTTTTTCATTTTTATTAATGATCTCGTGTCTATTATTTCTAATCCAATTCATTCTTTCGCTGATAGCAGCACTCTCAGCTTCTCATATAAGTTTGAGTAACGTCCATAAACTTCTCATGTGGAACAATCAACTAAATATGTTAATCACGTTAAATTCTGATCTGGGCCCTATTTCACCAACCACTTTTCACTTTGCAATTTGAAACTTTTCACTTTATCTTTTCAAATTTCGTTTCAACAAACGCAAATTTGCAAAGAGGAAATTATTTTTTTGAAAAGTTGAGAATATTTCCTCTTTGCAAAACTCGTTTCACCAAACAGAAATTTGCAAAGTGAAAAGTATGATTTTGCAATGTGCAAAGTTTTCTTAGTTTGCAAAGAATTCTTCCATTTCGTTTCACCAAACAAATATTCTTTGAACTTTGTATTTAATATTGTGAAAAGCTTTTCAATAATATGCGAAGAAAAAATTTAATTTGCAGTTGAGCATTGGTTGTGACAAGTTCGTTGTAATAAATTAAAAAAACAACCCATAAAAATTAAAATTTTTCATGAAAATCCTCCAATAGGGGATACATATGTGTGCAAAGTTTGAACCGGGTTAATTTGAGAAAAATTAATATTAGATATAAAAAATATTTGTTTGAGAAAAAAATTTAAATCAAAAACTAAAAATTTTTTATAAAAAGTTCGGTCTATCGGAGATACACATATCTTTAAAACCCCCCGGGGTCTCAGGGCCCATTCGCCCCAAAAATTTTACAAAAACTTTTGTCTATCGGGATAAACATATGTTTAAAATTTGAAGAAAATCGAAAAAAAAATTACAAAAAGCTTTGTCTATCGGAGATACACATTGTATAAAATTTGAGAAAAATCGGGATGGGACCCCACGACTCTGGGGCTCGGGGTCTCCAAGATTTTTACAAAAAGTGTTGTCCGTCGGAGATACATAAGTGTATAAAATTTAAAGAAAATCGGGTTAATTTTTAAAATTTTTATATGGGCATCCCTCGGCCTCAGGGCTTGTGGGTTAAAATTGATATGAAGATCTGACCAGCCAGCCAAAGGCACGCGAAGTTAATATAGAGAATTTAAAAAATTAAAATGAACCGTTTCGAATCACGTTTTGAAAACGAAGATGATACTAATGTGTACATAAAGTTGTAAAACTAGGAACTATGTTTGAATAATTTTCGTATGTAGCCCACTATTGCAGGTAAAATTGTTTTAGTCTGCTGCATTTAGCATAATTTGGAAGTGAAAAGAGAAGAATCAGCGTGGGAGAATCATAACAACGATGATGAAGAAAATTACATGGAAGAGGTTACAATATAGGATAGTGAACCACCAAATGAAAATGCTGTTGCAATTTAAAATAATTTAAGAAGTTTTTTTTCGATTAGGAGAAATTATAGAAATTGAAAAACAACAAAAGTAATAAAAGTTCTAAATTTTAATATTCTGTTGGATTTAAAACATACTATTCACTAGAATAAGAATCTTTTTCTACGTTTTTCAATTCTTTAGTGAATTCCGATAACGGAATTTTGAGCTCACTTTCCAGTTTAAGGGCTTCCAATGTTGCCTTATATATTAATATTATTAGTATTTCTCTATTTTACAGCCCATTGAAAACAAATGTATTGTAAATGCACAAATATGTTTCTCTTTGCAACTTTGCAAAACAAGATTACAAATGCAAAGTTCGTTCTCTTTTTAATTGGTGAAACATTTTTACTTTTCAAAAAAGTCTGAAAAAATGCAAAGTGCAAAGTCGTGAGAACTTTGCGTTTTTGGTGAAACACATCGCACTTTTACTTTGCAGGAATTTATTTTTTTGAAAAGTTGCAAAGTGCAAAGTGAAAAGTGGTTGGTGAAATAGGGCCCTGGACAGCATAAAATGGGGAGAAAATCGAGTAGAATTGAACGTTTCCAAAACCCAATGCTGTCCTGTCGTCTAAGCGAATCCTAAATCACATACCATTATCCATGAATGGCACTTTTGGAACAGCGTTGGTGTTAAGGAAAAGGAGGAGAAAAGAGGAGATGTCTATGAACTTGTGTTTTAAATGCCTGTGGATCATAGTGATGTGGGAAGACAGAGCTTGGCAGAGCATTCCACATACGTGTTGTACGGCTGAAGAACGAATCCCTGAACTTAACTGTACGACCGAGGATGGGCTTGAGGGTAAACCGATGAGCATTTACAGCGCCACGAGTATTGCGGTTGAATTCAAGGAGAGGTGGCATGCAGCTGGCTATTTCTCTTGAGCACCGCTGGTAGAAGAAGCGATAAAACAGTGACAAGCAAGAAACGTTCCTGCGGTGTTCAAGCGAATCAATCGATTTCGCTATATTTTCGTCACCGATAAGTTTTATCGCGCGGTTTTGTATTCTATCTAGCTGATGCAAAGTAGTCTTAGGCGCACCAGACCAGATATGGCAATTGTACTCAAGTTTTGGGCGAATAAAAGCCTTGTAAATGGTAGCCAGATCAGAGGGAGTGAAATATTTCTTGCACCGGGCTAGAAAACCTAAACATTTCGGCGCATTTTTAGCGACGGTAAATATGTGGTCATTCCAACGAAGCTTGTCGTTAACGCACATACCGAGAATTGCGAGATTTTCAGTTTCCTCGATGCAAGTGCCATTCATGGATAATGGCATGGGGTTTACGATTCGCTTGGACGACAGGAGACAGCATTGGGTTTTGGAAGCGTTAAATTATACTCGATTGATTTCTCCCCATTGTATTATGCTGTCAAGGTCAGAATTTAACGTGCTTAACATACGAAGTTGTTTGAGTTCCACATCAGAGGTGGAGCGACGTTCTTCAAACTTATATGAGAAGCTGAGAGTGCTGTCGTCAGCGAAAGAGTGAATTGGATTAGAAGTCACAGATAAGAGATCATTAATAAAAATGAGAAAGAGTGTCGGGGACAGAACAGAGCACTGGGGAACGCCAGCATTTATTTATTTAAGCACCGCTGGTAGTAGACTAAGTCATTGTTTTTCGAAAACGAAAACATAAAAAACTTGTTTGCTGTCAAATATTTACAAAAATTCACCGTTTAAGTGAAGACGAAAAGATAACCTTTTAAAGATTACGGATTTAAAAAAGTAATCGAGAATTCTATATGCAATTCCACCAACAATGAATGTTGGGAGAGGATAACTGAGGAGTATAATGTACAAAGCAATTCTGGGAATAAAATGAGCTCACAGGTAAATGCAGCGTATAGGAATATGAGGAAAAACTCGGAAAACAATAGCGAACAGAAGAAATTATTCGGGAGTCTGGCCTTTTAAACCGACTGTTTAATTGGAAAAAATTATAGTTCATTTTGCCGTGTGCTTTCAGATTGCGACATATCTCCGCCATTACAACTCCTGTGGACTTTGGACTATCGGAATATGGCACTCATCTATACACCCTATGCAGCAAAGAATTTATTTAAATAAGAAAAATTCTTGATGTGTAGTAGTCCCTTCCTTCCCAGCTTTGTGAGTTCATCAAAGGCTCTAGTCACTCCATGTATATTTATACATGCGGTTGACTTCCATTAAATCTCCCGACACTGTTTGGTAACAGCCAAACGAAATCGTCTTATGAACTCGGTATCTAAATAATAATTTTCGCCAATTCTTGAAAACTGCGTTCTGAATAATAATTTACATAGTATGTATATTACTATTGATCTGGGTTAAGCTGTTAATATCTCCTACCTCAAAAACATAATTTGATGAATAACCAAAAAATACAATGTAAATATAAAAGTATTGTTATTATTATTTATTTATTACCCAGTTAATGAAGTTTTTATTCTTGATTTTATGGAATATAAATTTCATTTTTAAAAATCGTGCAACACAAAAGTGGAATGGCCGCACTTAAGTAGATTTACTTTGCAAAAGAGGAAAAATAAAAGTTATTTTATTCAGAAAAAATAGAAAAATCATAGTTAACTGGATAACAAAAGTAGTTAATATTTTTACATCATATTATGTAGTAATAATAAAGAAAATATAAATATTTTACTTTTTATGAGGTAGGAGCTATATTAAAGTAGTAGTAGTAGTAATTTTAATTAAAATTTTTTTTACACGTTTGTTTCTTATAATCTATACATTAATAATAATATTCGGCGCGCAGACCGTTGCGGTCCAAGGCCTAGCTTCTCGTGACCATTTGTGTTATGAATGTATATTTTTGGACACAACTGGAAGGGACCTACGGATACGAACGGCGAATTGAGGAGCTTTCCGTGACAAGTTATTTCTCTTGGAACGTATGTCACCCATTCGCGAAAGGTGGGACACCGTGAAAAATACTTTTGGTGTTACTGGGAATCGAACCACAAAGCTTCTGCTCAGTATCCATGCGCATTTCCACTAAGCCACGGCGCCCAAAATCTATACATTATTTCACTTAAATTAACAGACTTTGAATTGGCCAGGCTATAAAATTTTTAATAATTGTTTTTCTTTGATTTACAGTCTAAGTAATGTTGAAAGAAATAAATCTACCGAAAATTATTGTTTCCACTCAATATGAACCATACCTAATAGCTATATCAAAACAAATCCTTGATCTGACCTCATCAGAAAAAAAAGGTTGAGTTTATCGGATATCTCCGACATAAAAATAAAACACGACCATAATCACACTTTCTGTGTACATATTGGTAAATTCGCCCATGCGTGCTCATGCTGGCCCGTCCATTACAAATCATGCTTTGTTTTTTCCCTTTGTAGGTTTTTAGAAGTATATAAGAAACCGGGGCCGGACCACGGTGTAGAACTAATTAGGATGATGAAAACTTTCAAAAAAAAGTATGAGAATTTGAAAACGTTGTTGAAGCGTGAATTTCAATGATTTAATGGCGACAAAACACTGAAGTAAATTTGTTGTGTTGCGTTTTGAATTCAATTAAATTTTATTTAAAAATGGAAATGAGAAATAGAAAAGCCACCCATAAAAATTAAAACTTTTCGTTTGAGTTCTCTAAATTGCCATAGCCTATGATTTAAAAACAAACCAGTAGATTGCCCACCCTTTTTTTTACAATCGATTAATAACTTTATTAAATTCACCACTATTTATAGGTTTTTGATAGGTGGCGTTATCAAACCACACACACACGCCTAGAAAAAGCAGTTCAGTTCCGGCCAGTGTTCAGATGGTAAGGTGCCAAAAAAAAATCAGTAAACGACTACCTCGATGAAAGAGCGATCAATTTTTGTGGAAGGGTGGTGAGAGTCCCGGGTGGAACGGTTCTCGGCTTTCCACCACCAGAGGCTTTTGAACTTTCTGTCTGCAAGTTGGTAAAGTTTGCTTTTATCACTCAAGCTTAGGAGTCGGAACATTTTTGCCTGTAAAACAATAATCTTTTACAGAAGTATTTTACAAGAATTCATAAAAAATATACTTACTTTTGGTTTCCTCTTATTTAATTTCTAATTTCTAAAGAAAATTCTGAATTTTCATAAAAGTGTCGATTTTATGTCTCTTTTCCACAAAAATCTTTTATAATCTTTTTTTATATTTTTATATGCAAAAATTATAATATCAAAAAGTACGGGATTTCTTTTATAATTCGGTATTTTGCAATTTTTCTATTCGAAAAATCTTTTGAAATTCCCAAAGAATAAGACATAAAATTACATTTGCAGCCAGTGAGCGTTCGTCCAACCAAACAATCGAGACGCTTCTAACAACTCCCATACCCATCCAAATTATGACCAAAACCTATGCAACGTTTAAATCCGATTGGATGAACGGTCTGCAAACGTTAAAAAGGACTGACTACACATCATCAGCATCATATTTGGCTCTACAACCGGGGTCCGGTCCTGGCCCCTCGAAAAAAATCGGTCCCGATTTTGAGCCGATGTCATCAAGTTTGGCATCACTAATCGCTGTCGTGTTCCATAAATCTTTCCGCAAAGAACTTGCCGAGCAAGATCATCTTCGATCATGCGAGCTATATGTCCTGCCCACCGGTGTCTACCGAGGTTAATCTCTTAACGATGTCGACATCGTAGTAGCGCTCGTATATCTCATCATTATAGTCTCCGGAATCGTTCCGACATACGGGGCCAACAATTCTCTGTAAGACTTTCTCTCGAACACGGCTAAGAGGTCAAGTGCTTTTTGCTAAGCACCCAAGTCTCGGATCCATATGTAAGTAATGGTATGACCATTGTCTTATATAACACCAGCTTAGATGTTTGAGAGTCTTGAAGAGACTATAGTAGGCTTTGTTGGCTTTAAGCAACCGTGCGCGTATTTCTGATTTCATGCTGTCATTGGCTGGTTCAGTTGACCCGAGATAGTAAAAAGATTGCACTACTTCAAATTCGACTGACTACACACAGATTTTAAATTAAATATAAATCAAAATTAAATTAATGTCGTTTTTATAAATCTTTGTCAGAACTGTCAGTTGTTCTCAGCAAATCGAACACGAAAAGCGAGGATCTTTTGTTTTCATTGTTTTGTGGCTTGTGTGATTAATAATATGTATTACTGAAGAAAAGTCGCAGTGCTTTCAGTGAACACAAATCGAATCATAAATTGTGTCACTTGTCACGTGCCAAGCAAAATGATATCGGTTGTTGATAGTAAAACCGTCCGTCGACTGTTTTTTTTAGGGAAAACAAGTAACTTGACTGACAAAAAATTAATCTATGCCAGATTTTATCTCAATTTGAATTCAACATAAATAAATAACAATTTTTTTCCCCATGTCAACGAAAATCCAAATTGACTTTGGTATAGAAAGGGGCGTTTATGTAACAAAATATAAAAGAAAAGAGTGCGTTTATAAAACAAATATCAGCACCGATAAAATGTCGAAATCAAATAACAAATCAAAGACATTTGTAAAAAAAGAGATTTTTGCAGAATCGGCCTTATTCTCTTATGATATCTTTAAAGAATTTTCTAAAAGAAAAAAATACAGGATAGCTATTATAAGAGAAATCTCTTATGTTTCACATTTGTAATTTGATTTAAATTTCAGATTATTCTAAAGAAAATCATAATTATTTTTTAAAAATTCTATAGAAAATGTTTGTTTATACATTTGAAATGTGTACCTTAAATAACAAAACATTAACACATTATTCATGAACGTTATCTAAGTGAGCTGCATAGTTTAGAAGAATCTGCCTTTTATTATTTCTCTTATTAATAAAGAATTTAAATAACAACGATTTTTTTAATTAAACTTTTCTATTTTTATTTATTAATTAATCGACTCTTTTCCTTTTCATTTGCTTTTGTATTTTCTTTATTCTTCTTTTGGATTTCTCGATACGGTACGCTTGGCAACTAAAAGTTATTGTTAGTAACTGAATTTTAACCTCCACTTATTTTTTAAATTTGCTGTTAATAAAAATTTTTTTTTGTGCATTTATTTAATTTATTAAATGTTCAAACAAATAATGAACAATTTTTAAAGCACTCTAAGAAGGTTATAATAATTATATTATATAATAATAATAATAGTTAAAATTGGAATTTTATCTCCTCTGGCAATTTTTTTGTTGTTATATAATGAAAATAGTAAAAATACATTTTTTCTTTTGTCAAATTTTGTTTTGTACTCGCGCCAGAGGGGTAATTTTTCTTCTTTTAAGTTGTGGTTTCGCTTGAATAGAAATATTTATTTTCCAAGTCTAGAAAAATAAAAAAAAAATACATTTATCTTGCAAACTTAAAATTCGTGTACAGTAATTTGGTAAAAGAAGGGGCTTAGATGAACAATACAGACATGAAGATCATTTTTTTCACAGGATATTACGATTACTATTGTTTGTTTTTTGTTTCTTTATTATTTATGCGGCAATCAACTGAAATGAAAAACAAATATTTTTTTGTAACATAAGTGTTAATAAAATTTTTCTTTTTCTAGGATATAAAAAAAAGGTTTTTTGTTATTCAAACATTTGCAGAAAGATGTAAGCAATGAAACAAACAAACGACAAGATAAACGGTTCTGATTTTCTTATTTTGAAAGTTTTATAATGATTTGAATTTGAGAGGTAGTACTATTCAATGTTTTTTCATATATTAGCTGTATTTTATTTGAATTCGAATTTTTTTTTATAATGTACACACGCTAAAGGGGTTTGCACCCTTATAATGCTTAGCACAGCGTGGGCGTTAGAGAATTAGGGAGAGAAAAGATGAGATGTCTATGCACGCGAGTCTTAAACGAATGCAGATCATAAAAATGCGGAAACACAGGATCAGGCAAATCATTCCATATAACAATCGTGCGGCTAAAGAAGGAATCTCTGAATTGGTTAGTACGTCCGAAGATAGGCTTAATGGTAGACCCGTGAGCTCGAGTTGAGGCACGGGTATTACGGATAGGTTTGAGAATAGGCGGGATGTATCTGGATATTTCTTTTGAACACCGCTTGTGGAAAAAGTGATAAAACAGTGACATGCAGGAAACATTCCTACGATGTTCAAGCGATTCGATTGTTTTCGCGATATGAACGCCACCAATAAGTTTTAACGCGCGGTTCTGAACTCTGTCTAGTAGATGCAATCTAGTCTTGGGGGCACCTGCCCAGACAATACAATTGTATTTGAGTTTAGGGCGAATATACGCCTTGTAAATAGTAGCCAGATCTGAAGGAGTGAAGTACATCTTGCACCGTTTTAGGAAATCTAAACATCTCGTAGCATGTTTGGCGATGGCAAATATGTGGTCGTTCCAACGAAGCTTGTGACGGTTTTAGAAGCGTTAAATTCAACTCTATTGTGTAGTCCCCACCTTGTTATGCTGTCAAGGTCAGAATTTAACGTGCTTAACATACGTTGTTGTTCAAGTTTCACTTGTACTTGAAGAGGGTCTTGCAGAAAGCGTGAAGTCATAATAAAAGCTAAGAGTACTGTCATCAGCGAAAGAATGGATTGGATTAGAGGTGGTGGATAGGAGATCATTAATGAAAATTAGAAAGAGTGTCGGAGTTAAACAGAGCCTTGAGGAACACCGGCGTTTATGCGGTGAACATTGGATTTGAATCCGTTCAATACGACCTGGATTGAACGGTCAGAAAGGTAGTTACTAGTCCAATTGAGCAGGGTGTTATTAATTCCATAAGCATTCATTTTCGACAAAAGAGCTTGATGCCAGACTCTGTCAAATGCCTTGGAAATGTCGAGTGCAACAACTTTACTTTCACCAAATTTGTGAATAAACTGGTTCCACTTTTCAGTGAGATAAGCCATCAGGTCACGTGTAGAACGTTGACTACGAAAACCATACTGCTGGTCACTAAGGATTTCACGTGATTCAAGGTATTGCATAAGCTTACGATTGATCGGGGTTTCTATGACCTTGGAGAGTATAGATGTTAGTGCAATGGGTCGGTACGAGGAAAGGGATGACGTTTTGCCTTTTTTAGGAACAGGCTGGATAAAGGCTGTTTTCCAATTCCTTGGGACGACTCCAGAAGAATAAGAGAAATGGAAAAGTCTGCGAAGTGGTAATGCCAACATTGAAGAACAACTCTTCAAAACTATAGCGGGTATGCCATCAGGCCCAGCAGATTTATGAATGTTGAGATCATTTAATACAATTGCCACTTGACGAGTACGGAAGTAAATCTGTCCCATAGAGGATTCAACTCTTACAAGTACAGGCGGCGACAACCTGCTATCTGGCAGCGTAGAGCTAGCTGCGAAATGTGAAGCAAGCAGATTGGCCTTGTCTTTTGAGCTGACAGTTGGAATGTCATTGTGAATGAGCGTTGGAATTGAAGACGAGGCAGTATTTTTAATTCGTTTCACGAATGATCAAAAATGTTTACTTCCTTTGGGACATTGAAGTATTTTTTGTCTCAGTTTTTGGTCATAATCGAATTTGGCGCGTTTAAGGAAGGCATTGCAATCATTTCTGACTCGTCTAAATTTGGTTCGGTTTTCCACAGTGGGGTTTTTTTTATATAACCGAAAGCATACCTCACGGATCCTAGTAGCCTCTTTGTAGCTTAAATCATACCAAGCATTTTCCTTCGGTTTGATACACTTTGTCCTGGAAGGGATAAATTGTCTCATACCCTCGAGGATTATGTTAGTGATCGTATCAGAAGTGGCATCCACACCACTATTGGCGTTAAGTGGCCAGTTATAGCTTTTTAAGAAATTATTGAGGCCATCCCAGTTGGCTTCTCGTGTAGCCATACTTTTCTTTTAGGAGTTTTCTCTTTAACTGTGTGGTTTGACAACGAGAAATTAGCTGATACTACACAATGGTCTGAAGAGCCTAGAGGCGATAATACACTGACGGTGTATTTGTTAGGAAGAGAAGTAAGAAACAAGTCAAGGGTATTAGCGTTATGACTTACAATGTCTGGAATTCGAGTGGGCCCATTCACAAGCTGAGTGAGATGGATAAAATCAGCAAATAACTCAACATCCTTTACTTGCTGTGTTGTTAAGCCTGAATGGCGTAGCCAACTAGAATTGTGTATGTTGAAATCTCCCGCAATTACGATTCCTGAGAATTCATCAAGTGATAAAATTCTAGTGATAGAGTCGGACAGTGCATCTAGCTCACTACAAGTTGATACACTGTCTAAATTACAATTGGGAATTACAACAACAATTGCACTGTCGATTTCCTTCTTTGGAATTTGAAAACCTGCCGTTTGGCTGGTTTTGCCTGGTTTTGACATTAGAATTCGGATTCGGATTCCAAATAAAATACAGCTATTATCATATTAAATGTTGAAGAAATTTTTAATTGTAATGGAATAAAACTTAAATGAACAAAACTTGTTAATCCCGTCTTTGTTTTGAAAAATTAATTTTTATATTGGACTTAAGAAGAGATTTTAGATTTTAGATACGCACAAGATTTTCCTAATAAGCCGATGGTATCTTAAAGGTATTTGGTTTGCAGGTATGATTATGCTAGGTCAGTCAAAGAATATAATATTGAGACTTTTTTTCAAATTTACGAATGGAAACATTACGGTGACGGAATCAAATAGTGTGGGTGGTACGTTACCAAAAGTCGAATGAAGTGATTCGAAGCACTGTTGTTGAGTTAGCCCCTTTCGAAAATCGTAAAAAATCATTACACGAAAATTTTCACGCGATAATTAAATTTTTTCACTGAATTCAATTTTTCAAGTAAATAAAAAACATTGTTGCGATGCGAACAGACAGATTAATTTTGAGAAACATAATAATAATAATATTCGCCGCGACAGCCCATTGCGGTCCAAGTCCTAGCTTCTTGCAACCATTCGTGTTGAGCATATATATTTTTGCACACAAATGGAAGGGACCTACAATTTAAGGCCGGATCCGAACGGCGAATTGAGAAACTTTCCGTAACAAGTTATTACTCTCGGAACGTTTGCCACCCATTCGCGAGAGGTGGGACACCGTGAAAAATACTTTTGGTGTTAGTGGGATTCGAACCACGAACCCCCTGCTCAGTAGCCATGCTCATTTCCATTGAGCCACGGCGCCCACTTTGAAAAACATAACCTCCAAAAATGTTGAACTTTTTGACTGACATAGAGATTTGCATCGGAAAACACTAGTAATTCCATTTTCTAAAAACATTTACAGCACCCTATGTAGCGCTAGGATCAAATCTGAATTTTTGTTTGGGCATGAGGTTGTTATTTTTTCGTCATCAATTATCAATATTTGGCTTTTTTAATTCATCGTCTTAAAAATGGTGGAATATTGATTGCATTGATGCAACAGTCATATTTTTTATGATACAACCGGTACATGGTTCGTAAATTTAAAGTATTTTTGATTAGTGTCTCTTATGTCTAATGGGGAATTACCATCTGGCCCAGCGGATTTGTGAATGTTGAGATCGTTGTTGAGATAGTTTAAAACTCTAGCAACTGTGCTCGAGTACGAATGAATATCTGTCCCATAGAGTGTTCAATACTGACTTTGTCTTTAGAGTTGACAACTGAGCGTTGGAATTGACGACGAGGCTGTATTTTTGATTCATTTCACAAAAGACCAAACATTTTTACTACCTTTGGGACATTGTAATACTTTTTGCATCAATTTTTGGTCGTAGGCGAATTTGACTCGCCGAAGATAAGCATTGCAATCATTTCTGGCTCGTTTCAAATTTGTTCGGTTTTTCTCCGATTTCCGGGTTTGCTTTGTAAAACCGAAAGCATACCTCTCTAATCCTAGAAGCCTCTTTAAAAGTCGAGTCATACCATCCATTTTCCTTTGGTTTGATAGACTTTTTCCTGAAAGGGATAAACTTTCTCATACCAATAGGAATGATGTTTGTGATTGCATCAGCGGCGGCATCCACGTTGCTATCGCGAAACAAAGGCGACCAGTTAATTCTTCCAAAGAAGTTGTTAAGGCCGTCCGTTTTTTTTTTGTTTTTCTCAAGTGGTTTATTAACGAGAAATTAGCTGATAAATTGACGGAGTATTTATCAGGACGAGAGGTAAGGAACAAGTCCAGGTTGTTTGCGGAATGATTTGCAATGTCAGGTATTCGTGTAGGCTTATTTACAAGCTGAGTAAGGTTATTAAACTCAGCGAATAACTCAACACACCTTCCTTTTGGGTGTTGTCTGACCAGAATGGCGAAGCCACCCAGAATTGTGTACATTGAAATCGCCCGCAATAACGGTTTCAGTTTTACGATACTCGTATTTTGTGACAATTCTTAAAATTGAATCAGACAGTGCATCAAAATAGCTCTGTTTTTATTTTTATTTTTTTTTATATATGATAAACTTATTGCCTAGGGAGAATTCCCTGAATGACTTGCGCCACGACAATAAGCTGGGCCAAGCTATTAAAATTCGAAAATCGAAGGAATGTAATTAACAATATATCACGTTCCTCACGTTTGTAGCCAGTTTCAATTTATTTTCTTAGAATTCTCTCTGATTCATTGCAAAAGCAAAACGGGAAAAGATTACGAAAGTAAAAACGACGCGAGTCCAATGCTTAAATCAATGGATCATGGTCAGGGAAAACTACAAGAAACCCTGACCAAGAAAATAATATAATATATATATATATATAATAACAAATAATTACTAAATTTTCAGACTTCAAATTTCATGAATGCTCTCTAAACTGTATCTGTTTTTCTGCAACTTGACGTCTTTCTTGAAGGCCAACAACTCAACAGTGAAACGTGCCGGATTCGTCTGTAGTACCAGGTCTTACAAACGAAAAGGGCACGTACAACTATCGAGCCGAAAGGCTTGTAAAAATCTGCTTTGTGGATTTTCGTATGTTGGCCAAGTCCTCTCGAGCAAACTTCCAATTCAGGTTTTTGAATAAAATTTTACATTTGGTTTTTTCGGTTTTCATTTTTGAGATTTATATTAATAAAATAAAATGTTTGAATTTTAAAAACGAATTACTACTACGACCGACAATTTTTTACATACATTGTCTAATTTGGGGCTTCTGTATAAAAAGCAGTAGTGTATGTTGCGCTCCTGCACCTTTACTTTGAGCCATATGAAATTAAATTCCGGATTGGAACGTTGGCTGAATTGAGGCAAAAGCTGAAACGCAACATCACTACGGACATAAATTGCGAGACCGCGTCGAGGAAAAAATAATGACACCAAACTATACTATAATGACACCAGACTTAATTCCGTGGTACCGAATTATCAAATACCTGAGTTTCACTCAGTGCCAGAATTGCTGGTCTATGGACATTTACATATGTAAACACAGCGAAAAAATTCGTTCTCAGCCCACGTATGTTGCTGAGATCCACTCTGAAATCACACATAACTACAAAAAACAAACACACAAAACACAACTTACCGCTTCTTTTAACAGAATTTGTGTAGTGGATGGTTCACAGTCACTTAAATTGTCGCCAGTGTTATGCCTTCACGACAAAATAAGTTAAATCACCAGAAGAAACAAACACTCACAATCCGTTACTCTAATAGCTAAAGAATTAGATCATCAACAGACTGCCGCATACGACAGTTATGTTTCACCGATTTCTTTAGCTGCGATGTTGGGGACGGGGTGCGCGGACACCACACACTGCACTTTACACTAACTAATTACGCACACGTGAACCGTTTGTTTTTAATTGCGCGAGTGCTGATGCGCAGCACACCCGTACATGGCGGCGTACAGAGACAAACTCGAAGAAACAAACAGAGACAAACAAAACTTACATAGCTTCTGAGCATAAGGTTCGTGGTTCGAATCCCAGAAACAATAAAAGTTCATTTACTAAAATAATCCAAATAAACGAGTAAGAGAAGCCTAGCAGAAACTAAATAGTAGAAACTCCACTGCAGCCACAAATAAACCAACAATACAATAGGAATTAGTATTTAAAAACTCAAGGATAAACTAGGATGGGAAAAATAAGGAAGTCTTCAAAGAACTGGCGACAACGGTGGACTTACAGTTGTGTTCAGGGCTGGCTGACATGAAACTAAAACAATAGGAGAAAGATAGGAGATGAAGTCTGACAGTTGGAAAAGCGAAATAAGCACCTCGAGTCTTAACTAGGCCATCTCATGTAAAAAACGCAGAATGCAAATCGTTCTTAAGAAATCCGATAAATTCGATAATTGTTTTTAAGTTCTCTATGTTAACTTCGCGTGCCTATGGCTGGCTGGTGGGCAGAATCTTGTGATCAATTTCTAACATACTTCCTAAAGTCCGATTTTTTTCAAACTTTGCACACATGTGTATTTCTCATGACAATACTTTCTATTAAAATTTGGGGCACCTCGGGCCTCGGGGGGTTTTTTTAAATTTTATTCGCATGTGTATCTCCGATGGACAACACTTTTTGTAAAATTTTGGAAATGAAATGGCCCCGGGGTCGAATTTTGAGCGATCGGGCCCGGGGTAGGAGGGCACCCATACAAATTGTTTACAAAATGTACCCAATTTTCTTCAAATTTTATATGCATGTGTATCTCCGATGGACAACACTTTTTGTAACAATTTGGAAGTGAAATGGCGGACTCTAACATTTTTTCAAAATTTACCCGATTTTATTCAAACTGCACATTAGAGAATTTACACGAAAAATTTTAATTTTTATGGGTTGTTGTTTTTTCTAATCAGATCAAAAAAATTATCTGCTGTGTTTTTTTAGTACCATAGAAAAGTTTTATTTCTCATGTTTAAAGAAACAAACAATTACAGCTGTCAAAAAATGTTCTGTATATTTTTGCAGAGTAAAAAGATCATATCCGAAAATTATCGGAGTGTAAAAGAACGATTAAGAGAAATAAATTAGTTCTGTTTAAAACTCATATGTTAGAAAATTATGAGGTAAGATTTAAGCATTTATTAATAAACTATGAATTAAAATGGATTTATGCAGTAAAAACAAGTAACGTTGGAAGGCGCAGCGGGGGACAATTGTATGGTATTAAGGGTTGGTCAAGTTTAGGAAAATAGAGGAAACGTATGTTTGTAATGTATAAACTATCAATAAAGATATTAACATGGTGCCGGTTTATCTAAAAGCTTTCTTCCGAAATTGGCCTAGAACGACAAAAACCGCGACATATATCAAAATCACTTACATGCGGAACTACACAGACTTTTATCAATGCCGAAGCTAGTACTATTGCATGCTTTATCGTCAAGAAGAAACCTTGTTCGAGAGAAGAAACTATCGTTTAACTGTAGCTTGAACCTATTGTTTACAACCGATGAAGAGCCTACCCCATTAAAAATGAAGTTCAGTATGATACTGGAGGAATCATGCCGTATCATGTTTAGCAAATCTATGTGCGAAGAACAACTATCACAATATAAAATGCATTATAGCAGAAAAAGAATCTTGGAGAAAGAACATATTTTTTAAATCAACATTTGACAGATATGATAAGCACCATATTTAAAATACGAGGAGTATTTGCCAATCTGAATCTTATACCACATCGTCCAGACCTTCCAATTTTGTGCGAGATTTATAACCTTAACGTAAAAGAGTGGTTCAGTTTATTGCGATTTTTCCAATTCTCAAAGAACTCCGCAAGGTATTTTTTGATTTTGAAGTAAATGAATTGATCAACATTCTGAACGGTTACCAAGGCTGGTATGTAGTTTTTACTTATGCATTAAACGCACTACGTTAAAGAAAGCGTATTTTTGAGGAAATTTTAAATCACTCACTATTTAAATATATGGATATACAAATACAGCTCGCCATTTGGATAGTTGTAATTCAGTCTTAAGATTTAATTAAGAGTCATTACCGAAAGCCCCCGTTTTTTTTTTATATTTTTCCTTTTTAAGCTACCCCTATGAATAAAAAACATTTCATAATTACGCCATCATAAGTCGAGGGCTGAACAATTGTTTTAAAACAACTCCCATCAAAGCTGACTGATAAAAATCGAGATATACGAGTGGACAAACTCTCCAACAAACACACACCCACTGAACAAATTATTCTAATCCTGATTATTACATTAGACCTTCGGGCCCCCAATTGAAATCTTAAAGCGGAGCCTCTCAGCTCACCATATGGATAGTTGTAATTCAGTCTAGACTTTTCTAAAATACGATGTTTCGCCTGCGGATACAATTTGACGTATAGAGGCAGTATAACTGTTTTAAAATGCATAAAAACATACAGAAGCCTAAACGGAAGCCTAAACCGCATACCCAAAAAAATTGTGTGCGACCAAGGCTCCGAGTTTATCACAAATAGGAGCATAGTCCCAGAAGTACCCGACCTAACGTATAGATAGCGGTTGTTTAAAAAGAATGACTGTGGTAGAAGAAGAAGTACCAACCTTCATAATCATCATCATGGCTCCAGACCATACAAAACAAAATGAAATACTTAAAAAACTATATTATAAAATCTAAGAAAGAGTTGATAACATAACCGTCGCGAGAATTCAGAAATTAAATACATCTAGAAAAGAACCGGAAGAAACTTAAGACAGTCGTTTACAGGAAGGAGGCTAGAAGAATTAAGATAACACCCAGATTTTTTAAACATATTGCAAAAACAAATAACAAATATACTATAATTCCAAAGGAAACAAGAAAAATTACAAAAGTAGACTATGAAGAAAATCTAAGAAAACTAAGAACAAAATATATAGGTATTTATGTATGCTATTAAACACAAGGCAACGTTCTACAGGTGATCTGATGGCATATCTCACTGAAAAATGGAACCAGTCTATTCACAAATTTGGTGAAAGTAAAGTTATTTCCAAGGCATTTGACAGAGTCTGGCATCAAGCTCTTTTGTCGAAAATGAATGCCTATGGAATTAATAAGACCCTGTTTGTTTGGACTAGTAACTACCTTTCTGAACGTTCAATTCAGGTCGTATTGGATGGTTTTAAATCCAGTGTTTACCGCATAAACGCCGGTGCTCCCCAGGGCTCTGTTTTGTCTACGACACTATTTCTCATTTTTATTAATGATCTCCTATGCGCTATTTCTAATCCGATTCATTCTTGCTGTCGACAGCACTTTTAGCTTTTCATACAAGTTCGCGCTCTCTCCACGCCCCTCTTCATCACAAGTGGAACTTGAACAACAACGTATAGTAAGCACGTTAAAATCTGACCTTGACAGCAAATTCACAATAGAGTAGAATTTACCGCTGCCAAAACCCAATGCTGTCTTCTGTCCTCTAAACGTAATTTAAGCCCCCAACCTTTATCCATGAATAGATCCTGCATCAAAGAAACTGGATACTATTTACAAGGCATATATTCGCCCTAAACTTGAATACAACTGTATTGTCTGTGCAGGTGCTCCCAAGACCACATTGCATCTACTCGACAGAATTCAGAACTGCGCGATAAAACTTATTGGTGAATATCGCGAAAACAATCGATTCGCTTGAACATCGTAGGAATTTTTCCTGCTTGTAACTGTTTTATCGCTTTTTCCATAAGCGGTGTTCAAAAGAAATGTCCAGATGCATATCGCCCATCCTCCAACCCAACCGAAATACCCGTGCCTAAACTTGAACTCACCGGTCCACCATTAGACCTATCTTCGAAATTACCAACCAATTCAGAGATTCCTTCTTTAGCCGCACAATAGTTATGTGAAATGAATTGCCCGACTCTGTGTTTCTGCATTTGTATGATCTGCAGTCATTTAAGACACACGTGCATAGACATCTCACTTTTTCCTCTCCTTAATTTCCGAACGCCCACGCTGTAGTAAGCATTATAAGGGTGCAAAACCCTTTAACGTGTGTAGATTTAAAAAGAAAATTCTCGGAATATGAATGTAAAGATGATAGTATAATCACGGAATATGATTATGATGCTATCTAAAATTTGTAACCTTAATCGAAATATTTAACCTTCCGAAAGAACACGGCATACTTCCACTCCGAGTGGGACCTCCTACAACTATCACTAACTATAACAACCTTATCCATATAATTGACCTAGAAGATTACAATAACAACATCCAAGAAATCAGTAACACTTGATCTTTTCACTCTCTTCACATAATAAAACTTAAACTAAAAGAGCTCTAAAAGAACATTATACCCTATTAAGAGAAATAAGCGAGGTCTAATTGATGGACTCGGAACAACTATTAAATTTATCACAGGAAATATGGATTAACAAGACGCACATAGTATTAACATTTATATAGAACACATAAATTCAAACGTAAACAATTTTACTTAAAATATACTAACCCAACACGCAATAAATTAGATTAATAATTATAATTAATAATGAAGAGACTAAAAAAATTCCTAGCAAAAACACTTAACACAGTCAAAAAAGAAAAACACATACTAACCGAAACGCAAGTTCTAAATCAAATAAATTTCATTTCACATTGATCTACTAACCAATTATATCTCTAATATCGCATAGGCATTGATCCTAGGTAAATTAAACATAATACCAAATGCTGGGCGCCGTGGCTCAGTGCATGGATTTCTGAGCAGGGGGTTCGTAGTTCGAATCCCAGAAAACACCAAAAGTGTTTTTCACGGTCACACCTCTCCTCTCCTCTCGCAAATCTGATAAACATCCGAGAGTAATAACTTGTTACGGAAAGCTTCTCAATTCGCCGTTCGTATACGGCATTAAATTGTAGGTCCCTTCCATTTTTGTGCAAAAATATACACGCACAACACAAATGGTCGCGAGAAGCTAGTCCTTGGACTGTCAGTCGCGCCGATTATTATTATTAGGAAAACAATCAAAAA
Source organism: Nephrocerus scutellatus (assembly GCA_947095585.1). Classification (NCBI taxonomy): domain Eukaryota; kingdom Metazoa; phylum Arthropoda; class Insecta; order Diptera; family Pipunculidae; genus Nephrocerus; species Nephrocerus scutellatus. The sequence continues at coordinate 35,094,449 of OX352762.1, forward strand.
CTCTCAATGCATCGGAAGACTGATGAGTGATGTCCAACGAAGCAATTGTCTTTTCAGTGACGCTGGAAAAGTCGGAAGGAATTTTACAACCGGAACCAGAAAAGTACCCCATTTTCTTCAAATTGTATACACATGTGTATCTCCGATGGACAACATTCTTGTAAATATTTGGCCCCGGGGTCGGGGGGCACCCATACAAATCTTATAAAAAAAGTACCCGATTTTCTTCAAATTTTATACGCATGTGTATCTCAAATGTACAACATCTTTTTGTAAAAAAAATAAAAAGTACCCAATTTCCTTCAAATTCTTTATAAAATTTGCAAGTGATGGGACCTGAGATCGGTGGGGAGGGGTGTCACTCATACTAAAAAAAATACATATCTGATTGTCTTAAAATTTTATACGCGAGTGTATCTCCGACGGCTAACTTTTTGTAAAAATTTGGAAGTGATCAGGCGCCGGGGTCGGGTGGCACCCATACAAAATTTATAAAAAGGGATCCGATTTTCTTCAAATATTATACGCATGTGTAACTCCGATTGACAATACTTTTTGTAAACATTTTGGCGTGATCAAACCCCGGTGTCGGAAAGCCCAAATAAAATTTTAAAAAATTTACCCGATTTTCTTCAAATTTTATACACACATGTTTAATCCTATGGACAACGCTTTTTGTAAAAGGCTAAACTACGGTACACGTGTTTCTCGACTAGGCCTTCTTGCTACACCTATCCTGAAAGAGCTAATTGAACAGATTGCGAAAATGGCCATCTTGTTTGGGGGAGACGCCCACTTTAGGTGGGAGGGGCATCCAAAGTTTTGAGTTTTTTTGCATTTTTCTAAGTATTCAGAAGGAGGTATGGGGGTTAATTGGTATCATACGAAAGGTAATAAAAATACCTTCCATTTAAAAATTTAAAAAAATAGCCAATAGAACCCCCCTCGACGGAGTAAGAGTAAAAAACAGACTTTTCCATAAAAGTGTAAAAAGGGGCGTGCTTAAAAGTATCAAATGAAAGGTGATAATTAGGTCTACACAGCAATGCTATCCTTAAGGGCATTTGGGTGGGGCAAAAAAAATAATAACGGATACCGTAGAAACGCCTTGTAAAAATTTGGAAGTGGCCCCAGGGCCTTCTATATAAATTTTTAAAAATTAGCCCGATTTTCTTTAAATTTTATACACATGTGTATCTCCGATGGAAACACTTTTTGTACAAATTTTGGAGTAATCAGTATCAATTAGAGAATTTACACGAAAAGTTTTAATTATTATGGGTTGTGTTATTATTATTAATATACTAGCTGACCCGACAGACGTTGTCCTGTCCCACTTTCAATAAATTTGGGATGGTCTTTTGAGGGTATTTTGAGGAGTCTTTTGGGGGTCTTTTTGAGGATCTTTTTGGGGTATTTTGGGCAGTTTTCTGAGGGTCTTTTGGAAGTCCTTCGAGGGTCGTTTGACGGTCTTTTGAGGGTTTTGTGAGGGTCTTTTTGAAGTCTTTTGGGATTCTTTTGGAGGTCCTTTGAGGGTCTTTTGGGTTTATTTGGGGGTCCTTTGAGGGACTTTTGGGGGTCTTTTAGGGATCTTTTGGGGGTCTTTAGGGGTTTTTCTGGGAGTCATTTGAGGGACAAAAAAGAGTTACGAAAAACCATCGTTCGAATCGTTAGTTATGGTCGCTATATATAAATATATACTAAAGTCCTATGGATAACAGCGCTTTCAGTTTTTTCCGAATTTTACAATTTTCCCGTCCATTTTTCTTCTTTACGACCTATTCTCATACTTACCAAATATGCATAAAAAATTTCAGAAAAATAGCTTGAGCCGTTTCGGAGGATTGCGACAACAAACACCGTGACACGAGATTTTTATATATAAGAAGATTGTTCTCAATTATTGTAAAATAATACCTTTAATATTAAAACATTGTACTTGCATAGGTGAACTGAGCTTGCACTTTACTGTCTGTGGGACTTGCAGCTCACTTTATTTCCCAAGCTCAAAGATCACCTTTGCAATCGGTAGGGTGACATGTAGAAGTTAAATTATAATAAAATCAGTATTTAATTTGGAGTTTGTAAAACAAGAAATCTTTTTTTTAATCAGTTACCGATACCGGTAACTTAACTCGCGCTCGTGTTTTTGTTACTATGTGTAGTTTTAAAGTGGATCTCAGCAATATACGTGGGATGATAACAAACTTTTTTTGCTGTGTACGCCCACGTCACACAGGTATTTGAGAATTCCGATACCTCGGAATTAAATCCGCTTGGGTATAACTTATTGCCTTTAATTTTCCCCGACGCGGACTCATGACTTATGTCCGTAGTTTCAACTTCTAAATTAATTCAGCCATTGTTCTAATCTGGAATTTAATTTCATATGGCTCAAACTGAAAGTACAAAAGCATACATTTATTTATAGAAGCTCCGAATTAGTCAGTAATTCAACTCATAAGGAGTTTGAAGCGCACTCCCTGATTCAATATCAAAAATTGTCACACAATATTATAAGCAGAAGTCGTTATTGCGGGTGATTTCAATATACATAATTCTAGTTAGCGTCGCGATTCTGGCCCGATAACACCCGAAGGAAGGTGTGTTGAGTTATTCACTGAGATAAATAACCTTACTGAGCTTGTACATAAGCCAACAGGAATACTCAACATTGCAAATCATTTCGCCAACACCATTAACTTGTTCCAAACCACTCATCATGATAAATACTCAGTCAATATTTTATCGCCTCTAGGCTCATCAGACCATTGTGTTGTATCAGTTAATTTATCGTTAATAAACCAAGCAGTTAAGAGGAAAAACTAAAAAAAACAGTATGGGAATACGATAAAGCCAGTTGTGACGGCATTATTAACTTCTTTGGGATTATTAACTGGTCCCCTCGTCTTCGATTCCTACGCTCATTTATAATGACATTGCAGCTGTCTGCTCTAAAGACAACGCCAATCTAAATGGCACACATTTTGCAGCTAGCTTAATGCTTCCAGATTCTGCGTTGCTTCCACCTGTACTTCCGAGTATTGAACAATATATGGGACAAATTTACCAAAGTTGCCAGAGTTTTAGGTGATCTCAGCATACACAAATCTGCCGGAAAGTGTTCTTCCAATCTGACATTACCACCTTGCAAGCTTTTATTTTTAAATTCTCTATATTAACTTCGCGTGCACGTGGCTGGCTGGCTGGTCAGATTTTCTGATCAATTTTTAGCCCACTTCCCATGGCCCGATTTTATTGAAATTTTGCATACATGTATATTTCCGATGACAATACTTTCCATTAAAATTTGAATTGGGCTCCCATACAAATATTTTACAAAAAATTTGGAGCGATCGGCCACTTGGGGACCCCAATATACAATTTTTAAATATCGGTATATCGCATCAGATCACGGCAAAGTCTGAGCTCTGTGCTTTGTGAGCTGCGCTGTTCGGTGCCGCTGCGTCATTTGGTGGATGATTTTGCCACAAAACGAGCACGCAGTGTGTGTGTGTGTGTGTATCCCCGATTAGAGAATTTACAAGAAAAATTTTAATTTTTATGGGTTATTTTTTTATCCTATTGTCTGGACTCTTCCCGAGTAGTTGGAAAACAGTCTTACCTAAACCTAAAAAACGCGGGCCGTCGTCTCCTTTTTCGTACCGACCCATAGCAATTACATCAATTCTTTCCAAGCTCATGAAAATGCTGATTAAAAATCAGCTCATGAAATATATTTAGTGACCGGCAATACGGATTTCGTGGGAACGTTCCACTGGTGATATGATGGTATATGTCATCTTTGCATTCGATACTTATAAGGCATTTTACAGAGGTTGGCTACAAGCTCTTTTGTCCAAAATGCGTGCTTATGCGAAAACTGCTTCATTGGATTAGAAGCTATATTTTTGACCGCTCAATTCAAGTTGTCTTGGACGGTTTCAAGTCTAAAATACATCAGATAAAAACTGGCGTTCCCCAAGGCTCTGTTTTATCTCCGACGCTATTTTTCTTGTCCATTACTTCTAATCCAATTCACTCTTTCGCTGACGACAGCACTCTCAGCTTCTTATATAAGTTTGAGGAATGTTCATCCAATTCTCTTGTGGAGCTCAAACAAATTCGTATGTAAAGCAGGTTAAATTGTGACCTGGACAGCATATTAAAAAGGGGAAGAAAACAATCTAGTAGAATTTAAAGCTTCCAAAACCCAATGCTGTCATCCAAGCGCATCTTAAATTCAATGCCATTATCCATGAATGGCACTTGCGTCGAGGAAACTGATAATCTCACCATTATCTGTATGTGAGTTAACGAAGCTTCGTTTGAATGACCACATATTCACCGTCGCTTAAAATGCTGCGAAATGTTTAAGTTTTGTCACATGGTGCAAGATATATTTTAATCCCCCTGATCTGGCTACTATATACTGGGCATTTATTCGGTCCAAACTATCAGTTGCGCCTACCTTGCATCTGCTAGATAGAATACAAAACCGTGCGATAAAACTTATCGGCGACGAAAATATTGCGAAGTCAATAGATTCACTTATTCAGCGCAGAAACGTTTCCTGCTTGTCACTGTTTTACCGCTTCTTTAGTTTAGTTTAGTTTATTAATCTTCAAGGTATTCTTTACAAGATTTAAACAAGTAATAACTTAATACAAAAATAAAAATAATATATTATAATGCATTTTTAACAAACTTAATATAAATTTTTTAAATATATCTCTATTCATAAGGAAAATGTCTAAATGATTACAATATTTATTAAATATAGAGCAAGCATGAGCAATTGGACCATTAAGTCCATAATTGGTTCTATGATTTCTTAAATGCAAAAGGTTACTAACTCTAAACTGCCTATTTGGGGCATGAAAAGGAATTTAACTCAAAAGCTCAGGACAGTCCACCGTGTTCATTATTAAGTCCCTAACGAACATTATGTAATAATAATTTCTTCTCGAATTAAGAGGTATTAAATCGATAAGAAGTAATCTCGAGTTATATGGAGGCAGCTCCCCCGGCCAATTAAATTTACGAATGGAATAACGACTAAAATTTTTTTGAACCCTTTCAATTCTGTTGATACTATTTGCGTAATAGGAGCACCAGACTATACAGCAGTATTCCAAGACCGAGCGTACAAGAGAGACATATAATAACTTCAGTGTATATGGGTCAACGAAATCTTTAGAGTTCCGCTTTACAAAACCTAACATTCTATTAGCTCTAGCAATAACAAAGTCGTAGTGAAGATAAAATGTTAACTTAGAGTCAAAAATAACACCAAGATCACAATTTTGAAAAACTCTTTTCAACTTTACTTTTTCAATGTTATAATTTGACAAAAGGGGATGAGCTTTTCTTGAGAATGAAAGAACGCTACATTTATTAATATTAAAATATAGCTTGTTCATGTTACACCATCTTGAAATATTATCAATGTCCTCCTGAAGTAGTGAACAATCAGTTTCGCGTTTGATTGAAAATAACAGTTTAACATCATCCGCATACAGCAAGCATTTTGCATTTTCAACATAAAGTGGGAAATCATTTTTAAACAAAATAAACAGGAGAGGACCCAAATGACTACCCTGCGGAACGCCAGAGGAATTAAATATAAGGTCAGAAGTTACCTCACCTATTTTTACTCTTTGGTTTCTGCCTAATAAGTAGCTAGAAAGCCATTTTAGTATTGAAGAATGGAATCCTAATTTTTCTAATTTAGCAATCAAGATGCTATGCTGCACCCGGTCGAAAGCCTTAGCAAAGTCTGTATAAACCACATCCACTTGACGACCATACTCTATCTCATTAACACAATAATCTGTGAAGAAAGAAAGGTTTGTCGCAGTAGAACGGCCCGTTAAAAAGCCATGTTGACATGATGAAATTCTTTTGCTTAAAGCCGACACAATCTTTTTCTTCACAATTGCCTCGAAATTTTTTGGAATTAAAGGTAGCTTTGAAATTGGCCTATAATTTTCAATAAGTAGGCGAGATCCAGATTTATGAATTGGTGAAATATAAGAAAATTTCCATTCTTCCAGGAATTCTCCTTGCTCAAGAGATTTGTTGAAAATATGTAGCAATGGTTCAGTAATGCTTAATACACAATTTTTTAAAAAGACTGGAGAAATATCATCCGGTCCACCGTACTTATTGATGTCAATATTCGAAAGTTCAGTTTCAACTTCCTCTTTCGTAAGAGATAATTGACCCAAATCAGTTAGTTCGCCACCAATTATTTTAGCATTATCCCTATTCAGAGTTTCTCTTGCGAAATTTGATCTAAAATAATTTGCAAACATGTTACAAATGATCTTTAAATCATTTGATGTCTCCCCATAATACGAAAGATTAGAGGGTAATCCAAAAGTTTTCTTTTTTTTATTCAAGAAATTCCAGAAAGCTTTTGGATTACTCTTAATATCAGACTCAACAGACATTAAATATTGACTAAAGGTGTATTTCTTAAGAAATTCATACTCTTTTCTTAATCGTTTAAATTCCATTCGCAAACAAACATGAATCGTTCTTACTTTTTTTTGCCATTTTAGATGTTAAGTTTTTCAATCTCTTTAGACTATTATTAAACCAAATAGGCTTATTCCCCTTAATAACTTTTTTTTTGGAACAAAAATATGTAAAATTAATTCTATTTTATTTATGAATACTTCATAACATTCACTTAAACTTAAGTTCCTGAATAGATGACTCCAGTCAAAAGTATTGAGATAATTTTTGATATTATCAAAATTAACTGCCGTAAAATCATACTTGTAACTTTTTAAGGAATTTAAGCCCAAGTCAATATTAGAGAAGATATTTAGGTTAAAATCTATACATAAAGACTTGTGATGAACACTATCCTTTAATAGCTGAACATTTGCAGACGAAATCTGAGCTTCAAGTTCCCTATGGATAAAAATAAGGTCTAAAATGCGATTAATTTCATTTTTCACATCATTGATCTGTATAAAATTTAAAGCAAACATTGAATCAATTGTTTTGTGTTCCATTTCCTTTGATAAATTAACTGGTATAAGGCATTTCTCTTCGTCGGAATAAGCCCAACTAAGATTACCTAAGTTAAAATCGCCTAGTGCAACTGCAAAGCAATTATCGTTAAGTGAGTCCATTATATAGCTAATATTGTCAACATGCACTGAATAAATTTCAATACTGCTATTAGGTGGAATATAGCTTACAAAAAAATACAAAATTACTTGGCAACATTTTAGGATAACTTTTATGAAAATTTGCTCAATTTCTACATCCGAATGAAAAGCCAGCACGATTTCTTCACTGCATAGATCCGATGTTACCGCCAGTAAAACACCACCTCCTCTTGCAAGGCCAGTACTTATAGAATCTCGATCTCTTCTATACACAATAAAATCACTCGAATTAAAAAGTTCGCTGGAAGAAATCTCCGAATTTAGCCAACTCTCAGTGATAGAAATAATATTATAACCGCATTCAACTAAAGCCAAGGACAGCTCATTAGTTTTTGTTCTCAACCCGCCAACGTTTTGGTAGTAGACAGATAATTTTGAAGACAACGATGAAAAAGGAGCGTTAGTAATTATTTCAGTTGATGCTCCCTCACCCTGTATAGGATCGTGTAACAACGACGTATGAAAAACTAGAGAAGTCAACGATTTAGCTCTCGTTCTTTCTCCTTTACTAAAAAAGTAAAATTTCGCACACGGACGTCTGCTGGCCAAAGCGTAGCATCAAAAACATTTGTATGCTGAGACAATAAGCTTAAAGTTAATACGTTTAAGTACACTTTCATCAACATCTTTTTTAACCAGTCTGTAACAACTTATGTGTTCTTTTGGTATATTGGCACGAGATGATACATAATTAGCAATATTTTTCGCTGTTACCGATGGTTTTAAAGAGGACAGATGAAGAACTCTCTTTGCAGTAACAACATCCAACTCCTTACTCACACTGCTACCAACGATGAACCTTTGCATTCTTTTTTTAAAACGCGCATTTGATACTGTGTTCCAGTTAGTGTTACTTCTTGCAGCTGTATCAACAGTATTGTGCGAAGGTGTAGCAATATTAGTGAATGTCAGGTTCGTATTGTCACCATCGCTGAAGGCATTATTTACTTCAACACTCGCCGCTGGCGTTGGTAGAAGTTTGCGAACAGCTGATAGCGGTTTATTCGCAACATTAGAAATGGACGGTAGAGGAAGTGCATCAGCTGAATTGGTGTTGTCCTCATTACCTACCAACACTTCAGCAAATGTTTGTTTCAGAACTGGGTGTGTTTGCTCACAGCATTTGTCTCCTTTTCCTTTCATGGAAACACCGACTGATTGAAATGTCGACTTCATTATCTCTACCTTATTTACACTGTCCTTCTGTGATTTGGATATATTTTCCAATTTATTGCTAAGCTTGTTATCAATAGCATTTATGCAATTTAAAATATCTTTTTTATTATCACTAATGATATTAACTACTTCAAGTTTATATTCATTAAATTTTTTGTTAATTTCTTCCATATTCCTAAGCAAGATCGCCATTGCTTCATCGACATTGTAGATGTAGTGGACACAATTATCACACATGAACCGAATATATTTCTTATCCAAAGTGTTTAAATTATATTGGTCTAAATCGGCACAACTTTGCGTAGGATGAGACACTTTACTACAGACACCTTCACATCTGATGCCGGATTCACCTCGAATTTGTTTTCTACAATGGACACATTCCGACATCTTAAAGCAAAATTTTTAAAAATTCGTTCTTAAGCTGTACAACACGTATGTGGAATGTTTTGCCAAGCTCTGTTTTTGCACATCGTTACGATCCACAAGCATTCCAAACACAAGCTCATAAACATCTCCTCTTTTCTACTCCTTTTTCTTAACACCCACAATGTGCCAAGCTTATAAATAAGCTTTATAAGGGTGCGAAATTCTTTACGCGTGCAAACTGATAACTGCAGGATACTATGTATTCAATCTGGTTTAATCGTGTTCCAGCACTGGACGCTAAAGGTCTGGTCTGATACACAGACGGATCAAGATGGAACCTGGAGTCGGAGCTGGTGTTTTCGATGCAACACCAGTCGCGATACCAATGGGTATGATGGGTATGAGTCCCACAGAGAACTGCGCTAGGGTTAACCTTAGTAAGGGTATTATCGGCGCTACGATTTACATCTTTTCAGATAGTCAGGCAGCACTGAAAGCGTTATCGTCCAACATAATGAACTCTAAATCAGTTAAATGCTGCTAAGATGCACTGCAATCCCTAGTAAGGCATAACAGGGTGAAGCTCGGTTGGGTCCCTGATCACCAAGAAATTGCAGGCAACGATTATTCAGATGAAATAACTAGCCAGAGATGGATCGGAATGTGCGTTTTAAGGACCGGAACCTTACTGTGGTGTTAACTGGGCTGCCACCACAGCGATGATTAATAAGTGAGAAATTAAACTTCGTCAAGCCCATTGGGATAATATCCCAGGGTTTAGACAATCCAAAAATTAATAAGGCCCTTTTCCTATAAGGAAATCCTTGATACTCATACTTTTTATAATTAGTTTTCGAAACTATGTGCACAATAAAAGTATGTATATATAAATATTATGTATACGTAAAAAGTATGTATGCATAAAAAAATACTCACAGCTTTCACGGTTGCTTTAATAAAATCTTTCTTCTCTGTTAAGTCGAACTCTGGGTACTTGGCATATACTTTCTTGCAAACAGTTTTCATCGTTATTTCTTCGAGATTTGCTTTATCAAGAATCTTCTTAACAAAACTTTTTATTTCCTCGTCCTATGAGAAAAAGAGCACCGCGTGTACAGTTTTTAAAATATTTCTATATACTTTTCCTTAAATTAAATCCTATTAAGTAAAACAACAATTTTTTACAGGCATAAAAAAATTAGTGTTGACAATATCCACTTTAAATACTAAAAAAATCATATTTGCCATTTCCAAACAAAAAAATAAAAATTATGAAATAACCCTTTTTAATCGAAAAATGAAAAAATGGAATAATAACTGTTCTTTTTTTTTATAGTTTAAAAATCGTATTTAGTTGTGAGATTTAGCTTAAATATGTTAAAATGTAATTACCGTGGGGAATGAAGCCGTTCCTTTTTTCGTAAGTGGCTCGTCTTCTGATTCATCTTTGCCGTCGTCTTCCTCTTCGGAAGATTCTTTCTTAGATTTTTTCGGTTTACCTGCAGGTTCTGCACGATCGAAAAAAACAACGTCGATAAGAAAAAAAAAAGTGTAAAAACATTCAGGATAAAACACTTACGTTTAACAGGGATTTTATTTTTACTGCTGCTTTTATTGTTTTTTGCAGGGCTTGGAGCACTTTTTTTGATTTTCTTCTTTTTAGACTCGTCCTGCAAAAAATATTTATAATTAAACAAAATATTCTTCTATTATATTCTATGAATTTTTTTATAAATATTAACTTATTGTGGGCGCCGTAGCTCAGTGGATAAGAGCATGGCTTTCTGAGCAGGAGGTTCGTGGTTCGAATCGCAGTAACACCAAAAGTATTTTTCACGGTGTCCCAACTCTCGCGAAAGTCTGACAAACGTCCGAGAGTAATAACTTGTCACGGAAAGCTTCTCAATTCGCCGTTCGGATCCGGCATTAAATTGTAGGTCCTCTCAATTTGTGTGCAAAAATATACACACTCAACACAAATGGTTGCGAGAAGCTAGGTCTTGGACTGCAATGGGTCTGTCGCGCCGGATATTATTATTGTAGTGTGCTGGCGTTTGTGACGTGGTTTTTTTATGTACTCTGAACAACACAATCGTACACAGGAATAGTTATCCGAACCTACGTTTTTCGCATTTAACCAGAAGTCTATAGAATTAATAATAGTTGATCGTTGAATACGAATAATACGAATAGTCGGTTTCATTTCTTATCCCAGTGTTGTGACCGGCACAACTATTGAAACCCTGTCCAGACACGGTCTCTCTGCACTTTACCATCTGCTTTCGATTGCACAAATCACTTATTTTATGCGGTACAGCCTGGCACATTGTCATTATACTCAAATTACCGAATTAATATCCTCCACTAATCTGCAGAGTACGTTCGGATGGCTACCGATAAAGGAACAAAGTGCCTTTAATGCATCTCGTCGATACGTGCCGATACGATACCAAGAAACAGTTAGTGTATCTGATATTATGAAATAGTAATAGTAGCAGAAGGGCAATTCCAAGGCGACCGTTAAGTGGCTCGACTGCTACATACTGTGTTTGCATATTGCATTGTGTAATGACCCTTAGTTCATGCACACAATGCTGTCGTTTTATTGGTGGATCATAACCAACCAATCATATTGATTTGTCGATCCATCCAAAATATTATAAAAGACCACTGCTGCAATAACTAAGGGCGGCAGTTGAATGTAAAACGTCAAGCACGTCACTAAACCAATTTATAATAAAATATATAAATCAAACTTTTGGTAAATTAATTATATTCCAGGCGCCCGCATACTCCCTCTTCTCTTCGTGAAAGCACGGGGAGTGTGTGTACAACACTAGTTTTTTCTAAAGTTTTATTGCGATAGCTTTACCAAATAAATCCCAACTCAGTGATAGGTTTTTTTGAACATATCTGCAAGTGAATGATTAATTTCCTAAACTGGCTTAATAATTGAATTTAATATTCTTGAAATATTTTCCAAAGATGTTCTAAATTTTACCGTCATATTTTATACTTTAAGTAAGTTTAGCTTTGTATATGTTCTGCCGTTGGCAGATTTTTTATTTCATGCTACATCTACACCTACATCTGGCTTCGCAAACCTACAACACTGAAGATCAACTCGATATGGCGTTTTACCTGTTTTGCCATCTCGACATTTGACTGTGATAGCTGCAGTAAATAACTTAGTATGAAGAGCACAAAACGAGGGGTGCCGTAAAAGTTTATAGAAAAAGTAATAAAAAATTGAAATTTTTCATCATAAATGGCTTTTTAAAATATTCGCCTTTAAGATCTATACTAATACGCTCAAACCATTTATCGAAACACTTTTTCCAGTTCGAAGATGATAGCGCTCCAAAACAAGGTTTTTGAACGCTTCAACCGCTTCTTCAGGCGATAAAAATCGTTGTCCACGCAGCTTATCTTTGATTGTTGGGAACAGGAAGAAGTCATTAGGTGCCAAGTGGTGGCTGTAAGGCGGATGACCCATCAATTCGATCGTTTGAGTGCTCAAATACTAGCTTGTTTGATGTGATGTGATGTGATGCAAAATGATTCGCCGTTTTGGGTTGTTTTCTCTCAATTTGTTGAAAACATGGGGCAAGCTGAATTGGCTGTATTTTGATATTCAAGAGCCACAGTAGCCAAATGACCGGTTTTCGTGAAGAAACACGCTACCATTTGCATCCAACGCTCCGATCTCGCACAACTTTTGTTGGTTTCTCTTCGAATTGGAAGACCCAAACAGTCGATTGCCCTTTTCTATCCGGCTCATACGGAAATATCCATGACTCATCACCTGTCACGATCTTGTATACGTTTTTGGAAGTACCTTCAACGAATTTTTCAAGCATTGGGCGGCACCAATCGACACGAACCATTTTTTTTTGGCGTCTGTCAAAAAATGTGGAATCCAACGTGCACATTGCTTCCGCACCTTTAAATGTTCATGTATGATACGTTGGTGTTACATTACATGCCTAGGGATGCCTCGATTTCCCGATAAGTCACATGACGATCCTCTTCAATCAGTTTTCTCACAGCATCGATGTTTTCCGGCACAACAACTGTTTTTGGACCACCTTCACGAGGCTCGTCTTTGAGTGAACGTCATTCGCGTTTAAATTATAAACACCAATTATAAACACTAGCCCACAATGGTACTTCGTCGCCAAAAGTAGAATGAAGTGATTCGAAGCACTGTTGTTGAGTTAGCTGCTGGATCAATATTTTGTAATATATACCGGGTGCCTGCCACGAAGTGATACCAACTTCAGACTGTCATTATTGCTGTCAAACCAGTGATGACAGAGCGCTCAAATTTACACTAATGACATTTCATTCCATTGTTTACAAGCGTACAAAAGCATTTTAGTGGCAAGTACTCAGAAAAAAGTTATCCGCAATGGAATTCAAGCGTAATAGTGTGATTGCTCTGTATTTGGCTGGAAAACCCCAGCCGCAGATTTTTAACCAGTGAAAACATCTGCATGTGAATAAAATGTTTGTGTATCGCACCATAAATCGTTATAACGATACTGGCAGCATTGCAAAACGCCATGGTGGTGGACCGAAACGCACTGCAACATCGCCGGATACCATTCGGAAGGTGAAGGCCAAATTAGCTAGGAATCCGAGCCGTAGCGGCAGAAAAATGGCTCGTGAGGCGAACATTTTGCTCGAACGGATGCAGCACATATTGAAAGATCATCTTGGACTAAAGGCCTTGAAATTCCAAAACGCATGGTCTAACCGATGCTCAAAAAAAAGTTAGAGTGGAAAGAGCAAAGGAGTTGTTACGCTTGCACGAAAGTGGCGATTTGTCGAATTTGGAAACAAGCAAAACGACCGGATTTACTTGCCCGGCCATTCTAATGAAAATTTGAACCATCGGATTGCCACTCGAAACCAAGCGCCGCCGATGGTGATGGTTTGGGCCGCCGTTCACCGCTCATTTTTTTGGACCGTGGCATCAAGATAAATGTGCTGGAGGGAGCCTTGGGCACAAAAACATTTCGGCCGCAGAGCCTGGACATTTCAACAGGACTCGGCGCCGAGTCATAAAGCGCGCGTCAATCAAGATTGGTTGAGAAACAACGTTCCGCGGTTCATTTCCACTGCCCAATGGCTACCAATTTCACCGGATGCAAATCCGCTAGATTTCTCGGTTTGGGGTATTTTGAAGAGCAAGGTTGGGACAAAAAAAATAAAGTGTCGATCATCTCAAGCAAGCGCTTCGCCGGGAATGGGCCAAAATACCGCAGAGCCACTTTTGTGCTGCATGCAATAGCTTTGTCGGCCGTTTGAAGGCCATAATCGCGGCTAAGGGTGGCCAAACTGCTAATGCAATTCTAATGCTGCTAATGCAATTTGAAAATTTAAATATTTGTAAACATTTTTTCTTTGGTTCAATAAAATTCATCAAAAAATAAAAATTCTGTGGCGTTTTGTTTTGGTAACACTTCGTGTCAATCACCCTGTATATTAATAAAGTCAGGAAACTACAAGACAGAACACAATACAACTTATAAAACCCATTAATGATTAATGATCACTCTAGCAACAAAAGCCAGTTAAAAATAATATTCCTAAATATAATAATAATATTCGGCGCGACAGACCGTTGCGGTCTAAGGCTTAGCTTGTCTCGTGTTATGCATGTTTATTTTTGGACACAAATGGAAGGGACCTACAATTTAAGGCCAGATCCGAACGGCGAATTAAGACGCTTTCCGTGACAAGTTATTACTCTCAGAACGTTCGTCACGTCATCGCGAGAGGTGGGACACCGTAAAAAATACTTTTGGTGTTCGAACCACGAACCCCTGCTCAGTAGCCACGGCGTCCTAAATATACGGAGGTTATTAAAAAAAATTAACCAACTAGAAGTAGAAATTTCTGCAGCTAAATTTTGTGATATCATCATACTTAATGAGACTGGTCTTAAATTAAGTGAGAATAATTTATTCAATCTTCAAGGCTATACAGCCGTATTTAATAACAGAGAGGAATGATGGTAGTGGCTTTTTTTTAAAATTCAGAATAACACAAATAAATTCGGAATTTATTATGACGATTGTGGAATTAACGGAATGTGTACCCAAGATAAAAATATTAACATTATATAGAGCACCAAACAGCAACGTTAGTATAAATTTTAACGTTATGGAAATGAATAACACCACCAATAACTATCTGGACATTTTAGGAAGCAGTGGATTTAGTATAATTAACAATTCCCAACCAACTAGAGTAACAGATCACAGTGCAAATCTGATAGACCACATTGCCACTGATTTAGAACCAATTAACACGCACAAATGCTACCTTTTAGACACGCACTTATCTGATCATGTTAGTATGTAAAATCAAATTAAAACTGATTAAGATCAATAAAATGGTATTTAAACACTTTTATAGTGTTAATAAAGCTATACTCTTAGAAGACATTAGAAACAAAATACAAGAAATTCAGCGACCAAACTTTTAGGAATTAATAGAAATAATTAAGGAAGCGAAAAGCAATGCGACAGTCTCCACATGGATAAGAGTTAGAGGCTACAACTGGATTACTTTTGGTATAATAGAAGAAATTAAAAAAAAAGAAATAAAATTAATAAAAAGGTAGAAAATTTTTCGTGTAAATTCTTTAATCGGGGATACACAACACAATGTGCAGTTTGAATAAAATAGGGTACACTTTTTAAATTTTTTTTAGGGAGCCCCCCGACCAGGATCACTCCAAAAATTTTACAAAAAGTTTTGTCCATCGGAGATACACATGCGTATAAAATTTGAAGAAAATCGGGTCAATTTTGTAAACAATTTGTATGGGTGCACCCCGACCCCGGGCCCGATTGCATCAAATTTTTTATAAAAAGTTTTGTCCATCGGAGATACACAT
Organism: Nephrocerus scutellatus; assembly: GCA_947095585.1. NCBI lineage: Eukaryota > Metazoa > Arthropoda > Insecta > Diptera > Pipunculidae > Nephrocerus > Nephrocerus scutellatus. The sequence continues at coordinate 35,110,091 of OX352762.1, forward strand.
GCGTATACAATTTGAAGAAAATCGGGTACTTTTTTTATAAAATTTGTATGGTCGGGGCCCGATCACTTCCAAATTTTAACCGAAAGTGTTGTCGATCGGAGAGATACATATGCGTATAAAATTGAAAGAAAATTGGGTAAAAAAATCTGTATGGAATTTTAATAGAAATTGTCATGGAAAATACACTCGTGCGCAAAGTTTGAATAAAATCGGGATTTAGGAAGAGAGTTAAAAATTAATCACAAGATTCTGCCACCCAGCCAGCTAGCAACGGGCACGCGGAGTAAATATAGAGAATTTGTCCATCGGAGATACATCATCATCATCATATTGGGCTCTACAACCGGGGTCCGGTCCTGGCCTCCCGCAAAAAGTCTCTCCACCGGTCCCGATTTCGAGCCGATGTCATCTAGTTTGGCATCCCTAAACTTTGGGCGTCGTGGTCTACACCATCCTTCCAGCGTAGGCTTGGCCGGCCTCACTGTCGTGTTCCATAAATCCTACCGCAAAGGACCTTCCGAGCAGGATCCTCTTCGCTCATGCGAGCTAGGTGTCCTGCCCACCGGAGCCTACCGAGCTTAATTTTCTTCACGATATCGACATCGCGGTAACGCTCGTAGATCTCAACGCTCGTAGATCTCATCATTTTAGAGGACGCAGGCCAGTCCATCCCCTTGTCGGAGCCCGTTATAGATGTTGAATGGGCTTGATAGTGATCTGGATATTTTTACTTGGCTTATAACATTGGTCATGGCCAACGTACATAGTCGTGTCAGTTTTTTTTGGGATGCCGAATTCTCTCATGGCTTTATAAAGTTCTAGTCTGGCTATGCTATCATAGGCGGCTTTAAAGTCTATAAAAAGATTGTGTAGTGAGTTTTGAAACTCTAGACATTTTTCCATCACCTGCCTTAGGGTGTAAATCTGATCAGTTGTTGATTTGCCTGGGATGAAGCCACACTGGTAATGATGACTTTAGCGTATGGGGCTATCCTGTCTTGAAGGATAGAGGAGAAAATCTTATACGCGGTACTCAACAACGTTATACCACGATAATTGCTGCATTTTGTGATATCTCCCTTCTTATGTATGGGGCACAGGATGCCTCTTCGCCAGTTTTTTGGCATAACTTCTTCTTCCCATACTTGCACTATTATTTCATGAATTGCTTGGTGTAATGTGGGGCCTCCTATTTTTATCAGTTCCGCTGGGATCCCATCAGATCCCGGGGCCTTATTATTTTTGAGCCGATTTATCGCTCTGCTAACTTCGACTATGCTTGGTGGCGGCAGCATAGTATGATCTTCGGTCATTGATGGAGCCTCCAATTCCTCAGTTAGCTGGCCATTTAGCAACTCATGAAAGTGCTCTTCCCATTGCTCTAAGACGCCTTTAAGATCGGCGATCATATTACCCTCTTTGTCCTTGCAGTATGTGCAACGCGGTGTATATTGCGTTATACCGCGGACCCTTTGGTAGAACTTCCACGCCTGATGCGGTCCTTGCTCTCTGTACTGTTCCAGTTCACGGACGAGATTCTTCTCCCAGGCTGCTTTCTTTCGCCGGTGAACTGTTTTTTCATATCTTCTGAGCTCTTTATATCCATATTCGCGTGCCCGCGTTCTATGAGATTGTTGCATTGCTCGGTACGCAACATTCTTACGTTCAGTCGCTAGCATACATTCGTCATCGAACCAGTATTTTCGATCTCTACGACTACTGCCTAAGATGGAGTCAGCCCCAGGACTTACTCTTCCTGCATTTAGAGCGAGTCCTATCGCTTGACCGTAGTTGTTTCTGGTCTCTTCATTGCGAAGGGCAGCCGTGTTGACTCGAATCTGATTCGCGGATGCAGTCTTCCGTGATGATGCAATCCGCGCTCGGAGCACCATACCAACAAGATAGTGGTCCGAGTCGACGTTGGCACCTCGGTACGTTCGTACCGTCATCGGGTTGTGGCGGCGGTCTATCAACACGTGGTCTATCTGGTTGCGAGTGGCTCCATCGGGAGATACCCAGGTGGCTTTGTGGATATTTTTACGCGCAAACCTTGTACTCGCAACGACCAAATTATTGCTTGCTGCCATCTCTATGACTCGTTGTCCATTGTCATTAGTGTTCTCGTGTAAGCTATGGGTGCCAATTTACTGTCTGAATACTGGCTCCCTACCTATTTTAGCATTCATATCCCCTAGAATGATTTTTACATCATACTGAGGGCAGGCATGCAGTTCCCGTTCGACTGATTCAAAGAATTCTTCGTTTTATCATCTGGGGAATCCTGTGTAGGTGCGTGAACGTTTATGAGGCTTATGTTTTTAAATTTGCCCCGCACGCGAATGGTGCATAGCCGTTCATTTACTGCATTAAAGCCGATAACGTTGGGTTTTATTCTTTTGCTGACTAGAAAACCCACCCCGAGCACATGATGTCTTGCATGACAGCTGTAATAAATGTCGTATTCTGATTTTTGTAAGACACCATTCCCTGTCCACCGCATCTCCTGAATTGCTGTTAAGTCAGCATTATATTTGGACAGGCTATCGGCTAGCTGCTGTGCAGCTCGAGCTCTAATTTTTAAAAAATGTATATGGACATCCCTCGGGCCTCAGTCACTCCAAAAATTTTACAAAAAGTTTTATCCATTAGAGATACACACATGTGTTAAAAATTTGAATAAAATCGGGCTAATTTTTAAAAAATGTATATAGGCATCCCTCGGGTCTCACGTCACTCCAAAAATTTAAAAAAAGTTTTATCCATTAGAGATACACATGTGTTAAAAATTTGAAGAAAATCGGGTCAATTTTTAAAAAAATATATGGGAGCCTCTTGGCCACTTCCAAATGTTGACAAAAAGCGTTGTCCATAGGTTGAAACATGTGTGTATAAAATTTGACGAAAATCTGGTAATTTTTTTAAAATTTTGTATTGGGACTTTTGACACCGTACCCGATCACTCCAAAATTTTTACAAAAAGTGTTGTTAATTGGAGATACACATTTTGAAGAAAATCGGGCAAATTTTGTAAACAATTAGTATGGGTGCCCCCGACCCCGAGATGCACTAAATATTAATAGAAAGTATTGTCACCGGAAATATACATGTGTGCAAAATTTCAATAAAATCGGGCCTTGGGAAGTGGGATAAAAATTGATAAGAAGACGGAAGACAGCCACGGGCACGCGAAGTTAATCATGTCGATTATAGAACTCGCCGGATTTACTGCGGCGGGAGTTCCTTCAATCCGCATTCGATCCGCATTTGACATTTTTTGTATTATAGAATCCGCCGGAAAACTGCATTATCAATTCGCAATAATCTGCAATTTCGAAATGTTTTTTCGAATTACAACTGTTTTCAATTCCCAAAAATTTTAAAAAAGTGAAATGGACACAATTAACCTTTTCTTATATTTGAACGAAGAAGAAGAATCTTCGAATAGAAAAGAATGCAGAAAAACAGTTCGTAATTTGTGCCAAGAGATATTCCAATTATCAAACACTCAGTGAGTAGAAATGATTCTGAATTTGTGATTAAGATTAAAACGTTAATTTATTTTTTAGATTTTTAAAAAACTTTAGGCTAAATAAAGCTGCGTTTAAATATGTTTTAGCAGAGTTAAAAACTAAATTACCTTTAGTGGTAAAGTCATCGTCAATCACCCCAGAATTTAAGCTTGCGGCGACGTTACGGTTTTTAGCTGAAGGCGGCTACCAAAATGGTGTTGGCCAGGATTGTTTTGTAGGGATGGCACAACCAACGGTTTATGTGGTTTTAAATGAAGTTCTGCAAATTTTATAATTTTATGTCCAAAATGGATAAACCTTCAAATGACCGATGCCGAGAAAACAGAAGCTAGACACTACTTTTTCTCGAAATCAAAAATTCCCGGTATTGTTATGTGTATAGATGGGACCCACATAAAAATTGCAAAGCCATCAGGAGATAATGCCCATCTTTTTTATAATCGGAAAGGATTTTTTAGTCTGAATACGTTGATAGTAAGATTCATTCTTACGTTCGAGTGAGCGTTAATTATTTCTTCTTTTATTTATTTTTTTTGAAGATTTGTGACTTTTGATTTGTTTATTATCATCCTAAACTTACTGTTTATTCTTCATGGCAAAAAAAAAACTAGAATAACAATTATCAATGACTGAGATACTGTTTTCAATCCGCAGTGTTTTTGATGCGAATTTACGATTAAACTTTTTCTATGAAGTGCGTTTCACTTGCGAATTCTATAATACGATTTTTCGAACTGCATTACCGTCATTCGTTCACTTTTCATTCGACGTATTCTATAATACCTAAAACGTCAAAAGTGAATGAAACTCCCTCCGCAGTTGATCCGGCGAGTTCTATAATCGACGTGAATATAGAGAATTTAAAAAGCAAACGGCAGCTCTCGGACTCTGTGGAAATGTGGATTTACGATATAACGGCACACTGAAGATAAAGAGAAGGCAGACCTGCTAAATGGTTATTTCAACTCGATTGGAAGTAGTGTAGTAAGCTCAAATATCTCTAATGAAGAAAGAATTAAAAATGCCAAAGGTATAAATTCGTTATTCCTCTCCACTTAAGAATAAATTTAAAGTTCACTACATCGGGTACTGTACACAACTATTAACACGGAGCAGAAATTACTTCAGAGAAAATAGATCGAGAACAAATCGGCTAGCAGGCAGTGTCCTCAAGCATAAGGGTCTTCAATTCACTACCAGACTACATAAAATCATCAACCTGTTTATCAATATTCATAAAACTACTTAAAATACATTTATTTATTCTAAGGTAAAAAAGAAAAAATAAACCCAATTATTCAAACTATATAACAACATAAAAAAAAACAACCCATAAAAATTAAAATTTTTCATCTAAATTCTCTAATCGCAGAAATTGATATGGGCCCCTCGATGGGTCATTTTTTTTATTGTAGGAGAAAATCATCGAAAGAGACATTTCACATCAGATGAGATGTCAAATTTGAAAATGCTCAGATCATTTTATTCTGAGCACTTAGAGCACGCTCATACTCTGAGCAAATAAGAAACACGAGCATTTTTCTTTATAACTCTTTACCTGCTCTGAACTAATTTATGAAAACGCCAAATGACAGAATATTGTGAAAACTTGTTGTTCTATCTGTAAGTTGATATTGGCAACAAAAAACGACACCAATAAAAATACAATTCAGTAAATAAGTAAGTTGAATTAAAAATAAAACATTTATGTCTAGTTTCATTTGCTGGGTTCATTGTGCGTGAGCTAAGACTTCTCTCTCTCTCTCTACCACCATGCAGCGCAGCCGACTGTGACTGTGATTTCTTCCTATGGAAATTCTGGAATATGATCATTATTGTCTGGAATTTCTGGAATAAAGCAATTTCTCAAGCGATTCGCATGAAATTCGGAATGTAGGACTAAGATGCGACTATAAAGGCTAAACTATAATGCAATTTCGCCCCCTTATGTTAAAGTCAAAATCCGACGAAATGCTTTCCAAAGATTCTAAAGTTTCTCATCCGACCAAAATGTAGTTTTGTCACCTCGACGAAATAACATATGACAACTGTCAAGTTTTCTTAAGAAATCTAATCGATTGGCAAAGTAACGAAAGTATTGCGAACGCTATTATGGGCGCAGCATACATTTTCATTGTATTCGCTCATTTAATCGTCGGGTTTTGACAGTAGCGTAAAGAGATGAAATTACATTATAGTTCCGGCTTAAGACTTCTTGCTATGGAAATTCTTGAATATGATTATTATGGTCTGAAATTTCTGGAACAAAGCAATTTCTCAAGCGATTGAAATGAAATTCGCAATGCAGGACTAATATGCGGCTATAAGACTTCTTCCTATGGGAATTCTGGAGTATGATCATTATGGTCTGGAATCTCGGGAACTAAGCAATTTCTCAAGCGACTCGTGCCTTTTAATTTAATCGTAATATTGGCCACAACGTCAAAGAATTTCACTCCAACCGCGCGTAAAGATTACACGCACATATTTTTTTAACAGCTCTTACTTCTCCTACTACTCTCCTACTACTATCGATGCAACTGCATTACTATGTTTGTACAGTGATATGATATATTTAATATGTACCCACCTCACAATAAATTGTTATGAACATTTAAATCAGCTTATAAATTATTTATTCGTTGTATGTGATGTGATTGATGATCATGTATGTGGTTCCAATAACATACAATCAAGCAGAGCAGACCGAAACAAACATATGCAGTAGTAGGCTGCGGTCAAGAATTCAGCCGCTGCGCAGTTTATGCTGCATGTTGGTCAAAATTCACTTTTCAGCCAATGCATTAAAGAAAAATCGACTGCGCAGTTTACGCAGCTACTTAAAATGGGATGCAAATAGCAAAATGTAAATGTCAAATTGTCGCCCTACAAGCAGACTGTAAGTCGGTTCAAAATATAGCCGCAATTTCGTGCATACCGACTGCCTGCCATTTTTTTGTGCAGCACAAGCTGCGTAACTCCTTAATTCTTTACCGCAGCCGTAGTGTTAGTATAGTCTCTGTTCATTTTCCTATCAGTGCTCTGCTCTGCTCTTTCTATCAACATTGTGAGTGAGAGCACTCGTGTTTGGTCGTGTAACAGAAAACAATACTACTATAAGTTAGAGAAATAAGAGAACAATGCAAAAGAAATTAATGAGAAATAATTGGCCTGCATGTTTGAAAAGCGACAATCTTACCATACCATTTCGAAGTATGGGCAGCACTACTTAGTACTCACTACTTTCCTCTTCTAATTTAATTTAAAACTACTCAAATTTTTTATGAGTTGAAAAAACTGCATTACTGTGTTTGGGCAGTAATATGTAATATGCATCAACTTCACAGTTAGTGGTTTTGAACATTTAAATCAGCTTATAAATTATTTATTCTGTTGTATGTAATGTGATTGATGATCATGTATGTGGTTTCAATAACATACAATCAAGCAGAGCAGAACGAAATAAACATATGCAGCACACACCGCACACAGTCCATAAAGTGCGACGAATATCTGTTGCCAGTATAAGAAATTAAAAAAATGTATAAGAGCATTGCGGCCGAACCCGGGGCCCGATCACACATGTGTTTATTGGGTATACACATGTTATTTTAAATTTGTATGGGAGCCCCACGAACCCGGGGTCCGATCACTTCCAAATTTTAAACGAAAGTATTGTCACTGGAAATACACATGTGTACAAAATTTCAGGAAAATCGGGCTTTAGGAAGTGCTTTTAAAATTGATAATTAAAAAAATAAAATAAAATGTAGGGAGCTCCCTGACCCCGCGGCCCGAAGGGCCTCAAATTTTAAAGTGTTGTCATGGTAGATATACATGCGTGCAAAATTTCAATAAAATCGGGCTGTAGGAAGTGGGTTCAAAATTTATCACAAGATTTGGTGTGCCAGCCAGCCACGGGCAAGTGAAGTTAATATAGAGAATTTAAAAATAAAAATTATTTATAGGTTTAAGCTATATTCATTGTAACCAATAACCAATAAAAAATACAACATCAGCAATTATGCGGAAAATTGCTTTATACCAGCATTAAGCTGACTACCAATATAAAAAGAGCAGGGTAGGCTTTGTCGAGGACACGGCCGTGGGTTTTGAGCATGAGTCTGTCCGGGACGAAAGAAAAGAAAACAAAGATCTTGTTGTCTGTGGGACATAAACACGGTCGTATATATTAAAAATTTTTCTATACTAAATACAAGTCCTACAACTTGCACCGTAGCTCATCACATACATCATCATCACATCACATTATATATAAATTATTTATAAGCGAATTTTAATGTTCATAACCACTAACTGTGAAGTGGCTGCATATTGCATATCACTGCCCAAACAGAGTAATCAGCTTTTGGTTTCAACTCAAAAAAATTTGAGTTATTTTAAATTAAATTTGAAGAGAAGAGAAGTGAGCAGCACTAACCAATGCATCGAAATGGTATGCTAAGAATGTCGCTTTAAAACATGCAGGCCAATTATTCGTGATTCAATTTCTTTTGCATGGTTCTCTCCCTTCTGTAATTGATCGAAGAGTTATTCAGAGATCAAAGAGTTATTCAATTTATAAAAAAATTGAGTAATTTTAAAATAAATTTTAAGAGAAATGAAATTGAAGAGAGAAGAATTTCGCTTTGATACATGCAGGCGTGATTAAATTTCTTTTGCATGGTTCTCTCTCTTCTGCAATTGATCGAAGAGTTATTTACTCTAGTTACTGTAAACATAACTAAGGATAAGATAAGCGAAAAGAAAAGGAAATAGTTGCAAGAAAGCTTGCAGGTTTTCATTGTTACATTAATCTTTTTTGAAACTTATGGTAGTTTTGTTTTTCTGCACGTCAGGAGAGCACTGTATCGAGCAGAGCAGAGGACCGATAGAAAATGAACAGAGACTATACTATCACTACGGCTGCGGTAAAGAATTAAGAATTAATGCATTGGCTGAAAAGTGAATTTTTGACCAAAATGCAGCATAAACTGCGCAGCGGCTGAATTCTTGACCGCAGCCTACTACTGCATATGTTTGTTTCGTTCTGCTCTGCTTGATTGTATGTTATTGAAACCACATACATGATCATCAATCACATCACATACAACAGAATAAATAATTTATAAGCTGATTTAAATGTTCATAACAATTTATTGTGAGGTGGGTACATATTAATATATCATATCACTGCCCAAACATAGTAATGCAGTTGCGTCGATAGTAGTAGGAGAAGTAAGAGCTGTTAAAAAAATATGTGCGTGTAATCTTTACGCGCGGTTGGAGTGAAATTCTTTGACGTTGTGGCCAATATTACGATTAAATTAATAGGCACGAGTCGCTTTAGAAATTGCTTAGTTCCCGAAAATCCAGACCATAATGATCATATTCCAGTCTTATAGTCACATATTAGTCCTACATTCCGAGTTTCATACGAATCCCTTGAGAAATGGCTTGGTTCCAAAAATCCCAGATCTATTGGCCAGATCCCAGAATTTCCATAGGAACAAGTCTTATAGTCACATATTAGTCCTACATTCCGAGTTTCATACGAATTCCTTGAGAAATGGCTTGGTTCCAAAAATCCCAGACCCTATTGGCCAGATCCCAGAATTTCCATAGGAACAAGTCTTTTTTTTTTTTTTTTTTTTTTTTTTTTATAATGTACACACGCTAAAGGGGTTTGCACCCTTATAATGCTTAGCACAGCGTGGGCGTTAGGAAATTAGGGAGAGGAAAGGATGAGATGTCTATGCACACGTGTCTTAAACGACTGCAGATCATATATATGCGGGAACACAGAATCAGGCAATTCATTCCACATAACTATCGTGCGGCTAAAGAAGGAATCTCTGAATTGGTTAGTACGTCCGAAGATAGGCTTAATGGTGGACCCATGAGCTCGAGTTGAGGCACGGGTATTACGGATGGGTTGGAGAATGGGCGGGATGCATCTGGATATTTCTTTTGAACACCGCTTGTGGAAAAAGCGATAAAACAGTGACAGGCAGGAAACATTCCTACGATGTTCAAGCGATTCGATTGTTTTCGCGATATGAACATCACCAATAAGTTTTAACGCGCGGTTCTGAACTCTGTCTAGTAGATGCAATGTGGTCTTGGGAGCACCTGCCCAGACAATGCAGTTGTATTCAAGTTTAGGGCGAATATACGCCTTGTAAATAGTAGCCAGATCTGAAGAAGTGAAGTACATCTTGCACCGTTTTAGGAAACCTAAGCATCTCGCAGCATTTTTGGCGATGGCAAATATGTGGTCATTCCAACGAAGCTTGTTGTTGACACACATACCGAGAATTGAGAGTTTTTCAGTTTCTTTGATGCAAGATCCATTCATGGTTAAAGTTTGGGGGTTTAAATTACGCTTAGACGACAGAAGACAGCATTGGGTTTTAGAAGCGTTAAATTCAACTCTATTATGTAGGCCCCACCTTGTTATGCTGTCAAGGTCAGAATTTAACGTGCTTAACTTACGTTGTTGTTCAAGTTCCACTTGTGCCGAAGAGGGGCGCGCAGAAAGCGAGAAGTTATATGAAAAGCTAAGAGTACTGTCGTCAGCAAAGGAATGGATTGGATTAGAGGTGGTGGATAGGAGATCATTAATGAAAATCAGAAAGAGTGTCGGAGATAAAACAGAGCCTTGAGGAACACCGGCGTTTATGCGGTGGACATTGGATTTGAATCCGTCCAATACGACCTGGATTGAACGGTCAGAAAGGTAGTTCATAGTCCAATCGAGCAGGGTGTTGTTAATTCCATAAGCAGTCATTTTCGACAAAAGAGCTTGATGCCAGACTCTGTCAAATGCCAAGTCTTATAGTCACATATTAGTCCTACATTCAGAGTTTCATACAAATCCCTTGAGAAATGGCTTGGTTCCAAAAATCCCAGACCCTCTTGGCCAGATCCCAGAATTTCCATAGGAACAAGTCTTATAGTCACATATTAGTCCTACATTCCGAGTTTCATACGAATTCCTTGAGATATGGCTTGGTTCCAAAAATCCCAGGCCCTATTGGCCAGATTCCAGAATTTCCATAGGAACAAGTCTTATAGTCACATATTAGTCCTACATTCCGAGTTTCATACGAATCTCTTGAGAAATGGCTTGGTTCCAAAAATCCCAGACCCTATTGGCCAGATCCCAGAATTTCCATAGGAACAAGTCTTATAGTCACATCTTAGTCCTACATTCCGAATTTCATGCGAATCGCTTGAGAAATTGATTTGCTCCAGAAATTCCAGACCACAATAATCATATTCCAGAATTTCCATAGGAAGAAATATTATAGTCACATATTAGTCCTACATTCCGAGTTTCATACGAATCCCTTGAGAAATGGCTTGGTTCCAAAAATCCCAGACCCTATTAGCCAGATCACAGAATTTCCATAGGAACAAGTCTTATAGTCACATATTAGTCCTACATTCCGAGTTTCATACGAATCCCTTGAGAAATGGCTTGGTTCCAAAAATCCCAGATCCTATTGGCCAGATACTAGAATTTCCATAGGAACAAGTCTTATAGTCACATATTAGTCCTACATTCCGAGATTCATACGAATCCCTTGAGAAATGGCTTGGTTCCAAAAATCCCAGGCCCTATTGGCCAGATCCCAGAATTTCCATAGGAACAAGTCTTATAGTCACATCTTAGTCCTACATTCCGAATTTCATGCGAATCTCTTGTGAAATAGCTTAGTTCCCAAAGTACTGATATTTAAAAGTGTGAGCATTAACAGTGGACATTTAACAGTGGACATTTAACATGGGACATTTAACAGTGGACATTTAACATTTGACTTTTTGAACATGCACCCCTTGTAGTGAGACGTTGTCACGTCAAAATACTTATATATTATAACAAAATATTAATTAAGCAATCTTGTAATCAAATTTGTTCAGAAAAAGAAAATCTATTCAAATAAATAACTAAATATATAAATAAAAAAAAATTAATGACACTCATGCTCTACACCAGGCTATCAAAAAATGTACAATTTTCCGTTTCACATTTATTTACCTCACTCTTGTCACTACCTACATCAGAAAGTTCTTCTTCTGACGCTTCTTCCTCACTATCTGAATCATTCCTTTTTTTAGCAGGAGTTGCAACACTACGCCGGCCCCGTGTTCCGCTTGCAGCTGCGGCTGGTGGCCGGCCACGTCCCTTAACAGCTATTGTAGCCCGTTTGCGTTTTGGTGCCTACAACGAACAAAACAAATTAATAAAAATTCTGTGTTTTAAACACTTCTACACAACGCTTACATCACTATCGCCTTCAGATAATTCTGACTCTTCTTCCTCAGAATCGGAATTTCTTCTACGACCCTTTCGCGCCGGTCGTCCACGACCACTTGTTCTCGTTAACTGCCTTTTACCTCGACCCCCATCGGATTCCGAATTTACACCAGATGGATTGTACTGTCATTAAGTTGATAAAAACAAGTTTTGAAATCACTACGATATAGAAAAGAACACATAATCCTACATCTGACCCCGATTCAGAATCATCATTTCTTCGCCTTCGCTTGGTAACCGGCACCTTGACACTTTCCTCTGAGCTTGAGAAATCGACATACGCTGACATTTCTAAAATAGGCATTACAAACTATTATCTAATCCATCACTTAATACAATGTTTTTTGTTCCGAACTCACTCTTGCCAGCTGTCGCTCGTCGTGGGCGACCAATTGAATTCTTGCCGGAGGCCCCCCGACCTTGGCGGTGAGCATTAGATCGTTTCCGTTTACGTTTTTTGTCATCTTCACTTTGTTCCTCATCTTCTTCCTCTTCCTCCTCGACCTCTTCTTCCTCTTCCTCCATATCCTCGTCTTCTTCCTCGTCTTCTGTTGGCTCAATTATAAACGACTCATTGGGTTCCATTAGGAATTTTAGCACACGTTCTGAAAGTTCTTCCTTAGAACCTGATTGATAAAAAGAAATCAAAAACAAACTGCTTAACGACAAGCTACATCCAGATATTTACCTTTTCTGTCAAGCGACAATATTTCGCATATGCCCCTCAAAGACTTTGTGTCAGTCCTTTTTATCGCATCAAACTTCTTTTTGTATTCACTTGAATCAGGACTAAATTCAAACCCGGCAAATGTCCGGAGATTCTTTTTGACAACATTGTTCTTACCCTGGGAACCAAAGCAGATCTACAAAGTAATGGAAGAAAAGCGACATGTTTATTGAAACTTTAAGTTTCTACTTTTTTAAGGTACCGCATGTAAATTCTGCAAGCCGTCCACACGCGTTTTATTGATGTTGTCGTGGATTTTGGCTATCTCTGATAGTGCTACAACGGCCTCATCTTCTTTTTCCTCATCATCATTTTCATCATTTTCAGATTTTTTCCTTTTGTCTGCTGCATCTTTACTTACATTGCCATTCTTCTCTTTAGACTCAACTTTTTTTTTGCCGCCAAACTTTTCATTTTTAATTGATGCATCGTTTTCGGCGTCTTCTTCGTTGTCATCAGAAGCTTTATTCTTATCGTCTTTGTCGTCTTGATCAGCATTACCGTCATCCTTTTCATAGTCAATATCCTTTTTTGCAGCCTTTGGTTTTCCCGCTCTTTCCTTTTCCAATGACACATCATCCCTCTTTTTTTTGTCAACAGACTGATCTTTTTTTTCTTTATCAATAGATTTATCATCTAAAAAACAAAAAAATGCAAAAATTACAAGGTAGTTAAAATTAGATTTATTTATTATTACTCATTCTGCAACAATTGCAGAATATTGGATTAAATGTTCCCGTAAATGTGATAGTCGTTTCACTTTATATTATGTCTAACTTTTTATTATTAATTATACAGGAATTTACCTCAACGTAAAAAATTAGAATGGCTAAGAAAACTGGAAGAAGCATTGAAGTTGGATATCTGAAGACTCAAACAAGATATCAACTTCTTCTAAAAATAAAGTCCTGAACGAAGTTTCTAACAATTGACAGAGCAATTTCCGTTAACATGGGTCAGGGTACACCAAAGGAATCATTTTCTTTTGGAGCCTTACTGTAAAACGTTTTTAAATTCTCTATATTAACTTCGCGTGCCCGAGTGTTTGTTTGTGGGTTTGTTTGTCGTGGAATCTTGCGATCAATTTTTAACCCACTTCCCAAAGTCCTATTTCATTGAAATTTTGAACACATGCATATCTCCGATGACAACACTATCTATTAAAATTTGGGGTCCTCGGGGTCGGGGGGCTCCCATACAAATATTTTACAAAATTTACCCGATTTTCTTCAAGTTTTTTATACATGTGTATCCCCGATGCACAAAAAATTTTGGAGACCCCGGGCCCCGGGATCATGGGGTCCTATACAGACGCCGGGGCCGTGGGTCCTCATACAAGTTTAAAATAAAAATTAATCCGATTTTCTTGAAATTTAATACACATGTGTATCTCCGATGGACAACGCTTTTTGTAAACATTTTGAAAACCACGGCCTCCGGGGTCGTGGGCCCTATACAATTTTTTTTAAAAATTAACGCGATTTTCTCAACACTTTTTGTAAAAAATTTAGAGACGCCGGGCCCCGGGGTCTCATACAAATTTACATTTTATACACACGTGTATATATCCGATGGACAACACTTTTTGTAAAAATTTTGAGGACCCCGGGGTTTTAAAAATTTGTATGGTCCCCATCCATACAAATTTTTAAAATAATTAACCCGACTTTCTTCAAATTTTATATACATGTGTATCTCCGATGGACAACAATTTTTGTAAAAATTTTGGAGACCACGGGCCCCGGGATCGTGAGCGAAATACGAAATTTTTAAAAAAATTAATCCGATTTTCTTTGAATTTTATACACATGTGTATCTCCAATGTACAGCACTTTTTGTAAAAATTTCTAGCCCTGAGACCCGAGTGGTGCCCATGTACATTTTTTAAAAATTAGCTCGATTTCCTTCAAATTTTAAACACATAATATGTATCTCCTATTAGAGAATTTACATGAAAAATTTTAATTTTTATGGGTTTTTTTTTCTTCTTAGAATTTTTGATGAATTAGGGGAAACCCTTTTCAAATGATTGAAAATAAGTACATATTGATTTTTTTGAGTTGTATGGTACGGTGCGTAACGTGTTTCACTGCGTAGCGTAATGGTATTGGGTTCAAATCTGCTGGCTTTTAATTTTTTTTTATTAATTTTTTCTCCAAAGGTTTCGAGTTAGATTTACTTATTTTTTTAGATTTATGTTGGAAAAATGAACGAAGCACCACAGAACTGAAAGTTTTAACAGAACTCACATTCTGTAATGAGTTATGTATTTATGTATGTAGGTATTAACAAATATTACTAAAACTATTTAGAAATTTTTTCTTTAAATTTATAAATTATTATTTAAAACATGTTCATAGAATTTAAAACCGAATGTCTAATGTTTTTTTAAAAAAATGAAGTTAGTTATTATTGAATAAATATATGTGATATTATTTTAATACTAAACATGTGTAAGATTTTATGTACCATAGAGCAATAAGCACATGCGTCTTTTTCTTTAACAAGGAGTTGTTCAAATACAAAATTTGATTTTTCAGCCAGTTTTGCACACCACTTTACGAATTTTGTTTGAAAGCACAAAACCTAAGTTAACCCTGGGTAACTCATTCATGGAAACGTAGTACATAAATGATTTCCTAATTCATGCACAATTATTTGGTTAATGATTTCTGGGTATATTCTAAGAAAAGAATCGTTCTACGGTAAGGATCTATCTCCAATGTTGACATCATTCATCAGGGATTTAAGAAAAATCTTATTTTGGTGAACCCTGACTCATGTTAACGGAAATTGCTCTGTTAATACTAACGGCAGAAACTTCGTTTAGGATTTTATTTTATTATTTAGAAGAAATACTAGCCTTTGAAACTGCGTTTAAATAAAGTTGATATCTTGTTTGAGTTTTCAGATATCCAACTTCAATGCCTGTTCCAGTTTTCTTGCCCATACTAATTTTTGACTTTGAGGTCAATTCTCTCCAGAAAATGCGTAAAAAACATAACGTTTTACTAAAATTAAATTAAAATTAGCAGAGCAATTTTAGTTGACATGGGTCAGGGTACACCAAATTAAGTTTTTTCATAAATCCCATAAAGTCATAAAGTTGTGACCACATACCAAAAAATCGGTATTAATTTTTAATAATTCTTAAACGTTACTAGTTCATGAACTCTGTCGTTTTGACATTGACAGATCATAATAAGAGTGCGTTTGTATTAAAAAACAAAATTGAAATGTCAATATTGAAAAACCATTTAAAAGAAATTATGAACTTACGATTCGACCTCTTCCAAAATATGACAGTTCATGATATAATTTTTGTTAAATACGATATTTACAAATAAAACAATAATTAAAAAATTACATTTTTCAAAACTACAATAAAAAAGTGTTTCATAGTAATTAATAACATTGATTATTTTTAATTTTTAAGTCTTTATTTAAATTTTTATTTAATGTAATTCGCTTATTTATATATTTTTTATTTTAAAAATTGCAATGGTCCGCAAGACTGAAATATTGGCTTAATTAACATTGTAATTTTTAAACTAAAAAGTCTATAAATAAGCTAATTAGATTAAATAAGTAATTATTAACATCTGCTGATTTTTGATAATGAGATTATGTGCATGAGTCTTAATATACATAATAGTATTATACATAAAGAGCGAAGAAAGTGGAGTATAAAGAGCACGATGAGCACTTTTCTGCGAGTAATGCGCGCTATTTTTCACACGACAAAAACCGGTTTTTCTGCTAAACCGGTTATGTGCAATGCAAAATTACTCTGGGAATGTGTTTTCGCTGTGACTGCAGTAAATAACAAAAATATTTTATATTTTTACTCACTAGTGTGTATACAGGCTACTTTCGAGGCTACCTGTTATAGGGTCTATTCTTTTATTCAACCCGAGCGAGTAAAGTTACCCGGAGTACACCGAGCGAATGTTGCACGGCCTTACACTGATATTCACTTCAGAGTAAATAAAAAACAACCCATAAAAATTAAGAATTTTCATCTAAATTCTCTAATCGCAAAAATTGATATGGGACCCCTCGATTCTGGGTCATTTTTTTTATTGTAGTAAAAAATCATCGAAAGAGACATTTGACATCAGATATCAAATTTGACTCTTATGGAGTCTTAATTACATGTATGGTGGCCTTTTGGGGGTATTTGGGCGGTCTTTTGAGTGTTTTGAGGGTCTTTTCTTTTAGAGATTTTGGGGGTCATTTGATGGTCTCTTGGGGTCTTTGGGAGGTCTTTTTGCCAACAACATCAAATAGGTTTCAATTTAACCGCCCGTAGAAGTTACTTTGATTTAACATTTTTCAAATAGCTCTTCACCAATTCATAAAACGATCACAAACATATTGAATGAAAGTGTCGGGACAAGACAACGTCTGTCGGGTCAGCTAGTCTATATATATATAAAAAAAAACCTATAAAAATTTAAATTTTTCATCTAAATTCTCTAATCACAGAAACTGATATGGGAGCCCTCGATCCTGGGTCATTTTTTTTTATTATTGTAGGAGAAAATCATCGAAAGAGACATTTGACATCAGATGTCAAATTTGAAAATGCTTCAGATTAGTTTATTCTGAGCACTTAGAGCACGCTCATACTCTGAGAAAATAAGAAACACGAGCATTTTTCTTGAGAACTTTTTGAGTGCTCTGAACTAATTTATGAAAACGCCAAATGACAGAATATTGTGAAAACTTGTTGTTCTATCTGTAAGTTGATGTCGACAACAAAAAACGACATCAATAAAAATACAATTCAGTAAATAAGTAAGTAAGTTGAATTAAGCATAAAACATTTATGTCTCGTTTCATTTGCTGGGTTCATTTGTGGGTAAGGTTAGATTTCTCTCTAGTGGTTTCAGTTTAACGTTGCATTTGCCAACTGTATTCGGAGTATGGTTTGATTTTATGTACCTTTGTTTTGTAGCCGATAATGTTACTTTTCTACCCGTCGGCAATCGGGTACATCGGGCACTCACATCGTTCATCTCGAAAACTCTGTCACTTTGAAAGCTAACCTATGGGTATGGTTTCGGATACGGTTTGTGCAATTGGAAAGAGACATTAGTAAATAAAATACATACATATTACTTAAAGATGAAATGGAATGTTCATAATCGATTCGACTTTTATGCTATTACGCACATTCATGTTAACTTTGTGAAATGTCGGAGTAATGTATATTGATGCTTGAGAAATGATGAGAAACCGAAATTTTCTGTTTTCGTTCATTATTAGAAATAATGACATTATTAATAACCGTGTAAATGCCGAGTTAAAAATATGGCGACGCAAACTCGTAGTGCTGCCATGAACAGGCAGACTAGATTTTGCAATCAAAATCCACCAAATCAAGCAGCGCAGCCGACTGCGCAGCACACACCGCACAGAGTCGTTGAAGTGCGACGGTATTTAAAAAAATGTATAAGGGCCTTGTGGCCGAACCTGCGGCCCGATCACTACCAAATTTTAGAAAAGGTATTGTTTATTGGGTATACACATGTGTGTACAATTTGAAAAAAAATCGGGTAATTTTTATTTTAAATTTGTATGGGAGCCCCACGAACACGGGGCCCGATCACTTCCAAATTTTAAAAGAAAGTATTGTCGCCGGAAATACACATGTGTACAAAATTTCAGGAAAATCGGGCTTTAGGAAGTGCGTTAAAAATTGATAATTAAAAAAAAAATTTGTATGGGAGCCCCCCGACCCCGGGGCCCGTTTGCTTCAAAAATTTTACAAAAAGTTTTGTCCATCGGAGATACACATGCGTATAAAATTTGATGAAAATCGGAAACTTTTTTCATAAGATTTGTATGGGTGCCTCCCGACCCAGGGGCCCGATCTCTCCAAAAATTTTACAAAAGGTGTTTTCCATCGGGTAAATTTTCCGAGGGGCCTGAAATTTAATAGAAAGTATTGTCACCGGAAATATACATGTGTGCAAAATTTCAATAAAATCGGGCTATGGGAAGTGGGTTAAAAATTGATCGCAAGATTCCATGACACACAAAGCCACAAAGCCACAAATCCACAAACCCACAAACACATGAGCACGCGAAGTTAATATAGAGAATTTAAAAATAGGAAACTGTGTATGCACCGTGTCGTGCTCGGTTCACAATAAAAAACACAGAGTACAGAGTAAAATTACCCCGGGTGAATAAAAAAACAGTGTAAATTTTTGACGTACACTGCTCGCTCGGGTTGAATAAAAGAATAGACCCATAGTGTATGAAACAGTCAGTTTTGTTTAGGGGGGGAGAACGATTTTGCATGCAGATTGATTGTGTCCTTTGGTTATTTTGCAGCTTTTTGACATTCTGTGGCTCGATTTTTCCGCTTTCCCATTATAAATTAAATAAATTAAATTGTTCTTGTATTACCTATAATTTTGAGCTCTAATTGAAATTTATTCGGTGCTCATGTCTAATTATAATTTTATTAAACTTAAATAAAGGATTAAAACAATATAAAGTTTAAATAATACCGAAGGTTTATTATTCCTAAAGACAAATTTTTAAAATAATTAACCCGACTTTCTTCAAATTTTATATACATGTGTATCTCCGAGGACAACACTATTTATTAAAATTAGAAAGGTATCGGCCCCAGGGCTTCCATATAAATCTTTAAAAAACCCGATTTAATTCAAATTTTTTACACATCTATATATCTCCGATTACAACCTTTTTGCAAAAGTGTTGAAGTAATCGGGGCCCAGCGCTCAGCGCACAGGCCTTCCATATAATTTTATTTCAAAATTAATTTTGCATTTGATATTAAACTAAAAAAAACCGAGTTTGCAACTTGTTTCATATCAGACTACTACACACAATACTAAACGTGTTAAATTAAAAATATATTTTTATTTGTTAACCGAGTTTTAAATCCATCATCATATTTGGCTCTACAACCGGTGTCCGGTCCTGGCCTCCCGCAACAATCTCTCCACCGGTTCCGATTTCGAGCCGGTCATCCAGTTTGGCATTCCTAAACTCTGGGCGTCCTGGTCTACGCCATCCTTATAGCTTAGTCTTGGCCGACCTAGCTGTCGTGGTCTATAAATCTTACCGCTTGTTTTAAATTAACCCGATTTTATTCAAACATCTCCGATGACAATACTTTCCCTAAAAATTTTGAAGTGATCAAGTCGCGCACCCTTATAATGCTCGGCTATATGCTTCCTTCCACATGACCTAGAAAGCTAACATTTTGAGTATCTAAATCCAAAATAGCATTTTTTATGTTCCGCGTAAAAAGCGTGTCGCTTTTCGCGTGTTATAGTTTGAAATCGCGCAATTTTCTCGTTTTTGAGGTCTTTTTTAGCCACCTTTTGCACGACCTAGAGGGCTGCAATTTTGTGAGAGGCTTAATGTCAGGGGCCAATTTTGATATACCGAGCTTGACTCGTGTCGCGCGTGTGAAACGTGGAAAAAAGAAAATACTTTGACAAAAACAGATATTTTGGCGATTATTTCCAAATAACTGTGACTGTGTGGCGTATTTCGATGTATCCATAAAAAAACGAAGTTTTTTTACATTTACTTGTTTTTAATATCCAATTGGAATAACTATTCATTTCTTAGATCAACATTGTATGGATTTTTTAACTAGTCAATCTATGCATGTTTTAGATTAACATTAAAAGCTTTTTTTTAAACACTTACCTTTGTTTAAAAGCAGGGACAAAAAAAATGTGTTCAAGTTTGGAAAGTTTAATTCTATTTGATGGAAATTAAACAATGAAAAGACCAGATTTTTTGTTCTGCCTTGGATATTACTACACAAAAACCATATTGTTCAAGGTTTAGTATGAACAATCCAAGGGTTGTATTGGAATAGAAGAAACTGCGAAAAAACTCATAGTTGGTGCCACTCGGGGGGTTTGAACTCAAGTTGCTCTGCGTAGTAAACATGGTACTTCACGTTTCGCTACATTCTGAGCTAATAACAGTTTCGATTAATCGTATAAAACGTTTATTTGCTAGTGTTGATAACAAGCTTTTATACAACTTACCTGAATTCGTGTCTTTTGATTTTTTATCAACTGCGGCTCCTGATGATGAATTTGCCGCGCTGGTGGTGGCTGTAGTCCCATCATCAGCAGCATTTTTATCATCTTCCAACGACTTATCAACAGTGGCCGTAAAAGTTGGCGTAGAATCAGCTTGTTCTTTCTCCTGCAAAAAAACGTTAAAATACAAAGTTATTATCATTAGTTTGTCAAAATTTTAATTGGTCCTTTTGATTATTTATGAGCATGCTGTAAGAAGGAAAATTCGCGCCTTAACGAAGTTACTTCGCATTTCGGCTTTTTGCTTTTCTTTTTTGACAACACAAGTCAAACCAAACTGACGCCATGTTTATACACTCAACACAACATACAGTTGTGACGCGCTCGAAATTATTTTTTTTTAATTTTCACTAGAAACAATTCAAAATCTCAATAAATTTTTGCATTTATGTATTCTGTTGCACTCAATACAAATTGTTCTGCACTTTGATGTTGTTTACTTACCATATTTTCAATGGAATTTTCTTTTTCACCGTCAGCCGACATTCTAATGGAAACTTTTTTTCCGTCTTTATTTTTGTCCAGTAGTATTAGTTAAACACGAAAGTTAGCTAGTAAACTAATAGCGAAACGGACACGGCCACAAAATTAAAAACTCGTAGTTATATTGACGCAGCAGCACAGGTCCGTCAAATTCAATATTTTGTGTACGCTTATGACACATTTTATAACACAATAAGAGCTGAACATCAAAAAATTACAACTAAATTATTTGATCACGTATATAAGTAGGTGTTCTATTTTAACGGGAAATGAATGACTGCGTCTAAAAATGAGTCGTATGCTGTCAAGGGGTTCATTTGCTAAGCTAGCCGTGATTTTATGGCTTGAGGTAAAGAGTATAGATATATCAAGAGGAACGAAGTAGAACAAAAACTTTAATAATTTTTTTCCCAAAATTAACAACAGCTACGTATACAATTGCGCATAAAATTTACTGCATATCTATTGGTATAATACATAAAGAATATTATAATAAAATATAAAAATGTAATGAAGTTAATTGCGGCTGCACACAAGAGAGTGACAAATGACAAAAAATGTATGCACCAAAACCCTTTAGTACATTTTGTCTTTATTTATGTAGTAGATTTAAATACAAAATGAAAACATATTGGAATTGAGACATCTACAATTGATTAATGGTAAGTTCATGAATATGGATCGAGAAACCCTGGGAAGGCTGGGCTCCTCGGAATCCTCCTCCTAGGATCAGGCAACGAAAACGTGCAACACATAGCCTCTCTCGCTGCAAGACTGTTGAAGGGTACAATCTACCCACCTACACGAGGTGATCCTGTCTTGCAGAATTCAACGGATCTAGAGGAGAGAACCTCGATAAAAAATCATCAATCCAAGGTGAGACACGTGCGCTGAGGAATGAATGGCCATGAGAACTTTGGTCGCTAGCACGGAACTCCGGATACCTGGAACCATCCGGTTTCAAGTGAACTTACCACTGCAAGAGGCTCTGCGGTGGCGGACCTTTCCCTTCCTCATCTTAAAAAATCCATGGATAGATTTGAAAATATAAACCCTGAGGGTGGTGCTCCTCCAAACGCACCAATCTCGGAAGCCAAGGACCGTCAAAGTCCTACTTCCGAGATTAATCTCTTACAAACAGACGACAGCACAGACTCGTCTATAACCCTAACCGAGGACCACGTCCCAGCACAAGGCTCCATCGTGCCAAAATGCTCGGACAATGCGTCCACTTCTACCACCTCTGACATAAGGGATGGGCTAACAAGCATAGACCTCGAAGACAGAAGGAAGAAAAGACCACACCTAAGTGGAGCCGCAAGGAAACGTCTGAATTTCCTTAAACAGACGGGAGTCTCCCATGACGAGGCACTAGCCCAGTGCCAAACAAAAATAAAAGACAGGAAGGTCACATCCACCATAAAGCGGAGCCGATCGAACGACTCTAGTCCCAAGAACCCGCCAAAAAGAGACAGACAAACTCACCCCCTCAAACCAGCCGAAAACCCCATAAGGGCAGGAAATACTGGTTCAGGCGAGGCGGAGGCAGCAGGCGGTACAGTGACATCGCGAAGGCCATCAGGTTGGCCATCACTGACCAAGGCTTTCCTGATGTTAAACTGAACGCGGCGCAAATGGCAACGATCTAAGACAACATCATGGACGCGGTAGCGGAGCTTCCCACCGATAGCATTAGCCCTAACTAAGAAGGTTAAAGAAACGGATATGGAAACAAAAGCCAAAACCATAGAAGCGCCATCAAATCCAGGGCAACCAAGTCTGCCAAAGAGACCAACACATCCCACCACTGCCAACACTAAAGCCAAACCCATTGACCGAACACGGAAACCTGGTCACTTGGGACACAAGGTCGGTATAAAGGCCTCAAAGAAGCACGGCTTATCGGCGGACAGATTGAAAAAGCCTCCCACAACTGTAGCAAGTCAGGGCCCACAGGTTGATCCAAAGAGCCCAATTACAAGACAAAGCGATGAGATGTGTGCAAATAAACTTGCATAGATCGAAGGCAGCTACTGCCAATCTATGTCACCTCATCGCAACCATAAACTGGGACATTGGGACATTGCCCTGGACCAAAAACGAAAAAATTCTGGGATTCCCAAGTAAACTAGGTAAGTTGATTTATGGCAAACAAAATGGGAGACCAAGGTCAGCAATTCTGTGCCGTCACTCTCTCAACATTTACTCCATAAATCAATTTATTTTCAGAGATTTAGTCTCTCCGTAGAGACGCTCTCGCCACAAGGAAGAAAGAGCACCACAAACTTTGCAGCTGCCTACTTCCCAGGCGAGGAAGAAGACCCTCTAGAGACAACACAGAGCTTCGTCAACTTCTGCACAGCTCAAGGTCAAAAATATATAATCGGATGCGATGCAAACGCACACCACATAGTCTGGGGAAGCACCAACACTAACATCAGAGGTGAGCAACTCTTTAACTATTGTTCATCTAAAAATATTATGATAAACAACGTGGGGAACGATGCAACCTTCATAAACGCCATACGGAGCGAGGTACTGGATCTTACCCTATCCGATACAAGGACGGCCAGCACGATCCATAAATGGCACGTAATGAAGGAGGCAAAATTTCCGACCACATGTATTTTAGATTCAATATTGAAACTCCTAACAGGGCTCAATCCCTTATAACAACCCCTAAACATACTAATTGGCAAGTCTTCTCAGACCAACTCAAATGTAACTTAACTGGTATATGTACCCCCATTAACTCTATTGCTGAACTTGATAACTCAGCAAACGACCTTACCGAGGCAATCATAAACGCCTACCACGCAAGTTCCCCTATAATTCGCATCAGTTGTACCAGGGACGTTCCATGGTGGAATCACGACCTCGAGGCTAAGCGAAGAGAAGTTCGTAAACTCTTTAAAAAAGCCAAGCGTACACACATCTGGACGGCCTATAAAACTGCCCTAACCAGATACAACGTGGCTTTAAGGGACAGCAAAAGGAAAAGATGGAAAGAGTTTTGCGAAAGCATCGACACACTGCCAACAGCTTGTCGACTACACAAAGCCCTCTCACTTGACCACAACAATCCACTTGGTTCGGTAAAAAAACCAAACGGTGAACTTACATCCTCTAGACAAGAAACTCTTGAGTGTCTGGTTAATAGTCATTTTCCCAAGTGCATCATACTAGATAATCAATAAGTATACGAGGATATAAACATGCACCCACACCTTATCTCAACTGCAGCCTACAGACGCTCAGCCAGCATTTTCCCACCAGAAAGCATCCGCTGGGCGATAAACTCTTTCGGACCATACAAGTCTCCAGGTGGAGACGGGCTGTATCCAATCCTCCTGCAGCAAGGCATTAAATTAATAGAACCAGTACTCGTAAAACTCTACAGAGCCAGTCACAGCCTAGAATACGTTCCAAGGTGCTGGAGAGATGTGCGGGTTCTGTTCTTACCAAAAGGAGGAAAGAAATCCCCCGAGGATACTAGGTCGTATAGACCTATCAGCCTTACATCCTTCATCCTAAAGTCTATGGAGAAAATAATAGGCCTTGAATACCAGCCAACACGCATACCAGACTGGTAAATCGACGGAAACAGCACTACATGAGCTGACAACTGAAATCGAAGACACACTTCGAAGCTAATTTTTAATTTTTTTTTATCACCAGTCAATTATGCAGATGTAATGTATTGACCAGCAACATAATTCGAAGTAATTCAAACACAATCTAGATCAAGGGGCATCGACTCCTCTACCATAGGATGGGTCATGAGCATGCTAAGAAGAAGGAAGATAGGGGTCGTGTTTGACAAAAAACTAACATGGAACCCACACATATCATATATCACAAACAAAGCTAATAAAGCTTACTTTACCTGTCAACGTATGTTTAGGCAAAACGTGGGGTATAAACCCGCAAATTACCCTCTGGCTATACCAAAGCATAATCAGACCCAGGATCACAAACGCGGCCCTGGTTTGGTGGCCAAAAACAGAGCAATCAACGACACGCTCAAAACTGAACAAAATACAAAGACTAATATGTCTTAGTGCAACGGGTGCAGTTAAGAGCTGCCCAACGGCAGCTCTGGAAAAACTTCTAGGACTTCCTCCCCTGCACATACACATTAAAAGCTAGGCTGTATCAAGAGCCACAAAACTAAAAATTCTCAAACAAATAAAGACAAACAAACTAGGACACTCTAGCATCATAACCAAAATAGACTTGGAATATGTAACTGTCCTACCATCAGACCTAATGATAAAAACTACTAATTTCAAAAGGAATTTTTCGATTAAAATACCCGATCGGAATCAAGTTGAAAATATCATAAGTACCATTCCAAATCATGCATCCATCTGGTATACAGACGGATCAAAAACAAACACAGGAACCGGAGCAGGAGTATTCGGACCCAGAATCACCCTACGAATACCCCTAGGTAGATCTCCAACAGTATTCCAGGCAGAAACTATAGCAATAGAAGCCTGCGTCCTGGAATGTACTAAAAGAAAGTACAGAAGAACCGAGATCTATCTTATCTCAGACAGTCAAGCAGCATTGCTAGCATTAAAAGGTCCAGTCTTTTACTCTAAAACAACGTGGAGCTGTTTCCGCCACTAAGAAGAACTGGCCAAAAACAACAAAATCACACTTATGTGGTCTCCCGGACACTCAGGCATATCAGGAAACGAGGCAGCAGACCTATGTGCAAGAGAAGGCGCAGAAGGAATTTTCACTGGCCCAGAACCCAGCATTGCCAATTCCAAATGCCATATTAACAGAAAAATTAAAGAGTGGGAAAACGCTACTATCGAAGCGGAATGGAATTCTTCGTCTGGGATGAGACAAGCCAAGAAGCTTCTAAACTACAACATTAGTCATATGGACAGGGCCATCAAACTGGACCGCCATACACTAAAAACACTAATCTGGTATATGACAGGACATTTCCCATTCCACGACCATCTTTTGAAAATGGGCAAATCCCAAATCGGACCGCTGCCGATTCTGTAACGAGGCAAAGGAAACGTCAGAGCATACACTTTTCGTATTCGTAGCCCTCACCCAGAAAATAATAAAACATCTCAAGGCCTATACAGTTCCATGGCCGAATGCCAGACCAATCGCATTATCAGATGTGGTGGCATTCACGAAGGAACTGAGCAGTCGCATAATGTGGTAAAACGTCAGGGACGCACAATAGACCTAAAGGTCGCAGTGCTCAGGGCTTTTTAGCCTCACCTAATAATATAATATTAATAATAATAATAATAATAATAATAATAATAATAATAATAATAATAATAATAATAATAATAATAATAATAATAATAATAATAATAATAATAATAATAATAATAATAATAATAATAATAATAATAATAATAATAATAATAATAATAATAATAATAATAATAATAATAATAATAATAATAATAATAATAATAATAATAATAATAATAATAATAATAATAATAATAATAATAATAATAATAATAATAATAATAATAATAATAATAATAATAATAATAATAATAATAATAATAATAATAATAATAATAATAATAATAATAATAATAATAATAATAATAATAATAATAATAATAATAATAATAATAATAATAATAATAATAATAATAATAATAATAATAATAATAATAATAATAATAATAATAATAATAATAATAATAATAATAATAATAATAATAATAATAATAATAATAATAATAATAATAATAATAATAATAATAATAATAATAATAATAATAATAATAATAATAATAATAATAATAATAATAATAATAATAATAATAATAATAATAATAATAATAATAATAATAATAATAATAATAATAATAATAATAATAATAATAATAATAATAATAATAATAATAATAATAATAATAATAATAATAATAATAATAATAATAATAATAATAATAATAATAATAATAATAATAATAATAATAATAATAATAATAATAATAATAATAATAATAATAATAATAATAATAATAATAATAATAATAATAATAATAATAATAATAATAATAATAATAATAATAATAATAATAATAATAATAATAATAATAATAATAATAATAATAATAATAATAATAATAATAATAATAATAATAATAATAATAATAATAATAATAATAATAATAATAATAATAATAATAATAATAATAATAATAATAATAATAATAATAATAATAATAATAATAATAATAATAATAATAATAATAATAATAATAATAATAATAATAATAATAATAATAATAATAATAATAATAATAATAATAATAATAATAATAATAATAATAATAATAATAATAATAATAATAATAATAATAATAATAATAATAATAATAATAATAATAATAATAATAATAATAATAATAATAATAATAATAATAATAATAATAATAATAATAATAATAATAATAATAATAATAATAATAATAATAATAATAATAATAATAATAATAATAATAATAATAATAATAATAATAATAATAATAATTTCAATTTTCAATTTTCAATTTCAATTTATTAAATTTATAATTTCAGTTGTACACTTTTGTTCAAAAATTTATC